>OY787640.1:13919862-15305338 GCA_963678965.1 Cruciata laevipes
GATTGGATCTATGAAATGTAAAAAAAAACAATAAACACGGATTCAAATGATTCTCTAATTTCTAGGTTGCATCCACGACAAAAATCCTGGGTATTATAGCATCATTCTTTGTAAGTTGTAACAATGGATATTCCACTGATTATACTATTTATCGGTAAAAAAATAAAAATTCCCTCAACACTAGTAGCGGTGTATTGCAAAAATAACATGTAAAGACATATGAAGAATTCAAAAAAACATTATTTTCTATATCATTAATAGTAATATAATTAATTTAAATACTAACGTTATAATAAATACATAATACTTAGACCCTGTATACCAGAGCTTATTCGTAGATCATTTCAGTTCAGTTCAGTTTATTTCAATTCAGTTCAGTTAAGTGAAAATGCAATTTGATGAAATTCAGGTTAATTCAGTTATGCTGATTCCATTTTTCAATACATCAATTTTCACTTTAGTTCAGTTCAGTTCAGTACATCAAGGAATAAGCTCTAGTAAACAGGGCCTTACTAACCATTTAAAATTATTGTATTCATTATTATTATTTTTTTTATCGTTAGCACACACATATTGACAAGATTTATAAGATAAAGTTAAAAAGATTTGATTTTGAATTAATTGAATTCGGGGAAGTTTTCCCATTCCAGTTGGGTTTTGGGTTTCTTTTACGCGTTTGAGGTCTATAAATACACATCCCCAGGACCCTCATCCCTCATAATTCGGCATTCGGCATTCGGCTTCATCTCTCACAAGAAATCCCTTCCTCTCCCCAAAACATCCCGTTCAGCGAATCAATCCGATTGACTACAAATTAGGGTTCGTCGATCATGAAAGATTCTTACTACTGTCTGGACTGTAAACGGATCGCGGAGGTGGTGGTGGATGAGGTGAGCGGAGACACCGTGTGCATCGAATGTGGGCTGGTCTCGGAGAGCTTCTGGGTTGACACCAGACCGGAGTGGCGGGTTTTCTCCGATAACGACGACGGCGCCGATCCCAACCGCGTCGGAGCGGCTACAAACCCTCTGCTCGATGATGGCCCTCTCCAAACCATGGTCAAAACCTCCAAAGGCACTACCAGAGGCGATTTCCCCACCTCCAGACTCAGACTCGGACTCGGGGCCCCGACCACCAGTTACCGAAACCTGACTCGGGGCTTCGAAGGCATAGCCGATATGTGCGATAAGCTTGGGCTGCTTGCCTCGATCCAGAATCGAGCGAGTGAGATATTCAAGAAGGTGGAGGATAAAAAGGCCTCTTGCCGCTTCAATAATCGCGAAGCTCTGTTGGCTGCTTCCTTGTACATCGCCTGCAAGCAGGAAGGCAAAAACCGAACCCTCAAAGAAATATGCTCGGCTTCAAACGGCGGCTTGACGATCAGGGATATCGGGCGAGCCGAGAAATATATAGCGAAACAAGTCCCTGACATGGAGGTTGGGGTTCCTGTGAATGCTCAATCTGGGAGCGTGTTGATGACCCGGTTTGGGTCTCACCTAGGGCTCAAATATCCGGCCATAAAAGCTGCCCAGGAAACCGTGGGCAAGTCCAATGAGCTGCTGGATATTAGGAGAAATCCTGTATCTATCGCAGCTGCTGTAATCTACATGGTTTCGCAGCTTTCCGACGATAAAAAGTCCCTCCAAGATGTTTCCTTTGCAACCGGTGTTGCCCAGGGAACCATCAGAGACTCGTACAAGGATCTCCAACCTCACCTCTCCAAGATTGTTCCCTCCTGGTTCATGACCCAAACACTCAAAGTATAGTTTGTTTGTTTTTGGGATTTTGATACTACCTAGTAGTAGTTAGTACCGTGTTTGGATTATGAGAATGGAGTTTTGATATTTCGGAATTCATCTTTTCCTATTCCAATCCACTCCGCTCCACTACACTAGCAGTTCAAAAGTCCAATTCCAAACTAAACGCATAAAACAAAATTAATCACTTGAACAGAACCAATATAAAAATGGCAAGGAAAGGTTGCACAAAAAAGTAGGGTTGTAAACGAGAACTCGAACAAACATGTGCCGGACATTTTAGCTCGGGCTCGTTTCGTCTGACTTTTAGAAAGTCCGACCTCGATAAAAAATTGAGTTCGAACTCGAACTCGAGCTACTTCGATCTTGTTAAGTAGAACATGAAGTATAACATGAATAAATTATATTCGAGCTGGCTCTTATGAGCTCGAGCTAGAGTTCGAGTTCGAAAACGAACTTTAACCGAGTTATTCACGAACGACCCTAAAAAAATGTCAGAAAGTTGAATGAGAAAAATTCAAAGGCTAACGGAGCTAATAAACCAACAATGACTGCAACTGCACAAAAAAGTGGTGGAGTTGTGGATGCAAGTCTGGTGGTGCACAAGTGAAAACTGTGCATAGACCTGGAAAAGAGCCAATTAAGCTGTCTGAGCAACTAATTATTGACATGACAGATATGCCATAAAACCATTAAATTTAGTTTAACTAATCAAATGTCACACCAATTTAACTAATAACGACAACTAATATACCTTATTTGAGTTTCCAAATGTGATTTTAAGTTTTCTAAAGTTAGTTCTTGCCTGATTTTCTATAGACACTAATTAAATTGATTTTAACTAATCAAAGGTCTTAAGACTTTGTCCCGATGTTCACCCCACCATCGCTGATGACACTGTCTGGCTGCTGCAAGGTGTACCGCTGTCTACGCCCACCATCACCTTGTTATTGCCGCGCTGGATCCTCCAGAAATTGCTGTTGTTGCTACTTCTAGTGATGGTGAACTTCACCAACAATACTAGACCCAAAGAATCTCCGACCACGTACATGCATCAGCCACTATGAAGAAGGGAAACCCGTCGCGAAGATTCATCAAAAAGTCAGAAAGTATATTTAAAGATTCGCCAGCACTTAAACTTTGAAATTTATCAAAATTTAGGAATCCATCGCGAAAGAAGAGAAAAATCTCTAAAATTGGATATGGTAAAATAATATGAATGAGATTTTAAGCGCATATTAACAAGTAAAATTTCTAGATTATTATTGAATGATATGATTATTTAGGGTAATGCTACAAAGATGTGTTTGAATGGTACTCTTAAATATTAAGATAAAAAAATAAACCTTTTTTAAATTGTAAGATTGATGGAATTGGGTGTAGATTTGGTGACGTAGAAGCCTAGAAGTCGGAGGGATTGTCAGAGAGGGGTAACTTTGGTGAGATACGTCATATGTGGAAGAAGAAAGGAATGAGTCCCTGTTTGCTAGAGATTATTTCTTGATGTACTGAACTGAATTGAACTGAACTGAACTAAACTGAAGTGAAAATTAATGTATTGGAAAATGGAATCAGCATGACTGAATTAACCTGAATTTCATCAAATTGCATTTTCACTGAACTGAACTGAATTGAACTGAACTGAACTGATCTACAGATAAGATCTGGCAAACAGGGCCTGAGTCTTTTCTTTTTCATATTCGATTTATTTGCAGTTCTGTTCCTCAAGTTCAGCTCTTCTTACAAAGTGGCCCCGGGTTTAATTTAATTGCAAAATGACCCCTAAATTTATGCATGTAGGTGGACTGGTTTTGCCCGATTTCACCGTAGACGCTCATTTTAAAATATCAAATGTTTAGAACTTATACTTACACAATAAAAACTATTAATGATTAAATATTTTGTTAATTAAATGATAGTTTAAAGTGGGATTACTCAAATCAATGAGTTAAGAGACAATGAAATTTCGAATTTCAAATAAAAGGTTTGACAAACCTTTTACATGTATTTTTGGCAAACCTTATATGAATGGTTATACCACGCCCTGTATTTTACTTAATATTAACACAGATGTTCCACTGACATCTATAACGTAATATTCAAAGAATGCTGACAATAAGCTACTCCTTCCTTTCAAGAGTATTCTCGCTTACTTTCAAAAAATTGAAAATAATATGGTGGAATTTAAGGTATCCCTTATCTTAAAAAATAAAAGTAAAGGAGCAACCACATTTAATCGTTTTTGTGTCACAAAGTTTAGTGGAGTTGGAAAATACAACCTCAAGCGGTGTATTGGGAAAGTTTAAACAAATACAGTAGTGTTTTTTGCAAGTCATATATATGCTCGAATGACTTCTAGAATTGAAAAACTGTTATTAACTTCTAGAATGGTGGTCTGGGTTTCCGTGACTTGGAGGCCTTTAATTTGGCGATGTTATAAAAGCAAGCTTGGAGAATGCTCACGAATCCATCATCTCTCATTGCACGGGTGTACAAAGATAAGTACTTCCCTAATTCACCTCTTTTTCAGGCTCCTATTGGCTCTAGACCCTCTTGGGCATGGAAGAGCATCTCTCGTGGGATTCAGGCTTTGAAACTGGGTTGCAGGAAGCATGTTGGCTCGGGTGAGAGTATTAGTATATGTCATGATCCTTGGCTACCGAGTGCACAGTCCTTCTTAGATTTTTGGCAAAACTATGGTATCTCCATGACTAAACATATAACTAAAATAAGATAAAACAGGCAAGCGCTCGAAACTTTCCTAGAAACATAGAAGGAAACTTTTATATGAAAGACATATCACTTAAATAGAATTTGGTGTTTTGGTTGAGAGAGGAAATGATTGGATCTATGAAATGTAAAAAAAAACAATAAACACGGATTCAAATGATTCTCTAATTTCTAGGTTGCATCCACGACAAAAATCCTGGGTATTATAGCATCATTCTTTGTAAGTTGTAACAATGGATATTCCACTGATTATACTATTTATCGGTAAAAAAATAAAAATTCCCTCAACACTAGTAGCGGTGTATTGCAAAAATAACATGTAAAGACATATGAAGAATTCAAAAAAACATTATTTTCTATATCATTAATAGTAATATAATTAATTTAAATACTAACGTTATAATAAATACATAATACTTAGACCCTGTATACCAGAGCTTATTCGTAGATCATTTCAGTTCAGTTCAGTTTATTTCAATTCAGTTCAGTTAAGTGAAAATGCAATTTGATGAAATTCAGGTTAATTCAGTTATGCTGATTCCATTTTTCAATACATCAATTTTCACTTTAGTTCAGTTCAGTTCAGTACATCAAGGAATAAGCTCTAGTAAACAGGGCCTTACTAACCATTTAAAATTATTGTATTCATTATTATTATTTTTTTTATCGTTAGCACACACATATTGACAAGATTTATAAGATAAAGTTAAAAAGATTTGATTTTGAATTAATTGAATTCGGGGAAGTTTTCCCATTCCAGTTGGGTTTTGGGTTTCTTTTACGCGTTTGAGGTCTATAAATACACATCCCCAGGACCCTCATCCCTCATAATTCGGCATTCGGCATTCGGCTTCATCTCTCACAAGAAATCCCTTCCTCTCCCCAAAACATCCCGTTCAGCGAATCAATCCGATTGACTACAAATTAGGGTTCGTCGATCATGAAAGATTCTTACTACTGTCTGGACTGTAAACGGATCGCGGAGGTGGTGGTGGATGAGGTGAGCGGAGACACCGTGTGCATCGAATGTGGGCTGGTCTCGGAGAGCTTCTGGGTTGACACCAGACCGGAGTGGCGGGTTTTCTCCGATAACGACGACGGCGCCGATCCCAACCGCGTCGGAGCGGCTACAAACCCTCTGCTCGATGATGGCCCTCTCCAAACCATGGTCAAAACCTCCAAAGGCACTACCAGAGGCGATTTCCCCACCTCCAGACTCAGACTCGGACTCGGGGCCCCGACCACCAGTTACCGAAACCTGACTCGGGGCTTCGAAGGCATAGCCGATATGTGCGATAAGCTTGGGCTGCTTGCCTCGATCCAGAATCGAGCGAGTGAGATATTCAAGAAGGTGGAGGATAAAAAGGCCTCTTGCCGCTTCAATAATCGCGAAGCTCTGTTGGCTGCTTCCTTGTACATCGCCTGCAAGCAGGAAGGCAAAAACCGAACCCTCAAAGAAATATGCTCGGCTTCAAACGGCGGCTTGACGATCAGGGATATCGGGCGAGCCGAGAAATATATAGCGAAACAAGTCCCTGACATGGAGGTTGGGGTTCCTGTGAATGCTCAATCTGGGAGCGTGTTGATGACCCGGTTTGGGTCTCACCTAGGGCTCAAATATCCGGCCATAAAAGCTGCCCAGGAAACCGTGGGCAAGTCCAATGAGCTGCTGGATATTAGGAGAAATCCTGTATCTATCGCAGCTGCTGTAATCTACATGGTTTCGCAGCTTTCCGACGATAAAAAGTCCCTCCAAGATGTTTCCTTTGCAACCGGTGTTGCCCAGGGAACCATCAGAGACTCGTACAAGGATCTCCAACCTCACCTCTCCAAGATTGTTCCCTCCTGGTTCATGACCCAAACACTCAAAGTATAGTTTGTTTGTTTTTGGGATTTTGATACTACCTAGTAGTAGTTAGTACCGTGTTTGGATTATGAGAATGGAGTTTTGATATTTCGGAATTCATCTTTTCCTATTCCAATCCACTCCACTACACTAGCAGTTCAAAAGTCCAATTCCAAACTAAACGCATAAAACAAAATTAATCACTTGAACAGAACCAATATAAAAATGGCAAGGAAAGGTTGCACAAAAAAGTAGGGTTGTAAACGAGAACTCGAACAAACATGTGCCGGACATTTTAGCTCGGGCTCGTTTCGTCTGACTTTTAGAAAGTCCGACCTCGATAAAAAATTGAGTTCGAACTCGAACTCGAGCTACTTCGATCTTGTTAAGTAGAACATGAAGTATAACATGAATAAATTATATTCGAGCTGGCTCTTATGAGCTCGAGCTAGAGTTCGAGTTCGAAAACGAACTTTAACCGAGTTATTCACGAACGACCCTAAAAAAATGTCAGAAAGTTGAATGAGAAAAATTCAAAGGCTAACGGAGCTAATAAACCAACAATGACTGCAACTGCACAAAAAAGTGGTGGAGTTGTGGATGCAAGTCTGGTGGTGCACAAGTGAAAACTGTGCATAGACCTGGAAAAGAGCCAATTAAGCTGTCTGAGCAACTAATTATTGACATGACAGATATGCCATAAAACCATTAAATTTAGTTTAACTAATCAAATGTCACACCAATTTAACTAATAACGACAACTAATATACCTTATTTGAGTTTCCAAATGTGATTTTAAGTTTTCTAAAGTTAGTTCTTGCCTGATTTTCTATAGACACTAATTAAATTGATTTTAACTAATCAAAGGTCTTAAGACTTTGTCCCGATGTTCACCCCACCATCGCTGATGACACTGTCTGGCTGCTGCAAGGTGTACCGCTGTCTACGCCCACCATCACCTTGTTATTGCCGCGCTGGATCCTCCAGAAATTGCTGTTGTTGCTACTTCTAGTGATGGTGAACTTCACCAACAATACTAGACCCAAAGAATCTCCGACCACGTACATGCATCAGCCACTATGAAGAAGGGAAACCCGTCGCGAAGATTCATCAAAAAGTCAGAAAGTATATTTAAAGATTCGCCAGCACTTAAACTTTGAAATTTATCAAAATTTAGGAATCCATCGCGAAAGAAGAGAAAAATCTCTAAAATTGGATATGGTAAAATAATATGAATGAGATTTTAAGCGCATATTAACAAGTAAAATTTCTAGATTATTATTGAATGATATGATTATTTAGGGTAATGCTACAAAGATGTGTTTGAATGGTACTCTTAAATATTAAGATAAAAAAATAAACCTTTTTTAAATTGTAAGATTGATGGAATTGGGTGTAGATTTGGTGACGTAGAAGCCTAGAAGTCGGAGGGATTGTCAGAGAGGGGTAACTTTGGTGAGATACGTCATATGTGGAAGAAGAAAGGAATGAGTCCCTGTTTGCTAGAGATTATTTCTTGATGTACTGAACTGAATTGAACTGAACTGAACTAAACTGAAGTGAAAATTAATGTATTGGAAAATGGAATCAGCATGACTGAATTAACCTGAATTTCATCAAATTGCATTTTCACTGAACTGAACTGAATTGAACTGAACTGAACTGATCTACAGATAAGATCTGGCAAACAGGGCCTGAGTCTTTTCTTTTTCATATTCGATTTATTTGCAGTTCTGTTCCTCAAGTTCAGCTCTTCTTACAAAGTGGCCCCGGGTTTAATTTAATTGCAAAATGACCCCTAAATTTATGCATGTAGGTGGACTGGTTTTGCCCGATTTCACCGTAGACGCTCATTTTAAAATATCAAATGTTTAGAACTTATACTTACACAATAAAAACTATTAATGATTAAATATTTTGTTAATTAAATGATAGTTTAAAGTGGGATTACTCAAATCAATGAGTTAAGAGACAATGAAATTTCGAATTTCAAATAAAAGGTTTGACAAACCTTTTACATGTATTTTTGGCAAACCTTATATGAATGGTTATACCACGCCCTGTATTTTACTTAATATTAACACAGATGTTCCACTGACATCTATAACGTAATATTCAAAGAATGCTGACAATAAGCTACTCCTTCCTTTCAAGAGTATTCTCGCTTACTTTCAAAAAATTGAAAATAATATGGTGGAATTTAAGGTATCCCTTATCTTAAAAAATAAAAGTAAAGGAGCAACCACATTTAATCGTTTTTGTGTCACAAAGTTTAGTGGAGTTGGAAAATACAACCTCAAGCGGTGTATTGGGAAAGTTTAAACAAATACAGTAGTGTTTTTTGCAAGTCATATATATGCTCGAATGACTTCTAGAATTGAAAAACTGTTATTAACTTCTAGAATGGTGGTCTGGGTTTCCGTGACTTGGAGGCCTTTAATTTGGCGATGTTATAAAAGCAAGCTTGGAGAATGCTCACGAATCCATCATCTCTCATTGCACGGGTGTACAAAGATAAGTACTTCCCTAATTCACCTCTTTTTCAGGCTCCTATTGGCTCTAGACCCTCTTGGGCATGGAAGAGCATCTCTCGTGGGATTCAGGCTTTGAAACTGGGTTGCAGGAAGCATGTTGGCTCGGGTGAGAGTATTAGTATATGTCATGATCCTTGGCTACCGAGTGCACAGTCCTTCTTAGATTTTTGGCAAAACTATGGTATCTCCATGACTAAACATATAACTAAAATAAGATAAAACAGGCAAGCGCTCGAAACTTTCCTAGAAACATAGAAGGAAACTTTTATATGAAAGACATATCACTTAAATAGAATTTGGTGTTTTGGTTGAGAGAGGAAATGATTGGATCTATGAAATGTAAAAAAAAACAATAAACACGGATTCAAATGATTCTCTAATTTCTAGGTTGCATCCACGACAAAAATTCTGGGTATTATAGCATCATTCTTTGTAAGTTGTAACAATGGATATTCCACTGATTATACTATTTATCGGTAAAAAAATAAAAATTACCTCAACACTAGTAGCGGTGTATTGCAAAAATAACATGTAAAGACATATGAAGAATTCAAAAAAACATTATTTTCTATATCATTAATAGTAATATAATTAATTTAAATACTAACGTTATAATAAATACATAATACTTAGACCCTGTATACCAGAGCTTATTCGTAGATCATTTCAGTTCAGTTCAGTTTATTTCAATTCAGTTCAGTTAAGTGAAAATGCAATTTGATGAAATTCAGGTTAATTCAGTTATGCTGATTCCATTTTTCAATACATCAATTTTCACTTTAGTTCAGTTCAGTTCAGTACATCAAGGAATAAGCTCTAGTAAACAGGGCCTTACTAACCATTTAAAATTATTGTATTCATTATTATTATTTTTTTTATCGTTAGCACACACATATTGACAAGATTTATAAGATAAAGTTAAAAAGATTTGATTTTGAATTAATTGAATTCGGGGAAGTTTTCCCATTCCAGTTGGGTTTTGGGTTTCTTTTACGCGTTTGAGGTCTATAAATACACATCCCCAGGACCCTCATCCCTCATAATTCGGCATTCGGCATTCGGCTTCATCTCTCACAAGAAATCCCTTCCTCTCCCCAAAACATCCCGTTCAGCGAATCAATCCGATTGACTACAAATTAGGGTTCGTCGATCATGAAAGATTCTTACTACTGTCTGGACTGTAAACGGATCGCGGAGGTGGTGGTGGATGAGGTGAGCGGAGACACCGTGTGCATCGAATGTGGGCTGGTCTCGGAGAGCTTCTGGGTTGACACCAGACCGGAGTGGCGGGTTTTCTCCGATAACGACGACGGCGCCGATCCCAACCGCGTCGGAGCGGCTACAAACCCTCTGCTCGATGATGGCCCTCTCCAAACCATGGTCAAAACCTCCAAAGGCACTACCAGAGGCGATTTCCCCACCTCCAGACTCAGACTCGGACTCGGGGCCCCGACCACCAGTTACCGAAACCTGACTCGGGGCTTCGAAGGCATAGCCGATATGTGCGATAAGCTTGGGCTGCTTGCCTCGATCCAGAATCGAGCGAGTGAGATATTCAAGAAGGTGGAGGATAAAAAGGCCTCTTGCCGCTTCAATAATCGCGAAGCTCTGTTGGCTGCTTCCTTGTACATCGCCTGCAAGCAGGAATGCAAAAACCGAACCCTCAAAGAAATATGCTCGGCTTCAAACGGCGGCTTGACGATCAGGGATATCGGGCGAGCCGAGAAATATATAGCGAAACAAGTCCCTGACATGGAGGTTGGGGTTCCTGTGAATGCTCAATCTGGGAGCGTGTTGATGACCCGGTTTGGGTCTCACCTAGGGCTCAAATATCCGGCCATAAAAGCTGCCCAGGAAACCGTGGGCAAGTCCAATGAGCTGCTGGATATTAGGAGAAATCCTGTATCTATCGCAGCTGCTGTAATCTACATGGTTTCGCAGCTTTCCGACGATAAAAAGTCCCTCCAAGATGTTTCCTTTGCAACCGGTGTTGCCCAGGGAACCATCAGAGACTCGTACAAGGATCTCCAACCTCACCTCTCCAAGATTGTTCCCTCCTGGTTCATGACCCAAACACTCAAAGTATAGTTTGTTTGTTTTTGGGATTTTGATACTACCTAGTAGTAGTTAGTACCGTGTTTGGATTATGAGAATGGAGTTTTGATATTTCGGAATTCATCTTTTCCTATTCCAATCCACTCCACTACACTAGCAGTTCAAAAGTCCAATTCCAAACTAAACGCATAAAACAAAATTAATCACTTGAACAGAACCAATATAAAAATGGCAAGGAAAGGTTGCACAAAAAAGTAGGGTTGTAAACGAGAACTCGAACAAACATGTGCCGGACATTTTAGCTCGGGCTCGTTTCGTCTGACTTTTAGAAAGTCCGACCTCGATAAAAAATTGAGTTCGAACTCGAACTCGAGCTACTTCGATCTTGTTAAGTAGAACATGAAGTATAACATGAATAAATTATATTCGAGCTGGCTCTTATGAGCTCGAGCTAGAGTTCGAGTTCGAAAACGAACTTTAACCGAGTTATTCACGAACGACCCTAAAAAAATGTCAGAAAGTTGAATGAGAAAAATTCAAAGGCTAACGGAGCTAATAAACCAACAATGACTGCAACTGCACAAAAAAGTGGTGGAGTTGTGGATGCAAGTCTGGTGGTGCACAAGTGAAAACTGTGCATAGACCTGGAAAAGAGCCAATTAAGCTGTCTGAGCAACTAATTATTGACATGACAGATATGCCATAAAACCATTAAATTTAGTTTAACTAATCAAATGTCACACCAATTTAACTAATAACGACAACTAATATACCTTATTTGAGTTTCCAAATGTGATTTTAAGTTTTCTAAAGTTAGTTCTTGCCTGATTTTCTATAGACACTAATTAAATTGATTTTAACTAATCAAAGGTCTTAAGACTTTGTCCCGATGTTCACCCCACCATCGCTGATGACACTGTCTGGCTGCTGCAAGGTGTACCGCTGTCTACGCCCACCATCACCTTGTTATTGCCGCGCTGGATCCTCCAGAAATTGCTGTTGTTGCTACTTCTAGTGATGGTGAACTTCACCAACAATACTAGACCCAAAGAATCTCCGACCACGTACATGCATCAGCCACTATGAAGAAGGGAAACCCGTCGCGAAGATTCATCAAAAAGTCAGAAAGTATATTTAAAGATTCGCCAGCACTTAAACTTTGAAATTTATCAAAATTTAGGAATCCATCGCGAAAGAAGAGAAAAATCTCTAAAATTGGATATGGTAAAATAATATGAATGAGATTTTAAGCGCATATTAACAAGTAAAATTTCTAGATTATTATTGAATGATATGATTATTTAGGGTAATGCTACAAAGATGTGTTTGAATGGTACTCTTAAATATTAAGATAAAAAAATAAACCTTTTTTAAATTGTAAGATTGATGGAATTGGGTGTAGATTTGGTGACGTAGAAGCCTAGAAGTCGGAGGGATTGTCAGAGAGGGGTAACTTTGGTGAGATACGTCATATGTGGAAGAAGAAAGGAATGAGTCCCTGTTTGCTAGAGATTATTTCTTGATGTACTGAACTGAATTGAACTGAACTGAACTAAACTGAAGTGAAAATTAATGTATTGGAAAATGGAATCAGCATGACTGAATTAACCTGAATTTCATCAAATTGCATTTTCACTGAACTGAACTGAATTGAACTGAACTGAACTGATCTACAGATAAGATCTGGCAAACAGGGCCTGAGTCTTTTCTTTTTCATATTCGATTTATTTGCAGTTCTGTTCCTCAAGTTCAGCTCTTCTTACAAAGTGGCCCCGGGTTTAATTTAATTGCAAAATGACCCCTAAATTTATGCATGTAGGTGGACTGGTTTTGCCCGATTTCACCGTAGACGCTCATTTTAAAATATCAAATGTTTAGAACTTATACTTACACAATAAAAACTATTAATGATTAAATATTTTGTTAATTAAATGATAGTTTAAAGTGGGATTACTCAAATCAATGAGTTAAGAGACAATGAAATTTCGAATTTCAAATAAAAGGTTTGACAAACCTTTTACATGTATTTTTGGCAAACCTTATATGAATGGTTATACCACGCCCTGTATTTTACTTAATATTAACACAGATGTTCCACTGACATCTATAACGTAATATTCAAAGAATGCTGACAATAAGCTACTCCTTCCTTTCAAGAGTATTCTCGCTTACTTTCAAAAAATTGAAAATAATATGGTGGAATTTAAGGTATCCCTTATCTTAAAAAATAAAAGTAAAGGAGCAACCACATTTAATCGTTTTTGTGTCACAAAGTTTAGTGGAGTTGGAAAATACAACCTCAAGCGGTGTATTGGGAAAGTTTAAACAAATACAGTAGTGTTTTTTGCAAGTCATATATATGCTCGAATGACTTCTAGAATTGAAAAACTGTTATTAACTTCTAGAATGGTGGTCTGGGTTTCCGTGACTTGGAGGCCTTTAATTTGGCGATGTTATAAAAGCAAGCTTGGAGAATGCTCACGAATCCATCATCTCTCATTGCACGGGTGTACAAAGATAAGTACTTCCCTAATTCACCTCTTTTTCAGGCTCCTATTGGCTCTAGACCCTCTTGGGCATGGAAGAGCATCTCTCGTGGGATTCAGGCTTTGAAACTGGGTTGCAGGAAGCATGTTGGCTCGGGTGAGAGTATTAGTATATGTCATGATCCTTGGCTACCGAGTGCACAGTCCTTCTTAGATTTTTGGCAAAACTATGGTATCTCCATGACTAAACATATAACTAAAATAAAATAAAACAGGCAAGCGCTCGAAACTTTCCTAGAAACATAGAAGGAAACTTTTATATGAAAGACATATCACTTAAATAGAATTTGGTGTTTTGGTTGAGAGAGGAAATGATTGGATCTATGAAATGTAAAAAAAAACAATAAACACGGATTCAAATGATTCTCTAATTTCTAGGTTGCATCCACGACAAAAATCCTGGGTATTATAGCATCATTCTTTGTAAGTTGTAATAATGGATATTCCACTGATTATACTATTTATCGGTAAAAAAATAAAAATTCCCTCAACACTAGTAGCGGTGTATTGCAAAAATAACATGTAAAGACATATGAAGAATTCAAAAAAACATTATTTTCTATATCATTAATAGTAATATAATTAATTTAAATACTAACGTTATAATAAATACATAATACTTAGACCCTGTATACCAGAGCTTATTCGTAGATCATTTCAGTTCAGTTCAGTTTATTTCAATTCAGTTCAGTTAAGTGAAAATGCAATTTGATGAAATTCAGGTTAATTCAGTTATGCTGATTCCATTTTTCAATACATCAATTTTCACTTTAGTTCAGTTCAGTTCAGTTCAGTACATCAAGGAATAAGCTCTAGTAAACAGGGCCTTACTAACCATTTAAAATTATTGTATTCATTATTATTATTTTTTTTATCGTTAGCACACACATATTGACAAGATTTATAAGATAAAGTTAAAAAGATTTGATTTTGAATTAATTGAATTCGGGGAAGTTTTCCCATTCCAGTTGGGTTTTGGGTTTCTTTTACGCGTTTGAGGTCTATAAATACACATCCCCAGGACCCTCATCCCTCATAATTCGGCATTCGGCATTCGGCTTCATCTCTCACAAGAAATCCCTTCCTCTCCCCAAAACATCCCGTTCAGCGAATCAATCCGATTGACTACAAATTAGGGTTCGTCGATCATGAAAGATTCTTACTACTGTCTGGACTGTAAACGGATCGCGGAGGTGGTGGTGGATGAGGTGAGCGGAGACACCGTGTGCATCGAATGTGGGCTGGTCTCGGAGAGCTTCTGGGTTGACACCAGACCGGAGTGGCGGGTTTTCTCCGATAACGACGACGGCGCCGATCCCAACCGCGTCGGAGCGGCTACAAACCCTCTGCTCGATGATGGCCCTCTCCAAACCATGGTCAAAACCTCCAAAGGCACTACCAGAGGCGATTTCCCCACCTCCAGACTCAGACTCGGACTCGGGGCCCCGACCACCAGTTACCGAAACCTGACTCGGGGCTTCGAAGGCATAGCCGATATGTGCGATAAGCTTGGGCTGCTTGCCTCGATCCAGAATCGAGCGAGTGAGATATTCAAGAAGGTGGAGGATAAAAAGGCCTCTTGCCGCTTCAATAATCGCGAAGCTCTGTTGGCTGCTTCCTTGTACATCGCCTGCAAGCAGGAAGGCAAAAACCGAACCCTCAAAGAAATATGCTCGGCTTCAAACGGCGGCTTGACGATCAGGGATATCGGGCGAGCCGAGAAATATATAGCGAAACAAGTCCCTGACATGGAGGTTGGGGTTCCTGTGAATGCTCAATCTGGGAGCGTGTTGATGACCCGGTTTGGGTCTCACCTAGGGCTCAAATATCCGGCCATAAAAGCTGCCCAGGAAACCGTGGGCAAGTCCAATGAGCTGCTGGATATTAGGAGAAATCCTGTATCTATCGCAGCTGCTGTAATCTACATGGTTTCGCAGCTTTCCGACGATAAAAAGTCCCTCCAAGATGTTTCCTTTGCAACCGGTGTTGCCCAGGGAACCATCAGAGACTCGTACAAGGATCTCCAACCTCACCTCTCCAAGATTGTTCCCTCCTGGTTCATGACCCAAACACTCAAAGTATAGTTTGTTTGTTTTTGGGATTTTGATACTACCTAGTAGTAGTTAGTACCGTGTTTGGATTATGAGAATGGAGTTTTGATATTTCGGAATTCATCTTTCCAAAATTCATCTTTTCCTATTCCAATCCACTCCGCTCCACTACACTAGCAGTTCAAAAGTCCAATTCCAAACTAAACGCATAAAACAAAATTAATCACTTGAACAGAACCAATATAAAAATGGCAAGGAAAGGTTGCACAAAAAAGTAGGGCTGTAAACGAGAACTCGAACAAACATGTGCCGGACATTTTAGCTTGGGCTCGTTTCGTCTGACTTTTAGAAAGTCCGACCTCGATAAAAAATTGAGTTCGAACTCGAACTCGAGCTACTTCGATCTTGTTAAGTAGAACATGAAGTATAACATGAATAAATTATATTCGAGCTGGCTCTTATGAGCTCGAGCTAGAGTTCGAGTTCGAAAACGAACTTTAACCGAGTTATTCACGAACGACCCTAAAAAAATGTCAGAAAGTTGAATGAGAAAAATTCAAAGGCTAACGGAGCTAATAAACCAACAATGACTGCAACTGCACAAAAAAGTGGTGGAGTTGTGGATGCAAGTCTGGTGGTGCACAAGTGAAAACTGTGCATAGACCTGGAAAAGAGCCAATTAAGCTGTCTGAGCAACTAATTATTGACATGACAGATATGCCATAAAACCATTAAATTTAGTTTAACTAATCAAATGTCACACCAATTTAACTAATAACGACAACTAATATACCTTATTTGAGTTTCCAAATGTGATTTTAAGTTTTCTAAAGTTAGTTCTTACCTGATTTTCTATAGACACTAATTAAATTGATTTTAACTAATCAAAGGTCTTAAGACTTTGTCCCGATGTTCACCCCACTGATAGCCCCTAGATATACTCTTATTTTGTAGCATTTGAGAGTTGTTTTATATAGTATTTCGTGTAATTATATTAGACTTTTGGACCGAATCATTCATAGTGGTTTGAAATTGAAGACGTGCATTTCGATCTTGAATTGCACTTGCGATGGATTTGAATGATTTGAAGACCTTCTATGACCGTCCTGACCGCGTTTGATACATTGAAGAACCGGTCGTAGAAGTGGCGTGAAGGCACACTCTCGCGGGCCGCGAACCCTAGGTCGCGAACCGCGAGGGTGTGTGTTGCTGTTTTGACCATGCCAAGTTTCGCGCGGGCCGCGAAACTCCGGTCGCGAGCCGCGAAGACCGAGGCGCGCGGACCATGCCGAGACCGAGGCGCGCGGACCACGCCGAGACACGGGCGCGGACTACGCCGAGACACGGGCGCGGACTACGCCGAGACACGGGAGCGGACTACGCCGAGACACGGGCGCGGACTACGCCGAGACACGGGCGCGCGGGCGCGAGACTCCGGTCGCGGACTACGCCGAGACACGGGCGCGCGGGGCGCGAATCCTCGGCCGCGAACCGTGAGAACCAGGCTCGCGGTCCGCGAAGGATCCCGCGCGACCCGCGAAGCTGCCTGCAACTTGCATTTTGTTTAGCTTTAATTTTAATTATTTTGGACTATAAATAGAACTTATCCTCATTGTCTGAGGGATCGGATTTTTACAGAGGAAACTCCATTTTCCTTCACTTTTCTTCCCATTTTGATCTTTGAATTCACTATGGTTTGTTGTATTAATTATGGTTATGATTATCTAATTATGGTTGTAGGCTAAAACCCTTCTTGGATATATGTGATTGGACTTCTTGTTATGGATTGAGAACATGATTTATGAAGCTTAGGAATGGTGATTTGCTCTTGAATGATCATAATTTATATGTGTGTTTGATGCTTGAAATGATTAGGAATGATTTCCTAGTGATAGATAGGTGTTGGATATGTGTTAGATATTGCTTTTCCATGGTTAGAATGTTATCATTCTTTCTATGTAGGAGTAGTAAATTAGGGATTGAATGCATGTTGTTATCAATTGTATTTGTTCTTAAGATCATTCATTAGCATTGTACCTATGTCAAGTTTGTTATCAAATTGCATGGGTAGGATTGAGAAACATCTAATTAGAATTAATATTGATTCAATTGAACTAGTTGTTATCATCTAGTAAAGTTGTCAATTGAAGTTGTGAAGATGCTTTCATTTCTCATAACTATGGTTAAAGATAGTTTCTCACTAATGTTCACCATTCTCAAAGCATCATGATAAAGTTTGAGGAAAATCTCATAATAAGAAGTCACCAATCTCATATGTCCAAGTTTCTTATTCTCTTAGTTAAATCTCTAGTTAGGATAATCTTATAGTAAAGTAGTTGTGGCTTGAACGTTCTAGTAGTTTTAATTAGTAGTGTCTTAAACAAAAACTCAACTCAAACCCCCCCCCCCCCTTGTTTACATTGCTTTTATATATGTATATTTATATATACACTACAAAATATACATAGAAATAACCTTTTCCCTGTGGAACGAACCTTACTTGCCATTGTACACTTAATAGTGTAGAAAGGTAGTAAGTGATCTAAAAATTGTATATTTGAGAGGTACGGCGACGACTTCCCAAATTTTGGCGCCGCTGCCGGGGAAAAGGCGTATTTTTATGTGTATATTGTAGTTTTATTTCTAATCTATCTTTCTTAGTAGGTTTTATTTTGGTTTGGAACCCTATTGCTCTAGCTTTTGGTGCATGGTTCTTACACGATCCTCGAACCAAGACCCTTTGCAATACGATTCCGAGCTAGTAAGAAATCTCCGCCAACTTAGGAGGCAAGTGCAAGAGTCACTAGCATCTAATCCTCTATCCCTTGAAAGTGAATCACTACCTTTCAACATGGCGGACGATGAAGAGGATACCGGCCAAAACCCCCCCCGAAACCAATTCTACAACCCTTTCCAAAACCATAACACTTCTCCTACCAACATTTCTATGAGAGAGTTCATGTCCCCCAACTATGAGCAACAACAATCGAGCATTGTTTACCCGAACTCTCAATACGAAATCAAGACGGGAGTGATAAATTTGCTTCCAACTTTCCATGGTAGGGAAGTGGATGATCCGAATGACTTCCTTGAGGCTTTTCATAGGGTATGTAGTAGTTTGAAACCTTCCGAGATGAGTGTGGATGAGTTCAAGTTGAAAACCTTCACTTTCACCTTGAAGGACAAGGCCGCTAAATGGTTAAGCCGTTTACCTTCATCATCAATCACTACATGGCCACAATTGAAGAAAAAGTTCCTTGACAAGTACTTTCCTCCCTCTAAATCCTCGGTCTTGATACAAGCCATTAGCAACATCACTCAAGACGATGATGAGACCTTGTATGAGTATTGGGAAAGGTTCCAAACTCTCCTTTCAAGTTGCCCGTACCATAGCTTCACCGAACCTCAATTGGTGTGTTTCTATTACAATGGTTTGAATGATAGAGAAACCGAGTCGATGAATAGGACTTGTTATGGTTCCATTGGTAACCTTGGTTCATCCGATGCCATGATGCTATTTGAGCAACTAGCCGAGGGGTGCAAACCAAAGAGGGACCGGAGACTACGAGTGGGTAACTCCGGTGGAAGCAATGACGGAACTCGTCAAGAGATCAAGGAGCTTACGGCATTAATGAAGGGTTTCATGATGGGAAATAGCTCCGGAGGGAACACGGGGAACCAACCACGGCAACAAGTGATGACGTGTGGGATTTGTGCTTCGAACCATCTCACCGAATCTTGTCCTCAAGCAAACGAGGATTATAACGAAGAAGTCAATGCCATGGGGGTCTATGGAGGAAACCAAGGTTTTAGAGGCGATCAAGGAGGAAACCAAGGTTTTAGGGGCTACCAAGGAGGACGAGGCTACCAAAGTGGTAGGGGTTTTCAAGGTGGACAAGGCCAAGGTGGTGATAGGGGTAACCAAAGGAAGTATGATCCTTTTGCTCAACACTACAACCCCGGAACTAGAGATCACCCCAACTTTCGGTGGAGAGATGAACCGACGGGACAACAAGGCCAACAAGGTGGCTACCAAGGGGGTTATCAAGGTCAAGGTGGTCAATCTTTTGATAGACAAAGGGGGCAAAATGATCAAGGGTACCAAGGGGACCAAGGTTACCAAAACCAAGGGTACCAAGATTATGGCTATCAAGGGTACCAAGATCATCAAAACCCTCAATATCACCCTCAACCACAACAATACCAAAGGAACCAAGGTCAAGGCCGTTTCAATAACCGTGCTCCTCAAAATGCTCATCCGAGGTTGGAAGATAAATCCCACAATCAAGGTGAAAGCTTGGACCAATTCCCCCAAGATGCTCGACTCAAAAGCATTGAGGTGCAAATGAGTCAAATGGCCACGGTTTTGGGAAAGTTAGAAGCACAAAACTCCGGGAAACTACCCGCACAAACGGAGTTGAATCCAAGGCCTCATGCGAGTGCCATGACTTTGAGAAGTGATAAACAAGCTCTTGAACCCGAGGTGGTTGTGAAAAAGGCACCCAAGAGAGGCCTTGTGAAGAAGAGCTTAGCCAATGACGAAATTGAGGCGACCTTGGCCGACGAAGAAGTTATTCTTGAGGAGCTAGCCAAAGAAAAAGGTGAGGCCGAGGTTGAGAATGAGAAAGAACCTATTGATGAGGAACATGTAGAGACATCCTCTCATGTTGAACCAATGTCACCTCCATTCTCACCTCTTCACAAGAAAACTAGGGTGGACACTACCTTTGATGTGGAAGCACCATTTCCCGAAGCCTTGAAGCATACTCGGAAAAAGGAGATGGACAAAGAAGCTTTCGAAGTCCTTCGAAAGTGTGAGGTAAACATTCCTTTGCTCGATGCTATTGATCAAGTTCCTAGATATTCTAAGTTCTTGAAGGAATTATGTGTGAACCATCGTCAACAAAGATCTAAGCATGTTAAAAATGAAAAAATCAATGAACATGTGTCAGCTTTGTTTCAAGATAAAATGCCTACTAAATGTAGTGATCCGGGCATGTTTACAATTCCTTGTATCTTAGGGAACACTTACTTTCCTAGAGCCATGCTAGATCTAGGTGCATCCATAAATGTCATTCCATATGCATTGTATGAATCGTTGAATCTTGGCACTTTGCATAAAACCGGCGTGGTGATCCAACTTGCCGACCGCTCTAATGCATACCCTAAGGGTATTGTTGAAGATGTCTTGGTGAAAGTCGACAAGTTGGTGTTCCCGGCCGATTTTTACGTTCTTGACATGGAACATGATAAATTTGCTACCCCTATCTTGTTAGGGCGTCCATTTTTGAAAACGTCAAGAACTATCATAGATGTGCATAGTGGTAGGCTTACCATGGAATTCGATGGGGATAAAATAGAATTCAACATTTATGGTGCAATGAAATACAATGATGAAGAAACTTCTTGCAATGCTATTGATGTGATTGAGCCTTATGTGCAAAAAGTTTATGAAAATGATATTGATGATCCCTTGTTAAATGCCTTAGCCAATAGTTTACACACAAGTAATGTTCATACATATGCTTTGAGTGCTAACTTGAAGGAAAGCATTTTTGAGCTAGATACTTTTGAGGAACTTTCTCTTGATGCACCAATTTTAGACCTCGAGGTATTGAAGAGCTCGGGCAACCGACCATCTTTCAATAAACCTCTGGTAGTGGAGTTGAAACCACTACCCGAGAATCTAAAATATGCATTCCTTGGTGGTGGCGAGAAATTGCCGGTGATCATCTCCAACAAGCTCACCAAGGAACAAGAGGAAAGGTTGATGAAAGTGCTCCAAGATCATAAGGAGGCCATTGGGTGGACCATTGCCGACATCAAAGGTATGAGTCCAAGTACTTGCATGCACCGTATACTATTGGAGGATGATGCTAAACCCGTCCGACAACCTCAAAGGCGGTTGAACCCTCAAATGATGGAGGTAGTAAAAGCCGAGGTGCTTAAATTGTTGGACGCGGGAATGATCTATCCAATCTCTGATAGTAAGTGGGTAAGCCCAACGCAAGTAGTGCCAAAGAAAACCGGAGTGACCGTAGTGGAGAATAGCCATGGCGAATTGATTCCCACTCGTGTCCAAAATGGATGGCGTGTTTGCATTGATTACCGAAGGTTAAATGCGGTAACAAGGAAAGACCATTTCCCTTTGCCATTTATTGATCAAATGCTTAACCGGCTTGCAGGCCACTCTTTCTATTGTTTTCTTGATGGCTATTCAGGGTACTTTCAGGTTGCCATTGCACCAGAGGATCAAGAAAAGACAACCTTCACATGCCCCTTTGGCACCTTTGCATATCGACGCATGCCTTTTGGCCTTTGCAATGCGCCGGCCACATTCCAAAGGTGTATGGTTAGCATTTTTTCAGAATATCTTGAGAAGTTTGTAGAGGTTTTCATGGATGACTTTACTGTTCATGGAAACTCTTTTGACAATTGCTTAATTCATTTGTCATTAGTCCTAAAAACTTGCATTGATAAAAACCTTGTGCTTAATTCTGAAAAATGTCATTTTATGGTAGAAAAAGGCATTGTGTTAGGTCATGAAGTGTCATCTAAGGGTATTGAAGTAGACAAAGCAAAAATTGATATCATCCAATCTCTCCCTTACCCTACTTGTGTGCGTGATGTAAGATCCTTCCTTGGCCACGCGGGTTTCTACCGCCGTTTCATAAAAGACTTTTCAAAAATTTCTTCCCCTTTGTGTAGATTGTTGCAAAAGGATGTGGAATTTGTGGTAGATGAAGGTTGTAAAAGGGCATTTGATTGTTTAAAGTCCATGCTAGTGTCGGCCCCTATTATACAACCTCCAAATTGGTCCCTTCCATTTGAGATCATGTGTGATGCAAGTGACTACGCCGTTGGTGCGGTGCTAGGTCAAAGGGTGGGGAAAATTCCCCATGCCATCTATTATGCATCCATGACTCTCAATGATGCTCAAAGGAACTATACCACAACTGAAAAGGAATTGCTAGCGGTAGTCTTTTCCTTAGAAAAGTTTAGGCCATATTTGCTTGGTACAAAGATCATTGTTTTCACTGACCATGCAGCTCTTCGTTACTTGATGACGAAGAAAGAAGCAAAGCCTAGGTTACTCCGATGGATCTTACTCTTGAGCGAGTTCGACTTGGAGGTCAAGGACAAGAAAGGAGCTGAAAATCTAGTGGCCGACCATTTGAGCCGATTGGTGCCCAATGAGGAGTTTGGGGCCAAAGCATTGAAGGAGCATCTTCACGAAGAGTTCCCCGACGAGCAATTATTTGCTCTTGGTGTTTCTCTTCCATGGTATGCCAACATTGTGAATTTCCTTGTCACAAGTAAGTACCCTTCTCACTTCACAAAAGCACAAAAGGATAAGCTAAAGCATGATGCTAGGTTTTATGTGTGGGATGATCCCTATGTATGGAAACACTGTGCCGACCAAGTGATTAGGAGATGCATTCCTAATAATGAAACAAACTCAATCCTTGCTTTTTGCCATTCATATGCATGCGGTGGTCACTTTGGTGCTAGGCGAACCGCTAGGAAAGTGCTAGATTGTGGTTTCTATTGGCCTAGCTTAAATAAAGATGCATACACCTTTTGCAAGTCTTGTGATAAATGCCAAAGAGTAGGAAATATCTCTTCTAGGAATGAAATGCCCCAACATTGCCCTCTATATTGTGAACTCTTTGATGTGTGGGGAATCGATTTTATGGGACCTTTCCCTACTTCATTTGGTTTTAAATACATCTTACTTGCGGTTGACTATGTTTCTAAGTGGGTTGAAGCAATCCCCACTCGTACTGATGATTCTAAAGTGGTTGCAGAGTTCATCAAATCTCACATCTTCTCTAGGTTCGGGGTACCCCGAGCTTTGATCAGTGATCGAGGCACTCACTTTTGCAATAGAACCATTGCCGCATTGTTGAAGAAATATGGGGTAAATCACAAAACTTCCACCGCCTATCACCCACAAACGAATGGACAAGCCGAAGTTTCCAATAGGGAAATCAAGTCCATCCTTGAGAAAACGGTTAGGCCGACTCGCAAGGATTGGAGTACTCGGTTGGATGATGGATTGTGGGCATATAGGACGGCTTATAAGACTCCAATTGGTATGTCTCCATACCGATTAGTCTTTGGAAAGCCGTGTCATTTACCGGTGGAGTTAGCACACAAAGCCTATTGGGCAATCACAAGGTTCAACTTGAACTTGGACGAGGCCGGGAATGAAAGGAAGCTTCAATTGCAAGAGCTTGAGGAAATCCGGAATGAATCCTATGAGAACGCGGCCATTTACAAGGAGAAGACGAAGGCATGGCATGACAAGATGATAATTAGGAAAACTTTTGAGGTAGGTCAAAAAGTTCTTCTATTTCAATCACGTCTTCGGTTGTTTCCAGGTAAACTACGTTCTCGGTGGACTGGACCATTTGTAGTTGTGAAGGTTTTCCCTCATGGAGCAGTGGAGATCCAAAGCGGCGAGGATGCCAAAATCATCAAGGTCAACGGCCAAAGGTTGAAACCGTATTACGAGGGTTTCAAATCGGAGATCCTAGAGGACATGTCTCTAGGCAACCCGGCCTACGAGTGATCTTTACCATGGCGGTACATCGTGCCGACGATGTTAAATAAACGAGTTTTAAGCTTTAAATGCATTTCGTCGAACAATTTCAACATTTGGAACATTACTTTCTTTATATTTATTTGCTATGTACATTTCATTAAGCTTGTAATTCGAACATTATGCTAGTTTTTATGTTGTTTTTGTAGAAATAGGTTTGAAGTGGTGCAAAACTAAAAACGCCAAGGGGCCATTCCTCGCGGTCCGCGAATTCATCGCGCGGACCGCGACCGAAGGTTTCGCGGACCGCGGCCGAGAACGCGCGAGCCGCGACCAAGCTCTCGCGGTCCGCGACCGAGCTCTCGCGGCCCGCGAGCTAAACGTGCATTTCTGGAAATCCCTGGAACGAATATGACCATTTTCGCGGTCCGCGACTTGATCGCGCGGACCGCGAAACTGTGCTCGCGGTCCGCGGTTTCATCGCGCGGACCGCGAAGGTTTGCCGAGGATTTGCGCGCGGTGCGCGATTTCATCGCGCGCACCGCGCCGAGGTTTTGCGCGCGGTGCGCGCGCGCACCGCGCCGAGTTCCAGTGCGCGCGAGCCGCGACGAGACACTGCGCGCACCGCGACGAGGATTCGCGCGCACCTCAACGGTCTTCATCGCGCGGTCCGCGAATTCATCGCGCGGACCGCGACGGACTTGCGCGCGGCCCGCGACGAAGGGCGCGCGACCCGCGACGAGGACCGAGATTTCTCGGAAATCGCTGGAACGAAACGGGCCATTTTCGCGGCCCGCGACGGGGTCTCGCGACCCGCGACCGAGGCTCGCGGTCCGCCACAGAAAACTCGCGATCCGCGAGAGTTCGAACCCTTCTTCTTCACAAATTCTTCTATCTTTTTCTCCTCCTTCCCAAACTATTCCCACCCGACCCCAAAGCTCCTTTTCCGGCCACCATACTCAATCCTCCATTCCGGCGAGTTTTGAACCGATTTCTTCCACCCAAATCAATCCCCCAAGCTTTCCCAACAAAACCCACCAAAAATCCCAATCCAAAACACCATCTTTTACCCACATTGCCGAATTCTCACCGGAAAGTTCTTCACTCCGATTCGCCGGCCTCCGGCGACTTTTGTTCCAAACCAACTACCCAAAAACCTTCCCTCCACCATCCTTAACCTTTTCCCAATCCCAAATTCCAAATTCCAACTCCCAATCAAATACCCCCAAATCTTATGAACCCTAATTTTTGGATTCTTTGATTTGGTGGTGTTTTGATCAAATTGATGATATACTTAAGCTACATTGCATCCTAAGGCTTCAATTGACGGTACCCTACTGAATTTATTTCAATTTTGGGTGATTTAGGGCTTGCCGCCAATAGGTTTTCATTGAAATTTCAAAGGCTTGCCGCCTTTAGTTATAAACTGAACTATTTGAGTAGGGGCTTGCCGCCTTATAGCTAGTATAGTTGTGCTGGACTGTTGATTGAATAGATTGTGATAATGGCACCGAGGAAAAGGTCACGCCGAGGAGAGGCCTCTAGTTCGCATGATCCTGTGGTTCCCGAATCCCCACCTCGCCAACCTAGTCCTCCCCCTGCAGAAAACCTGCCTCCTATAGACCTTATGGGACTGCAAGGTTTAGATGAGGATGCCCAACAACGGTGGAGAAAGTTGATTGGGAATGGGAAGCGAACAATCATGGAGACGAAGTTCTTGTCCTCTGAGCTACTTCAGGAGCTGGGTTTGCAGCAACCAGTTCTATTTTTATTGGATCGCGTTGGCATGAGAGGATTCATTGATCGGTCGGCACCGACCTATACCCGCTATACATTTGAATTCCTATCCACTCTAGCCAAGCACTATGACGAGGACCATGACATGCATTACATCACCTTCAGGTTGAATGATGTGGACCGCCGGATGACCTATGATGAGATCCAAGATGCTTTTGGGTTCCAATATGCAGGGGGATACAAGAATCCAAAAGAAGCTAACCCGGACGGATTTGATCTAACTTACTTTTGGAATTGCTTGTCTGGATTTCCCAACATCACAGGCACTACGAAGAATAACCACATCATACATCCAGCTGTTCGTATGGTGCACAAGCTCCTAGTGATGACGATCTTCTGCCAAGGAGAGTTGACGCACATTACTAGGGAGCAGGTCCAATGCCTTTGGACCATGTGCTGGGGACCAGAACACCCTTGTTGGGTGGACCTTTTTGTGCAGAAATGTCTGGAGGCCTCTGAGAAGACCAAGGGAAAGATACCACAGGGGGGTATGATTTCACTTCTAGCAGCTTATCTGAACATCCACCTACCTCCAGACATTCAGGCAATAGGCAAGACAGCCGAGAGAGCTCACCAGTTTTACTCCATTGCTTCTTTGGAGTTCACTAATGTCTTGGCCATGCACAAATATCCTCCTCCTAGATTCATTTGGCTAGTAGCCAAGAATCAGCACATGTACCTGCCGAATCCAGAGGCTGTACAACTGACTGGGCGCACCCGCATAGAGGATCTCACCTTGCCAACCCAGATCACAGTTCCTGCACCTACCATTGCCCTTGCCAGGCTAGAGGCACCTCCGGAGCATGGAGAGCAGTACGCTCCTCCACATCATGAGGCTCAGTATGTCACTCAGCAGCAGTTTCAAGCATATACTGAGAGGTACGAGGATGATATGGCAGTGATGTTCGCCATGATGGCATCCATGCACCCACAGGGACCAGGAGCATTTGACTATGAGGGCCATCGCAGATCGCGAGCTCAGCGCCGTCGCGACGGCTCCGGCCCCTCGCAGTGAGTCTACCCTATACCTTTTCCTTTCACTATGGTATTCATTCATATATTTAAACATTGAGGGCAATGTTTAGACTAAGTGTGGGGGAGAGGTGTAGGAATTTTTTTATTACTTTTGTTGCTGCTTTTGTTGCTGTTTTTGCTGCTATTTTTATTACTGTATTCTTTAAAAAAAAAAAAAAAAAAAAAAAAAAAAACAGCCCGGATGGTCCCAAAAATACTAGAGGATCAGGTAAAAATGAGAGGCATGCCCGGATGGTTCCAAAAATACGAGAGAATCAGGCAAAAATGAGAGGCAAAAAAAAAAAAAAAAAAAAAACATTTTCTTTTATCTTGTTTAAATATGTAAGCTCTCAAATGTTATGTGCTTAATTATTTAGAATATACTCTTGGATCTTAATCGTTCTTTCTCGAGGACGAGAAAGGTTCAAGTGTGGGGGATTTTGATAGCCCCTAGATATACTCTTATTTTGTAGCATTTGAGAGTTGTTTTATATAGTATTTTGTGTAATTATATTAGACTTTTGGACCGAATCATTCATAGTGGTTTGAAATTGAAGACGTGCATTTCGATCTTGAATTGCACTTACGATGGATTTGAATGATTTGAAGACCTTCTATGACCGTCCTGACCGCGTTTGATACATTGAAGAACCGGTCGTAGAAGTGGCGTGAAGGCACACTCTCGCGGGCCGCGAACCCTAGGTCGCGAACCGCGAGGGTGTGTGTTGCTGTTTTGACCATGCCAAGTTTCGCGCGGGCCGCGAAACTCCGGTCGCGAGCCGCGAAGACCGAGGCGCGCGGACCATGCCGAGACCGAGGCGCGCGGACCACGCCGAGACACGGGCGCGGACTACGCCGAGACACGGGCGCGGACTACGCCGAGACACGGGCGCGGACTACGCCGAGACACGGGCGCGGACTACGCCGAGACACGGTCGCGGACTACGCCGAGACACGGGCGCGCGGGGCGCGAATCCTCGGCCGCGAACCGCGAGAACCAGGCTCGCGGTCCGCGAAGGATCCCGCGCGACCCGCGAAGCTGCCTGCAACTTGCATTTTGTTTAGCTTTAATTTTAATTATTTTGGACTATAAATAGAACTTATCCTCATTGTCTGAGGGATCGGATTTTTACAGAGGAAACTCCATTTTCCTTCACTTTTCTTCCCATTTTGATCTTTGAATTCACTATGGTTTGTTGTATTAATTATGGTTATGATTATCTAATTATGGTTGTAGGCTAAAACCCTTCTTGGATATATGTGATTGGACTTCTTGTTATGGATTGAGAACATGATTTATGAAGCTTAGGAATGGTGATTTGCTCTTGAATGATCATAATTTATATGTGTGTTTGATGCTTGAAATGATTAGGAATGATTTCCTAGTGATAGATAGGTGTTGGATATGTGTTAGATATTGTTTTTCCATGGTTAGAATGTTATCATTCTTTCTATGTAGGAGTAGTAAATTAGGGATTGAATGCATGTTGTTATCAATTGTATTTGTTCTTAAGATCATTCATTAGCATTGTACCTATGTCAAGTTTGTTATCAAATTGCATGGGTAGGATTGAGAAACATCTAATTAGAATTAATATTGATTCAATTGAACTAGTTGTTATCATCTAGTAAAGTTGTCAATTGAAGTTGTGAAGATGCTTTCATTTCTCATAACTATGGTTAAAGATAGTTTCTCACTAATGTTCACCATTCTCAAAGCATCATGATAAAGTTTGAGGAAAATCTCATAATAAGAAGTCACCAATCTCATATGTCCAAGTTTCTTATTCTCTTAGTTAAATCTCTAGTTAGGATAATCTTATAGTAAAGTAGTTGTGGCTTGAACGTTCTAGTAGTTTTAATTAGTAGTGTCTTAAACAAAAACTCAACTCAAACCCCCCATTGTTTACATTGCTTTTATATATGTATATTTATATATACACTACAAAATATACATAGAAATAACCTTTTCCCTGTGGAACGAACCTTACTTGCCATTGTACACTTAATAGTGTAGAAAGGTAGTAAGTGATCTAAAAATTGTATATTTGAGAGGTACGGCGACGACTTCCCACCCACCATCGCTGATGACACTGTCTGGCTGCTGCAAGGTGTACCGCTGTCTACGCCCACCATCACCTTGTTATTGCCGCGCTGGATCCTCCAGAAATTGCTGTTGTTGCTACTTCTAGTGATGGTGAACTTCACCAACAATACTAGACCCAAAGAATCTCCGACCACGTACATGCATCAGCCACTATGAAGAAGGGAAACCCGTCGCGAAGATTCATCAAAAAGTCAGAAAGTATATTTAAAGATTCGCCAGCACTTAAACTTTGAAATTTATCAAAATTTAGGAATCCATCGCGAAAGAAGAGAAAAATCTCTAAAATTGGATATGGTAAAATAATATGAATGAGATTTTAAGCGCATATTAACAAGTAAAATTTCTAGATTATTATTGAATGATATGATTATTTAGGGTAATGCTACAAAGATGTGTTTGAATGGTACTCTTAAATATTAAGATAAAAAAATAAACCTTTTTTAAATTGTAAGATTGATGGAATTGGGTGTAGATTTGGTGACGTAGAAGCCTAGAAGTCGGAGGGATTGTCAGAGAGGGGTAACTTTGGTGAGATACGTCATATGTGGAAGAAGAAAGGAATGAGTCCCTGTTTGCTAGAGATTATTTCTTGATGTACTGAACTGAATTGAACTGAACTGAACTAAACTGAAGTGAAAATTAATGTATTGGAAAATGGAATCAGCATGACTGAATTAACCTGAATTTCATCAAATTGCATTTTCACTGAACTGAACTGAGTTGAACTGAACTGAACTGATCTACAGATAAGATCTGGCAAACAGGGCCTGAGTCTTTTCTTTTTCATATTCGATTTATTTGCAATTCTGTTCCTCAAGTTCAGCTCTTCTTACAAAGTGGCCCCGGGTTTAATTTAATTGCAAAATGACCCCTAAATTTATGCATGTAGGTGGACTGGTTTTGCCCGATTTCACCGTAGACGCTCATTTTAAAATATCAAATGTTTAGAACTTATACTTACACAATAAAAACTATTAATGATTAAATATTTTGTTAATTAAATGATAGTTTAAAGTGGGATTACTCAAATCAATGAGTTAAGAGACAATGAAATTTCGAATTTCAAATAAAAGGTTTGACAAACCTTTTACATGTATTTTTGGCAAACCTTATATGAATGGTTATACCACGCCCTGTATTTTACTTAATATTAACACAGATGTTCCACTGACATCTATAACGTAATATTCAAAGAATGCTGATAATAAGCTACTCCTTCCTTTCAAGAGTATTCTCGCTTACTTTCAAAAAATTGAAAATAATATGGTGGAATTTAAGGTATCCCTTATCTTAAAAAATAAAAGTAAAGGAGCAACCACATTTAATCGTTTTTGTGTCACAAAGTTTAGTGGAGTTGGAAAATACAACCTCAAGCGGTGTATTGGGAAAGTTTAAACAAATACAGTAGTGTTTTTTGCAAGTCATATATATGCTCGAATGACTTCTAGAATTGAAAAACTGTTATTAACTTCTAGAATGGTGGTCTGGGTTTCCGTGACTTGGAGGCCTTTAATTTGGCGATGTTATAAAAGCAAGCTTGGAGAATGCTCACGAATCCATCATCTCTCATTGCACGGGTGTACAAAGATAAGTACTTCCCTAATTCACCTCTTTTTCAGGCTCCTATTGGCTCTAGACCCTCTTGGGCATGGAAGAGCATCTCTCGTGGGATTCAGGCTTTGAAACTGGGTTGCAGGAAGCATGTTGGCTCGGGTGAGAGTATTAGTATATGTCATGATCCTTGGCTACCGAGTGCACAGTCCTTCTTAGATTTTTGGCAAAACTATGGTATCTCCATGACTAAACATATAACTAAAATAAGATAAAACAGGCAAGCGCTCGAAACTTTCCTAGAAACATAGAAGGAAACTTTTATATGAAAGACATATCACTTAAATAGAATTTGGTGTTTTGGTTGAGAGAGGAAATGATTGGATCTATGAAATGTAAAAAAAAACAATAAACACGGATTCAAATGATTCTCTAATTTCTAGGTTGCATCCACGACAAAAATCCTGGGTATTATAGCATCATTCTTTGTAAGTTGTAACAATGGATATTCCACTGATTATACTATTTATCGGTAAAAAAATAAAAATTCCCTCAACACTAGTAGCGGTGTATTGCAAAAATAACATGTAAAGACATATGAAGAATTCAAAAAAACATTATTTTCTATATCATTAATAGTAATATAATTAATTTAAATACTAACGTTATAATAAATACATAATACTTAGACCCTGTATACCAGAGCTTATTCGTAGATCATTTCAGTTCAGTTCAGTTTATTTCAATTCAGTTCAGTTAAGTGAAAATGCAATTTGATGAAATTCAGGTTAATTCAGTTATGCTGATTCCATTTTTCAATACATCAATTTTCACTTTAGTTCAGTTCAGTTCAGTACATCAAGGAATAAGCTCTAGTAAACAGGGCCTTACTAACCATTTAAAATTATTGTATTCATTATTATTATTTTTTTTATCGTTAGCACACACATATTGACAAGATTTATAAGATAAAGTTAAAAAGATTTGATTTTGAATTAATTGAATTCGGGGAAGTTTTCCCATTCCAGTTGGGTTTTGGGTTTCTTTTACGCGTTTGAGGTCTATAAATACACATCCCCAGGACCCTCATCCCTCATAATTCGGCATTCGGCATTCGGCTTCATCTCTCACAAGAAATCCCTTCCTCTCCCCAAAACATCCCGTTCAGCGAATCAATCCGATTGACTACAAATTAGGGTTCGTCGATCATGAAAGATTCTTACTACTGTCTGGACTGTAAACGGATCGCGGAGGTGGTGGTGGATGAGGTGAGCGGAGACACCGTGTGCATCGAATGTGGGCTGGTCTCGGAGAGCTTCTGGGTTGACACCAGACCGGAGTGGCGGGTTTTCTCCGATAACGACGACGGCGCCGATCCCAACCGCGTCGGAGCGGCTACAAACCCTCTGCTCGATGATGGCCCTCTCCAAACCATGGTCAAAACCTCCAAAGGCACTACCAGAGGCGATTTCCCCACCTCCAGACTCAGACTCGGACTCGGGGCCCCGACCACCAGTTACCGAAACCTGACTCGGGGCTTCGAAGGCATAGCCGATATGTGCGATAAGCTTGGGCTGCTTGCCTCGATCCAGAATCGAGCGAGTGAGATATTCAAGAAGGTGGAGGATAAAAAGGCCTCTTGCCGCTTCAATAATCGCGAAGCTCTGTTGGCTGCTTCCTTGTACATCGCCTGCAAGCAGGAATGCAAAAACCGAACCCTCAAAGAAATATGCTCGGCTTCAAACGGCGGCTTGACGATCAGGGATATCGGGCGAGCCGAGAAATATATAGCGAAACAAGTCCCTGACATGGAGGTTGGGGTTCCTGTGAATGCTCAATCTGGGAGCGTGTTGATGACCCGGTTTGGGTCTCACCTAGGGCTCAAATATCCGGCCATAAAAGCTGCCCAGGAAACCGTGGGCAAGTCCAATGAGCTGCTGGATATTAGGAGAAATCCTGTATCTATCGCAGCTGCTGTAATCTACATGGTTTCGCAGCTTTCCGACGATAAAAAGTCCCTCCAAGATGTTTCCTTCGCAACCGGTGTTGCCCAGGGAACCATCAGAGACTCGTACAAGGATCTCCAACCTCACCTCTCCAAGATTGTTCCCTCCTGGTTCATGACCCAAACACTCAAAGTATAGTTTGTTTGTTTTTGGGATTTTGATACTACCTAGTAGTAGTTAGTACCGTGTTTGGATTATGAGAATGGAGTTTTGATATTTCGGAATTCATCTTTTCCTATTCCAATCCACTCCACTACACTAGCAGTTCAAAAGTCCAATTCCAAACTAAACGCATAAAACAAAATTAATCACTTGAACAGAACCAATATAAAAATGGCAACCCTTGAATGCTTTCGAGGAAACTAGTGAGGGAAAGGTTGCACAAAAAAGTAGGGTTGTAAACGAGAACTCGAACAAACATGTGCCGGACATTTTAGCTCGGTCTCGTTTCGTCTGACTTTTAGAAAGTTCGACCTCGATAAAACTCGAACTCGAGCTACTTCGATCTTGTATAGTAGAACATGAATAAATTATATTCGAGCTGCTCGACGCGATCGAGCTGGCTCTTATGAGATCGAGTTCGAGTGCGAAAACGAACTTTGACCGAGTTATTCACGAACAACCCTAAAAAATTGTCAGAAAGTTGAATGAGAAAAATTCAAAGGCTAACGGAGCTAATAAACCAACAATGACTGCAACTGCACAAAAAAGTGGTGGAGATGTGGATGCAAGTCTGGTGGTGCACAAGTGAAAACTGTGCATAGACCTGGAAAAGATCCAATTAAGCTGTCTGAGCAACTAATTATTGACACGACAGATATGCCATAAAACCATTAAATTTAGTTTAACTAATCAAATGTCACACCAACTTAACTAATAACGACAACTACTAAACCTTATTTGAGTTTCCAAATGTGATTTTAAGTTTTCTAAAGTTAGTTCTTGCCTGATTTTCTATAGACACTAATTAAATTGATTTAAACTAATCAAAGGTTTTAAGACTTTGTCCCGATGTTCACCCCACCATCACTGATGACACTGTCTGGCTGCAGCAAGGTGTACCGCTGTCTACGCCCACCATCACCTTGTTATTGTCGCGCTGGATCCTCCAGAATTTGCTGTTGTTGCTACTTCTAGTGATGGTGAACTTCACCAACAATACTAGACCCAAAAAATCTCCGACCACGTACATGCATCAGCCACTATGAAGAAGGGAAACCCGCCGCGAAGATTCATCAAAAAGTCAGAAAATATATTTAAAAGTTCGCCAGCACTTAAACTTTGAAATTAATCAAAATTTAGGAATCCATCGCAAAAGAAGAGAAAAATCTCTAAAATTGGATATTGTAAAGTAATATGAATGAGATTTTAAGCGCATATTAACAAGTAAAATTTCTAGATTATTATTGAAAGATATGATTATTTAGGGTAATGCTACAAAGATGTGTTTGACTGGTACTCTTAAATTTTAAGATAAAAAATAAACCTTTTTTAAATTGTAAGATTGATGGAATTGGGTGTAGATTTGGTGACGTAGAAGCCTAGAAGCCGGAGGAACTGTCGGAGAGGGGTAACTTTGGTGAGATACGTCATACGTGGAAGAAGAAAGGAATGAGGTCCTGTTTGCTAGAGCTTATTTCTTGATGTACTGAACTGAATTGAACTGAACTAAACTAAAGTGAAAATTAATGTATTGAAAAATGGAATCAGCATGACTGAATTAACCTGAATTTCATTAAATTGCATTTTCAATGAACTGAACTGAATTGAATTGAACTGAACTGATCTACAGATAAGATCTGGCAAACAGAGCCCGCGTCTTTTCTTTTTCATATTTGATTTATTTGCAGTTCTGTTCCTCAAGTTCAGCTCTTCTTACAAAGTGGCCCCGGGTCTAATTTAATTGCAAAATGACCCCTAAATTTATGCATGTAGGTGGACTGGTTTTGCCCGATTTCACCGTAGACGCTCATTTTAAAATATCAAATGTTTAGAACTTATACTTATACAATAAAAACTATTAATGATTAAATATTTTGTTAATTAAATGATAGTTTAAAGTGGGATTACTCAAATCAATGAGTTAAGAGACAATGAAATTTCGAATTTCAAATAAAAGGTTTGACAAACCTTTTACATGTATTTTTGGCAAACCTTATATGAATGGTTATACCACGCCCTATATTTTACTTAATATTAACACAGATGTTCCACTGCCATCTATAACGTAATATTCAAAGAATGCTGACAACAAGGCACTCCTTCCTTCCAAGAGTATTCTCGCTTACTTTCAAGAAATTGAAAATAATATGGTGGAATTTAAGGTATCCCTTATCTTAAAAAATAAAAGTAAAGGATCAACCACATTTAATCGTTTTTGTGTCACAAAGTTTAGTGGAGTTGGAAAATACAACCTCAAGCGGTGTATTGGGAAAGTTTAAACAAATACAGTAGTGTTTTTTGCAAGTCATATATATGCTCGAATGACTTCTAGAATTGAAAAACTGTTATTAACTTCTAGAATGGTGGTCTGGGTTTCCGTGACTTGGAGGCCTTTAATTTGGCGATGTTATAAAAGCAAGCTTGGAGAATGCTCACGAATCCATCATCTCTCATTGCACGGGTGTACAAAGATAAGTACTTCCCTAATTCACCTCTTTTTCAGGCTCCTATTGGCTCTAGACCCTCTTGGGCATGGAAGAGCATCTCTCGTGGGATTCAGGCTTTGAAACTGGGTTGCAGGAAGCATGTTGGCTCGGGTGAGAGTATTAGTATATGTCATGATCCTTGGCTACCGAGTGCACAGTCCTTCTTAGATTTTTGGCAAAACTATGGTATCTCCATGACTAAACATATAACTAAAATAAGATAAAACAGGCAAGCGCTCGAAACTTTCCTAGAAACATAGAAGGAAACTTTTATATGAAAGACATATCACTTAAATAGAATTTGGTGTTTTGGTTGAGAGAGGAAATGATTGGATCTATGAAATGTAAAAAAAAACAATAAACACGGATTCAAATGATTCTCTAATTTCTAGGTTGCATCCACGACAAAAATCCTGGGTATTATAGCATCATTCTTTGTAAGTTGTAACAATGGATATTCCACTGATTATACTATTTATCGGTAAAAAAATAAAAATTCCCTCAACACTAGTAGCGGTGTATTGCAAAAATAACATGTAAAGACATATGAAGAATTCAAAAAAACATTATTTTCTATATCATTAATAGTAATATAATTAATTTAAATACTAACGTTATAATAAATACATAATACTTAGACCCTGTATACCAGAGCTTATTCGTAGATCATTTCAGTTCAGTTCAGTTTATTTCAATTCAGTTCAGTTAAGTGAAAATGCAATTTGATGAAATTCAGGTTAATTCAGTTATGCTGATTCCATTTTTCAATACATCAATTTTCACTTTAGTTCAGTTCAGTTCAGTACATCAAGGAATAAGCTCTAGTAAACAGGGCCTTACTAACCATTTAAAATTATTGTATTCATTATTATTATTTTTTTTATCGTTAGCACACACATATTGACAAGATTTATAAGATAAAGTTAAAAAGATTTGATTTTGAATTAATTGAATTCGGGGAAGTTTTCCCATTCCAGTTGGGTTTTGGGTTTCTTTTACGCGTTTGAGGTCTATAAATACACATCCCCAGGACCCTCATCCCTCATAATTCGGCATTCGGCATTCGGCTTCATCTCTCACAAGAAATCCCTTCCTCTCCCCAAAACATCCCGTTCAGCGAATCAATCCGATTGACTACAAATTAGGGTTCGTCGATCATGAAAGATTCTTACTACTGTCTGGACTGTAAACGGATCGCGGAGGTGGTGGTGGATGAGGTGAGCGGAGACACCGTGTGCATCGAATGTGGGCTGGTCTCGGAGAGCTTCTGGGTTGACACCAGACCGGAGTGGCGGGTTTTCTCCGATAACGACGACGGCGCCGATCCCAACCGCGTCGGAGCGGCTACAAACCCTCTGCTCGATGATGGCCCTCTCCAAACCATGGTCAAAACCTCCAAAGGCACTACCAGAGGCGATTTCCCCACCTCCAGACTCAGACTCGGACTCGGGGCCCCGACCACCAGTTACCGAAACCTGACTCGGGGCTTCGAAGGCATAGCCGATATGTGCGATAAGCTTGGGCTGCTTGCCTCGATCCAGAATCGAGCGAGTGAGATATTCAAGAAGGTGGAGGATAAAAAGGCCTCTTGCCGCTTCAATAATCGCGAAGCTCTGTTGGCTGCTTCCTTGTACATCGCCTGCAAGCAGGAAGGCAAAAACCGAACCCTCAAAGAAATATGCTCGGCTTCAAACGGCGGCTTGACGATCAGGGATATCGGGCGAGCCGAGAAATATATAGCGAAACAAGTCCCTGACATGGAGGTTGGGGTTCCTGTGAATGCTCAATCTGGGAGCGTGTTGATGACCCGGTTTGGGTCTCACCTAGGGCTCAAATATCCGGCCATAAAAGCTGCCCAGGAAACCGTGGGCAAGTCCAATGAGCTGCTGGATATTAGGAGAAATCCTGTATCTATCGCAGCTGCTGTAATCTACATGGTTTCGCAGCTTTCCGACGATAAAAAGTCCCTCCAAGATGTTTCCTTTGCAACCGGTGTTGCCCAGGGAACCATCAGAGACTCGTACAAGGATCTCCAACCTCACCTCTCCAAGATTGTTCCCTCCTGGTTCATGACCCAAACACTCAAAGTATAGTTTGTTTGTTTTTGGGATTTTGATACTACCTAGTAGTAGTTAGTACCGTGTTTGGATTATGAGAATGGAGTTTTGATATTTCGGAATTCATCTTTTCCTATTCCAATCCACTCCGCTCCACTACACTAGCAGTTCAAAAGTCCAATTCCAAACTAAACGCATAAAACAAAATTAATCACTTGAACAGAACCAATATAAAAATGGCAAGGAAAGGTTGCACAAAAAAGTAGGGTTGTAAACGAGAACTCGAACAAACATGTGCCGGACATTTTAGCTCGGGCTCGTTTCGTCTGACTTTTAGAAAGTCCGACCTCGATAAAAAATTGAGTTCGAACTCGAACTCGAGCTACTTCGATCTTGTTAAGTAGAACATGAAGTATAACATGAATAAATTATATTCGAGCTGGCTCTTATGAGCTCGAGCTAGAGTTCGAGTGCGAAAACGAACTTTGACCGAGTTATTCACGAACGACCCTAAAAAATTGTCAGAAAGTTGAATGAGAAAAATTCAAAGGCTAACGGAGCTAATAAACCAACAATGACTGCAACTGCACAAAAAAGTGGTGGAGATGTGGATGCAAGTCTGGTGGTGCACAAGTGAAAACTGTGCATAGACCTGGAAAAGATCCAATTAAGCTGTCTGAGCAACTAATTATTGACACGACAGATATGCCATAAAACCATTAAATTTAGTTTAACTAATCAAATGTCACACCAACTTAACTAATAACGACAACTACTAAACCTTATTTGAGTTTCCAAATGTGATTTTAAGTTTTCTAAAGTTAGTTCTTACCTGATTTTCTATAGACACTAATTAAATTGATTTAAACTAATCAAAGGTTTTAAGACTTTGTCCCAATGTTCACCCCACCATCACTGATGACACTGTCTGGCTGCTGCAAGGTGTACCTCTGTCTACGCCCACCATCACCTTGTTATTGCCGCGCTGGATCCTCCAGAATTTGCTGTTGTTGCTACTTCTAGTGATGGTGAACTTCACCAACAATACTAGACCCAAAGAATCTCCGACCACGTACATGCATCAGCCACTATGAAGAAGGGAAACCCGCCGCGAAGATTCATCAAAAAGTCAGAAAGTATATTTAAAGGTTCGCCAGCACTTAAACTTTGAAATTAATCAAAATTTAGGAATCCATCGCAAAAGAAGAGAAAAATCTCTAAAATTGGATATTGTAAAGTAATATGAATGAGATTTTAAGCGCATATTAACAAGTAAAATTCTAGATTATTATTGAATGATATGATTATTTAGGGTAATGCTACAAAGATGTGTTTGAATGGTACTCTTAAATTTTAAGATAAAAAATAAACCTTTTTTAAATTGTAAGATTGATGGAATTGGGTGTAGATTTGGTGACGTAGAAGCCTAGAAGCCGGAGGAACTGTCGGAGAGGGGTAACTTTGGTGAGATACGTCATACGTGGAAGAAGAAAGGAATGAGGTCCTGTTTGCTAGAGCTTATTTCTTGATGTACTGAATTGAATTGAAAATTAATGTATTGGAAAATGGAATCAGCATGACTGAATTAACCTGAATTTCATTAAATTGCATTTTCAATGAACTGAACTGAACTGAATTGAACTGAACTGATCTACAGATAAGATCTGGCAAACAGGGCCCGCGTCTTTTCTTTTTCATATTTGATTTATTTGCAGTTCTGTTCCTCAAGTTCAGCTCTTCTTACAAAGTGGCCCCGGGTCTAATTTAATTGCAAAATGACCCCTATTATGCATGTAGGTGGACTGGTTTTGCCCGATTTCACCGGAGACGCTCTCATTTTAAAATATCAAATGTTTAGAACTTATACTTACACAATGAAAACTATTAATGATTAAATATTTTGTTAATTAAATGACAGTTTAAAGTGGGATTACTCAAATTAATGAGTTAAGAGACAATGAAATTTTGAATTTCAAATAAAAGGTTTGACAAACCTTTTACATGTATTTTTGGCAAACCTTATATGAATGGTTATACCACGCCCTGTATTTTACTTATACACGCCCTGAAATAGGCTAAATGTGGCCTAAAATGATTATTTTTGTTATGTATTTTTAGCCAAAATTATTTTATAGTTGCGGAAAATTAAACACGATCTAAATATAATTCTTGATTTTTCAAAATTATATTGTTTTTAAATATAATTAGATTATCGTTAAAATACAGAACGTATTTCAGTAAAATACAGGGCGTGCTATAACAACACCCAACCTTAGGCCCTGTCTAGTTGGGCTAAAATTGAATTGAATTGAACTGAATTGATTAGAAAACAGTTTAACATCATAAAAAATAGACTGATACCACGGCCTTCGGGCTTCATTTGATGAACATTTTAATATACTATTACTATCTGTTTAATTATTTCATTGACATTTTTTAAAATTCAAATATGTAGATGTACATGTGATCATCAAATTCACATTCGCGGGATACCACGGCCTTCGGGCTTCATTTGATAATTAAAATGAAATAATTAAACAAATAGTAATAGTATATTAAAATGTTCATCAAATGAAGCCCAAAGGCTGTGGTATCCGTCTATTTTTTATGATGTTAAATTGTTTTCTAATCAATTCAATTTAATTCAATTCAATTCAATTCAATTCAGCAGCAATCAATTCAATTCAGTTTAATTCAATTTAATTTAATTTCAGCCCAATTGGGTAGGGCCTTATACTTGTTTTTTTTATGAACATATTTTCTCATTAAAATCAAAACAACCAGTACAAATATTTGGCCACACTCTAAGCCTCTACAAAACTTCTAAAGCCAGGATGTTATAAAAAGGCTAAGTACAAATTTAATCAAGACTACAAACTCCAGTTCTCCTCCAAATGCACTCAGTTTTCACCTTTGCTGCCAAGACATCAGCAGCTGTACTCTTCCTCTCAAAAATTCTCAAATTCCTCTCTTGCCAGATCTGGTATAATACAGTAGTATAAGCCATAAGAACTTCCCATCTTCACTTGACTACTAGTAGAATCAGATATCTCTTTAGCTGTCTCAAATCCCTTACCTCTGTCAGCTCTAAACTGCCCAGAACCTGATGTATAAAAGTGCATTTAGTGAACAAATGATCAGCTGTTTCAGCTTCCAAAGCACACAGACAACAATTCGGCTGAGGCCCCAAGATTTTAAACCTCTGCAACCTGTCAACAGTAGCAAGCCTAGTTTTCAGTAACATAAGTAGAAAAAAAGCATGCTTAGGTGGAATTTTTTAGAACACCAGATCAATTTGGTTACAGCAGTTTCAACATCACCACCTCCTCTGAACTGATCATACACTTTCCTGACACTAAACTGTACAGGAGAAGCAGTCAACATTGGAGAAAAACGCTTCGCAAGCCTATAATCTCCTTCCACACCCAACATAATTTAGCAGTTGGTGATAATACATGTTGGTTGTACTACTAATTTAGCAGGGCCTTATACTACTAATATACATGTTGCTTGTTTCAATGTATTTTTGATTTAAAAAAAATACATGTTGCTTGTTTGGGCATCCATTAATAATTACAGGGAGGGAGCCAAAGATCATAAATACACTGCACAGTATCCACACAAGGAAGTACTCGAACTCTCCTGCTCCTTGTACAGCTCATCTTTCGATCAAAACACACACACCATCACATTCTGGTCCGCGTCTCTGCCCGTGGTCAAATAATAAGTATTCTGGTGGTGGGGCCGCCCCTTGAACTGTACTTTATTTTTGTTTCCAGCAGAACACTGAATTAATTATCATAATCCGCACTTGGATAATCTTATTTAGTCTTTGTCCAATTCAACTAAAATTCTGGTTTCCACACAAAAAAAAAAAAAAACTAAAATTCTTGTGAAAATATTTTATTGAGTTTATATCAGATGTGCATTTGATAAGAATGATAACAAAGAGAGTTTGTTCTGTTGTCGGCGGCTAGTAACTTAAATGTTTTGGCTATTTCATAGATAATTGTGGTATATTATATTATTATTTAGCTGAATTTGTTAAGATGGTACTCTTATATAGTTGTATTTAAGATAATGAACATTTCAAATGATTTTGTACAAATTTTAACTCTAAAAGTAGTAATATTCTTTTTTCTTAAAAAGGTATAGTTCAATTCTATTTAATCGGGATGAAATGAGAATAGAATATTTCAAAATAGTAAAAAAATATAAATATAAAAGAAATAAGGACGGTGACAAATTATTAGCGGTTAGACTATGGCCTCGTTTGGCTATCAGCGTTTAGCTGTTAGCGGATTTTATTAGCGGTTAGCTGTTAGCGGATTCTATTAGCTGTTTTGACTAGCGTTTTGTAAATGAGTGTTTGGCAAGTAACAATTAGCTGATAACTGTTTCATTACGTTAAATGACAGAAATAGACATTACTACAATTTATTATTAATTATTTTTTGTCGTGTGTTAATTGTTCATCGAAAATTATAATCACTTATATATATTTCATGATGTTTATTATTTAACTTATTATTCATTATTAATATATTTACATTTATTTAAAAAATTATTTTTAGAATTAAAATACTTAAATTTTTTAGTTTAGTATATATTGTGTAATACTACAAAAATAGATTAAAAATAATGTGAAAAATCTTATTTGTACGTACGCAAATATGCTTATGTTAAATTAAATTTACTGAACAGTTGAATTGTAAAATTGTGTATGTATAAATTATTTAAGGAATTCGATTAATTATAGAAAAAGAAATTTGTGAGAAATAAGGATAAAAAAGATATTTTGTAATATTTTTTTGATTAACTTTTTACAAACGCTGCTCTTTCTAGCGTTTCAGAAATCAGAGGTTTCATCAAAAAAGCTAATCAGAAAACTCTCCTCACCAAACACTAGAAAGAGCTGTTTGACAAGTCAACTATCCATATTTAACCCAAAAAGGTAAACGCTCTTCAAAACTCTCGTCACCAAACGGGGCCTATATAAATTTCAAAAATGTAAACGGAAGGGAGTGCAAATTGAATTTGTAACGAGTGTAAAATGGAATATTAAAGGTGTGTAAAATGGCAAGTAAAAAATTAAAAACCTAAAATGATACGAATATGGTTGTGATTAGGACAATCATAATAATTTAATTAGCTTAAAAGGGAAAGAAAGACCAAACCTCTAAAATTAGATTTCCCTTCAATCTCGTACGCGTACGCGTTAACGTTTGACAATCTCATATATTATTTTTTTAAGTTTTTCAGGTAAAAGGAGAAACAATAATATATTGTTTTTAGTTTTAAAAATTAAGTCCGCTCCAGCCAGATCACAGTGCAGCAGAAGAGTCTTCTTAGCTTGTAAAGAAATCCAACACCTCTTCACCAGAAGAAAGAAAAACCCATTGTCCCTCTTGGGTGTCTTTTAGCTTTACAATTTGTTCATTGAATCAAACAATATTATTTCCTCTTTCAGAAATTGGGTTTTTCTGAGTTGCTTTTGGGTATCTTCTGATGGGGTTTACATGTCTGTAATTTCAAGGCTCGATTTTTATTGCCCAAAATAGTGGATTCTTGTTTAGTTTCTCTGCGCATCTGTGGGAAAGATTGATTCTTGAAGCGGGTTGATGGACATTAGGGGAAGGCTGATTTTTGGGTCACACATTAAAAATGAGTTTGAGTTCACCAAGCCAGATGATATTGGAAAGGTACGTCTTTAATCTGATTTAAACTGTAAAGTTATTACCTTTTCTTCAATGATGATTCGAGTTTTGCTTCGTTGAGAAATTTGAACAATTTGGTAGATTGGTTTTTGAGAGTGTGTTGTTGTTTGTTTTTGGGGTGTGTAGATTAGGAGCGTGCAGGAATTAAGTGGAGAGAACTGCCGAATTTGTGGGGATGAAATTGAAATCAGGGAGGATGGAGAATTATTCGTGGCTTGCAACGAATGTGGTTTCCCTGTGTGTAGAACGTGCTACGAATACGAGAGAAGGGAGGGGAATCAAGCTTGTCCTCAGTGTAGAACCCGATACAAGCGGCTCAAAGGTATGTTTAGTTTTAACTGCATTCTTCTGAAACTGATATTGCTTGTGAATATCACACATTTGCTAATGGTAATGGTAAATTTGCTTGTAGGAAGCCCAAGGGTTGAGGGTGACGAGGAAGAGGAGGGTACTGATGATCTGGAACACGAGTTTGACTACAGACATACTAATAATATTGCTCCACAGCTTTCAATGGGACTATCAACGCGTCAAAATGTTTCCCATGGAAGTCATCCAAGCTCATCTGGAAGTGGCATTTCAGGGTCTGCTGTTAATATCCCCCTCTTGACTTATGGTGACGAGGTACTACATAGTTCTTTGTGGTTTATTCTTTCACTATATATGAATTGCAAGCATATTCGTGTGTTTCTGGTCCACACTAAGAAGTGAAACTGTCCTTTTGTTTTAGGATGCTGAAATTTCCTCAGACCATCATGCTCTTGTTATTCCATCGTATTCTGCTCATGGAGCTTCTCTACATTCATCTGCTTCTGATTCATCCACATCTTGTAAGTCAAGGCACCTGCTTTACATTACCATGTTAAGATTGTACCTTTACAAAGTTAATAATGTCTGGAATCTTGTCTCAGTGCAAAGAAGGTCTATGGTTCCAGAGAAAGATGTTGCACAGTATGGATATGGAAGTGTTGCGTGGAAGAATCGCATGGAGGAATGGAAGAAACGTCAAAATGAAAAACTCCAAGTTGTGAAGCATGAAGGAGAAGATAAAACTGGAAAGTTGGATGGTGGTGAAGATGATGATCCCGATTTGCCCATGTAAGTGCTATCTACTCGTTTCAATTAAAAAAGTGCTATCTAATCTTGATTCTTTCTTCCCACGAGATTGCGTTATTCTGCTTTTTGCCCATGAAGCCAATTGTGGGGGAACATGATATTAAGATTCTAGCTTTATTTGTGGCTTCTATATCTTAGTGTTTGAATCAGTAGTTCTTCCTGTCCTAGGATTACTGCACTGTCTCACAACATGTTAAAGTTGGTATATATAAAATTAACAAGCTGCAAAAATTTCATGGGGTTTAGCTATGAGCCTATGACTGATGAGGTCTTGCGATTTCTATTGGTTTTCTTTTGTTTAATTGGGAGTAGATTGCTACATATTTGGAGTCTAGGCCCAGTATTAAGTATGTGTATCAGATTTCTTTGCACCTTCCACGATCTTCAAGCTATAACATATCATCAACACAATTACAAGAGACATGGTAGTTTTCCAAGTCATTTTCTGTCTTTGAAAGGATGAAAGACCCAGCTAGTGAGTATGATTCTTATTGCATTGTTGAGATTTAGACTATACGAGGACCATGTCCAGTGCTGTTTTTTATTTATTTCATCATGTGTAAATATTATACCACATATAGCATGCCTTAAAAGATAAACAGGGGTGGACGATGACCTAAATGACTTTGAAAAAGACTGAAAAATAGTGCTATTTCTATATGTAAATGGATCTATTTTTCTCAATTGAACATGATGACGTTATACAATTCATATATTGTTGACCCCACATTGTAAGATAAAGGCTTGCTTGTACCTTAGCTTAGCATTGACTTCATTAAAGAATGTGGTATGGAACTTCAGTGTATCTCTTGAAGAATGTGCATAAAAACTGGCCTGTTATGCATGTATTGATTTTCAGTTACTGATTGGGCTTTATTTCAGGATGGATGAGGGGAGGCAACCTCTTTCAAGGAAGTTACCAATTTCTTCAAGCAAAGTTAACCCATATAGGTTGATAATAGTGGTTCGCCTTGTTGTTCTGGGCTTATTTTTCCATTACAGAATTCTCCATCCAGTTCCTGATGCATATCCACTGTGGATGACATCAGTTATTTGTGAAATATGGTTTGCTGTATCATGGATACTGGATCAGTTTCCGAAATGGTATCCAATAGAGCGAGAAACCTACCTTGACAGGCTTTCACTAAGGTAATCATCTATAAGATGATTTTGTGAATGTTATAAGTAAAGTTGTATTCAAACATGGAAAATTTCATGTGAATGTTTTCATTTTTTTCCCCGATATGAAGGGTTTAGACCATCTCCTGCTTGTGCAGGTATGAGAAAGAAGGAAAGCCTTCTGAGCTGGCTGCTATTGATGTCTTCGTCAGTACCGTTGATCCCATGAAAGAACCTCCACTAATCACTGCAAACACTGTTCTCTCCATTTTAGCAGTGGACTATCCAGTCGAGAAAGTTTCTTGTTATGTCTCAGATGATGGTGCTGCTATGCTTACTTTTGAAGCACTATCTGAAACATCAGAATTTGCTAGGAAATGGGTTCCCTTTTGTAAGCAGTTCAGTATTGAGCCGCGTGCTCCAGAATGGTACTTCTCTCAAAAAATTGACTATCTGAAAAACAAAGTTGATCCGGCATTTGTGCGCGTGAGACGTGAAATGAAGGTTTTGCTTCCTACAGTTCTTGATGCTACAACCATAGCTTTGTCTATTTTTCCTTTTTTAATTTTCCCTTCCTTTAATTTTCCCTTCCATTTTAATGCAGAGAGAGTACGAAGAATTCAAAGTACGGATTAACCAGTTGGTTGCCATGGCCCAAAAGGTTCCAGAGGATGGTTGGACAATGCAGGATGGGACCCCATGGCCTGGTAACAATGTTCGAGACCATCCTGGGATGATCCAGGCGAGTCTTGCAATCTTAATTAGCTTTGAATTTATTTATGAAATTTTACACTAGCTTTGAATTTAATTGGGTCTTGGAACTTCGACCCTGGACATATCAATATACAAAGACATATAACATCAGTTTATTGTGAACAATAATTTATACAAAGATGGTGAACCAAAAAATGGCAATTTTGGCTCTCTCAATAACTGCAGGCTAGAAATTCTTACCCAGGGGTGGTTTCCTCCATACCATGAATAATTTCCAGGGAACATTAATCGATAATGTGTGTTAGTCGTAGTGTCGTACTTCATAGCTCTTTTGGAAATGTTCAAATGTAGTTTTATTTGTAATCATATCTCACTGGTTTTTGGTTAATGTACAGGTATTTCTTGGAAATGATGGTCTGCGTGATTTGGAAGGAAATGAATTACCCCGCTTGGTTTATGTTTCCCGTGAGAAGAGGCCTGGTTTTGATCACCACAAGAAAGCTGGAGCCATGAATTCCTTGGTTAGTCTCTATCTCGCTCAAAGGATTTAGTTACTAACTGTTGAAGATTTGTGTTCACAGTTTATACAATTTCAGGTTCGGGTGTCAGCAGTTATCTCCAATGCTCCTTTTCTGCTTAATGTGGATTGTGATCATTACATTAATAATAGTAAGGCCATGAGAGAAGCCATGTGTTTTATGATGGATCCAACTTCCGGGAAGAAAATTTGCTATGTGCAGTTTCCACAGAGATTTGATGGGATTGATAGGCATGACAGATACTCTAATCGAAACGTTGTCTTCTTTGATGTATGTATCCCTTGCTTCTCAAGTCATGTATATTCATATGTCCTCCACAGAGAATTTGACTCTGCTGTTTCATACAGATCAACATGAAGGGCTTAGATGGATTACAAGGGCCAATATATGTAGGAACAGGTTGTGTTTTCAGAAGGCAGGCACTTTACGGTTTTGATGCTCCTAAAAGCAAGAAGCCACCTAGCAAAACTTGCAACTGTTTGCCTAAGTGGTGTTGTTCGTGTTGCTCTAGAAAGAGCAAGAAAGGAAAAGCAAAGAAGGATAGCAAGAAGAAACTGAAGCACAAGGAGACCTCAAAGCAAATACATGCTCTTGAAACCTTTGAAGAAAGCAATGCAAGTAAGATACTGAAATAGTCGTCCTTTTTCTTTGTTTTTGTTTGGTTTTGGGATTGAAATCTGGTTGATGCATCCAAAAAGTATAAATTTACTATTCAAGTTGCTGCTTTGCGTTGCATGATATTAGCATAGTTTTGTTTGAGTGTGTGGAACACAGCAATTGTTCTGACATTTTGTTGGGGGTGAAATCTGTTGAGTTTCTTTATCAAAGTACTTACTTTGAGTATCACCAAATATGGATAAGTTGCTTGCTTCCTGATATTTCATGTCAAGTGTCAGTAAGCTTTCTTAAAATATTTTGATGTGGGAATCTACATATGTCCTGAACTATCTTAATATGTTCAGCAAATACTTTCTCTGGCAATTAGAATGAATCAATTGTATAATATTACCATGTAGTGGAATAACCTTTACAAGAGTTAGCATGATTTTATTGTGGTACCATGTAATGCAATAACCTTTACATACTGGATTTGATTTCCATTGCAGAAGATAACCTGGACAATGTAACCCAACTTTCTCTTGCCCAAGTAAATCTGGCGAAAAAGTTCGGTCAGTCTCCTGTTTTTGTTGCCTCTACTCTGCTGGAGGATGGTGGAGTTTCTAAGGACACTAGTTCTGCATCATCACTGAAAGAAGCCGTTCATGTCATTAGCTGTGGCTATGAAGATAAAACAGATTGGGGAAAAGAGGTGAGCTTACTTCAATTTATTCTTTCTTGAAGATCTTTGTGTTCTAAATGTAAATGTTCATGCATTCTAAATTTCTCTTAATCCATCAAGGTTGGCTGGATCTATGGTTCTGTCACAGAAGATATCTTGACTGGATTTAAGATGCACTGTCATGGTTGGCGGTCTGTATATTGTATCCCTAAGCTTCCTGCATTCAAGGGGTCAGCTCCTATAAATCTTTCAGATCGTCTTCATCAGGTCCTTCGGTGGGCCCTTGGATCTGTTGAAATATTTATGAGCAAACACTGCCCAATTTGGTATGGCTACGGTGGTGGATTGAATTGGCTGCAACGTCTTTCGTACATCAATTCTGTCGTATATCCTTGGACCTCTATTCCTTTACTGGTGTACTGTACTCTGCCTGCCATCTGCCTTCTCACAGGGAAATTCATTGTCCCAGAGGTATGTTTGTATGGTTAGATGTGATTTTTAAACATTTGGACCTGAAGTTGTCTGTTCAGTTCCTGATATTCGGTTTACATAAATGCAGATTAGTAATTATGCCAGTATTATATTTATGGCGCTTTTCATCACCATTGCCGCAACTGGTTGCCTTGAAATGCAATGGGGTGGTGTCAATCTAGATGACTGGTGGAGAAATGAACAGTTTTGGGTAATTGGAGGTGTTTCAGCACATCTCTTTGCTCTGTTCCAAGGGCTACTCAAGGTTTTGGGTGGTGTTGATACCAATTTTACAGTCACTTCCAAAGGAGGAGATGATGGGGATTTCGCCGAGCTCTACATCTTTAAATGGACAGCTTTGTTGATTCCTCCAACAACGTTATTGATCATAAACATGGTAGGAGTCGTAATTGGGATAGCAGATGCTGTCAATAACGGATATGATTCTTGGGGTCCCTTATTTGGTCGACTGTTTTTTGCTGTTTGGGTTATCCTTCACCTGTATCCATTCCTCAAAGGGCTGGCCGGAAAGCAACAAAGGACTCCTACAATAATCATTGTCTGGTCAATTCTACTGGCATCCATTCTCACTCTTGTATGGGTGCGAGTAAATCCTTTTGTATCAAGGGATGGCCCTGTCTTGGAGATATGCGGGTTGAATTGTGACGACTGAAGAGTCTTGGATACATGGATTCCCTTGTGTTGCCAGACCACAAGGGCAGGCAAATGCTGGCATGTTTTTGCATGAGATGAGGAATGTGTATGATGACACGGTTTTAGAATAATAGGTGGGGAGATGAAATTGTGTAGATATTGAAGAAGAGAAGAAGCAAATTATGATCTGACTAATTATTTTGTTCCAATTCCATCCATTCTTTTGTTGGATTTTGTCACCTCACCTATAAGGGGTGTTTGTATTTTTTGTCCGTTGAAAGGTAGTATAGTAGTATTTAGTGTGTAACATTGATACTCAAATTATATAAACTTGTTTTCTTCAATAAATTTTAGGACGCCATGGGAATGTCTTGTTTCATTGTTAAACTCTTTTCATGGTATCGTTTTATAGGATTGACAGAACTTCCATATCATTAATCATATGCTTTGCAAGTTTGAAATTGGAGGACAATGGTCTGAAAAATCAAAATCCTAACAAAAGAGCATCACCAAAAAGCATACTCTTCAGTGAGCCTACTTCATCCTTGAACTGCAATCCCAAAGAGCTCAAGACTTTATCGACGAGGAAGCCCTCGGGATGATGTCTGTCATCCACTCTAAAAATACAGTTTTTTCCATCCACTTGAATGATGCTTTCCCCAGGATACTTCCTCACTTGACTGCCTTTCATCTTTGAGCGAACTGACGCAACACCATCCCACCTTCCTGCAGAAGCATATATGTTTGCCATTTCGACATATGGAGCTGCAGCATGGGGCTCCAGTTCAAACAGACGATCTGCTGCATATTCACCAATGTCCGAGTTCTGATGCATCTTGCAAGCACTAAGCAATGCTCCCCAAACACCTGCATCGGGTTTGCAGGGCATACGTTTAATGTACTCTAATGCTTCTTTCAGTCTTCCCCGACGTCCAAGTAGATCAGCCATACAAGCATGATGATCTAAGCTAGGGTTCATTTTATATTTACCAATCATCAGTTCCATGAATTCCCATCCTTGATCAAATAAACCTCCATGAACACAAGCCTGAAGAACTGCAAGAAACGTAATTCTGTTTGGCTTCAACCCTGAACTCAACAAGAGGTTGAAATATTCTAGGGCTTTTTTTGACTCTCCATTTAGTGCATATCCTGAAATCATGGTAGTCCAAGAAACAATAGTCTTCTCGTTCATCGAGCAGAAGAGTTCCTCAGCATCTTTTATGCTTCCACATTTAGCATACATATCCAAGAATGCATTGCAGATCATAAGGTCACTTTTTAATCCTGTTGAAACAGCATACTTGTCTACCCATCTCCCAGTCTCGAGTGCTCCAACCTGACCGCAGGCAGAAATCAAATACGTGACAGTAACTATATCAGGGTTCTCCCCAGCAGCTTCCATGGAATTAAACAGGGATATGGCCTCCTCTAACCTCCCATTGTGAGCATAGCTACCTATCATGACAGTCCAAGAAATGCGAGTTTTGAACAGCATAGAATCAAATACACTTTTGGAGGAACTAACATCTCCGCATTTAGAATACATGTGAAGGAGAGTATTAAGCAGAGAAACGTCGGAAAAGCAACCTAACTGCATTCCATGGGAATGGATCAACTTACCCAGACACAAAACATCAGGTTTCGCAAATGATCCGAGCAAGTTAAGAATGGTGCTCAAATCAGGTCTGAATCCACCTTCCAACATCTGCTTGTACAGAAGGATGGGTTTCAACCCTTCCCCTGCATATGTACACCCTGCAATCATCGAATTCCACGACACGACAGTTACAAAGCGGAAATCAATCCCACTAAACACCACATCGGACGACACCAAATCACCACACTTCGCATAGGCAGCTGTCCATGTGTTAGCCACTGAAACAGCAGCTTCCAAGCCAAGTTTGATCCCAAAGCAGTGAAAACAACTCAGCAATCTAACATGGTTCAAACCAGATGCCAGCTGCGTCAGCCCCATAACCGTAACAGAATCCGGCCTGAACCCGAGGAGTACCATTTCCTGAAACAAACACAAGGCTCTATCTACAAAACCAGCTTGCACAAAACCCATAAGCATCGCATTCCAGGCAGTTACATCCCTCTCAGGCATTCCGTCGAACAGCTGGTAGGCACTGCCGACTTCGCCACATTTGACGTACATGTCAACCAAAGCAGTCCGGACGTAGACGTCGGAATAGTGGGGTGACTTGAGAGCATGGGAGTGAATGATTCCGGCGTATTTCAGGTCGGAAAGCTTGGCGCAGGCTTTTGCAACGAAGGGAAAGCTCAAATGGTCGGGCTGCAACCCCTGTAACTTGATTTGGCGGAAGAGGAGGAGTGCATTTTGAGGGTGCCCATTGTTCACCGCAGCTATTATCTTGCCATTTAAACTCGAAATTCCTCGAACAATCATTTCGTCACCTTTTATGAATATGATGGCATCATTTCGTCAGAGATGGCTTCTTCGAACTCAATGATCTCTGTTTCCAGCACTCTTCTCAAACTGGCTATGGGATAAATTGTAGCTATGGATCCTGTTACATGTTTTACGATCAAGGAAAACTTGATGCAAGAGGCTTTTGATATTTAAGATAATTTAATTTTGTATTTCTAAGTTATTTAAGTTTCATTTTAAATTTTCATAACATTCTTTGATGATTTCAAAATCATTTTCATTATGATGAAATATATAATTAATTATATTTTCATCCCACGGGAACTTTGCTAGTACTTATAATACATAAATATATTATTAATTTTGGGGCCAAAAAACAATGGTTGTAGATTTGATTTTTGTAGAAAGGTTTAGAGCATCACCAACCCTAAGAGCATCATACTTAAATATGGATCCCCTTGGCAAATTTTAATAGGGTGTCAATATGATTTATCAAAATAGACGGTGTCTATTTACTTGGACTCTCCAATGCAACCATCAATATTTGATCTCTCTTCTAACCATATTTTCTTTTCTTAAAAAAGGTCTATCAAATCAAAGTTTTGAAACATAATTTTCCATACATAACGAAAACGGAAACAAACGCAGATGCATGTCTGCTTAAATTTTAAGCTCGGACATATATATGTTTGTTCATGCAGAAAGTAAGAATTCCCAAAGAAGTTAAGAATAACAATGCTGACCACTTCTCAGTAAACTTATTACATATAGTTCTAAAAAATATAAATCCTACACCATTGAAAATGAGACTTCAAGATCTTTTATTCAACATGACACAACCAAAATTCATTACCGATTTCCCATTATAAATGTACTTTAACAGTACATTACAAAAAGCTGAAAACTAAAAAATATTCTTGCAGACCACCCCTTCACTGAATAGGTTATACCTCATTATACATAATTTTAAAAAATATAAACCATTAGAAACTAGACTTCAAGATCTCTCATTTGGCAGGTTACAATAATTTTTTCATAACGTATTACTCCTTCAACTGACCACTTCAATATATGTACTAAAAACGAAAAATATCATAGCAGACTACCCCTCAGTATATAGATCATAATTCATTACACATAGTTGTAAAAAATATATATCCTAAACCATTATAAGATGGACTTCAATATCTTTAATTTAATCAAATCCACTAAAACAGTCCAATCAAAAATATACAGACCGCACTTTTATTATTGAATGGAATGAGACATAGGAAGAAATATATATAATAAGCCTCACAAAAACAATCAAAACTCTAAATTAGTAACATCTTGAACTAGGAAGAAAAGGGTTACATATAAATATATACATGAATTGAAGATTCAGTTGAAGCAAATAAGGAGCCGATCAGAACGAACCGGAAGTCTGGATGCAGAGAACGAAATGGCCATGAAATTTTCATCAATGCGCCAAAAATTTTGGCCTTTGCGAATCCCGTTTATGACTTTTTGCGGAGAAAATATTGGCTAAATTATAGTGACGGCTTCAAACAAGACATCGACAAAGTGAAAGTGTATTTGAGGGGGTCTCTGCCACATCAGATTGACATCTTTATTTGACATCTGCATTGGAGAGTTTATTTTACATTAGGAGTCAAATTAGATGACATGACTGTCAATTATTTCTTATTGACGACAGGGTTGGAGATGCTCTTAGGGTGATTACTTAAAGATTTGTGTATTTGTTTTTGTTTGGTGATATCTTTTTCTCCTACAATTTTCCCCTAATTTGGAATATGCTGATCACAGTTTTCCGTCACCTAGCTTAAATATTGACTCAGAACTCAGAAGCACTCTTGTTGATGGAGTTGCTATAAAACTTAGCTTGATCACAAGTTGAAACACACATAAAATTGAAAGAGCATATCAGTGCAAATTATTTCTTTCCTTCAATCCATAATGGAACATCCAAATCCTAAATGCAGGGGATTAATTATGATTATCACCAAGAATTCTGCTAGTGCTCTTAACAACAATGCAGATTCAAAACATCATTGTCAATGGCCGGGAGTCAGATGCAACATGCGACATCGGAGGGTAAGCGCCTTAGTATTAGAGCAAGTACAACAAATACTACATAATAATCTCCAAAATGTAGTATAAAATGTTAAAATCTCCAAAATATTTTTGGTCAATCTCCAAGAATTACTATATTTTGATTAGCATTAAATTTTCAATGCCATAATGAATGTGATTAGCATTAAATTTTCAATCCTCCAAATTTCGTTTCTCTGTACACCAATTCTACATTTTGTAGTATCATTTGTAGTATCTCTTGGAGCTCAAAATTGGATAAAATCTCCAATTTCCTCCAAAAACTACAAAGGCTGTTGTTATTGCCAAAACACATTTTAGGTGCCAGAGCAAAAATATATTTTCTTTCCCAAATTACCCTTTTTATTTAAAATGAAGCCGCCCTGGCTGTCAGCTGTCTCTAATCGCCGCCCGGTTGTCATGGTCGTCTTTCTACTCTTTGTAACCTCCTCACTTTTTCCCTCTGTCGGAATATCGCCGCCGTCTCCCTTCACACTTATTCATGTGATCAATATCCAACACACCTAGACACTCGTAATCCACCTTTGAGCTGGGTGATCCCCGTATCCGTTTCAAAATCGCGGCAAAAAAATATGCTTCTCTAAGCAAATCAAATGTTGGACATCTGACCGGAAACGAAGACGGTGAACAGGTACTTATTAAGGTAGAATTAATTTTCCTCTCCGAGAAGCCTCTGATCCACCTTCCGGCAGACGGTCCCAAACGAATCTAACTAGTGCGATCGCCTGCTGAATCTGCCTATTCAGTGAGATTACGAGATCGGATTCGTTGCTACGGAGCTTGAGAAGCCCTAATTGCTGCTGCCTGAGGAGAAAGACCGGGAGGAGCTCCGCCTGGCGCATGCGGCTGGGGACGGCGAAGTCGAAATTGGCGCGGCAATATTCCGACAGAGGGCGGTGGATGTTGGTGGCGAAGTATGGGAGGAGGATGAGGAGAGGGACTGCGGTGGTTGTGGTTATTGTTCCTCTCTGCTCGATCAGATGCTACTGGTCTTCCTCGTCGTCACTGTGGAAATTATAAGAATGATGAATTATAAGAAGGGGTAATTTGGGAAAGAAAATATATTTTTGCACTGGCAGCTAAAATGTGCTCTGGCAAAATGTAGTATCTGACTTGCAAAATGTAGGGGTTTAATGGGGTTTTGGTTGCAATTGGATTCTCTCCCAAAATTTTCTCCCAACTTACCAACCAAAACCCCTCTTAATTCTCTCCCAAATTTTCTGCTCTGCAACTTCTCCGCAACCGTCGACCAAATTCGGAAGTGCAGCCCTAGTTTGGATTATGCCCTCCTTGGAGCCTGGGACGAAGCCCTCCTTGCTGGAAAATCAGCACCCGCCGAGCTCGTCGCCGATCTGGTGCGGGAGTTGACGATGATGGATACCTCCCGCGGGTCGTCGGAGGGGTGTGGGGTAGTTGAAGAGGTCTGGGAGGAGTAAGGTCCTTGCGGTTTGGCGGGCTATATCGGCCCTGTCCAATAGGGTGCTGGAATTGGTAGCTGGTGCTGGAAGGTGCTGGAGGGTGTTGGAGGGGGTGCTGGAGGGGGTTGAAATTAAATTAAAATTGTATAATTATGATGTACATAATTATGAAACTATATATTTAAAGAATGATTAATTCGTACACAACATATTGAAACTAATTTTAAAGAAAAATTATTTTTTATTTTTTTTAAAAAAATAAATCATTCATGTATGTGAATAGTGACAAGTGCTGGAGGGTGCTGGTAGGTGCTGGAGGTGCTGGAAATAAGCGCTATTGGACAGGGTCATCTTCTAGCCGCGGCGTCGCTAGCCTAGACGAGGCTAGCGTCTCCGGCGGCGGAATCCGACAAAAAATTGCAGAATTTGTTCGTGAAGGAGAGAAGAGAAAAGAAAACATAAATTATTATTTTAATAAAATCAGAATCCCTAAATTGTAGAACTGTTGGAGTTGATAAGATTTGTTTGGAGAAATATGTTTTGAACCCCTACAATAAAGGAAATTATAGGGGACCTATTGGTCTTGCTCTTACAAGTTAAAACCTTGTCTGTAACCATTTCTCCTCATCTAGGAAACCTGATCTTCGTGAATGCTATCCATCTTGAAGAAAATACCTCAACATGTAGGTAAACTGTCTAGGCTAATTTTCAATCTAACATGCTTGAGTGGAGAAAACCCAGTTAATCTCACTAGATGCTCAGAGCTTATTAGATCAGGCTCAATAAGCTCACCAATCCCACCAATCCCGCCAATCCTATATCATTGATGAGCTCAGATCCGCTTTAATTATATACAAGCTGAGTTCCAGCTTTAGTCAAACCGAACTTCAACTCATGTTTTGACCAAGTTGATGGAGAATTACTTATAAATGACTCACTTAATTTACCCTTCTCGTGAACACTTAAACTTAAACTGGAACAGAAATATCAACTAAACATTAAATCAATTAAGTCAACAAAAAATCATAATCCAAAACATACTAATCCAGATTATGTATCATCATCCAGAGTTACACATGTAAATATCCACATCCATCATGTCTAAAAACAAATATTAATGATTGTAATGATAGATGCAACTAACTATATCATCATCCAGAGTTACACATGTAAATATCCATATCCATCATGTCTAAAAACAAATATAAATGATTGTAATGATAGATGCAACTAACTACTCAGGGGTAGCTAACAGATTTGCCACGATCAGCAGCATATATTCATTCACTTCTTAAGCTGCTCCTTTGAACTTTGCATCATACTCGTATGGTTGCTGCAAACAGGGAAAAATATGAGAACAGAAACAAAATAAGATGATGAGAACTAATGAAACACTTATCATATAGACCATGATAACTTCCTAACGAACACACTAAACAAAAACATCCTTAACATATTTCATTTACATAACTCTTTGACTAAATGATAGTATGATAGTATTTGTTTAGAGAGTAAAAGTAAGGATCATTCATCGCTTTTCAAATATATACTACTCATTATTTTTTATATAAAACACCAAACACAGCACTCTCTGTTATCCTCAAAATTATGAGCAGTGCTCTAACCATACAAGAATTAAGGAGGAGTCCTGGAGGAGTCCTGGAGCAGTGATCATTACTAGGGAAAATTAAGAATCTGAACATCTATATGAGCAGTTCTTATCATAAGGAAACCCCGACTTATCTGACAGCTTCCTCATCCATTTGTTCTTAGAGGTGCACTAGTCATTTTACAGACATTGAGATAGGGAGAACTTATAATTATTAAAAAACCCATGTTAGCAACAGTTAGGCTTACCAGATAAATTGCTGAAATTAGCCTGCGGGCAAACCATCGCTTGTGCATGGCCTGTTGAGCACGACCTGCTGCTTCAACACTCTCAAATCGCAAATAAACATAACCAGAGCTATTCCTGCAATCCCAAAAATTAAGACACAGCCAATATTAAGCAGGATGAACAAGAGTACCCAGCATCTCCATATGTTTAAAGAATCATTTCTCTAGAGAAATATTATAACATTTCAAATATAAAGTCAACATACCACCAGACAAACCAAATGGAATGGTGAAAATACTTACTTATCTACATAAATGTGCTTCACATGGCCGTACTTTGAACACTCTTCATGCACATCCTCCTTGATGTCAATATCAAATTCTGGATCAGACTGCAAAAGAAGGCATACCAAAGAAAATCAGTAAACTGCAATGTAGTTTCTTGTAGACAAAATGTTAAAACATGTAAACACAAACAAACCTCAGTAGCAGGATCAAACATATTCTTTAAAAGCAAACACTCGCTTGGAATCCCAATAGGTTCGGGAGCCATGGCAGCCAAAACTTGTGGTGGAAGGACAGTAGTTGGTACTGTCATAGGAGCATTAACGGGCATACTAATGCCTTGCTGACCATTCAAAGCAGGAACTCCAATTGGTCCAGTAACACTGCAAATGAGTTAAGTATAAGACCTTGGGATTAATGGATGAAATATAAATGAGCTGCAGACGACAACATACCTGGATGCAGTGCCACTTCGATCCAATTTTTGCATCAGCATAGCTCTTGACTGTGCATTCAAAGACTGCAAAAAATGAAACAAAAATTGCCGAACCTTACTAACCACAGAAAGAAAAAGGAAAAAACAGAGTTCTACAGACTCGAAAAGCATGTATGATTTGAATAAGGTGAAATTCAGTAGAAGCATGCAAATAGTTAATAAGCATGTATGATTTGTACGACCATGATCATTAATCAACATTGACATAATATTAATATTAATGATGTTCTTTTGAGCCCCCATGTTGCAAGAACGAAGACAGTCAGAACAAAAAAAGGTAAGAAGCTCAAAAGTAAATTTCTGCAAGACCACACTAACCAATCCTCCACCATCATCATCATCAAAATCAGCAGTTTTCTGTCCTGAGTCTTGCACTCCAGGATGATCTGTAACAGATGAAACCTGCACTCAACACAACAATGTAATTAGATCTGTAACTAAGCCAACTGGCTAAATGTATTAGAGAACTTGGATTATGAGACAACCTTAATAGTTCGTCCAGCAATCTCCAATTTCCCATTTAAAACCTGAGCAGCCTTTGCACTTTCGAGTTGAGCAAACTAGGAACCAAAACGTCCAAGTTCAGAGGGTTACATGAGTAAAAAGAACTATTTCATATACACAACATGAGTAACAAAATCAATAAAAACACCATTCAATACATACCTGCACAAAGCCAAAACCTTTGCAGTGTCCTGTCTCAGGGTCCGTTGGCAGTTGAACAAGTTCAACTTGTCCAAAAGCTTCAAAAATCTGAGAATACACAAGGCATAACAAAGTCATCAAGCCATATATACTAAAAAGACGTTTGAAGAACATTTAGGTATGAAACTAAACATATTACAAGAAGATGATGACTTAGTGATGCACTAAGTCAATTATTACTTCAAGTAACAGAGCATAACCACTTCCATGTGACATACCCATTAGAACATTCTATCAGATACACCTAATAATAACATATAAAGTCAAGCTTCTCACTTCTGAAACAAAACTAAAATCAATTAGCCGGAATTGACTTGAAACTACCATCATACACGCCAATCACTCAAAAGTTATTAAAGCATGCCTTACTTCCAAATTAATTAACCAACCAATACACACAGATTGAATCCATCAACTCTCACCTGTTTAAGTTGAAATTCAGTCATGTTGAAGTGCAAATTTCCAACATATAATTTCCTATCAGTCGCACCATAAGGACCAGCTACACTTGAGCCGCCAGTAGCATTGGACTGAACAAGATTCTTTTCAGCCTCCGAGGGTTTAACCATCACAGGTTGTCCAAGAAGTAGATGCCCAGAGAGAGCAATCGCCATTGGCACTGACATGGCCTCAAAAAATTCAATATACCTGAAACAGTACAAGAAACTCAAAGCTATAAATAAATTGCAAGATGAAAATATCTGAAGATTACAATTAGAATGTGGTCAGCTTGAGCATACAAACAAAAGAACACAAAATCAAAAGGAAAAGGGGACATACCCAACACCCTTTGACCGCCTTGAATTCCGATCCATAATAAGTCTTACATCTCTTACCTGCAAAGCAGAAAAGGCAGACACATAAGTATGCAACAATTAAATCAAATACTTAACCTTAAAAATGTGAAAAAACAATTAAATCAACAACTAAAACAGAACTAATATACATAAAAACATTTATCACCAAAATAGTTGCAGGATTCAAAGCCAAGGATAGAGGATCACAGAGCTCAGAGAATGCACAAGTAAGTAGATCATTCCATAAGATTATAAATCGTTCCTTGTTCGCTTACACGCAGAATTAACAGTCAAAACTATGAAGTTTGTGAAACACATGTGAGTGTTTCAATAAGATGATATCCGGACTCTAGAAATTAGATATTCAACAGTATAAGAACTTTACAACCTTTCCAGCTTTAGAGAAGAATTCATAAACGTCTCTCTCAGTTGCCTTCAGTGGCATCTGTAAAAAGAAGCAAAATCAATCAATAAAAGTCTTTTAACAATCACAAAAATAGACCAAGCCAAACTAGAATGTCCACTATCACTTCAGTAGTACCTGGTAAGCAAATACTGTCCTTTGATCCCTTTCAGGATCAGCTTCAGGCTCAACTGCATCTTTCTTATCCTTAAATCTCCTGCACAAATGACTCCAAAAAGAGTAAGTAAAATAAATAATGGATCTTATGGAAACACTTATCTCAACCTCACCAACACGATCTCTCTACAGAGAGATATTCCCACTCTTTAAATTCCAAGCCAGCACCTAAGTTTACATAAATCAACTCTCTTGACGACAACAAGTACAAGTAGTACTTTGACATTTAATTTTAGATAATTTTAAAAACTAAAAGGACAGTGCAAAACTTAAAGTTAGGTCATCAAAAGAGAGACAGTCAGATCAACTAAGAAGTTCTAACACATACTAGAATACAGCTAAGCACCTTACACTGCAATAAACTTGACAAACACCCTAAACCCAAATATGCTTAGCTCAGTAGGTAATTAGATAAACGACAAATCCCTTTATTTGTAGAAGATCAGTTATTTGTTAAACTCAAACAAACACGTATGAATTCTCCGATAGTTGATTTTCTAGATCCAGTTTACAAGATTAAATTTATAAGAAAAAACAATTTAAAGAGCAAAGTTCATGTTTTTACAGAATAAATACATAAGCGGAAATTTGAAAAGGTCTCAATGGGTTTATTTGTTGATTTAAGACGCATTTAATAGTACTGTGATTCCAACTCAGGTTTTGTTATTTTAATCCCTGTTTCACATTTATGAAAGAAACCAGATTATATAGGTAAAGCATAATCGTCTTCGTAGTGAACAAAGGCTGGAAAAGTGATACAGCCTCACCACATGCATTGCCAACCTAAAAATTCAACACATCATTGGTCAACAACCCAGCTCAGAGGTAAGAAAGTAAATCTTAATCCAGCTTTGCAAAATAGAAGGATTGAAGAGGGGGCCAGATCTTAAGGCCAGAAAGAGAAACACAACAGACCTTATCAAAACCATTATGTGGAAAAGCCACTTTCTTCAGACAATCCTTGAAGAAGTTTCCGCATTGTTAGCCCATTAAGATGCATCTACGATTTCAATCCAAGTTAGAATTTTATACCCTTCATGCATAAACTCACTATCTCTCTCTTCTATCTGCACTTAACTATTTCTATATATATTGTTTTCCTGACTACAACCATTGAAAACGACCATGTATGCAAACAAGAGCTAGCCCAGCAATCAACTCAGAAATTGTACACTTCACTTTAGAGTAGAACTTACCAAAATACCGAACTAGAATAGCCGGCCATCAAAAAGAAAAAAACTAAAATCACATACTATATAGATAAACTAATCTTACAGTAAAGTAGATTAGTAAAATCTGTCTTCCTACTAGCTCAAGTGAAACACCATTTTACCAATTTGTGTGTCGGGACAAATGCCAACTTCCGTAAGCAATAGCACAGCAACAACATAAAAGAAGAAAATATCCACTAAAACTAAGTGGCATGTAGCAAGACAGAACCAAAAACAGTGAAAGATGAAAACATCACCTGTTGTCCCTCATCTCGAGCTCGCGCTCCCGCTCCCTCAACAATTCTTTCTCCCTTTCGCCCTTTTCCCGCTCCAACCTTGACCGGCTGCGGCTCCTCCTTGACCTCTCTCGCTCCCTCTCCCTCTCTCTTTCCTTCTCCTTCTCCCTGTCTCTCCTCTCTCTATCCTTCTCCCTGTCTCTATCCTTCTCCTTGTCCTTATCCTTGTCTTTATCTCTCTCCTTGTCCCTGTCCTTATCCTTGTCTCTCCTCTCTCTATCCCTGTCTCTCTCCTTCCTCTCCCTGTCCCTCTCCCTATCCCTCGAACTCCTTTCACTCTCCCTATCCCTGCTCCGGTGCCGGGAGCTCCTCTCCCTGTCCTTGTCTCTGTCCCGCTCCCGTCCGTTTTCATCGTCGGTGCGGGACTTCTTGCCGGAACTTCTCCGATCCTTATCGTCCTCATCCACGTCAGCACCGACATCGGCCTCATCGCGCTCTCTTCTGCGAGATCCCTTTTCCTTCTCTTTCTCCGAGGAGTCTTTCGCATCCTTCGCTTTGGAGGGGGCGCCGTTCATCTCCTCCACGGTTTTCTCTAGATAGTCGTACTCGTCGAAGTCCATGGCTAGACTTCGCCGACGGAAGCAGAATAAACAAGCCGCCGGTGAAATTAATCAGAAGCCAGAAGTAACCCTAGTTTTGGTTCGATGAAATCTGTGAAGGTGGATACGAAGAGTTTGGGGTATTAGGGTTTTTGAAGGGATAAATTCAGGAAGACAAAGGAAGCGTTTTAAATTAATGGAAAAAGCTTTAAGGTGCGGCGGGTGCCGAATGCCGATATAGTGACGAGTGATAATTTTAAATTTAATTTGATTAATTTAATAAGAATTTTCTGTGTTAATATAGCAACACTAAGGTCCTGTTATCTAGAGATTATTTGAAAAAAAATTAGTTCAGATTAAGTTTTTTTAGTTCAGATAAATGTTTTTTAGTTCAGATGAGTTCAAATAATCTTTTTTCAGTTCAAATGAGTTCAGATAATCTTTTTTCAGTTCAGATGAGTTCAGTTCAGTAAACCTTTTTAGTTTTCAGATAAGTTAAGTTCAGTAAACTTATTTGTAATTTAGTTCAGTTCAGTTTAAATCAATTCAATCTTTTGAGCTTAATTGTTCATATCAGTTCAGTTCAATTCCATTCAGTTTAGTTCAGTTTCAATATGATTTGATGAAATTTAGATTAATTTAGTCATACTGATATTTTTTTAATACATTAATTTCACTTCAGTTCAGTTCAGTTTAGCTCAACAACAATATAATTTGGTGCAATTAATTAAGGTTAATTTATTCATACCGTTTATTTTTATCACACTTATTAATTTTCAATTCAGTTCAGTTCAGTTATCTATATGTTTCAGCTCAACTCAAATCAATATGTTTAGCTAGCAAACATGATCATATTTTTTAACATTAAGGTCCTGTGTGCCAAAACTTTTATATATCAGTTCAGTTCAATTCAATTCAGTTCAGTTCAGTAAATTGAAGTGAAATGTAATTTGATGAAATTCAGGTTAATTTAGTCATGTTGATTCTTTTTTTTTGGTACATTAATTTTCACTTCAGTTCAATTCAATCCAGTTCAGTTCAGTTGAACAAGAAATCAACTCTATCAAACTCTAAGTTATACTCAAATTATTAAATTTCAAATGTTTTGAAAATGTCATATTTATTTCATTTCAGTTCAGTTGATCTATATATTCCAGTTCAACTTTGCTCTGCATATTTTCATATTAAGATTAACAAATTTCAAATATATTGAAATTGATCATATTTGTTAATTCAATTCACTTCAATTTATCTACATCAGTGCAACTCAGTTCAGTATATTTTAATGTTAAATATTAAATGTATTATGTTATATTTAGATTAATGAATTTCAAATATATTGGAAATGATCATATATTTTTTAGTTAGTTTCAATTTAGTTCAATTCAATTTATCTATATATTTCAATTCAGCTCAATTTTTAAGTTCAAATAAGTTCAACCATATTTTTTAAGTACAAATGAGTTCAGTTCAGATGAGTTCAGATAAATTTTTTTAAGTTCAGATGAGTTCAGATAAAGTTTTTTAAATTCAAATTAGTTCAGATAAAGTTTTTAAAGTTCAGATGAGTTCAGATAAGTTCAAATACCTTGAAGAGAACATGACCTAAAGCCCTGTTTACCGGACCTTATTTGTAGATCAGTTCACTTTATTTCAGTTCAGTAAATTTAAATTTTTTCAGTTCAGTTCAGTTCAGTTTAATATATCTAAAATTATTCCAGTTCAGTTCAGTGTATTCCTAAATATTTATTTTTTATGATTTTTTGTAAACATTTTTTTTATTTCAGTTAAATAAATTTAAATTTATTTCAGTTCAGTGTATTCATAAATATTTATTTTTTTTATAAATTTTTGTAAACACTTTTTTTACTTAATTTTCTTTTGATTTCCAATTTTCGTTTAGTTCAGTTTAATTCATTTAAGTGCAAATAATATGTCTCTACAAGTTTATATTATTCGACTCAATTTTTATTTCGCAATACATTAATTTGTTAACGCTTTTATATGTACACGGAGAAGATAACGCCTCCAGAGAGTTCGTAGCCCATTGATTTTCGAGCCTTGAGTCTCTTGTTCTAATGACATCCCTGTAACTTTTCTTTCCCTTCATAGCCACTCATTTCCCCTTTCTTGTTTGTAGGGTGGTAGAGGCACTCTTTCATATGTGTTTCTTGATAAGAGAACCTCATTTCCTTTCTATCACCCATGGAGAGACCTTGGGTTCTTAATCAACCTCCAAACCAGATTGACCTGAATCCTGATGCCTTGTTCCTGGTATTGCTTTTAGACATGGTCCATTGGATTGGTCATTCTTCTTCCTCTTTTTTGCCTGTGTCAGCTCACCTTTCATCAACTTCCTTAGATGTTTATCCCGTCGCATATTTATTACTGACCAACTTTCTATCTTCTTAGACCACTTATCATCCCTTCTCTTGACTTTTTTTCGGAGCAAACTTTTTTCGTTTCTTATCTGCCACCTTTGCTAACAACTCCAAATCTTTCAGTAATGAAAATTGGTTCTCTATGATAGAAGTCATTCCATGTCTAAAAGAATCCTTCGCTTCTTTACTAGTGTAAAGTCTTCAATTGTTGGCTTCCAAGAACTCTTGCGCTTTCCCAATAAAGATGTGTTGAAGCACTTGTTCTTCTTTGACGACCTACTCATTTGAGCTCTTTTTTGCACCTTCCCCTTTACCAAAAAGTTCCTCTTTCCATCTAAGTCGTGTATTAGATGCCTGACTCGCCGTGTGAAATGTTGTGATATAGAGGAATTAACAAACTGCTCCAGCTCTTCAACCTCCATTATTCTACAACGGGAGCTCGGATGACCAATAATTCCACACCGAGTACAAATTTTGTTGAACTCGCTCATACCCACAAGATAACCATATTTGGTGACAACTCTTATCTTCTAAAAGGAGACTCGAGATCAAAGGTTTGGATGGATCCACCCATACTCGAAATCTGAGATATCGAATCTTCAAACTGTGAATATTGACAATGCTAAGTTGCACAACATCCCCAATCATGATAGACAAGTACCTCCCCGCATCCAAATTATGTAATTCTGACGGGATGTTATGCACCTGAATCTAAAGAAGAAGTTTCCCCATGCTAATGCAAGCCAGGGGGTATTCCTTATCCTAGCGTCTCAACCCGAGAAGTCCCCCATCTAATGCATACAGGTTGTTTTCCATCGCTACCAACATTTCTGCCTCATTCTTAAAGTTTATCACCAACAAATTATGGTGACGACGAACAATCCGAGCCCTGGCACCCCAGAAAGCCTTGAAGTGACGATGCAATCTGTTCCCTATCATCAAACCAATATCCCAGCAAACTGAACTCTTTTTGTGCCTTGTCTAAGTTTAGATGAGGATCATCCCCCATTTGACTATAGTCCACCGAGAAGCCATCTTGCACATCGGTCTTGACTTTAGACAATGGGTGATTTTTTTGTTTTCTTGATAATTTGCTAATGTTTACATTGTATTGTGGTTGGCGTTATTTGTGTTATAACATTATTTGTTGTTAATTGATGTTGTTTTTGTTCATTCTTAATGATATTTATGGAATAACGCTTATATGAGAATTTGTGTAATTTAAATGGGGTGGCATATATGTTGATCCACATTCCCCACAGACAAATCACATTAATTGAAAGTCCCCTACAAACTGAACATGCTCTTATGGAAGTTACTCTCAAAAGCTCTGCCAACACTGATAAACTGGAGGAAAAGAAGAATCTCAGATCAGGTAATGTGCCCAAGATGCAGCTTGCATGAAGAGGATGAACTGCACATGTTTATAAATTGTAGTGAAAGTAGAAGTTTCTGGTCCAACTCCTCTGAGTCAAAAGGTATTAAGTCACAGTCAGTTACACTCCAGCTCTTGGCTACACCAATGGTTGCTAGCAGATAATCTGGATGATGACACAAGGTTACTGATCTTTTCTCTATAGGAGATATGGATTCAAAGGAACAAGAAGGCTATGGAGGATGTGGACCTAGATGCAAGAACATGTGCAAACATTGCCACTGTAAAATTCCTACTATATAAAAAACAGGAAGTGGTGCAACAGCCTAATCCATCAGGATAGCACAAGAAGGTCAGTCTTTTTCTGAAGTCACTCCACAGACACAACCTCAAAATCAAGAAGACCAGATGGTGCTAGTCAAAGTGGATGGATCATTTTAGAGAAGAAGTAATCTGGGCACTGCAGGCTGGACCATTTCATCTGTGGAAGGAACATCAATAGGGACTGATTTCTTTGTCTCAACTTCTCCTCTACAAGCTAAAGCTGGTGCTTGTTGGAGAGCAATTAGAGCAGCAACCAAGGATCACCCCATAGGGATTTGCTTGCTTACAGACTCATCAGAACCGGTGGCGGCACTCAATGATATCGAGTTAGCGCCATGGGAGATTAAGGGCATCACAGAAAGCATCATTGCTCCCGTGATGAACTCTTTCTCCTTTTTTAATGTTAACAAAGTTTGTAGAAACGTATTAAGTACGGAACATGATATGGCCATTAAACTAGGCCGAGTTATTTGTAATCGTTTTTCTTAATATTAATTTAAGTTTGATTTCAAAAAAAATCACATTAATTGTAAATTTACAAAATTAACCCTAATTAAATTAGAATTCTAGTTAACTTCAATTCTTAAATTTTAGTCCAAATCAATATATTAAAATCATAAATACACCCCAATAAAATGCAATATTTCAATACTCTCTGAAATCTATGCTACAAAAACAAACAAATAATGCATCTTGTGATTCTTTTCCATGTTTCTCTGCCAAACTCCGTTCAAAACCTATACATTGCTAGATCCTATTTCAAAACTAGACTGTCACACACACATACACAAAAATGGTTATCTACAAAATGACACTTTTGTAGAGCTAGCCAAAATCTTCACCTCTTTCTTCTTCTCCTAAACCCTCCCCCGCCGCAAATAAAAAAACCTCTTCTTCTTCTATCTTTTCGCAAGGGATAAGTGTTCAATGCATATTCAAGGAGATGCCCAAAGGCTGGCGGTTGGTTGTTGATAGCGGTAAACTTTACCATGAAGCTCCGCTTCCAACCATATTTGACGTGATATTGGGCATTGGAAGAAAATATGTTGAATTGAGGTGTCATCCAATGAGCAAGTTAAGCATCTTGATTCAGCCATGCTTCGTCGCTGCCGTAGATTTTCTGCTGATGGTAGTTTATTTTTGCATAACCTCCACAGGAAATGTTTTGTTCTTGGTTGTACCGTTAAAGCCCATAATTTCCTCCAGAGTGGTGATGGACCCGAGCTACTTGTTGCCATATTACCTGCATTTGAAGAAAGAGAACAATTAATGCCAACATCATATACTGATTTGACTGTGAATTTACCGACCACCGCAGGATGCCATATCCATCTGTCTCTCGATTGCATTCCTACGCTTCTGGGCAAGGATAAAATAAGTGTCGCCTCTTCATGATCAAAGATTGACCGTACAAGGTCCTCATTCCATCGTGTGCCATTTTGTACCATAAGATGATCAACATTTAGGTCAGTTGGGAAGCTTTCTGCTAAGGACAAAGGATTCGGATTTTCTATCCTTGGAAGCCACATTCATGTTCTTATATTTGTATCTGTTCCCGATCCTATTCTTCTTCGAATGCCCTTTTCTAGTAAATTTCTTCCTTGGAGAATTGACCTCCATACATAAGAAGGATTCCATCCCAATTTTGCCTCCAAGGATGGTTTACATGGGAAATATTTTGCTCTCAACAGTTTTGTTACCATGGAGTTTGGGTTTTGCAGTATTCTTCATACTTGTTTTCCTAGCATTGCCATGTTGAAGACCTTTAGATCTTTGAAACCTAGTCCCCCCATACTTTTAGGGTAACATAACTTCGCCCACTCATCCCAGTGAATCTTCTTCTTTTTAGCCGTTGTACCCCACCAATATCGGCCATACAGTTTATGTATGTCATCAATGAGGTTATCTGGGAGCATAAAACAGGACATAATATAGGTAGGTATGGCTTGTAGAACCGATTTTATCAGTACCTCTTTTCCTCCCTTTGAGAGTTGGTTGTGATCCCAACTTTTTACTTTATTCCAAATCCTTGTTTTCAGGCCCTCCAATGCATCTGCTTTTGAACGTCCGAATACCGTCGAAAGCCCTAAATATTTCTCATGTGTAATTGCTTCTGTCATATTAAGTGTGGCAAGAATATGTAATTTATCCTGATTTGAAGTATTTGGGCTAAACATCACAGATGATTTATTGCAGTTGATCTTTTGTCCTGAAACTTCTTCATAGGTTTGAAGAATTCCCTTAAGCGCTGCTGCTTCTTGCATCGTTGCTTCTCCAAGAATTAGTGTATCATCTGTAAATAGAAAGTGTGATAGTACAGGAGCCCGTCTAGCAATCTTCATTCCATGTAATCTTCTGGCCCTGATTTCTCCATGGATCATTTGTGAGAAGACCTCTGTGCATATAATAAACATATATGATGATAAAGGGTCTCCTTGTCTTAATCCTCTAGAAGGAGTAACTCTTCCAAAGCATTTTCCATTGAGTATAAAGGAGAAATGCACCGTAGATATACAATTTTCAATGAGATCTATAAATTGTCGGTGAAAGCCCATTCTCTCCTTTACTTTTAATAGGAATACCCATTCAATCCTATCAAAAGCTTTGCTCATGTCTAATTTGGTTGACATTTGGCCTGTTTTTCCTGTTGGCTTCCTCTTTATGTAATGATGAGCCTCATGGGAGATAATTATATTATCTGAAATCAGCCGATTCTTAATAAAAGCACTTTGGTGAGATGAGATCACAGTATCCAATACATTTTTTAGCCTATTAGATATGCATTTATATGATACGATACACAACATTGCATAAACTAATAGGTCTAAATTGGGAAATGTCTTTTGGTTTTCCCCCCTTTGGGATGAGCACTATATTTGTATCATTGAGGGATTGCATTGATTTTCCACCATTTAAGTAAAAAAGTGCTTCTTGAGTAACTTTTGGTCCCACTGTGGACCAATATTGCTGGAAAAAGGATGGGGGCATTCCATTCGGTCCAGGTGACTTATTAGGGGCTATGTGATGAGCCCTATTTATACCTTAGTTTTAGCACATTTTAAGACTTGTTTTTGAGCAACTTTTGATATTAAATAGCTCATTGTACATTAGATTCGTAATTGCAAGATTCTATGATAATGTACATGTTTTGGAGTATTTGGATGGAAATCATTGAAGACCTTCTATGATCATACCATGGAGTCGAGACTCAAAGTTCAAAAGTTGAAGATTTGGTTATAGAAGTGGCGAGAAGACCACCTTGTTGAAGGTGGTAGAAGCTGCCCAGAAAAGTGTCGCTCGTTCCTAGAAAGTGTCGCTGGAGTTTGAATGAAGTGTCACCGAAGATGAAGAAAGTGTCGCTGCTGCTCAGAAGCGTCACTAGTTACCCTAAGGAAGTGTCACTGAATAACAGCGACCAAAGAAAGCGTCGTTAAAGCTGCGGCCCACTTGCCCACTTGAGCTGAATTTTGAGGCTATAAATACCCTTTATCCCCTCATTTCTTGGCCGAGCTCCCCAATCCAAAAACCACATTTTCCCTAGTTTTTCTTCCTCTTCTTCCCTTTTCTTCCATTTGATTTGATGAACATGTTAGTATTATTTAGGATTATTGTTGTAGGCTAAAAACCCATCTTGGGGGCATGTGATTAGACTTCTATTATGGGTTGAGAACTTGTTTGTGTAGCTTATGAATGTATGATTTGCAAGTGAATGATTGTGTTGTATTTGGGTGTTTTGATGCATGATATGGTTAGGAACAATTTCCTAGCTATAGAAATGTGTTGAATCTTGCTAGAAACATGGTTGAAATGCTATCACTCTATTGTTGAGTAGTAGATTTATGAGTTAATTACATTATACTATCATTTGTATTTGCTCTTGAATCCATTCACTAGTGTTATATCTATGTTAATTTCGCTATCGAATATCACGGGTAATGTTTATTGAGTCTCTAATTGGTAATGCCATCGATGAATTGGCTTAAATGCTATCATTTAGGTCATTTGTCGATGAAAGAGTTATGGTGATGCTTTCGTCATCCATAACTATAATAGTGAGATTGAGAAATATATCTCTATGATTAGAGGTAGATTCCTATGATAAACAATCATCATTTCTAAAGCAATACGTCATAGTTTGAGGAAGAACCCATGGTAGAAAGTCGAAATCACATGCACCCAAGACTTGCATTCTAGATAGTTAATCTTTAGTTAGATAATTGCATGATAATTTAGATTTTCATTTGCTTTGCATCGTAGTGTTTTCTACAAAACCAACTTCAAAAACTCCCCTTGTTTACCTTGCTTTCTATATATCTATAAGTATGTGTTTATAATCTTTGCTAAAACGCTAAACAAACTCCTTCTCCTTGTGGTTCAATCCCTACTTCCCACTATCTACTCTATAGTAGTTAGAAGTCGTAGGTGAAATATAAATGTGTTTTGATTGAGTGAGATTCCCATTTACGACGTAGGGAAAATGCTTGTCACTATGCCCTTGAGAGCCAAGGTGATTTCCCCCGGAGTATATGGCATTGTTAACCTTACATTCATATCCGTTGTAATCTTTGTAGGGACTATCTCAACTAGATGATTCACCACCATCGGTGAAGATTGAGTAGTTTCAAACATAGTATGGAAATGGCTGGAAATGATCTGCTCTAACTCTCTCTCTTCCGTACACCATCTTCCTCTATTATCATTGAGGCCATGAATGGTATTCCTTCGTTTCCTCTTATTCGCAAAAGAATGGAAGAACCCTGTGTTTCTGTCTCCTTTTTCAAGCCAGTGTTGTTTCGCCCTTTGCTTCCATCTAGCTTCTTCCATATCAAGGTGTCTTTCCAACTCAAGCTTCAGGCTACCCATTTCCTGTTGAACTTGTGCAGTAATCAACCCTTGTTGTAAATGTTTTAGTCGGTTTGTAAGTTCATTCTCCTTCTTATGTCTGTTCTGGAACTCCGCTTTAGCCCAAGACAGTAGTCCTCTTGAACATTCCTTTATTGCCGAAGGTAAGTCTGGAGCAGTACTATTCCAAGATTCATCCACCTTGTTTTTGCATTGAGGAGACTGTATCCAATAATTTTCAAAACGAAAAGGTCGGTGTCTCCTTCTTTGACCAGATCCATGAGATGATTTCTTAGCCTTAAAAGAATGGGGACATGATCTGACTTGTGATGATACAGGTGGGTGAGATTGGTTGTGGGATAACCATTCATCCAATTTGTTGTTGCCACCGCTCTATCTAATCTAGCCTTGACTGTGTTTGGATTTTGTCAATTCCTAAACCATGTAAACTCATATCTATCATATCCCAAATCAATTAAGTTACATTGACTTAGAGCCAATCGAAAGTCGTCAATTTGACGTTGATGGCGTCTATTTGCACTTTGAAATTCATTTTGATGCAATACTTCATTAAAATTTCCAATACAAATCCAAGGCAAACTAGTACCATCACTACTGCAAAACAGGGCAACGGAGGCGCCGATTCACGGCGGTGGTTTGAGAACCGCCGTGATTTGTTCTAGTTCCATTCACGGCGGTGGTTTGAGAACCACCGTGATTTGTTCTAGTTCCTGTACAGGAACTAATTTTGGTATCGTTGGCCATCGCTTGGATGACCATTTTCGGCGGTTTTGAATAAACCGCCGTGGTTATAAAATGAATTCGCGGCGGTTTTGAATTTACGGCGGTAAATACACGGCGGTTATCGAAAACCGCCGTAAATTTCAACCGAATTCGCGGCGGTTTTGTATTCGCGGCGTTATGTTCACGGCGGTGGCAGAAAAACCGCCGCATTTAGGTACTATTCCATTACAGGAACGAAAGAATTGCCATTAAACTTTAATCGAATTTGATATTGGATATTATAATTTTTTTAAAAAATAAATATTGGTGTTTTCAAAGGTTTCCAATATCGGAACTACAATGCAATATTTGAATATAATAGTTCCGATAGAGGAACTAGAAATTTTTTTGTTAATGAAGTAGTTCCGAACTCGGAACATAGTAAGTAATATTGTAAAATTACTCAACCCAAAACCAAAAGTTGTAAGTAACCTAACTTCCTGTGTAGGAACATGCATATAGTATTTAAAATTAAATGTTGTTTGATGTTAAAGGATACACGAAAGTAGTTTATGTTCCGGAACATAGTTTTGTTTTTGTATAACCAAGACCAATGTCATTATTTACAATTTTCAATCCAATAAGTTCACTAAAACCCTAAACCCACACTAAATTGAGTTTAACTAATCAAATGTTCTCACATATTACTTTAACTTTATGACAAGGGAAGGGAACTAAATTGAGTGGTATTGTATTCAATCTTAAACCTTAAACGAGGGTAACAAATGAAAAATTACTTCTTGTTTGATTTTCTATAGACACTACTTCTATTTAGCTAGTATGATACTTCACTTGATTTTCTACATACACTAACTAAAATAAGTTTACTTAATTGAAAGTCAACCCATACTTGACATTTTACAAATACTAATCAAGTTGGGTTTAACTAATTTAAGGTTTACCGTCACTTAACTTTCTATAATCAATAATTAATCTATTATATCATTAGTCTGATTCTATATGTTATGATTAATCTAACATGCAATTGACTATCTTCATAAAAAATTTAAATAAGATAATTAAAATGTCAAATCTTATTTAAATTGGACATCTATAAACTGTATGATCTGAACCTTTGATATATTTTATCAATTCAATCTCACCCATTCAAGATATTACTGTTTATAAATCCCAAAACCTTATCCTACTTCAGAATTTTCTCCAAATCGGCACTGAAGATCCTCACGGACGACAAGTCCATCAAATCCCTCCCCCCCGGACATGATCAGTACGGTGATGGAGAGAAAGAACCGTCATTAAAGACGAGGATTAGGGTAAGAACTGACATCGACACTACCGCGACACTTGATTTGAAATTTACATGTTCTTTTGAAACTTAAGTACTTTTATACTTATTAGCATATTTTGTGTATATTTGATAATCTAAATTCTATGTATATGTATTCCATTGTTCTCCATCTTCTAAATGTTATATAAAAACAATGTTTAAGAAAATAAAATAATAAAAAGTATGTGGTGTATTTTATATATTTGATATTAAATATAGGGCTGAAGTTTAAGAATAAAAATTAAATTAAATTATAATTCTTATTCCAATTCCAATTTAATAAAGGTTGTAGAAATTTCCTATATATATTTTCCTATATGTTGAAAACTGCCACCTATTTTCCTATTCTATTAAACCCCTTCCCCCCACCCCATCTCTTTCACATCTCACTCCAGCCCCGTCGGAAACTTCCAATCTCCAGATCCCCTCACAACCACCGCCTCAAGATTCCCCCACCAATCCCCTCATCAATACCGCGTTGAGGATCGTACCACGACGAACCAACAATGTCACTGAAACCAACTCGGTCGCGTCAACCTAGTTTTTGACGGGATGGGTATTGGGGCAGTGGTGGAGACGAAGTTGTAGGTTTAGATTGCAGGGAAGAGACTGTCGATTTAGTGGTGGTGGGTAAGAGAATTAGAGGTGTGGGCGGCTCTGAAACCCAGTCACTGGCGTGGGATGGGGAGTCAGTCGTTGAGCTTAATTCGAGCGCCACAAATTTCAGGTAAATCGTTGAATTTCCCACCGATATTCTTGAATTTCTCAATTATACTACGGAAAATCTATATCTTGTGTTATTAGAATATCAGAACACGATTTAGCCCTGTCGATCGGTATTAGGAATCCAATTTGTTATCACATTGGATTATGTTGCTAGGGTTTGAATAAATTCAATTCATTGGATTCATGTAAATTTGTTGCACAATGACTGTAATCTGCGGAAACCCTCGATGAATAGCTTAGTCAGTTTTCTCTTTTGAATTTAGGGTTCTTTCTGTACAATGTCGATGGAGACAGCACAATCGAATCATTCCAGTAAGACAAAGGTATCAATTGTGTTTTATAGTTATGATTGTGTTTTTATAGTTACATAGTTGTGTTTATCATGAGTATGCTGTGTTGATGGTAACATGATTGTACCCTTAAGATTCTTTGTATTGGTTAATAAGTAGATTTGAGTAATCGTTACATTCTTCAGTAGTGATTGAGCATTATTATTTGTTTACTATGAGCTGATGAACATGAATGTACCCTTAAACTTCTTTGTATTGATTTATAAGTAGATTTGATGCATAAATTGTGACATTCTCCGGTTTTGATTGGCTTGTTTCTTCACTAGGATAATATGACTATGTTGATTGTTTAGTGTTGTATGGAGTAATAATTGCTACAATTGTTTTATTGCTTAAGTAGTGATTGAGTAATATTTGTACCCAGGGGTTTCGAGCAACTGATGGGAAAAAGTATATCTTTACTCTGGTAAGAATTCATATATACTAATATTCTCATATTTGATTGGGAAAAAAGACTTAATACAATTACTTGAATTTGTGTATGTTGCTTGATATAGCATTCTAGTATGTAATACAATTTGAAAATTCAGTATACTGAGTAGATTAGGTTAGCATAATATTGTCAGCTAGAGGAGTAATATTAGGATTATAGGTAAAGACAGTGGGGAATAAATCGGTTATGTATCTGTATTTTTTCCATTGTTTTGTTTTAAGGTTTCTTTGGGTCATGATAGAAGTTTTATGTTCTTGCTTTGGTTATAAACGTTATTATTTTTGCTCTCCTATCTGATGTGTTGAGCACACCGCTTGAGAAAAGAGCTATACCGTCTACCTATCCGTTGTTCAGGATTGATTTTCAAAAAATTTCAAACTGCATGATTATCTCATCCTAAAAGCTATAATAGGTTGTTGAATAGTGAACTTTAATCATCTTTTTTATAGGTGATGGTGGCTGGAAATGATTTGATTGTTGAAAGTTTCATGGATTGTGTACGCTTTCGTGGGTACAACTATTGCAAAGTACATTACTCCCTACACTTTGATGGAGATGAATGTTACCCGGAATAACTAAGCTCGTTATTTTGTCTCGGCCCATTCGCAAAGACTTGGATTACAACATGGAGCATTCTTCAACCACCAAAGACTGTTAGAGTTATAAGGTTCTTAGGTATATGATTATATGTATGCTGCTTTGTATGAATGTTGCTTTTGTTGACTCATATGAAGGCACAGTTGTGCCTGGAAAAGTAATGAAAATAAACTTTTACCATATCTTCTTGATCAAGTTCCTATATCGGAACTCAATTTTATACAATTTCTATTATTTTTGCACTCATTCAGACAACGAGACTGACCCGATCCCCAACGTCGGAACTAGATCAAAACGTCTAAAGCCCGCTAACCAAAACGACATCGTTTAAAACCAACTTCCGATGTCGGAAGTCAAACGTTAAACTCAATGTTCCAGCAACGGAACTATAAACACTGAAATCATAACCGAAAGGAACCCGTCCATTATGTATCCCACTCGTTCCAAAGTTTCGTCGACGGAACTCTTTAACGACGACCTAACTTATTAACACCGTCTCATCTGTTCCGCTAATGGAACCCATATATACGAAATGGTATGTGAACACGTTCCATCGTCGGAACTCTACTGCGGCGGTTTTCTGCAACAAGTCGCGGCAGTGGAAAACCGCCGCGAAACCAAGAAATCACGGCGGTTTTGAGCAACCGCCGAAAAAGCCATACCCATTTGCGGCCCCTCTGCTGACGGCGCCCAAAAACCGCCGCAAGAGGCCGCTTCCACCGCCGCATATTGCTTTGGTTTCCAGTAGTGCATTGTTCAATATTGCTGGAAAATCATCCCAGAATTGATGTCTTTTGGAAGTGTCCGGTTCACCATACACTCCCGTGCCTCTCCAAAGCAAGTTTGTTTGCGAGTCTTTGACAGTGAAATCAATAAAATTAATAGAGTAGCCCAAAACCGAAACTTCCAAATCCTTATTCCAAAATAAAGCAAGACCTCCTGAGCTACCAATGGAATCAACACAAACTCCATGCATATTGATTCTTTATTACATTGAATTAGTGTGATTCACACATTAAAATTGTTCCCGATTTGATCAGGTGAATCCATGATTTAGTTGTTCGTCGATGTTTTGTTTTCATTCTGTTTGGACATGTCGTGGTTTGTGTTTTTTTATAGTTCTCGATCTGGTTATACGATTGTGTTTCCGTTAGTGATCTATGATTTTCAAGGTGTTTACAGTTTGAAATAGATCGTGTTTTGGATCTAGTGTGTGACGGTTGTAGCAGATCCCCAATTGGCGCAGTGATTGATGCGGGAAACGCTCCTCTATACCAAGCGGTTTGCAAGATAATATCCTTAGGGCGGTATTACAGTTTTTTTATTGGATCTCTCAATTAGTAATAGTACAGACGGTATGAGTCTGGTTAGCATATGATTTAATTGGCCTTGCAATAGGATAGTTGATTAGATGTTGATTCCACTTGTAATCGCTTCTTGGCGTTTCCCAGCACCATGAATTATTATTTTTTTTATAAAAAAACCATTAACAAAAAACTTTAGCACGGCAAAAACCAAATGTACATGACAAAAATCTCCACTCCTACCAAGCTACCCAAGCTGCGAAAACACTAGGGGACAACATGGGGTTGGCCCAACCCCCACACTCATACATGTGTCAAATGCTCATTTATTTTTTAAAAAATACTATACTAACAATGTATTTGACCACTTTTAAAATAACGTGTATATAATAAAAAAACTGAAGCATACATCATATCTGACCACTTTTATACATAATGTGTATTTATGTTATATATAAATTACTATAGTATAATATATAAAATTGTATACTATATATAATATATATAGAAATTATACTATATACAATGTATACATTATTATACATGTATTGTTATAAATTATAAATACAAATGTTATTTTTTTGATATATATAATGAACATTCTTATATATATTTTTATTATAATATGAGAAACTCTCAAATAACGGTAGCTCAAAAGGAGATCTCCTTCTACAAAATTGGAGTTACTACACAATTATTTTAATCATTTGAGTTATTTTTGTTTGGGTCTGGTATTTTTATACTTGAGTTTGATCTTTTAGGTTTTAAGCATGATTTTTTTATTTTATTTGATCTTTTAATTTTTGGGCAATATCTTTTCAGTTTATTTCCTTGATCTTTTATGTTTTATGACCCAAAAATCCCATTTAAGAACATCGAATAAGAACATCGAATACGAATCCAATTTAAGTGCAAACATGATTAGAACAACTCTTAGATTAGAGTTTCTTGTGTGGAATATTAGAGCAATGTCCACCTACATGGCTACATGGATGGACCGTCTAATCTAATAACTACATCACCCTTGCACCACTTCAGTCTGGGACCTAATTTTTGCCTGACCATCTAGACGTTAATGAGCTTGCCTTATATCCTCTATCAATGGACCTGATTCCTAATAGGCTAATTTTTTTTATGTAAATAGTTTATCACCTCTATCTAGATCTCTTAACTAAGTTGAGTTTCGTTTCGACGATTCTCTAATAAGTTCGGAGGTTACAAGATTTTGTGTTGATAGTAGATTAGGATATTAGCCTATTTTTTCATTCTTTTGGAAGCAAATATATTGCTTCATGATCTTTTAACTCTCATCTTGTATCATTATTGAAACTGGTCTCGACCTTTTATTCTGTATTTGTTCTTTTAATAGGCTTGAGGAGCCTAATATAATCCTCCCATCCATTAGAATGGTTTTACCAAATAAAAACAGTTCACACAAATTTGATCTTCTTTGTCTAATTGAGCCAATGCTACAATGTGATGACTATTGGAAATTACCGCACTTTGACAAATGATTACCTGCTTCTAATGGACAAATATGGATTTTCTAGAATAGTGATTTAAATATGTGTCTGTTACAAATGACCATAAATAATTTATCTCTATCATTATTCACAGCCATAAACTGAACAAAACAATGGAAGTTATATTTAGGGCGACCTTGCTCCTTCAGGTCTCAATTTCTCCTGTCCAACATTTCCTTGACCGGACAAGACTACTCTCTTTAGTATTTGGGGTGTTGGGAACTTGGGATGTCCTTGTTCTGTGTACCTAAATGCAATTAATAGATTGTATGAAAAAAAGATGGGGAGAGAGGGTTATGTGTTGATTATGTTGGTGGAGAATTTTGATGAAATCGGGTGTAATTTTGATTTCATTAGTATGTTTTGGGTGAGGAAGCCGACGAGATTCCGACCATTTTGGATGTTCAATTTCCGGTGAAGAAGTCGGTGAGATTAGGGCCGTTTTGGATATTGAGTGAAAAATGGTGTTGGTCTGTGAAGACATGTTTGAGCTCTGCTTAACCATCATCTGTTTGGCCAGCGATCAGATCACTATTGAAGACACCCAAACTTATCATATCAGCTTTATTGAATTGCGATGATGTATAGCAGCTTCTGTTTTATACATATTTCTATTATTCTTTCGGAGAAATCGAAGGGAGAAAAACTGTGCAAGAAAAACACCATGGAGAGCAGGGTACTACTTACTCTAAGCCATTTAAATAGTTAATTTCTAACCTTTTTACCAATCATAGTCTGAACCTTTTTACCAATCATATATCATTTGGTGTCAACAAGGTGTTAGATAGATGTCATGGATGTTGGTTCATATCTAACCTGAAAATGTTTTCTAGTCAGAATTTGGATGAGGAATTATATCAAACACCTTGTTGACACCAAATGATACCTACACCAAACACTATATCTTTGATATATTTAAGGATAAAAAGGAACAAGCCAAAATTAGGCAAAGAGTACTAAACTGATCAGCCACAAAGATAATAGTTAATTTAGATAATCATGTCTACATATAAGGTATTCGAGATTTTTCACAGTTTGAACCTAACATTAATCATTCAATTTAACAAAAACGAGATGAATATGATACCAATCACCGAAACATAAATCTATCACATCTAGATTGATATATTACAGGCATAGACATCACAGGACTGAGTGAAAAAAGGGAGATTGAAACCAAGTTAGTTTTGTTTTGGGAATTTCATCAAACACTTGGAGTGCATAAAATGGAGTAGTATAAGCTACCAAATAAACAGAACAAAAGCAAAGCAAAACCAAATGAAACCTGTAAACGCAACCAAGAAAAAGATAAGTCATAGTTCACAAGAAACTCCACATAGGTTATGAAGATCTCATCCAAAACTCCATATCATGTACTCTGTGAAATAAAGTGAGAGTGTACTTGTGATATTAGAAAATAATTGAAGGCGTAAAGGAAAATTAGTTGAGACATTTAATCGAACACTTGGAGTACGTGATGCTACCAAAATCCGTCCGCTTCCCGGGTACCGACGCTATCTGGGCCTTCGTCCAAGCCAGCCCGCAACAACCCTGCAAAACAATCCCCGGGAGGTGTCCCGGGGAAGAAGCTCCGGTGTGATGATGAGATGGGGATAGCGGTGACGGAAAACGTACGGAAGGTGCTCTCGATATAGAGTAGATAGATATAAGTCACACACCTCACTCACTGTTTGAGACTAGTATTTATAGCTTGAGTTGCTTGCGTTGGATAAGACTCAGGACCACTTCTCCTTGTCGCCATCCGTCCTTTCTCTTGTCCAGATGTGCCTTTACGCGGGAAAGGTGTTGCTCCTCCAGACCTGGGCCCTGGGCCTTTTCCCGGTATCATCACTAGCCCCCAGACCAGTCATCCGGGTTTCTCGACGCTGGGGACTGGTCTCATGCCCTCCTCTTCTGTCATTATTCCTTTTGGTAGGACCCATCTGTGTGAAAATTAATTTTTGACGCCGCCGTTCTCTATTCCGTCTTGATCAGTATCTTGTTTACCGTGTCATAATTGCTTTCCTTCTTTTGAGGTGGCGTTTCCTATTCATCCGCCTATATAAAGGTCCAAACCCCCTTTACTAAACTTTTCTCTCCAAAATCTTCCAGGCGCTCCGCTCTCTTAATCAAGTAAGCACTACGTCTCTCCCTTCTTTTCTTCCCATCATGGCTTCCCCTCTTCCCTCCAACTCTTCCTTAGATACCGAGGAAGTTCAAAATCAGTTTGAGGTCCAATTCCGGGCTGATGATAATATGATTTCTTCCCCTTCCTCCCCGGACACCTCTTCCGAGGTTTTCAGTACGCCCCGGGAACCAGTCGTCCTGGGTGCGCTGTCCTCCGAAGGGGTTGGTTCGCACCCAACCGGGCATTCTAATCATCCCCACAAGGATCAGGATGAGGAGGTGTTTGGCGAGGAAGCCGGTGATGACATTCCCCGGGGGCCTACCCACGGAGTACGCCCTTTGGGTATCAAATACTATGATGTCCCCGGGGGTTCTCCTTCTCTAGATAGGGATGTCTTGGATTTAGCCAAGCGTTCCTTTATTCCCCTACCTTTAAATGCTTCTCTTTCTAAACTTCCCTCGGGGGTTTCCGAGCGGGAGGTTTCGTGCATTCCACGGATCCATTTTCAATACGGGCTTAGCCTGCCCTTCCCCCCTCTCTTTCTTGAAATCCTTCAATTCTATGATGTAGCCCCGGCTCAGCTACACCCCAACGGGGTTGTTCTAATCCTGGCTTTTTTGCTTAACTGCGCCAGGTGCCACATTCCCCCTTCTCTCTGAGCCATCTTCTACTGAGAATCCGGCCATCATCCCCCAAGGGGCCCGCATGCAGCAGCGATCTCGCCCGCCGCCTCCTTCCGGGCAACCTTCAGGGGCCCGCGCTGCTCCCACCTCATCACCTACTCCCGGGCGCCGGTCCTTTATCCAGCACCCAACTTATAACGGCGGGGCCAGCTCGAGGTTCAAAAGGCCGCCTCATGGTGAGCTATCCGGGTCACCCCCTTCCTCTCGCCAGAAGACCCATGACTTCCATCCCCCTCCTCCTCCTCCTACTCGCAGCACTCCTCCGCGGGCTGCTACTTCCGAAACCATACCGGAGGAGAAAGAAGAGGTAGCCACCTTCCTTAGGCCCCATCTTTCTTCTAAGTTTAATCCAAATTTTGTCTAAGTTTTATGCCCTGTTTTGCAAAGTATCGCCTTCGCTGATTCCCTCCTCACGGACCCCCAGTTTACCGAGGCACTTAACCGGGGCTATTCCAAATATAGCGCCGGGTTGTTTGCCAAGATGGAGAAAGATCTCCGGGATACCCGGGAAAAGTTAGCCGGGCGGGAGGACCTGGAAGCCCGGCTGGAGGCGTCTCAAAAGAAGCTGGCCGAGAGGGAGAAGAAGCTGGCGGACAAGGAGAAGAAACTTGCCGAGGTGGAGAAGAAATACTCCTCCCTCAAGAAGGAAAAGAAGGACGCCCAGCTAGAGGCCCTGGATGGTGTGACCCAGAAGGTCCTCCGCTCCACCGATTTTGATCAGAGGCTGGAGGGTATCGCAGTTGCGGCAAGCGCGGTCGCCTGCCACGAAATGTACCGCAGTCTGCGTGGTTGGCTTCCGGGGCCCGCTCGTCTTGAAGCCCAAGCCTCCTACTACCGCCCCAAGTCTAACGACTTGCTAAACCACCGCTGGAGATCCCTCCAGGAGGCAGACCTGAAAACCCTGGTACCCCAACTATGGGAATCTTTGAAGATGTCCTCCCGGGCTCCTTCCGCTTCAGATATCAAGAAGGCCAAGTTGTCAGCAATTGACGAGGCTTTTTTCCCTGACCCCGGCCCAGAAAACTTCAATATTTATGGGGTAGTCCCGGAGACGCCTCATTGGTCAGATAATTATTATGAGTACTGCGTAGTGCCTGACAACTTTGGGTACCGCGCGGTCCACGATCAAGGGGGCGATTGTCGGGTGGGCCTTGGCGCGGGTTAAGATGACTTGCTATATCAGTCCCGGAAGGCCACGCGGAAGGTAGGGTTTCCCGAGCGGCCCGATGATGAACTGGCGGTAGACGCCCCTGCCTATGCCGGCCCGGAGTGGAGCACCGAGGACCTCGTGGAGTTGGAGAGGCGGTTTGAGAGGGCTCACACTGTTCCCGGGGAAGGGAACTCTGCTGAAGACAATGTATAACTCTAGACTCTAGTTTTTTTTTTTTGTAATCCCTTTTTTCTTAGTATTTTGTAACTTTCCTCCCCCGGGGAGTGTATGTAGAACTTTCGGCCTTAGTGCCCATTTTGATTAATAACAAGTTCTACTTTTGACGAAATTATTATCTTTTGTAGTCTGATCGCCATTTAAAGGAAGTTCTCCCGCAAGATCCCACCCCTTATATTTTTCCTCATCCGAGTAATTCTTCTGGTACCTACTTCTCTCTCCCCCGCGCTGGGTGTCTCCAATGCTCTTTCCTTCAAAGGAAACTAGCACATTGGAGATTTGGAGGCAACCAATGCTCCAATGCTCTTTCCTTCAGGAGTTTGGAACGATCCGGGTGCTGGTATCATTCCTCAAGGCAGTCGAGGCCAAGTTTGGGTCATTAAACCAGTGCTTCGACCTTGCCTCCGATCATATGCGGGAAGCCCTGAATTCCCACCAAACCATTGCCGAGTTGCAGGCCCTTCATGACGACTCTCAACATCGCACCGCCAAGGAGCTAGGTATGGTGTGGGGTGAACTCGAGCGGGCCCAGGAAAAGCTTAAGAAGCTAGAAACCCGCACTGCTCAGAATAAACTAATCGGTGACTTGGAGAAGGAGAATCGGTCCCTAACTCACAGGAATAGGGTCCTCCAAGATGCTCTACTGGTTACCCGGCTATCCTACCACCTTTTGGGTCTCAAGAATGGTTTAGTTGGGGTGTCTCCTCTTACCGATATTCCTGTCGGGGTTCGCAGAACGATTGAACGCATGGAGGCTAACCCGAAAAAGTTTGGTGAGGGAGCTCCTAGTCATAAGGCCTATCTAGACGCCGTGGAGTGGCATACTAAGATAGTCGCGGGGGAAATTGAGCTCTATCCCTCTAGCCTTCGCCGAGTCCCTGCCCGGGTGGAGGTGGATGTGGCGTATGAAAGATACGAGGATATGTCCGTGTCTATTGACCCGGAAGAAGTAGCACGCCGAATAAGACGCATCCGGGAAATTGCCGATTCTGGAGTTACCACGAAGGGAGTTAAAACCGCTGAGGGCACCCGCATCAGTCGGGAAGAGAAAGGTAAAGGCGCGGCGAACTTGTTTCCTAAATACAAATTCGTCACGTCTGCTGGGGTAAGAAGGATGCGTCTGGCGGAACCCCTTCCAGAGGGGTCCGTAGTTGTCCCCATCCCCGAACTAAACGAAGAAGATTCTGAGCAATTGGAAGAGGAGCTTGCATGGAATCAAGCTCCGGACGCCCGCTTTGCTGAAGACATTCTTTCTTCCCAATTCTTCGGAGGGGGTTTCCGCCCGGGTAACCCTGAGGGTGCTTCCGGGTCAGGTCCCAAGTGGGTATAGTAGCAAATAGATAGGAAAACATGTATGTAAAATCCTATGTTATTATTCCTTTGTAATGTAATAGCATAATTATGCTATTTGAAATTTAAAGATAACTGAATAAACGTCTAAGAAATTATTTTTTTCTTCGGAAAATCCATCTTTTCATTAACTCTTTTGGTAAGCATTACATCATCTGGTCCTCGGGCTTCATTCAAGCTCCGGGTCCATTCTAGCGGGGTATCCGAATGGGAGCTACCCATGGGTCCCTCTTACAATCCTTCCTCTCTAAGCCCAAGACGAGGCCAAACGTCGGGACTATCTCTCCGGGCATATTCATGCTTCCGGGGGGCATATCCATGCCTGGCATATCCATGCCTTAGCAGCTAAGGTTCTACGCGGGGCACTCTACTTCCCGTAGAACCTTCTTAAGTTAGCCACATTCCATCTCCTGGGGATCTCCTTTCCCTGCTTGTCCTCCAGCACATAGCTTCCTCCTGGGTGTGCCTCATTTACCCTGTATGGCCCTTCCCAGTTGGGTGCCAGCTTCCCTTCCGGGGATTGGTGGCTCTTATCATTCCTCCTCATCACCCAGTTTCCCGGGATGAAAACTTCCTTTCGCACCCTTCTATCGTGGTATCTCTTTACTCGTTCCTTCACCTTTGCTTCTTGGAGTGCCGCATTTTCTCGTTTTTCTTCCAAAAGATCCAAGTCAAGGCGCCGTCCAGCGTCCTCCTCCTCCGGGCGCTGGAGTTGGGTTCGAGGGCTCGAGATCCCAATCTCTACGGGTATCACCGCCTCAGATCCATATACCAGGCAGTATGGAGATTCCCCCGTGGCCGAGCTTTCTGTGGTTCGGTGGGCCCAAAGGACACTAGGCAACTCCCAGATCCAATTTCCCCACGCTCCTTCCAAGCGGGTTTTTAAGCCTTTGACAATGGTGCGATTGGTAACTTCCACTTGTCTATTTGCTTGGGGGTGGTACACAGATGTCAACCTTTGCTCTATGCCATACTTGACACACCATGCTTTGAAGGGGTCATTTTCGAACTGTGCTCCGTTGTCTGTGACTATGATTTTTGGGATACCAAACCGACAAATGATGTTCTTCCAACAAAACTTGACACAAGTTAGCCCCCGTATGTTGGTGAGCGGCTCTGCCTCCACCCATTTGCTGAAGTAGTCAATTGCCACAATTACGTACTTGGCTCCTCCCGAGGCAATGAGAAATGGTCCCACCAAGTCAAATCCCCATCTGCTGAAGGGCCAAGCTCTTGTGACCCCAATTAACTCCTCCCGGGGAACATGGATTAGTGGCGCAAAGGTTTGACATGACAAGCATTCTTGGACATATTTTTCTGCATCTTTGAACAACGTCGGCCAGTAATACCCTAGCCTTAAGATTTTCCTTGCCATTGTGCGGGCTCCCTGGTGGCTCCCATTAGATCCTTCGTGCACCTCCCGGATGAGGTGCTGACCTTCTGACCTCTCCACACATTTTAGCAAAGGCTGAAGGTACCCTCTTTTGTACAATTCCCCGCCCTGGACCACATACTTCGGTGCTTTGACTCTCAGCTTCCGGGCTTGCACCCTATCCTCCGAGGTTGTCCCTTCCTCTAGGTACGCCCGCATAAGGGCAATCCATGATTCTTCCTCATTTATAAACATTACTTGGTCATTCTCCAGGTAGCTCCTTCTTCCTAACACCTCCATACACAACTTTTGGTTAGGCTCTGGTTTTAATTCTGAAGAAGCCAATTTACTCAAAGCATCCGCTTTACTATTTTCCTCTAGGGGAACCTGAACCAAGTCGAAAGTTTTGAACCTGGCTATCAGAGGCTTTACCATCTCCAAGTATTTTTGCAGGCTCCTCTCCCGGGCTTCGTATTCCCCTTTTACCTGCTGTACCACAATCTGGGAATCGCTGTGTGCCGTGAGAGCTTTGATGTTCATCTCCCTTGTCAGCCTTAATCCTGTGATCAAAGCCTCGTACTCGGCCTCATTGTTGGTCGTTTTAAAAGCGAACCGGATCGCATAGGGGTATTCCTTCCCTTCCGGGCTAACCAGCAAAACTCCCGCTCCACTGCCTCCAGAGTGTGCCGAACCATCCACATACAACTTCCAAGCCGGGACTATCTCCTCCATTTCCCTCTCCTCGTGTATCCTTGCTTCTGACTCTACCAGGAAGTCAGCTAGGGCCTCCCCCTTGATAGCCCTTCTTGGTTCATACCGGATTTCATACTCTCCCAGTTCTATAGCCCATTTCATCATTCTTCCCGATGCCTCCAGCTTGAACATGACTTGTTTGAGCGGGTAATTGGTGAGGACCACTATGGGATGGCCCTGGAAATAAGGCTTAAGCCTCCTGGAGGCGTGCACCAATGCCAGAACTAGTTGCTCCAACTCAGTATACCGGGTCTCTGCCCCACAAAGTGGCCGGCTAACAAAGTAGATTGGGTGTTGTTTTCCTTCCTCTTCTTTGATTAGCACAACACTTACTGCCTCCCGGGATGCCGCTATGTACAGAAAGAGCTTCTCTCCCGGGTGTGGCTTCTTTAAGGTGGGCAGTTGCTGAAGGTGCCCTTTCAGGCTTTGGAACGCCTTTTCACACTCCCCAGTCCACTCAAACGCCTTGGCCTTCCTGAGAATGTTAAAGAAGGGCAGTTTCCTGTCTGCTCCTCTCGACAAAAAACGGTTGAGAGCCGCGAGGGACCCTGTTAACCGTTGTACTTCATTCACCATCCTGGGAAAGGTCATCTTGGCTATGGCTTCCACCTTCTCCGGGTTAACATCGATGCCCCGACTTGATACCATGAAACCTAGGAACTTTCCCGCACCTACTCCAATGGTACTTTTGGAGGGGTTCAGCTTTAGGTTGCTCTTTTCCAGCTTTTCAAACATCTCCTCTAGGTCATTTAAGAAAGCCCCGTAAGCCCTGCTTTTAACCACCATGTCATCGACATACACCTCCATGTTTCTTCCCACTTGGCCTTAAAGAGTTTGTCCACCATCCTTTGATACGTAGCCCCCGCGTTTTTCAACCCGAAGGGCATCTTTTTATAGCAAAAGGTACCAAAGTCAGTAATGAAGGAGGTTTTTTCCTTGTCCGCCTCATCCATCTGTATCTGGTGATAGCCCTTGTGCGCATCGAAGAAAGCCAGCACCGAGTAACCCGCAATAGCCTCTGTCAATCGATCCAAATTTGGGAGGGGGTAACTGTCTTTGGGGCAGCACTTATTCAAGTCTGTAAAGTCGATACACATACGCCAGCTTCCATCGTGCTTCTTTACCAAGACCGGGGTAGCTATCCATTCCGGGTAAATTATTTCCTCGACCACCCCGGCTCTCTCCAACTTTTGAACTTCATTTTTTATGAATTCCTCTCTCTCCGGGGCTACAGGTCTTTTCTTCTGCCTGATCGGCTTAGTTGCCGGGCTAATGTTCAACTTGTGTACCCCCAGCTCTGGTAACACTCCCACCATATCCTCCGGGCTCCATGAGAACACTCCTTGGTATCTGGTTAGAAGTTCTTTCAGCGCGCGTTTTACCTCCTCCGGGAGATCCTTTCCCACCGTGACCATCCCTTTATCCGCCACTTGCATGTCCTCTAACTCTTGGCGGGGAGCTTCTCCATGTACCGCCCCTACTGCTTTCTTTGCATCCAAGACCGTAGTCATCATGCAACTTCTGGCAACTGCTTGGCTTCCCCGCACGACCGCTACTCCTTGCGCGGTGGGGAACTTCATCGTTATCAGATATGGGCAATTTGCTGCTCGGGCTTGGGTTAGCCATGGTCTCCCTATGATTACGTTGTATGGTGAGGGCGCGTCAATAACCGCAAAGTTGCATGTCACTGAGACCCTCTTGCTCCGATTTTTTTCGTCCACCATGCATACTGCAAGGGGGATAACACCTAGAGGGACTTCAGGTTTGCCCGTGAACCCCGATAATAGGGGAGACGAGGGAGGTTTCAGGTTCTGTCTCCCAATCCCCAGTTGATCGAAGCAGGAGGCGAACATTATTTCCACGCTGCTTCCGTCATCCACAAACACCCTTTTCACCAGAAAGCCTTCAATCTCCGCTGTTACCACCATTGGGTCTGAATGAGGTATCTGTGGCGGGGCTGCATCCGTTTCAGAAAAAGTGATATTTTCATCGGGGCGAAACCTTTTCCCCTGAATCTCCCCCGGGGGGACATACCGTGTCCGGGCCCGGATAGCGGAAACTGACTGGCATGCTTCTCCGATTTCTCCGCTTATCACGTTGATCATCCTGTTGGGTACTGGGGCAGGCTCCACTGCTTGGACTGGTACGGCCACTATAGCGGGCCTCCCCGGGGCCCTGTTGCCTTGGTTGTCTTGGGTTCTCCCGTTTCCTCTACCGGAGTTAGGCCTCCACCTCCTCCGGGGTTGTTCCTGAGGTTGGTCCCGGGCCGGGTGCTCCTTCTTTGCTTCTGCCGCCACACAATCTCTCAGTTGCCCCCGTTCTATCAACTTTTCTATCTCGTTCCTCAGCCCCCTACACCCCTCTGTCGAGTGTCCATAAGACTTGTGATAAACACACCATTTGTCCACATTTTCCCTAGACGGGGTCCCCTGGATAGGCAACGGGTCCGGGAATAAATCCTTGTGAATAGCATGTATCTCTGTCCGGGATTTGCTGAGCGGGGTAAAGCTGTCTGCCCTTGCCCGGTTCACTGGCGCGGGACCCAGATCCCTTCTACTTGGGTCAACCGCCCTCATTCTTTCCGTCTTATCCGGGAGGAATCCCCCGGATTCTTCCTTTCTCTTCCGGGTGGCGTCATTAACTGCACAGTACAGTTGCACCGCCATCTGTATGTTGTGAAAGGTTTTCAGGATGTTTTCCATCAACTTCTAGAACAACGCCATATCCCTCAGGCCATTTATAAATCCGCTAATCACCGCCTTCTCCTGCTGCTGTCTGTCAATAACCTTCATACTATCGTCCATGTACCTTCGGTAATACTCCATTGGTCCCTCTGCAGCCTTCTGCTGAGTGGCGAGAAGCTCAGTCAGCTGCTTATCTTCCTTCTTTAGTACGGAGTGCCTGAACAACAGAGCCTTGGAGAAATCATAATAATCTCTAAGACTCTGCCGGGGCAAGGAATCAAACCATATGAGACAGTTTCTCCTCAGGTTGCCCACTAACTTGCATCTTAGTTCCTCCTGGAAATCCCGTGACACCATTAGGTTCTGGTACGTCCTGACAAACTCTTCTGGGTCTGTCTCTCCATTATATGTTGGGATTCCCTCCGGGACCCGGAGGCCATGGGTATGCGAGCACCCGTGGTACCCATGGGGAGGTGGGTTGAGCTCCGTTTCTTCCCACCAGCTTGTCCAGTCGTGCTTCCAAAGAGTCGGGGTCCTGTTGCGCCACCTGATAGCCCCGCATCCTATCGTCCTCCCGATAATATCTCTCAGGGTAACCATAGTTCATCCCCATCGACCCATGTATGGGCACGGAATACTGGATCGGGTTCCCCTGGGTTCCAGGGGCCTGATAACCCAATAACTCAGCGGGCATGACTGGAGGGTCATACCCAACCCCCCTGTTAGAACGCGGGTAATAGGATGGAGCATGTGGAACTAAATTTGATTGTTGTCCTGTGGCCACTCGGGGGGAAAGAAGGTGGGACGGTTGAAGGATTCACACGCCCCTGTATCCTTGGCGGCTGAACAACTCCATCCAGATCAATAACTTCTCTTTGATGTCCCCGTAGAGGTCCTGCCAGGTTCTCCCCGGGTTCCCTTCGTCTATGGCTTTCTCGGGTAGAGAGTACCCACTGGCGGTACAGCTCCTTGTTGGCTCTCATGAACTCCAACGCTGCCGATTCCTCCATATCGGCTAAAGGTTGCCCCTATTCCCGGGTTTCAGGTCCCTGAACCCGGGGATTGTCTTCCCTGGCGGGCCTAGATCCTCCTTGCTCGTCCTGATACTCTCTTTCCGAGTCAGCTTCGTCGGAGGCAGTTTCCACATGACCATCCTGTGGTATTCCTAGCTCACGCCGGTGTCTAGCCTCCTCCTGCAACTGCCTCAAGGTTACATCGTCCCCCGGGGGAGGAAGAGGACCATCCCCGGAAGGTGCCGCGTTCTTCTTTGGGCGCCCGCGCCCTCTCCTTGGCGACTCCATCGTGCGAAGGTGGAAATGTCCCACCTGGCGTGCCAATTGATGCTACCAAAATCAGTCCGCTTCCCGGGTACCGACGCTATCTGGGCCTCCGTCCAAGCCAGCCCGCAACAACCCTGCAAAACAATCCCCGGGAGGTGTCCCGGGGAAGAAGCTCCGGTGTGATGATGAGATGGGGATAGCGGTGACGGAAAACGTACGGAAGGTGCTCTCGATATAGAGTAGATAGATATAAGTCACACACCTCACTCACTGTTTGGGACTAGTATTTATAGCTTGAGTTGCTTGCGTTGGATAAGACTCAGGACCACTTCTCCTTGTCGCCATCCGTCCTTTCTCTTGTCCAGATGTGCCTTTACGCGGGAAAGGTGTTGCTCCTCCGGTCCTGGGCCTTTTCCCGGCCCAGCAGAGTGCTGGGCCGGTATCATCAGTACGTAATAAGCTTATGAAATTCATGGTTAAATTGGAACAAGATTAAGCAACGAGCATACTACAAGTATGGCAAAGAAGTATAATAAACACCAAACTACTGTAATCGGTGTTGAGCAGGACATGTATTGTACTACTCTATGACTTACCGGTTAAAGTTTATCGTCTCCGCTGTGTTGGAGAGGAGACACAACGACGCGTGTCAAAAGGTTACACCTCATGCTTTGATGGAGGGTAGTGGTCCTGGACCTCCTGGTCATAAAACTCAAGCGAAAGTGAAATCGGTGATGAAAACCCACGCCTTAGGTTAGAGCGACTTGTTACTGATACAAAATGTGGGGGCTTCGACGTGTAAGCAGGGGAAGCAGAGAGGAGGATTCGATTTTGAGACACACTAATTACCGTTCACCTCCTACTGTCTACCATTCACCGCCAACCGTTTAATGACTGAGCAAAGCACATAGAAGGAAGAAAACGACGAATCCAAATTATAAAAGAAGGCAACCGTCCACCGTACCTAAACCGGATCACACATTAATTCAATCTGCTTTTAGTATAGTAATAGATATACACATTTATTTATTATCTTAATTAAATCCTTTTCCGATTAGATTTTCTGTTCACCTGTTCCATTCTGTTTCGGAATCATAGCAGCAAATTCCTCCACGGTTCCACCCCTTCAACAATCTTGATTTATTCAACCTAATCAATGAAATCATTAATGTTTTTGCCGATTTTCAAGTCCACTTCTCCCTGAAATCGCTCATTTCATTCAATGGATACAAAGCTTTTAGAAGAGACATTTTCTACATGTATTTTTTCATTCACTACAAAGAAGAGACAAAGAGAGGCAATGTATTATTTTTTTATTCATAAGGCTTGGGGAGACCAATACATCCCCTCACTAATGCGAATTTGCACCCAAATTTTATTTCTTGTTTTGATACTTTGTTTAGAATTTTTTATAATACTATACTAATATTTTATAAAGGCCTCATTTTTTATTTTGCACAGGGCCACTAAAATGTCGGGGACGACCCTGGATTGAGTTTACATAGAAAATCGTTAATACTTACTTTACTACTTCGTCTAACACTAACGTACATACTAACTAGTGAGTATTCAAAGGTTATAAAGATTAGCATCAATACCTTGTCTTTGGAATGTAGGCAAGAAAAAATTAATAGTGTTAAAAGTATAATGTTAGTTGTGGACATAATAATAAGAAAGTCCTTTCAACGGATTCCAATTCCGACGTTTCTACAAAGTTTTTACTTTTTCCATTTAGATCCCTCCAAGAAATCGGGAAATGTCGTATTCTGAAATTGGGTAGTCTGTAACCAAATTGAAGCCATATGAAACGTGAGATTATAATTTGAAGGTTTTTGAGGTAGCGGAACATGTAGAAAAAATGTTTACAGATGTTGCCCGAAAGTTTCATATATGTTGTTGTGGCCCTTTAAGTGATTAACCTAACGTTTTTTTCTACTCAATTCAAACCAACAAATACCTAATTAAGTATATACGCATGTTTCATCATGTCTTATGTAGGTTATTTAACAAATACACATCTTGAATTGTATGTAAATCAACCGATACTTTGAATATTTTGGGTCGGACTTGTTTTGAAAATAAATTTAACTATGTTAAGGGTAGCCATGGTGTTATAACATAATATTATCTCTTAATATGATATATTTGATGAATCGATGGACTTTATTAGTAAAGTTGCAAAGTTTACAAAGATAAGCATTGATGCCTCGTCACAAGAATGTATGTAGAAAATTTAGTGGTGTGAATAGTATAGTATTAGTTACATGAATGTTAATTATAAATCCCTTTAAGCGGATTTCAATTCTGACGTTTCTACAAAAAAATTACTTTTTTCATTTAGGTCTCTCCAAGAAACCGGGAAGTGTTGTATTCTAAAACTGAGTAGTCTATAACCAAATTGAAGCCAAGGGAAATGTGATTTTATAATACTAGCAAGGTGACACCGCGCAACGCGCGGTGTATTTAGGTGGTAAAAAGTAATTAAATGTGTAATATACACTTTGAAACTAAAAGTAATAATTTAGATGAATTCATTATATTGTAATAGCAATATATTGTCAAGTAAGTATATTGTAACTGAACTAAAATTGAATTGTATCCAGTGGCGGTGATATTAAGGAACCCGGGGTGCATGTGCACCCGGAATTTTTTTAAAATGTTTTTTGAAAGGTTATAAATTAATTATAGTAAATTGTGCACCCTAAAAATGTGTGTTTTTAATCCTTTCGCCCTTTTTTCCGATTTCCGAATCGTAGTCGAAGAAGAATATCAAAGAGCAGACGGCTTGGATTTTGTTTTACTGCTCAAAAATATTCTCTCCAATACTGTAGTATGCATTAATTAGGTCTCAAGCTAATTCTTCTTGTGCCCCTTCTCTATTCTTTTTATATTGCATAATAGTATTCAATAATTTAGTCTTGGATGTTAGTTCTAATACGATTGTAAGTCGGTTTCAAAGTATGAAATCTCGATGAGTGACTCTTTAGTATTTTGTATTGAACTATTTCGACATTGAGTATTATGATTTCGATTGTATTAAAATATTGTTTTAAGAAAATTTTTAAATGTGCACCCCGATTTTGAATTCCTGGCTTCGTCTCTGATTGTATCATAACTATATCATCTCCACTTTCAATTCTTGGTTTTGATATTGTTTCTTCCTGTATTGTAATGAAATTTGTTATGAAAACCATGATTTTTATTTTTATTCATGGTAATATACATAATATTTAGAATTGTTCCTTTGTGTGTTTTTGGTCATTTGAATGAGTGGTATATCATCTTCAGAATCCATGTTTCTGCTTCTTGTACATTAGGTTCAGGTTCTGTAATCAGTGGAGATAAATAATTAGTTCAAGATACTTGAAAAATGAATTAAAAAAAGTTTAACACCTTCATCATCCTCCAAATCTTGATATTTGTCTTTGTCTTTTTCTTGTTCTGTTATAATTGAAAGATTATGTTATATAAAGTGGTAATTTCTACATGAAGATCCATTTTTATCTTGTAGTTCCACATTTTACCATAATGCCCCATGATTGAACCCTATAATTTCAAAGTATTTTTTGCCTTAACAATATTAGGCGTATTATGGTTAAAATACGGACCTGCAAGAGAAAAATGAACCTGCATCTAGCAAACCCCATGCCAATTTCTACATGCAGGTCCATTTTTCTCTTGTAGGTCCACATTTTACCATAATGCCCCCTGATTGAACCCAATTTATGTCTATTTAACCATCTTAAGTTTTTTTTAAAACATCATGGCTAATTATTCTTCTGCTAAAATTATGGAATGTAAGTGAAAATTTTGAAACACGTGATGAGCATACGTAAATCAGTAAAATAGAACAGTCCAGCATTATGAGAAGGGTATTTAACAATGTAAGGCATACAAAAGCATCTTATAGACTAAACACGGTATTGCTTATTAAGGTTTAATCAAATGGTAATGAAATTATAGCATGGTAATGAATGAGAAAAAAATTGTAGTTCAAATTTAAAGTGGTGTTTTACCTTGGTGTCGAAATTTGCTTTTGTCCACATATGTTGCATAGAAATTCATACAGGTATGGTGGAGTTGTAGCAGTTGAACATTTTTAGAAGTTATATAATGATAATTTTGAGGTATATCATAAAAGAAAATCGTAACTCTTGTAGTTACCCTCTGAAATATGATAAAATTAGAATCAATTATTGATAAAATATGGTAAGTGATGATACCGAAGATGACTTATCCCGGATACTAATGAATAATGATGACTCGTCACGGAAGGCGGGTTCCTAAAGCACGTGAGCAAATCTAAGGAAATAAATTTGGTAGTACCAAGCACGTGAGGAAGCTACAAAGAGAGGTACAAGATGATGACTCAGCGGGAGAATGGAGGACTGCATCCTTTGGCTGAATCGCTACTATAAATACCCAAAGAAATCAACAACACAAGGTAAGTTCTCTAACTCTAGACATTTACTATTTGGTTTTATCCCCTTTCAATATACAACATCTCATCATCACACCGGAGCTGCTACTCTCGAGGGGCCCCGGTAATCTGTTTTGCAGGCTCGGATGAACAGTTATCAGCCTTATCAAGCCTCGACACGAAAGAACGATCCTCGAACTATCTGCTCTGTCCGAGAAAACTCACTCATTTGAAACGCACGACATCCATAAGTTAAAGAAGAAATAATTTTGACTAAAATATTTTAATTACCCTTTGATTTGTTTTGAATTTTGCAATAAGAGTGTATATTGTACTTTCCTTTATGGGTATTGCAAATCCATTTCCTTTGTCTATTTCAAAATGTTTTCCAATGCAAATGCGATTTTTTCTCGATGTTGATTGGCCATGCAAAATGATATAAATTTGATATATTAGTATGGACATTAAAATACTGCATACAGATCAACCGGTAAAGTTCTGAATAAGTAAATCATGTATCTTATTTTTAGAAATATAAAAAATGGTAGTAAATGTATTACACGGGTGCATGTAATTTAGCTTTCGTAAGCATATAGAATTAGTTAAACTACTTTGAGAAACGATATAAAATTTCACATCATTTGTGCATCATCATAAGCCCTATAATTTGAGGGTTGGAGTGTTACCACTGTTTTTATTTTGTTGATTCTTCACTGCCATCAACAATCTGAAACAGTGTCCTCTTGTTGTTTGTAACTTTAATACCTACAAATTTTATAGAATAGTTAAATATATGATTAAAAAAAGTTGAAATAAAATAATATGGATTTTGATTACCATTGAAACATGTAACATGGAGAGATCTTCCAATAATAATTGGCATTGATTTGATTTTTTCAATCAAAACTTGTCTTTTAGATTGAATAAATTATTCCCACAATGATAGTGTAAGTGTTTGCAGCCTAGTGTAATCATTAAAATTTTAATATAAATTTGATGTCGTGTATTTCTTATGATAAGTATGCATTTGTTAAAAAAATATCTTACTTGTCAACCATTAGAACAAATTTCTGCATGTCTTTAAATCCATATTTGGTCTTGATCTTGGTGATGGGTAGATATGCACTACAGCTCCTATTATATCTGTAAGTCATGAATTACTTAGTGAATATATATAAACCATCAAAAGTGTAAAGTGTCATGAATTGAATGAAATTGATACCAAAATATGATAATTTAAAAGTTCCATGAGCATTGGATTTAGCATATTTAGAATAGTTTTTCTTTGATATTGACTTGGGTTAATCCAAATGAATATATGTCTTGAATTTATACTTTGATTTTGTGTTTAATAAAATAGATAATCTTTTGACTCGGAATTGAAATCATCTTAATCTTGTAGTATCTCGTTGATATTAATATTTAATTTAATACTCCATGCGCTTTGGATTTGTGCATATTCAGAATAATTGGTCCTTTATTATTTACTTGCGTTAGTCATGAATATATATCTTGAATTCATACTTTTGATTTTGTGTTTAATAAAAGGGATAATATTTTGATTATCATCTTAAACTTGTGGTATTTCTTTGATATTAATATTTAAGAAACCCAGAAGGAGAGATCAAAAATCCGGAAGGACAACATCGATTTCGCATTCATATCAAATTAGAAACCCAGAAGGAGAAGGTCGATTACGAATCCAAATCAAATTAGAAACCCAGAAGGATAGATCACAAACCCGGAAGGAGAAGGGTAAGTTGAGGGCAAAAACATTGATAAAACGACGTCGTTTTGCCTTTTGGGGGTTTAAATTACAAAAATGCCCCTGTTCTGGATACCACAATTGGTTGACCATGGATCAAAAGAATTCTTATTATATAGTGGTCTAGGATTAAGATTTTTTAAGGTAGCTGAAGAGTTAGAAAAAATATTTTCGCAAGTTGGCCGGAAGTTAAACATATGTTGTTGGTGTCCTGCAAGAAGTTTCTTAGAGCTTTTATATATATTTTTAACAATACTAGGCAAGGTTACTGCACTTCGTGCAGTTCTGAGTCCCATCTGACCCGGACTCCTGGTATGTTCTCCGACGAAAACTTTTACCAGTCATTGTAAGCGCCAAACTATATTGGAAATTAACGTAAACTGTAAAGTGGAAACATGGATTAGACCCTTGTATAGGTTTTTATATTCATAAACAACAATATATCATACATGAGACAGTTGTTTCACAGGTACTTTTGTTTTTGTCCTAATTGATGTCCAACCTCAATTTATGTCCTAATGCTTCATTACCTGCTTGATATAAGAGAATCTGGCCATCATGTGATCAGGAATGAACCAGCCAAATATGTCGAAATTCTCTCTGATTCTTCCCTCATTCGTCGTCTTCGGAAGCAAAGCAACCTTCACCGGAGTCCTCCCCACCCTCTGCAGCACCAGTCATAACCTGGTCCCTTTCAACATTCCAGGACAGCCTAATGGTGATTAGGACAGCCTAATGGTGATTATGCCTGACACAGATGTCACAACTCACAAACAAAAACACAATAATTAACCTCAGGTTAAAAAACAAACATGTCATACTCACTGATAAATGGAGACCCTTAGATTTACAGAATTCGTGCAGCTTCGGCTGCTGCCGTACGAGATGACACTCCACTTGATTGACAGTTGGAGAAACTCGAGCTATCTTCAACAGAGCACCAAGCTTCTTTACAGTGAAATTCGAGACTCCGGTCGCTTTGGCCTTTCCAGAATTATTTAGCGCTTCCATGGCCTTCCAAGTACGAGTTATATCTGTTGGCAGAACGAAATTCGGTGGGTGCTCCTCTTTTCACACGTACAGACATATGGATGTTATAAAACATCATGAAAATGTATTTAGAATTACTGAACTTAGAAAACTCATCATGTTGACCAGTATGCTAAACCTATAATGGTATGTCCTTGAACCTGCATATCAAACTTTGATTGGTCTGTGCCTGTGAGACGCACTTACAATTTAAGAGAATAATAATTACTATTTACCAGTACTCACTTGAAAAGTTCACTGATGTATGTTGACTACACAATATATGAGATGCCTTCTTCATCACGAGCAAGAGCTTTAAAGAGATGATGGACTGTGGAGCAGTCAGGTACACCATAGACAGCAGGAGTAATACGAAAAAAAGCTGCTTCTCCTGTAAACCTTGTGTAAACACATTCAATTAAACCAGCGAAAAACAACCAAAATTAATGGAAAAATTTAATAGAATATTAACAATATGCTCATATAGGCTACATAGGTGCAATTTTTGGAGAGAATTAAGAAGGAAAAGCATAGCATAGGCAGAAGGTGAAATCTGTCAAGTAAAAAGGTATTATAGGTTATTGAGCTGTTTTTTTAGTAAGTATATGAAATAAACAGTAAACAATCTCCAAGAAAGCTCATGAAACGTAAGAATTAGTTCAATGGCTAATAATTCAACAGGCAAATCAAAATTAATCCACATCAGCAAATAAGTATGAAATTAGTGCTTAATATGCAACGAGCAATGTGAGAGATGAACTATAACTATAAGATTATGATCAGCAAGAGAAAACTTAGAACCAAGTTGTCATATTCAATATACCTGTTAAACAAATTGCAGAGATCGATTAGGCTGTCCCATTTAAAAGCACAGTACATGAGCTCTCTTCACAGATGCAAGATCTTTTGGATAATCATTCAAGAACTGATGAAAACCATTACAAAGGGTTACTTCCTGTCACAAATAAACACATTATTGAACTTATGCAGCAAAAACATAAATGGCAAATCTTTACTGCCTACCATCTTCATCAAAACTACAATTATCCATTATACACTAAATTTTGTAGTTTGATATACACATGATTTTAGGATATACAAGTATCATTGAAAATAAACTTAATTGAAAAGGAAATGATAATCGATTAAAACTATTTCGGAGCTTTAAAATCACGAACTGACTACATGGTCATATCATATACACTATGAAAACGCAACAACACGGATTATCACTCGAAGTTTCAAGAACCACAGCAAATAAATTGCTAAGCAACCTACCTTGGAGTGCATATGAATGGCCAGATGATCATCGATCCCTATACGGAGAGATAAAATAGCTAACAGCCTCAAAAACTGCTCTTTCGCACTGCCATTTTCCTAATCATACACACCAGGCAAAAAACATTGCATTCAGAAAAACAAACAATTAAACGATGCGAATTTCCGAAACCAAAGAGTACCAAAATGAGAAATTCATACAAGATGCTTCTTTTGTAGCCTCAATGAGCTGAGTGCTCTTAAAGGATCAGAAGAACAGAGAAAATTGGCTGGCAGAATATTGCCCAGAACACAATTCGGGTCTGCTTTTGGAGCATCTAGAAGCACGTCCCTTTTTCTTCCACAACTAAGTGCCTGGAAATTATTCAAAATCGAAGTCAATAAATCCAGAATTCATGAACCATAATGAGTGTTCTTGCAAATTGAAAAAATCCCAAGAGAATTGTGACTTTCCAATTGACATTAGCAGGCCATTACAAAAAACAATTTATCTTCAGATTTCCCAACAACCAGAGGTACCTTAAAATTTCCAAACTCAGCTAGAGAATCAGTGAAATGCTTTTGTTAGAGGTTTCAGCTCATCATACTATATATCTAATAAAAGTACAAGTAGAATTAATAAAACCACCAACCAAAATGTAGAAAAACAAATTGAGGAACTCCATATTTTACAACAAAGAGTTAGAGGTTGTTTGGTCGGCAGAATTGCATGCGGTAATTTGAAATTCGGGGATTTTTAATTTTCACTTATTGTTTGGTTGACAGATTTTCAAGGAAACGCGTGAATCTTAAATTACGCAGAATTGACAATTCCCACAAAACGTAGGAAATAACTCACCTCCCTCCCCCTAGGTAAATTAGAATTCTGCGTTCACATAACTTCTAACGTTGTATTTATCCTTTTTTTAAAAGTAATTGTTGTATTTATCCCATATGAATTCCGCGCTGACATAAATTTTCATGTGTAACCAAACGAGTTTTTCAAATTCTGAGGATTCTAGTAAAGAATTAAATTCTGAGTAATTACAAAATCTGTGGGAATAAAATTCCCACATGAACCAAACAACTCCTATAGCACATATACATTCAAGTCTCTATTGAACCTGAATTTTAACTGCCAACAATTCAGCATAGCTCAAACTTAACTTAATATGATTCATACATCAAACAAGCTTCAAATCAACGATTAAAGCACCTATATCAGATAAATTTTTTACTAAGACAAACAAGAAACATTGTGTAAATATCAAACTTTTTTTCAACAGAAGTTGTAAATTCAATTCAAATGAAGTTGGAGGTGAGGCTAAAGAGTCAGCAAATCATATCATCACGATTACCTTTCCAGAATTTCGTGCACCATTATCACGAGATGATCAGCAGAAGAGGCATCAGATTCCTTGCAACTATACACATACTCAATTAGTAACGTAAAACACATTCTCAACGTCGAGAAATAACTGTAGTTATATATGGATCAGAAGTCAACCAGCTAGTATTACCTTTTGCGTATGAGCCACATGCCCGATAGCTGATTAACTGCAATGTCAGCACCAACCATAATTTAAAAATTCCATAATCGATAATATAAGCATCAAATTCCATATACTTGTAATTTACAAAACAGAAAACCACAAATTTACTTTTCCTCCCAAAAGCTCATACAGTGACTCCAAAAAACCAGTTTAGAATGAAACAACACCTGCCGGAAAGCATGAAATCACATTTTGCTTTGGAAACACGAGTTTTTTCAGACTTTTCAGGAAGACAGAAAACAAATAAACTAACGCACCTGGATTGCCAGGGATAACCAGGACATGAAATGCAGGATTGGGGTATTGGATTTCTACCAAATCCGTTTTGTAACTGCAAATATAATTTAAGAAGCAAATGTGTAAAAACCAAACTGAACTGAAAATTGAAACAAAATATTATCTTATATTCATGCAAATCCTTCTAAATAATGTGAAAATGAAAATAGAACACAAAACAAACTGCCACTTAAAATTGATATACACATCAAATTCATTGTAAAAATAAATATAGTAACCAGGATGAGATACCAGGAATGAGTTTCTACCAAATCACTAAATGTTATGTAGATTAAATTTGGCCTATAGTTTGTGTAAACTATATGTTGCTGTACTGAGGACATAATATGCATGTCAATAGTTTGCATGTAAAATGCTTGGCGTCCAACGATGCATGGCAACCATCTAAACAAACAAAAAAATGTGATCTTTAAAGTTAAAATTCCAGATCCCATATGGAATTCAGTTTGGCAGTAACACATTTAACACATTTAACACATATAGACAATCTGTATAAGGTGGCTTTCCAGTCAAAATATATATTCTTTCCACCAACTTGAAACTCATTGATGTCATTACCTAAGAATACTGAAAACAAACTGATACGCCGACACTATGATACCTAATATCTAGGACGAAGAAAAATGAAAGAGAAGTTAGGTCGGGCATTAATTCGAACACTTGGGGTGCAGAAAAATGAATGATCAAATAGACATAAAAGCAAAAACTTTGTATCCAGTAAAGGATGCGAAAACAACCTGGAGAATTATAGAACGGAGCAACAACCTGGATTCAGATGATAAATCGCAATCTTTTTAAATACGTATATGCACAACCACGTTATATAGGCTTAGAAGAAACACCCCACTTAATACAGGATTAATATGCAAGGATTGGGCATAGGAAAAATAATGTGTTCCATGAATTTTAAATCATACTTGCTGAAATAACCCACAAATTACAGACCGTCAACGTCACGGAAATTGAAGCATGAGTTCATCAAGGTGGGTGAAATATGAATATAGGGAGGGCAGGTAGAAAGAGTACCCTAACGATCAAAACAATCAAATTCGTACCTGATCAGAAGCCCATGAGGATCTCTGTCTGGGCGATTCATCAGTAAAACACGGAGAACAGGACACGTATGGTTTTGGTCATATATATCATGCCGGAGACTGATCAGGACGGACCGAATTTGGGAACCGCCGCAGCGGGTGACCAGACTGAAAGATAGAATGGATAAGCACATAGATGTGGAGTAATTTTTGTACGGGGTTTTACCCACCACCGTACCTAAACCGGATCACAAAACCATCGAATCCGCTTTTTATATAGTAATAGATGCATTAAAACTCTCTCATAATTACGTGATGGCGTAGTGGTATTTTATCTTCAAAGTCGAACTGATGGTCACGCGTTCAAATCTCTATCTTTGCTTTTTTAAAATTTAAAATTTGTCTCTTCAAGAATACAGTTAAAGGGAATAAAACCCTGACATCTTTTGCATAGAAATATATCAACTCCACTAACCCCGTAAGCAGATATCAACTCCACTACTTCATAGCACCTCATTGTTCATTTTAGTTCAATGCATGTATTATATTTATCAAACACAAAATTGAATAATAAAAAATGGGCTCATTGCATTGGACATGCTTCAAAATATTAATCTTTCTAAATCAATGGCGGAAATATTAAGCTCTCACTTCTGGGTTCTATCCAAGAACAGATGGCTAAGATCTTGTTTATTGGGCTATTTAGATTTGGCTATGGTTATGTAATTAAATGAATCCGGAGGGCATAGATGCAAGTGTACCAGAAGGACCCATCCCAACACCCCAAATACTAAAGAAGGTAGTCTTGTTCGATCAAGGAAATATTCCACCTGCATGAGAAAAAAGACATGCATGATGTACCTGCATGGAGACCTGGCTAAGAACAAGTGCGGGAAGAAAACATTTATGGAATGATTTTAAACTTATGCCTCCTGGTGCCACTGTTTTTATAGGAGATTTCAATGTCATAACTTCAATAAATGAGAATAAAGGTCCTTCAACTCCAAAACTTGGAAGTATGAAGAATTTTAATGAGTTTATTGATTTTATGGCTTTGGAAGAAATTAATGTTGTAGGCAATTCTTTTACTTGGAGTAATAAAAGACTTAAAATACCCACTATCCAAAGAATTTATGGAGGTCTATACACTGCTGAGTGGAGCTCCATTTTTCCTTCTTCTTCCATTCAAGTGCTCAATAGGAGCACTTCCGATCACGTCCATTGGTTATAACCATAGGAAGTCAGATTCAGTCCCGTCCTATACCATTCAGTTTATTATACATGTTATAAAATAAGTGAGTTTAATGAGGTAGTGAGTCTTAATTGGTCTTCCTTTCTCCCCGATTCTGGTATGCTAGATTTCTTTTTAAATTTGGTTAGACTTAAAAAAGGCTCTAAAAATATGGAACAAGGATCACTTTGGTAATGTACATGAAAATGTAGAAAAGGCTGAAAAAGAGTTGAGTGAGCATGAAATTCAATATGACCTCAACAACTCTACTGAGCAGCTAATAACGCTTTAAAAAAAAAGCCAAAGCTACTCTTGTTAGAACCATCAAAGAGCAAAAACATTTCTGAAAACAGAAATCTAAAATAAATGGCTCAATGATGGTGATGAGCCAGTAGTTTCGGTGTCCGGTTAGAAGACGGTGAGGAAGATTGAAAATGAAGCCATTAAATATTATGAAAACCTCCTCACTAAAGATAACCACTTTTCTGGTCAATTTTAGTCACACTTCCTTAGTCAGGTCCCTAAACTAATTGATGCAGCTGATAATGCCATGCTTATTTAACCTGCCACATTACTAGAGTTGAAATGCACTATTCTTAGTCTTAACAAAAGTAGCTCTCCTGTCTAGATGGTTTAAGTGCCCAATTTTTCATCAAGTTTTGAGATATCATTGCTACTGACACAGTTAATGATTATCGGACTAGTCATATAATTCCTAAAGGAATTGACAGTACTTGGGTCACTATTATTCCTAAAAAAGAGATCTCTATCTCTTTTGATGACTTTAGACCAATAAGTCTTTCTAATGTTACAAGCAAAATCTTCTCTAAGCTTTTAATGGAAAGACTTAAGACTTTGCCTAAGATCGTTTCTCCTAAACAATCTGAATTCACGAAGGATAGAGACATCTTTGATAATGTCTTTTTCCTTCAGGAAATGGTCAAGTTCTTGAATAGGAAATCTAAACATCCAAAATGTATAGTCAAGTTGGATCTTAGGAAAGCTTTTGATAGAGTCAAATGATCCTTTCTTAAAACTATTTTGTTTAAATCTGGCTTCCATGACCAGTTTGTCTATAATATCATGAAGCACATGCCTCACGCTTGGTTCTCAGTCCTTCTCAATGGTAAGCCAGTTGGTTTTTTTAAACCATCCAGAGGTATAAAACAAGGGGACTCCCTATCTCATTTTCTCTTTAATAATCTCACTAAAGCATTTACATGAAGTCTGACATTTGTTTTTGAAAATGGTAAGCTTCACTACTATGATCTTTCTGTTCATGATATGAAAATATCTCACTTTAGCTATGTTGATGATACATTGGTCTTTCTCAATTAAAACCACTACACTCTAAATATATTTAATGGTTTTTTGGTAAAATTTGAAGAGACCACTGGTCAAAAGATCAGTTTTGATAAAAGTGACATCTTCATTAGCAAGCATGCTTTTATATCCCTGATAGGTATGTTCCCATTTAAATACTTAGGAGTCCCAATCTATAAAGAGGCAACAAAGAACATCTATTTTTAGCCTTTACTTGAACAAATTGATAAAAGGCTCAAAATTTTGAAAAGTACTAGATTGCTTTCCACAGATGGTATGATTACCCTCATTAAGTCTTGTATTGTATGTACTCCCTCACCATATTTTGTCTGTTATCAATCCACCCAAACAGATTATCAAAAGTATTGAAAGAAAAACGAGTATTTTCTTCTGGGGTCAAACTGATTTAAAACCAAAAAAATCTTGGAAAAAATGGGATGACTTATGTTATCCAGTTAGCCAAAATTTCTTGAGTTTTAAGTCAATCAATACCATCATTTTTGCATGTTCTGTTAAATTTGGTGAAAACTTCAAATTGCAAATGCTATTTGGACCCATTTCATTACTTCTCTTCCTAATTTCTATAAATCTTCATTTATTCGAAAGAGAATCTGTTCTTTCAATGCATGGTCTGAATCTCAAACAAGAGTTATCATGGTAATGGAAACTACAATATCTGGTTATCTAATTGGCTAGACACAGGTTCCATCATAGATATGTGTGATCTCATACTACCATATCCAAAGATTGCACGGTTTCTTCTTTCACCCACCACAAACAAGAATATCTCCCTCAACTTACTCATCTGCTTAGCACTGAGGTACTCTCTCTTTTGCATGAAAGTAAACTTTTTGAGCACAAGGAAGATAGGCTAATTCGGAAGCCCGAAAGGCAAGGAAGTTTTTCCTTCAAGTTTGCCTATAAACATCTTATAGAACAAAGAGGTACTATGGCATTCATTAATCATCTTTGGAACCCTATAATTGAAAAGAAAATATAAGTGTTCATGTGGATATTGATAAATTCTTTGCTACAATTTGATAATATCCTTAAGGTCCTGTTCTCTAGAGATTATTTGAATATTTTTTAGTTCAGATAAAGTTTTTTTAGTTCAGATAAACTTTTTTAGTTCAGATAAATATTTTTTAGTTTTGATGAGTTCAGATAAAGTTTTTTTAGTTCAGATAAATGTTTTTTAGCTCAGATGAGTACAGATAATCTTTATTCAGTTCATATGAGTTCAGATAATCTTTTTTCAGTTCAGATGAGTTCAGTTCAGTAAACTTTTTTTAATTTCCAGATAAGTTAAGTTCAGTAAACTTATTTGTATTTTAGTTCAGTTCAGTTTAAATCAGTTCAATCTTTTGAGCTTAATTGTTCATATCAGTTTTGTTCAATTCCATTCAGTTTAGTTCAGTTTCAATGTGATTTGATGAAATTTAGATTAATTTAGTCATACCGATTCTTTTTTTTTCCAATACATTAAGTTCAGTTCAGTTCAGTTTAGCTCAACAACAATATAATTTGGTGCAATTAATTAAGGTTAATTTATTCATACCGTTTATTTTCATCACACGGATTTATTTTCAATTCAGTTCAGTTCAGTTATCTATATGCTTCAGCTCAACTCAAATCAATATGTTTAGCTAGCAAACATGATCATGTTTTTTAACATTAAGGCCCTGTGTGCCAGAACTTTTATATATCAGTTCAATTCAATTCAATCCAGTTCAGTTCAGTAAATTGAAGTGAAATGTAATTTGATGAAATTCATGTTAATTCAGTCATGTTGATTCTTTTTTTTTCAGTACATTAATTTTCACTTCAGTTCAATTCAATCTAGTTCAGTTCAGTTGAACAAGAAATAAACTCTGTCAAACTCTAAGTTATACTCAAATTATTAAATTTCAAATGTTTTGAAAATATCATATTTATTTCATTTCAGTTCAGTTGATCTATATATTTCAGTTCAACTTTGTTCTACATATTTTCATATTAAATGTATTATGCTAAGATTAATAAATTTCAAATATATTGAAATTGATCATATTATTTTTAATTCAATTCAGTTCAGTTTATCTACATCAGTGCAACTCAGTTCAGTATATTTTAATATTAAATGTATTATGTTATATTTAGATTAATGAATTTCAAATATATTGGAAATGATCATAAATTTTTTAGTTAGTTTCAATTTTGTTCAATTCAAATTATCTATATATTTCAATTCAGCTCAGTTTTTAAGTTCAAATAAGCTCAGCTAAATTTTTTTAAGTACAAATGAGTTCAGTTCAGATGAGTTCAGATAAAGTTTTTTAAGTTCTAATAAAGTTTTTTAAGTTCAGATTAGTTCAGGTAAAGTTTTTTAAGTTTAGATAAAGTTTTTTTAGTTCAGATAAAGTTTTTTAAGTTCAGATAAAGTTTTTTAAGTTTAGATAAGTTCAAATACCGTGAAAATAACATGACCTAAATCTATGCAAATCAATCTTCCATCTAAATGATGCATGTGCAAAAATGAAGATTCTTTGTGTCATTATTTAATGTATGTATCTTCTCCACTCAAGTATGGAAAGTGATTCATAGTTTCTTAAGTATCTCTATAGACAGTTTGACTCCATTTGGGAAAGATTCTCATTTTATTTGACTTATCCTGGTTTGTCTTCCTTACATAATGCCATTTTAAGGATTACACCCAAGGAAGTCACGGCGCATTTTTAAGGCGCGGCGCTAGTCGAGTGCCAGGACGACTAGTCGTTACGGCGTTTACGTTGCGGCGTTCAAGACGTTTTGTATATATATTAAAACATAGACATATTTAGGATATATTTTTAAGAGTTATACTGAAATCTTCCTTCTAATATTATAATTTAGAAAAAAATTTAATTTTAACTGTGAATATGAATAAACTCGATCCTAACATTGATATATAAGATGTTAGACCACAATTAATTGGTCTTTCTATTAAATAAGCTTTAAATATGTTTTTAATTGGATTAAATTTTACCCTTTTTAGTTCAAATATTTTAATTTACTTTGCACAGTTCACAAAACACGTTGTATGGATGTTTTTGTTTAAATGCACCAAAAGTCACGGTGAACAATTGCGGTGATGGAAAATTTCTGCCATGACGACTAATCGTCCATTAGCCGGGTCTCGGCGGACGCCATGACTTCCATGATTACACCTTCAATACATGTTGGATTCTACGGAAGCCAGGAAATAAACTATTATATGAAAATCTTAAGCCTCATTTACCTATAGTCCTTTCCCATATTAAGGAAACAATGCTCTATACGTTCTATGCTAAATAGTTTTTCATTAGGAAATAAATTTGACATTGATGCATCTCGGAATAAATAGTTCTTTACGCGGGAAATCTCCAAAACTAGGGCCCCGTGGTTCGCTTGGTTTTGAGTTTTGGTTTTGGTTTTGGGTTTTGACCAAAACCTGGTTTTAGAATTGGTTTTGACCAAAATCAGTTTTGGGCAAAACCTTGTATGATTGGAAGTTTTGGGTTTTGGGTTTTGAATTAACTATTATTACATATATTTTTGGGTGGTCTCTGGAGTGACCGTCTACATATATAGACCAATGATTAAGTTATAAATAGGGTAATATATCAAAAACAAGGAAGGACCAATTTGCAATTTTTTAAAATTAAAAAAAAAATCACGCGCTACAGTAACTTCACGCGTGTACAGTGTTTGCTACAGTACCACTACAGTGCTTTTGCTACAATACATGAGTGATTTAACTCAAAACCTGAAGTTTGCTACATGAGGGATTTAACTCACAACCTGAAGTTTGCTACAGTAACATGAAGATTTAACCCAAAAACCTGAAGTTTGCTACAGTACATGAGGGATTTAATCCAAAACCTGAAGTTTGCTACATGAGGGGTTTAACCCAAAACCTGAAGTTTGCTACAGTAACATGAGGGATTTAACTCAAAACCTGAAGTTTGCTACATGAAGGATTTAACCCACAACCTGAAGTTTGCTACAATAACATGTGGATTTAACCCAAAACCTGAAGTTGCTACAGTAACATGAGGGATTTAATCCAAAACTTGAAGTTTGCTATATGAGGGGTTTAACTCAAAACCTGAAGTTTGCTACAGTAACATGAGGGATTTAACCCAAAACCTGAAGTTTGCTACATGAGGGATTTAACCCAAAAGCTGAAGTTTACTACAGTAACATGAGGAATTTAACCCAAAACCTCAAGTTTATTACAGTCACATGAGAGATTTAACCTAAAACTTGAACTTGTAATTTAGAAGATGATCATTGTAACATAAAACATGTGGAATTTAAACCAAAACCTAGAAGATTTGTATTATTACCCAAAAGGTGATCATTATAACATAAAACATGTGGAATTTAAATCAAAATGGGTCACTTAAAACATTGAAGTTATAACCTAAAACATTTAAAGCAAAACCTGAAAGATAGTTAATCATATAAAAATTGGTAGAGTATCAATCATCTAAAAACCTAAAAGATGTAATTTATAAAATAAAACATGATCAATTTAAAACAAAATCTGATTTTTTCAAAAAAAGAAAAAAAAGAATTAGCACTGTAGCAGTACTATTCACATGTTACTGTTCACGCGCGAATTTACTGTAGCGCGTGAAATTTCTAAATCTTTAAAAATTGCAAGTTAGTCCCTCTTGTTTTTGAAATATTATAATATTTAAAATTTAACCCGGTCTACATATGTAGACGGTTGCATCCAAGACTTTGCCTATATTTTTTGTTATTTTAGTTTTGAATTGAAAATTTGACATGCCATTTAATTTTACCTAGTCATTCATAATATTTTATATCAGATAATATTAGATTGGGCCAGATGATATTTTATATCAGGTTGGTTAATGAATTTATGATCAATTAAAATTTTGGATTTTTTTTCGACCCAACCTCATTTGACATTTTTTTCACCAAAATTATAATTTTAGTTTTGGATGGGGTCAAAAATTTTAATTTGACTAAAATAATTCAAATGATACATAGTTTTAAATTAATATAATATTAAAATAATAAATCGTCAATTTTTGAGAAAAAAATTAAACCCAATCCAAGACTTATTCTCTAGACCGGTGATATTTTAAATATTTTTAAAATTTTTGATTAAGAAGAGTGAGATGTTCTTTTTGAAAAAAATAGAAATAGAATTCTAACTTGAATAAATTTTATTGTTTTAAAAATAGAATGAAATTATAAATTTTGACCCAACAGTTCAGAGTCTACAATTTTAACTCGACTAAAGAAAAAAAAAATCAAGTGTGTAGTTATAAAAGTATTTGTAATGTTCTTTTAAATGGTTACTTTTGGGCCAAAACACAATTTTTACAAATTTACATTTTCATGTTAGAAAAGGTAAATTTTAATTATAAAATATTTAAGCGGATTTATAATGTTTATAATATAATAATCAACTATCAATCATATGTTTATTACCTATGTAATATAATAATTTATAAACAATTTATTTTATTATATATTTTATTATTAAAAAATTACTTTATCTTAAATAAATTTATCTTATTTTATAAAATATATTTACTTTACTATATATTTGTCCTCATTTTGTACAAAATATGAAAAAATAATTTAAAATAAAAAGTCAAAACCTTGTCAAAACTTGGTTTTGCACCAAAACCAAAATCTTGTGCGAAATAAACAAGGTTTTGGGTTTTGGGCAAAACCCAAAACCAAAACCCAAATCAAAAACATGAACCACACAGGGCCTAGTTGTTTGAGACTTTCTTGGACAACACTTTATATGGGCTTAAATTTAATGTCCCTCGGTGCCACGGGTTCTGACTTCTGACAGTGATGGTATTAGTTTTTTGGCTAGAAATAATATATGGGCCTTCATAATTGATATAATCAGCTGGACCAGCTGTTTCTGCACAGGAGATTTTTTTCAGTCAACTATGCTAAATTTTGACTGAATTTTTGAATGCATAAATAAATAAAATATTATCTTATCTAATATTGTTGAAATCTTCGTAACATGTAGTTTATTAATATCAAATTTTCATATCTTGATAATATACTTATTTAAAGATATTAGCAGTCAAACACGTGTATTGAAGACCGTGAAAAGTCAGCTGTGCACATCCAGCTAGTACGTGAATTCACTCACGCGGATTCGCCCTTAAAAGCTAAAATGAAAGCTTTTAAACTAGGATTCCAACATGCATGTTTATACTTCCAATCAGTTATTATTGAATCAGACTGCTTTGTTGTTATTTCCTAGTATGTGCTTAATTCCAATAACAACACACTGGAAACTGGTTCAACTTGCTGATGAAATACATAATTTACTTCAAACATGTTTAGTGAGCTTGTTTGGAAGTCTGATTCAATAATAACATCTGCATGATCACTTAAAAAGGACTTTCATATTTTCTTCTTGTAAAATGATTTCAACTTTTGTTTTTTATTTATGCTAAACATTATAAATTTATACACCCACGTCCCAATTTAAGCTGCACTCATTTTTTTTTTGGTTGTCCCAATCAAAATTGCACTCTTTACTTTTCTGGAAAAACACCAGCCGTCTAAAGACTTATTTATCCTTTATTCTCTCTCTTGGAATCAAAACAATTTCTCCGTTGCATACTTTTCCATTCATTTCATCTCCATCTTCTCCCATCTCACCCATCTTTCAGATTTTTCATCTTCAATATCCATTCTCTCAAACTGATTTTACCTCCAATTTCCCCCTCGTTTTAGTTGCTTATCTGCGAATCTCGTCTCTCCTGAGTTTTAGCCATGTGGATTTTTACTAACCATCAATTCGAGGGATTTTCCCCTCTTCTCCTTGTGCATCCATGAATTATATGTGTGCCCTAATCTGGATCAATGTCAATTTATCGATTTGAGTTCATTAAATTGGTGGGGTTGTTTGTTGAATTCAATTAGGAGTTTTAGTTGTGATTGGTTGTTTGCATGGGTATCTAATTTATATTTTGAGGATTCCGACTAGGTTTTGGTAGTGGATGTGGTGATGGTTGTGGCCAGCGGTGGTGGAGGCTTGTAGTTACACCAATAGAGAAATTGCAGTGGCGGCGGTGGTTGGGAGATATGTAGCTTTTATAAGGGCAAATTGTGACTAAGGCCCTGTTTACTAGAGCTTATTTCTTGACGTACTGAACTGAACTGAACTGAATTGAACTGAACTGAACTGAAGTGAAAATTGATGTATTGAAAAATGGAATCAGCATGACTGAATTAACCTGAATTTCATCAAATTGAATTTTCACTGAACTGAACTGAACTGAAGTGAAAATTGATGTATTGAAAAATGGAATCAGCATGACTGAATTAACCTGAATTTCATCAAATTGAATTTTCACTGAACTGAACTGAACTGAACTGAATTGGACTGAACTGAACTGATCTACAGATAAGCTCTGGTAAACAGGGCCTAAATAAAGTTGAAAAATAAATTTTAACTTTTTCGCTTTGCAGTTTAAACTGAGACAAAAGGACTAATTTAGTAAGTTAATCATTAATAAAGTTAGTAGATCGTTGTTATCAGAAGAACATTATAAAAATGTCAAAACATCATAGATTTGTTTGAAAATTGCATGCGTGTATAAGCAAGTTTTTCAACATAATTACACTAATTTACTGTATTCCCGTTCATGCTCTTTTTGTAAGATCCCAAAAATTTAAGGTATAATTTTATAATTAACTTGTTTGGAATTATTTTTTAAGGGATATTATTAAAAAACATAATTTGAATACTTTTATAATTAACTTGTTTGGGCGGCAGCCTGATTTGGTGGTTGGAACTGCAGCGATGATCGGAGGCTGGGTGATGAAGATGATGATGATGTCATGTGTCATTTACATTTTATTTTTTTATATTTAATAAAACTAGAGCAGGAACATAAGCTGGCAAACAGTTTGAAATGTAATCCTTCTTGTACTTTTTAATTATTAATAAGATAGTTTTATTATAAAAAAAAAAAACTAAAATGCCCCTAACGGAAATGAACAGCTCTAACATAATTCAACTTGGGGCTACAAATGCTGAATTTTTTTACTTTTAGGGGTCATTAATGTTGCACTTTTATTTTGGGGCCATAAATCTTAGGGGGTCATTAAATCAACATGACATATTTAGGGGTCATTAAATCTTCTTTTTGACATATTTAGAGGCGATCAAATAAAATTTATTCAATATGATTTATAAGCATTCATTTCGTGGATATGACTAGTTTCATAATGGTAAATTTTGGTACAATTTCAATTTGATCTATAGTTAAAATGACTAAATTTAATATAAACTCTTAAACATCTATGAACTTGACCCTAAATCGAGCTAGATTTTTTACAATAAGACATATCTATAATTTCAATTTGAGAATTATGAAAAAAATTGATAACGGCTCGATATCAATAATATAATCGATGAACATAAAAGTTCAGGATCGTAACATGATCGAGCTCAGCCGATATCAATTATATACAAATGCACAAAAAATCTCACTGAAATGAACTTAACTGATTTGATCTACATAAAAGCTTAGGTAATTAAACAAAGCCTAAGCAGATGATAATTTATTTTCACAAGATCTAAATCCACACCCCAATATCCTAAGTACACAAAACAATTAAAATGGTAAAGAAAAAAGCCTCTCTGAGAGCACCAGCGGCCAACAATCATCCTAAACCCTAAGATTTTCCGGCCAACACGCATCCTCGTGCCGATTTTCCCAAACGGATCACACGTGGATTCTATTCAATCACTAATTAGGGGTTTGATATTGAGGGAAGATGAAAAGAAACTGATCCAAATAATCATCGATCTGGAAGTTCATAAATCTGAAGAGGGCTTGGCGTCGGCACCTTCGCCGGAGGAACATGTGCACACGGCGGGCAGGCGGCCGGCTGCCCGGCGGCTCGAAGAGGCAATTCCCGAAACAAGGGGTTTCGATAAAGGGTTTTCGGCGATTCCAAAGTTTGACAGGATGGCGCGAGAATTTGGGGGCATTGTTGAGATCGAGGAAGTGTAACACCCCGAAACTGACAACTTGCTTAGGAACAAGTTTTGTGTCAGTCGAAGTGTGTTACCAAGAGTCAAACTGAAATGGCTCTTTCAAATGTGCAAACGAGCAATAATATTATGCGGAAGCGTTCAAGATAAAATATCATCTTGCTATTACATTGTGATATATCAGTATAAATATTTTACAGAAGTTTTCAACTACAGAGTTTCTATACATGAAACTTAGAAATTGATCATAAATGGTTTTTACTATCATTCAGGTTCTAGATCAAAGAATCAAAGGGTGATAAAATTATTCAGGATCCTAGCTCAAATGAAGTAAAGGATTCACACTTTCTAATCTTCTAATCTTCTAAGAACACCAATTATTCCAGCGCGACAGGTACACCTGTTGTTTGGTTTATTTAAACTAGAGTAAGCTCCTTTCTTAGTGAGGTTCACCGCAATAATTGCCAAGTTGAATTTAGTTATCACGTAAAGACAAACGAGCACACAAATCCTAACACATTAAAGGATACAGGTGGTTTTACCAGATCGTGGTCAAGCCCCTATATGGGTACTATGACGAACGATCAGGTATAAACCGAGAGAATGCCCGAAGGCCAAGAACTCAAGTACAAACACTTTTCGACAACCACGCCCAAACAATCACATACGAGCTCGTTTCGAACACAGATGGTTATCCTAGCATACCGAACATCAGGTGCAGACGATCTAGTCGCCAGTCCGGCCCTTGCCGTCCCTGACGATTTTGACCGAACTACAATCCGGCCGGACAATCCGGCCGGGGACCCCGAATTTAACAAGTACAAATCAATTGACAGATAACAAGCAATTCAGATAGACACGGCGAGATAAAGTACAAGCTAGCCATACACGTAGAAATTCAATCAATCAGTCAATCAGATCGAGGACAGTGTGATAATGTACACCCTGCCCTCTTCACATTAAAAATAAAATAACAGTTCAGTAGATATCATGCACGGTAGAATATGTAACATCATCACATCATACATTTTACTCCTAGATAACATGCTCCTAACAAGTTTTATTCATTTCATGCAAATACGATGAAACACTCACCTGAATTCCACGTTATTGACTTTAATTATACCACTCTAAGATTTCAAGTGTCGGAATGGATTCCCATCAAACTCCTAAGATACCAGATTAACATCCTCAGAGATCAGTTCATATTTCTAAGTGTGTTTCAACTTTCAAAAACTAAACATCATGTCAATACTGATTCTTAATTTGACTTTATTAACCTGTCTATTAATCTCCCACTCAGATTTCTTCTATAACTGTTTTCACACCTTTTATTATACTTTATTTGAGAGATTTAGTTTGCAAGAGAAAATATTCATACTAGTTCAAAGCAAAATACTAGATCATTATCAAGTCATGGATTACTAGACGATGAGGTCTGGAGATTAGATTTATTCTAAAGATTGCAAGTAAGAAAAATTGAAATTCAATTCGAGTTGAGTTAACCAGTGCTTGATTTTGGTTTACAGTTCAATTGATATACGGTGATGAAACTTACATTAGGATTGGTTAACACAAGGGGATGGATCTTAGGATGTAGTCATGTTCTTAATCAAAACAATGAGCTAAAAGAGTGTTTTTATATAATTCTGATTCAGCGTATAGGTTTCTTTAAACCAATTTCTGGTACTTAAAGGTATATAACTCACATAAATCAACACCCAAGTTTAATGATTCAGAAAACTTAACCAGGAAAGAAGGTATTTCTAAATAAAATCTTATCACTTAAGGTTCATCATGGTCTCAGTATGCAGATATGTAAAAATTGCTTTAAACGGATCTAGGGTTAAGAGAATGCACTTATCAGAAACTAGCCTTAATCCCAAGTGTCATGCTAGATTTCATCAAGGCTTTCCTCATTGGTTTACTTTTGAAAACAAGATATATTTATTTCAAAATTAAAGTTGATTTTCTAGAGGTCCTAAAAGTTTAGACATCATAAAAGGTAGAACCATCATTAGTGAAATATATTAAAATCTAGTAGTACTTGAAATTCTGAAAATTAGCTTTAGCGACAACAACTTTACAGTCCATCTTGTTACATGTTTCTCAACCAAATGATGATTTAAAAATGTAGTTCAGATTTTCACGATCACAACTAAGCAATTATCAACCAAAATTAACGCATGGTTAACAAAATATGGTCTAAAGTGGAGTCTACAGTACAACTAAAATATGCAGTTAGCAAACAATGTGCACTTAGAAGTCTCTTATTTCACTTGTTTCTTAGTCTAATTTGAAAATCCCAACACTCTATGATATAGCTAACTATGTATGGATTGGTTTGGTATAAAATTCATTCAAAGATGAGTTACAGTTCAGGAGATATTATGTTTTGAAATTCAGTGGACATAAATCCAATACACAGAACCTAAGGCAGTTTAGACTGAAGCCCCATTTCATTGATTTCATTCTTAGACCCAAATTAAAAGAAAGATAAAGAGGGTTGTACAGGCACAACAATCATTAAAATCGAACCTACAGTCAAAAAGTTATGATCATTTTAAACGGGTTTGTTGAACAAAACTGCAGAAACTTTACAGTCCGTTTTATTACTGATTTCTTAACCCAATATAATCCTCATTGACTTTAGAATATAGATTACAGTTCCAAGATCACAACAAAACAAGAATTAACCGAAACAAAGTTATGCTTAACAAGATATGGTGGTTATAAGTTCAGATTTCTATTAATCTTCAACTGCAACAGAGTAAAAGTGCAGCAGATTTTAAAGTTGATTATCTCACTTGTTATTTGTTTGATTCCAGGAATTCCAAATACCATCTTATAATGCATCTCACTAGAATGACAGAGGTACAGAATTTGATAAAATCCGGGTTACGGTTTGTAAGATAGGATTATTCAAAGTTGGGTGTTCTGAAAACATTATCCCTGCAGCGACCTAAACACGCAGCAGACTTCGACATTGATTATCTAATTCATTATCTATCCTTTTTCAGAAATTTCAAGTTCCAAACTGAATTTTATTCTACAAAGATTACACAGGTTCATGAATCGACAAAATTGGATTTATGGTTAATTAAATATGGATTTTGAAAGCTTGCGTTTTCTGCTGCAAACATGAATGGAGGACAGAATTTCAAAATACTTTTTCTCCCTCGTTTCTAAACCAAATTGGACGATTCTTGGTCTCAAATACAGATCTACTCCCAAGGTTTTTGAATATATCACTATTAATCTAAATGGAGCTACGGATTCTGAGATACATGATTTTAAACTTCAGTATTTCAGATTCTACAAGATTTCCATATTTTAAGTTTTTCTCACTTCTCCATTTTCACTCTAGTTCATCTCCCATTAATCACGTCGTCTCAGTACATGCATGTATAGATAAAACTCTGTTCTTATGATTCCATTAAGACACAACTAAATCCTTGTAGGGGATCCTAAAGAAGAAAGATCATACCTTAACAATTGTCAATCTACAACTAAATCCTTGTAGGAGCCTCGATCGTTTCACCTCCTCGAGCTAGTCCCATACTGATTCCGGTTCCTTTCTTCTTCCCCTTAGTCATTTCCCTTGTTCCCGATCGTTCTCCTTGGCTCTCCGTGCTTCCTCAATAACCTAGGGATTGATTCTTCCTATCCAATTTGCGTGATGTTGAATTCAGGGGCTGAATCGAATAAGAGGCAGCAAGGGAGTTGAATGTATTGAATTAGAGGGGATGACATGGTGAAAGGCAGTCTGCTACGGGAGTTTGGGAGGTGTTTGAGGTTTTGTGTAGAATTAAAAGTGATTAATTATTTTAAACATGGTAATGGTGAGTCACTACCAAGGTGATGAGTTGTAGCATTTTCGAGATGACTCCCGTCCTACTCATTCGGCCTTTAAAACATTCATCACTTTCAACTCACTTATTTAATGCTTTTTGATCTTCTTCAAAATTTCCAAAGCCTTCTTCTTAGTTTTCATCTCACTCAATTGTTAATTCTGTACATAATTTATGGATAATACCCAAATTGAGTATGGTTTATAAAACCATTTTTATTTTATTTTTATCGCAAAACTTTTAGCTTGTATATTTTAGTTTTATCTCTTTTTAGCTTGTAAATGTTAAGGTTAAATTGTTCGTTTCTGTTACATTCATGTGTAATATGTGTTTATATAGCACATATTAAATTTCTTAACATGACACTAAGAGATTCTAGTTAAGACAACACAACTATTTTGTCTTTTACCCCACACATTAGTCTAATTCTGTGTGGGGTTTCACAGGAAGGCATTGTCACAGATTCGGCGGTGTCATGGTTTGTAAGTGCAAGCAGCGGGGAGGGAGCTAGGCGTGCGATGGGGCTGGTTGGCGGATCCGTGAGATTGCAGGACGGAGGCAGTAGTGGTGCTTCGTAGGTCCAGTTGGGTCAGATACCGGGTCTAGTGGGTGCAGATAGAGCAGGTCGTGCGATGGAGTTGGCTGGCGAGCACGTGCAGGTCAGGGGCAGCAGTGATGTGCTGCCGATCCAGCTGGGAGGTCAACCACCGGGTCTAGTGAGTGCAGACCGAGTAGGTCGTGGAGAGGGACGCGTGATTGCGGTGGGGGGCAGCAGTGATGCGCACCGATTCAGCAGGATAGTGACATGAAAGGTGATGGCTTGGGGTCTAAGAAATCGAAGGTTAGCGGCAGTGCTTTCCTAGATGATTTGTCCATCAATTTTGAGGCGGAGAATGGCATGGAGTCCCAGTCCCGCCAGGCACCATGAGTATTCTGAGTTGGAACTGTCGGGGAGGTCTAAACAACTTTGGCATGAGGAGATCCCGGACAGTTCAGGAGTTGAGCATGATTGTGCGCTTGAAGCAGACTTCTATTATTATTTTTGTGAGACTAAGGCCCTGTTTACCAGAGCTTATCTGTAGATCAGTTCAGTTCAGTTCAATTCAGTTCAGTTCAGTTCAAATGTAATTTGATGAAATTCAGGTTAATTCAGTCATGCTGATTCCATTTTTCAATACATCATTTTTTACTTCAGTTCAGTTCAGTTCAGTACATCAAGAAATAAGCTCTAGTAAACAGGGCCTAAGTGTTCTACTTTCGTTATTGATAAACTTAAGAGTGATTTTAATTTGTTTGGAGTGTCGATGGATGCCAATGGCAGTTCTGGTGGATTGGCTTTGCTTTGGAATAAAAATGTTGATGTGAGATTGAGACGTTACTCTGATTTTTACATCGATGTGTCTGTTGTTCTTTTTGGGAGAGTTATTAGAATTACTGGAGTGTATTGTGAGCCGAATGTGACTTTGCGAAGGCAGGCATGGATCAGCTTCAGGGAGCTAGCTCAGTCTGATAATGTTCCAGGGCTATGCCTTGGTGACTTTAATGAAGTACTGGCCCAGAATGAGTTCGATGGGGCTGGGCCGCGAGCGGAATGGCAGATTGAGTGTTTTCGGGATGCGTTGAGACACTGCAGTTTGTTTGGGATGAATTTCGATGGTTATGGGGGTTCATACTTTACATGGAGGAGAATCTTCGGAGATGGGCAAAGTCAAAGAGGGCGTTTAGATCGGGCAACTTGGAATTCAGAGGCAGCTGATGTGTTGCCATGGTCTTCAAGCTCCTCCATTCCGATGGAGTCATCTGACCATATGGCTTTGTACGTGCAACTGAGGGAAAGGGATCTGAGAACCCTTAGAAGCCGGAAGAAGAAGAGGTTCAGATTCGAAGCCTTTTGGATCAAGAAGGTTGATTGCCAGCGGGTTATTGAAGAATCCTGGGCGGTTGATGCGACTATTGAGCTTCCAGAAAAGCTTGAGAATTGTTCGGTTGGCCTTGTTCACTGGAGCAGACAAGCATTTCCAGTGAACGACAAGGAGTTGGAGAAAATGAAACAAGCTATCCATGAGAAGGAGAATGGTGTCTAATCGCCTGATGTGGTAGCTGAGCTAGCAGAACTGAAGCGGCAATATTCTTTCTTACAGGAGGCTGAGAGTATCAAGTGGAAGCAAAGGGCGAAACAACACTGGTACAGGGAAGGGGACAGAAATACCAGGTTCTTCCACCGCTTTGCTACTAATCAGAGGCCCAGGAATCAGATTTCGGGGCTCATGGATGAGAGGGATGAGCTTTGTACTGATGCGCAGGGCATGGAGACTATTATTATGGATTATTTTGGGGGTCTTTTTTCGTCTTCTAATCCGGACCAGGAACGTATGGAGCAAGTTTTGGATCGGCTTCCGATGAAAGTTACAACGGAGATGGCAGAGAGGACCGTACACGGAGGCGGATATAGCCAAGGCGATAAGGTAGATGGATCCATTGAAATCCCCGGGCCCTAATAGTATGAGTCCTATCTTTTATCAGAAGTTATGGCATGTCATTAAGTATGATGTTATCAAATTTGTGCTGGATTTTCTTAATGATGGTGTGTTGGACCCAGAATGAATTACACACATATTGTCCTCCTTCCGAAGGTGTCTCTCCCTGGCCGCATTACATAGTTTCGTCCAATAAGTCTGTGCAATGTGGCGTACATGTTGGCATCCAAGGTCATGGCTAATAGAATTCGTCCTGTAATGAATGATATTATATCCCCATCACTGTTTGCTTTTATTCCTGGAAGGTTGATTTCAGATAATGTCCTTATTTCCCATGAAATGCAACATACTATGAAGAAAAAGGTGGGTGCAACTAGTGTTATGAGCATTAAATTGGACATAAGTAAGGCTTTTGATAGGATTGAGTGGAGCTTTGTGATTCAGACCCTGAGGAAGTTGGGATTTCCTGCTGTTCTTGTCTCCCGCATTCAGCAATGTCTGGATTCAGTTACATTCTCTTTCATCCTCAACGGGGAAGAGTTTGGTCAACTCTCTCCAGGCCGGGGTATTCGCCAGGGGGATCCTCTATCCCCGTATTTGTTCATTATCTGTTCAGAGGTCCTATCCATGCTGTTGATGGACCTTACTAGTGCGGGCCGGATACAGGGGACTCGGGCTTCTTTGAGAGGTCCAGTCATTTCCCACTTGTTTTTCGCGGATGATACACTGCTATTTGGGAAAACATCAGTGGAGGAGGCTAGACGAATCCATTGGGCACTGACTTTGTATGAGGGTATTTCGGGGCAGAGAATTAATGTGGAGAAATCGGGGATTTTATTCAGCCCGAATACTGATGCCATGGTGAGAACAGATATATGCACTGTTTTGAGTATTCCGCAGGTGAATTCGCATGGGAAATATCTGGGGCTGCCTTCTGCTATTGGGAGGAAGAAGAAGAAAGTGTTTCAGTATCTGAAGGACAGAATCCGTCAGAAGATTGATGGCTTGAGCGAGCAAAGTTTTTCGAAGGCTGGAAAGGAGATTCTTATAAAGTCAGTCCTCCAGACTATCCCTAGCTATACTATGAGCTGCTTCAGGATCCCGGATTCCACAGTGGATGGGATTCATAGCCTGGTGAGCAATTTCTGGTGGAATGGGAAGGTGGATGAGAGAAAGTTCACTAGGTAGCATGGGAGAAGATGTCCCGGTCAAATGACAAAGGAGGGCTCGGATTCAGGGATCTGAAGGCTTTTAACACGGCTCTACTTGGAAAACAGGCTTGGTGGTTACTCACTCAGTCTCATTCCCTACTTGCCCGTGTTCTAAAGGCGAAGTACTATGAGGATGGGGATCTACTGGTGTCATCTCTTGGATCTAGACCTTCATGGGTGAAGCATTCATGATGCTCTGGAGTTGATCCAATTAGGCGGCAGGAAAACCATTGGTGGAGGAAGGTTGACGAGTGTTTGTTATGACCCTTGGTTGCCGAGGGATGAAGAGTTTTGGATTAGGAACCCAGAGAATGTACCCGAGGCGATCACCAGGGTCTCTGATCTTATAGATGTGAATACTGGATGGTGGGACTGTGCTATATTTGAGGCTTATTTTAACAGAGCTGATGTGGAGGTGATTAGAGCGATCCCGTTATAGAATCTAGGTCGTACTGACAGATGGATCTGACACTACTCACAGTCGGGGGTCTTTACAGTTCGATCGACTTACCATGTGGCAATTGAAAATCTGGCTTCATCTTCACATCACCATCTTAATGCCATTGGTTTTGAAGAGAGTAAGAGATTTTGGGGTCGCATCTGGAAATTGCGTGTACCGAAGCGGGCTCTACACTTTGCTTGGCGTCTATGCTCGGACTCATTATCTACGGTGGAGAATCTCAGGATGAGAACTATTGAGGCGTCCCCGTTATGTGCTCTTTGTTCATTGGAGGGAGTCACAACCAAGCACCTCTTCGTTTATTGTGCATATGCGAGGGCAGTCTGGACTGCGGCTGGTGTTTTGAATGAGGTGTTGGCCGTTGGGCAGCTCAGGGGAGATCGTTGGTTTTGAAAGCTGCTACGGGAGAAGGATGATGCATTTTGTGAGCTCGTTATTACGGTATATGATGGGATCTGGTTTCAGCGGAACAGCCAGGTATTCGAACACTCCCATCTTGGTTCGGATATCATGGTGGCTTCTGTTATGTCTAGTCGAAAGAGATTCTTGGAGGCCCGTGGATGGGTGGAGGATGTCTGGGAGTCCCTTTTGCCAGGATCATTACTACGACCACCAGAAGGAAGAACCAGGATTTACTTTGATGCGGGTATCGATGGTGATTCGGCGGTGACTGGTATAGTGGCTTTTGACTCTGGTGGTATCTTCCTTCGTGCAGCTACCAGGAGATTTCCCCATGTCCAAGACCCTGTACTGGCAGAAACATTAGCGCTAGAGGAAGACATGTTCCTGGAAGAAGTTGTTAACCTCCCGCAAGTTTGCTTTATAGGAGATGCTATTCAGGTGGTGCAGATGGTTCGACGCGAATTAATTTCACTCCTTTCTCTCTCCTTTCTGTGTGCGATTTTCACACACAAAAGGTGCGAAATAACTACTGTTCAATTTGTGGTCATTTTATCCTCTGAAAAGCTACCCCAACGGCCACATAACGGCTTTTCCATGGCGGAGCCACCGCTCCCTCATGGCGACGTTGCACGACCCAAATCGTTCAAACAGATCCTCTCCACCAAACACCAACCCCTGTATTCTACGCTTCCGAACACTTCCAATCTTCACCCAATCATCGAATATAAGGGGAAATTAGCTTATATTCTACCGTCGGAGGAAGGAGCCATTCTCACCTCTTATTATCACAATGCTCTGGTTGGTAAATTCAATCGGGGCAAGCCGACCATGGACGCCCTCATCTCAGCATTTAAATCAATCGGTTTTACAGGTAGATACCAGCTGGGCTCTCTTGACTTCAAGCATGTATTAATTTGCTTCCAGGAGAAAGAGGACTACCAGAGGTGTTGGATAAAGGGCGCTTGGAGTTTTGGAAACTCAGTCATGAAGGTTCAAAAATGGTCGCCGGAGTTCTCGCCGGAGCACGAGTCATCTATCATCCCAGCGTGGGTTACGATTCATAAACTCCCGATCTTTTTTTACAACGTTTCTGCAATCCAAGGAATTAGTGCTCAAATCGGAAAGTTTCTCAAGATGGATGCAGCTACCATGGCTCTTACAAGGCCCTCTGCCATTAAGGTCTGTGTAGAGATTGATTTACAGTCAACACTGCCTTCTTCTATAATGATAGGTATAGCTCCAAATGTTAAAGAATATCTGATTGAATTTGGAGAGCTGTCTTTATATTGTAGTCACTGTAAGACTATAGGTCATGGTAACTATGAGTGTGGATTTGCTCACCCAAGGAAAAATATACAGCAACCTTTTGTAGCTCACCCAAATAAGGCTCCTAAGCCTATAGTACCTAAACCTACTAAGGAAGCTGTGAAGCAAACCCCTCTCATAACTGCTACCACTAATCCTAGCTCCAATCCTCATGCCTACATACCCACAAACCTTATAGACCAAGAGATTCCTCACAAGCCAGCAAGGGCTATCAAAAATGGTTTCAAAAAAGGCTTTAAAAGGCCTCACAAAATGCTTAAAAGAGTAACAATATGGAGGAAAAAGGTTGTAGCTCTACTTGTCCCTGAGGAAACTTCCCCTGCTAAGGATAACTCAGAAGTAGCCTTGGTTGGAATGGATAACACACCTGTTCCTCTGATGGACATATCTTCAGATGAACTTCTCACACCACAGGATGATTCATAGGATATACACTCTCCACTTTCACTTTCTTCACCAGTGCTTAAAAGTGTATATTCCAAGGATGACATGGACATGGCCTTTCAAGAAGGTAATCCTCTCAGTGATTTTTCAAGTTCTTCTGATATATCTTTCTATCACTCTCAGGAAAAGTTCAGACAGAACAGATTTCTTCCATTAATAGCTGAAGGAGAAGAGCTAGATGATTTTGAACTATCTGAGAAAGTGGTCAACACTCCACTTGGCTCTCCAAAAGTTACCACAGAGGATAATGGTGTACAACCTCAAAAATGCAAAGGTAAAGCATTGAAAAAGCTCAAAACCAACCTAGCCAAACCAAAGGTTTCTAACTATTTTACCCAACTTAATAAAGTGATGACAAGATCTTCTACTAAAAGCACTGATCATGTTCCTTATGTGTAGTAGCCCATTTAAATCTAAATGGTTAGTATGGAATGTTAGGGGTATTTCTACTTCTTTAGATAGATTGCATATTCTAAATAGGAAAAATAAATTTGAACTTATTTGTTTAATTGAGCCTATGCATGCTAATGATCAATGTGACATTTTTAGAAGATCTCTCCAATTTACTAACTTTTTGCATGCTAATAGTGGGAAAATTTGGTTAATGTGGAATAACAGTCATATTCAACTAATTCAAGATCACTTACAATTCTTACATGTACTAATTTATGGTCCCACTTTTCCCCAATCCTTTCATGCTGCCTTTATATATGGTCTTAGAACAAGGAAAGGTAGGGAATCTCTCTGGAATGACCTTGAACCTCTAACTAAATTAGAGGTCATATTCATTGGTGATTTCAATGCTATGGAATCCATCAATGATTATAGAGGTCCTGCCATACCAAAAGCTGGTAGTATAGCTGATTTTAGCAGGTTTATAGTCTCTAATGGTTTAAACCACATTAATAATGTGGGGAATAACTAAACATGGACTAATAAAAGGCTAAGAAATCCTACTTTCCAAAGGCTAGATAGAGGACTGTGTTCTTCATCATGGTCATCTATTTTCCCTGCATCTTCTGTGCATGTTCTTAATAGATCCACTTCTGACCACAATCCTCTTTTCCTCACCATCAGTAACTCTGTCAGATCATCACCTAGGCCCTTTAGGTTTCAGAATATGTGGTACACTAGACCAGATTTCCATGACTTCATTGGAAACATTTGGAATACACCAGTACATGCTTCAGGTATGCTAGGTCTTAGTCTAAAACTACAAAATCTCAAAAAACATTTAAATCTTTGAAATAAGACTATTTTTGGGAATGTAGATGATAATGTTTTAAAAGCTGAGTCTGCACTTAATGCACAGGAAATTACCTATGATCTTGATCCCTCTGATCTTGAACTTGCTAAACTTAATGAACCTAGTTTAGTTCTACAGAGATCTCTTAAAGAAAAAAGCAAGTTCTGGAAACAGAAATCTAAGATTAATTGGTTAAAAAGTGGTGATGAAAATACAAGTTATTTTCATAACACAGTCAAAGAAAAAAGGGGTAAAAAGCTAATCTCTAAGATAAAAAATAGCCAAGACTTCTGGATTGATGATCCCCATGAATTAGAGACAGAAGCCATCCATTTCTATTCCAATCTTCTCACTGAGGAGATTGAACATGAAGATGGTCATTTCTATTCCAATTTTCTAAGTCAGATCCCAAAAATTCTCACTGATGAGGATAATGATGCACTTTTAAGACCTGTTGACATGGATGAACTTAAAAACATAGTTTTTGGTTTGAAGAAAAATAGCAGTCCAGGACCAGATGGTTATACAGCTAACATTTTTATCAAATCATGGATTTTTACCTGTCAAGATCTTCTAAGTGCATCGAATGATTTCTTATCTATTTCCTCCCTGCCTAGGGGTATAGCCAGTACATGGATTACAATAATACCCAAAAAACCTGCCCCTGTTACTTTTGCTGATTATAGGCCCATAAGCCTCTCCAATGTTACAAACAAAATTTTCTCAAAAATTCTTATGGAGAGACTTAAGCCTTTTATGCATAAACTAATCTCACCTCATCAAACTGCCTTTATGAAAGGAAGAGATATCTCAGACAATGTGATATACTTACAGGAGATGGTCAGATTCCTAGATAGGAAGAGTCAAGACCCAAATTGCATTCTCAAATTAGATCTTCAAAAAACATTTGATAGAGTTAGATGGTCTTTTTTGAATAGCATCTTACTCAAATTTGGTATGCATGGTGGGTTTGTTCATTGCATCATGAAAAATATCTCACATGCATGGTTTTCTATCCTCATCAATGGTAATCCAGTTGGATTTTTTAAGGCTTCTAGAGGCATAAAACAAGGTGATAGATGAGGCCTTTACTAGAAGTCTTGCTCATATCTTTAATATTGGTAGTTTAGAATATTATGATTTGCCTCCACTATCTCTGCCTATCTCTCATTTAATCTATGTTGATGATACTGTGGTCTTTCTAAAAGCTTCTAAAACTACTCTGATCAAAATGAAAGCTTTTCTTGCTAAGTTTGAAGTCACTACTGGTCAAAAAATTAACTATGAAAAGAGTGATTTATATATTAGTAACAAGGCTTCATTTCACAAATTAGTTTAGTTAAATCTATTCTTGGCATGAAAAGAGGAAAGTTCCCATTTAAATATTTAGGCTGCCTATTCACAAAGGGAGGATCACCAATGATCTTTTTCAGCCTTTAAGGGAACAAATTTCTAATAGAATCAATAATTGGAAAAATATGTGGCTGTCTATGGGAGGTAAGATTACTCTAATACAATCATGTATCTATTCCATACCTCAACATGTCTGGAATGTGCTTCAGCCTGCAAAATTTGTTATTAAAAAAATTGAGAGATGCATGGCAATTTTCTTTTGGGGTTCCAATGAATTTAAACTGAAAAAATCATGGAAAAAGTGGTCCTTCAACATTCATAAGTTGTCCAGCTTAATTCAACATCTTCAAATTTAGGCCCTGGTTGCTAGAGCTTATTTCTTGGTGAACTGAACTGAACTGAATTGAAGTGACCTGAAAATTATAATGTATTGAAAAATGGAATCTGCATGACTGAATTAATATGAATTTCATCAAATTACACTTTCAATTTCATCAATTTCTACAGATAAGCTCTGGCAAACAGGATATGAATTTACTTTTTTAATCTGAATAGCTACGTGAAATTTGTAGAGAAAGTTGATAAGAATATTTTATACTATATATAAAGAGTGGGGTACATATAATGAATTAGAGTTTGATTAGGACTAAATTACATAATAATAATAATAGCTAACTAAAATTAAAATTTAATAAGGGATATTTTAGTAAAATTTACCTAAATGGGACGTGGATTTAGAATATTGGGTTGTGAAAATAGCATCCCTTTATTTTAAACACTTTTTAATGGGAAAATATTCTTAATCTTGTAATATTAAAATATAAGAGAAAATATCTTGCGAACCAATCTAAAATGGTTGGTTATTGATATTTAATGACTTTATGCTAATGTTTGATAATATTTTGACGTTTATTTTGTAGGTGGTGTTTGTTAAAACGGCGAGTTCTTCCAATCAATTATCAATGCAGCGATAACCCAACGATCTTGTGGCGGGATTGATCTTATTTATGCGGTTGGTGGTTGAAACCCTGGCGATAATCGAACCCATGGGTGATAAGATGAAGACATCATAACGATGTCATAAGTCATTTACATTACATTTTTAAAAAAATTAAAAACTAAAATACACCAAACGGAAATGAACAGCTCTAACGGAAGTCAAGAGGTTACAGATACTGCATTTTTTACTTTTAATAAGACATATCTATAATTTCAATTTGAGAAACATGAACAAAATCAATATCAATATCGCTTTATGTCGATAATATAATTGATAAACATAAAATTTCAGGATCGTGACATAAACAAATTCGTCTCAATATCGATTACATTTAAATGCACAAAAAATATCTCACTGAAATGAACTATATATGAAATTGAACTGAATTGAATTAAATTGAACTTAACTAATTTGATCTATATAAAAGCTCATGTACAAACAAGGCCTAAGCAGATGATCAGAATCCATTTTTTAAATACTTTTTAATGGGAAAAAAATTTAAATTTAGTAAAGTATCTTGTAAATCGATCTAAAACAGTTGGTGGTTGATATTTAATGATTTTATGTTAAAGTTTGATAATATTTTGACATTTATATTTTTCCAATCTAACCAGTATCTTCAAAACCCGCACTACGCCCGGGTACTCAGGAATTATGCAAATATTTTAATCCTTCCATTAATTAGTTTGGAAAAGGTTAAAATAAATTTGAGGCATTATCATATATATACAACTCGATCGGTAAGACAAAAATGTAAGGCAACATATGAAGATAAAAGGTTTTGATTCAAAAGTAATGTCATTTAAACTCATAGCAGATTATAAGGCAATTATTATTTTCAGCAATATTGTATGGTAATTATATATACAAAAGGGAGTAAAAATCTACAAGGTCAATTCCAAAAGTCCCATGATTCCAGTTTCGAAAACCAGCTTGAGCTTTGTACCCAAACCATCTGCCAAGCCACAAGATACAACGAATCCAGCAGAAGCAGGGCTGATCAGCAAAATAGGTAGAAAATACGAGTAGAAATATGGCTGCATAAAAAGATCAAAATTACCTAGGTTTGAACAACCACGAAAATGAGGAGAGCAGGACTGTAATTCGCAAATAAAAGAGAGTTAAAGAATTGTAATCCATTATAATGGTTATAAGTTATAAATGGCTTTCGCGGTAAAAGAATTAATTAAAAAACAAAAACCGAAGTAATTTTCGTGTGTTTCAAGTCCACTACACCACCTACAACAAACAAAATGCATGGATCAAGGTCATTGGAAATCTCAAATATGGGTTTGGATATGAATTGCAAAATGAGCACAAATTCCTTTGACCTAGAAAATTTAGAAAAAGGCAAAGTAAAGCTAGCACTAAACAAAATGCATCTACATATATCTACAGATTGGGGCTGTGTGCTTTTAATGGAATAATATTTAGTCACTAAACATAACTCTCATCACTAAAAGGAACTAGAATAGTTATTCGATTCAAAATGTGTGTGGAATAAACGACTTAGTTTTGTGATATATATAATATAGGTTGACGACGTAAATGTGTAATATTTGATTAATTAAATTCTACCTTTTATTTCAAACCTAAATATGTACTAATATAATTAGTTATGGTTTGCTGGGATTGATTATTAATCTGAACATATCTGATTCCCTAAATAATAATTATTCAACGTCTGGTCCCAACTACCTAAATATGCAATCTATTTCCTGGAATTGATTATTTAGCTAAATCTATCATCATATGATTAATGAAGTTGAACTACCTAAATATGCAATCTATTTCCTGGAATTGATTATTTAGCTAAATCTATCATCATATGATTAATGAAGTTGACAACGTAGGATTAACGTATGATTAAAATCTACATCCTATGATTTACCTAAATATGTAATATATGTGCAAGGTCGACTAAACCTAAATATGTAAAAGTTATATTTTGGAGGCATGGTGTGATTTTATCATGCGTGAAATCATATATATCCACAAATATATTCACTTAAATATAATATACACTTACATGTTTAGTTCCAATGAATCATTTTTCCCAAAAACAAAAATAAAAAAATTCTTACTTATATATATAGTTCCATTCTATTTGTATTTTACCATTGCGTTCTTGGTGGGTGAAATTTGCTCAATGATCTTCTATTTGATAAGAACCTTCTTCGACCATGTGCCTTTGTACATCTTCTTCTTATCTTGAATGTTTTTCATGTTATATGTTGTTCAAATTTTTGTAAGCATCTGTTTGGTAGATTTTGACTGCATTCACGTCTTGGAGCATATACGAGGCAAAGCTGGATCAATGAGTTTCTTTTGTTACATTATATATTTGATATTTGATATATTAACAAACTTAAGATTTACAAGGCTAATGTTGTGGTTGCATTCTAAGGTAATTGTGCAAACTCTGAACCTTTCAAGGAGCCAAAACTTTGAGTGAATTAGTTGAACCACGAGCATAATCTTTGATTTCTTTGAGAACGTTGATTCAAAAAAGCCAAAAACGGGTAAGATTTGTATATGAATACAGGGAACTATTCACTTAAGAACTTCTTTTAGCCTCCATTTGCTCCTAGATTCGGAATTAACAGTCAAAATGATTTTCTGCCCATTGGACATTAAAATGCTTTTTATTCGGAATACAACATTTTACATTTTATTCGAGTTAGAACAAATATATATATGGTACAATGTGTTGTCATATACTTATTTTTAAAAAAATTTTATTCACAAAACAAATTATGATTGTTTAAAAATATTGTGATTACCCAAATTATATGATTTCTGTAATTACTTCTTTAATAAGAGCACAAAGAGATCATCATATACTTTAAAATGGGTGAAAACAATTATTTCCTTACCTTAAAAATTTATACTTTAATTGGCAGGAGATTAAATGATGAATATTGTATCATCCCTAAATGGGACCAGAATATTTATTCAGTTCCAAAAGTGTGTGGAATAAACTATGTCGTTTTGTATATAGTATCATTTTGCCGTCATTTTAAATATAGATATAAACTTACATTTTAATTATTTGTCTAAATATGTTAACTAATAATATCATCGTGAGTATTTTTAGGCTAAGTTCACAAATTTGCGTAATTACTTTTAGCCGACAACAGTCTTGCATGGTTAATTTTAGGTTAAATTGACAATCACATATTTTTATGTGATTATTTACCTTTATTTTGCGTGATTAATTTTAGGTTAAATTGACAATCATATATTTTTATCTGATTATTTACCTATATTACCGTGATTATTTTTGTTAATATATTATTGTAATTATTTGCATATGATTATTTTTAGCAAGAGTTGTCAAGAATATATTGTGTGATTATATTTAAGACTAAGTCTAATAATAAAACTGGTGGACTAATTTTTGTTATAGCATACTATTATTTGTTAACTAAAATACTTTAAAAGAAAAGGAATAACAAGATTAGATTATATATGGCATATCTTACTATTTTATCATGTTTTACTTTAAATCATTTATCGATAAATATATTTACTTAAATATAATATACACTTATATATATATATATTTAAATTAGGGTTTAGCATACCGGAGTTGAGGTTGTATATATAGGGATCTTGAGGACGCCTTTGTGTGCTACCACCCATATAGGGATCTTGAGGACGCCTTTGTGTGCTACCACCACGTTGTCTTGGGCGGATGCTTCTGCTTTCCTCAGGTACTCATCTAATGTTGAATGATTTTCATAATATCTGGTGTTCACTTTGTACCTCTCTTAATTTGTTTCAGGCTTCTGTGTGTGAAAATTTCAAAAACAACTTTGAATCATCTTCAACCAGAATTTTTTTTTTAATCATCTTCTTGTGTCGAATGTTTTTCATACATGTTGTTCAAATTGTATCTCTCTTTGCTGCAGAGTTGGATCTTTTTTTGTTGGTTGATTTATATGAAATTGATGTTATTATTCTTAATATCATTTGTTGTTTGGAGTTTAAGTTCCAGATTACAATATTGATAGTCTGTACGAAAATGTTGGATAAGGTTTGCTTCTATAAATAAAGTATAATAAATTGGTGGCTAGGGGTGGGAAAAAAAAACCGAAATCCAAAAACCGAACCGAAACCAAATGACCCGAATCCGAATTCAATAAATGGGTTACGGGTATCCGAATTCTAAAAAACCGAATTACAAACATGGGTTTTGGTTCGGGTTTGGGTATTGAAACTCAACCCGAAAACCGAATTCAAAAATTAATACATAATAAAATAATTAATATACTATATATAATAATAGTAAAACTTGAAGTTAACCTTATTTCTAACTGTTATGGAGTTTGGATTCCAGATTGGCAGATTGATAGTAATCTTCTAAATTGGTTAACAGAATATTGAATTTGTATTTCAACTAAACTCTCCCTCTTTTCTTATCTACGTTTTTCAGACTTAAATATCCAAAGTTTGATCATTTGATTTCATTTGTCGTGATATTTGTATGAATGATTTAAGCATATCTATGTTTTAGTTGAATAATTTTGATTGATATTTTTTAGAAATTTTAGATTGTCCAAAATCTTGAAGTTGTAAATTGGGTTGTCCGGGTTCAAACCGAAACAAACCGAAACCCAACTAACCCGAATCCGAATTCGGAATTTGGGTTTATAGCTAATATGATTCGGGTTTGGGTTTGAGATTTTTGAGGGTCAACCCGAACAACCCGAACCGAACAACCCGAAAACCGAATAACCCGACCCGATGTCCACTCCTATTGGTGGCGGTGTAATTAAGACCCGGAGGTTTAAGCTTAACAACTCCAGGAACTGGATTCGACAATCCTGCATTAAGCGACTGCAGGAAAGAAAGGGGATTTGATTACCTTCCGCCTATGATTTATATCAGGGTGAATTTCAATATGCTCTCCGACAGCAGCGACAATGAAATGATCCAACAGATCCATTCATACGTATGTTTGCTACTCCCTTTTCCTTTCCTTAATAATTAGGGTAATTAGAGAAACAATTTCGACGTATATGAGTTGCAGCGAGCAGTTTGATGAAAGGTGTGGAGCCGGTACACCGCCCGGGATAGTATTAATTCTTATACCAAATTATTTCTTCTCATTTTTAGGTTTAAGTCTTTAAGAGACCCTCTATGATTTTCAGTGTAGTATGAGTAGCCAAGTCTCCCCTCCCAATTTTTTCATTTTTCATTGTAATCTTAATTTCTAAAAACCTTAATTATTTTTTTGTTTGATGTGCTCATATAGAAATTGACCTTCTATAATTTTGCAAGGAATTCTGATTAGCCGAAAGAGATGTTTATGACATAATTAGTTCAGGACATGCTGAGATATTTTGCTCTTTGATTAGTTTTTAGGCATAGTATGAGTTTCCAGAATCAACTGAATGATATATGATTCAAATCATAACAAAAATTATTGATGAAAAAGTAACTTATAGCTTTATCTCTTGTGCAAACATCACCAAGTCTAACTCTCAAAACTCAAAAGGCAATCATATCTAACCATATCACTAACAATATTCACAAATATCTACTTTTATCAATATAATCAACTTAAATATCTTCTATCCTTACATTGGCATTCACTTTTGAATATCCTGCTCCTCTTTGTTAAAAGAGGAAGTGTAAAGAGGAAGTGTAAAGAGAATATTAAGACATTGAGATTTTAATTGGAGAATATATAACAAGAACTTCAAAAATATATTTTTCTCAATCTACTTCTAAAAAGAAACTGGAAGAGCATCATGAGGAATCATGATCCAGCTTTTTATTTCCTTTAATTTCAACTTGCTTCTAAAGTATGTGATCATATGAAAATAGACATTATGCATATACAAATTATCAAAAAAATCACAACAGTACTCTAATTGTTAATTTTAATATTTGTAACAGTTGATTTGATGAATACACAAGCAAACAAAGCTTAGAAAAATACAAACAAATGGAATAAACACATGAACTATGGGAAAATTGGGATTAAGGGCATAAGAACATTAGAAATTAGTAAGTAGGGTGAATACGTAACATATTTTAAATTAATATGATTATTAATACAAAGACAACAATACCCTTATTTTTATTATTTATTTTTTAAATTCCTTATATTTAGTTAAATTCAGTTTAACTTTATTTATTTTACTCCAATTTAAATAAAATTTATTTCTAACCGTTCAAAACAGTCAAATTCATATGAACTTGATAAAATTTAATTGATTTAAATACCAAGGAATTGAACTAAATTGGATTTAAAAATCTGAAAAGATGATGGAGCTAAATTAAATTGAATTTAGGCAATATAAATGAACTTAGTTAACCAAAATGAATTGAATTGAACTAAATAAAAGTAAATCTAATTTTTTAGTTGGATATGAATTGACCTGTTTTTTACCAAAATTTTGATTGCTTCTAATGAAGCTGGATTTAATTAAACTAAAGAAAAGTGAACTTGAATTGAATTGAATTCGTCCAATTTTGAATGATCTAAAAAAAGTTAAATTAAATTGAACTAAATTAAGGAATTGGTTATAATTCAACTAAATTTGAGTGAATTCAAAGAATATTATGATAATGAACTGAATCGAATACTACTAAAGTGAACTAAATTGAACTGAACCAAAACTACATAAAATGACATTAGACTAAATTGGACTAATTTTATTATTAATACATTCATTTAGATATTGGCCAAATGAAACTAAACTTAATGGAGTGAACTTATTGAAACTAAACTTAATTTAACTAAGTACAACTAATCTAAATAAAAATAATATAAATAGGGGTAAAAAAGTCTTTATATTAATAATTATATCAATTTAAATTAAGTTAATTATTCACTGTCATTTTCAGAAATAATGTGAATTTTACACCCCACTTTCCAATTTCTCATGTTCCACTGCCCTTAATCCCAATTTTCCCAACTATCATTTGTCATACTATAAGTTTATGGTCTAACAATCTCACCCACGACCTTTAATTTTAATTGATTTTCCTTTATTATGTTAGTATAGTATATTCCAATCGTTTAAATTTATCTATCAAATGAATGATGTTATTCCTATAAAAACAAAATTTATTTGAAAATTTTATTAAAAAGTGCTCAGGTACACCGGGCAACGCACGGTGCAGAGCCCAGCTAGTTCTAAGAGGAATATATATCTACAATTGTTTTCCTATTATTTGACATTGAATTACCTGATGTAAATAATAGATTTCTATGAATGACTCAATCAAATAAATTATGATGCAATATGATATTTCATCAACGATCATTGTAAATTATTTCTTTATTAAAAAATCAATTACAAAAAAAATTGATAGACAAAATCAATCATACTTAAGTTATATTTAATTTCAAAATATGAAAATATATTTTATTGAAGAAACTAAATTTAAAACTATAAGGTTGAGGTGGCAGTAAGTGGAAGGAAAAAATGAGAGTAATTATATGTACTAAAAATAGGATATTTACTATTTGACTCCAAAATTTCAAGTAATGCATTTCTTTAAGTTGACTTATAGTACGGGTCATATGAGGCCATGTTTGATACACCAAACTCTTGAATAATTATAAAATTATTAATATTGAAGATTATGTTATTATTGGTTAATATATGTATGCAGTATTATAAAATTATTGGGTAATAATACAACCATAAAATTTTATTTAAAATTGCTTAAGTACACCGTGCTTCACAACTAGTATATTTCAATTCAGAATAAGAATTATTTTACTCTAAAATATTTATCCACAAAAGATACTCTAATACATGTCAATGAATTAGGAAAAAACCTGCAGTTTTTCGACTCAAAAATTGTAGAACTCACCAGTGGAAATGAAATTGTAGAACTCAATAATTCTTACAGGTCTTGCAAAAAAAAAAACACATTTGTTACTTGCAAATTCAGAAAAGGGAATGATAAAAACAATGATACTACAGTCCATTGAGAGATTCAACATTTCAGATAACTCCTTCAGCATTTCTTCAATTTCGCCTTCAACATTGCAGATAACTCCTACAGCATTGCAGGTAGTTCCTGTCGTGTTTTTCCTGCATATGAGATATCCAAATTGAAGAGCTCATAACTTAAATCCATTAAATGACACTACAAGCACCAGATGATGCTCGAAATTAGCCAAACAAAAGATGAATAAAGCTATAACGAAATCACTCTATGTAAGTTTCCTAGAATAAAATGAAGCATAATACAGTAACATGAAAGTATCAGAATACTAACAACTAATCAAATTAATTTATAGCACAACAAATCAAACATTGCATCTGATAGATCCTCAGTATGCCTTTTAGCTCTATCTACCAAAAAATAAAAATAAAGAACACATGAAAAGATAAACTAAGAGATTACAAAAAACAAGTGACAATAGCAAGAGATGAGATGAATACCTTCATTGGAGACTAAATAACATCAAGGTTCTTATATCTCATACACGCTGCACCAAAATCCAAAAATTAACTAAACAAATTATGGAAGAAAAATAAATTGGTAATCAATGGATTGGGGGAAATGAAACCTGAATTTGTGTGCCCTGCCTTGATGATGGCGAGGCTACGGGCTACGGCTTTGGTGGAGTTGCAGGGTCTGCCAAAATGAGCTTCTCTTTCTTAGCTCTACCACTGTTTTTTCCTATTCCTATTCCTCATCATATATTCCAGGCTGCATAATCCCAATTGTCGAGCTCCAATGACCGCCTATGAAGCCTTGGAAAAGGGCTCGCGCGCATACTGAGGGTTTTAAACACAACATGCACATAAGAATTTGAATTGATTAACAGGTAGCATAAAAGCAAGAAGCTGACCATTAAAGAGGAATATCAATCAATTAAATGTTGAAGAAGTGTGATCAACTACAAATGCGGCATTAGCTGAAATGGTTGAGAAATAAGATTGCATTGAGAAGCAACCTGAAGTATTACTGCTGTGTTTGGCCACCAGGTAATGCAGCAAGCATCTTTATAAGCTCGGTTCTAGAACAATAAATCCAATGCAGCAACCATCAAACAAAACACAAACAAACCAAATGTTATCATACCAGTAAAATATGAAGAGTTAAAATGAAGCAACACAATTGAAATGATGCTAACTTTACCTGTGGGGTATTTGCAAACATCTCTATATAATAACACTGAAAGAAAAAAAATAATTCAAAGTCAGGATTAAAAGGAACCTAATGTCAAAGAGAAAGAAATGGTGTGGCATGCAAGTAAACGAAGTCCAAAAGTAACTGTGTATAATTCACAAATGAAAGAAATCTCGCTAACCTGAGAACAAGTTTACTTTTGCAAATCATCGAGCACCTTGCATGCAGAAAGACAAAACCAATTTTTATCAAAAAAGAAGCCCAAAGAGCCAAATAAAAAATTAAACATATCAACTGAATTCAAATACAGACCTTTTACTTTGCCCAAATAACCTAATTATGTAAAAGAAAAAGTTCGGAGGAAAGATGAATTAGAGGAGAAAACAGGAAAAAAGGGGAGAACTCCAAACGATTGCCCAACGCAGCAGTGCCTATGAAAAAAAAAAAGAACCGAAATGACAATAAACATGGAAATCGAAGGCGGCAAAAAATCAAAGAACATAATCGAAATTACCTTGATTTTTCCTCGCAGAAGGAGAGGCGTAGAAACTTAAAGACGTATGAGTGGATCCATGTGAAAGAATCTGGTGGAATTGATTGGAAAGGATGAATATAGCAAAAAGAGCGAGGAAGAGCTAGGGACAGATGTCCAACGTCGGCAAGAAGGGGAAGGGTGCGTGGCAATTCAGGACGCCGAAAAGGAAGAGAGGAAGACACGTGGTAAGGACTAAGGACGAATAAAATACTCCTATTTACTGTAGATCCGTGAACAGTAATTTGGCATTTCCCTTTTAGTATAGTTAGATTAGATATTAAGGCGGAGATAATAAGACGATCTGGTGATGAAGATGATGACATCATAAGGACATCATACTCCTAACGAAAAATGAACTGCTCTAACATAAATCAACTTGGGATTTAATGTATTTTCTGGGCCATAAATCTATCTTTTCGACATATTTAGACGCCATCAAATACCATTTATTCAACAATATTTATAGGCATTATTTTCTTCGATATAACTGGTTTCATAATTTTAAATTTTGGTACGCTTCCAATTTGATCTATAGTTAAAATGACTAAATTTAATATAAACTCTTACATCTCTGAACTTGAGTCAAAATCAGGCTAGATTTTTATATCGACTCGATGTCAATTATATATAAATGCACGAAAAACATCTCATTCAAATAAACTAAATTGAATTGAATTGAGCTGAACTTAACTGATTTGATATACATAAAAGCTCAGATAATTAAATATGGCCTAAGCAGATGTGAATTTATTTTTAAATATTTTTATATTGAAAATATTTTTAATTTTGGAATATTAAAATATAAGAGAAAGTAACGGTTGTTGATATTTAATAATTTTATGTTATTGTTTTTCAAATATTTTGACGTTTATTTTGTGTGGTGGTGGCGGTGGTGGATGATGGGTGTATTTATATTTATTTTTTACTCATTTATGTTTGCTTTATATATATATATATATATATATAGATTTTGTATGAAAGTACTATAAACAATAAAGTAATATTTAATGAATGTAAAAGTAATATTTGAAGTTTTCTTTTACTTATCGATATTTTAAGTAATATTTTACTTATATGCTAAATTAGCTGTCATGCATTCCGAACCCAAACGGTGGTGTGATAATTATCCAAATCTCATTTCCCAACATTTGTTTTCTTCTTTAAATCTATTATCAAACTTAATAATATAAAATAAGATTATGCATTACATGTATTTTATACCTATTCTTTTTTTTGACAGTATTATACCTATTCATAAAGATAAGTGGTGTTACAAAATTAGAAAGGATAATTTAATGAGATGATCCGGGAAGTGATTGCAAAATTAGAGTATTAGACCGATATTTGCCAGATTGTAACCTGCTGGATCGACTCAATCTAGTTGGTATTACCCCTCTATCTATTATAATCTCATTATTTAGTTTAAACCAGAAGGGCATATGCTTGTGTTATTGATACAGGAGAATGTATTGCAGTGTAATAGTTATAAAATTCCTTGTAATCTTACAAATTGTCTCCGATTAGGAGTATTGAGTTTTATGATGTAACCATTTTGTTATTTTCGGTTGGGAAGAGTCATGAATAATCCTCTCTTTAAAATATAAAAAAAGAAAGATAAGTGGTTTTACACATCTCATTCTTGAAAAATTACCATCATTTTTATATAACTAGTCCAATATAAATGAATTTTATCGATTATGAATTGAACTCAAATAAATTAAAATTTATTATTAATTTATTACCGTTATTTATATATCACCTTATCAATTTTTTTATATATAATGAAGTCCAAGAAAGTATATAATTTTTGTGACAAATTCTTGGGTGAGGCTGAGGCAGGACCAAGTAAATACCTTTTTTTGGGTGAAGTTTGATAAACCGACACAAAAGTTTTGATAATGTAACATGTTTGATGAACTTGCATTGAATGTTGATGGGGTAGCGTTGAGATTTGATGAGATGGTAATGAATTATAATAAGGTGGCAGTAATGAAATTTTCCTTATTTACCTTGCCTCATGGGTGAGCCTGCCTATCATGAGAATTACTCTTAATCGCTAAAGGGAACTAGAATAGTTATTCGCTTCAAAATGTGTGTGGAATAAACTACGTCGTATTGCTTCAACTAATATATTAGGTATTTTCTAAATTACTTTATTTAAATACTTAGGTAAATGAAATATTACACCGGTTGTTTATAATCATAGCCATACGTATTTTGAAGTTTGAACATATGAAATCAGGTTTGGATATATTGTACTCATTTAGGTTAGTTTATATTTTCTAAATTTTTAGGGTAGGAAATATTGTCTGTATAAATTAATCTCCAATCAACATTCTCTTGATTTAGTAATTTATGTCACGGGATCATATATATTGTCTTTAATTGCCTACTTCTAATATATTGTCTTTGATCATATATATTGTCTTTGAACATTTGATTACACGCGGTTTGACACAATTTTATAGTTATTTAGGTTATGTTATATTTTGTAGTTATTTAGATGATTTGTTTCTCTGTAATTAACCTACTTATGGTATATATAATATTTCATTTTGATCATATTTCTGATCGTGTTTTCTTAGGCCTCCTCCCAATCATTATATATAATTACAAAGTAATTCTGCTTGATATTCATCATTTTTAAATGCGTTATCTGATTTTCATATTTGTCCCTGCAAAATTTGGGTTTGTGCAAAGCGACCGAATGACCTAATGACAGCATGTCCCCATTCATTTATTTAGGTATCAAAAGTATTGGACGGACGGCTGAAGATGGATGTGGTTATGGTTTTGATTTTGGTGCTTGCGGTGATTGAGTCTCTTGGATTGCTTTAACGTTATGGTTATTATGGTTAGTTATGATGATTGTTACAGACTTACAAGACTATCTTAATGCGGACATTTTCGGATACGCCTCAGCAAATCCGACTCCTCGTACTCCTGCAAGCAGATGGAACATCCCGCGGCGCCGCTGCCTTTTTTATGATCACTCTTGACCTCGGAAAACAGGAGTTTCGGGTACGCCTGGAGAATGGTTTCGTCGAGCCCCTGCAGATCCGGGGAGTTTACACAGCTACCAGTGTCGGGGTGGTTGCGACGGTGGATGTAGTAGCCGTAGGTCAAGATTGTGAGGAGTAACACGACCGACGGCGAAGCCATATGGCCGGGGAACGGTTATTTGGCCTGAGCCTTCGGCGGGGGCAGTATTCATGATTTGGCAAGAAACTTGAAATTTGGCTTTTGCTTCTTATTTACAGCCTAAATGAATCATTATATTGTGGCTTTGAGCTGAAGGATTGAAAGGGAGAGATGAGTGTTTAATTACAATTTGATGTTGGATAATGTAAAAAACAACAAATTTCTAATTGTGTGAATACTCTTGGTAACCTGACATAGACCATGTATTCCACACGATATATGGTTTTCTCGCTGAGATCAAACCAAGGGAGTTCACATGGTTGTGGTGCTCTGCTCTTTGGATACGGTTGGTCACAGGATTGGACAGGAAAGGAATGGCGATCTCAACTCCCTTGAAGCCATAGTCCCATTAGTCCAGGCCCGGATTTCTTCCTCCGGAGAGATCAATGGCCATTGTTGTAAAAATCGTTAAAGTGCTCGGAGAACTGTGTGAACATGAGGTTTCCGATGGAGCCAATGGCCAACCTTGGCGTGCCCTGGAAGTTACCTCCATGTAGTGCCATGTTTCTTGGGAGGTCGATCAGTGGTCTGTCGTTTGTCGTTCACTGATTTGATGTTGATCATATTTGTGGCGGTTCGGATAACCCCAATCTGTGTGCCCTGGTGCCCAGCCATTGGGGAGATGTCCTGAGCGCGTAACGATCCTGCTTCGGCTTCAGAAGAATAGGATAGGATAATAGAATAGGATAAATCCTTTGTATTAATTGTGTGTAATCCTTTCTTTTGTTAATAGTACAAAGAGATTTATGTATTAAAATAGGCTAAATCAAATCTTTACCTTACCTTTAAAACGTTTAGTCAGGGGTCGGGTGTTAAAGAAATATAAAATATTATATTAATAAATGCTAAACAATTTTGATTTTATCCCTAAAGGGAAGTAGAGTTATTCGCTTCAAAATAAATCCATCCATAAACGATGGAAATCTTCTACCATTACATATATTTTGATTGGTGTTATTTTGGATATAATTTTAATACTGTATGGAAATTCTCTTACAACCAAGAAACTATACAATAAAGTATTATTACTTAGGCACTGCTTGCTAGACCTTATTTCTTGATGTATAAGTTTAAATATATTTATTTGAACAAAAATAAATTTAAATTTACTGGACTGGAATAATTTTAAATATATTTAACTGAACTGAAATAAATTTAAATATATTTAACTGAACTGAGTGAACTGAAATAATTCAAATATTTATCATATATCATTGTAATCTATATTAAAAATGTAGCATATAATAAAAAAATTATTGAATTGAACTAAAATCAATTCAATATATTTATCTGAACTGAAATAAATTTAAATATACCAAACTGAACTGAAATAAATTTAAATGTATTTAACTGAATTGAACTGAACTGATCTACAAAAAAGCTCTTGCAAATGTCAAGAATGAGTCTCAATATTATGTGGCACACTTTTTAATTGAAGGTGCCAAATAGAGTTTCAATATTAAGAGGGTCAAATTGATGTCTTCACTTCTATTTTCAGACATGGTTGTGGGACATCCATAAATTTATATGATTCCAATTTAATTGTGTTTATTCAAACTTAAATATTTGTGAATGTTTTATTTGTGAATGTTGCATTGTGATCTTAGTGCTTATGTACACCGTGCAACGCATGGTGGGAGCCCCACTAGTTAATAGAATACCACTTGCACCCAAACACTCATCCCGATATTAATCCACTGTCCTCCTCATTTCTTTTACTTGTCAATGAAATATCTTTCCAAATCTACATCCAAGAAAAATCAATTAGGATAGCAAAATTCCTTTTAATCTTAATATTGCATAATTATTATTAAGTATTTATACTGATAAAATATGGTAATTTGAAGAATCCAAAATACCCACGTTTATATTTGCAGATATACATATATATACTTCTACGAAATTATAAAGTTTTGGGTGAGACTACTAATGATTATTCATGTGTTTATCATGTTTGTTTGTTTGTGCGTTTGTAAGCTTTGTTTGTATTTCTTACTTAATTAACTAGTTTATATTATTTAAATGAGTAAAATAAGTTAGTAAACAAAGGAAAACTACGACACACAAATAGGGATGGCACTGGGGCGGGTACTAGCTATCCCATCCACATCCTCATCTAATATTTTAAAACCAATCCCCGCCCCATGACCCATGATGGGTACAAAATTAAAAACCATCCCCGCCCCATCGGGTTTTATTATAAAATCATCCCAACTCCATGACCCGACCCACTCCATGCCCCATGACCCATCCCTGCCCCATGACCCATGACTCATCCTCACCCACCTCTTATATCAGTTTAAAATACATGTGTTTATATAACTTTTACTCAAACGCAATAATAATTATATTGAGAAATATAAAATATTTAAAAAGACAAAAATCTCAAACCCAAACAAAAAAATGTAATTGAAATCTCACTCAAATTCGAAACAAACAAGAAGTTTGTAATTATAAAAACGATTGCCAAAGAATAATCCAAATACATTATTATTGTCAGTTTTCTTCTAATTTAAACTATTAGGGGTTGATTATTATATTATAGTAAGAAATTAATTAATGTTATTTTTTATTAATTAATATATATAATAATACTATTAACATAATTATATTTGGGCGGGGCGGGTATGGGGCGGGGATGGGGCGGGGATGGAGCGGGTGATGTATAAAATTCATCCCCGCCCCATGACCCATGACGGGTTGTGATTTCATCCCCATCCCCACCCCATTACCCATCAACTTTTCCCCATCCCCGCCCCAAACCGGTGCAAATGGGGCGGGTCACCACCAAAACCCGCCCCAGTGTCATCCCTACACACAAACACTTGAACTAACTATATATCATATTTACAACATTTAAATGAATTTTTTAATTAAAATAATAATTAAAAGTAGTATATTAAGAGTTTAATAGTACAAACACATAAACTAACTTTGAAAATATGTTAAGTAAAGTACGGTCATACCATAAAGTTATTACAAATTCTCATTTGATACCTGTCTCTGTAGAGACCAGTGACTATGTAGACTTTCTAATAAGTATGGGTGCAGAATGAAACACGCGGCTAAGTGTAAGGACTGAATTGCAAAATTAGTTTATTTTCCCCCAATTCTCCTTCCTCGCTTAGGGATTAACGATACAGATCCCTTCCTCCGCCGAGGACCTTCCCGGTGTTGATACTTCAATCCCAAACCTGCTCTCCCCATGATTTCATTACGGTGGACTCTTGTATATCTGGAACTGCTTCCAACATCTCTCTCATGGCAATTTCTCATGCTTTGCATATTCTATGCACAATTTTGTAGCTGAAATTGAGCCTGATTGCGAAAATGCAGTATCATGTGCTCTCGAACCATTAAATGGTTCATGGACTCTTTATGAGATCTTGCATATATATTGTTTTGTTTGATAAAAGCAAGGCAATATGCATGCCGATAATTATTCTGTTTGATCTGTTTGATATTTTCTTTAATCTTTTTCACTTATCACGTGACCTTGATCTTATTGTGTATGATCTTTTTGATATTTTCTTTGATTTTTTTCAGTCAATCACTTGAGTTTGATCTTATTTTGTTTGATCTTTTCTATATTTTGTTTGATCTTTTTCAGTTATCATGCGAGCTTGGTCTTAATAGTTTGATGTCTTTGATATTTTCTTTGATCTTTTTCACTTATCATGTGAGCTTGATCTTATTATGTATGATCTTTTTGATATTTTCTTTGATCTTTTTCACTTATCATGTGAGCTTGATTTTATTGTGTATGATCTTTTTGATATTTTCTTTGATCTTTTTAAGTCAATCACTTGAGCTTGATCTTATTTTGTTTGATCTTTTCTACGTACATTTTGTTTGATCTTTTTCAGTTATCATATGAGCTTGATCTTAATAGTTTGATCTCTTTGATATTTTCTTTGATCTTTTTCACTTATCATGTGAGCTTGATCTTATTCTGTTTGACCTTTTTGATAGTTTCTTTGATTTTTTTCAGTCAATCACTTGAGATTGATCTTGTTTTATTTTATCTTTTTTATACTTTGTTTGATCTTTTCAATTATTATATGAGCTTGATCTTATTTTGTTTGATCTTTTTGATATTTCATGATTTTTTCGGTTATAATTTGAGATTGATGTTAGTCTAAATTGTCTTTTAGGGTGAGAAAGTCAGCAAGTTCAAGCACCAGCATTGATTAACATGCTCATATCCCATTACTATTTACTTTGATTAACTGTGGGGCATTAATATTAGGTTTATGTGTTTGACAATTAATTAGCCAAACACAAACATTGCCCAAATCGTCCTAATTAATTAGCAATTGCAGGCATCCTAGCTGCAGAACTTCGCTGGCATAGTAGTCGGCAAGTTCCACCTAATCCAACCTAATCAAAGCCGATTGCGGTTCAACTTTCATCACTTTGGTGAGGGTGGATCTGATGGAAAATTGATTAGATCTGAAGCCACGAATGGCCGGAAAGCATCAAATGGAGTGAGGCTGCATACTGGAGAAGCTCGCCGGAGAAGACAAGTTGGCAGGGATAACAGCGCCGGAAACGCGATCTGAAAAAGAAAGACCAAATGCTTGTTTAATTTGCAATCTAGTCCTTAATGTTTTATGTATCTTGTACTGTGGCGCCGAAATCAAATTATTTACAATATAACCTATTGTATTATTTTCTCACCACAAGGACAGGTCTCACCGGAGATTTTCTCTAAAGTTATAGTAGAACAGTCTCACCCAAGACACACACAAAAAAAGTCGCACGTCACAAAAACCATGTGTATAAAATATATTTTTAAGGTGGTATTTTATTTATTTAACATAAAAATCATCTACAATTACCATAGACTATTTGTCTTCCTAATTTTTTCCCAAGATAATCAACAATCCCAAAGCCTTATTCAACTATGCTTTTCTCAGCTAGCTAGGGCTTTCACACACACACACAGTACACCCACTCTCTCACACAACTCCAGTCACATCCAAACCAACTCCAAACACAAATCAAAGATCTCAATTTTAACCTGATTTAATTCATGGATGTTACCTCTAATCTCGCCGGCCATGGATCAGCTGCTGCCGCCGTGGATGAAGGCGGATCTTCATCAAAAGCTGCATCTTTTAACCTGGTGGATGTTACCTCTCATCTCGCCGGCCATGGATCAGCTGCTGCCGCCGGTGGATCTTCAAAGGCTGCATCTTTTAGCCTGGTGGAGAGATTGAAGGGTGAGCACGGCGGCGGCGGCTTCATTGCCACCACCACCACTGGATCTTCAAAGAAAAGGCTGAGAACTGCTGCTGCTAGATTACCCGAAGAGCTTTCCGGTTCTGGGGTGATCAAGGAGTTCGTATGCAAAGAATGCGGGAAAGGGTTCCGCTCAGGGAAAGCGCTTGGTGGGCATATCAGCAGTGCCCACGTTCAAGCCAAAGCGAATCTGAAGTCTAAGAGATGTATGCTAAAATTCCCTTGCGTAATCTGCCACAACGATTTCTCTTCCAAAAAATCTCTATACGGCCATATGAGGTTCCATCCGGACAGGCATTGGCGTGGGATGGTGGCTCCCCGGGGTGGCCGCGGGGAGATTGACAACTTCGATTTCTCCAAACAAGGGGAAAGCTCGATCGGCCCGGATGATTACCATCTGACCAATTTTGTGGGTGATAGGTGGAAGGAAACTGGAAAAAGAGGGCAAAAATTGGGAGTGAAGCTGCTCGATTTCGCCGATGGAGAGGAGGAATTGATGCTGATCAAAGCTGCAGCTGATCTACTCCATTTAGCTGCCGGAAAATCTTCCTCATCGTCCGTTACCGGTTCGAAGGATCTTGTTGCCGGAAGAAAGAGGAATAGGAATATGGCTGCTGCTGTTCGTCACTTGTGCGACGTGTGCGAGAAAGAATTTCAGACCGGGCAAGCCCTCGGGGGCCACAAACGGCGTCACTACACCGCTCCGTCCTCATCCCCCACAGGTCGAATCGGGGAAGAGAAGTTCGATCTCAACATGCCACCGGCTGAAGAGGTTCTGTGACCGGTATGGTTATACAGTTGTTTTCTCTTGCTTTCTATTCCAGTGATTTCTCTCAATGTTTAATTTGTGCGAGGTTATGTAATTTCATTTTGGATTATTGTAAGCAAGTTTGCATCAAATACTTTACTGTTACTATATATTTTGGTTTTTATGATATCCAGGTTTATGTATGAATAGTTAAAATCTACTTATTATCATGTATGCTCATATTCAATACGCTTGCTTGCTTACAATACTTTTGTGAAAAGTTAATATCATAGTTTTGCTAATTTGTGCCTATGTATTAATAGTAAAACTCTTGAAAGTGGAGTAGTGGTATAAGTTTTAGAAGGTTGTAAGTGCGTGTTCGCAAAAGATCTTCTTCTCTCTCACTTGATTTGTAGGAAACTTGAGTTGATATTAAATATCATATTCTAAATGATATAATTAATTAGATTCGTTTCCTTGTATATTTTGATGATGTTTCTATGCTTCATTAATAACATAATAATTCATCTGTGTTTTATAAAATACAATTCTAAAGAATGAAGGCAAAGTTTAGGATAACATAATATCTATGTTTTGTTGGATAAGCTATTCATTTTGCAAATTTTATCGTTAGATTGCAACATAAGTTACTTTCACTACAAATGCAAACAAGGACAATTCTTCTGAGGTTTCGCTTATTTTTGGCAGTGAAGGATAGGAGCACAGAGCAAGTCCAATAAATTTCTTTAAAATAAGAATGAAATTAAATAATCTCTATATTATTTTTCAGTAACTTCAATAGTATTTTCATATGATTTTGTGTCGGACTCATATTTTTGGCAAATTGTGTGTTGGAAAATTTGATGATGAGAAAGTATAGTTTGAAGAAAGTTTTTACTCCTATTTTCGGCAAACAAGCCGTAAATTTCGTTCGCTAAAATATCTTTCACAGTTTGCATATATACAGATTATTTACTTCTCTCTCCTCAAATTTCTATCATACAGAATCGTATAGAAAATTCTAATGGAATGAAAATTTTGTCAAAAATCTCCAAACTTGTATAAATATTTTATTATAACGAAATTGTTGGACTTGCTCTTCGCCTAAGTGCGTTCTTTCATACCGAAGAATTTGAGGATAAAAGTAAGGAAACAACTCGTCGAGTAATGGCAGTAAAATATTATGTGTTTACAATCTATAGAAAGTGGAAATAGAAGTAGATTGTGATTATTATCAAAACAAAGAATATTGGACTAGTTAAAGTAACATTGATAGGTGCAAAGGTTTAAGGTACTGATTAACTGAGTTGCGCTTACAAACAAAATTGGTTTAAAAGTGTTTGTTTTAGCCCGAATATAGCTTTTGCTTTCAAAAGAGCCTACCTTTTGAGAGTTTACTAAACACTATAAATTGGTATAATTAAAAACGTAGCAGCTGAAAGTTGTGCCAAATAAACCCTAAGTTGAGACTTTTCGGCAATGGAGTTTAGCTAGGAAACTAGGATAGAAACTAGTAAGTGTTATGGGTGTTAGTATTACCTAGTATTGACTTTAGCCTTATATTTATTTTAGGTTTTAGGATATAGAGTTGAGAGTTTAGGAGTTTATGTTTCTTATGTTTGAATATCGATATTAAATCTATGTTTTTCTAAAATAAATGAAAAGGTCAAAAGCCCTTATATCGCTCAGTCGGTAAATGTAGGGTTTGTTTCGATGGAACTTGTAGATATTTATTAATTTATTAAATAGGATTCTTTATCGAGAAATTTAACACCTTTTCAAACTACTGACTGGACTGTTTTATTAGGTGACAATTTAGGTCTTGTTCTTTTGAAATTTTTGTATGTTAAGTCAGTTTAGTAGAGAGTTATTTTAATCAAAACTCACTCTAGTGTGTGCGATTACACACACTCAAAGTGCGATTATTTTACTATTCAATTGTCCTCGTGATTTGTTCAGCTTTCTCAATTTCCGCCACCGTCCCTTTACTTTATTATACCGTTCTGACTTATTAACGGTCAGAAACGGTAACAATACCGCCGCTGCCATGGCGGCGCCGCCGCCTATCCTGGGAGGAACTACCCCTGGAAGATCCTTCCTTAATGCTCTGTCTAACCGTCCACCGCCGCTGAGCTCAACACTCCCCTCCAACCCTGAAATTAGCCCCAAAACTCTTTACAAAGGGGAGATAGCTTGCATAGTCACCCGCAAAGAAGCCGAATCTCTTGCTATCCATTACCAGAACGCCCTAATTGGTAAATTTGCTCGGGGAAAGCCATCCATGGAAGCTCTCCAAGAATCTTTCAGATCTGTTGAATTCAAGGGAAAGTACCAACTGGGATCAATCAATTTCAGGCATATCCTAATTCGGTTCCAGCTCAAAGAAGACTACCAGAAGTTTTGGATTAAAGGGAACTGGAGTTTCAATGGTGCTGCTATGAAGGTTCTCAAATGGACAATGGATTTCTCACCAGAAGCTGAATCTTCTATAGTCCCTGTCTGGGTAAACATCCCAAAGGTACCTATTTTCTTTTACAACCATGCAATGATCCAATCTATGGGTAATCAGATAGGAAAGTTTATAAAGATGGATATTGCAACATCTACTTTATCTAGACCTTCAGTGATCAAAATTTGTGTTGAAGTAGATGTCAAACAGAAACTGCCTAATCATATTAGAGTGGGGATAGAAGAAGATGGGGTTGAATATGGGGTAGCTAAACTACCTATTGAATTTGAAGATTTTCCCTATTATTGTTACCACTGTAAGTGTATTGGTCATGGTGATAACCAGTGTATCTATCTACACCCTGAGCTTAAAAGACCTAGACAAGGACCTCAGCCTAATAAGCTTGATGATGGGTCCAACAAAGTTGCTTCTGAAACACCATTGGAAGATACTGGTGACACTGGCCTTTCTGGAGAAAAGGATGGTAATGATGGCCTTCTTATAGGAAAAGATAGTATTGCTGGCCCCTCTGGTACTAAGACTATCCAAGCTCAAAAAGGGGTCCAAAAGTTTAAGAAATTCCATAGATTTCCTAAACCAAAACTAAACTACGTCCCTAAAACCAAGAGTCAAACAAAAACTCAGCCTAAACCAACTCATGACTCTAAGCCAGTTGAAACTTCTGAGATGGTTGCAAATTCTAAGTCTGGTGAAATTTCTAAGCATGTTGATGTCCATGACTCTGAAACCTCCAATGCTATGATGGAGAAATAAGAAGTGCCCATGACAGTTGTAATCCCAGTGCTAACTTCTGAGTCTTCTAAAGATGGTGCAATCTCTGATTCTGAGGAAACTACTGCAGAAGTTCCACCTGCTATTATTTTCAGTGCTGAAAATGACATCCTTATGCAATGAAGGATCCTCTTCTCCTGAGATATCTGTTTATGGCTCAGCTCAGAACACCAGTGAATCACAGATTTCCTCACATGTGAAAGACTTGACAAGAAAGTTTTCAACTCCACAGTCTGACCCTGCTTTTAAGAAAGGAAAAGGGAAAGGTTCAGTCAGAGATGATTCCCTTTCAGTAAACAAACAAAGTAAGGTTTTCTCCCCTTTCAATTCTCTTTCAGCTGCTAAAAAATTCTTTCAATCCCAGCAGAAAAAATACCAGAATAGGTTTCATGTTCTGACCAATGAAGATAGTGAAGAAGTGGAGTTTCAAGCTGAGCCTTCCACTGCAGATGAATCATCCTCATCTCAGGTAAGTGCATCTATGGTAAGCTCCACTCTTTTAGGAAATGTGATTAAACAATAAAAAAAAGGGCAAAAAGCATCTAAACCTAAGAATGACTCCTATGTAACACAGTTAAATAGGATAATGACTAGATCAAAAAGCTCTAATGACGTTTCTGTATGAATTACATCAACACTAAGTTTTTAGTTTGGAATCTTAGAGGGATGGAAACATCCCTTGATAGATTGGTTAACTTGACTCTTAGACATAGATTTGAGCTTATCTGTATTATTGAACCAATGCATGATTGGGAGGTCGTCGCCGTAACTCTCAAATATACAATTTAGATACACTTACTACCTCTACACACAATTAAGTTTATAATGGCAAGTAAGGTTCGTTTCCACAGAGAAGAAGTTATTTCTATGTATATCTTGTAGCATGCATATACATATACATATATAAAAGCAATGTAAACAAATGGGGGGTTTTGAGTTGAGTTTTGTTTAAAACACTACTATGTAAAACAACTAGAACTTTAAAGTTACAACTACTTTACCATATGATTATTCTAACTAAAGATTTAACTAAGAGAATAAGAGACTTGGGTACATGAGATTAGCATCTTCTTGTTATGGATTTTTCCTCAAACTTTATTATGTTACTTTGAGAATGGTGATTGTTTGTAATGGGAAATCATCTCGATTCTAGTTGTGAATCATGAAAGCATCTTCACAACTCTTATTGGCAACATATCTATATGATAGCAAATAGATAAATTGATCAATGTTAATTAAAATTAGATGTTTTCCCACCTTACCCATGTAATGTGATAACACAATTGACATGAATATAATGCTAATGAATGATCTCAAGAACAAATATAATTGATAACAACATATATTTGATTCCTAATTCACTACCTTTACATAGAAGAAATGATAGCATTTCAACCATGGAAAAGCAATGTCTAACACATATCCAACACATATCTATAACTAGGAAATCATTCCGAACCATTTCAAGCATCAAATACACATAAAATTCATGATCATTCAATGACAAATCATCAATTCCTAAGCTTCATAAACCATGTTCTCAAACCATAACAAGAGATCCAATCTCATATACCCAAGATGGGTTTTAGCCTACAATCATACTTATATAATCACAATCATAATCCATACAATATACCATGATGAATTCAAAGATCAAATTGAAAAGGAAATGAAGAAAATGAGTTTTCTGCCCTGAAAATCGATCCTCTAACAGATGAGGATGATTTTCTTTTATACTCCAAAAATAACAAAATAAAATAAAAATAAAAAAACAAAGTGACACTTGCAACATCTTCGCGGGCCGCGAGAAATCCTTCGCGGACCGCGAGCCTGGTTCTCGCGGCTCGCGCCCGGGGATTCGCGGCCTGCGCGTCTATGGCTTCCGTGGTCCGCGACCGAGGTTTCGCGGACCGCGCGTCTGGTCCTCGCGAGCCGCGGACGAAGTTTCGCGGATCGCGCGTCTCCGGCTTCCGCGGTCCGCGACCGAGGTTTCGCGAACCGCGCATCTGGTCCTCGCAAAACAGCAACACACACCCTCGCAGCTCGCGACCGAGGTTTCGTGGCCCGCGAGAGTGTGCCTTCACGCCACTTCTACGACCGGTTCTTCAATGTATTTAACTTCTTCAGGACGGTCATAGAAGGTCTTCAAATAATCCAAATCCATCGCAAGTACAATTCAAGGTCGAAATGCACGTCTTCAATTTCAAACCATTATGAATGATTCGGTCTAAAAGTCTAATATAAAAGTACAAAATACTATCTAAAACAGCTCTCAAATGCTACAAAATAAGAGTATATCTAGGACCTATCAATGATAACAATACATGTGATATTTACAGACAACTTCTTCATTTTGATAACTGCATCTATGGCTGCTCAGGCCAAATTTGGTTATTCTGGACAAATAACATAGCTGTTTCTCTAGTGCATGATCACCTTCAATTCTTACATGTTAATATTAGATGCACTTCACTCAATAATGATGCCTTTTTTATATATGGTCTGAGAACTAAAAAAGGCAGGAAAGATCTTTGGTCTTGTCTTTAATCTTATTCTCATAATGCCTCTCTTCTCATTGGTGATTTTAATTCTATTACATCCATAGATGAATATAGGGGTCCTTCTTCACCTAAACTAGGTAATATCAGGGACTTCAATGATTTTATTAATGTTTTAGCATTAGAGGAAATCAACACTGTTGGTAATCTCTTCTCTTGGTCAAATAAGAGAAGAATTCCCACCAGACAGACTAGATAGAGGTCTATGTACTTCATTTTGGAGTACTAGATTTCCTTCTTCCTCAATCCAAATCCTTAATAGGGTAACCTCTGATCATAACCCTATGCTACTTACTATCAGTAGTTCTGTTCTCTCCTCACCTAGAACTTTTAGGTTTATCAATACATGGTATAAAAGAACTGATTTCAGTTCTGTCATTAATGACAATTGGAATCTTCCAATGACTGAGACAGGCCTCTTGGGCTTTTTCCTTAAAATGATAAGGTTAAAAAGAGTCCTTAAGGTCTGGAATAGAGATCACTTTGGCAATGTTCATGAAAATGTGGAAAAAGCAGAGAGAGAGCTTGAGGTTCAAGAAATTGCTTCTGATCTCAATAACTCTCTTGAGGAACTTTTGAAACTAAAACTCTCCAAAGCTAAATTAGTTAGAGCTCTTTATGAACAAAAGCACTTCTGGAAACAGAAGGCTAAGGTCAAATGGCTTAAAGAGGGAGATAATAATACCAAATTCTTTCATAACTATGTTAGGGAAAGAAAAAACAGACTCAACATTACAAAAATCAAGAGTTCTGATGGTATTTGGCTTTATAATATAGCTGATATTGAAAATGAGGCTATTCAATATTATAAACATCTCCTTTCTGATGATAGTCCTCCAGACAGTGATTTCTTTCAAGCTCACTTCCTGAGCCAAATTCCAAAGCTCATTACAACTGAAGATAATCAGAAATTACTCAGTCCAGTCACTTTGTCAGAGCTTAGGAAGATAGTTTTTTCTCTTAATAAAAATAGCAGTCCAGGTCCAGATGGTTTTACAGCCAATTTCTTCATTAAATCCTGGGAAACTATTTCTACTGATCTACTAATGGCAGTCTCTGAGTTTCAACAAGGCAAGGAAATCCCGAAAGGGATAGCTAGTACTTGGATTACTATTATCCCAAAAAAAAAACCCCAGTTTCCTTTGATGACTATAGGCCTATTAGTCTCTCCAATGTTTTGAACAAAATCTGTTCTAAACTTTTAATGGAGAGACTTAAGCCTTTGATGTCTAAAATCATTTCACAAAATCAGTCTGCATTTATGAAAGGAAGAGACATTTCTGATAATGTCATCTTACTACAAGAAATGGTCAGATTTCTAAATAGGAAAAGTAAGGACCCTAACTGTATTATTAAGCTAGATCTTAGAAAGGCATTTGATAGAGTTAAATGGCATTTCTTACAAGCAGTCCTAATGAAGTTTGGATTTCATGGTCGATTTATTTTTAGTATTATGCAGAATCTCTCTCAGGCATGGTTCTCTGTCCTCATCAATGGTAAGCCTGTTGGATTTTTTCAAGCTACAAGAGGTATAAAGCAAGGGGATCCCCTTTCTCCCTTTCTATTTAATATCTTTTCTGAGGCTTTTACTAGGAGTTTATCTTTTGCTTTTCAAAAAGGTAAAATGCAGTATTTTGATCTCCCTGTTAATGCCATGCAAATCTCTCACTTAAGTTATGCTGATGATACAGTTGTTTTCTTAAATGCCAATAGATTAACTTTGACTAGATTCAAGGCTTTTCTGTTAAAATTTGAGGAAGTCACTGGTCAAAAACTTAACTATAGTAAGAGTGATATTTTTATTTCCAAGCATGCCTCCCAAGTTCAAACCAATTTCATCAAAAGAACCTTAGATATGAAATTAGGATCCTTTCCTTTCAAATATCTAGGTGTTCCCATTTTTAGAGGTAAAGCTCTCAATGCACACTTCCAACCACTACTTGAAACTATTGATCAAAAACTCTCAAACTGGAAAAACAAATGGCTTTCAACTGGTGGGAAAATTACCTTGATTAATTCCTTATTTATTCCATACCTCAACACATATGGTCAGTCATAGTTCCACCTAAGCAAGTTGTTAAAAAGTTTCAAAGAAAACTGAGCATTTTCTTTTGGGGGGAGCATGATCTGAAACCTAGGAAATCATGGAGGAAATGGGATGACCTTTGTTACCCAATCTCCCAAAATGGTTTGGGTTTTAGATCTATTCATACCATTATAGAAACTTGTTCAGTTAAACTGTGGTGGAAGTTCCAACAAGCAGAGGCTTTATGGACTCATTTTTTAGCATCTCTCCCTGCTTCATTTCAAACCTCTCCCACCTGGAGAAGGATATGTAAAGTGAATGAATGAGCTGAATTACATTCTAGAGTTATTATTGGAAAAGGAGATTGCAACTTCTGGTCCTCTAATTGGCTTGATATTGGTCCACTTATTGACCATTGTAATTATGCTGATACTAATATTCCTATGGATAGCTCTGTTGCATCATTTTTCAATAATAAATCTCACTTAATGCAACATCTATCCCCTCATCTATCTTCTGATATTATGTTTTTTTTTGCAGGAATCCCAACTCCATACACACAGGAATGATAAATTGATCTGGAAACTGGACACTAAAGGTCAATTCACTTTCAAATCAACCTACAACAAACTCAGACAGCCTAGGGGTATTATCTCTTCCATTCAACATTTATGGAACTTTAGATTGGAAAAGAAAGTATCTGTTTTTATGTGGAGAATGATCAATTCCTTTCTTCCTTTTGATAACATCCTTAAATCAATGCATATCTGTCTGCCCTCTAAGTGTCTTAAATGCTGCCATGAGGACTCCCTTGATCACTTTTATAATTCCTGTGATTTTACATTAAGCATATGGAAAACAATGCATATTTTCATGGGAATTGCTGATAGAAGATTTTCATCTATTTGGGAAAGACTCTCTTTCTATTTCACTTATAATGGTATGAGTGCTCTTCATAATCTTATTATTAGAATCACTCCAACCATTACTTGTTGGATTCTTTGGAAGAGCATAAATAAATGGCTATATGACAATATCCCATCTTCTTCAGTTAACATTCTTAGACAGATCAGGGAGCTTATTTTCATGACTTTCTGTGCTAAACCTTTCCTTATTTCCACTGCACTTGATTCAGAGATTGCTAACCATAGCTTTCTACCATTAGGAAAAAGGCCACCCAAACCAAAAAAAATCAAAATTGCTTGGTCTAATCCCCTAGCTGGTCTAAAAATCAATGTGGATGCTTCATGGTGCAGTTCTTCACTCTATGCTGGCATTAGTGTAATTACTAGAGATAACAGAGGAGGATTTATCTCTGGGAAATGTTCATATATTAATGCCAGTACTCCTCTAGAAGCTGAACTTAAAGCTATTCAATTGGCTATTTTCTGTGCAAATGGTATTACTGATCCTATAATTATGGAATCAGATTGTCTCAATGCTATGTCTTCTATTTTAAATCTCATCACTTCCCATTGGAAACTTTTTCAATTAGCAGACTCTATTAAACAAACTTTATCCTCTTATTATCTGTGTCATGTTTATAGAGAAGCTAATAAACCTGCTGATGCTATGGCTAAACTGTGCTTTAAATCTCAACATGATTTATCTTTCAGCTTTGGCTCACTTCCTAATGAAGTTCAAGGACTCATTAGATTGGACCAAATGTGTACTCCCTCCCTTAGAATTTCCAGAATAGATTCTACTGACTGAAACTATTGTTTACAGATGATGAAGCTCATTGATGGTTTCATCAATGAGTTTTCAAACCTTGCTGATACAAGAATCTTCAGTGCTGTTGGAGGAACAATTTCTTGGTCAACCTGATCCAATTCTGATCCAACAGAGGTCGGAGCTGCAACACCTCACCTGGTGCTTTTTACACTCTGAGGAATGATTTTGAGAAAACTTGGAAGGATTCATAGGCTGCCTTGTGTCTGAGTTGCCTCGCGCTTCTGATTCACTAATAAGCAAATGGATTTTACTCCTTTTTTAACAAAGTCTTAGTCCTAGTGACTTCTTGATGTATAGAATGATTTTTTTCCTAGTGTTAATATGTAGTCTAGCTCATTCTTTTTGGAAGCTATGCTTAGCTTCGGGTAGATCCTTTTTTAGGTCTCTACTTAACCGTTATTATAAGCGGTTTTTGTAACATTACTTTAATTGTCTTGTTATTTAAAAGGCATGGGGAAGCCAATATAAATCCCTCCACCATTGGTGGTTTCAAAAAAAAAAAAGTTTAGTAGAGTTCGGTAAAAATATAATTTGATAAAATTTAGATTGTTTCGTCTCGTTAATCCCATATATCTATATATTATTTTCTCATGTTTGAATGTAGATATTAAATCTATGTTTTTGTAAAATAAATGAAAAGGTGAAAAACCCTCGTATCTCCCAGACGTAAAATGTAGGGTTTGTTTCGATGGAACTTGCAGATATTTGTTAATTTAATTAATATGATTCTGTATCGAGAAATTTAACACATTTTCAAAGTACTAATTGGACAATTTTTTTAGGTGACAAAATCAGACACGTGATTCATCACGTGACAAAAAATTTGATAATAATAATTTTTTAAGTGCCTGAAAGTCAGTTATGGGAGAGAATAAATAAAAATCTCAGCAGATGATGAAATTGTCTCGAAAATAATGAATTAGTTTAGCGGATCATCATCTGCTGAGATTTTTATTTATTCTCTCCCATAACTGACTTTCAGGCACTTAAAAAATTATTATTATCAAAATTTATTTTAGCCCGAATTTATTTTAAACAAAATTGGTTTAAAAGTGTTTTTATTTTAGCCCGAATATAGCTTTTGCTTTCAAAAGAGCCTACCTTTTGAGAGTTTACTAAACACTATAAATTGGTATAATTAAAAACGTAGCAGCTGAAAGTTGTGCCAAATAAATCCTAAGTTGAGACTTTTCGGCTATGGAGCTTAGCTAGGAAACTAGGATCAAAACTTGTAAGGGTTATGGGTGTTACATAGATTGACTTGACCCTTATATTTATTTTACGTTTTAGGATATAGGGTTGAGAGTTTAGGAGTTCATGTTTCTTATGTTTGAATATCGATATTAAATCTATGTTTTTCTAAAATAAATGAAAAGGTGAAAAGCCCTCGTATCGCTCAGTCGTAAAATGTAGGGTTTGTTTCGATGGAACTTGTAGATATTTATTGATTTATTAAATAGGATTCTGTATCGAGAAATTTAACATCTTTTCAAACTACCGACTGGACTATTTTATTAGGTGACAATTTAGGTCTTGTTCTTTTAAACTAATTTGCATGTTAAGTCAGTTTAGTAGAGTTCGGTAAAAATATAATTTGGTGAAATTCAGATTGTTTCGTCATGTTCATCCCATATATTTATATATTATTTTCTTATGTTTGAATATAGATATGAAATCTATGTTTTTCTAAAATAAATGAAAAGGTGAAAAACCCTCGTATCTCCCGGTCCTAAAATGTAGGGTTTGTTTTGATGGAACTTGCAGATATTTATTAATTTATTTAATATGATTCTGTATCGAGAAATTTAACACCTTTTCAAACTACTGACTGGACTATTTTGTTAGGTGACAAAATCTGACACACGATTCATAACGCGATACAAAATTCGATACACGATTCATCATCATCATCAAGCCTTTTCACTAGGCCTTTAACAAACAGTTTCTCATCATAAATACCCCACCCACAACCTGATCTAATCAAACAATTTAGAGGAGTAATACGACTAAAAATTCATTTCAATACAAGAAGAGAGACAAAACAAGTAAAATAAGAATCCAAACCGGGAATTTACATGAGATCTCATTATATGTTACCATGGAAATACGATTCAACATAGGGATATCAAAAACTGATCCGACTACGATACTAGATTATAGCAGAACACTTTGATCCAAATATTCCAACCTCAAACACTCGGCGACTTCAAGCTCACCATTAAGGTGTTATTTTTTGAAACGCTTCATTTTTGTTGGCTTGATATATGGGGAATCATGAATTTATGAGTATTATTGATAAAGCTCTATATAATTATTTTTTTAAGTGCCTCAAATTTTGATAAGGCTCCAAATAATTTTTTTCAAGTGCCTGAAAGTCAGTTACGGGAGAGAATAAATAAAAATCTCAGCAGATGATGAAATTGTCTCCAAAATAATGAAATAGTTTAGCGGATCATCATCTTCATTCATCCCAAGAAGACTTTGACTGCCCACTTCACAGTGGCAGTGAACACCTCTTTTGCAGATTTTTTTATGGTTGGAGGAGCATCCACTGGCAAATCAGTAGTAGCTCCATCCATAGCTCCATCGATCACAAGCATATCTCCAGAATCATCATCAGACTCTCCAATTGCAATGAGTATCAAGGTGCAGTTTTCTTTTGAGGGATTCCAACTGAAACTTGACAAGCTCAATCTCCAACTTGAATTCATTCAGGGTTTGTCGGGTTATATAAGAAGAAGAGGAAAAGAATAAATTGAGATGGGCTTTAAAGTGAAGAGGAAAGGCACAATATAGCCCAACTCCTAATTTGTGGGCTCACCGCTCCCCGACTTCACCACTGTATAATACTCCCGACATGTTGACGGAGGACGTTGCTGACCTGGTTATCAGACTGATGCTGGCGGTAATGAGGAATATTTTCCGAGTGTGATCGCTATGTGATGAAAGGGTTGTGGAAATCCGGCGACTTCAAGCTCACCACTAAGGTGTTAATTTTTGAAACGTTACATTTTGGTTGGTTTGATATCTCGTGCATTTATTTTAGAGAGAATTTCATAGAGGCCCCCTAACGTTTTCCAAAGTACCGGTTTGGCCCCTATCAGATTTTCATGTCAAAATGGCCCCTAACCTTCAGTTTTTGTTTCATTCCGCCCTCCTATGGCTAAAATATAAGCCGCCACCCCATCTTTCTATCATCTTCTCCGACGATAATATTCCATGATTTTACTTTTAAACTAAATTCAGACAACAAAATATTTGAATAAATAGGATAATTTAAAGCAATTTCTCTATGCAAGTCCATTTTTCTCTTGCAGGTCCACATTTTACCATAATGCCCCTGATGGAACCCTATGATTTCAAGCCCATTTTTTGCCTTAACAATATTAGGGGTATTATGGTAAAAATACGGACCTGCAAAAAAAAAAAAAAGGACCTGCATGGAGCAACCCCCTAATTTAATGATGCAATACCTTGCCCAGAAGATGAAAAAGGAGCTCAATGATGAATGAAATGGTAACCAATATGATTTAATCATCCTATATATTCAATTTCATCGTTTGCCGCTGATGATGTCTGCTTAATGATGTATACTCCTCCGCCTCAATGATGACTGAAATGGTAACCAATTTTTCTGCAATTTTATCGTTGGACAAAGTCTGCTCCAACGAACGCTTGCCGCCGCCTCCGGCCATTAACAGGAATGATTTAATTGTAGACCCGCGCCAAATAAATAAGGGATTTTTTGGAGTTAAATCTACGTATACGCTTACATATATATTGATACGGGGAAAATCCGCACTAGTAAATCGAGGCCTCGGATAGTTGATGTATCCGAGGGCTTCTGGATGAGTGGATGGTGAAGTATGAGAGCTGTTTCGCTGATGTGCTTGGCTATCCGGACTCCAAGGCTTCAGATGAGACTTGCAAAGGACTTGTTCTCCCGATACCTGCAAAACAAGCCCCCGGCGCTACTTCGGGGGTAGTAGCTCCGGTGTAATGATGAGATTTCGTGCCTTGAAAGATAAAATTCTGTATTCAAGAGTTAGAGAACTTACCTGAAATGGCTGATTGCGGCCTCCTATTATAGGTGTCCTGGAGCGCCTACCTCGACCCCTTTTTCCTGCTGATTGCGGCACTCTACTGGGCCGGGAAAAGGGCCCATGGCCGAGGATTGAGGAAGTAGCGCCTTTCCCGCGAGAGGCACATCCGGACAAGAAGGAGGACAGATAGTGACAATGAGAAGTGGTCCTGACTCTTATCCAAAGTAGGAAACCTCAACTATAAATACTAGTCCCAAACAGTGAACAAGGTATGTGACTTATATCTCTCTACTTTATATTGAGAGTATTTCCGTACGTTTTTCCCTCATCGCTATCCCCATCTCATCATCATGCTGGAACTTCTTCCCCGGGACGCCTCCCGGGTATTGTTTTACAGGATCGTTGCGAGTTTACTTGGAAGGAGACCCAGATAGCGTTGAGAGCCGGGAAACGGGCGGATTTTGGTAGCATCAATTGGCATGCCCGATGGGAAATATTTCCACCTTCGCACGATGGAGTCGCCAAGGAGAGGGCGCGGGCGCCCGAAGAAGAATGCGGCACCTTCGGAGGGTGGTTCTCTCCTACCCCCGGGAGATGATGTGACTTTGAGACAATTGCAGGAGGAGGCTAGGTATCAGCGTGAGCCGGGAGTACCACAGGATGGCCACGTGGAAACTGCCTCCGACGAAGCTGACTCGGAAAGAGAGTATCAGGATGAGCAAGAAGGACCTAGGCCCGCCGGGGAAGGCAGTCCCCGGGCTCAGGGACCTGAAGCCCGGAAGGAGGGACAATATATATCTGGCCAGTAACCCTTAGACCCGGGGACCGGTTTTCCCGGAAGAGGGGCAAGCCTTGGTCAATTCGGAGGAATCGGCAGCGTTGGAGTTCATGAGAGCCAACAAGGAGTTGTACCGCCAGTGGGTACTCTCTACCCGAGAAAGCCTTAGGCAAAGGGAACCCGGGGGGAACCCGACAGGCCTTCCACGGGGACCCCAAAGAGAGGTTATCGATCTGGACGGAGTTGTGCAGCCGCCAAGGATACAAGGGCGCGTGAATTCCTCAACCGTCCCACCTTCTTTCCCTCCGAATTACGGAGTCGGAGGGGGAGAAGCTACAGGACAACAATAAAATTTAGCTCCATATGCTCCGCCCTACTACCCGCGTTCTAACTGGTGGTTGGGGCAGATCGGGTATGATCCGCCAGTCGTGCCTGTGGAGTTATTGGGTCGCCAGGCCCCGGGGACCCAGGGAAACCCGATCCAGTATTCTATGCCGATGTATGGGTCAATGGGGATGAGCTACGGTTACCCGGAGATACACTATCGAGAAGACGATAGGATGCGGGGTTATCAGGTGGTTCAGCAGGACCCCAACTCTTTGGAGGCGCGACTTGACAAGCTGGTGGAAAGAAACGGAGCTAAACCCACATCCCCATGGGTACCTCGAGTGCTTGCATACCCATGGCCGCCGGGACTCCGGGTCCCGGAGGGAATCCCAACGTATAATGGAGATACAGACCCGGAGGAGTTTGTCAGGACGTACCAGAACCTAATGGTCTCGAGGGACTTCCCGGAGGAATTGAGATGCAAGTTAGTGGGCTGCTACCTGAGGGGAAACTGTCTCCTATGGTTCGATTCCTTGCCCCGGGAAAGCCTTAGAGATTATTACGATTTCTCTAAGGCTCTGCTGTTTAGGTACGCCGGACTAAAGAAGGAAGGGAAGCAGCTGACGGAGCTACTTACCACCCGGAAGAAAACTGCAGAGGGGCCAATGGAATATTACCGAAGGTACATGGACGATAGTATGAAGGTCATTGACAGGCAGCAGCAGGAGAAGGCGGTGATGAGTGGATTTATAAATGGCTTAAGGGATATGGCGCTGTTCCAGAAGTTGATGGAAAACATCCCGAAAACCTTTCACAACTTGCAGATGGCGGTGCAGCTGTATTGCACGGTTAATGATGCCACCCGGAAGAGAAAGAAAGAATCTGGGGGATTCCTCCCGGATAAGATGGAAAGGAGAAGGACGACAGACCCAAGTAGAAGGGATCCGGGTCCCGCGCCGGTGAACCGGGTAAGGGCAGATAGCTTCACTCTGCTCGGCAAATCCCGGACGGAGATACATACTATTCACAAGGATTTGTTCCCGGATCCGTTGCCCATCTAGGGGACCCCGTCCAGGGAAAATGCGGACAAATGGTGCGCCTATCACAAGTCTTATGGACATTCGACAGAGGGGTGTAGGGAGCTGAGGAACGAGATAGAAAAATTGATAGAATGAGGGAAGCTGAGAGACTGCATGGCGGCGGAAGCAAAGAAGGAATATCCGGTCCGGGACCAGCCTCAAGAGCAACCCCGAAGGAGGTGGAGGGCCAACCCCGGGAGAGGAAATGGGAGAGTCCAAGGCAACAGGGCCCCGGGGCGGCCAGCCATAGCTGCCACACCAGTTCAAGCGGTGGAACCGGCCCCAATACCCAACAGGATGATCAACATGATAAGCGGAGAAATCAGAGAAGCATGCCAGTCAGTTTCCGCTATCCGGGCCCGGACGGGATATGTCCCCCCGGGGGAGACTCAGGGGAAAAGATTTCATCCAAATGAAACTATTACTTTCTCTAAGTCGGATGCAGTCCCGCCATAGATACCTCATTCAGACCCAATGGTTGTAACAGCGGAGATTGAAGGTTTCCTGGTCAAGAGGGTGTTTGTGGACGACGGGAGCTGTGTGGAAATCATGTTCGCTTCTTGCTTCGATCAATTGGGGATTGGAAGACAGAACCTGAAAACCTCCCTCGTCTCCCTTGTCAGGGTTCATGGACAAACCGGAAGTTCCTCTAGGTGTTATCCCCCTTGCGGTATGATGGTGGACGAGAATGATCGGAGCAAGAGGGTCTCAGTGACATGCAACTTTGCGGTTATTGATGCGCTCTCACCGTACAATGTAATCATAGGGAGACCATGGCTAACCCAAGCCCGGGCAGTGAATTTCCCGTATCTACTGACGATGAAGTTCCCCACCGCGCAAGGAGTAGTGGTCGTGCGGGGAAGCCAAGCAGTCGCAAGAAGTTGCATGATGACGGCGGTATTGGACGCAAAGAAAGCAGTAGGGGTGGTACATGGAGAAGCTCCCCGCCTAGAGTTGGAGGAAATGCAAGTGGCGGACAAATGGATACTCACGGTGGGAAAGGATCTCCCGGAGAAAGTAAAAGGCGCACTGAAAGAACTCTTGGCCAGATACCAAGGAATGTTCTCATGGAGCCCAGAGGACATGGTGGGAGTATTACCAGAGCTGGGGGTACACAAGTTAAACATAAGCCCGGCAACCAAGCCAATCAGGCAGAAGAAAAGACTTGTAGCCCCGGAGAGAGCAGAATTCATAAAGAACGAAGTTCAGAAGTTGGAGAGAGCCGGGGTAGTCGAGGAAATCATTTACCCGGAGTGGATAGCTAACCCGGTCTTAGTAAAGAAGCATGATGGAAGCTGGCGCATGTGCATTGATTTTACAGACTTGAATAAGTGCTGCCCCAAAGATAGCTATCCTCTCCCAAATTTGGATAGGTTGGCAGAGGCCATCGCGGGATACTCGATGCTGGCTTTCTTCGATGCTCACAAAGGTTATCACCAGGTGCAAATAGATGAGGCGGATAAGGCTAAAACCTCCTTCATCACCGACTTTGGAACTTTTTGCTACAAGAAGATTCCCTTTGGCTTGAAGAACGCGGGGGCTACTTATCAGAGGATGGTGGACAAACTCTTTAAGGATCAAATGGGAAGGAACATGGAGGTGTATGTCGACAACTTAGTGGTTAAAAGCAGGGCTTACGGGGCCTTCTTGAATGACCTGGAGGAGATGTTTGAAAAACTGGAGCGAAGCAATCTAAAGCTGAACCCCTCCAAAAGTACCATTGGAGTGAGTGCGGGGAAGTTCTTGGGTTTCATGGTATAAGTCGGGGCATTGACGTCAACCCGGAGAAGGTAGAGGCCATAGCCAAGATGACCTCTCCCAGGACGGTGAAAGAAGTACAGCGGTTGACGAGGTCCCTCGCGGCTCTCAGCCGATTCCTATCTAAGGGAGCAGATAGACAACTGCCCTTCTTCAACATTCTCAAGAAGGCCAAGACGTTTGAGTGGTCCGGGGAGTGTGAAAAGGCGTTCCAGAACCTGAAAGAGCACCTTTGATAGTTGCCAACCTTGAAGAAGCCATACCCGGGGGAGGAACTTTTTCTGTACATAGCGGCATCCTGGAAAGCAATGAGTGTCGTGTTAATCAAAGAGGATGAGGGAAAGCACCATCCAATCTACTTTGTTAGCCGGGCACTTAGTGGGGCAGAGACCTGGTATACTGAGATGGAGCAACTGGTTCTGGCATTGGTGCACGCTTCAAGGAGGCTTAAACCTTATCTCCAGGGCCATTCCATAGTGGTCCTCACCAATTACCCGCTCAAACAAGTCATGTTCAAACCGGAGGCATCAGGGAGAATGATGAAATGGGCCATAGAGCTGGGAGAGTATGAGATCCGGTATGAGCCAAGAAGAGTTATCAAGGGGCAGGCCCTAGCAGATTTCCTGGTGGAATCAGAAGCAAGGATATACGAGGAGCAGGAAATGCCTAAGGCTGAGGTAATCCCGGCTTGGAAGTTGTACGTGGACGGATCGGCACATTCTGGAGGCAGCGGAACGGGATTCTTGTTGGTTAGCCCGGAAGGGAAGGAGTACCTTTACGCGGTCCAATTAGATCCCTCATGCATTTCCCGAATGAGGTGCTGACCTTCTGATCTTTCCTCGCATTTGAGCAAAGGCTGGGGGTATCCTCTCTTGTACAGCTCCCCATGTTGGACCACATATTTTGTCGCTTTAAGTCTCAGCTTCCGGACATACACCTTTTCCTCTGGGGTGATTCCCTCTTCTATGTACACCCGCATGGGGGTGATCCAGGATTCCTCCTCATTTACCAACATTACTTGGTCGCTATCCTGGTAGCTCCTTCTTCCCAGTACCTCTATGTACAACTTTTGGTTAGGCTCGGATTTTAGTTCCGAAGAGGCCAATTTGCTCAGGGCGTCTGCTTTACTATTCTCCTCCCAGGGAATTTGGATCAGATCAAAGGACTCGAAACTGGCTACTAGAGGCTTTACCATCTCCAAGTACTTTTGCATGCTCCTCTCCCGGGTTTCGTATTCCGTACCAGCTGGATGTGCACAACAGACTTTTCACGGTCTTCAATACACGTGTTTGACTGCTAATATCTTTAACTACGTATATTATAAAGATCTGAAAATTTGATATTAATAAACTACATGTTATGACGATTCCAACAATATTAGATACGACAATATTTTTGTTTATCTATGCATTCAAAAATTCAGTCAAAATTTAGCATATTTGACTGAAAAAAGTCTCCTGTGCAGAAACAGCTGGTCCAGAGGGAGTAGCATTTTACATACAAGTTTTCCTATCTAGGAAAGATAAGAAATAAAGCCTTAATGGGCACCTCCATCTGGCCACACCGCAGAGATGCGCGGGAGCGTGAAGAGGTCGCTGGGATAGATCCCGCGAGGCCAGAAATAACCCGCATTCCCGTTCTTACAAAAGTCATCCATATCTAAGGGGGAAAGGCGGAAGAGGTTGTGGTCGCTGGCAATGATTTCCGGGAGATTAGAAAGAGGTTTCTTGTCCTCAGGTAGGAGGGAGTCGTTCCAGGCGGGCATAGGGTAAACCCGGGAGTCGCACTGGAAGAAGCCTGTTGTAGGATACCCCTTAGCAGATTTGGGCTTACTCAGGAGGAAATCCTTTACCCCGGAGCGGATGGTAAAGGAGAAAACGCCCGGGAAAGAAGCGTGTGCTTTCCGCAGGGCATAGAAAGAGTGGAAAAGTAAGAGAGTATGAGGAACGGAGCACCTAGCGCAATTGAGAAAGAAGGCCAGGATCAGAACTACCCCGTTGGGATGTAGCTGGGTCGGGGCTACTTTATAGAAGGTTATTATTTCAAGGAAGAGAGGAGGGAAGGGAAGGCTAAGTCCATATTGAAAGTGGATCCAGGGAATACATGTGACCTCTCGCTCGGAGGTCCCCGGGGGAAGTTCAGATAAAGAAGCATTCACAGGGAGAGGAATGAAGGAAAACTTAGCTAGATCTAAGGCATCCCTATCTAAAGAGAGAGAATCCCCAGGAACGCCAAAAAATTTAAGCCCCAACGGGCGCACCCCATGAGTGGGCCCCCGGGGGACATCGTCGCCAATTTCTTCATCAAAGACCTCCTTATCCAGATCCTCCCGGGGGTGGCTAGAATGATCCCCCTGGTGTGAACTCGCCTCATCCAAGGCAGACGCGCCCAGGACGTCTCGGGGCACGCTGAAAGCCGCGGATCGAGTGTCCGGGGAGGAATTCGGAAAGGGAACCGGGTTATCAGCAGCCCTAAAATGAACCTCAAACTGATCTTGGACCCCTTCAGTGTCTAAAGAGGAGTTGGAGAGAAGTGGGGAACCCATGAAGAGAAGAAAAGGAGAGGGAGTTAGAGCTTACTTGGTTGAAAAGATGGAGGATCGGAAAAGCAGAGTGTCTGGAGAATATTTGAAGAAAGTAATCTTATGCGACTGGGGGGGTTAGGCCCCTTATATAATCAGATGAATAGGAATCTCCACCTCAAAAGAAGGAAAAGCAATGATGACACGGTGAACGAGGTACTGATTAATACAGAATAGGGAAAGACGACGTCGTCAGAAATTAATTTTGACACGGATGGGTCCTACCAAAAGAAATAACGATAGGAGGAGGAGCGTAGGAGACCAGTCCCCCGCATCACAGAAGCCCGGATGACTGGTCTGGGGGGCTAGTGATAATACCGGCCCAACACTCTACTGGGCCGGGAAAAGGGCCCATGGCCCTGGATTGAGGAAGCAACGCCTTTCCCGCGAGAGGCACATCCGGACAAGAAGGAGGACAGATAGTGACAAGGAGAAGTGGTCTTGACTCTTATCCAAAGCAGGCAATCTCAACTATAAATACTAGTTCCAAACAGTGAACAAGGTATGTGACTTATATCTCTCTACTTTATATTGAGAGCATTTCCGTACGTTTTCCCCTCATCGCTATCCCCATCTCATCATCACGCCGGAGCTTCTTCCCCGGGACGCCTCCCGGGGATTGTTTTGCAGGATCGTTGCGAGCTTACTTGGAAGGAGACCCGGATAGCGTTGAGAGCCGGGGAACGGGCGGATTTTGGTAGCATCAGACTCATCATTCTTTTCCTCTTCCCCGCGTATACCTCACGTGAGACTGTACCTCATGTATCTTGCTTAAGATCCTCTCACGTGCTCGTGTATTTTCCCGGCAGTTTCCTTAAGTAGTTGCTTCATCACATTTCCCATTAGTTGATGACGCACTCTGTATCATCGTATATAGAGAAAAACGAGAGACAATTAATTCCAAGGAACCATTGAGCTCAAACGGTAAGAGAAAGGTTACTTTGTGAGTTCGCCGGAGAAGATGATAGAAAGATAAGGGCGGCGGATTATATTCTAAAATAGATTTAGTTAGGAAATAAAATGTGAGTGACTTATGGTATAGTGGTAGAAACTTTGTCTATTGTTTTGGGAAACCTAAGTTTGAATCCAGCCACAAGCATTTTGTTTCAAACTTAAATGAACCTGAAACTACTTATATACCTCTAATATTTAACGATTTTAAAAAGTTAACGTCCAAGTTAGCCATAATGGGCCAAAATGAAACAGAAACTGAAGGTTAGGGGGCCATGTTGACATGAAAATTCGATAGGGGGCCAAACCGGTACTTTGGAAAATGTTAGGGGGTCTCTATAAAATTCTCTTTATTTTATGAGTATTATAGAAATTGTTTGTTGTAATGGTGTCTATCTATTATGTCTGTCATTCCATTTTGTGTATTATTACTTCATGTAGTATGTACATTCTACTTCATCTTCACGTATTCATTTCTATTGAAACAAAATATGTCAAATTGAAGAAAAAAAATCATTCATAACATTCATCATTTTGTTTCACACATTTTTCATCAACCATTAATCATAATTGTATAAAATAAATACTAATAAAAGTAGCATGGATTTGTATATTTGATATTGTGAAGTATTACCTTATTGGATACTTTAAAAATGTTTCTTAAAAATCCAAAACCTAATATCACCACAATAAGGATAAACTACAAATATTTTCATATTTATATATTTTTAAAAAAAATTAGGAACAATAAAATTACAAAGTCTCCAATTATACATTACAAACTTCATTTTTTAAGGGTAATCTACAGATAAACTCCATATATGCAAAGCCGCTTCACCTACTTGCAGATCTTATTTTTTCAAAATTTACAAAAATAGCTTTAATTAATCCTACTCAATATCAAATTTGTATATTGTACCTCAATGTTTATTTTTATGTCATGAATTGATTCTTTCCAGAAAAGATCAATAATATCTCAATATTAATATTTGAAATAAAGTAAATTGTACTGTTCTTTTCAATTAATTATTTAAGTTGTTTCGTTAACATTTCTATCTATTTTTTATTCTATAAAATATTTTATATTGAGTCATGAAAATATTAACGATAAATAAAAACGTTTACGTATAATCAGAACCATATGGGACCTCCAAAGTGAGTTCACTTGTATTTCCTTTTCTCATATATATAGGGAAGCTAATGCTGTTGCTGATTCGTTAGCCAAACTAGCTAGCAATTCCACAGTTTCACATGAATTTAACCATCATTCATTGCCTAAGGAAATCAAGGGACTAGTGGCGCTAGACAGTAGAGAATTTCCTTACATCAGATTGAACTAGGAACCTTTTACTGGTGTAGTTTTTCTTTACTTTTTCAGGTCATGATGAAACATTTTTATATGGCAGGCACTGGACTAAAATTAGCTCAGGTGTTATTTCTCTCTTCTACTTTCATTTTTCTTCACACAGAATCATCCATTCTAAGATTTCTCTCTCTTGGCAGATCAAAAGCACAAGGCCTTTTGGCCTTGTGTTGCACAACAAGTCATCATGACACAAAAGGGAAAAGAGCAACACAAATTCAAGAGCCCTCTCAGGACTATATCTGGGAGCCAAGTGGATCCTCAGAGGTTACACTCTCACCAACTTCGAAAAACTGACTTCTACTGCTCAACAATCTGAGGAGGTAGTGAGTTCTGGTCACATTCAAGGGGCTAATTTGTGGTTCGTCTTGCTCGGCTAGCCGACCCCTAATCTGCCCTTTGCAATGTTATCCTCGCCGTGGCAAACAAGTGTTAGCGACTTGTCGAAAGACCTGTTGAACACTGACTTGGATCGGATGAGTAGATATCGATCAGAACTTACTAATCATAGACTCAAAAGTATTTGTTCTTGATAGCCCCTAGATATACTCTTATTTTGTAGCATTTGAGAGCTGTTTTAGATAGTATTTTGTGTAATTATATTAGACTTTTGGACCGAATCATTCATAGTGGTTTGAAATTGAAGACGTGCATTTCGATCTTGAATTGCACTTGCGATGGATTTGAATGATTTGAAGACCTTCTATGACCGTCCTGACCGCGTTTGATACATTGAAGAACCGGTCGTAGAAGTGGCGTGAAGGCACACTCTCGCGGGCCGCGAACCCTAGGTCGCGAACCGCGAGGGTGTGTGTTGCTGTTTTGACCATGCCAAGTTTCGCGCGGGCCGCGAAACTCCGGTCGCGAGCCGCGAGGACCGACCAGCACGAAGACCATGCCGAGACCGAGGCGCGCGGACCATGCCGAGACACAGGCGCGCGCGCGCGGGGGTGCGAGACTCCGGTCGCGGACCACGCCGAGACACGGGCGCGCGCGCGCGCGGGCGCGAGACTCCGGTCGCGGACTACGCCGAGACACGGGCGCGCGGGGCGCGAACCCTTGGCCGCGAGCCGCGAGAACCAGGCTCGCGGTCCGCGAAGGATCCCGCGCGACCCGCGAATGGTCCTGCAACTTGCATTTTGTTTGGCTTTAAATTTAATTGTTTTGGAGTATATATTGGAACTTATCCTCATTGTTTTGGGGATCGTTTTACAGAGACTTAAGCTCATTTTCTTCATTTTCTCTTTGGATTATCACTTTGAATTCACCATGTATTATTGTATGGATTATGGTTATGATTATATAGTTATGGTTGTAGGCTAAACCCCATCTTGGGTATGTGAGATTAAACCTCTTGTTATGGTTTGAGAACATGGTTTATGAAGCTTAGGAATGGATGATTTGTCATTGAATGATCATGAATTATATGTGTATTTGATGCTTGAAATGGTTAGGAATGATTTCCTAGGTATAGATATGTGTTGGATATGTGTTAGACATTGCCTTTCCATGGTTGAAATGCTATCATTTCTTCTATGTAAAAGTAGTGAATTAGGAATCAAATATATGTTGTTATCAATTGTATTTGTTCTTGAGATCATTCATTAGCATTATATTTATGTCAATTGTGTTATCACATTGCATGGGTAAGGTGGGAGAACATCCAATTTGAATTAGCATTGGCCAATTTGTCTATTTGCTATCATATAGATAAGTTGCCAATGAGAGTTGTGAAAATGCTTTCATGATTCACAACTAGAATAGAGATGGTTTCCCATTAAAAACAATCACCATTCTCAAAGTATCATAACTAGGTTTGAGGAAAAATCCATAACAAGAAGATACAAATCTCATGTACCCAAGTCTCTCATTCTCATTAGTTAATCTTTTAGTTGAATCTTTAGATGCTAAACTAGTTGTAATTCTAAAGTTCTAGTAGTTTTACTTAGTAGTGTCTTAAACAAAACTCAACTCAAACCCCCCCCCCCCCCCCTTGTTTACATTGCTTTTATATATGTATATGTATATATATCCTACAAGATATACATAGGAATAACCTTTTCCCTGTGGAACGAACCTTACTTGCCATTGTACACTTAATAGTGTGGAAAGGTAGTAAGTGATCTAAAAATTGTATATTTGAGAGGTACGGCGACGACCTCCCAAATTTTGGCGCCGCTGCCGGGGATTAGGCGTATTTTTATGTGTATATTGTAGTTTTATTTCTAATCTATCTTTCTTTTTAGGTTCTATTTTGGTTTGGAACCCTATTGCTCTAGCTCTTGGTGCATGGTTCTTACACGATCCTCGAACCAAGACCCTTTGCAATACGATTCCGAGCTAGTAAGAAGTCTCCGCCAACTTAGGAGGCAAGTGCAAGAGTCACTAGCATCTAATCCTCTATCCCTTGAAAGTGAATCACTACCTTTCAACATGGCGGACGATGAAGAGGATACCGGCCAAACCCCCCCCCCCCCCCCCCCCCGAAACCAATTCTACAACCCTTTCCAAAACCATAACACTTCTCCTACCAACATTTCTATGAGAGAGTTCATGTCCCCCAACTATGAGCAACAACAATCGAGCATTGTTTACCCGAACTCTCAATACGAAATCAAGACGGGAGTGATAAATTTGCTTCCAACTTTCCATGGTAGAGAAGTGGATGATCCGAATGACTTCCTTGAGGCTTTTCATAGGGTGTGTAGTAGTTTGAAACCTTCCGAGATGAGTGTGGATGAGTTCAAGTTGAAAACCTTCACTTTCACCTTGAAGGACAAGGCCGCTAAATGGTTAAGCCGTTTACCTTCATCATCAATCACTACATGGCCACAATTGAAGAAAAAGTTCCTTGACAAGTACTTTCCTCCCTCTAAGTCCTCGGTCTTGATACAAGCCATTAGCAACATCACTCAAGACGATGATGAGACCTTGTATGAGTATTGGGAAAGGTTCCAAACTCTCCTTTCAAGTTTCCCGTACCATAGCTTCACCGAACCTCAATTGGTGTGTTTCTATTACAATGGTTTGAATGATAGAGAAACCGAGTCGATGAATAGGACTTGTTATGGTTCCATTGGTAACCTTGGTTCATCCGATGCCATGATGCTATTTGAGCAACTAGCCGAGGGGTGCAAACCAAAGAGGGACCGGAGACTACGAGTGGGTAACTCCGGTGGAAGCAATGACGGAACTCGTCAAGAGATCAAGGAGCTTACGGCATTAATGAAGGGTTTCATGATGGGAAATAGCTCCGGAGGGAACACGGGGAACCAACCACGGCAACAAGTGATGACGTGTGGGATTTGTGCTTCGAACCATCTCACCGAATCTTGTCCTCAAGCAAACGAGGATTATAACGAAGAAGTCAATGCCATGGGGGTCTATGGAGGAAACCAAGGTTTTAGAGGCGATCAAGGAGGAAACCAAGGTTTTAGGGGCTACCAAGGGGGACGAGGCTACCAAAGTGGTAGGGGTTTTCAAGGTGGACAAGGCCAAGGTGGTGATAGGGGTAACCAAAGGAAGTATGATCCGTTTGCTCAACATTATAACCCCGGAACTAGAGATCACCCCAACTTTCGGTGGAGAGATGAACCGACGGGGCAACAAGGTGGCTACCAAGGGGGTTACCAAGGTCAAAGTGGTCAATCCTTTGATAGGACGAGGGGGCAAAATGACCAAGGCTACCAAGGAGACCAAAGCCACCAAAATCAAGGGTACCAAGGTTACCAAAACCAAGGGTACCAAGATTATGGCTATCAAGGGTACCAAGATCATCAAAACCCTCAATATCACCCTCAACCACAACAATACCAAAGGAACCAAGGTCAAGGCCGTTTCAATAACCGTGCTCCTCAAAATGCTCATCCGAGGTTGGAAGATAAATCCCACAATCAAGGTGAAAGCTCGGACCAATTCCCCCAAGATGCTCGACTCAAAAGCATTGAGGTGCAAATGAGTCAAATGGTCACGGTTTTGGGAAAGTTAGAAGCACAAAACTCCGGGAAACTACCCGCACAAACGGAGTTGAATCCAAGGCCTCATGCTAGTGCCATGACTTTGAGAAGTGGTAAACAAGCTCTTGAACCCGAGGTGGTTGTGAAAAAGGCACCCAAGAGAGGCCTTGTGAAGAAGAGCTTAGCCAATGACGAAGTTGAGGCGACCTTGGCCGACGAAGAAGTTATTCTTGAGGAGCTAGCCAAAGAAAAAGGTGAGGCCGAGGTTGAGAATGAGAAAGAACCTATTGATGAGGAACATGTAGAGACATCCTCTCATGTTGAACCAATGTCACCTCCATTCTCACCTCTTCACAAGAAAACTAGGGTGGACACTACCTTTGATGTGGAAGCACCATTTCCCGAAGCCTTGAAGCATACTCGCAAAAAGGAGATGGACAAAGAAGCTTTCGAAGTCCTTCGAAAGTGTGAGGTAAACATTCCTTTGCTCGATGCTATTGATCAAGTTCCTAGATATTCTAAGTTCTTGAAGGAATTATGTGTGAACCATCGTCAACAAAGATCTAAGCATGTTAAAAATGAAAAAATCAATGAACATGTGTCGGCTTTGTTTCAAGATAAAATGCCTACTAAATGTAGTGATCCGGGCATGTTTACAATTCCTTGCATCTTAGGGAACACTTACTTTCCTAGAGCCATGCTAGATCTAGGTGCATCCATAAATGTCATTCCATATACATTGTATGAATCGTTGAATCTTGGCACTTTGCATAAAACCGGCGTGGTGATCCAACTTGCCGACCGCTCTAATGCATACCCTAAGGGTATTGTTGAAGATGTCTTGGTGAAAGTCGACAAGTTGGTGTTCCCGGCCGATTTTTACGTTCTTGACATGGAACATGATAAATTTGCTACCCCTATCTTGTTAGGGCGTCCATTTTTGAAAACGTCAAGAACTATCATAGATGTGCATAGTGGTAGGCTTACCATGGAATTCGATGGGGATAAAATAGAATTCAACATTTATGGTGCAATGAAATACAATGATGAAGAAACTTCTTGCAATGCTATTGATGTGATTGAGCCTTATGTGCAAAAAGTTTATGAAAATGATATTGATGATCCCTTGTTAAATGCTTTAGCCAATAGTTTACACACAAGTAATGTTCATACATATGCTTTGAGTGCTAACTTGAAGGAAAGCATTTTTGAGCTAGATACTTTTGAGGAACTTTCTCTTGATGCACCAATTTTAGACCTTGAGATGTTGAAGGGCTCGGGCAACCGACCATCTTTCAATAAACCTCCGGTGGTGGAGTTGAAACCACTACCCGAGAATCTAAAATATGCATTCCTTGGTGGTGGTGAGAAATTACCGGTGATCATCTCCAACAAGCTCACCAAGGAACAAGAGGAAAGGTTGATGAAAGTGCTCCAAGGTCATAAGGAGGCCATTGGGTGGACCATTGCCGACATCAAAGGTATGAGTCCAAGTACTTGCATGCACCGTATACTATTGGAGGATGATGCTAAACCCGTCCGACAACCTCAAAGGCGGTTGAACCCTCCAATGATGGAGGTAGTAAAAGCCGAGGTGCTTAAATTGTTGGACGCGGGAATGATCTATCCAATCTCTGATAGTAAATGGGTAAGCCCAACGCAAGTAGTGCCAAAGAAAACCGGAGTGACCGTAGTGGAGAATAGCCATGGCGAATTGATTCCCACTCGTGTCCAAAATGGATGGCGTGTTTGCATTGATTACCGAAGGTTAAATGCGGTAACAAGGAAAGACCATTTCCCTTTGCCATTTATTGATCAAATGCTTAACCGGCTTGCAGGCCACTCTTTCTATTGTTTTCTTGATGGCTATTCAGGGTACTTTCAGGTTGCCATTGCACCAGAGGATCAAGAAAAGACGACATTCACATGTCCCTTTGGCACCTTTGCATATCGACGCATGCCTTTTGGCCTTTGCAATGCGCCGGCCACATTCCAAAGGTGTATGGTTAGCATTTTTTCAGAATATCTTGAGAAGTTTGTAGAGGTTTTCATGGATGACTTTACTGTTCATGGAAAATCTTTTGACAATTGCTTAATTCTTTTGTCATTAGTCCTAAAAACTTGCATTGATAAAAACCTTGTGCTTAATTCTGAAAAATGTCATTTTATGGTAGAAAAGGGCATTGTGTTAGGTCATGAAGTGTCATCTAAGGGTATTGAAGTAGACAAAGCAAAAATTGATATCATCCAATCTCTCCCTTACCCTACTTGTGTGCGTGATGTGAGGTCCTTTCTTGGCCACGCGGGTTTCTACCGCCGTTTCATAAAAGACTTTTCAAAAATTTCTTCCCCTTTATGTAGATTGTTGCAAAAGGATGTGGAATTTGTGGTAGATGAAGGTTGTAAAAGGGCATTTGATTGTTTAAAGTCTATGCTAGTGTCGGCCCCTATTATACAACCTCCAAATTGGTCCCTCCCATTTGAGATCATGTGTGATGCAAGTGACTACGCCGTTGGTGCGGTGCTAGGTCAAAGGGTGGGGAAAATTCCCCACGCCATCTATTATGCATCCATGACTCTCAATGATGCTCAAAGGAACTATACCACTACTGAAAAGGAATTGCTAGCGGTAGTCTTTTCCTTAGAAAAGTTTAGGCCATATTTGCTTGGTACAAAAATTATTGTTTTCACTGACCATGCAGCTCTTCGTTACTTGATGACGAAGAAAGAAGCAAAGCCTAGGTTACTCCGATGGATTCTACTCTTGAGTGAGTTCGATTTGGAGGTCAAGGACAAGAAAGGAGCTGAAAATCTAGTGGCCGACCATTTGAGCCGATTGGTGCCCAATGAGGAGTTTGGGACCAAGGCATTGAAGGAGCATCTTCACGAAGAATTCCCCGACGAGCAATTGTGTGCTCTTGGTGTTTCTCTTCCATGGTATGCCAACATTGTGAATTTCCTTGTCACAAGTAAGTACCCTTCTCACTTCACAAAAGCACAAAAGGATAAGCTAAAGCATGATGTTAGGTTTTATGTGTGGGATGATCCCTATGTATGGAAACATTGTGCCGACCAAGTGATTAGGAGATGCATTCCTAATAATGAAACAAATTCAATCCTTGCTTTTTGCCATTCATATGCATGTGGTGGTCATTTTGGTGCTAGGCGAACCGCTAGAAAAGTGCTAGATTGTGGTTTCTATTGGCCTAGTTTGAATAAAGATGCATACACATTTTGCAAGTCTTGTGATAAATGCCAAAGAGTAGGAAACATCTCTTCTAGGAATGAAATGCCCCAACATTGTCCTCTATATTGTGAACTTTTTGATGTTTGGGGAATGGATTTTATGGGACCTTTCCCTACTTCTTTTGGTTTCAAATATATCTTGCTTGCGGTTGATTATGTTTCTAAGTGGGTTGAAGCAATCCCCACTCGTACTGATGATTCTAAAGTGGTTGCAGAGTTCATCAAATCTCACATCTTCTCTAGGTTCGGGGTACCCCGAGTTTTGATCAGTGATCGAGGCACTCACTTTTGCAATAGAACCATTGCCGCATTGTTGAAGAAATATGGGGTAAATCACAAAACTTCCACCGCCTATCACCCACAAACGAATGGACAAGCCGAAGTTTCCAATAGGGAAATCAAGTCCATCCTTGAGAAAACGGTTAGGCCGACTCGCAAGGATTGGAGTACTCGGTTGGATGATGGATTGTGGGCATATAGGATGGCTTATAAGACTCCAATTGGTATGTCTCCATACCGATTAGTCTTTGGAAAGCCGTGTCATTTACCGGTGGAGTTAGCACACAAAGCCTATTGGGCAATCACAAGGTTCAACTTGAACTTGGACGAGGCCGGGAATGAAAGGAAGCTTCAATTGCAAGAGCTTGAGGAAATCCGGAATGAGTCCTATGAGAACGCGGCCATTTACAAGGAGAAGACGAAGGCATGGCATGACAAGATGATAATTAGGAAAACTTTTGAGGTAGGTCAAAAAGTTCTTCTATTTCAATCACGTCTTCGGTTGTTTCCAGGCAAACTGCGTTCTCGGTGGACTGGACCGTTTGTAGTTGTGAAGGTTTTCCCTCATGGAGCAGTGGAGATCCAAAGCGGCGAGGATGCCAAAATCATCAAGGTCAACGGCCAAAGGTTGAAACCGTATTACGAGGGTTTCAAATCGGAGATCCTAGAGGACATGTCTCTAGGCAACCCGGCCTACGAGTGACCTTTACCATGGAGGTACATCGTGCCGACGATGTTAAATAAACGAGTTTTGATGCTTTAAAAGCATTTCGTCGAACAATTTCAACATTTGGAACATTACTTTCTTTATATTTATTTGCTATGTACATTTCATTAAACTTGTAATTCGAACATTATGCTAGTTTTTATGTTGTTTTTGTAGAAATAGGTTTGAAGTGGTGCAAAACGAAAAACGCCAAGGGGCCATTCCTCGCGGTCCGCGAACTCATCGCGCGGACCGCGACCGAAGGTTTCGCGGACCGCGGCCGAGAACGCGCGAGCCGCGACAATGCCTCGCGGTCCGCGGCCGAGGTCTCGCGACCCGCGAGCGGAACCTGGATCTCCAAGAAATCCCTGCCACAAAAACGACGTTTTTCGCGGTCCGCGGCTTGGTCGCGCGGACCGCGAAACTGTGCACGCGGTCCGCGGTTTCATCGCGCGGACCGCGACGTTTTGCCGAGCGCGGCACGCGATTTCATCGCGCGCGCCGCGCCGAGCTTCAGCGGATGCGCGGCCCGCGATGAAACCCGCGCGCGCCGCGACGTTATCTCGCGGTCCGCGACGGAAACCGCGCGACCCGCGAAAAAACAGGGGATTTCCAGGAAATCCCTGGAACTAAAATGCCAATTTTCGCGGCCCGCAACTTGATCGCGCGGACCGCGAAACTATGCTCGCGGCCCGCGGTTTCATCGCGCGGACCGCGCCGAGGTTTGCCGAGGTTCGCCGAGGTTTTACGCGCGAAGGTTGCCAAGGTCTTCCGCGCGAGACCGACGTTTTGCGCGCGAGACCGACGTTTTGCGCGCGAGACCGACGTTTTGCGCGCGAGACCGAGGTTTCACCGCTCCGAGTTTTCCACCATCCTTAACCTTTTCCCAATCCCAAATTCCAAATTCCAACTCCCAATCAAATACCCCCAAATCTTATGAACCCTAATTTTTGGATTCTTTGATTTGGTGGTGTTTTGATCAAATTGATGATATACTTAAGCTACATTGCATCCTAAGGCTTCAATTGACGGTACCCTACTGAATTTATTTCAATTTTGGGTGATTTAGGGCTTGCCGCCAATAGGTTTTCATTGAAATTTCAAAGGCTTGCCGCCTTTAGTTATAAACTGAGCTATTTGAGTAGGGGCTTGCCGCCTTATAGCTAGTATAGTTGTGCTGGACTGTTGTTGAATAGATTGTGATAATGGCACCGAGGAAAAGGTCACGCCGGGGAGAAGCCTCTAGTTCGCATGATCCTGTGGTTCCCGAATCCCCACCTCGCCAACCTAGTCCTTCCCCTGCAGAAAACCTGCCTCCTATAGACCTTATGGGACTGCAAGGTTTAGATGAGGATGCCCAACAACGGTGGAGAAAGTTGATTGGGAATGGGAAGCGAACAATCATGGAGACGAAGTTCTTGTCCTCTGAGCTACTTCAGGAGCTGGGTTTGTAGCAACCAGTTCTATTTTTATTGGATCGCGTTGGCATGAGAGGATTCATTGATCGGTCGGCACCGACCTATACCCGCTATACATTTGAGTTCTTATCCACTCTAGCCAAGCACTATGACGAGGACCATGACATGCATTACATCACCTTCAGGTTGAATGATGTGGACCGCCGGATGACCTATGATGAGATCCAAGATGCTTTTGGGTTCCAATATGCAGGGGGATACAAGAATCCAAAAGAAACTAACCCGGACGGATTTGATCTAACTTACTTTTGGAATTGCTTGTCTGGATTTCCCAACATCACAGGCACTACGAAGAATAACCACATCATACATCCAGCTGTTCGTATGGTGCACAAGCTCCTAGTGATGACGATCTTCTGCCAAGGAGAGTTGACACACATTACTAGGGAGCAGGTCCAATGCCTTTGGACCATGTGCTGGGGACCAGAACACCCTTGTTGGGTGGACCTTTTTGTGCAGAAATGTCTGGAGGCCTCTGCGAAGACCAAGGGAAAGATACCACAGGGGGGTATGATTTCACTTCTGGCAGCTTATCTGAACATCCACCTACCTCCAGACATTCAGGCAATAGGCAAGACAGCCGAGAGAGCTCACCAGTTTTACTCCATTGCTTCTTTGGAGTTCACTAATGTCTTGGCCATGCACAAATATCCTCCTCCTAGATTCATTTGGCTAGTAGCCAAGAATCAGCACATGTACCTGCCGAATCCAAAGGCTGTACAACTGACTGGGCGCACCCGCATAGAGGATCTCACCTTGCCAACCCAGATCACAGTTCCTGCACCTACCATTGCCCTTGCCAGGCTAGAGGCACCTCCGGAGCATGGAGAGCAGTACGCTCCTCCACATCATGAGGCTCAGTATGTCACTCAGCAGCAGTTTCAAGCATATACTGAGAGGTACGAGGATGATATGGCAGTGATGTTCGCCATGATGGCATCCATGCACCCACAGGGACCAGGAGCATTTGACTATGAGGGCCATCGCAGATCGCGAGCTCAGCGCCGTCGCGACGGCTCCGGTCCCTCGCAGTGAGTCTACCCTATACCTTTTCCTTTCACTATGGTATTCATTCATATATTTAAACATTGAGGGCAATGTTTAGACTAAGTGTGGGGGAGAGGTGTAGGAATTTTGTTACTACTTTTGTTGCTGCTTTTGTTGCTGTTTTTGCTGCTATTTTTATTACTGTATTCCTTTAAAAAAATTAAAAAAAAAAAAAAAAAAAAAACAGCCCGGATGGTCCCAAAAATACTAGAGGATCAGGTAAAAATGAGAGGCATACCCGGATGGTTCCAAAAATACGAGAGAATCAGGCAAAAATGAGAGGTAAAAAAAAAAAAAAAAAAAAAAAAAAAAAACATTTTCTTTTGTCTTGTTTAAATATGTAAGCTCTCAAATGTTATGTGCTTAATTATTTAGAATATACACTTGGATCTTAATCGTTCTTTCTCGAGGACGAGAAAGGTTCAAGTGTGGGGGATTTTGATAGCCCCTAGATATACTCTTATTTTGTAGCATTTGAGAGCTGTTTTAGATATTATTTTGTGTAATTATATTAGACTTTTGGACCGAATCATTCATAGTGGTTTGAAATTGAAGACGTGCATTTCGATCTTGAATTGCACTTGCGATGGATTTGAATGATTTGAAGACCTTCTATGACCGTCCTGACCGCGTTTGATACATTGAAGAACCGGTCGTAGAAGTGGCGTGAAGGCACACTCTCGCGGGCCGCGAACCCTAGGTCGCGAACCGCGAGGGTGTGTGTTGCTGTTTTGACCATGCCAAGTTTCGCGCGGGCCGCGAAACTCCGGTCGCGAGCCGCGAGGACCGACCAGCACGAAGACCATGCCGAGACCGAGGCGCGCGGACCATGCCGAGACACAGGCGCGCGCGCGCGGGGGCGCGAGACTCCGGTCGCGGACCACGCCGAGACACGGGCGCGCGCGCGCGCGGGCGCGAGACTCCGGTGGCGGACTACGCCGAGACACGGGCGCGCGGGGCGCGAACCCTTGGCCGCGAGCCGCGAGAACCAGGCTCGCGGTCCGCGAAGGATCCCGCGCGACCCGCGAATGGTCCTGCAACTTGCATTTTGTTTGGCTTTAATTTTAATTGTTTTGGAGTATATATTGGAACTTATCCTCATTGTTTTGGGGATCGTTTTATAGAGCCTTAAGCTCATTTTCTTCATTTTCTCTTTGGATTTTCACTTTGAATTCACCATGTATTATTGTATGGATTATGGTTATGATTATATAGTTATGGTTGTAGGCTAAACCCCATCTTGGGTATGTGAGATTAAACCTCTTGTTATGGTTTGAGAACATGGTTTATGAAGCTTAGGAATGGATGATTTGTCATTGAATGATCATGAATTATATGTGTATTTGATGCTTGAAATGGTTAGGAATGATTTCCTAGGTATAGATATGTGTTGGATATGTGTTAGACATTGCCTTTCCATGGTTGAAATGCTATCATTTCTTCTACTCCCTCTGGACCAGCTAGATCTGCACTCTTTAAAGTCAACTTTGTCGGAGCATGTTTGACCGTTAATAACTTTATTTTCATATATTAACCTGGTCTAAAAATTGTATAGTTTAGAAATAGAGCGCATTGTGAATCTAACAATATCTCGTGTGATACTATTATAATACATATACCAATTGAAATTTACGGTCAAACATGCTCCGAAAAAATTGACCAAAAAGAGTGCAGATCTACCTGGTACAGAGGGAGTATGTAAAAGTAGTGAATTAGGAATCAAATATATGTTGTTATCAATTGTATTTGTTCTTGAGATCATTCATTAGCATTATATTTATGTCAATTGTGTTATCACATTGCATGGGTAAGGTGGGAGAACATCCAATTTGAATTAGCATTGGCCAATTTGTCTATTTGCTATCATATAGATAAGTTGCCAATGAGAGTTGTGAAAATGCTTTCATGATTCACAAGTAGAATAGAGATGGTTTCCCATTAAAAACAATCACCATTCTCAAAGTATCATAACTAGGTTTGAGGAAAAATCCATAACAAGAAGATACAAATCTCATGTACCCAAGTCTCTCATTCTCATTAGTTAATCTTTTAGTTGAATCTTTAGATGCTAAACTAGTTGTAATTCTAAAGTTCTAGTAGTTTTACTTAGTAGTGTCTTAAACAAAACTCAACTCAAACCACCCCCCCCCCCCCCCCCCCCCCTTGTTTACATTGCTTTTATATATGTATATGTATATATATCCTACAAGATATACATAGGAATAACCTTTTCCCTGTGGAACGAACCTTACTTGCCATTGTACACTTAATAGTGTGGAAAGGTAGTAAGTGATCTAAAAATTGTATATTTGAGAGGTACGGCGACGACCTCCCAGTTCTCCCCAAGTTTTTTCATCTTACTTCGGTAGGGTTTTTCATGGACATATTGTATCTTTCACTACATTTCTATTTGTATCTATCATTGTACTTTTGGAACAAACTAAAAAAAAATAAAAATTTCGAGATTCATCGGCCATTTTGTTTTTTTACTAGTATATAAATTAGTATTGAAAATTTGAATATATCAATATTAGAATTCGTTTTGTAGTACATGCGCTATATAGTACCTGCATTGTGGGTCGTTTGAATCAAGACACAGAGTTCGGAAAGATAATGCTTTCAGGAAGTCAACAGATGTTGCACAGAGAAAGAGTTTAATTCTTCCGTATATTATTTTTTGACTAAATTAATTTTTAGGAGCTTGCTCTCACACAAAACATCTTTTCAGAACTTTACATTGTTTTGTTCAATTCAAGTAGCCTTACATTTGAAAAATATACCCTATTTAGTACTTATGGATGAAAACGTTAAGTCAACTGACGGTCAACAAATGCAGCATGAGCATTTTTGTAATTTTGCATCCCAAACGGGAGCATTTTTGTAATTTTGCATCAAGAGGCCAGTTTTGTCATTTGAAAAAGGTCAAATATAATCTTGACCTCAATCATTTTCCTCATCTGAACAAGCATTCTCGAAAGTACCCCTCAATCCTCCACCGAGAATTAAGAATTGTTCAGATGACGAAAATGATTAAGGTCAAGCACATATTTGACCTTTTTCAAATTAATGATGAAAATGCCCCCGATTGGGATGCAAAATTACAGATATTTCTCTGCTTGGAATGATTAGACTGGTAGCGTTGTGTGGCAACAATGAACGTGGCAGTTTCGAATGATTAGATTGAATTGGGATGACTAATAATTTTGGAGAAAGTTTACCCTTTTTTTGAGATAAACCATCAATGGTGGGAGGATCATATTGGCTTCCCCATGCCATAAATAACAAAAAATAAAAAATACAATTCCGGAGCCAGCTTTAACCCTAAAGTAAGGGAAAATGGGGGTGAGATCAACACCCAAGGCAAGGGAACAGTTGCCCGAAGGCAATTCCCTAGGCTATCGCCTGGAACCAAGTTGTCGCCCAAAGGCTGTGATGCCCGAAAGCTTACATAAAAAGAGAATACATCGTAAAAATCTACGGTCTAAACTACCTAACAAGCGTAGCACCTTAACTCGCATTCTAATCTATCTATTCGAAGTCTACCAGTCTGACCACAATGTAACCAAGACCAGAAGCCCATGGGGTTTACCCTCTCGCCAATAAAGGATTAAGAGGGATTTAACAAACAAATGGGCAAGGGCACTCACCAAGTCTGTCAGGATAGTTCCACAAAAAAAGACCAATTTCAAATTATATTTCCTACAAACAGTATACTACAACAATAAGATTTCGCCCAGATATTGTCTTTCACTTTCCGGTTAGTCTCATGGTAAAAGAAACACTCCAGTCCGTTCAGATTCTATCAACTCAAACCCTCACTTACTCGTCATCTCTGGGTTGTAGAGATTTCAAATAAGCAAATTGAGAGATTGAGTACGTATGAAAAGAAGACGAACAAGAAGCGATTTGTCCGGTGACGGAGGGCAACGATGTCCGTTTCATACTGGCGAGATTGAGTGCGGCGAGGAGCGCCAGCATGAAACGAACGTCGTTGCCCTCCGTCACCAGACAAATCGCTTCTCGTTTGTCTTCTATCAGGGTTAAACCTCATATTATTGATGCAATAACCTCCATAGTGGTGATGATTTAGCGCAAATGGTTGCCACTCTATTCTTGGTTTTGCTCTTCGATCGCTTGAATTTATCGGAGGTGGCGGCCAATATCTAGTTCTTGCGGACGCAAGTCTTTTTCTCTAAGATTTTAGAGAGTCGGCGGCAATAGATCTCAAAAATCTCAATTTTTTCAATATCAATATCAATTTTTCTTTTACTCGTCAATATCAATTTTTTTCCTATATAATATCTTTCAAAATCTACATCCCAAGAAAAACCAATTCAATGTAATATTAGGATAGAAAAATTCCTTTTAACCTTAAAAATGTATGGTGTTTGATGATTAGCCAAAAAGTGAATTCAAAAACTACTTATGACTCGGATTTCTCCTAACTGTTTATACCAGATCTTAAACCAAGAACTGTTTAAACTAACAGTTGTCAGAAAAAAACATAATTGGAAGATATCATTCATCTTATTGCAGTAAAAAAGTTTTCTAAAAAAGAAACCAAAACAACAATTGAAAAGACAAAAATAAAATAAAAAGAAAGGAGGCCCTCACATTTGGAGACGACGATGTCTTGGAAAAGACTCCGGCACAGTGGCAGTGACACGACGACGCGTGTGCCACATGTGCGGACTTGGAAGCACGTGTCGCGTGCCTTGCATGAGTGCTAACATAGCCAGGACGCGTAACCGACGCGTTTGGCTGGCATGTTGTCGGTGGCGGAGGCGGCGGCGCGTGGCAAGTGCGTCTTATGCCGCCTTCGGTCCATGTGACCCGGAATCGCCCGGATCGCCTCCCCTAGTGGTTCCGGGAGGGTCTACCCCAGTTGGAACCTTCACGGTGGAGCTTAGGTTGACCGATCCAAGATCTTCTTGTTGGATGGAGCGGTGTCGGCTCGACCTCTGAAATCTGTTCGTCGATCTGGTGCTCGTTGTTGCTCGCTGGAGGAGGAAGAGGCCGTCGATTGGCGGGGTTTTGATGGTTCCAGGTGTGAATTGAGAAGGAGTGGTCAAATTTATCTAGGTAAGGGTTGAGGAGGTGGTCAGTGCGGCGAGGAGCGCCGACGAGTGACCACTCCCCTGCAATTGCGATCTAGTTTTTCTGTAGAAATGAGGGGTGAGGGCGTGAGTTCATCCAAGACTATAATTTTACAGGCGTGGAGAAAGTTTACTAAGATTTGAGAGACTAAAATCTAATATCAAAAATTAAATTTTATAAGGGTTAATTTAGTTTTTTTTTTTTTGCTACATGAGATATGCAAATAGAGTTTGTGGTCTTGTGGATATGATTTTTGAGATATGATTTTTGATTATCATCATAGCAGACTTCGATTGAACCTTACCCTATCATAAAATTGTTAAACCCCCAATTTTTAAAAAATTTAAAAATCTATTGAATTGAACTGGAGTGAAAAGAATTAATATACTTACATGAACTGAACTGTACTGATTTTTTTTAAATATACTTAACTAAAATGAAAAAAACATAAATACATTTAACTGGACTGAATTGTTCAACAGAAAAACTCAAGAAAACAAACCCTAACTTTTAATTGTTAAATTTAATGAAATGTAAAATAGAACAATTTTAATTTAGAGCATAAAAAGAACATTTTCAAAATGTTAAGGGGGTGTTTGGTGATTAACTGATAGTTGTAAGCTGATTTGACTAGCTGATTCCATTAGTTTATTTGACCAAGTGATTGTATTAGCTGATTATACAAAAGTGTTTGGTGAAATTAGCTGATAGCTAACAGTTATTTTTTATAGTAAAATGACATATAATGACATGAGTGTGTGTTATTGATTAATCTACTGATAAATAATAGTATTAATTCATACAACATATATTTCTTGCTTTTTTATCAACATATACAATTCATGCATATTATAATTATTGTAAACAATTGGTCTATAAATAGTTAGAAGTATTTTTTCTCATGTCAACATACCAGGACCTTTTTAGTCAATTAATGTCAAAAGTGTTTTGGTGAAATTATTGTTAAAAGGGCTTACGTATATTTTATATGTGTATCTCTTTATAAACAAATAGTAATAATAATTTATATTAGATAGTTACAAAAAGTAATAAAATAGTGCATCATAAATTAAATACTAAAATGTTAATTTATCTGAAATATTAATTAAAATCTTGTTTATTAAAGCTTGTAAAATGAACCGAAAAGATAAGTAATCGTATTTTTGGAAATAGAAAAAAATAGCAATTGCAGACGCCCAGTATATATATATATATATATATATATATATATATATATATATATATATATATATATCTTTTTAAAAAATAAATATTTATTTCATTCGTGAATCAGTGGAAATAGTCCAGTAGCGGTTGAGCATGGATAAGAAGAGCCCCTAGCAGGGTGCTCGACTTTGTGAGTAACGCTAGAGAATGAGTTAAAAAGAATACTGAAGTGCAAGGCGACCAACAAGGCCTCATGAATGTGATATTCCCTAACTTAGATGTGAACTTCTCCAATGGCGTTGTTGCGACTTCCGGACAAACTTCCTTTACATCGAAGTACTTCCAAAGGAGTTCTCCATCCTGTTCCTCCCATGATATGCCTCCGGGAGACCCTCGCGCATTAGTTTCTTCCTCGACGAGATGAACCTTCTCGTCTGTTATTGGTACTAAAAAAAATACTAGAACGAAAAAATAACAAAAAATAAAAGAAAACAACAACGCGCAAATTTCTCATGCGTCTTGAACCGTTTTGCCAAGGTATCCAGTTGTATGGGAGCATGCACCAGATGGTGCCACCAAGGTAGTTTCCACACCTTTTCGAACGCGCCGAGGATCCGCCCCTGGGGGTAGCGGTTTCAGAGTCTAATCTTCCCCGCCAGCATGAAACGGTCCGTCACCGGACAAATCGCTTCCCGTTCGTCTGCTATCAGGGTTAAACCTCATATTCTTGATGCAATAACCTCCATAGTGGTGATACTTTTGCTCTTCGATCGAATTGAATTTATCGGAGGCGGCGGCCAAAATCTAGTTCTTGCGGACGCAAGTCTTTTTTCTCTAAGGGTTTAGAGAGTCTGCGGCGATAGATCTCAAAAATCTCAATTTTTCAATATCAATATCAATTTTTCTTTTACTCGTCAATATCAATTTTTTTCCTATATAATATCTTTCCAAATCTACATCCCAAGAAAAACCAATTCAATGTAACGGTAGGATAGAAAAATTCCTTTTAACCTTAAAAATGTATGGTGTTGGATAATTAGCTGATATCTGTTAGCTGTTACGTGATTGCATTAGCTGATTTGATACAAGTGTTTTGTAAAATGAGCTGATAGTCATTAGTTGTTTGTATAACAAACAAGATGAAATAATGTTTAAGGGCATGCTTATATTTATTAATTAATCATTTTATAATTACTAATAAATATAGCAAACATTTATAATTTATTTTTATATAATTTTAGGTTACTAATAAATATTGTATTGAATTATGTAAAATGGAGATTAAAATATATTACCAATATAATTATATATTTATGGTCTTTCAAACTATAAGAAATAATTATTATAATTCCCTTAAAAATTAATTAAAATTTAGCCGTCAAAATTTAGCCAAACCGCCGTCCTGTATATATTTTCCAGGGCAACCGCGGTTCTCTCACGTCTGAATTGGTCTTTCGAGTTCAAAAGACCTAACCATTTACGGCGGTTCCGAAGTGGTCTAAGGAACCGTCTTAAAAAGTGCCTTAAATCCCCTACTTTTGCAGCACTAGTGTTTGAAGAATCTAGAATGCACACATTATACTTGCATATGTACATGATACAAAAAAAAGTCGCACATCACAAAAACCATGTGTATAAAATATATTTTTAAGGTGGTATTTTATTTATTTAACATAAAAATCATCTACAATTACCATAGCCTATTTGTCTTCCTAATTTTTTCCCAAGATAATCAACAATCCCAAAGCCTTATTCAACTATGCTTTTCTCAGCTAGCTAGGGCTTTCACACACACACACAGTACACCCACTCTCTCACACAACTCCAGTCACATCCAAACCAACTCCAAACACAAATCAAAGATCTCAATTTTAACCTGATTTAATTCATGGATGTTACCTCTAATCTCGCCGGCCATGGATCAGCTGCTGCCGCCGTGGATGAAGGCGGATCTTCATCAAAAGCTGCATCTTTTAACCTGGTGGATGTTACCTCTCATCTCGCCGGCCATGGATCAGCTGCTGCCGCCGGTGGATCTTCAAAGGCTGCATCTTTTAGCCTGGTGGAGAGATTGAAGGGTGAGCACGGCGGCGGCGGCTTCATTGCCACCACCACCACTGGATCTTCAAAGAAAAGGCTGAGAACTGCTGCTGCTAGATTACCCGAAGAGCTTTCCGGTTCTGGGGTGATCAAGGAGTTCGTATGCAAAGAATGCGGGAAAGGGTTCCGCTCAGGGAAAGCGCTTGGTGGGCATATCAGCAGTGCCCACGTTCAAGCCAAAGCGAATCTGAAGTCTAAGAGATGTATGCTAAAATTCCCTTGCGTAATCTGCCACAACGATTTCTCTTCCAAAAAATCTCTATACGGCCATATGAGGTTCCATCCGGACAGGCATTGGCGTGGGATGGTGGCTCCCCGGGGTGGCCGCGGGGAGATTGACAACTTCGATTTCTCCAAACAAGGGGAAAGCTCGATCGGCCCGGATGATTACCATCTGACCAATTTTGTGGGTGATAGGTGGAAGGAAACTGGAAAAAGAGGGCAAAAATTGGGAGTGAAGCTGCTCGATTTCGCCGATGGAGAGGAGGAATTGATGCTGATCAAAGCTGCAGCTGATCTACTCCATTTAGCTGCCGGAAAATCTTCCTCATCGTCCGTTACCGGTTCGAAGGATCTTGTTGCCGGAAGAAAGAGGAATAGGAATATGGCTGCTGCTGTTCGTCACTTGTGCGACGTGTGCGAGAAAGAATTTCAGACCGGGCAAGCCCTCGGGGGCCACAAACGGCGTCACTACACCGCTCCGTCCTCATCCCCCACAGGTCGAATCGGGGAAGAGAAGTTCGATCTCAACATGCCACCGGCTGAAGAGGTTCTGTGACCGGTATGGTTATACAGTTGTTTTCTCTTGCTTTCTATTCCAGTGATTTCTCTCAATGTTTAATTTGTGCGAGGTTATGTAATTTCATTTTGGATTATTGTAAGCAAGTTTGCATCAAATACTTTACTGTTACTATATATTTTGGTTTTTATGATATCCAGGTTTATGTATGAATAGTTAAAATCTACTTATTATCATGTATGCTCATATTCAATACGCTTGCTTGCTTACAATACTTTTGTGAAAAGTTAATATCATAGTTTTGCTAATTTGTGCCTATGTATTAATAGTAAAACTCTTGAAAGTGGAGTAGTGGTATAAGTTTTAGAAGGTTGTAAGTGCGTGTTCGCAAAAGATCTTCTTCTCTCTCACTTGATTTGTAGGAAACTTGAGTTGATATTAAATATCATATTCTAAATGATATAATTAATTAGATTCGTTTCCTTGTATATTTTGATGATGTTTCTATGCTTCATTAATAACATAATAATTCATCTGTGTTTTATAAAATACAATTCTAAAGAATGAAGGCAAAGTTTAGGATAACATAATATCTATGTTTTGTTGGATAAGCTATTCATTTTGCAAATTTTATCGTTAGATTGCAACATAAGTTACTTTCACTACAAATGCAAACAAGGACAATTCTTCTGAGGTTTCGCTTATTTTTGGCAGTGAAGGATAGGAGCACAGAGCAAGTCCAATAAATTTCTTTAAAATAAGAATGAAATTAAATAATCTCTATATTATTTTTCAGTAACTTCAATAGTATTTTCATATGATTTTGTGTCGGACTCATATTTTTGGCAAATTGTGTGTTGGAAAATTTGATGATGAGAAAGTATAGTTTGAAGAAAGTTTTTACTCCTATTTTCGGCAAACAAGCCGTAAATTTCGTTCGCTAAAATATCTTTCACAGTTTGCATATATACAGATTATTTACTTCTCTCTCCTCAAATTTCTATCATACAGAATCGTATAGAAAATTCTAATGGAATGAAAATTTTGTCAAAAATCTCCAAACTTGTATAAATATTTTATTATAACGAAATTGTTGGACTTGCTCTTCGCCTAAGTGCGTTCTTTCATACCGAAGAATTTGAGGATAAAAGTAAGGAAACAACTCGTCGAGTAATGGCAGTAAAATATTATGTGTTTACAATCTATAGAAAGTGGAAATAGAAGTAGATTGTGATTATTATCAAAACAAAGAATATTGGACTAGTTAAAGTAACTTTGATAGGTGCAAAGGTTTAAGGTACTGATTAACTGAGCTGCGCTTATAAGCAAAATTGGTTTAAAAGTGTTTGTTTTAGCCCGAATATAGCTTTTGCTTTCAAAAGAGCCTACCTTTTGAGAGTTTACTAAACACTATAAATTGGTATAATTAAAAACGTAGCAGCTGAAAGTTGTGCCAAATAAACCCTAAGTTGAGACTTTTCGGCTATGGAGCTTAGCTAGGAAACTAGGATAGAAACTAGTAAGGGTTATGGGTGTTAGTATTACCTAGTATTGACTTTAGCCTTATATTTATTTTAGGTTTTAGGATATAGAGTTGAGAGTTTATGAGTTTATGTTTCTTATGTTTGAATATCGATATTAAATCTATGTTTTTCTAAAATAAATGAAAAAGTCAAAAGCCCTTATATCGCTCAGTCGGTAAATGTAGGGTTTGTTTCGATGGAACTTGTAGATATTTATTAATTTATTGAATAGGATTCTTTATCGAGTAATTTAACACCTTTTCAAACTATTGACTGGACTGTTTTATTAGGTGACAATTTAGTTCTTGTTCTTTTGAACTTTTTGTATGTTAAGTCAGTTTAGTAGAGTTCGGTAAAAATATAATTTGATGAAATTTAGATTGTTTCGTCACGTTAACCCCATATATCTATATATTATTTTCTTATGTTTGAAGGTAGATATTGAATCTATGTTTTTGTAAAATAAATGAAAAGGTGAAAAACCCTCGTATCTCCCAGACGTAAAATGTAGGGTTTGTTTCGATGGAACTTGCAGATATTTGTTAATTTAATTAATATGATTCTGTATCGAGAAATTTAACACATTTTCAAAGTACTGATTGGATTATTTTGTTAGGTGACAAAATCAGACACGTGATTCATCACGTGACAAAAAATTTTGATAATAATAATTTTTTAAGTGCCTGAAAGTCAGTTATGGGAGAGAATAAATAAAAATCTCAGCAGATGATAAAATTGTCTCGAAAATAATGAATAAGTTTAGCGGATCATCATCTTCATTCATCCCAAGAAGACTTTGACAGCCCACTTCACAGTGGCAGATTTGCAGATTTTTTGATGGTTGGAGCTTGGAGGAGCATCCACTGGCAAATCAGTTGTAGCTCCATCCATATATAGCTCCATCCACTAGCATATCTCCAGAATCGTCATCGTACTCTCCATTGGAATGAGTATCAAGGTGCCGTTTTCTTTCGAGGGATTCCAACGGAAACTTCACAAGTCCAGTCTCCGACTTGAATTCATTCAGAGTTGCTCTAGTAGAGGCATAAAAAGATCAAACAAAAAGTAAAAAAGATCAAACGCATGAAACAAGGTAGAGGCATAAAAAGATCAAACAAAAAGCATAAAAGATCAGACGCATGAGTCAGACGAATGAGTATCAAGGTGGCGTTTTCTTTCGAGGGATTCCAACAGAAACTTGACAAGTCCAGTCTCCGACTTGAATTCATTCAGAGTTGCTCTAGTAGAGGTATAAAAAGATCAAACAAAAAGTATAAAAGATCAGACGCAGGAGACAAGGTAGAGGCATAAAAAGATCAAACAAAAAGCATAAAAGATCAGACGCAGGAGTCAGGCGAGAAGGTAGAGGAGAAAGAAGAAAACTAAATTTGCAACTAAGTCCCTATATTTAGGTACATTTTTTAATTTGTACCTATAATTTCTGGAAAGCTCATACAGTCCCTGGTCTCCATGGAGACATGTCTCAAATGAGAATTTGTAAAACTCAAAATATGTATATTTATATGGACTCATTTTGCCCTCTGTCCTAATTATGACCGTCTCACCGGAAACTCTCTCAATAACATTTTCTAATAAAATATATATTAGCACAATCTAGTGCAAGTAAAACAACCAGGTTTTTTAATCATCAAAATCTCCCTGTCAATATAAGAGGACTAGTTGCTTTAGATAACCAAAAATTTCCTTATGTTAGAATGGTTTAAATCTCAATTTAGGAACAAAAGATAATGTTGTTGGTTTGTTTTGTTTTTGACATGAACTAAGGCAAAGAAACAAAGAATACCAGCTCTATCCAGGATGAACTTTGAAATTAATTGAAAGGCTCGGGTGTACAATTTTCAAAGCCCTATATTTTTCTCTAGTCTAATACTTAGAACTACTCACTGGCTTACTGTCCTTTCTTTTCAGGAGTACCACAAGGAGAAGTTCTGCCAAATGTCACTTATCTTCTCAAAAGTGAATCAAAAGGAAATGATGCTGAAAGGGAGCTTCACATATTGTTAATCCAAGGATAAACTATAAGGATAAACTACAAATATTTTCAAATCTATATATTAAAAAAAGGTTTTTGGAACAGAAAAATTACAAAGTCTCCAATTATACATTACAAATTTCATTTTTTTAAGGGTAAACTACAGATAAACTCCATAGAGTATATGCAAAACCGCTACCCCTATTTGCAGATCTAATTTTTTTAAAAAATTACAAAAATGACCTTAATTAAATTTTAATTTTTTCTTATATTTTAATCCTACTCAATATCAAATTTGTATATTGATATTTTGCAATTTTAGTTGCCTTAGTCAACCTATTCTATAGTTCCCTTTCTTAGCCTTGTAGCCATGTGCTAAGTTATGATATCCCTTTCTTAAATTTTTGTAATTTTGCATCAAGAGGCCATTTTTGTCATTTGAAAAAGGTTAAATATACTCTTGACCTCAATCATTTTCGTCATCTGAACAATCCTTCTTGAAGTTACTCCCTCAATCCTCCACCGAGAATTAAGAATTGTTCAGATGACTAAAATGATTATACCGAAGGTGACTTTCCTGGTAATTTTCTATACACGTGATGGACAGCTAAGAAGAAGGTTCTGCTGGTACAGTCACGTGACCAGGACCACAGCAAGGTACAGAAAGATGACGTGTGATGAGAAGGCACATGATAAGGTCCAAAGCACCTATAAATAGAGGCCGCAATCAGTCATTCCAGGTAATTTCTCTAACTCTTGAATACTGAGTTTTATCTTTCCTTTCAATACACGAAATCTCATCATCACACCGGAACTACTATCCTCGGGTAGCGCCGAAGGCTTGTTTTGCAGGCCTCGGGAGAACAGGTCCCAAGCAAGTCCCATCATGAGGCCAAACCCCCCATGCAGGTCCATTTTTCTCCTGCAAGTCCATATTTTTACCATAATTCCCCTAATATTGTTAAGACAAAAAATGGGATTAAAATCTTAGGGTTCCATCAGGGGGCATTATGGTAAAAATATGAACCTGCAAAAGAAAAATGGACATGCATAAAAAATTGCTTTAATAAATATTTTTTTTAGTTAAAAACCACTCATGTGGTAGGAATCTCTTAAGGGATCCCAAGCCCATAGGAAAAACAAAAATATTACATTGAGTTCAAGAGCTAAGTTTCTGAGTTTCATAGACTACACTCTAATAGCCAAATACAGTGGCTTAGATTACGGAGTATTACAAAAACTCCTGAAGCAATAGGGATTGCTTCCAAAAGAATAAGAGGAAAAGACTTCCAAGAGGAAATCTTTATCTCAATGAATAATTATGTAAATGATTTTTTGATAATAAACTTTAGCAGATAGAAAAAAAACACATTGCTCAAATTGCAGTTAGACTCCCAAGCATGTCTGCGAATCAACCCAAGTCAAGAACCCAGGATGAGACTCAAGTCAACCGAGAAGCAAATACAAAGTGAGTGAGATGTGTTAGCACCACTGTGTTTGCATTCAGGTGCTGCTCAGTAGGCTTGATACAGATGCCCCCTGTACAGTTTCCAACATTTCGATTCTCCTTCCAGTAGCTTCTTTCCAGTTCCAAGTGTCATCTTCATTATTGGCCTTGCACTATCACTGCAAACATAAAAGAGAGCAGTAAAATGTCCAAGGATTAAGCTAAAGATATTCTAAGACTTGGCACTCCTTGTCTATCTAACTGAATAATACCCTTCAGTTTCCTGGGGGCATTATGAATAGATAAATCATCAGTTTGCTTTAACTGTCTACACATATTGGCAAGGAAATCTGCAGCAGCATTTCCTTCCCTGAGAACATGATGAATACTATTGATAGTAGTCCTTTTATGTAAATCAGAGCACATTGAGAAATAACTCCAGTCAATGGAACTGGGATCCTGCACACCATGAACTGCTACAGAACAGTCTGATTCTACAGTGAAATGATGCAATTGCATTTGCAAACCAATGTGATATCCATGTTGTATGGCAAGTAATTCAGCATGTAATGGGGAATTAGCATCAAGGTATAACATAGTCATCCTGCAGGCAACTCCATGACTATTCCTTACTATAATACCTATCCCAGTTTTTGCATGATGAGCTTCTACATGAAATGAAGCATGTACATTTATCTTAAAACCTGTATCTGGTGGAAACCATTTGACCACTTTAAATGGTCTTGGCCTTTTCCGTTTAAGGAATGGCACAAGTCCATTTTGTAGTAGAAAAGAGTTCTTATCACCAAACCCTGTTAGAGGATATGCACAAAAAATAAGATTTACTTGCTTCATTATGCCTTTTATAATACTATGTGTGGTTAAATTTTTATTGTCATATAAAAGTTTGTTCCTTCTATTCCACAAAGCCCAGAACACTATTAGAATAGTTGTTCTTATTACTTTGTTGTGAATTTTTGAAAAACCAGAATATGACAAATAAAACCTAACTCTGTGAGTTATAGTACTAAAGCTGGGAGGATTTATGACTAGCAGATTGTTAATGAAACTCCAGATTTCACAAGATGTAGCACATTCATTAAAGAAATGGCAAATTGAATCAGCAGATGAACATATTGGGCATTTAGATGGCAGGTTAAAACCAAATTTAGTGAGGATATCATCAAAAGGTCCTGTTCTTGATTCTCCACATGAGAATAGAAATTTTTGCAGGGATTATAGGGTTCCATACCTGCTTAAGGCTTTCATCTGGGGCTGTTCTTGGCCTGTAACTCAGATAGGATGATTTGATTGTGAAAGCTCCATTTCTTGATGGCTTCCAGATGAGCTTGTCCTCATGATCATGTTGAAGCTGTACAACCTGCAGAGATGAATAAATACTGGTAGCCAAGTGAGGCTCCAAGATAGTGAGGTAAGTTTGTTTGCTTTGAATGAAAGTAGCCAGAGATATATTGGGAAATGGAATTTCCATCTCTGGTGGCCAATCATAGCAAAGGGCACCAGTTCCTAACCAATTTGCATACCAGAAGGGACATTTACCTGTACCATACAAAATACATGAGTGTAAACATGTTCAGTAACTGAGCAAATTCTCCTCCAAGTGTGTGAAGTTTTGTAAGATTCTGGTAAGGACCATATGAATCTAGTCCAAATGGTCTCATTTTGTTGTAGCTTCCACCACATCTTACAGGAGAAGGAGTCTATTAACGCTGTAATATCCCTAAATCCTAGTCTATTCTCATGTTTTGGGATGGCCACTCTGGACCACTTTCTCCACACTTTCCTTGGACCAAAATCTGTCTCTCCCCAAAAGAATCTCATGGCCATTTTTTCCATCTTTCTCATTACCTTTTTTGGTGGATTTAGCACTGAAAAGATATGTATTGGTATAGCTAGCAGCACATGGTTGATTAATACCATCCTCCCAGCATAGCTAAGCCACTTATTTTTCCAATTCATGGTTGCCTTAGAAATTCTTTCTAAGATTGGCGGATAGTAAATTGCTTTGTTTCTCCCATTGAAAATTGAAACTCCTAAATAGATGAAAGGCATGGTAGTTGTCCTAATTGTTCCTAGAGTTCTCCTAATTGTTCTCAGCTTTGAGGTAGTTGTTCTGGGGTGCACAAAGAATTCTGATTTTGCATAGTTCACCTTCTGTCCAGAGGAACTTTCATATGCCTGTAGAAAAGATTTTACTCTTTTCATGTTTCTTTTCTTGGAGTTTGTAAAGAGAGCTATATCATCAGCATACATGAGATGTGTGATATTCTCAACTCCTCTTAGCATAATGAAGCTTTCAATATATCCTGAGCTTACCAGTTTCTTGAATGATCTGGTGAATGCCTCAGTGACAAGATTGTAGAGGAATGGAGATAGGGGATCTCCCTGTTTAATTCCTCTGCTGGATGGAAAGAAACCTGATACAGTGCCATTTATAAGCACTGAGAACCAAGCAGATGCAATATTTTGCATAATAATCCTGACCAATGTTCCATGAAAACCAAATTTAAGTAAGATGGTGTTCAAAAACCTCCAGGAGACTCTATCAAAGGCTTTCTGCATATCTAATTTTAAAATCAGATTTTGGTGCTTAAGGTTTTTTCCTATTAATCTTGCCATTTCCTGCATCTGGATGGTATTATCTGTGATATCTCTCCCCTTGAGAAAAGTTGATTGCTCTACAGATGTGAGTATGGGCATGATTGGCTTCATTCTTTCTACTACAAGTTTGGTGAAAACTTTATTGAGAAAGTTTGAGAGGCTTATTGGTCTAAAGTCTGCAAAGGTGGCAGGGTTTGGTTTTTTTGGGATCAAAGTCAGCCAGGTACTGGAAATGGGGCCTCGAAATACATTGGACCGGCCCTGATAGTTTTGTCTCAAACATGTAAAAGTAATGTGAAAAAAATATCAATTGCCTGGGCGCGCGGTGGTCTATGTGCGTGCAGCATTCGTGCGATATGCACGTAAAAATTTTTGGATTAAAATTTTGAGTAAGGCTCTCAAGGCTTCTTTATTTTGATGACATTTTCAACGTCTTTTAAATAAAAGTCAGTGAATATTGATCACGAGCTCAGATCAAACCTATGTTATATCATTAATATCAACACTTAAATATTGACTAAACATTTTCATACATGACAATTTTACGAGATTCAAAAGAATGTAAAATTTCAAAAAAAATACAATATTCACAATAAATGAACAATATTACACGAAAACGAAAATCATAAACCCTATTCAACCTAAACTCGTCTAAGGGATGGAGTATATTCTAAACGCTGGTTCATCAACTATGGAATATGATGATCGATAGATACCACATTCTCCAGTTTCTTCTCCTTAAAATCATATAAGCATAAAGACAATCCACGTCCATACTGTGTGGCCTCGTAAATGTAAAGACAGCCACCCAAATCATCAAATCAGGAGTGTCCTTACCCAGAATGTTCGTCGGAAGAGAACGAAGAAATATCCGGTTGAACCTTTTGGTTGAGAAATCAAACACTACAATATCATACTCACGGTTTTCGATATCTATTCCAAGCATGTTAGCAAATCGGCGCCCTCCACAAAAGCTCCCTTATATAGAAAGATAGAAATAAAACGCTAAGCTGGTGATGAGTTTTATTGAGTCTTTTCCAACAATTACTCTGTGACCTATAAATAGACCGTGTAATATAGTGGAGGCATGTGTACGAGGTAAGATCCGAGAATCGCCGGTCAATGGGTTCCACAACATTATGGATTCCGACGATCTCAGCAAGAGAATACCCTTGCAATACAACCCTCGCAGATGTAACCATCACGAGGAAACTGGATCAGTTTCAAGAGTGCAGACTTGGTTGAATCAAAATTCGTCATAGTTTGTATCCCATGATTCAAGAATATAGCCATTAGAGGATTTTTTTTTTTTTGTGATTGATGATCTTCTGGATGAAATTGGGACTGTTTATCAATGCCATGTGCCATTTGGATAAATAAATGAATTTCACAACCAAATTGGTTGGAACCCTAACTAATATTTCGATCCATAAATCTTCTGGTAATTCAACATTCGAATCATTGGTCATGATTCTGCTCACAACCTAAAGAAATTAATGTGTCCTCGTTTTATTTAGGATTAGGGATTGGGATGATTAAAAATTATTTACAAAAGTAAGGAAAGTGGAAATCTATATAAATGCACATGGCCGGAAGCAACTAACTTTGTATAATAGGACTGGTGCTAATGTATTGTATGCTTCCTTGGTTAAGGTAAATAAGCTTTATGGCTTTTCGTTGTTATGTGTTATTTTTAGTCTATGGATGACTGGTAAAGGTCTTTAGATAAGAATAGTCTTAAGGTCATTGTATTAGATGGACCGGAGATACTTTGTTTGGTTGTGTTGCTAACTTTGGTTGGTTGTGTTTTTAAGGTTGTGTGGAAGAAGATAGGTTATCCTACGTGGCTATTCCCTATTATGCAGGAGTTCGGAGGAGGCGGAGAGATATCAAAGCGTCCTTGGCCAAGTCAATGTTCAATGAATGCAGGAATTTTTTGGTCTTTGTTGAAAAATCAAAATATCTGGCTGAAACGGGTGTCGTGGATCATCATAGGAAGAATCATGTGGATCATCATGTGGACCATCATGTTGTGTTCTTTGATGTTGTTGTGGTAATGACTGTGTTAATCCTTATATGCCATTACATCCCACAATACGGCCAATATTGTGTTGACCTCAGTTAAAAATTCACTTATGTGGGTTTTTAGGTTTCTGTTTGCCACGTTTTACGTTTTTCCTTGTGAGCAGGAGAATTGAAGTTTTGCAATTCATTCATATTGTGATGCACCTCTGTTATATTTAAAGGATCTGCTTGGTTGAAGTCTTGTTGTTACTCAAGATGGCTTTTTATAATGTTTATTTGGGAAAATGGATGAGTATCATATATTAATGTGGTATTCATGTGATTCATTCTTTTGCATATGGAGGCTATAAACTTGAACGGGCAATTTGTGACTTTGATGTATTCATGAAGAATTTTTTATTTTTTTTGCTGGAAATACATGTTGAAGTGCTATTAGGTGGTGCTGAGTTATGCTACATTGTGTTGGTAGATGAGTGTTTACTGTTATACATCCTCGATATGTGGGAGTAGTGGCTTCACTACAAGAGAACGGTGCTTTTGCAACATATGAAATATGTCGTGAATCACTGATATAGTGTCGTAAATGTTGTTTACGACATTATCATGCATCACTGTATATAGTGTCGTAAAAGGCCGTGTAGTAAATTTAGCGACACAAATGTTCAATTGTGACGTAAAATTAATGACACAATTTGCATCATTATTTTACCCGTCGTGAATATTTGTGACACATCCTGCGACTTTTATATTTTGTGTCGCAGATGAATCGTGACACATTGTGCGTCAGGTAAATTAGTGACGCGTGTTGTTTAGTGACACTATTTGCATCATTGTACATGGTCATAAACCATAAGAAATTGTATAGATAATCGGTGAAAATTTTGATGCTTTGGTCGCCATCCAATTCTGTCCGACCAGCTTAGATGAGACGGGGATATTCCCATGAGTCCGACCAGCTTAGATGAGGCGGGGATAATCTATTTTTTTTGCTGATTAGAGGGTTCTTTTAGTTTTCTATGAGTTGATTTTCCTGATTAGGGGTTTATGGTTTTTACAACATGATTTACATGAGTTGATAATAGTTAGGATTTTGTTTGATTTTTTTTAGAATGATTTCTTTGATGTTATCAGCTGAGTTTATCATTTTGGGATTCTGTTTGTGTTTTTGTCCTTCAAATATTAGCATGGCATAAGAATTGAGAATATATACTGAGTTGTGGTCATCTTATCTTAGTTAATATTCAAATAGAACTCATGTTGCCAACTGAAGAGGTCTTCTCCAACCAACGTGATCACTGATTTGTGTGCCAGTAAGGCAGGGAACCATTGAGCTACAAAATATTTAGAAGAAGGCTCCATATTTGTGGTAAATCACTAGTTGCATTCTTAACTCTGGTGTGCTCTGAAATTTTTAGTACCCACGATCTTCATTGTCATCTCCAAGTTTGACTCATTTTTTAATGTTTATCTGTATTAAATTTTGTTGAATCGTCAAGTAATGTATGTATTAATTTCTATAGTAGAATGCACAAATATATTATAGTGATATTAAGTGCTACATATGTGATATGTGACGCAATAATAGTGACATAAGGGAATAATGATACAAGTATGTCAGAAATTTGCAACAACTTTTTAATCTTGTAGCATATTTAAGAGATTGTTTGTGTGTCGTAAATAATATGAAGCTATTTCGGAACATTATAGGAAATGTCGCATTTATGTCGCATGCTATGCATCACTCTTAAAAACATGACACAATTGTACCACAAATTAGCAAGCGATTTACCATTGTGTCACGTATTTAAAACATTTTTAAAAAGTGTTGTAAAAATTATGTCATAAATTTGAGACATTAAATAATTTGTCGCATGAGTGTCATAAAAATTATGACACAGCAAGGAAATGACGTAAAAATGTCGTAAATAAACAACATATTGATAAAACTGTGGCAAATTTACGACAATTACACATTGGTCGCACGCATATATGTTGCAAAAGCCCAGTTCTCTTGTAGTGCTTGGTTAATGATATATTGTAGTTGAATTCTTTTAAGTGGGGATAGGAAGTAAGTTACATATTATATTGTAACATAAACCTTGTTGTTTTTGCACTACAGCCCTATCTGCTTGAGCTTATTTATTACTGAACTGGAATGAATTGAACTGATGTGAAAATTATTATTTTGTAAAAATTGACTAAATTAACCTGAATTTTATCAAATTACATTTAGAATTGAACTATTCTGATCTACAGAAAAACTCTGGCAAACAGGGCCTACACAGTTTAGATTTGTTTTCTAAAATATTGATACCCTTCTTATTTACTTTTGCTAACTGAAAACACTTCTTAACTCGGTTGTGTTATTCACACTTCCGGTCCCCGGCTCGTAAAGGAGGAAAATGTGTATAGTTTGTGGTGTAATGTTTTGATTCAATGTATAATTATGTAATTATTACCCTTGTTGGTAGAGATCAATAAATGTGTAATGTTTTTTCCCCCAAATGTCTCATCTGTGTATTAATAAAATGATATGTAGATCATTCTTTGTGTTAAATTTTAATTGTATTGTGTCCTTTATTAACAAATATTACATTATAATAATCCCATATAACAAGGTTTATATTCGAGTTGAATAACATCAAGATATTTTACTATAAGATTGATTCATAAAAGACTTTCTCTATAATTTAAGTGGAGAAATATTTAAGGTGCAAATATCAACACTGTGCAGAGTACGGTGTGCCTCACCTAGTTTAACCAATGCAATATATTTTGGTCCTTCATGCCATGTCAGCCTTTTCAATGATGATTCAGTCAAACAAATTATGTTTTATTGTTCAAATTTTTTGAACCGGTGTTATATCTCTTCCAATCAACGATATTTGATCTTTGACCGAGGTAAATATCGGTGCAGAAATTTATTTCACTGGATTTGTGTTTTGTTGCAACATATTTTCACGGTTCCCGGTGTAATAAAACTGGTGCAACTATACAATTTTTGCGTTTTTTTTCTCTCCTTTCTTTCTCCCCAGACGCTCTCCCCCCCCCCCTCCCCCCAAGACCAGATCTAGTTTTTTCTCCTTGGCGGGGAGGTCGTCGGCGCTAGTCGGCGGTCAGGCCACCCCTCCCACCACTCCCCATAGTATAATCTGAGTGCCTTATCCTCCCTTCACCTGAAAACCCCCAAATCCTTCCGATCAGTTACGGTCTCCCCGATCGCCGCCGCCGGAGGACTAAATGTACATGCATGCATCTGCCCCAGCCACCTCACCGCCGACGCCGATCTCTACACGACGGACTGACCATCGCTCACTCGATATGTGGATTAAAGAGCCGGCCGACGTCACAGCTGTCGATGGGCAACACGCCATCAGGGGCCACCAGAACAACTAGGAAGAGGATATCGCCCGGATCCAGAGCTGAGCTAGACGGGCCGGCGTAAGACGCGCCCCACGCGCAGCCTGTCTGACCGCATCTGCAGCTCACGCGCCGTCGCGCCTCTGCACCACCATCAGGGCCGGGCCTGACAGCGGGCCAAAGGTGCCAAGGCACAGGGCCTCAGCTGATCAGGGGCCCCAAAATATAAAAATAAACCCCTTACATATACTATGGGCCGTAAGCCCAATCCGTTTATACAATAAACAAACAAACTGACGGTTTACGTAGCGGCCTTAAACAAATAAATTGACGGCCTTTTCTGTTTTGACTGACTTTTGTATTTTAAGTTTAACAAAAACTTTTTTACTTTTCCAATTTCTTAACATTTTTCTAAAACAAATACATAAATAAGTTAAATTTTAGTGTTAATCAAACTCTAATTCATGAAATGCACCCCACTCTTTATTAATAATATAAACTAATCTTATCAATCTTGTTTACAAATCAGTATTATCTTAGTTCAGTTTAGTTCAATTAAATAGATTTATATTTTCTTTCAGTTCATTGTATTCAAAAAAAAAATCAGTTCAGTTAACTATTTTTTCATTAAATTTTACATTTTTACAATCGATTACAATTAATGATATATGACAAATTTCAAAATTATTCAGATCAATAAAAATATATTTAAATTTATTTTTTAGTTCAATTAAATATATTTAAATATATTTTTAGTTCAATTAAATATATTTAAATTTATTTCAGCTCAGTTCAGTTCAGCGTAAAATAAGCCCAGCAAAATAAGGCCTTAATCAAGAGAAGTATTTTTAGGGCCAATAATCATATACAACAAAAGGTTGAACCCAAAATTTATTATTCAAACTTTAAGTGAATCTTATAAATAATAAATTTTGCTTGAATCCAAAATTTAGTAAGAGAGAATTTAACCAATTTAACAAGTAAATGGATTGTGCCCAAATTGGATTAAGATAAATATACATTAAAACAAAGTCAAATTAGAATTTGGATTTGAACCACGTAATATTCCCTTCTTCATCGATACATCAACTAATCCGTCTTGGTTCTTTTCCTCCGGTGCGATGGCTTTAGCTTGAGTTCATAGTCAATTTTCTCCCAATTTCTTCACAAAAGTTTCATTTGTTTATTAAGAGCTTGTGAATAATTTTGAAACTAAAATTTGTAAATCGACTAGTTAAAGGGCCACATTTAAAATTTTGCACAGGGCCTCAAAAAGTCAGGGCCGGCCCTGACCACCGTGCCTGAGCTCTTGCCTCTTTGTCCGAGCTCCTCATAGTTTTGTTAGGATCCGAGATAAGGGTTTTCATTTTCTTTTTTCATTTTCTTAGGTTTTGTCTTTTTAGGGTTTCTGTTTTAGGGGTTTTTCTCTGTTCTATTTCTGTTTCATTAGGTAAATTTAGGTTAATAATGAGGATGTCTTTTCTGAACATTGGGATGGGACAAATACCACCTTCTATGGAGAGAAATCCTTGTGGCAATCTCTAGTAGTAGCTCTAGATGGATCTCTTGCATGAACTGGGGCTTTTTTAGGATTAGTTGAAGTGCTTAATAGACTAGTTTACTGTCCAATCTCTCAAAGGTACTGCTATCTTCCGGTTGTCAAGTGGCTCCGGACTCAATGGGTTTCAGGCCGAGGTTCAGGTAGACAGTCTTTGTTCTTAATAGATACGACATTTTGTTTTGGCTAGGAGAATGTGGGGGTGAATTCTTTGGAGTCCTAGAATGCTGCTATTTGGTGTGAGATGTTTCCGACTCAGAAGAACGAATTGATGAGGTCTTGATAAGCCACTGTGGCTTTAGTACTTGCAGATTTGGATACAGATGATGATTCGTATTGTTACATCCTTAGAAAATTTATCTGTAATCTCTCATATTGCCTCTTTCGAGGAGTTATGTTGTACTCGCACTAGTCATGTTAGGATTAGTTTAGTTCATTTATCGTGCGAGATACAAAGAAGATTAGAAATTGATGTTTAGACATTTCTCTGTAATCTCTCAAAATGCCTCCACTTGTGGAGTACTTCTATTTTATTTCTTTTGCTTGTCGGTTTTGGGGATTCCACTTACAATATCCCTCCGCCTTTGGCGGTTTAGCCTTACAAAAAAAAAAAACTATACAATTTTCTAATAATGATTGCACTTCGTTTCCACAAACAATAAATTGTTCGGAGGCCATAGTTAAGATTTTTGAAATGTAATGGCCGTGTACATTAATGAGAATAACTCTAACACGAGCTAATTTTTTTATTTAGGCTAGCTCTATTCTTTCGGAAGCAATTTGTTTTGTTTCGGGTCATTACTCTTGTTATGAGCTTTGAGCGCTAATTGTGTACTAAAAGGCTTGGGAAAGCAAAACTTAAATAATGGAATGAAATAGTATTTATTAAATGTTAATGAGTATATTAAAAATTAGCTTGTAGTAATGTTGATGAAAAAAATGTAAAATGATTTTATACTATACAATAAAAATTGTCACGTACTTAATTATCACTTTGCACCTTTTTATTTTTTTTAGATAAATTTTAACTTTTTATTAAGGGAGGCAAGCCTCGGTTCACTTTGCACAATACGCTACGATCATCAACTGTTTTTAAAAATAAATAAATTAAACCATCGTGATGATGAGGAAAATTATATTTGGCTTTCCCAAGACTTTAAAATAAATATGATAGAAAGTAACTAAATTGGTATAATTCATCAAAAGTTGGGAATATTTGAAAACGCTTCATAAAAGTGGGCACAAAACTTGTTATTTCATAAAAAAGTGGCATTTGTCCAAAAATAAATGATAGAGTGTACTAATTTAATATTTTTTAGGAGTTAGGTTGGGAATTTTGACAAGGATTGGTATCATTTTAAGATACTTAAAGTCAAAATTATCATTTTGATATTAAGTTTCAAATATTTAAGAAACACATACTGTCCAAACTTTGCACAAAATTAAAGCGAAAAAAACAAAATGGGAATGGAGAATTTTTCAAACGTTACCAATTAATCATATTCAATTTTGTCACAGGAGATTAGGAAAAAAATCAAAGAAAAATATGAAATTGGTAGATTATTCATACAGAAGACCCGTGTGCATGTGTCCATGCTCGTAACTGCACGTGCGCTTGTTTTCATGCGTGCGCCGTGTGGAAGTGCGCATAACCAATGGCAATGTAAAATCTTAGTCAATGGTAATTATTTTACTAATTTTACCTTTAAGTTAAAAGATTTATGCATTTATTTACGTTAGTAAGTAAAATCTAGGGCGCTATTTAGCAATGCCCTAATTTCACTTAGGGCTTTAACAAATCTTGGTTCCAGATTTCATAGAGAAGGTCTCCTGTGAGACTCGTCTCCATTGAGACAAGGGACAAAATTGTCCTTTTATGTGTTAGGGGTCTTAACATAATTATTTTATGTTTCACATATTACGAAGTAGACTCACCAGATTCGGATTTTTCTTCGCTACTACTGTAGTCTATTTTTGATTCTTCTATGATGTATACAATTCCTATATCATCATATTTTTCTTCTATGGGTTCATATCCCATTTCATATGCAATTTCTAACAATTTTATTTTGTTATTATTTTGCCTATTAGGACATTCATTAGCGTAATGTCCTTCTATGTTGCAAACCCAACATCTACAATTTTTCTTTCCTTTTGGACAGAATTTTTGTTTTTCTGATTTGGTATCAGATTTTTTCTTAAAGAATTTCCCTGGTCGGAATAAACCTATATTTAGAAGATTTTTTCTTAGAAAAGAATTTTTTCTTCTTTTTATATTCTGTTTTACAGCCATATTCTACAGGTATATCACCTGAAATGGCACAACATTTTTTATTAAATTTTTTAAGTTTCTTTTGAGTTCTTATTAATTCACAAAATTTTGACAGTTCGTCTTTTACTATTCTCATAGCATATCCTAGACTGAAACTAGTTGTTCTACTACCTGAAGTTTCAGATCTAAACCTTTCTAAGGCTTTTTCTCCTACTAAAGGGATTTTTCTAAGATACTGAAGTATCATTTCTGGAAATTCAATTTGTTCTAGTTTGTAAAGATTTACTTCATAGTCACAATTGAATTCTTCTAAGTAACATATATCACAGAGTTGTAGTTCTGCTAAGCGTTTCCTAGCTTTCTCTTGTACTAGTTGTTTTTCATGTATTTTATCACCAGTAAAATCAATTCCTAGGAACATAGTATATAACCCATCTAGAACTATATCTAGAATATTATATGGAATGTTATTATTATCATCTGTCCAGATGGTGTTTTTTATAAATTCTTTTGCTATTCCAAGACTCTTATGTTCTATTAATAGCAATATAGTTCTTGATTCTGTATAGGCATCAGGATTAGTTTGAATTACTAAACTTAATTCTGCTGCCCATTTATCAATGATTTCTTTCCTATTATTTTGACAGTCAATATTTAGGAAATTATCATCTAATCCTTTTGAATTACCAATTTTGGATTTTGCACTTTCTGGAAAATACCATGGTTGATTAGCTTTTCTTCTTTTTGAGCCCATATATGAGCTTTCTCCTTCTTGTTTAACTCTATTCACGTTAAAGTTTTTAGGTTCATCATCTGAATCGTAATTGCTAATTACTTGTTCGCTTATTTCAGATTCACTAGCTGATTCTTCATTATTTAAGACTTTTAAGTCTTCAAATCCAAACAATTGTTTTAGTTTAGGACTATTTTCTATTTCTTGGTTTGCTAGCTCATTATTTTCTAATTCTAGCAATCTAAGAGCATGGTCAAGTAAATCGAAGTTCTCTTCGTTTACCTGTAACTCTTCACCCTCTAGGTGATCCCAGAAGATTTTTTCAATCCTTGGTATATAATTAGTCATATTGGTTGTTTATCACTTTTACCAAATGGCCAAGTTAGTGCTTTAGGATTTCCAGAGGATCCTAATTCTGCATTTCCTACTCCATGATTGGGGTAGGAATATTTTCCTAAATTTAAAGGTTTTGGATTCTCTTCTGTTATTACAGGAGATATTGAAAAATCTTTTTGTCCTAAAACTTCTAAGATTTCTTTATTGCAATTGCATTCTGAAATTGTAGATTTTAGTTCAGTAATGACTTTTGCGCCTACAGCTTCTATTTGCTCATTTTCATTAGAAGCTATCTGTTTAAGTAATACTAGAATTTCTTCTAGATTAGTTTTTAAGATTTTGAAATCTTCTCTTAATTCTGTCATACTCATTCAAAACATATGTTCTAATTGTCGACCTAAATCGTCAATTCTTTTTGAGACACTTAACAATATGTCTTTTTTACTGAGTTCGTTAAAAATTTTACGAGATGGTTCCCCTATCTCCAGATTATTTCGTATAACTCTGGATTTATATTTTTCTCCCATTATTTTCTTGTCTTTAGCTATGTCAATAGCCCAAGAGTTATCTAAAGGAGTTATTTCTGAAAACTGTTTTTCTTCTACAGTTCCTACTTGTGAAAATACATCTTCTAGTTCAATGTATTCTTTCTTTTTATAGTCAATACTGTGATGACTATTTGTTAAAGCATAAGCGACCAGATAGGTTAAGCTAAATACTTTATCTCCTTTATTCATTAAATTTTCTCTTTCAAATTTATGAACAAAAGATAATGTTTTGTCTAAATTTGTTGTATTTAGATTAATTCCAAATTTAGGATATACTTTAAACATGAATTTTTGGTAGGCTAAATTTCCTCTAGCCGCACCTAAAATGCAGTCTTGTCTATCATTTATTCTATTATCCATTAAAACCATTTTAACCGGAGAATCTATTCCTTCTTGAAATTCTGATTTTAATAGAATTTTGACAGCACCAAAGTGTATCATTGAGATAGTGGATCTAGTTTTACTATCTATTTTTAATAAATTTTCTTCAATCTCTTTTCGAGTGATTAAAGGTAAATATACTGCCCCTGTAGTATCTTTGATATCTACATGCATTTCTTTAGTTCCTACAAAATAGTAGATGCTATTTTTCCTTTTTAATTTCTCTAAAAGAGATATATTAAAAATATTTTCTTTTCTTAAATTAAGTCTTGAGGACCTAATTTTTGAAAGTAATTCTTGTTTTATCAAGAAACTTCCGTTGAATCCTTGATTAGATTCAAAAGTTTGAACATTAGAAACATCTTGATTTTCATCAATTGTTTCTTCTATATCTTTTAAATTATTCATTTTTATGGCTCTGATACCAGGTTTTTGACGGACTGATGGTCTATCTGCGGAATTTTATCTCTCTTTGATACATTTTATACATCCTTTATAGATGTTCATATAATGTACAAGAGTTTGATGTTTTTCACAATATCTTGTGCCAAAACTATACCTAGATTTGACTATAAGGGCCAACTCTATGGAATTTTGATAATTTCTTATCCTCTTTGGTTATTTCTCTGTCAAGAATTAATTTACAAATGTTTTTACTCATTTTGGATAGATTAATTCTCTTACTGAATTTTGAGATTCTTGTATACATTTTATGCAGAATTTTGAGGTAGGCATAAATTGTACATAAATTTGGAGTTGATGTTTTTTACAAAACTTAGTTCCAAAACTATATCTGGATTGACTATTATCATTATTCCTATGGAATTCAGATAATTTTTTATCTTCTTTAGATAATTCTCTGTTGAGAATAAATTTACAAATATTATTGCTCATTTAAGCTTAGATATTTTATTTGATGTAGTTTATGAATTTAATACTTTAGAACCCTAAGTAATTCATGCAAGATCCTTATATCTTCCTTACTATATTATTAAGAGTGTATGGTTATCATGCTATCTGTTTATAACTTAACCAATCCTGCGAATCTTGTTTCCCTAAACGGCCACCTGCCTAAGCGGTACTCCCTATTCTATGGACTCCAGGTTTCATTATAACAGATAAGCATGTATACAACAATCAATAATAAGAAAGAAGATACAGATTATAGAAACTTACATGTAATTACAAGAGGGCCCCAAAGGGCTTTTTATTCACACATAATGATCATAAGATCAGACAGAATCCTGGACGAGGTTCGTCTCCAGGGGATTACAGAGGTTGAAAGTAAATTACACTGAGGCGCAGAAGTGAGGGGCGCTCTCATATTACAAAAAATGAACTCCCTTTTATAGAGAAGGAAGGATCTGCATTATTAAAGAGGGGTGCGTCATCCCTTACGTACAAACGCACTTACATTATTGCATCTACCTAAAGCAGACGCACTATTGCATTATTGCATCCACTCAATGCAGATGCATTATTATCCCACTACCTGCTGTCACTAGAAGTGGAGGGGTCCATAGGACTGTCGGCAGTCTTGATGGTGGATAGGTCACTGTCTTGAATAGTGGATGATCCACTTTCTTCTGAGCATTTACCGCATAGGTAACTACTACGGTAATTCTTCATCTTCTTGCAAAGATCTGGCATATGTTTTCCCAAAATAAATGGATTAACCATAGTATTTTGGAATTTGACAAACTTATCTTCATCAGCTTCGCTGATCTTTTTGGGTGACTTGCTGTACATCAAGATGGTGGAATCTTGATAGTTGACAAATAGTCCGTCTTCTGAGCTGTAACTGAAAACTTTCTGGAGCAATCCTTCAAGTCTTCTAGCTGCTAGATTCAATAAATCCTCGGGATCTATCTTGCATTCCATGCTGGTGGATGGATGATATTTCTCCCCTTTGCAGATGCCGATTTGGATTAGATGCTGAGGATGGTAGATCAAATGACCTGTAGTATTCCAGTAAGGACCTGAACTATTTATTTTTAGAAAGATTTCTTGACCAGGTTTGGTACACTTCTTCCTAAAGTTTTTAATAGCACTTAGCAATGCTTTGGGGAAATGGCTAATCTCTAATAAATTAGAGCTAGGATATATAGTTCTAACTAATCCATACTGGAAAGCTTCAAAAACTTGCTCGGGATCAGCATTTTTGGTAAAGTTGTAGTAACTTAAATTTTTGAGATCCGTGGTGTAGAATTTTTCTTCTACATATTTGGATTCATCAGCCAGACGAGCATGCCTGTAGCAGTATTCAAATTCTGCTTCAGTTAACTTGTTGGTGAGTTCCGTAGAAGTATCTTCTTTGGGTTCCATTCTAGAAGGAAGCCTTCCTAGAATAACCTTTGTGTCCCTTTTCTTTTGAAGAGCTGCTGCAAAAGTATTTGGACGAAGGAATTCTTCATGAGTAACCAGAGAGAGTGGAGCAAGTCCTTCCACTCTGGTGTATAAATCAGCAGAAATTCTGGCTTCCTGGAAAGTTTTGAATTTCTTATGAACAATATTAGACACTCCTTCGGTTGCCTTTTTGGTAAAACTCCAGTCGGAATATATACCCGCATTTGGGCCATTGTATACCACATAATATGGCATAGATTTTTTCGGGATTGGTATTCCCTCAACGGATTTCTCCGGTGCTAAAGGTGTAACTTTAGTCTGTGGGATTGGAATTCCCTGATTTGGTTTTAAAACAAATTCTACTGGTGTGACCAGTTTGACGGAAGTTTGTACTTCCTTCTGGATTTTTGGCAAATCCACAGCCTTCAACGGATTTGTTGATTCTTTACCAACTGCCGTTTGCGTTGGAATAGTCTTATCTTTCTCTTTTAAAGGAGAAGGTGATAAGATAACCTTTTTTACTTCATTTTCAGAAGCTTGTTCTTTTTCTTTACCTAATTTGATCAGGTTAAGATACTTGAGCTTGGCTCGTACCAGCTGTAGTTCTTGGACCAAAAGTCCTTCTTGCAGTTTTAGCTGCTCCATTTCATCCATGCTGGATGCTTCACAAAGAAACAAACGTTAGCAATATTTGTATTATTCCCTATGATCTTGCTGAAATTCTCTGGTAAGAAAATCTGCAAAATAATTCTTGGTACCTGCAATATGAATAACATCAAAATCATATCTAGATAACCACATTTGCCATCTAACTAGACGACCTTGTTTATTATCTCCTTTTAGATTTATTTTTAGGAAATAAGTAAAATTCTTATTATCTGTTCTTACTAGAAATCTGCAAGGGGTTAGATAAACGGAGAATTTTTTAATTACTCTAATAACAGAAAGGTATTCTTTCTCGTTACTATGATAATTCTTTTCAGCGGCTTTAAAGCTTCCTGAAGTGTATCGGCAAATGTATTCCTTACCATTATTTTCTGCTTTAAGAATTCCTCCCCAGAATAAATCTGATGCATCAGTTTCTATGATCAGTTTATCCTCAGGTTGTGGGTGATAAAGCTTAGGAAAGTTTTTTAAACTTTTCTTTACTTTTACCATATAATTGGTATCTGCATCTTTCCATTCCCATGGAATATCTTCCTTAAGCTTTGCTTGTAATGGTGCTCTGACCTGAGCAAGCTTAGGAATATAATCAGAGGCATAAGTGAGAATTCCTAAGAATCTCTGCAACTGTTTTTTATTTTCAAGGATATCTGGGAATTTTTGAATATGTTCCAAGATATGATCTTGAGGTCGATGGGATCCTTCTTCAATTTCTAGTCCTAGAAAATTGATTTTAGTTTTAAAAAGCTGTGTTTTCTTCTTTGAGAGTATTATTCCCAAAGAAGCACATTTTTTAAGTACTGCTGCTACTTGCCATAGATGTTCTGTCTCATTATTACTGAAGACTAAAATGTCATCAATATAAACACAACAGAATTTTTCAAAGGTTCTAAATGCATTCTGCATATGTCTTTGAAATATGGCTGGAGCCTGTTTTAATCCAAAGGGCACCACATTCCACTGGTAATGACCTTGTGGACATGTAAAAGCAGTTAATAATTGTGATTCTTCATCTAGCAATACTTGCCAGAATCCCGATTTACAATCAAAACTACTGAATATTTTCTTCCCTCTTATTAGAGTTAGCAATTCATCTTTATTAGGAAGGTTATGACTGTCTCCTATTGTAGCTGTGTTTATAGCTTTATAGTTGACAACCATTCTCTTTTTTCCTCTTCGTTTCTCAGCTTCATTTTCTACTAAGAAGGCTGGAGACATGTGAGGTGATTTGCTAGGTTTAATTACTTTTAATTCTAGCAATTCCTTAATTTGTTTTCCAAATTCTTCTCTATCCTTAGGACTGTATTGCATTGGTTTAACCTTTACAATTGTCTTGGGATTGATTAGTTTTATGGTTGCTGTCATCCAATATTTTGACTTATTAGGATCTATTGGATTTTCTGAACACACAGAATCTAAAAGTGTTTCTATTTTACAAAGGTTTGTATTTTGAAGCACAAAAAGTTGTTGTTCTTTAGTATACATACCCCCCTCCTTAAAAGAGAAGCAATTTTATTTGGGCTAATATTTAGCGCCTCTGGTTTTGGTAATTTAGATTTCTTTTTCATGTGTTCTAAATAACCTGGAACTCCTACTTTAAGAGTTTTTCTTATTTTTCCTACATGTACAGGATTATTGTTTAGAGTGAAAATTATCCTATCTGTGTATTGGACAAATGGATGATACAACAGACAGAAATTATTTCCAATAATAAAATCTATTCCAGATTCTTGTTGATATACAGTTGGAATATGAAATATTTCACCTGCTATCATTATGTTAAGATTTTTACAGACCTTAGAGAGTATAATGTGAGATCCATTTCCAATTTGGGTTGGTTTTATTATTCATTACAAAGTTTGTAGGTTAATATGTAATTATTACAAACTATGTGGGTTGGTCTTGTAAATAGACAAGAGTTAAGAAAAAGGCAAAAATGCCCTTGGTCTCACGAAGGACCCGTCTCTTTTGAGAATTGTCAGATTTCATATGCAGAAGTGCAGCCCAGTTTACTACGTCTGGGGTAAAACTCAAGTCCGACGTCCAACGTCCAACGTAACCTTATCAGGACTGTATACCAACAACGAGCTTCTTCTTTGGCGGTGGGTTACCACCAGAAATCACCACATAGGTGTAAAAGCAAAGCATTGCCGCACTGTCAAAAATATATCACAGAATACCTCAAATCACTAGAAGTAGAAACACTAGTGTATACAAAACCTGAACAGAATGATAGTGTAAAGTTCAAGGAAATGCAAAGGTAAATTAAACAATTAACGGAAATTTTACCTTATGGCAGCATAAAATCCCGAAGGAAATATCACTGTTTTCTGCACGACAAATAATTCATGCAAAAGAAAACAACATTATGAGAGCATGCAAAATACAGTATTACATTTATGAATGCTAGAAAGGGTATCGTAATACCATTGAGTATGTCTGAATATTCTTCCACATAAGTACTACGGCTAGCACTGCAATATCATGAAACAATTAGGTCAAGGTGAATACAACATAGGTAACTTCAAATTTCAACTATAAACCAATACAATTAACAGCCAGAACCTATGCTGTTTCCAGGTTTTGGGAAACTAGTCACATACACAACACTACGGAGATAGAGATTTCATGAAGAAGCTATACAGATATCAACCAGAGCTAAGTATTTTACAAATTAAAAGGTGAAAGGACAATGATATGGATAGATTAGATCAAAAGCAAATGCCATATTTCAAGCACGGGCTACAACATTTTAGTTGATATAATAACTTGGAACAAGCTACAAGGCTAAGAAGGGAGCTATGAAAATAGGTTGACTAAGATAATTTTTAACCAAACTCAATGTTCACAAAAGAAAGACTCTGAATGTCATCTAAAAGTTTGTCACATGATGTTCACCAAGTATCATAAAACAAGTTAGTAATAACCAGAAGATCTTCAACTGTGGTTTTCAGCATTAAATTGTTCATGGCTTGACCTATCAAGATCAAAATCAAAATATTTGTTCACCTATCACATACATTACACACTAACATTGCTGAAGTTTTCTACACACCTACGGGAACACCACAGACTTATTTTCAAGATTTCAAGGACCAAAAATATTCAGTCAATTGGCTATCCAGAACTAAAAAAACTAAAACCCTCTCATTCTAAATATTCAACACAGGAATACATTGTGCGTGTTAGGAATCGGCCAATTGGTGGTGATGGGGATAAATGGAGTAAAGATACAAAGGTTTATATAAGAAGAGGAAACTATGCAAGACATTAGATGAAAATGAAGAAAACAGGACTTCATAGTTTGCTTTTCAGAATGCTATTCAAGTGAAACAGTAACCGGGAATAGATTTCTAAAATCAATAGGTCAAACTAGCCAAAGAAAGTAAGTTATAACAAGGATCATTGTAAATTTTAAAGCAGAGACTCTGTAAGTAGCACTCCAGTTATACGATAGGAAAGGTATGCTTATCAGTAGTGAAATGATGGCAGAAAATGTTCAACCCCAAATAATGAATTCAATGTAAAAATTTTTACAACCAAACACTTACAGTCATATGCTCGTAACCGAATGGATAAATGCATAGACACAACTCAGCACAAGAAATATATGGGAAGAGAACTAGCCAACCACGTGATCACATAAAATTGGACCGTATGCACATGCAAACAACAGAATTCAAATGTGAAGAAAGCAATACCTGCTTGACCAAGCATAAATGGCAGGGTCGATTTTCCTGTTCGCCATACCTTTAAACTGAGAACACTTAGGCCTAACAGACCACCACCAAATAGAACACCAGTACCCAAGCTAGCAGGGTTTCTGGAGACAATAAAACCAACTATACCCCCATTTAGAACAAGACCACCTGGCAGAAAACAGTACTAGTAAGTGTTTAGTCATAACACTATATCTGTGGCAGCGTCAAATGCTTTCAATTTCTTATAACCCAGCAATACCATGGATGCACTTCAAACATATTGGTTAATGCAAAATGATTTTTTTTATAAATTAAAGATATAGTGCTTCAAGAATATGCCAATTTAGTTTAAAAAACAATAAGGATATCAGGTATCAAAGAAGATGCATGACAGTTATACTTCCACAAATATATTATTTTGCAATTAAATGTCCTTCAAGCATTGAGCATTACATTTGTTAGACTCCTGATCAAATATTACTAAACAGGGAGCCTATTCTAAACGTCAACATAATTTTAGTTAGATTCCTGATCGAATATTACCTAGCAGGGAGCCTATAATAAAGATAAATGACATGAAAGCAACCTAAAGATGACTAATAAAATAAGAGAAATGACATAAAATGGATCTTCTCCTATCTCAGCCAAAGGTTACCTTAATTTAAGTGTCTACAATCGAAAACATGGAGTCAAATAAGAAGTGCACACAGAATGTAGGACTTATAGGTCCTTCCAAGTGCATTAGCAGTTAAAGAATAAAACTAGTGATTGCTGAAAAATAAAGCCATCTAAGGTCTGTCCTTTACGACATAACTCTATTACAGTTCAGTTAACTCCACAGGAATGCATATAGTCTATAGAGTAACACAAAAATTGTTGCCCGGATTGAGTTGCTTACCAAAAGGAATCCCTAAGCAAAAGTCGTGAATCTTGGCTGCCCTGATTGGTTCACTCTCTGCTACAACGGGTTGAGATTCTGGAGCATTCACATCAAGATTCAGTGACCTTCCATTTTGGGAATGAGATGAATCTTCGCTATAAACTGCTTCTGTTGCTTTTGTATTTGTATTCGAGATTCTCGGGACACATCCTCCCTTTTTTTTCCTCAAAACTAGAACACTAGTTCCCTTCAAACATCAAACGTTTATTACTAAATAGCCAAAATGAATTTGATTTTTAGAACAAAAGTGAGATCATGTACCTTAGCCGGAGAGAAGAGATTTGATCGGAGTAGTTGGCAGCCACTAATACCGGCGAAGGACGAGAGCAGAGTCAACGTCGTAGAAACCATCCCGCCGACAAGGATCGGAAGAAGCTATGGCGCCGGAATCAGAGATTTTAGACCTATGTTACCCCGACACACAGGAAAAGGCCTCGTGTTGGGGGTCGACGCGATCTTTTGCCGATAGGACACAAGATATGTGTCAAAACGTGTCTGATTTTCTTGTCGAAATTTTGATATGAGTATTGTCGGAGAGAAGAAGAATCGAGAAGGAGAAGAAAAATAAAAGTTTCCAGTCTGTGTGATCTAACAACAGTGAAGAGAAGAAATTAAAGAAGATCTTCAGCCCCAATGTGAAAATTGAATTTTTACTACTAACTAGCAATTTTTCAAAGATGAAGGAATATTTGCAATGTCCTCTATTTCTGTATACATTTGGTTACTTTTGTGTGAGGCATGTTTTTGGGAATGGACTGCAGTAGAAGGTGAGGTTAGAGTATACACTAAAGTTGAGGTTAGGCAACATACCTATATAGTGCTATAAGTGCAACAACTAAGGGCCTCGGCAGCTGGAACGGTGCGTTGTGAACAATCTACAATCTGAAAAACTATGAGACTGAATTAGAATATAAGGCATCAGAAAAGAAAAGAAAAAACTGGGATAGCACAGTAATTATATAGAACACAAAATCAAAAGTGATTTCATGAGAAGGAGAATGAAGTCTAGTTCTTAATGAGTAAAAACTGTCAAAATAATAAAAAGTGAGTATGATGTAATCCAGAAAATGAAATAAAAAATCAGTTCATTAAAAGGACATGAAAATCAATTGTATAGTGAGGAATTAGACGGACATTACGGACATTACGTACTATGTTAAATGCCTATTATCATGAGTTTTAAATTCATAAGCAGAAGACATGATCAAAAGTAATAAAATCTTCCTATCTAATCAAAAACAGTGATCATAACTTCATTACAAAAGAAACAATCAGTAGATAGATGAGGAACAGAGCTAATTTACACGCCTCGAAAAAAGAAGTATGCTAGCACATAAAAAGGAAGAGAATTTTTTTTTGTATTTCGAAATTATGGCTTGAAGTACAACAGAGAAGATTTGGTAAACATACGGGGCGTGCATTTCAATATTTTCAAAAAATAACACATAAATTTCCATATAAACTGAGGCACGGGAATAATCATATGAAATGCGGAATTGGTGATGGCAACCTCCATTGGTTTTAGAAATGGAGAATTTTTTTGTGACAGAATTATAGGGTGGAGAACTGGAGAAGGTTGGAGAAAATCAAGGTTGCCTTCTTGTGTTTTCTTTGTGAGTAGTAATGCCTTATTTTTTATTTCTTTTTATTTTTATTATACATGTTGACTTAAAAGATTTTATTTTTTTTGAAGGCGGGCACATGCCCTTACACAAAGACCGAGACTTAAAAGAATTAGTTTTCAAACAATACAAAAAATATTTTAATGCCTTATATATATATATTAGTGAACTCTACACACTAAAGTACAGGAACCCACTATTTTCGCCATTCCAAGGTAATCAAATCTAACAAGTCAAAGGGAATTTAAACTACTCCTAGTGAATATTAATCAATTCAGAAGCATATTGTATTGTCGTGGATTTTATCAGTGTCACTTAACGAAAAGGTACACATAAGGAGACTAACATAAAAAGAAGCACAAAAAATTGCTTGTAATATACCAAGTAGGAAAGTAGAATTCAGTTTTTACAAATTATAAACAACACTCAGCTGCAACATGAAAAGATGAACGGACTGAAAACGTTAAAACGTAGATGTGCTACATAAAGCTGCAATCTTGGAAGAAAAAATATGAATCTTTATATAAATGAACAATCTAAATACCTCAGTACATAAAATATCATAGGTATATAAACAAAGAGATTATAGGTGAAGGAATATGCTGATTATCAGAGAAGGAAAAAATAGTTAATGACAGGTGAAGGGGGTTGTGTACCTCGTGCTGTTGTTTTAATTTTTGAAACTAACAGGTCTTGTTTCTGCAAGTATTATAAAGAAAGTTAGGAATCATGTGTACATGGGAATTTATTCATCTTTTTTGAACAATAATGCCTCTTTGCAATTCAATATTATTTCATCAAGCAAACAGATGATGTCAATTCATCAAGCAATAAAATTTAGATTAAAAAAAATAGTAGCAAATAGAGAGGGAAGTTGGGTCAGTCATTTATTCGAACACCTAAGGTGCAGGAAAAGCTCAATAAGGGATAAGTTCAATTTAAGGCAAGAACAAATGTATATAACCAGCGGATATGCATACAAGCAAAGACTGAAACAGAAGCAAGATTTCCATATCAAGCAAACAGGAAGATGGCAGAAAGTAAGGGAAAATTATAGCAGACATTTAATCGAACACCTAGAGTACACGAGGAGCTACATTATACTGCAACTAAACACAAGTAAAAAAGAAAGCGAGTAAAAAAGATACATCATGTACGAGTTACCCAGTACCTAAACAGGCAACAAAATAAATACCTGGTAGTGCTTCTCATTTTCAGAAGTCTGGGGCCATCAAAGCTATTTTAAGTTTTTAGAGAAAAAAAACAGATACCCTTTTCTTCTTTTTTTCTTTTTTTTTTTGAAAATAAAAATAAAAATGGTCAACTGTTTGCGGAACGAACACTTCTACTTTTCCAGAAAAAAATGACTTCAACCCCAAGTGATAGTTGTGCTTGTGCTTAGCATAAAGGACCTACTATGTATATATTATATAGTAATAGTCTTAATTTGCAAGCATATCCAGGATCCGTCTAGAAATCCCCCGTGTTTTACAGTCCACTCTGGTCACTCTCTCTCTCTCTTGGTCCTGGTAATGATGGCGCAAGAGAAGGACACCACCTCGGTGCCGCTCAGTCAAAGCGTTGATGAAGAAGATCCCGTCAACTCCGTCAAATCTGCCCCCAATTCTTCCAATTCCTCCACCCGCAAGGTCAGTTTTCCCCTTTTTTGACTACTTTGTTCGTTCCGAATTGCCCCCAACTCTTTCAGTGTACAAGATTCTAGATACAACTGTATTTGGTGAGAGATGAAAGAGTGGAATGAAGGACTATTGCTAATTTAACAAGCTTGAATTTTGGACTTAGGTTACAGCTTTAGATCTCATGGGAACCAACTTTTGGGGAGCTCTAATGGAGAAAATCTAATAGCCAATAGATATGCCAACTTAGCAGATATACATTGGGTTTTGGCGTTAGTAAGATGATCCCATAATTGTTTCGTTATGTGGAATGGTGTGATAAAATGGAACTGCAGATGGTTGTAGAATATGGGTTTGGCTTATAGTTCATCGATGGGGAGTTTGTGATGATGGCAAAGTATGTCAGGAATGATTTGCTGCAGATGTGATGGCTCTCCGGCCATTTCTAGGGACTAAAGTTGGGTGTTAGTTAGAATATTATATACATGCTTAAAATGCCATTATTGAATTACCTTCTACATGTGGATTCGTGAGTGGGCAATGGAGTGGAGAGTTGCTGCTAGTGTTATGGTCTGGAATTCTGGGATTATTTGATTTGACAATGTTGGTTTGAAAACACAAGTTAATAATTTTTTGGAGAAAAACAACCGACCTGTTTCCTGGCTGACCTTTGAGATTATTCTACAGATACAGTTATTACTGCTGTACTGAAATCTGCTCTCTTTATGACTAAATTGTACTAGATCTACACGTGTTGGTTAATTTTATGTTTCTCTGTTGCATTGTTACTCTCATGAGCTACACCGTTTGCTTTCTTTCTATTAGCTTTCTTTTAAAGTATTTTTCAAGGAACATATTGGTACTTGATATGTTAGCTTATATTTACCACTATGATGGTTGAGGCAACTACATGATTAATATGAACAGTTTTGTTGGCTGTCTAATCGTTCTGTTCAATTTATTGGTGTAGGCATGCTGTTTCTTTCTACAGAGCTGGGTGTCAAAGAAGTTTATGACTGGATGGTAAATAACTTCTATTTGACCACCCATATTTCTTAAGTTCTACAGTCCTTGAGCCTAACCATTTTAAATGTTGGAACTGCAGTGTAGTTCTCTTCCCTGTCGCAGTCACTTTCTTTGTGACTTGGTGGTTTATTGAGTTTGTTGATGGTTTCTTTAGTCCCTTGTACGAACATTTGGGCATTGACATTTTTGGTGAGTTCTGTAAATTCTTGTTCTTTCTTTTTTTAGTTATTTTTATCAATCTGCCTATCCATTGCAACAAAATGGAGATACAATTGTGTAGTATTGCCCTGGCAAGTGAATTGCAATAAGATACCCTGTTATATTCCAGAATTAAAAGATTTTTCCAAGCTAGAGATAAAGAGTAAACAGTGTGTCTATTCTTAATGAAAGTATGCATTTTTTACTGTTAAACCTCTTTATAATTACCTTGAAAAAAAATGCAACTAGTTAATGTAGGAACACAAACATAACCACATATGTAAAGTGTTTTTCTTAGTTTGTTATATTTAAAGTAGATTATTCCACTCCCTTCTTTGTTATGTAAGTTACCTTTTTCGATTAATTTTTTTAAAAAAAGGGGAATTTGATTGTCTGAAATTTTTCGAGTTATGTTTATAGTTATAATTATTTATCATATGGTGGCGTATCCCCAGCATGAGCTCTCAGTAAAACTAGAGAAAGATGACATATCTGATTCATTTGCAGGGTGTAAAGGATCTCTGTTTTTGGATATGAGACTTTAGGTAGATTGAGTTCCAAGTTTTTCTTGGATTTTAATTGTAGTTGCTTAACCCCCATTACATTATACTTAATGTTTGACCTACCCTGGTAGTTATATTCACTAGTCATTCACTAGTTATATTTCTTGGATTTTATTTTTTTTGCAATTTCGCTAAATTAGCAAACAGGGGAACATATAATTGTGGATTATTTACATGCTATTCAGTCTGCTGTGTGATCTGGTTTACTATTATAGCCTGTCTTGAAATGTTATAAGTTATAACAAGGGTTATTTGTAGATGACTTTGCTGTGCTAAGCTGCACGTCACTTATAAAATTGCTTAAAGGGAGGAGCCAGTAAACTCTCAAATTAAAGACTGCAATAATAACTTATCATTGTGTTTTTCATTCCTCTCCTACTGGTCTGAAGTTGAACATTCTTTTATTAGTCCAGGGCTTTTAATAAATTTTTGATTGTGTTCTACCTTGGTCAAACTCGCCTTTTGTAACTTAAATTCATGGGCTTTTTTTATGATATAATTCTGTAAATTTGGTTTGGAACTCCTAGAAACATTAAAGTGTACTCTCTCCATCTCACTAACTTCCCATTGTTTAAAAAAAAATATTCAAGAATCAAAACATGTTTAATAATAAATTCAATTAGTATATAATAATATAAGTAATAATATCATCATATGTGATATGATTAGAATTGTAATGTGATTATCTTCCAAGTTTCTTAATACAGTGCTTTGGTAGTTATTTTGTAAATATGTGGCAGTTTCTCTACGCCCAAGTCTGTGTTTTTCTAAATACAGTGGTTTTTATGCAGGGCTTGGATTTATCACATCCTTAGTCTTTGTCTTCCTTGTTGGAGTATTTGCATCGTCATGGCTAGGGGCCACAGTCTTCTGGATTGGAGAATGGATTATAAGGCGAATGCCATTTATGCGGCATATATATTCAGCTTCCAAGCAGATCAGTTCTGCAGTTTCACCTGGTAAAGGCTACTTTTCATTGCCTCATGTTAGAATTCCTATCCTCTGCATTGGCACACCTCCGTGTTTGACTTGTAAAAAATACTAATATAGTATTGAAGAAGTATGCTTGTGAAGCTCTTGTTTTCTTTTTAGAGTTCTAATGCATTTTTTTATGGACTAGCCACTTGAGCTTGCAAGTTTAAATCTCCTTCTCTTCTTTGTGGAACTTATTCTCACTACCGACTACAAACTAGCTCTACATGCCAATTCATCTCTAAGTGTATGTGTTACCAGTTCTGCATGTGATTGTTGCCATCCAATGTTGTAACAGACTAATGGTTACTGCTGAAACCTTATTATGAAGACCCTCTGGATATGAATACAGGATGTAAATATATGATAAGCAGCTAGTATTTATTTGATCTGTATTTGCGACACTAATATGGTGCAACTAGTCATGTTCTATTGAGATTTTTCCTCATATCAGAAGAGTGTTCCAGATCACATATTCCTTGCCACATACAACTACTGTAGTATATTTATGATATTAAGAGGGACTACGATATCAAGGAATTTATGTTGTCTTACTACATATAATTTTCTTTTCAGACCAAAATACAACTGCGTTTAAAGAGGTAGCAATCATACGGCACCCGCGAGTGGGTGAATATGCCTTCGGATTTATCACTTCAACAGTCATCCTTCAGGTACTTGGTTGTATAATTACCTTTTGTTCTTAGTTCATAAATGCTATTTCTGGTCTCTATTCCATTTTGCATTTTTTTACTTTGCCAAACAAAAGTTACAGTATCTCAGAACAGGTACTTTTACCTTTTTGGGTATCCTGGTGGCGATTCACAATACTCTCTATTCCAATTTTTTGATGCCTTAAGTCTGTGTTTTTAATTCAAATTATTCTTCCTTGAAGATACATTATCATTTCAAACATAACAGTAAATAACCATTTGGCCATTTGGTCTTGAAAAATATTATTTGGATGATAGATTACTGGTGATGTTCTATAGCTATTCAATATAGATGGGCTTATATGGGCCACGGATAAACAGCCGTACATGCAAATTTCCTAAATTGGGCAACAGATTGTTTTGTACTGTTAGAAGGATCTTTAAATGTTTACTTAAGGCTTGGTGAACATATTTATGTGATTCATTTCTTTGTGAATTTCTATTAATTAACCACTTCTGTATACAGAGAGATGATGGAGATGAAGAGTTGTGTAGTGTATTTGTTCCAACGAACCACTTGTACATTGGTGATGTACTCCTAGTCAACTCCAATGATATAATACGACCAAATCTTTCAATCCGTGAAGGCATAGGTATGCCAACATGTTTGTTTCTTATTTATGTAATTAGTGTTTTTGAGTGTTTGGTGATTGATATGAATAGTTTTATCTTTATTTGGCGTTCTAAAACTCAATACCAATTTGGCATTAAACATGAATGTAAGGCATAAGGCCCGTAATTTTATTAGGTTACATTCATGTTTTCTTTAATTTGAAACATCAGAGTTGCATTTTGAAGCTACCCCATGTTCCAATTTAAATTGTTTATGTATGGGGTTTCTGAGTCATGAAACTCATGACATTATAAATTTTTAGAAGGTAAAGACTCAATTGGGTGTTCCTGTTTGATGTTTGCTCTGTTGGATAGTATTGTCATTATGTGTATCATAGCTGCTTAAGCAAGACATTTCTGCATAGTTGCTTAGCATTTCTGCTTAGCTCTGTTGGGAGTAAAACTTGATTGGGCACGTTGACCTCCTGTTTTTGAACCATAACTGGCTGTACATAGTTTTGTGCCCCACCCCTGTACTGTGCATGGGAGCTGTGCCCTTTTTTCCCCTTCTTTGATAGAAAAGCTGTGCTGTTTCTGAGTTGCTGACATTTGTTTGCCAATGCAGAGATAATCGTATCTGGTGGTATGACGATGCCACAAAGGATATCTCCAGCAGAGCGAAGATCTAATGAAAGGATTCAGATGGATAGAATTGTGTGATAGTCAATGAGTAACGTTGTAGTGTTACATGTATCAGTGTAATTCTTTTATATATAGCGAAGATGGGGTGATACAACAGATTGCAAGAAGTTCTTAAATGTGAAGGTTATAAAGAGGTCATGCAAAAGAACTGGAAATGTTTATTAGCTTTTACTGATACCAAAGTGGTTGTGTTTTCAGTCTATGTAAAATGTTTGTGCATGAGCAAGTTACAGCTTATTGGAAAGTATTGTACATTTGTACCTACAAATCTAACAAGTTCTTAGGTGTTCAACAAAACAAGACAAAAAAATCTTAGGGTATGTTCTCATAACTTATGTGAACTGGTTTGAACTAATAGAATGAGTAAATTAAAAGTTAAATATCCTTAAATTATATTTTATTTGGACTGAATTGAAATTAAACTTACATGAACTAAACTGAAAAAATTCTGATAAATTGGTGAGAACACGTTATGTTATCAAAATAGAAGTTACAAATTACGTTTGCTATTCCTTTACTCTCCATCATGTATTCTGTTATTAAACTATTGAGAAGGTCTTGGGTCAAAAAGTTTGCTGAAACTCAATCAATTTTACTCACACATCAGTCCACTTAATCAAATAAGTGCATCAATGCAAGACTGATTTCAAACCTATAGACCTGAAACCCTGAGCTAAGTTGTGTGTCGATTTGTTTCGTCTTCACTGAATTGCATGGGGTTTCTCAAAGTCTCTAGTGTTTTAAATCAGAGCTCTTTTAGTTGGACATATGCCTCTCCCCCCACTGGAGCTGCAATTTGCCTCTGAAGTCCTAATCTTAGGCACTCATGTAGTCCTTATTATTCTAGTTTTTTTATTCTCTTTTTTCTAGTTTGAACATTTAGTATTTGTATGTTGAAGACATTTTCTTTTAGTCAATTGAAGGCTTGGGGAACCTAATGAAAATCCCTTCACCTTTCATAGGTGATTATAATTGAAAAAAGAAAAGAAAAAAAGAAGGTCTTGGGTGAGACCGTCCTACCATACGCTTATGGCAGAATGAATGATAGTTCATGTGTTTAATGGATTTGTTCATGTGTTTCACAGCTTTGTTAATTCATTTACATATTGTTACAGATTATAACAAACAAAATTGTGAAACACAAGAACAAATCCGTCAAACACATGAACCCAGCTTATAACAAACAAAACTGTGAAACACATGAACAAATCTATTAAACACATGAACTATCATTCGTCCTACCATAAGCTTATGGTAGGACGGTCTCACCCAAGACTTTGTATTTACTATTTATATAATTAATAACTTTAATTAGAGGTAAACAAAATAATATATATCTTACATATAATTTAATGTTATACATAGTATATGTTGATGTTTGTATATTTCCTATTAAAATAAAAGTGCATAAAATATAAAATGTCACTTGTCAGTGTCACTCCTTCATTTCGGGTTTTATTGATTGTTAGTACACTTGTTTTTTAAAGAAAATTAAAAGTTATATCTTTTTAAATTTGATTGGGTAATTTATTTTTGTCATAGAGTGGGTATTCAAATTTTAGCTCAGCTTCCATGGGAAGCTTAATGAATTGGGAATTTAAATTCAAATTCAAAATGTCAACCAACACGAATTGATTATTAAACCAATTTCATCAGATCCAACATTAAAATAATTCAAACCTTCCAAACCCCCAAGCTTCCGTAGCAAGCCTTACAATTTGAGTACTATTACTATTTTTTATTTTTGTTTTGAAAAAGAGTATTACTAATATTTTCATTCTAACTTCAACTTGAATTTTTTAAGGAAAATGCATATATATTAATTATTATTGTTATTTTACGCTAAAACTATCATAAATAGGAGGATTATTCATGGCTCTCAACCGAAATGAAAACAGAACATAAACAAAACATATATATTAATTAAATTTACACTTTGAATGATATATTTTTACTTGATAAATTTTTATAATACTGAAAAATATACTAATAGAATGGATTAAATTATATTAAATTTCATCAAAATTATATTTTTACTAAATGACAAGTTCATGACAACATTCCATTATTACAATAAGATATTTGTGTTTTTTTTCTTTTTTTGAAAAAAAATAATTCAGTAAGTTACTGACAATTAAACATGACAAATTATTTTTCCTTCCTTGTTTGGTTCAATTTCATTAAATAAATGCGAAAAGGTGAAAAGAAAAAGTAAACCTAATTAGTGGTCCAGCTTCTTCGCCCTTATCCCCGCGCCCTGATTGCCGCCACTGCGAATCCGAGCTCCTTTTGGCGGGAATTTTAAAAATTCCATTTCGCAGAGAGCGAGGGAAACTTACCGCACAATTTTCAGAGACCAAATTTTGAACCCAAAATATTCCCCGCTATAAATACAGACCGCTCATTTGTTACCAGGAGTTATAGATTTCAGTGTTTACCTGTTCGACGAAATTCCCCAGAGAGATATCAACATGTACGTAGTTAAGAGAGATGGAAGGCAAGAGACTGTCCATTTCGACAAGATCACCGCTCGATTGAAGAAACTGAGTTATGGGCTCAGCAGCGAGCACTGCGACCCGGTCCTGGTGGCTCAGAAAGTCTGCGCCGGTGTATACAAAGGCGTCACCACCAGTCAGCTCGACGAGCTCGCCGCTGAGACCGCTGCTGCCATGACCGCCAACCATCCGGATTATGCTTGTGTGAGTTGTTGCCTTTTCAATTTTAATTATGTTATTTGTTTATATGTGGGATTTGGTTGGATTATAATAAAACCATTTTGTTGTTGTATATATGATAGTTGGCTGCCAGGATTGCTGTTTCCAATCTGCACAAGAACACAAAGAAGTCGTTTTCTGAAACGTGAGTTTGTTTCTGTGCTTTTTTTGAGGGATCTTGTTAAGGGCTATGGAAAGATGCGGTTTTTATATTTTAATTTGGTTGCAGAGTCAAGGACATGTACTCACATGTGAGTGAGAGATCGGGGTTGAAGGCCCCTCTGATTGCTGATGATGTTTATGACATAATCATGAAGGTAGTTAACGTTTTCAGATATACTATCTTTTGGGTGTGTTCTCTTTGCTTCTTGAGTTGTTAATGATATATTTGATGTTTCAGAATGCTGCTCGTCTCGACAGCGAGATAATTTATGACCGGGACTTCGATTATGATTATTTTGGCTTCAAAACTCTTGAGCGGTCCTATCTATTGAAGATTCAAGGCAAGGTTGTGGAAAGGCCACAGCATATGATAATGAGGGTTTCTGTTGGGATTCACAAGGAAGATGTTGATGCCGCGATAAAAACTTACCACTATATGTCTCAGAGATGGTTTACTCACGCTTCTCCCACCCTTTTCAATGCTGGAACTCCTCGACCCCAAGTACGATATCTTTTGTTGATGGTTTTTCTAAGATTAATTGTAGCCTTTTGCTTTATCGTTCTGTTTTCTAACAGTACTTGTTTTTTTTTTGTAGTTGAGCAGTTGCTTCTTGGTGTGTATGAAGGATGATAGTATCGAGGGTATATATGATACGCTTAAGGAATGTGCTGTTATCAGCAAATCAGCTGGTGGGATTGGTGTGTCTGCTCATAACATCCGTGCCACAGGAAGTTATATTCGTGGAACCAATGGAACATCGAATGGTATTGTTCCAATGTTGAGGGTGTTCAATGATACTGCTCGTTATGTTGATCAAGGAGGTGGCAAGCGGAAAGGTATGTGATGTTTATCTGCTATCTTTAAAACATTTGATTTTGAGGGGTATCTTTTGTTTAATCGCCATGCTATGTCACTGATAGGTGCCTTTGCTGTATACCTGGAGCCCTGGCATGCTGACATCTTTGAATTTTTGGAGTTGAAGATTAACCATGGAAAGGTATGGAACAACTTACAAGTTACAACTATTGATTTATTTCAGTGTAATAATATGCTTGTCACTGCTCTGCTCTAGTACCTGTTGCTTTTGAACTGCGTATTCACTGGTTTACTGATTGTGTGAGTGCTTTGGAATCCAGGAAGAGCACAGAGCTCGGGATCTGTTCTATGCTCTCTGGGTGCCTGACCTCTTTATGGAAAGAGTAAGACAGAAAGGGAAGTGGTCATTGTTTTGTCCTAGTGAGTCTCCTGGGTTGGCTGATTGCTGGGGTGAGGAATTTGAAAAACTATACAACCAGTATGAGAAACAGGTAGTTAGTCAAGAAACTAGTTTTTCATGTCTCGCATTTATTAAAAAGAGCAAACTATTTAATGATTACATCATCTACAGGGAAAAGCAAAGAAAGTTGTTGAGGCTCAGGACCTCTGGTTTGCAGTTTTGAGGTCTCAAGTTGAAACTGGAACACCATATATGCTTTATAAGGTAAATGAAGTGCTGTAGTGATATTAGCTTGTTTATGTTTGTGGTATAGATTTGAGGAGTAATCCTTGTATCACTTTAATCTCTTGCAGGATACTTGTAATAGGAAGAGTAACCAGCAGAATCTTGGAACAATCAAGTCTTCAAATTTGTGTACGGAAATCATTGAGTATTCCAGCCCCACAGAAACTGCAGTGTGCAATTTAGCATCGATTGCTCTTCCACGATTTGTTAGAGAGAAGGTGGGATGCCTAGGTTGATGTTTTAAATAATAATCACTCTTGTTTATAAATTATAGCTTCCTAACTTTGTGTGGCTTCATATTTTGTGGCAGGGCATATCAGCTGAATCGCAACCTTCCAAACTTGCAGGGAGTAGAGGTTCTCACAACCGATACTTTGATTTTGACAAGCTTGCAGAGGTTAAATTTATAACATGTTTTATGCTCTCTTTCTGTTTACATTGAAATAAATACTTTTCAATGCTGGATGGGGATTTGACTCTTTTTCTTATAATAGGTCACTGCAGTAATTACTGCAAATCTGAACAAAATAATTGATTGCAATTACTACCCAGTTGAAACTGCAAAACGGTCTAATTTCCGACACAGGCCCATTGGCATAGGAGTGCAAGGTCTTGCAGATACTTTCATGCTGCTAGGCATGGCCTTTGATTCACCTGAGGTAATTCTTTTTTTCCACAAAATTTTCCATGGGCTTTTATAGAGTTTTTTTCTGATTGTGTATTGTGTCGATACAGGCTCAACAATTGAACAAGGACATATTTGAGAGCATATACTATCATGCATTACATGCTTCATCTGAATTGGCTGCAATTGAAGGTCCATATGAAACTTATGATGGAAGTCCTTTGAGCAAGGTATGGAATTTGTCTGCTAATGTTTAATAACTAGGTCACCCTAGGACTTGAATGTTTGCTAATGATTGGACTTTTTGGCCACACATGCTGCAATTAATCAACTGGTACTCTTTGGTATGGTCTCAGGGAATTGTGCAGCCTGATATGTGGGGAGTTACACCATCAAGTAGGTGGGATTGGGATGCTCTGCGGGTAATGATATCTAAGAATGGGGCAAGAAATTCCCTACTTGTAGCACCCATGCCAACTGCCTCAACTAGCCAGATTCTTGGAAATAATGAATGCTTTGAGCCATACACCTCCAATATCTATAGTCGCAGAGTCCTGAGGTATACCCCTTAATCCAATTGGGCTTTTCTGCCACTTTGAGTTATGCATTTGCTGATATTTGTTTCTAACTCTCGTGTCTCTATAGTGGCGAGTTCGTTGTGGTGAACAAGCACCTGCTTCATGACTTAACAGAGATGGGACTCTGGTCTCCAGCTGTCAAGAACAGGATTATTTATGAAAGTGGATCCGTGCAAAATATTCCTGAAATACCTGCAGATCTGAAACTTATATACAAGTAAGAGTGCTATTGTAGATAGAGCCATCTTTTGCCTATTATAGATGGAGTTTATACTAACCTCATTCTGTTGGCCACAGGACTGTTTGGGAAATCAGGCAAAAGACTATTGTTGATATGGCTGTTGATCGTGGATGCTACATTGACCAAAGTCAAAGCCTCAACATCCATATGGATGAACCCAATTTTGCAAAGCTCACTTCCCTGCACTACCATGCCTGGTCTAAGGTAAACTTTAGATAAGTGTCAGCTTTGGCTATTTTCTTGTGGAGGTTCTATAGAGTTGACCTAACTGACTTTATACACCAAATCATTTTTCTGGGTGTGAAGGGTTTGAAGACAGGGATGTACTATTTACGCTCCCGTGCTGCAGCAGATGCTATAAAATTTACCGTCGACACTAAAATGCTTCAGGTTGGCACAAACTAGGACTCTTGTATCTTCTAAGACAACTTTTTTTCCTCTTTTCTTACTTGTTGTGTTCCTGGTTCTGAAACAGGAGAAACCTAAGGCTGCTGTTGCTGATGACGACGAGAGCAAGATGGCTCAGATAGTGTGCTCTCTAACAAACCGAGAAGAATGCATGTCTTGTGGAAGTTAAAGTGGGTACCTATTGTGATCAGCTGGTGTAGTGAAGAGTGCAGAAAGTTGGGTCTGTAGAAAATGTATACTAGTAATTGATAATGTGATAATTTATGTTACTTTGTTCCTACTTCAGATTAACAAGTTTGGATTGAAACTTAAGTAGTTACTTACCAACACCAAAAATTAATCTGTGTACAACTTCAATTGATGTATGTTCTTAAAGATTTTACTCCGTACATAGTTTTTCTAATTGGATTAGCTATCTACTAACCATAGGTACCTTGCCTATCCTGTCAACTTAAAAGATGATGTCGAGCTACCAACAAATGTACCACCATTCTGTATTTCTGGTGGAAAACATACCCTGATACTGTGCTGCATGATAGATGATCGATGGATGAGATGTCTCATCCTCTTCGGCAGCCACGAACCACTGATGATAATCCTATAGTCAGTAATCTCAGAAGTAGAAACTACAATCAGATGCTTTGAAACTGCGATTAGAATCTGGTTATGATTGAAACAGATTCCAATTTTTGAAATGTTTAGTTAGTTATTTGATTATTAAAAATATTTCTCATAAATAAGGGTTTGGACATGTTGATTTAGTTGTTCTTAGGTTGCATCTGACTAGTTAAAAAGACTCACTAGTTTGTTATGACGAGTCTTGCTTCATAACCTCTAGTTCAAGCTCTTGCTATATGACTTCCTTCTTCTTAGGATGATTTTGTACCAAAGTGAGCCAATGTAAAAATTAAATTTTGGGGTGCAACTGAATTGAACTAATTTGATTGGAACTAATTTAATCAAATATGAGTATACTTAGTGAACAAAATTTGAACTTAACCAAATATAAATGAATCTATACTAAAATAATATTAAGGGTATAAATGTTAAGAATTACATAATTACATAATTACATTAAAAATTAATGAATTACCATTTCTAGAAATTATGTCAAAGTTTAACACCACTTTTAAATTATGAAAGCTCCACTATCCATATTCTAATTTTCTTAGGGCAAATGATACGGTACACATGGTACCCTTAGAGTCAATTTGTGCATTAATTTCAAATAACAATAATGTGCATTTTCGGAATTGTGCATATTACTAATTTTCATATAAATACTGAAACACACAACGTGAGTATTAAATTGCACATACAACCTATCTGCATTGTACAATAATGGTACCCCATGTTCTCTTAGCTTGACATGAGTTGAGCCCAATTGTTTTTTATTAGATCTATATCCAGTTTTGTGTAGTAACATAGAAAAAATGAATTTTACTGTATTTTAGTTTAAATTTAGCCCAATATTGTGCGTGGTGCACGTTATTTGCACACTATTTATTAATTATCCATCCACGGTGCTATACAACATTTGTTCATCTCAGTGAAATTCGTGATGTTTAATCATCATTTTTGTGACAACTTAATTGCATCCTAAAAATTTCCTACAATAGATAGAGATGCATCCTAAAAATTGAGAAACACACACTAGGAATGATTCCTAGTAACAAAAGATTAGTTAGATTGGTTATTCCATTATGGTTATTTCTAGACAGGTCTCAAATGAGACCAAAGATTATATGACACTGCTATTGATTGAATTTGTCGTTGGTGAGCTTTAAACCCGCCGATTTCCTTGATTGAATTTGTCGTTGGTGAAATTGACCAAGGAAGTGATCAAGAAAATTGACCGAAAGATCAAGCAAATTGACCGAAAGATCAAGCAAATTGAACGAAAAATCAAATTAACTGAAAAAACAAGGCAAAACAAAAGTACTCAAGGACATTGATTGAAAGATCAAACAAACTGACTAAAAGATCAAGCAGAAACAGTAAATGCTCATTCCCCTGCTCTTGGTCTCCACAAGGACAGGTCTCATCTAAGACTTTCTCCATGTTTATGAGACTCTGTCTTTTCCTTCTTTTTCTATGCTTGCATATTTTTTCTCTCAATTTATGTAGCCTCTCATTCCTTTTGTTCGATTGATAAAGTTATATTTATTTTAGTTGAGCCTATTTTATTTATTTTAGTACAACATTTTTCATCCTTTATTTTATCACTAGTAATTAAATTTGTACGTTATAAATTAAATTAATTAACTCCGGTTCAATGAGTGATGAATAATGGTGTGATTGTTTATATTGCGGCTAAGCATAGTGGACTTTGATCAATTCTCTTTTATTTAGTTCTTGTGTAAGACTCAGTTCAGTTCAGTGAAAATGTGATTTAATGAAATTTAAGTTGATCCGTCGTGTTGATTTTTTTTTCCACTTTAGTTCAGTCCAATTTAATTCAGTCTAGTTCATTTCAACAAATAAGCTCTATCAAACAGGCCCATTGGATACTCATAAATTATGATCAATAAGTTATACAACTTGATCGCTCTAGTGGCTTCTAGAATTATTAATATTTTGTCAACCAAATTCGACACTATTTCATCCCACGGAAAAATTCATTCATTATATTATATCCATGAAATTCAAATGTCAAACTACGACTACCGCAAAAATCCATTCAGCGTATTTTCAAACCTTAAAACAAAAGAAAGTTCGAATGCGGAGAATGGTTTCGTCTCCGGTTAACTTGGTTACTATCATATTGTCCACAATTAAAAAAAAAAATTAAAAAAAATCGGCTGTAATATATTCCGGCCGGCCAGATTTTAATTAAGTCGGCAAACTCCACTATGAGGATGAAGGTAGGTCGGCCAGAATTTAGGCTTTCCGTGGTGTCAGATCAGATCGCCGTCCAGTGGATCTGGTTTCACACTTTGACTCAACCCTTTGACTCGATCAAAACCTCGTCAACCACCATTTATTTTGCCAAACAAACTTGCCAATCCACTTGCTTATCCAATTCTTCGAAAATAGAACGTTGAAATTCTCTTTTAATTGACATATTTCTATAGGTGCGTTGTATTGTTTTTTTTTTTAGAAAAACAAAATAATAACTAAGTTTGTCAACAAATTTCTCTTTTGACATATTTTCGATTGTTACGTTGCATAGTTTTTTGTTCAACAAATTTGTCACTACCTAAAGTGCTAATATAAACTTGCAATATTTTATAATAAATATAGATATGTTAAATTTAAAATTAATAATATAATAATTAGTTATAGGTAACAAAGAACCAGTGATATTAATTGGTATTACGAAATTCTTTTAATTAAATAAAATCTATCTCACGAGGCTTCTCTATTTAAAAAATCTCACATTTATGATGATCATGTTGTAATCTCTAAACTAACCATATGAGATCTATTGAACTGGACTAAACTGAAAATTAACGTATTGATAAAACAAGTATAACTAAATAGTATCTAACGTATTGCATCAAATTATAATTTTACTGAACTGAATTGAATGGATCTACAGATAAGATTGAGAGAATTAATTATATTTCATTAGTATCTATTATTTTAGGCACTAAGGTTGAATTATAAAGTAGTTTTAAAAATGAATTATTAAGTACTTGTTGAAGAATGGATTTTTAAGTAATTGAGATTGTACTTGCGCAATACATTAAATATTAAACAAATGCGTTTACATTCCGGTGGGTGATGAAGACGGCTGATGTCAAAGACGGCGATTTTAAAAACACTTAAGTTCAACCTTTTGTCGGCTTCGGTTTCGTCTATATACATCAGCCCCAGGGCATCCAATTCACTTAACCGCTCATTTCTCTCCCTTGCACCTCAAGTTAACCGTAAAGGTGGCGAACTCCGAAGAAGGTAACCGGAATCCATCTGTTTCCCCGACGATGGTCTTCGGTTTCGACAGAGAGCAGGAGAACTCCGTCATCGTCTCCGCCCTCACCCGCGTCGTCGCCGGAGATTCCGGTTCCGGTGAAGCAGCATTCTCCTTCGGCGATGGCCGGGACAATAAGAGAGGCCGCGAGTCCCAAGATGATGCCGCCGGTTCAAGTTCGAGTTTGGGTAATGATTAATGAATGATACTTGGAATCTGCATTTGCGTTTTCGGAGACATGTATTGATGAATATTATTGCAGGTTCTGAGAGCTCGTTGAACATTGCGGTGGCAGGGGGCGAAGGAGGGACGTACAGCTATGCTCATTCTGCTCCGGCGGCGACGGAGGCGAGGAGGAGGTACAGAGGAGTAAGGCGGCGGCCGTGGGGGAAATGGGCGGCGGAGATAAGAGATCCGTTCAAGGCGGCGAGGGTGTGGCTGGGCACGTTTGACACGGCGGAGGCGGCGGCGCGAGCCTACGATGAAGCAGCTCTGAGATTCAGAGGCAACAAAGCCAAACTCAACTTCCCAGAAAATGTCACACTTGTTCCACACGCACACACACAGTTACAAACCCCTGATCCACCAAACCTCTTCAACTATCAGTATCAAGATCCCAGTATTATTTCTACACCTTCACTGGATCAATCTTCTCAGGCTCATACTGTTTTCAGCGCATTCCCTTCTTCTTCTTCATCGCCTATTAATCCTGATGATCAAATGCCTTCTTATTATGAGTATTTTAGCAATACCGATCCGAATCCCGACTTTTGGTCGGAATCCCGCGGGCATGATCCGTCCTCCGGTTGATACCACATCTTGGTTATAGGCTCAAATATATGTTCTTGGATTCATACTTTTTGAATTCACGATTATAATGAGTGCAATTGGAAATCTGAAATGTCAAATTAAATTTCTTGTTTGGATTGTTTGATGGGTTTGGATAGTTTTTTCTCTTCAAAACATGGAAATTTTTATTTAAATTTTGATTCCAATATATGTCTAAATCAAACACCATGTATGGAATGATTCCGATGATTCTCCCAGTCGAATGAAAAAGTGATATATGAGATGTTTGGCTCATAACAAAACATGTTGCACACTTCTTGTTTTGTTTGCTTTAATTAATGCGCCACTATTCTACACGTGTATAACATTTTTATCAGAATTGACACTTGACTAGAACACATCGAATGCCTTTATGAATTTTGTATAATAAGAGTTGAAATTTATGAACTTCAACATTGACGTCTCATCTTTCAGACCATATTTCAGGAATAAGTCCCTTTTCTCAAAATTAAAATTAATTAAAAGTGATCAAAAGAGATTAGTGTTTTTTATACTAGGTCAAAAGATAGTCATGCACAATAGTACTCTCCATCCTATTCAAATTTGCTCTCTAATGAATTTTCTTAAATGTGAATGAATAATGAATAGTGGAATCTATTGTGTAGAAGGAATAAAGTGTTGTAACTTGTATGATAATTCCGATGGCTTTGTTTTGTTTGAGTTTATCATCAAATAAGTGCCAATGATTTTTACAGACTCGCTGGAAATGCTTTAAAAAATTAGGGACTTAATTGCACTTGGCTTAGTACCATTTCTGAAAAACAAAATGGTCTAAGAACAAACAGAATTTTTAAGTCTATCTGCAAGTGTAAAGATAGATGCAAACAATAGGAGACGTACAGGTACGTTCGTGCATCACCTTGTTTGTATTTATTTATTCTATAAATTATCATTTCACATAATTAATATCACAGAGATTCGTGGATTTCAACTTTCAAATCATTCTTTAAAGTACATTAAACATATATATGTGTGTGTGTGTGCGCGCGCGCGCGCGCGCCTGAAGTTAAAATGGTAAGAGTAATTAAGGCGTGCGAGAGAACATTATATATGTTCATTTAAGCGTGCGTGCTTGAAACTTTGAAACTCAAAAAAATAATGCCAGGCACATGAGTAAAAGACTCTTGTGATTCGCACTCAAATTAAAGAAAAGGATAGGAGAAGATGATCTTCCAGAAGGTTCTGATGGAAATCCCAGAAATTAAGCCTCAAGCCGTCATTAATATAAGTTAAGTTTCTCCAATCTGGACGATCGAAGAAGAAAAGACAGAAGCGAAAGCAAGCTAATCGCGAATCAGCCAGCAGCTCATCAAGGTAGAAGGAAAAAATGAAGATGACAAATTCTGAGGCTCAGGCTCAGCCATTATGTACAGCAACAAGTGAAGCTGATTTCAGAGCTTCTGCTTGATTTCCTGCTTCTGGATCTACTGGTTATTAGCTTCATTTTGACAGACTTATTAAATAATGATTTCAACTTCCATTAATTAAGGCTCCATTACTTGTAAAGTTGTTTAAAGTTATACATATATAGCGCACTGATACGTGCGTAAAGTGCACGCGCTCTCATAAGGCTAATTTCTTTAGAATAGATCCTAACTTATATTAATGTACTCTACTCAAAATGAGAGTAAAATGAAATAACAACGAAATATATGTAACTTAGTATCCTTACTATTATATGCTAATAGTCAAAAATTATTTAGGTTGTCATGTTTACACTTTTGTATTTCTGTGCTTTGATATACACCTTTTACATTTAAATTTAAGAGTGGAGTTTTCTCCGACCACCTAACGAAATGCCCAATCTAGACTCCTATCTAAAAAAAAAAAAAGTTAGTCTAACCCCCCAACCTTCATTTTTTGCTTCAAAATTCGACTTTTGGCTAACTTTCTCGTTAACCTCCGTTTTCTACTGTTTGGACAAGGGTTGGGATGTAAATTCCTTCCAATTTTCTTTTTCTTTCATTTATTTTCTTCTTCTTTTCTTTTTCTTTTTCCTTCTTCTTCTCTGATAAAGCATGTAACTCGTCACCACCTTCAACCACCGTTACGCCACAGTGCTGCCTCCGCAGAACTACAACCGAAGCACCACAACCGGACCACCGTTGTCGCTGCAGAAATATATGTGGCCTTCACCGCCTGATTATGATGGCCATAATCATCTTCAACATCAAATCATCAACAAATAATAACCATCATCAATCAACAATCATCATTAGTTCATCATCATCTTTAATCACCCATCACCGCATCTTCATCATTATCTCACAAATCATCATCATTAATCTTAATCATTAGAGAAGTCGTCGTTGTGTTTGTATCACCAGGACATCACCATCGACGATCTGGATCGCGACTAAAATCCGACGAAATGGACTGGCAATTGATTCGACGAACTGGATCGAGACTTTCGACTGCTGATCGCGATAGATTTTACAATTGAGATCCAGAAAACTTGATCATCTCCCACGTTTCGATTTGAATGAATTTAGGCTCAAATCAACGACTCAATCCATCGGTTCTGACTTCCGACCATGGCCTGTGAAAAGTGTAAGTATTAGTCTTACCTGCTATGATCAATTTATACTTTGTCGTAATAGTTTAGGATCAATTCGCTAGGATTTGGTTTAATTTAATTTCCGGATCATGAATGAGCTCCGATGACTCGTTTTGAAGCAAAATAGAAAGTTGGGGGGACTTTTTTTATATAGGGGGCTAGAATGAGCATAGTGGAATGGGGGTCGGGGAAAAATCCACTCTATATTAGCACTCAAATAGACCACGCAACGTGTGGTTCACTATGACAAAATATTTATAATGCCATCTCACTCTAATTCTATTAACTACAATCTTTTCTCCATCTCTTATTGTTCTTCTTCACAATCTTATACTTCATCACATTCTTATACTTCTACAAATTCATTACATTTTTGTACTCCATCTCATGTTGTCCCTTTGAATTATGCCAAAATATAGATACAAATCTCTCTAAATTCATGTCTCTATTTTCTCATATATTAGAACCTCTTTCTAATAGATATGCTAATTTTCTCATATATTAGCACCTCTTTCATCACGACACTCATTTTTCGCTTGATCCTAGCTAAATCTTCCACATTAGTGAGTTGTCCATCCACCTTCTTCTTTTCAACTTCAATTGCATGCTTAATTTTTTCCACATTTGGTCGATACAAAACCCCGGGGGTATACCTCTGAGTCCTGACTGTTGTGATATCCAACAACTTCATGGAATATAAACTTCTTAACAGTCACAGCGTACACCTGTCACATTGCACTCAAACGTCTCCAATTCTTCACAAGTAGAGCAAGCTTAGCCGAAAGGACCTTATTTTTTATACTATGCTCCAAGTTAGCTCGAGTGGCATTTTTGAACAACGAATACTTGTCATCACCTGCTATATCATAGAGTTCGTCTTCTTCATCGGGAAACGGATTTTTCTCTTCTCTAACAAGAACAACATTCTTTTTCGTTGGATATATAGTGCTGAATACTACATATTTTACCAGATAAAATCTGACCGCCTCACTGAAATAGAGAACAAAAACCATGGAAGCATCCGCACACTGTTCGATCGAATGTTTAAAGTTACAACGATCCACAACTTTATATAATTCTGATGGACCTATACTGTTCCACGGTGTAAACTTACGGTAACCACCATCATAGTCTGAAAGCTTTCCTTTATAACCAACCAATTCTTTTTCTAACTCGGGCACATAAAAATCATCCAACCCGAAAAAGTAGTCAAATCAACTAAGTAGATGTCTGACTTCTTATACAAAAGTCGAACATACCTCTCCCCTGATTCCGTTTTAAGGATAACTTTAATTTGGAAGAAACACCGTCTAGTAGTATTACCATTTAAACTTGCAATCCCACCAAATTTAGAACCGCTAGAGTTGAGCCTCATCCATGCAATGAGCTCAATATACTTCCAATGTGGACCAATGCAATCCCCATGAATATGGAACTCCATCTTGTCTCGAGGATCAATCTTAGACTCTTAGTGACATCAAACTTCGGCATAACAGCTGGAAAAAAAAACACAACATCATGTATAAATATTTGTTCATCAGCTATTATGATGGCCAGAATCATCTTCAACATCAAATCATCAACAAATAATAAACATCATCAATCAACAATCATCATTAGATCATCATCATCTTTAATCATCGATCACCGCATCTTCAACTAAGTATGGATCTGTAATTACTAAGAGTTATGTTTCTTGATATGGATTTGAGGTGATGTAACTTTCTAGAACAACGAATTTGCGCCTTAATCAAATGGTTTAATCTAGATCTTTATGAAGCAGAAAAAAAAGTGCAAATATAGAGGAATAGAGACATGGATTGTGTTTTTTTTTTTGGAGAACAACATGAGATGAATTTGTAGGGAAGAAGAAGAACAATGAGAGCTGGAGAGCTAGAAAATAATAATTGTAGCTTACATAAGAGATGTTTATTAGACTCCTTCATGAATTGTACTCGTATAATTTATTTTCTTTGTTATTCTTATTGAAGTTTGACAATATTAATTTGAACAAGAGTAATTGAAAATTATAAATGCAAATTTGTGAATTATGAGAAACATAAAGATTTTTACGTAGAAGGATGGATTATACATAAGAGATGTTTATTAAACTCTTTCATGAATTATTCTGTTTACTTTGTTATTCTTATTGAAGTTTGACACAGATTAACATGATTCATTGAACATCGGTAAAATACTAAAAAGTGAAGTTTAAATAGTAACAATATAGGAAAGATAGATTACAGTTACCCTACCTCTACATAAACCATATTTCTTAAACCCTAAGCCTAGTTGTCACTGTTGTTGTTACTGTGCAGCCGACATTCTAGACTGAAGCGATGGTTTCTACTATAATTCCTTTTCTCTTGCTTACTTAATTATTTGCTCTGCTTTATGAATCAAATTCTCACGTCAGCGCTGAGATATGCTAATATCAATCCTGAAGGACTCAGAATTACCGATGCTATGGTGAAGATGGTTTATGAGGCTGGGTATGCTTTACTTTTAGATTTGTTAGTATGATTCGATCTCCACCTTCAAAAATATGGAAGCCATTTAGATTTGTTATGATTCTGCATCTTGAGAAAAATGGAATTCATTTAGATCTGTTAGTATGATTATGTTGTAGATGACTTTAATTATTTCGTGTCTCACAATTATAGATCTGCCAATTGCAATATTTGTTAGAGTGTTGGGTGTTAAGTACTCCGGTAATACCATGATAGTTTCATTAAAGCATTACAAATGTATATTAATACTAGCATTTTTAGGTCATGCAAGGCGTGACCATATCCCAATTACCAATTTATATATAATAGTCGAATTAATATGTTTAAAGTAAACAAATAAATATACGTATTAATACATTTAGTTAATTAATTATGTGAACAAAGTTGGTACATAATAAAATCACAATTTTACATTTAACATAACAAAACAATTACATAATAAAATTGTTTAGACCATACTGTCACCTAATTAAAATGTGAGATGTGAATTCTATATATATTTAAAGATTTGGAGATGCTCCATACTTAAGGATTAACCTACTAATTATAAAGGTCACATATTATTGATTGTCTCCTAATTTAAAAGAAGAAATACTTATTAATTTTCCTCCAACGATTGGTGATTGTTTCGTATCTAATTTTTATAAAATTAAAAATGATGACTTGACAATTAAGAAGGGCAACTTAAACACTCTGAGTTTCTTTTTTCTCTTTGCTATGCAAGGGGGTTAAAATTTGTAATTTTAAACTGCATTTGAAACAAATAGCTAGAATTGTTGCAATCGATATCATTTCTTGAAGAAATTAAGCAATGCATCCAAACATGATATGAACTTCAAACATGAAGAGTTACAAAGCAATATGCGAAGGGCTAGCTCCTCGACTACTTCTGATTTATATCTTCTTCAATGTGTGGGTTTTGAATCCAAGTATATTTGGTGGCTGTTTATCTATACAAATTTTCCATCGAGCCTTGAATATTATGTATAGAAACAAACAAAAATATCAAACTAATCATTGTGAGTTTCCTGTCCACCCCGAACTATCCATATCTCCAGCAATATTCCCTGCTGGATTCCCCTCACTTGTTGTGTGATATTGCCCTGCCATTTTTCATTTTTTTAAAAAAAACAAATCAGAAATAAGGAACATTAGCAAATCCAAACCAAAGTCACTTACTAAATTCACTTTCTTCATACAATACTAAGACTATTTTTTTTCAACCAGAAGATTCTACTATGATCACAATGGAATAAATTAAAAATCAGAAAAACCCTAAAATTGTATCTCTCATGGGAAAAAGTACCCATGTAATTATCCATTTAACTTAGGGGAACAATTAACAAGATCAAAATGTGTGAGGAAAAAAATTTGAAACAGGGAAATTTATGAAGCCAATTTACCTGCAGTGGTGAACAATTGCTGGAAACTAGCCACGGAATTATGATGGTGGTGCTGACGCTGGGGCACAATCACACCAACACCGCTAAAAATACTAGTGATAACGCAATCTCTTTGACCTTGTAAATGCTGGCCATTATTAATCCTCTGTATTTCTTGCTCCGGAGGCGTTGCGATGTGCTCCAAATCCATATCTTGCACCACCACCCCATCATTAGTGGTGGTATAAGGATAATCATGAGTAACCGAACTGAGAAGACTACCATTGATCGTCGGAGGAGAAGCGCCCCATCCATTCATCACCACCCCATTGGCGGCCGCGACGGACGTCGGAGGCGGCGGGTTGAACGCCACCTGAGAACTGGCGGCTAACCGGTAACACTGTGTCTTATAATGGTTCAGCTCTTCGAGCGCCCTTTGGTACATTCCGTAGGGGCCCTGCACGGGATCGTTCTCCCAGCAGGAGGCCTCCCAGATGAGCGAGTCCGCCGACATGCGGCGGTGCTCGTCCCGGTTGTGCTTCTTCAGCTGCTTTGCCACGTTGCTGACGCCGAAGATCTTGTGAACCGCTCGGAACTGCTTGCTGTTCTGGACGGGGAAAAACGGCGCCATGGTGCAATCCTCCTTGCACTTCTTGCGCTGGTGCTTGCATGATGCGCACGCGTGATCCCCATGAGGCCGATGGTGCATAATAATCCAACAGCTGCAAAAGAAGACAAAACCAAACCATCAAGAAATAGAAAAAGAAAAAGAAAAAGCCAGGAATTCAGGGTTTATTCGTACCGGAGTATAATATTAGGTTTTCAAGTGATTGATATCCGGCGTGACAGCTATAGTTAAACTTAAAGAGATGAGTAGAAAAGCAGAGTGAAGAAGAAAAGTAGTTTAATTTGTAGAGGACATGTAAAGATTGCAGGCAACTTTGAAAATAAATATTGGATGTTTGTGAATTGGTGGGCTCCTAGAGTTATAGGTTGTTCATAGGAAGAGAATGGGCAGGACTTGATTTACTGCAGTTATTATATTCATACCAATGGTAATTAATATTAAAAGAATAAAAAATAGAAAATTAACAATGTGAAAAAACTTTGAGGAGTGCTCCGACCTGAATTTCAGCTTCTCCGGCGTGTTGTGGTGGTCGGCTCCGGTTTTCTAGCTACTTGAAATTAACACTGAATCAGGAAATCCAATGTCGTATTTAATTGACAATCGTGCTTCAGGTTAATTACAAGGAAATCCTGGCGTAGATGTATGTCTAATTCGAGAAGAGGTAAACATAAAGCTTATTTAATCAAACATAGAAACTAATTTAGGGTTGTTTGGTATCGAAATTCATAATATTCTAGTATCTAACTTTTCCACAATTAGTTTTCCTTTTTTCCGTTTAAATTTCAGTTGATTATGGATAATTATTCTATTTTTAATATATTAATTTCAATTTAGTTTTGTTTAGTAAAAAATAAACTCATGTGTTAAAATAACTGAATCTTTTAAAGAAAGTATAATACAGTCTTTTAAAGAAAGTAAAATAACTTAATTGCAAACCATATACTTCTCCGGATTACAGATTACCATACTCGGATTCTATCTATGCGGTTAGTGTCATTCCTTACTACTCCCTCTGGGCTCTTAAGAATGGCAATACTTTATGGGCACTTGGATTAAGAAAAATAGGATGAATGGAGGAGATTGTGTTTGAAAGTTGAAAAAGTAGAATGTGTGGTTGAGATTGAAGGAATATTTTCAAAAATGGAAAATATGACATTGTTAGAAAACTATAAAAAAAAAAAAAAAAAAAAAAAATAGGACATTGTTAGGAGTTTCGGAGGGAGTACAAAATTATTTGTGTAAACTGGTGCATGTATGTATCAAATTGATTGACACGCACGAATAATAACTTAAAGGATCGATCTTTTACTTCTTTTGTAACTTCATTCTCTTCATGGCCACCATTCCTGAAAGGTCCTTAGTTATTGGCAGTATATTTGTGAATAAAATTCTAGTTCAAACAAAAGTACTGCATTTGAATGTCGGGTGCAACACAGACATTCCAGGGTTATAACTGTGACACGATTCCAGCTCAGAACAAGATTTTCATAAATCAAAGAGTAATCAGATTGACGAAACGCGTTTATGGAAGAGTTGCAACAATCTATGGTTATCTATATTCATGTATATCTCTTTATCTAATTTAGGGATTTTAATTGAGGTACTGAAGAATTATTCCTTCCTTAATAGAGTAGTTATTTGTGTAGTTAGGGATTTGTATTGTTAATAAGGATTTGTATTACTCTTCCATCTTTGTGTAGTTATTTCTGGGTAGAATTAGAATCGAGTAAGGAATGAATATATTCATGCCTTTTCTAGTTAGTTTAATTTGGTAAGGATTACAACGGGAGGAGCACGTACGGACGAATTGCAAATGGTGAGGTACTGCATCTTGAGCGAGCAGAGTTGCTAGCTTTATTTTTGGAGTCTACGAACATCTTTTGTCCACGTTTTTCCGAGGAAATCTTTGGGAACCAGATCAAGGACGACCGTCGTCGATCAGACAGGTGTGAGGAGCGTAGCTGGAGGCGAGACTATCGTAGGGAGCGTTTGAACTAACACCTGGTACATGGAGAGGACACATCCACAAGGTGGGAACATAGACAATAACTAGTAGCGGTTCTAGGGAGAACGCTATGCTATATTGCACGTGTTCTAGTGGATGGTTCTTGATCTAGGTAAGGCCGATGTAGATAGATGTAGATCGTAGACGAACTGCATAATCAATTCTGTGTCTTTTGACTTTCAGTATTATAACTCTAGTATATGTGGTTAGGTTTATAACTTCAAAAACATAATTGATGGATTAAAATAGGTAGAGCGTAATTTCAATTCTGATTTGAGGGCTCGTAGCCTGAGTTAACATTTGATCAAAGGAAGCTAGCATGAAGTTCAAAATTTGGGTTGATCTTGACCATTTATAAGGGAGAAATATATCGATTAGAATTTAGGGTTTAGAAAAAAGAGATATTGACTACGACAGAATAACAAAGACCCTTGGATATAATCAGAGGGAAACCAAAAAGATTTGTTTAACTCTAACTTGAAAGTCACCGTCGAAACTGGATTCATTCCAACGTGGGAGTTAAACTCAACGTCGAGTAATGGAAGATCGTTGTTCAATTTGAGTTGACGGCATATTGTAATGATTTTGGCCAGAAGAAGTTTTAGATTATGATGGATGCCATATCGTTTCGATGTTATTTGGAAAAGTTGAGTTGAAAAAATGATTATGAATTTATATTGAGAGAAGGCATTAGCAATAAAGTGTTTTAGTGTTTTACTTTGTTAAATATTTTCGAAAGTGCAAGAGCAAGTCCAAAAGTTTCCCAAAAAAACATTGCTAGGGATTGAAACTCACCATTCATATAAATTTTTCGGCCAAGAGATTCTCATTTAGAGAATCTGACATTTATCAATGATAAATTAATGATCATTACTAGTCTTAGACCAAAACTATAATGAGAATACTTTGATAAAAGTTTCTCCATATCTTCCAGTAAGGGTAATTTGGTAATTCTACACCCCATGCCTTTTCAATAAATATAAGAAGCAAAAAGATGTGTCTTTTCAAAAAATATATATATATATCCTTCTGCATATAAATATACCAATTCATAAATCAAAACCAAGATAACTCAACCTTTTTCATCATTAATTATAATAAACAAAAAGTTGTGTCTTTTCCATAAAACTATAATGAGAATACTTTGATAAAAGTTTCTCCTTATCTTCCAGCAAGGGTAATTTGGTAATTCTACACCTCATACCTTTTCAATAAATATAAGAAACAAAAAAGTTGTATCTTTTCAATAAAAACAAACAACCATCTGCATATAAATATACTAATTCATAAATCAAAACCAAGATAACTCAACCTGGTCTATGGATTGGAAAATTTAATCACAGTTTGGCCACAAGCATCACAATCTACCACACAAATTATTAAGATACATGGTAAGTATTCGTTCAAATTTTTGACCAACCCCATGATAGCTGAAACAGAAGATGCAGAGATAATCATTTTTCTTCGGGAAACCATAGCATAAGAATGTTGCAACTTAACATACATATTTGTATGATAATGTCATGTTTTACCGTCCTCTTTGTTAGCAATAGAAAACACTTCGTTTAGCAATAAAACATCTGCCTTTTATTGCATTCTTAAACGTTCCAGTAGTTCAAAACACATACATTCTGGTAAACTTATTTTTACCGCGAACAATTGCACATTTGATACAGTTTGAATGAATTGCAGAGATAATGTTGCGGACAATTCGCAGACATAGTATAACGTTGCAGTTCAAGGCAATTAGTTGAATTAATTAGGTACACTTTAATAGTGATAATTGAGTTGTACATCATAAAATTAAATTCCAGAGGATTTGAACTAAATTGGACTGAACTGATCTAAATTGAACTAAAATAAAAATATATATTTTCATTTGCTATTAACGAATGGTCATCACATATAAAAGGAAATTTGATGAATTTATATTTCATTCGAACTGAACTGAACCAAACTGAACTATTTTAATTTGAACTGAAACAAAAATAATGTTGCGTGAACAATTGCACATTTGATACAGTTTGAATGAATTGCAGAGATAATGTTGCGGACAATTCGCAGACATAGTATAACGTTGCAGTTCAAGGCAATTAGTTGAATTAATTAGGTACACTTTAATAGTGATATTAAAACATATTTGATTTGGAAAAAGCTTCAGATTTGGGAGGTTGGGGGCATTTTGGCTGAAAAGACATCAGAAAATGTTAATTAATAAGTTTTTCGGTAAAAAGGAGAAGTAAAATTTAGACAACCAAGTTTTCATGTGTATACATATGAAGTTAATTATTTACTATTAAGCATGTGAAGTAAATGTATCCAATCAAATTTCAATTAATAATTATTATTATTTTATAATATATTCTAAGAAATCAATAAAAATAAAACATATGTTTTAGTATTTTCATGGAAGTTCAATATTTTCTTAGCTATTTTTATTTGATAAATAAATAAATTTTTGATGGATTATAAATCTAAAACATGTGTATAGTTTAAAATCAAATTTTAAACAATTCTTTTTATTGTTAGGATCTTAAATTTCTTTTTCACTCCTTATAAATATTAATGCTTACATTTTAATATTACTTATCAACTTATAGTATGGATCGTCTTCATAGTACCATATGAATTTGATATATTAATTTAAAAAATTAGGCCTCAATTTTTGTTTCGCACAGAGCCTTAAAAATCTCAGAACCGGCCATGAGCATAACTACAAGGAACTTCTAAAAGATCTAATAATTCAGGTACTGAAGCACACCTGGCCATAGGTGAAGGGACATTCAACTCGAGTTTGTCACTTTCTCCTTTCTATTTTGACTATTAGAAGTGAGAGAATAGGTTCTGAATCTAAATTTGAATGGTTTTTGCTTGTAATGAATTTAAAGCCCGATAATGAAGCATATATTTGTACCCAATATATAACCTGGTACTACAAGAATTATAATTCAAATTATTTCGATTGAATCATTTGAATTCTTTACAGTTTATTACTAAAAACAAGTCAATTGTTTGGTTTGAATGCAAGCCAATGGATAAACTCCTCTTAACTGGAAAAACACAAAAGGAGGCACCAAGAATGAATTGGTTTGAATTTGTTAATATCATAATTAAACATAGGACAATATTCATTTTACCCACATTCTTTATGTTGAATTGGTTCTTAAAATCTTAATTGATGATGTCTACTAAATAGAAGATACATTTTTTATCCATATACACCACGCAACGCATGGTGTGTCCCCGCTAGTTTTTGTAAAAAAAATTTAAAATTGATGCTACTTAGACTGAATATATCCGTAAATACTAAAATCTATTGACATGGATGTATCTTGTTAGATTCCTCGCAATAATTTAAGATAGGGATTTTTTGTTATTGTTGTTCAAGCTCAAAATCTCATATAATAATCCATGAAATTCTATTATACGTGATACGTTGGACTTCAAAATGTACACATTCACTGATTTCAAGTGGGGTTTGCTGCCCCAAAATATGTCCCAAACAACATTACTTTCGTTTCAAACAATCTGTAGAACCAGCACAACAAAATACATGCATACTGTGTTATTACAACAAAGTCAAAAATGGAGACCATATGGTCTATGTGTAGCTGTAATAAATCCCATTATCACAAATCATTTTTAATTATTCATAAACTTGAGCAGAAAACAAAAAACTAAGGGAAAGAACTGAAGATGCGGTATTTTTGAGTATTGCGAGATGAATTAAGAATCTGAATGATGAGATAAAAACTAGATCGTGACAGCAAGCTACAGGTTCCAGAAGGAAAATTCTAAGTGCAACCAGGAAACATGAACACACATCTTAAAAGACCCTGGCAGTGCATAAGCATCCTCATCTGCTGCTCTTGTCAAGACCGCATTTAGGCATTCAAAACAGCTCTGTGCACCATAGTCTCCTTATGGATTTGATGGCAACTCTTCTCCACAAGGTCCAGAAGCTTCTCCAAATTCGTAGACCATGAATTCAAAATATCGTTGCTATCCATGGCAGCTTGGAAAGATACAACTCCTACTGCCCTGTCAACTTTTGCAGCCAGTACTTTGGAAACAACCATTTCTGACAGATGTTTCTCAGCATCCTGAGATGAAGTGAGATATAATAGCTTAAGCAAGCGGACTACCATACATTTGATAGGAGAATTTTCATATCGAAAGCAGAGTAGTCATAAAATCTCAACATAGGGGAGTTCTAAGAGGACCACAAGCATCTAAGCCATGCTTTAATCTTAATATATAAAATAAATGCAAACACACTACCACTGATAATATTAATATTGTCTAACAGTTGAACTAGCTTTAAACTACTTGTATGCATATGATGGAATTGACATAAAAAGCACTTCACAAAAGTAACATTTGAGAGTTATTTCCCCCATAAAAAGTTTGGTCCTTCGGCTACATGAATTTCTGCTCATGAACAAGTAAATAGATCCATATGCTGAATGGAGAAGAGAGAGCCAAAATGTGAATCATTGTAGCAACATGATGTGCATAACAAAAGTGCCTAAAAGTTGCTGGTCCTTGGATTCTAATACCAAGCAGATCTATGTTTTTCAAATTTTATTCCCATGAAAATATTAGAAAGAAGAAAGCAAATGCAAATAGCATGAGACACAAGGAAACAAGCCTAAACAAGTTGGAAAATTATTCTTTTTTGATGAAAATTATTCTGGAAGAGGGCACAGTCCTTAATATTTTATAAACATATTAGATCTCAATGTGCAAGGGTGAGAAAAGTTTATGATTAGCAGTCTATTATAATCTCAAAAAACCTTAAGTGGAAGGAAAATTACTAACATATCAGGGCATTTAAAATTGAATAGTTTACTTCTTAAAATACACTCAAAAGAGAATTCTAACCCAAAGTGACGGGACAAACCAAGTGAGTCAAACAATGAAAAAAATATCATACAAATGTATGCTGACCTGAACACTGAGGCACAATAGATCTGCAAGTCTTTGCAAGTTCAACCGAGAGTAGTATTTCGAGATAACAAGGATGTTCTGCAGCACAACAAGCCTTTTAGATTAGTGATACATTAACTACACCAGCCAAGGAAACAACCTTGGCAGCAGTTATTCAAGCAAAATTAATTAAAAGATAACTAATCAGAATATACAATTGAGAAATTACATGTTCAATGACTCTAAGTCTAAGATCCTCAGCAGCTTTATCAGACAAAGGGCCACCAAGCATGGTCTTTTCGTTGTCAAATTCATCTTTAAAAGTATTCCAGAGATTTGTCCACTGGATGACCTCCATTGTAACCAATTGCTTCAACAACAACCTTAGAGAGTCCAAATTACATAAAAATCAATATGATTTATATAATATGCTAGCAGGAAAAGACAAGACCATATATTATAGAAGCATACCCGAAATGAGGAATCTCTGAGAGATTCTTGTCCTCCAAAGTTGAATTAAGAAGACTTGACTGCATAGGGTCATGTGGCGAGAGCACCAAATACCAGCATATTTTCCTGAGCACCTGAAATATTCAAATTAAGAATGAGATGAAATCATACATGTCCCTCCAAGCACAATTCAGCGTATGATAAATATAAGTGGCTAGTTGACTCAGTAAAATCCAATAGGTCTCTCACCGGAATCCATAGGGCTGGGTCTTCTTTTACAGAAGGGATGTCATATATTGATTTGTAGCAGCGGCATATTTCAAGGTAATCATTGTTATGTGAGTAGTACCTGCAACATTGGGGGATATATTGCTGTTAACAAACCTAAAGGGCAACTAATAATAATTAAAATGTACATACTATTAACATTCAAATGCTCTGATAACTCTATTTATACAATTCCCTAATGGCTATACAGTTATAGGAACACACAGATCTTCCAATCAAAAAAAAAAAAAAAACATACTAATTTCTTTTGTTGAAAATATTTTGAGATATATGGTGATGAAAAGCAATCAGTAAGCAATACCGTATCATTAGTTCGTAGTAAATACGTTTCAACTCCAAGATCGATGGAATGTCCTCTGGGGCCTCTTCAACCACATTTTCACCCTCCTTGGGTTTTTTCTTATCTTTTGAGGCATCCACTTCAAAAACCCTTGGACTGATCTTTCGCGAGAGTATTTGTGCACGAACATAGTCCTGGCGGTCAAGACACAGACGAACCTGCACGACAATGTCATTTAGATTATATAAGTCTTGCAAAAAAAAAAAAGAGCATAATTTACTAAAGAATTAGCAAAGTATCATACTTGCTCAAGAATGAATGCTATTTTCTCTGTTTTTGCCATGGCGCCAAATGTTTCAACCTGTAAGGCAGTAAGTATGAGAGACAAACCAACGACACATATCTTCAAGAATAACATAATCCTTATAGCACACTGACCGCAATCTCTTGCATTAAATCAGCTGCCTCAGCAATCAACCCCTGCTCTTCTTTGATCTTTGCTAGCTTCTTAATCAAGCGAGCCCGTTCAATCTCAACATATATCTGTTAAATTTAAATTAAGAAATGAAAAAAGATGAGCACACTGCATAAAACAGAAATCTCACTACACATGGTGAACCGATCATAAATACCAGCTCACCTTTCCAGCAGACACACTGTTAAGAGTCTTGATAAGCTCAACCTTAGTTTCCAGATCTGGTGTCTGGTCAATATATTGCATTGCCTGCTGGACCATCGCCTGGACTGCCTGTATAAATAACAAATCCGAGCAGAAACATTATTAGTTTAGAATTTCAAGAATCATATTGACAATTAAAAGTCGATATAGTTCACTGATCCTTTAGAAAGAGCTAAACAAACACAGCTTATACATTATTAGGATTCAACTCAGCTCCATCAAAGTCAATTTAGTAATCTTCACGGATAGCATACTACTACTACCTCCACTGCCAAACTATTTTTGTTTTTCAAGGCAATGAATAACTATCTTCAATTATATGTAACTGAGAAATCTTCAATTTAGCTTGAACGATTATGCTACAGCTAATGATAACCATCAAAATTGAAATCAACCAATTTTGACCAGAATGCATAATTGGGACTTAGGATTTCCCAAACCCTAACTGAGTCAATGCAAGCACAAATTACCTGTTTCAATTGGCCGCGACGCTTGGACAGAAGCATAATCTGATCATTAAGGGTGCTCCAGGCGCCAGCTTCGAAACAAAGCTGGAGAATCTCCGTGACGGCATCTCGCGTTCCGGAGACCTCTCCATTCTGCCTCATCTGCTTCTCCACATTCAGCAGACCTTCAATTTTCGAATCCAGCGAGCCGTTCGCATTCGAACCCCCTTCCTGCAATTCAAAAACAGCTTGAATTAGGCATCAAAAACCCCAGAAAACTAAGCTACGCGGCGATTCAAACACAATAGATTTACCATCTCGAGCTCGAGTGATGCTGTTGATGTTCGTAGCTGAGTTCACAAGAAACCTAAGAGAGAGAAAGTGAGAAGACCCAACACGGAGCTGATTAACAAATTGAACGTATGAATATAGTCCGAAGGGAATTTAAATATGGGCTAACGTTTAGTGTTAATCCGACTCCATTTGGTGTTTGTGTCTTGAGGGCGAGGACACCTATTTGGGTCACTTTTACCTTTGGCCCATCGTGTCTGGCCCGTCTCTCTAAGCACATGGACTCAGTAAATTTAAATACTATAATTTAAATATTGCAGAAAGATGCATTGCTGGTTGAAAAATAAACCGGTGTTTTTTTTTTTTTTTTTAAATATTTATTTCTTTCGTAAAATCGTCCGGCTGCAGTTGAACATGGTTAAAAAGAACTCTCTCTAGTAGGGTGTTCGACTTTGCGAGTATCGTTGGTGATTGACCTAAATAGAATATTGAAGACCAAGGCGACCAACATGGCCCCGTAATTGTACTAATCCCTAACTCAGATGACTTCTCCATTGGCATTGTCTCGATTTTCGGACAAACTTTCCTTACAACGAAGGGGTTCCTCATCTTCTTTCTCCCATGAGATGCCTCCGGAAGACCCTCGGGCATCGACTCCTACCTCGACGAGATGTAGCTCCTCGCCGGTTATTTGTATCAAAATAAAAAAACTGAAATAGTAAACAAACAGCAAAACAAAATAAAAAGTTTAGGCACATACTAGTGTGCCTATCCTGACTCATCTGGAGATCTTCCATTGAATTTTAAGGCTATCCAGACGGCTCCAGCTGGAGCGACTCATGGATCTTGGCGGGAATGGGCACCGCCAGTCTCCGCCTGAATTTCAGGAGCCTCGTCATCAACCGAAACGACCTCGTCGCTATCTCGTGATTTCTAGTTCCCGAAGAACTCACGACCTTGCTCTCCCAGTGTTTCCTTAAGCCTTAATTTTCTCTTAGCACCTACGGGCAACGTCTCCTCTCTTCCCATGTCGCTACCAAATCCTCTACCTCGACCTCGACCACCGGTAACTGCTCTGCTTCGGCCACCAACGACGTTGTCGCTTGACGTTCCCCGACCACCAGAGCACTATTCAGCGACGGCCTTCGATTTCACCGGAATTCTCCCACTCTCCCGGAGCCAAAGACAGCGGAAAAATGAAGCTTGATCTCACATAGATAGTTGCGGCTTACGGTTTGAAGATCGGTCGATTCCCTTCCTTGATTGGCAGAAGAACAGTTGATTCATGTTCTTGCCGAGGCAAGTCGAATTCTCTAAACCCTAGGGTTTAGAGTCGGCCGCCGCTCTCGTTTGAAAACCCTACGTGCTAGTTCACTTGGATATTATTACAAATGTCAAAAATAAACCGGTGAATTACATGGAGATGATTATATCAATTGAAAATTACATGCAGATTATTACAATAATATTCAGATAGCCAATCCTGGTTCCGGCACCTCCCCGTCGCCGCCTGAAGCTAACTGTCCCCGGATTGTCGTGAGCAGGGCCGGTCCAATGTGAAATTCTATCTACTTAAAACAAACAATTGCTTTTTACTAGGTTCTGCCTATCATGATGTTCCAACATGAAATATAATAAAGTGCAGAAAAGCAAATGACACCAGCAATTATTTACGTAGTTCGATGCATCGCATCTACGTCTACGGGGCCAAGCCCAGTAATGTAATCATCCACTATTATGTCAAAGATACAGTTTACACAAGAACTTATCTTTACTACTCTATCTGTGGATTCCCTTACTGCCCATCCGCCTTAGCCGAATCCCACCGGTCTCAATTCCTGTTGAAGCTGGATCACCTCCTCCTAAGATTTCATGGCGTGTGATTACACTACTAAATATTCATGTCCTAGTATAGGTTTCATGAAGTTTGTTGGACCTTGCTGCCTTGCTCTCCTATGTACAATTCCGAGTGCAGAATTGTTCTTTAATAAAATCGTTAGCTTGAGCGTTGCAGCCGCTGTCCTATTTATAGCGCAGAGTCGTGTCTTCAATCAACTTGCACGGCTGAAGAATTCTCTTTCCATTCCAACTCTCAATCAGTTCACACAAAGCTTGGAAAGTAGAATCCTGAATATCTCCAACCCTCTAAATGTAGCAGAATTTCCTTTTCCTAATCCAAGTAAATCTCTTCAAATATTCCATGAATAATTCCGAATTGGAGATGGATATGGACTGTATTTATTCCATAAATAACGTTGGACATGGACTGTATATATTCCGTAAATAATACATGCAGTAATATTCCTCCATATCCATATACCATAACTAAACCCTGTTCTGTGCTGATACAAATCGATGTTCCAAGCATGACTCCGTCTGATGCTGTTGGAACATCACTTTCCACAAATTAGCCAATTAAGTCTATGGACTTTACAATCTCCCCCTTTGGCAATTTGTGGACCCAATAAACTTTGGATGGCAAAATAGACTGATATAACTCTCAGGCAATAAATCACAAGACACAACTCCCCCTGAGTATCAGAATCAAACTAGTTCAAAAGTATAACTCCCCATGAGTTCCAGAATACAACTAGTTCACATAATACAGCCATCAACTATCCAGCACAAGAATCCCAGCAAATAATACCATGACAGATAGGTAACAAAATACAGTCATCCCAAAACAAAGTATCCCACATCATCCAAAACTCTCCCCCTAGGGCCATGAATATGCCAAAGGCCCTCAAAAGAACACCACAGAGGCAAGATTAAACATCAAATAGCCAGGATACTTGAGCCATTTAGAGCTGTTATCATTACTCGAACTCTCAGGGCAATATGTCATATATAACAGTCACTCTAGCAGACATTCTTCCTTCAATGTATCGACTGCTTTTAACTCATCGGAAGAAGTAAGTAACCTCAACTCCCATTTCTTTAGGAATAACAGTAAATAGTGTACCATCTCTTTTCCTGATAACCTTGGCAGCCACATGCATCTGTTTCAAAAACACCATGCCAAGAGCAAACACTCTTCTTGTTCTAGTGCAATACAAAAGCTTTCCCATGTCTCAAGTCATATTAGTGGCATGTGACATTGTAATCCAGAAATACAACCACTGTGTGTAGACAAAAATAGCTCAAAAGACAACAATAGCGAGGGAAAATTAATTCTAATTATTCAGACCCGAAACCGATGTTGAACATGGATTCCGATAGCATTTGCACCGAACAATTTAGACCCATGTGCATTAAGTCCATACGGATGCCTCAGATACTACTGCTCATAAAACTTATCAAACACAATCTCAACCAGATTCAACACCATGCTCTTCATTGGGATTGAAGAAATCATATCATCTCGAAACACATATCCCATCAACTGAACAACACTGTATTGCATATTAGATCATCAGAATGAAACCCAGTAGCTGATACTCGACATTCGTCATCCATAGAAGAATGCTACTCATGATCTGAAAAACAACACTTCTGAACATCATTACCATAAGTCACTCTCTTATTATACTCACTAAAGTTTGACACTGCATCCCAAAAACTTGACACAGAATGTAAATCCAAATGCTTCAAACTTCAGACCAGCCAACTACTTCATATGAAAGTGCATGGGAAACATTAAATTCCAGTCTGACCACTAGTTATGCATATGGTGATGTTGCAACATCACTACAATTCCCTTCAGGGGCATCGGTCACTTATGATGTCTTCAACATTACTTCTGCTATCCATTTCTCAAATAACAATGATGCTCCCCCTAAACTCATGATGGTCTCATCCTTGGACAACCAATCATACGACTACATTCACCTTAGTCGCGAAACAGATTCAATCTCAGCCAAAGATAACCAACTCAAATAGTGACATCTAGGTTTTCAGAAAGCATAAAACCTTGAGTCTGTGGCTTCCACAAGTGCACTGTGATGGTAGTTGTTCTCTGTTGCAAGCACTCCTAGCAGCGGAAGAAGTTCTTCTAATAGATTGAAGAGTCATTGAGAGTGGCAAGGAAGTTGTGTTGGAGTAATGATTGAAGAGCATAAGACATACTTACTGAGTGCAAAACCATTTTAGCCCAACATTCTTCTAGAATAAAATCCGATTGGGCCCCTCAAAAATAAATTCCATGTGCTTTCTCATACTTACCTGTGTTACAACATCATCAGCCGTCAATTATACATCTAGAATACCTTCATGTTGCAATGTCAATCTACTTTACTTAGGTCACTCAACTCACATCCAAATCTTCATTCAGAACGTAAGTGACTCCCCTGACTTCTACTTCAGAATCCTTTGTTTCTCATCTCTATGACATGTTCAATGATCAAGTAACATCCCAGATATAAACAGATTTCAGTACCATAGAGAATTCTCCAACAAACCCGAATAATCTTACCACACAGGCACAGATCCCTAGAAATTCAAATAACGAATTCTCAAAAATTCAAACCCAAAGAATACCAACAGTTTGCAAAGCAGACGTCCACCAAAACATCTATCAAGATTCATCTTCAAGAGTCAACAAATACCTGATGTATTCGGTGTGGGATTTGATTCTAAACAATAAGACTTAGTTGTAGTCCAAATAGACACATCAGCTTCAATCTCCTTGAGAATTCATTGAGCTGTAGACACATCACCTTCAATATCCTTGAGAATACCTTGAGTTGATTCACTCTCTAGGCACAATCTGATGTTTCAACGTCACCGGGTACAGAACTGGTTGTTCTGATGTTCCAACGTGGACAACATCACCTCTAAACATTCAAACCAGAATCAACTCCCCCTATGGTTAATATCATTCATAACCAAGAAGTTGCTCAGTTCAAACTATCAATACGAGATCAAAACACCATACAAAGGTCTAGTTTAATAAAAAAAATTACAAAATCACCAGGATGAACTAGAACTCGTTCTCTAATTTGCAGCCCAAATCCACCAATGCCCGGATTCAAAACAATAAACACACTGCACCACAGTACTCATGCATATACAACCCAGAAAATAAACAAAATACCTAGTTGAATGCAGATTAGGATAGTCTTAAAGACCTCGTTGCAAATTTTGTTTCACGAACTTTAGTTGTGCTTGTGATCCATGACCAGAGTATCCGATACGAGAGGACTATGAGTGGTAGCTACTGATGTTTCAATATGATGCAGTGCATGGTGACCAACCTATGCTGTTCTGACATTGGAACATGACCTACTTCAGCGTTAACCCCAAAAAGTAACATCTTCTTTGAACCATCGCACGAATTAGCTCTGGTTCATGTATACCATATCTGTAACGCCTTTCTCTGCCTAAGCACCATATTCTCAAAAACAATATATTCCATCATTTCATCACTATCACAAAGCACAGTAACTGTCGGGGGAAAACTTCTGAGTTTCTTGCTAATCACACACATAATGCCATGACTCCTTAAAGGATACAGGTTAGAGTCCAAATTCTTCAACCTTCTATAAGCTATCACATCGCTCTACAATCATGTTCCTTTAGAAATCCTCAGTGTAGAACTTAGAGCTTGAATATGCAATTCACCTCTCAGTTTGGCCTTGAATCCCTGATCTGATCTTCTTCTTCTTCCTCATCCTCTGTTGTCTAGAAGTGCAGATATAAGTATAGAAACTTACTCATCAATACTCCTTCAATTTCCAGCACCTCCAGGTTGTTCTGACGTTGCAACATCAGCATCAACACTCAAGTCAATACCAACTCCTTGTTACTTCAACAACTCAGAGTTCTTACCATTATCATCACTCAAATACACTCTGAACAAAACATAGAGGGCCGATGCATCGGGATTTGAACAGTGAATCCAAAGAAAATCATATCCATGCCCATGCACACCCCGTAACAATTAAATCAAACCCTCATAGAACAAAGCTTAGCATTTAGGCTGTTGAAATCCTTGTTGTTGATGTCAATCCTCTTACCTCAGACTCAAACATCTTCACAGAATACAATACAATCGAGCCCCAAAATAACTCCATGCATCTCCAGTACTCACTCATGTTGCAGCATCAGTAAAACCATGCATCCAGAACTCAAGCATGTTGCAACATCAAGGACCAATACTACTATTTTGTGTTTTTATTTTTATGAGAAATAAATAACAGCTATACAAATTATAAGGGTATGTACCTCAAGTACGAGCACCGAAAAAAGCACAGTCTACTCGCCTTCGACGATAGGCCTGTTTGACAAGAAAGTGCTTGAGTCGCACATTCCATGCTTTCGGTGATTCTTTCGGACTACGTAGATCCTTATACCCCTTAGAATGGTGGAAATAAGCTTTTGATATTGTATCGCCATATAGGGAACCTTCTTCAAAAAATATTGTAGCATCTGAAACATCCTGTTTTGAAGCATCTTGAGCCACTGAAACCTCCACTGAATTAGCACGTTCTCTAACATGTAAGTTTGTAGCACTAGGTGTGTATGCTAGTTCCATCAAATCCATGTGCAATAATTCTAGATTACACGATCTTGCAACATCATGTACAACAGACTGTGAACTTCTGGTCTACTTTCGCTGTTGAAGAGGGCTGCACGTAATATCCTTCTGATACATCAGTTATGGTATTCCACTTACAGCCTGAATTCTTGATAATTTGGCTAAGGTTTTCATGTTGGCATGTCCAAGTTTCCTATGTCATATATCTGACTCATCCATCTTTGTGATTAGACACTGAACATCCTGTTGTAAGACATAACAATTATCTGATGATCTCACCCCATTAAATACTTCCTTGGACCCTTGTTGGACAGTACACTCTTTATCATTGAAGTGCACAGTAAGCTTGTTATCACAGAGGTGACTAATACTGATAATGTTTTCCTTTAGCTCCTCAACCAGCAAGACATCATGAAAAATAGGGAGATTTAGAATCTGTAAATCACCTTTCCCTACAACCTTACTGATCTTACCATCACCAAATTTGACCATACCATGATAAGGAACAACATTGCTCAAAAACTTCCGAGACCCAGTCATATGTCTAGAGCATCCAGAGTCAAAGTACCACGTATCTCTAGAATATGCACTAAAACATGTATGCACAACAAAACATTTAAGTGAGGTTTTCGGAACCCATACCTTTTTGGTCAACTTTGTTCTCATTTTTGACTCCATGTTGGAACATGAGGAAAATTGTTTTCCGAGCATTATATCCCTGAGAAGTTTTCTGCATTGATAGTCAGAGTGACCTTGCATCATATAGTACTCACAACGCTTTGGGGGGCTCTTCTAACTTCCTTCCATTCCTCAGTTTGATCATGCTGGATATACTGAATTATTGTTCCCTTTGGCACAAAATTTCTTCTCAATTCCCTTAACCAAAGAGCTTTCTGTGATCATTGGTTAGTTCAGTTTGGCCTTTTGATCATACCCCAATCCAAATCTGTTTCCAGCACTTTTCCCCATACCAAGTAGATCATCCAACTTTGCAGAACCTTTGTTCAGTTTATGGAGAGTAGCTTCAGCTGTTTCCGCTTTCTTTGTCATGTTTTCCAACTTCTTACTCATGACCTCAAGTGAAATCTCTGCATTTTTGGCTCTTGTTGACATATCAGACCACTTCTTCTTAAGTGTTTCATTCACGATTTTTGTGTCTACAACTTTCTTAGTCATGACTTTCAACTGTAAATCCAGGTCTTCAATAGTTTCCTCATCCATTGTTGCACCACGAATTAGGTCCTCAAATTTGTTCCTGAGAAGTCTCACTTCAGATGGAACTGTACTGGTGATTATCATATCTTCAGCCAAATAGTCATCCGTACTCACGATGTTGGAACATGAGGTTATGTTTTCTTCGAGCACTGGACCTTCCTCAATTTCCTCAATTCTTGCACCAAACGAGATAAATTGATTTTCACCTTTCTAAGCTTCTTCTTCTTCGTCATCACTCCAAATGGCATTATATGTTTTATCCACTGTATTTCTCAAATTACCACAGTTTGCCCTTATATGCCCAAATCCATCACACTCTCTACATTGAATTTTTCCAGTGTGCTTCGATCCTTCAGGTGCCCGTGTAGACTCCTCTTTCACTCGTCCTTGATAAGGTTTGTTGTGAAAACCTTTCTTGTAATTGGTACGTTTCAGAAGCTTCTCAAAGTTTCTAGACATAAGGGCCACGTGCTTTTGGTCCATTCCTTCCAGTTCCAGATCATCAATCTCACCGGCCTTGTCCAGCAATGTTCCAACATGACTTGAGTTCTAAGCAGGCATAACAGTACTAGCAAAAGCTAAGTTTTTTCTGGAGAGTTCAACTCCATAATTCAAATGCATGTCAGCAGCTTTGAGTTCTCCCACAATTTCATCAAACGTTACCGTTGCCCAATTGATGTTTGGATGCATAGCAAAGATTTTGCTATCAAACTTGTGAGACAATGATCTAAGCATCTTATCAAACAGTTTCTTATCCTTGTACTTCTTCCCAAACTGGAATGCTTTATGAGCGAGTTCCCTTATTCTGACACTGAAATCATTCACCGATTCATCTTCACCCATCCTCAGATTCTCGAATCCAGTCTTGATCATACCCAAGCGTCTCATCTGGATTGGATTATTTCCTTCATGATGTGCCTCCAATGCATCCCAAGCCGCCTTAGCAGTAGTACACCCATGGATAATCCTGAACTGCTCATCATCGACTCCAGTGAACAAAACATTCAGTACTTTGTTATTCAGTTTCTTTGAAAGTTTCTCTCCATCTGTCCATGGCTGAGGTTTCGTTACAGTAACTCCGTTAACCACTGCAGTAGGGGTGACCCATGCTGTTTCAATCGAGTCACGTGCGTCATCGTCCAGTTGAGATATGAAGATCGTCATTTTGGTCTTCCAGTAGTTGTAGTTGTCAACATTTAGCAGGGGGCCTTGACATAGATCCAGCTTCTCTTCCTGCCTTCGTAAATAGATCTGATCTCACCAACCTTGCAAGAGGGTAAACAAGGTGACTCAGCTCTGATACCAATTGATATTCTATCTACTTGAAACAAACAATTATTTTTTACTAGGTTCTGCCTATCATGATGTTCCAACATGAAATATAATAAAGTGCAGAAAAGTAAATGACACCAACAATTGTTTACGCAGTTCGATGCATCGCATCTACGTCCGCGGGGCCAAGCCCAGTAATGTAATAATCCACTAGTATGTCAAAGATACAGTTTACACAAGAACTTATCTTTACTACTCTATCTGTGGATTTGCAACTGCCTTGCTGCCAATCCGCCTTAACCGAATCCCACCGGTCTCAACTCCTGTTGACGCTGGATCACCTCCTCCTAAGATTTTATGGCGTGTGATTACGCTACTAAATATTCATGTCCTAGTGTAGGTTTCATGAAGTTTGTTGGACCTTGTTGCCTTGCTCTCCTATGTACAATTCCGAGTGCAGAATTGTTCTTCAATAAAATCGTTAGATTGAGCGTTGCAGTTGCTGTCCTATTTATAGCGCAGAGCCGTGTCTTCAATCAACTTGCACGGCTAAAGAATTCTCTTTCCATTCCAACTTCAATCAGTTCACACAAAGTTTGGAAAGTAGAATCCTGAATATCTCCAACCCTCTAAATATAGCAGAATTTCCTTTTCCTAATCTAAGTAAATCTCTTCAAATATTCCATGAATAATTCCGAATTGGAGATGGATATGGACTGTATTTATTCCATAAATAACGTTGGACATGGACTGTATTTATTCCATAAATAATACATGCAGTAATATTCCTCCATGTCCATATACCATAATTAAACCCTGTGCTGTCATCAATATGTCCACAACTTCTGTTCTGTGCTAATACAAATCGATGTTCCAAACATGACTCCGTCTGATGATGTTGGAACATCAATTGCCACAAATTAGCCAATTAAGTCTATGAACTTTACACAATGTATTTTGAGGTCCCGTGCAAATTTTTTATTTTGGGTCTTCTACATTAAGAAATAAGTTAAATAACCTAAACAATTATTAAACAAAAGTATATATTGGGCCCTTCAGAAAACTAAAAGGTTCAAATTTAAACAAATCTTTCAACAGGTAGGGCTATTCGGGGTGGGTACTGGTCTTGGAGTGGTGGAATTTGGCCGGCAGCGGGAATAGGTTGGGGAAAAGCTGGAATTTGGTCGGCAACGGGAATGGGTTATGGGATCGAAGGAGGAGGATCAAGGGAAAGTGGCGCTGCCGCCAGGACAATTAACCTCAGCATATATATACTAGATGGGAATTTCAGTGCGGACTAAAAAAAAAAAACCTATCAAATGGAGTATAAATAAGCACGTACTCACCATTCATTAAGATTCAGATTATCTATCTAAATAAATATTTCCTAATTAAGATAAAGTTTTTCAGAAACGGAATTAGCATGATTGAAGTAAATTGGGTTTTTTTCAATTATATTTTTATAGAACTAGCTAATTTGAATAAAATTGAGCTAAATTATCTTGATATTCTCTTTGACATTTTCTAGTACATTAATCTTATATAGTACTCTCTCCGTCCTCATTTAAATGTCTCATTGGAATAGTCAATTTTTTTCACACCATGTTTGACCATTAATAACTTTAATTATACTTAATACTGAAGTAAATAATTTTAATTTTTAAAACGTATATCATAGATTTGTAAATATACGCTTAATTGTTTGTTGAATACAATTAGATTTTTCAAATATATACAATACAAATATACTTATAAAAGGGTATTTTAGAAAATTGCACACCTAATTAATTTGTGTTATATAGTATATAAGCCAATTTACTCCGTTTTTCGTGTGTAAAATGGACATATTTGTAAATATACGCTTAATTGCTTATTGAATACAATTAAAATTTTCAAATATATACAATACAAATATATTTATAAAAGGGTATTTTAGAAAATTGCACACCTAATTAATTTGGTATTATTACGCAAAATAATTTATCTATAGTAGAAATATGATATATTTATACCAATAAATCTTATTTGTATGATCACATAAAAGGAAATTTACCATGTACAATATTTAAAATCAATATCATTACCAAGACCAATAAGTGATTAACAATAATTAAACAATATTTCATATCGATTACGTTTAGTTTGATTGGCAGACGCAAGGTTAAGGTGTAAAAGCCGCCGAAGACATCAAGATCGATGCCAAGCAGGACCCCTACCACCATGTTGCTGTAGAGGACTGCAAGGAGTTGCTCAGCTACGCCGTCGAAGAGCTTAAGGCCGCCATGTCATCCGTCGGAGATAGAGATCGAGCTCCACACCTTGAACGACTGCGACCACGAGCTGCTTAACAGGCTCGCCGCCCTACAGCTACCAGCGACTGCATCGACGAGTTCGACAAGCCTGAGTACAAATCCGCCACCGAACTCACCAACAACGACGTTGACGTCACCGCGCCCATGGACGGCTCGCTGCTTCCCTTGCACTTTGCAGCTTCTTTCAGGTTTCGCTTCATTTTAATGTTCTCATCATCTGATCATCTCTGTGTTTTTTCGTGCCGACTTATAATCATCTAAAATTCTAAACATATAGATATACATGTGTAAAGAAGATCTGCAATTTGTAATATGTTCTGTTATGTGACTGTGTGTATGTGTTTTGGTTTTTGGTTTCCTTCTTCCTGTGGAATGCTAATTATTTGCATTTTTTTTTCAATTTTACATATATACAGTAGTGGGGAAAAAGGAATACCGATAATATTATTGATGAATTTAGTATTTCAGTCTTGGCATAATGCGACTAAAATTGTCATGTAAGATTGATGGTGATAAAATGTAAAATTAATCTCCAATGCAAGCATCAATGTGGGGTCAATCTTATGTGGAATATGAGGTGGATTGACACCATTAATTAGGCCCTCTATATATGACAATTGACACAAATCCGCTTCGTGATTTGTGGATTTCAAGGTGCTTGCAGTTTGAAGAACCTAGATCATGTTTTGGATCAAGTGGTGTTGCGGTTGTAGCAGATCCCTGATTGGCGCAGTAATTGATGCGGTAGACGCTCTTCTCTGCCAAACGGATGTGATTTTCGCAGTTTCAAGATAATATCCCTGAGTGCGGTATTACATTTTTTATTGGATCTCTTAAGTTGTAATAGTACAGACATAATTAGTCTGGTTGCCATATAGTTCGGTTATTCTGTAATAGACTAGTCGAATTGGATGTCAATTCCACTCATGGTAATCGTTTCTGGGCGTTTCCCATGACCTTGAATGAATTTATTCAAAAAAAAAAAGACCCTCTATATATCGATGGTCACATTGAAACCTTCAATATGATTACTTTGCATACTTGGAACTATTTTCCTTTTGTTTTCCAATTCCTAATTGAATTTAAAATACTAATTTTGGTAGGAAAAAATTTACATGATAATTGACACTTTTGCATTGGAGCACATAATTTTAAATTGGAGATCAACCTAAATTTCAATGTCTATGTCATAGTGATGCTTAATTAAATCTTGACATTTGTTCCCTATTTTTACTCTTGATCATCATAGCATTAGAGACTCTTCAAATAATATGGTGACTTACCTTTTGAAAGTCATCCTCACTCAAAATAAAGGCAGAACTTTGGTATTTTATTCAAATCAGCCGGAAAATCTTTGTTTGGAGAGCACCAACACATAATAATAACCAAACTTCAAACCGAAGACATGATGTGTAGTGTCAAGTGTGTACTACCCTTTTGACCAAACAAAGCAGGCAAGAAGAAAAGAAATAATGTTTCGAAACTTTAGAAAAAGAAAAAGTGAGAGAATTGAACCAATGCAAAAAAATAAAATGATGGAACATACCGCCATTTTGAGGCGAATCTCTTGATGCAAACAAAAAGCAAAGACAGACCAAAAAGGCCAACAACACTCATCCCAAATCTGCTGCTGCCACTCTCCTTGCTAAGCTCCTCCAATGGCCCAGGGGCAGAGAGTTTACAGTGCCTGGAAAGGCAAAAATGTATGTTTTCTAGATTTAGTGTGTTCAGACAAATGGTTGTTTTAACTGTTATTCTGTTGCAGAGATTTCTCCTGAAGGGGAGACTGGTATTTGGCCCCGATGCGAGCTCGCTGATTGTTACCGTGATGCTCATCCTCGTCCCTGTCGTCATCTTCTGTACGTTTGTTGCAAGCAATCTCCTCCATGAATTCCCAGCTGTGATGGCTGGATATGCAGTTTTTTTTGTGCCAATCTTATTCACTGCCCTAGTAAGTCTCACTTTTCCTGCAAAATATGGATCAGTTTTACTAGTAATGCATTATAATTATAAGTTTTCTTTGCTTAGAACAGTTTAGTTATCTGCTCATTGTTTGATTGCATCAGGTGCTGGTGCTTCTTCTTGTGACCTCGGCTCGTGATCCTGGAATCATACCGCGTAGTGATCATCCTCTTGAAGATGTGTCCGGGTACGATTCATCGGCCTCGGTTGAAGTTGGAGGAGCGCAAAGCCTGCAGCTTCCGCGCACCAAGGAAATACTCGTTAATGGTCTTCCTGTAAGAATAAAGTACTGTGAAACGTGTATGATATACCGCCCTCCACGGTGCTCTCATTGCTCGGTATGTGACAACTGCGTGGAGCGATTCGATCACCATTGCCCCTGGGTTGGACAATGCATTGGAAAGGTTTATTGTGAATTTTGTAACAATGCATTAATTATTCTATAGTATTCTAGCATTTCTGTTTTTTTTTTCCTGATTACATTTCTTAATGCAGCGCAACTATCGTTCCTTCTTTCTGTTTGTTTCTTCCTCCGCTCTGCTGTGTGTATTCGTCTTCTCCATGTCAGCTCTACACATAAAGTACCTGAGGGATGATACTGGCTCAGTGTGGGGAGCTGTGAAAGTATCGCCAGCGGCATCGGTGTTGATAGTCTACTGTTTTGTGCTGTTTTGGTTTGTGGGGGGGCTAACTGGCTTCCATTTATATCTCATAACCACAAATCAGGTAAAACCTTAGTCCAAAAATGATGCAGCTGAATTTTGACAGCATGCCTTAATTTGATAATGTTTTTCAATAACAAATGCAGACGACATATGAGAATTTTCGCTATAGAGCGCAGAACTCGATCAATGTGTACGACCGGGGATGCGCAGACAACTATGCTGAGGTATTTTGCAGAAGAAAAGAGTCATCAAGTTCAAGGATCAATTTCCATGGATATGAGACTGAAGAGTTGGCAAAGCCTCAAAAGTCCTCAGTTCAGGAACTGGCATTGGGGTGCACGGATCACGAGGCGAGGCGAGAGAAGGTAGAAGATGATCTTGAGATGGGGAATGACCTCTTGAACATATCCCAGTGGCAGGATTCTCAGGAAGTACCGGATGTTCGGAGCAGAATGAATGATGGTCAATAGGAAGTAGTAACACAGAGCTGGTCACATTTTCTCTCTTTTTTGACTTCCCATTTTGGTTCCTACTTTTTTATCTCTTTTGACAATACTGCTGTTTTTGAAATACTATGATAGAAGTTAAATCAAGTCTCAGTTTGAAATGTTAAATCAAAAATAACCGGCTACATTATTTGTGAGTTGTATGCTTGAACATTTGGTGAAGCTTAATTTAAAAGAACTTGCATGCTTTTATAAAGAAGAATAAATGTTGCAAGCTTTTGACCAGGACTAACTTGTAGCAACAACTTCCCCCTTTTCTCTATAAATCACATCAGACTTGAGCATAGTGTCCGATACATGCACACCCAGTCACAATTACACAACTCAATGAAGCAAAGCATTCACAAATCCAATGATGTCAATCAATCATGTGAAACTTTTTAGTTAGTAATTACAATTTTTACAAAGTCTCATATAAGGCTACCTTCAGTAAGGTCGTATATATACTGACGAAGTTTTTTTTTAGTGCTAACTGCTAAGTATACTAAGTAACCGAGTGAAAGTGAGCAAAACACCGATGACTAGTGAAGAATGCAAGCAGAACTCTGCCTCCTCAACTGGTGACTCATGTTTAGCAAATGAATTTCTTGAAGAACAAGAACGATGAATGGTTTTGTCGCATTTGCATGTAAGCAGAACGCTCCCAGTCTCCAGATGGTGTTCTCCATATTTTGTCTGCAAAATATTACAAACTTATCTTGATCACTTCAAACATATGTTACTGTTACTGTTTATAACTTCAAACCAAGAATCAGCTAGCCTCGAAACTTTGATAAAAGAAACAACACTTTCAATCTATTACAATGGACCTTGCGTATTACAATGTTTATGAGATCACGTTTAACATCTGGATGAGAAGATCCTATTACTTTTATTAATTCTGGTTGATTCTGAGGCTCATTTGACAAATGCAAGAATCATTTAAACATCTACATGTTTACGTATCAGTTTATGTATTCAACTGAAACATAATAATAAACTTATTATTAGAAACAAAGCACACATTTAATCATTAGAAAGATTCAAGGTTTTAATTGAATTTCATAAATGTAGGTAAAAATTTCCTATTACAATCCAATAGTAACTAATAATCAAACTACACTATGTACCCTCCACGAGTGGAGTACCATTCTAAAAAAATAAGAAATGCAGACCAAGCAATGGAGGGGTATGCTTATATGGGTAGACTTGATCAGCCCTCTAAACAATTTGAGCTTTAGGGCACATTAAGTCCCCACTTAAATATCACCAGCCTCAATGCTGCAAACAACAGAATATAGCCAAAGCATCCAAATCTTTAGCACTTCAACCTGCAAAAAGCCAAAAACTTACAATAATCTACATGTATGCCACATAATGGATAGCCTCATTCAAAGGACAGTTAGGAACAAGACTTGAAAGACATAGTAGCACAGCTGAATTTAGCTCATGAATATGTTAAGTGCACCTTATATAACTAAGAAGCACTTGACCGTCCATAAGCACAATACTCTTCACAATGATTATATGACAAAAACCTTAAAAATCAATTTAAATGCCTCAGAATTGCAGAATGTATCAACAAGGCCTGTAAATAGCCTATCAGTCCCGAAAGATGGTATGTTATAAGAGATTTCCTCATAGGCATTAACACAACAAAAAAAAAATGTTTCTATCATGGCCTATCCAGAGGGTAAAGGCAGAGACTCTGCTGCCCCAGGCTTAGGAATATGATATCGCTACCATTGCGCCGCAGGACTCTTCCGAAGAAGTATCAACTGCTACACAGTGGAGCTTTATGTCCAGCGATTTTATAAAAACCTCTTGAGCTTTGCAAGCATTGAAAATACCTTGCCCCAATTAAGGTAAATCGCCAAAAATTAAACAGATCACAAACAAATCATGTTCCACCCGCGTATAATCAACAAATCACTTACTTGAATGCAGATTAAGTAAAGGATGGACAATTAATCTAGGGGACTTGTCCATCCTGAAGCAAATTAAATTCATGCAAAAGGGGCAGACAATACAAATCCCCAAACATAGTTATAAGACCTAAACAAAAAAATTACAGGTTCATATATCAAAAAAAGATTTTTTCAAGCTTCAGACATCCAAGGAAGGAAATTAACAGCATTAGCTCTCAAGCCTGGCAAGGCGAAAGCTCTTGGGCGGCCCTGCGAATGTTGAGAAACAAGCCTTTGGATTTATCATCACAAACCTATATTTAACAGAAAAAATTTAACAAGTATTGTTTGTTCCATCCTTAAATGACCAGAAAATCAAGGAAAAAGGGATCTACTGATAAAGTGATGGGATGGATGAAATTGCGTATCAGGAACGTATCCATCCCTGAAGCAATTCAATCCAATGTGCTAAAGGGAAAAACGATAGCAGTCCATTAGGTGGATTCAAACAATAATTCAAAATAAAGATGCGATGGGAAACCTCAGACATCCAAGGAAGGAAATTAACAGCATAAGCTCTCAAGCCTGGCAAGGCGAAAGCTCTTAGGCGGCCCTGCGAATGTTGAGAAACAAGCCTTAACTGTTATCATCACCGGTACCCACGCAAGCACGATTAAAAAGGACAAACAATCACAATTATGCAGGCAAGACAATTATGCAGGCAAGACGATTATGCAACTAGATCTAATATGATGAATGAGGTATTGTTGAGCAAGATGATGGAGATGGAGGAGGCGGAAACGTTTATATAGAAGGGTGAGGGGGGGTTAGGGTTTAAGGGTTTTGGAGAAGGAACGATCTAGATACTACTGGAAAGCCCAGATTTCCAAAAGTTGCAGCCCAAAAATTGTGGCCCAGGTCTACTGGTAAACAAATCAATTATAGCAATTTTTATGATGCCTTTTCTATAAATAAATAGATAAAAAAAGGAAAAGTCTTGGGAGTGACCGTCACTATATAGTGACCGGACTAAATTATAAATAGTGCAATCAAGAAAATCAAGGAGGGACCATTTTGCAATTTTTAAAAATTTAAAAAAAAATCACGCGCTACAGTGTTTTTGCGCGTGAACAGTGTTTTTCTACAGTGTTTGCTACAGTGTACTTCAATGTTTCAAGTTAAAATGTCCATGTTTTATGTTTCAAGTTAAAGTGTTCATGTTTCACGTTAAAGCGTCCATGTTTTATGTTAAAACGTCCATGTTTTATGTTAAAACGTCCATGTTTTATGTTTTAAGTTAAAATGTTTATATTTTATATTTCAATTTAAAATTTTCATGTTTCAAGTTAAAATGTTCATGTTTCACGTTAAAACGTCAATGTTTTATATTTTAAGTTAAAATGTTTATGTTTTAATTTAAAATGTTCATGTTTTATATTTCAAGTTAAAGTGTCGTTAAAACGTTCATGTTTTATGTTTTAAGTTAAAATATTTATGTTTTATGTTTCAAGTTAAAATGTTTATGTTTTATGTTTCAAGTTAAAGTGTACATGTTTCACGTTAAAACGTCCATGTTTTATGTTTTAAGTTAAAATATTTATGTTTTATGTTTCAAATTAAAGTGTTCATGTTTTAAGTTAAAATGTCCATGTTTTAAGTTAAAGTGTCCATGTTTTAAGTTAAAGTGTCCATATTTTAAGTTAAAGTGTTCATGTTTTAATTTAAAGTGTCCATGTTTTAAGTTAAAGTGTCCATGTTTTAAGTTAAAATATCCATGTTTTAACTTAAAGTGTTCATGTTTACTGTAGCAACTCGACACTGTAGCAAATCGGCACTGTAGCGCGTGGCTTGGCACTGTAGCGCGTGATTTTTAAAAATTTTTTGAAATTGCAAATTGGTCCCTCCGTGTTTTTTTGACTTATATCCTATTTGCAATTTAATCTGGTCACTATATAGTGACGGTCACCCAAGAGACCAACTCATAAAAAAATGTGACCGTATTTAATATTGTTGAATTTGTTATTATATATATCTTATCTTATTAATATCATTTTTTAAGAGGTCGTGAAAAACATTACGCGCAATTACGAAGGGAGTACCAAATTTTATACTCCCTCTATACTAGCTGTTTCTCCACAGGAAATTTTTTAGTCAAAGATGATAAATTTTGAATGAATTTTTGAATACGTATATTAAATAAAAATATCACCGTATCCAATATTGTTGTAATCGTCATAATATGCAGTTTATTAATATCAATTTTTAAAATTTTGATAACATACATAGTTAAAGATATTAGCAGTTAAACATGTGTATGAAAGACCGTGAAAAATCAACTGTGCACATCCAGCTGGTACGGAGGGAGTACTATTTTTTTATGAAAGTAAAGAAAAGTGTGAATATGATGGTCGGTAAAAGAGACGCGTGAAAACACCATACTTGAATAACAAAATACGCAAAGGAACACGAAAAATTATCATCCTAGTTCCGGATTTATCCAATCGGTCGCATAAAGAGTTCGTCCATCGATTAGAAAACTTAAACAATTAGGTCATCTTTTTTAGTGTTGTTTTCCGGCTAGTTAATCCAAAAAAAACTTAAATCGAAGAAGGAAAAGGTACTCTACACAATCACATATTCCCGAGCACCGGCGTGCTAAAATAATTGGACCGTCTGCTAGTAGTTGTTAATCAAATGGTCTGTCACCATTGCAACGCTACCGGTTTGGTGCGTTTAATCTCGCTATATGTCTGAATAATCTCCTTCAATCGATACTAGACCCTCTATCTCCACTACCACATGCACAAGCCCCAAAATGTGCAAAATCAAAAGTATTCGGCGTCATTGCACAATCGTCTATGCCCAAACTCTAGTCCATTCACCACTTTCCTAAACTTCACCCTAATCACCACCACCAACTCCCAAGCTTGGAGACGGATACAACAAGGCGTCCTTGGGGTATAATTATGTCTTTTGGATCGTCATCATGGTGCATGGAGTTAGGAGCAACAACATGGATACTCTTTCATCCAGAATATGGGACCAAGCATTGTTGCGATGCTTTTCCAAGTGTTATGCCTTAGGCTCTACACGCAAAGGCTAAGACAATATACGAGGTCTGGAGATAGCTAGCAGAATGGGAATTTGGAATATGGTGGTTCGGACGGGCTCAACGGAGACCATTAAGGCCATCTCGAATAACAATTCAGTGCCTATTGAGGTGGTTGTAATCATTGATGATATAATGGCTTTGGTTAGTATGTTTCACGCGGTTTGTTTAGTTTACATCCATAGGGGACTTAGTATCTGAGGCACACGTGTCAGCGCACTCCTCCCTTCCCGGTCCAGTTTTGGACTCCCTCGTGTCTCTTTATCCGATAAATATTACAAGATATTTGATCCAAAAAAAAAAAGAACAAAAAAACCACCACCAACTCCCTGGTGTCCTAGCCACCCAAACTCCAACTCATTTGACTAAACCTATTCGCTAAAAACTCTATTTACCCATGCACAACTTTAAAGGCTTCATCGATCTACATGCCTATTTGAATTCTTTTTGTTAAATTTGTCACTTATGCAATCATCGGCAGAACTCTGATGGGTGCAAAATCATCATCGCCAAGCTCGTGAATTGTTTCTTAGATTATTCATTTACATTTAGTTTGTTGCCTTGAAAATAAAACTAAAGTAAATATGGTATACATATTTACACTATTCTATGACGTGGTTTAGTTAAAATAGAGGGGTAGTATAACCATTCACAAAAAAAATCCTATATGGAATATTTGTATGGCAAATTCTTGTTTGACACAACTACGTAATTGTCACGCCAGTAGTTCCAGTGCTCCACAAAAAGTATCATATGCTCTAGACTGTACCACTTGATCGCTGCTGCATGAACAATTAACCTGTGGAATCGATGGATATGCTAGAAAAAACTTCTCTAGTACTGACGATGGTGACGTTGACAAAGAAAGCTACAGAAGTACTAGAGAAGTTTTTTCTCTATACTGGTAGAGAAGTACAGTACTAGAGAAGTAATAGACATACAACTGGTACAAGGAAATAGTACATGTAATAAATTTTAATTTAACATTTTTTTTAAAATTGATGATGAAAAAGAGATACATACAATTTAAATATGAATAAAGGGTGTGTACTTAAAGGGAACTCAGGAATCAGCGGTCCCCGGAGCACGTTTCTCAATGAACATTAGCGGAAGAAGGAGAACGAAAAACCTCGTGTATTTAAAATAGCGCCCGTTTCTTATGCCCGATTAAGAATTGGGTTGTGAATTTTGACAGTCGAAACTTTACACCTATAGCCGCCACAGCTACAAGGCGGCGGCATGTTGCAGTAGAAGAGCAGTAAGTTGTGCTGCGTATGAAGATGGATGGAAACATAGACTTCAATTCTATAATTCAATCTGGCTCCCGGGGAAGATGGATTTCTCTTCTGGTTACAAGTATTTTGGGTGCTACTGGATTGGCGCTGGCTCTCAGAAACGGTAGAATTGGATTGCCTGATGCCCATGTCAGTTCCAGCCAAAAATGGGTTGTCAGCGGCTTGCAAAACCTTGGAAACAATTGTTTCTTGAATGTTGTTTTGCAGGTATTGCCAGTTTCTTCTTTACTTGCACTAGTTAATTCTCATCTCGCATACCGCATGTTTGTTTTGAGCTTGTTATCTGATTTTTTTTAGGCCCTGGCTAGCTGTTCAAGGTTTAAATTTTTTGTGGAGGGGATTGTTGATGAATATGATTCTGGAACTGGAGCACTGCCTCTTATTTCTGCTCTGACCTCTCTTCTGCAAGGTTGCTACTTTCTACCTTTGCTCTCAGTGATATACTTCCGTGTCTTTAACAAGCTCTCACATGACATTGTTGTACTGAAATTACACACCTTTTAAGATTCAGCAAATCAAAGAAGATTCATTAAAGAAGATGAAGGGAGTAGTAATAGTGACTAATGATTTCTAAGATTGCCAGAGCTAGTTTAGGAGGACCTTCATTCAGTCAGTGACGGGATAATCCTGCAATGCTCTGGCAAACAACCTTCTGCAAATTTAATGTTCTTAAGCCTGTTGTATACTCTACATGCTATTTTTTGACTTGCTTTTGTTTTACCAGGATTGTGTGATGTTCATGACAAGAGATCAGTGCTAAATCCACGGAAGGTGATGGTTGCAATGGATCATTATGTGCCAAAATTCAACTTAACTAGCCAACAGGTGAAATTTTGTTGATGAGCATTTGCACTTTATACAACATGAATGACTGAGAAAACCTAAACACTTCAATTATTCTGCATGTAGGATGCAGAGGAAGCATTCTTTCATCTTCTCTCTTCTTTAAGAGAAGAACTATTAGAATGTTATGTATCAAACGATTGCTCCTTGGTTGATGTGACTGCACCACATGATTTCAGAATTATCTCGTCAAAGATAAGGTCAAAAGAGTCTGAACAACAAAGGTGGCAAAGAATTTATCTTGGACCTTTTGATGGGACTATTGGCAGCATTTTATCATGCCAAAATTGTTCACTTCAGGTTAATTTTACTTTTTGGTGATAGTATTACTGTCTATTTTTTGATGAAAACTGATTTTGAGTAGCTAGAAAATATGAACAGTATTTTCTGGAATTTCTGAGATTTGAGTGTTGGAAAAACTAACCTAAAGGATCTGAAGAATTTTTTGTACAATTTTCCTTCAACAACTTTTTTTAAGGTGTTCATTGTCACCATGAAGTGTTTTGCTATAATAGGGCTTGATAGTTAGGTTTGCTTCCACTGATGTCAGACTTTCCTGTGGCGTGATACTGGGTTTCTTGACATTATTTTTTAGGTTTAAAGCTTGACACAATTTGATGTATTGGTGTATGTCTAATCCTTCTATTTTGGAACTTGGTGATGTTTTTGAAACTTTGTAGATTTCCCTAGATTTTCAGTTGTTCCACAGCTTGCACATTTCACCAGTGCTCAGATATGGGGGTGCAATAGTAAGTTAGAGCAAGACTCCATCCATTATGTTATTTGGAGCCAGCTTGTTAGTTTCTTCATTTAATTCATTTCTAAGATAACTTACAGGATACTGGATGCTCCTTGGAGGATTGCCTGAGTCAATTCTTTGTGTCTGAACAACTAGAAAATTACTTTTGCAGTCACTGCTGGCATGTTGGGGCTTTGAAATATTTAAAAGTTACAAAGAATCAGGTATCTTGCATATTTTTGTTTGTACGTTTTGTCAATCAGGTGAGGTCTATAAGTTATTTATAGAGTGTAGTGAATGTCTGCCAACATAAAAGACTACTGTATTGTTTAGATCAATATATTACAGTTGCACTCTTTTGATCTCAATATTGTTTTATCTGGCTCTTATTTTTGTTACATAATTAAATTTTTAAAAAATGTTGTACAAATTTTTTAGGCAGATATTGAGGAGCTTAATCAGTGTAATGAGGATGATTCATGTGACTGCAAAAATCTACCTTCTCTTAGGTCATTACCATGGTCAAATAGCTTCTCAAGAACTTTCAAGCAGCTGATCATAGCACGTAGTCCACAGGTATTCATAATATCTATGCTGTCTTCAAGTTCAAAAGAAGAACTACATGTGTGGTGTATACCTCATTGACCTTCTCTACTGAAAGAGCATCGAACATTTCGGTTAGACATGGATCACTGAGTAAACAATATCCTTTAATTTGCAGGAAATTAATAGTTGGTGTAATTAAATTAAACCAAATTATATCAAATTTTACTATCTTTGAACTGAACTAAACTGATATTCAAAGTAAGATCGAGAGAAAAGATGCTTCATATACTCATTACAATGCCTGCTTATATAATGGGATACTCCACTTTCAGATTAAAAGGTTTATGTATCTGCATCGCTAATAGGATAGGTAGTTTAAAACGAAATCAGAAACTATTATAACCTATAATAGTTCATTGTTTTCTTTCAAAATCTTTTGTGTGAATAATCTCTACTCAAAGAATCATTAATGTCAACTAATCTCTTTAGTTCATATTTAATAGTTCTATTGTTTTTAGCTGACTGAGAAATGATGACACAGCCAATAATAATGTTACAAATAGAATATTATGTTTGTTTTACTTGATATAAAAGTATTTTCTATTGTCTTTAGCTGACTGAGAAATGAAGGCACAGCCAATAATAATGTTACAAATAGAATCTTGCTATGTTTGTTTTACTTGCTATGAGAAAATATTTGACATGCATGCCTATACTAGTTTCATTGATTTTTATACGTGCAGATTCTATGCATTCACCTGCAACGGGCATCAGTGAATATCTATGGAGAACCTGTTAAACTTTTGGTATGCCTTCTACTCCAATTTCAAGCTGTACATCTTCAAATAACCATTCATTCTTGACCACTATTTTTTGTACTGGACACGGGAAGCTAAAAGTTAGGAGAAAGAAAAGATGAACCTTTCATATCTTAAATCTTGTTCTCACTTTTTCTTGATTTCCCTTGGTACGCTACCTATCTTCTTTCCACATTCACGGTTCTCCCAATCTCATCACTTCAGCAAAAATTGATTTAATGAAATATTGCCTAATTTAGTTATATTGTTACTATTTTTCGATACACCTATTATCCTTTCAGTTCAACATAATTTTTTGCTGAAATTTAGCTTAATTTAGTTATATTTTTTGAAATAAGGAAAGTATAAAACAGTTTATATAAATCCCAATCTTATCTATTGTTGTGTTGAACTGACCTTCTCACCAAAATAAATCTTTAATATTCCAGCGTATCGTATTCTCATCCAATAACGGGTAATCGGAATATTTTTATATTAAGGAAGATAAATAATTATCATGGAAACAAGATTAGTATAAGCAAATCTATCTTCTTTTTTTTTTTGAAGATTTTCTAATATCTTTTATAATGAGGCATTTGTAGATGATGAATCGAGTAATTTCTCCTATTCTCCATTTGAAATAGGGGTTGAGTCGTCCAACCTCAATATTCCAATGGATGAGCACGAAAGGGAAATGTTTTATGTGTTAGGGGTGTGAGGGGATTTAATAGAAGAACATGAGAGCCAAAACCTCAATCCTTCAAAGTTAGGTGAATTAGGGACCCAAAAAAGGAAAAAGAAAGTGTCTAGTACCAATTATCGTTGTTATAGAGGGAATATATTTATGGTTTTCATTGATTATCGTAGGTAAATGTGCATTTTACTATTGTGTATAGTGAGAACATTCAGACTAGATATTTGTTTTGGCTATTTTGCATAGGGTTATGAATTTACTATTTTGCATAGCACTCATAGGCATGAGAACTACATAAAAATAATATTGGCTGCATAATTTTTTCAATGATCTTGGAGGCAAATTTTCTTTTCCATTGATTCTTTTAGTGATTTATAACTCCTTTTTAATAATCCCAGGGGCATATTTCTTTTCCATTGATTTTGGACTTGTCCCCTTTCATCAAGCGGGGAATAAAGAACTTGGAAGAAAATTCACAATTGGGGGTACCTGATAAAAATCGGCCAAGCCATCATCCTTGCGTGGACCCCAAAAGTATCCAGCTTGATGCAGTTTTGGAGCACTTTAAAGGGCAGACTGAAAGACCGAATTTGTCGGGAGCAGAAATGCCTGAGCACCAGCCAACATCAGACAAAGTGGGTGGCATCAAGGAGCAGTCAAATATTCTTGAAAATGGTAGCTATGCTGGCACCAGTATGCGATGCATTCCTAACAGCTCAAATTACAAGGTTAGAATTTGTCTACTTATTAGTAGGTCACAATTCACAATACCCATCATCCCCCTCATAAGTAAAAGCATACTCTACAATTGGGAGTACATAGAATGCTAAGTGTGTTGATTCTTATCCTCTTCCTCGTATTGACAGCTATTTGTTTGAATTGCTAGACTTATGAATGTTTCCTTAATCTCATTGCTATAGGGTGGTGGACTGTTTACATCTCAATCTCAACCCTCACGAGAACACATGTACAGACTAGTGTCAGTTGTGCAGCACTTTGGGAAAGTTGGAAGCGGTCATTACACGGTTTACAGAAGAGTGAAAGTGGAGACGAGTGATGAAGATCCCATCGTGCTACTAGAGCCAACTCATGCACAGTGGTTTTGCATCTCAGATACTGATGTTCATATTGTCCCGGAAAGGGATGTTCTGGGAGCAGAGGCTAGCTTGTTGTTCTACGAAAAAATAGATTGAATTTGCCGCTGGCAGTTTTATTTTCGAAGTTATGAGTTTATAAGAGTTTAGAACTGGTAGCATATGTCGTTTTAGACATGCTTGCATGCCAGACCTAATTTTGCTATGTTCTTTTCCATTCTTTGCAGTGGCCATTGCACTGCATCCTTAATATTGTTTTAAAAAGTTAAAACAATATTTTGATATCAAGTCCATTATATATATAAAAAGTTGTATCTTCAAATGTTTTTATTCTTTATTCCTTTTCTGTTTCATAACTTAGTACTCATTACCTGATCTTTCTATGATAATAAACAGGGCAATTGCCAGCTCAATACAACGTGACTAATTTTCCTTATGTGACTGTAGTTGTATGTAATCTAAAAGGGAAATTTACCAATTTCCTTGGACGTGAAAACACTAATAGAATAGATTAGTTGAAGACCTTGCAGTCTGAATTGTCTCTGACTTGGATTACATATTAATACAGAATCTGGCTGGACCTGGTTGTAGGGAGTTGAACCTGGATGGCAAGATAGTAGTTCCTGGATTTATTGATTCCCACATGCATCTAATATTCGGAGGATTACAGGTTCAGGGCCTCTCATCAATTCATCATATCATCTTTTACCTTAGCAAAGGGTTGGCTTAACAGTTTCCATCTAGTAAAAGAAATATATATACACTGTATGTTTTATTCCTGACATATCTTTGCAGCTCTTTGCAGATGGCAATATTTTAGTAAATAGGATCATATCATCAAATGTTATAGTTCATTCTTCAGTAGGAAAGTGATATACTATGCTGCCAGCCTGCTATTACTGTGTTCAAGTTGGAAACTTAAAGTGCTTTGATAAGTTAATTTGACTTTAATCCAGAAAGTTTTGTGTATTATGTGCTGAATTGAACTTCTTTAGAAGGACAGTGATGAATGGGGGTGGAGGGGTTACTTTTTATTCTTGGGAGGAGTTGTGGACAGATTCCATATGTTGTTTTGTTCTTTACAGAAATGTAAATTTCTGTTGAGTGACTTTAAATAATACTCAAGAACTAATTATTGTCTAATTCATTACACAAGTTCTTATTTTCTATTGCATAATATCTCTTTTGTTTTGAAGCTTTCCAAGTAATAGTTATTTTCTCAATTTTTAATACGCCTGTCATTTTTATTAGATCCAGACTCAAGAGTTCCTCTTGTTCAGTCACTCTTAGTCCGTGTGATTAAGGTTGTTTTTCTTAAGTATGTTGTTAGGTAGCTAACATTGATCCTGGTTTTGGAACATGGCTCGTGTCCAACTTCGTGGAGTCAAAACCAAGGATCAATTTCTTGATAAGATCAAGGAAGCTGTGAAGAGTATGTTAGTTTTGCAATATATGGTTTACATAATGTACATGGTTTTTGGGGTTGATGATTCCTGTAGACTGGATAACATGAATTTTGTTTCCTTTATATATATATATTTATTTAGTTGTCTTGCGCTTCTTCTTCACTAATCATATCTGAACTTGTTCTTCCTCCAGTTGGGGTTTAGAGAGTCTCTCTCTGTAAGACCTATTGCACTGTTTCACATGCTGGTGTCGTAAAGTTGAGAGAGACGTGATAATTGAACTTGTGCATGTGCAATAGTTGAATGGCAACTGAAGAATCATTTGACCTTTTGTTTTCTAACAAAAAAACGTGACTAGAATCCTGCACTGCACATGCTTAAAACATCAACAACGAAAAAGAAGTGTTATTCACAAGGCTCTTGATTGATTATGCTATGAAACTCATTCTATCCTGCCTACCAGAAGTCTCAGTAGAAGATAGGAGGGACGCTCTTTTCAGAGCTGGAAATCTTGCCTTAAGGAGGGGTGTAAAAACAGTAGTTGATGTTGGGAGATATTTTCCTGGTTTACCCGCGTGGGAAGATTTCACAGGTTCTGGATTTATAACTTAAAGAGTAAATGATCTTTTGATATTTATCTGCAAATGTAAAGGTTATTAATAGATTTATTATACCAGTCCTGATTTTATGATGAGCTAAATCACTTGATGAAACCTGTTAAGCAAGGGTTTGGTTGTGAGTAGGAAATTTATACCATAGTTTGACACAGCTAAAGTTTGATTTTGTCAAATTTTTATCATAAGATATCTCTTAGAAGGCTTTAGTAAATTACAGGTACTTATGGCAATATTTTATAAAACATGTTTGGGCACTTCACATAAAATATCATTATTTATGGAAAAAAACTCCTTATCTATCCAGTTAACCTGTTTTACTTTTGCAGTGTATTTTATATTTTTAAATACTAAACCATCATATAAAAATGTGATGCCATACTGCCTACTTCTTGTCTTTGTCCTTTTATTATCTAGGTGACGGGAAGGAGAGTAAAGAAAACAAGTATCTAACTTTAATGGGAAATCAATACAAATTTTATTACTTGCACATAAATTTGAACGGTTTTTAATTATTTTGATGCAATGTGATTGTCATACATCTTAGAATGCTTTGATAAATTCATGATTCCAGTTTAAGTCTCTATCTGGCCTTTGTTTCAATGCTGCAGATATGTATAGATGGGCGGATTCATTTGGAAAGATGTTAATCAGGGTCTGTTTATTCTTTCCAATGGAGACATGGGCACGATTACATGTAAGATTTAAGTTCATTAATATCCTGACAAATCTTCTTATGGTTTCATGTAATTGTGTTGGGTTAGAATGAAATCATGTAAAGCATCTATGGTCATGTATTTATGTTTTAATTATAATTTTTCTCAATGTAAGAGCATGAAATTAGACTCAGCGAGATACATCTTTGGTTGTTTATATAATTACCAGAAAGTAAAGGCATCCAATTTTCATGCTTACTAGTATATATAGATTGTAGGACTTAGATATTAACTATTCCACTTCAATGAATCTGTTTTTATTATTGCTAGCATAGTTGAATTATCATCTGGTGTATAAACTTTCTTATTGGTACATAATATCAGTAACAAATGTTCTTAAGAATCTTTTCCTTTATCTATGTGATGTCCTTGGGATGAATCTCTATATATATATATTATATATATATATATATATATATATATATATTATCATTGCCTGTGTTAAGCCCGTTTTCTTTTACTTTTTGCGTATTGACTTTCTTGTTGGATTGTTTGATTGGGCTGTATTGAGCTTTTTTTCATACGGTGGTTTCTAATCTTTAGCATCCTCTTGGAAGTCAATGACTGTTGGCTAATACATAAATCACCATCTTTCTTTAAACGCTCATCAAAATTTACATTAATAATACTACTTGATGAATTAATCTGATTGGAGGATTCTAATAATATAATTTCAAAAGAGAAAAAAATTAAAGAAGAAAGAAAGAATAATATGCAACATAGTGCTAGAGTAGAAGATTTGAATGATCTCCTTCCTTTGGGAATGAGGCTAAATTCTTTCATAGTTAAAAAAATATCTATGCCTTGCATCTCTTCTCGAGTTTTGACTAACGGATTTATTCCTAAGGCCTTTTGCCAAAAACTGTTATGTCTATCTTGCTTTATTTGAATCCCTCGTCTTCATCCTAGCCAGTCACATTTTCTTTCAGGAATATATGAATCAGGGGACGCCTAGGAGAAGTGAAAAGATATACTTGGGTGGTCTAAAGGCTTTTGCTGATGGATCATTGGCATCTGGTAGTGCACTTTTTCATGAGATAAACATTTTCATCATTCATTAGAATTGCTCCATCAAGAGCTGGAGAACCCTTGCATTTCTTGTTTTTTGGAAGCAGAAGCTGTAGGCACATGAGCTTCCACACAATTGTTGCATGCATTTTATCATATATGTTTAACTGAATTCTTTTGTATAATTGATGCATATGTTTCTGTGTTTAACATCTTTTGTTGGGGGCATTCACAGCCTTGTAAACGAACCTGATAATTTTGGTCTAGAAGTAGCAGATATGGATAGTCTGCATGATATGATTGGATCAGCAGATAAAGCTGGGCTTCAGGTGCTCATTTCATGTTTCCTAGACACCATGGGCAACCATTTTCTCTTACATATAGAGAGAAAAAACAAGAAACAGATACTTGTGCTAAAAAGTGCTTTACAGGTGACCATTCATACAATAGGTGACAAAGCAAATTCCCTGATCTTGTATATGTATGCATCAGTGGTTTCTCAAAATGGAATCAGGGACAAGGTTTAGGGTAAGTAATTAATCTATTACAGCTAAATATTAAATTTGCTAAAGAGGACGATCTTGCACTTTTCGATGGTGGTCAAGCATCCTGTCTCATTATATATACTGCTAAAGAGCTTTGCAGTGTTTAAATATGCATCACACCACGTTTTCTTTTACCTGAGGTGCTACTACTTGCAGATAGAACATGCACAGCATTTGGCACCTGGTGCAGCATCTCATTTTGGTGAACAGGCTGTTATTGCTTCAGTGCAGGTATCTCTTTTGCATGCTTTGTGTGACTTGTGAATATATCCACATGTCTGGCTGGAGGAGGTAGTTCAGTTGCCCTGTTTGACTTGAATTTGATGCAAATCTCATGGTGGAGCTCGTGGAATGTATCTGCTTTCATTCTTATGCCAATCACAGTGTGGCATCATATGTAGCAGTAGTAATCAGTCAATTATTGTTTCCAACAGCCTGATCACATGTTGGATGATGCTGATTCTGCAATTTTAAAAACTTGGTTCTGAGAGAGCGGAGAATGGTTCTTATCCTTTTCAATCATTACTGGCTGGTGACGCAACTCTTGTGTTCAGCTCTGATTGGCCGGTGAGATGCATCACCACTCTTTCTTGGTCTCCTTTGGGGTCTAGTCTGTAGCATCTCTCTGACTGACAACCTAACTGCCTAATTTGATTGCCAAATTTCCATTCCATGGTGTTGTTTCAGTTTCAGATATTAACCCTTTGAGCAGCATTAGGACTGCAATGAAACGGGATCGTCCTTGGGCTTCATCTGAGCGGATAAATCTGAATGATGCACTTAAAGCGTAAGCACACCGTTTGTATTAGGTTTGAATTACTGGCATGATCCATTTGTTATTAACCTCGTGTTTCTGGTAGGCACACTATCTGGGCTTCTTATTCATGCTTTCTTGAGAAGGAAGTTGTGTCCGTCTCTTGGAAAGCAGGCAGATTTCACTGTTCTTTCCACCAATTCATGGTATCTGAATTGCCTGTGTAAATATGAACTCACTTAAGTCTTACATTACCTTGTAGAAAAATATACTGTACTATTAGTTTTGTTACTGGTTATTCTCCAGTTCTCTTTATATCATGTATCGAAACAGGGGTACAATATAGACGGGTCATGAATTCAGGGAACTTAGCCAATGCTACGACTCTAATGAAACCTTTTCATCATGTTTAGAGAGAATATAATCTCAGAAATCCATAGTTTCCAGCTCCAAAGAGCCTGGTAAAATTTGACATAGGCAACTCCAAATCAAAGCTTTTACACATAGAATAAGATAGAAGTACGTGGAATTTGAGTATATCAACTAGATGCCCAGTCACATTGTAAAGTATGCTACAACAATTTGTATAGGAATGCACGACACGGGTCGAGTTATTGAACTACCCTTGTAGCGGGATTTTCTACACCTTATAATAGAATAATTCCTTCTATATATAGAACTAATGCATCATCAAGGAAAGGAGAAAGCCCTCATTTGCTTTTGATGGAAATTGTCCATATGAGGTCAATATCTGAATGCACAGTTACAACATCTCCTCTCACAATATTTGACGTGCTGACTAGACCACCGAATTTCATCTCTGAATTTCCTGTACACACCACCACAACACACTTGATCAGCATTACATGTCATCTATGATTTACTAGTATTCCTTAACGTAAAGAAACATGAAACCCTAAACCATATCAAAGGATATGTAGGAGAAAACTCACTCAGATTCCATTTGAGGCCGGTTGTTGTGGTACTACTGGATGGCATACTTAAAGGGGCTAGTCCACAATGTTGGCCCTCAAGCGGAGAGTTAATGTGGATCTCATGGTGATGGGTGCATGGAAGAAGTTGGATAAGGCAGTCATCATTCAAAAGAATGATCTGAGTGGTTGAAAAGGTATACAATACATTGATGTTCCCAAGCTCATGATCAAATCTTCCACCAAGAGCCCCAACAACGAGAATGCGTAGCTGAGACGAATAACAAATAAATATCAGGAATTATGAGATCAATTACAAAGAATCTTAACCAAAATTGTCCAAAACACAATAAATAGGTGAAAAAGCACACTAAAAGTAGCAGAAAGATCAACAAAATACCATCTTATGCAAGAACCAAATAATCTTACTAAATACGATGCTTCAAGAACCAAATAATCTTACTAAATACGATGCTCACATTCAGGTTTTGAAGATCAGGTACATCACGAATGTGCAAAACACACTTATGCAAATCTGTAGTGTCCTGATCATTAGAAGCATCCACTATTGTGGTTCCCTGCACATATTAAACATCTGCTATGATGAGATATTGTCCTTGAAAAATCCTATATTGAGGAACAACAAAAGTTAATTCTTTTCAACTTAAAATCATAGAGTTCAATGTGATACTGCATTTTACTCCGGTCAATCATTCGTTTTGATAATTGTTGGAACAAACTAATAGGCAGGTACACAGTTTTCCCAACCATAACATTTATTAGGTGACATATTTAGGTCCCGTTTGGTAACGAGAGGTTTGAAGAGCGTTTAGCTTTTTCATCTAAATATGGATAGTTGATTAGTCAAACAGCTAGTTACTGTGTTTGGTGAATAGCTTTTTCTACGTAGCTGTTTTGGTGAAACCTCTCGTTTCTGAAACGCTGAAAAGAGCAGCGTTTACAAAAACTTCATTAAAAAAATATTACAAAATATCTTTTTTATCCCTATTTCTCAAGAATTTCCTTTTTCTTTATTTCATCAAAACCTCAATATTTTTTATCTACGTGACTTTTTGTACGAAGGCAACCGTACAAAACATTAATTTTGTATTTATTTAAAAACCTCAATAAATAAAAATATTTTTTTTATGCAAGAGTATAAACCTCACATAAATAAATAAAATTAAAGGGGCCACACATTCATGTTTAATCTAAAAATAAATTTTAAACAAATATAGGTATAAACATTAATAATGAATAATTTTTCAATTTTCAAATAACATAAAAAAAACAAACATATAGTAATAAAAATATTTTTCAATACTTCAAAACAAGTAACAGATACAAAATAAAAAAATATATAATGAATTGTAATAATGTCTATTTTAGTCATTTAACACAATAAAACAGCTAACAGCTAATTGTTATTTACCAAACACTCATATACAAACCGCTAGTCAAAACGCTAGTCAAAACAGCTAATTAAATCCGCTAACAGCTAACAGCTGGTGGAATCAGCTAACAGCTGAATGCCAAACGAGGCCTTAATTCCTTTCATTAGCGTAACCATTATCCATTCAGATACTCTATAATGACTAATCATTAGAGATTAAACCTACGGTCAAACTTACCAAGAGGCTCTTTCATGAGCCAAAGAGAACAGAACTAGATATTAATCTATAAACTCATCCAAAGAACGAATGCATTTATTATATGAAGAATAAAATAAATAACTCACAATCTTTGAGTAGAAGTGTACAACATCATCCCTCACTGAATCCAAGTCTCCCTTTATAACATCAGGTTTGTACCTTTCAAAAAGTACAAACATTACTAACAGATATCAACCTTTGATTCAAAAGTTTAAATTACTGATTGTCTTTTATGTTCCAAAAAGAAAAATAATAATATTGCTACGAACTTATCAAAAGAGACCAACAAGCCTAAATATATTAAACTAAGACAACCATAATAGAACAAAGTTTACCCAAAACAAAGTTTACCAAGAGTATTACAAACTTTAAACTAAGACAACCATAACAAAGTTTAACCAAAACAAATAGTGGAAAACGGAAAATTCTTACTTGCGGCGAACAGCAAGGGCGTCTTCATATGGGAAAAAATGAGGAATCTCATCATACAACCTGTTTGCTCCCCCATCAGCACATACACGTAATTGTGCTGCAAGCCACATGAAATTACATATTATACCAAAAACAATAACCACAAATAAAAGAAAAAAAGATTAGAAGAGGACCGAAATATTCATACCATGCTCCCAAAGAAGAGGAGTGAGACGTGGGAGGCGTTGGTTGAGGATAACCAATGCGTAGGTTCGTGAAGCAGGACCACTTTTGGAGTTCTGGTTAAAGATAGTTGCAGGAGGAGGAGAGAGGAGGAAGTCAGAAGTATGAATCATTAAGTCCATGACCATCAAGGCTGTCTCAATCGATATAGATGATGTCTTAAATATCAAAAGTAGACCCCGAAGTATAGAAAAAAGAAAGGGAAATCCCCTCAATACCTGCAGAACAAAACAAACGGATCTCTTACTTTTGCAATCAGGTTAACAAAAACTAACTTGAAACAAGATAAATGGTCCAAAAGGAAGTTTTTTTAAGAGAAATATACTCTCATATAACTGTATCCTATTAGAACAAGGCTTATGAGTCCTAAACAAACAAGCACAAGAAGTATATAATGACATACTCAAACTAAGCCTCTCGGTTTTCAGTATATAATGGCATACTCCAACTAAGTCTCTCAGTTTAAGGCAGTTCTTTTTTACTTATAGTAGCATCTTGGCATTATGGAATTAAGAAACAAACCAGGATCAGGTTTTCCGTAATCCGTACAGCTTCACAAATCAGATAATTATCATCCAAAAACTAGGCTGAAGGGATTAAGATTAGAAAAATATGCGTATGAAATTCGTGCTGAGTGAGAAACACACCATCATTAACAATAATGATACAACAACAAGATTGGGAATCAAACCTGATGGGAATTGATGGAGAAAGTCAGAGAGAAAGCTAACCTCTGTTTGATGGATAAAGTCAGATATCTAGTATTTACCCAATTGCAGGCTCGGCTGAAGTTCATGCAAAATCGCCGTTGATGGAGCGATGGAAAATTCCCGGCGGGAGGCGAAGTTGGGGATTCAGGGTCGACGGGGGTTATCAGAATGCAGGGATTAATTAGAACACAAATACACAGGTACATTTTAATATCAATTTTACCATTGTAACCTTAAAGTAAATAAACTCCAAACTAGTCTAGTGGAAAATTCTACTGTTAATTTACTGTATTAATTAACTAAGGAAAAAATTAAATAATGAATGGCTTAGATTAGATCTAGTCAAAGGCTGAAATACCCCTTAATCCTTATGTATATATACTAGATAATATTGATGAGAGACTACACAATATCGAGAACATGATGGAAGGATTAAAGGAGAAACATAGTGGATCTCGAGAGCTACCAACAACATTATCTCTTAAAATAATGCTTATTTTTGAAATTTTCACTGAATTCCGTCTCTGAAAGTCCGAAATTTACCTATAAATAAGAGGGTATTTCCTCAGTTGAAGGCACTGAATTCCAGAGTTTTTTTTTATATATATTCAGTATATCCATTCGAATTACAGAGCTAAAAAAAGTTCTTTGTTGTTATCTTTGGTCTTCTCTAATATTTCCTTGGTCTTCTCAAATATTTCCTTTGTTGTTATCTTTCGAGTGTTTCTTGGAATAAGTTTGTTTATGTTTCTGATCATTTGTGAGCTGTTGTAAAGTGGTATTGTAACCAAGTAAATGTCTTAGAGATTTCTCCATAATGGAGATATGTAAATGTGATTGAATTTTTTGTATGAGTTTGGAGCTCTCCGGTGAGCTTGTTGAAGTTCAGGTCGAGCCTCCTCCGTCCGACCATTCCCTGGAGCGGCAGAGGAAGGCAAACAAATTTCACGAAATAGATGATTAGAATTAAGGTCTCATGGCCAAAATGTAAAAACAGAGTTGTGGGAGGTTGACTCTAATATTTACTTAATGAAGAGAACACACCTAATCTCAGCCATCTATTGAAAATCTAATGGCCCAAAATAAAAATTCTTACTATAAGAAGAGTTTTTATTGTAAGAGTTATTGAAAATTACAAGTTTGTATAATTTCAATTTTCATGTATGCTAATTTATAATGATTTTTTGTTGGTTTGTTTTAATTAGTGCAGCTAAGGGAAATAAAGTTCAAATAGCAAAAAATTGGGGCCGTTTCATAAACAACCAGATCCAAATTGAATAACAAGCCCTAATTTGACTAGTTTGGGTCGAGTTCGTATTGCATGTTCGTGATAAGTTCGAGCTCGTACGAGTTGAGATATTTTACCTTGAGCTTGACTAGTCTTAGTCGTCTGACTTTTAGAAAGTTCGAGTTCGACTTATGAGCTTGATAAAAAATTTCGAGTTCGACTTATGAGCTTGATAAAAAATTGAGTTCGTTCGAGCTTGTTAACTAGAACATTAAGCATTAATGAATAGAATTCTATATAAAAATTATATTTGAGCTGCTCGACGAGCCTATCGAGCTGGCTTTTATGAGCTCGAGCTATATATAAACGAACGAGCTCGAGTACGAACTGGTCAAACCGAGTTCGAAAACGAATTTTGACCGAGTTGTTCACAAACGGTTCAGTTCATTTACACCCCTAGTTTGTAAATTTTGAGGCCCAGGTTGAAAATTGCCGGAATTTCATCAGACTACAATATGATAAAAGCCTTTGTAAAATGATAAATAAGCATCTTACAACCTCAAAGAAGTACACGAATACACCTCTTTATCAGACAACCTACACATATAATTCTCTCGGGCCCCTAGACAATCTCAAAGGCACTGAATTTATTAAATGTAAGAGGGAAAACAATGCATATCATCATCGAAATGGCTTGCCTTTCTCCATTCTTAGATGCAGTATCAGTGTGCATTGCATCAAGAGTAGTTCAGGGCTCAAAAGTCATGTTGTCTGCCTTCTTTTTTATCGAATCAAAGAGGATGGTTGACAGATAACGCTCCCCGAAGCTAGGGAAGACCACCTGTTTGCAAGTTCAAACTTAAAGTTAGAAATGCATAGCAAGTATTGCAATCAACAAAAAGATCATTCAACTAATGGGGTGGAGGAAGGAGGATCTACTCCATTCAAACAAGTAAATATATAATATGGAGTTTCAAAGGCCATCATCTGATCATCATACACTTGAATCAAATATGTGAAAAAATTCCCATTTTGTTCAGAAGATATTTGGCTGTTTAGAAGAGTTCTAAAGATGCCAATTTCTGAAGCCAAAAGTCCTAGTGAACAAATTATGATTACTAACAAGATCAATTAGAAGGATCTGGCAAGTAAGTTATTGGTTTGCTAGGAAGGTGGCACTTCAAAAGCTTGCAACGGCAAATGAAAGGTAGCGTATTCTTGATAATCAATCAATCATTACTGCTAGGTTTCTTATTCAAATTATATTGGAGTAGCATAAGATTAATATCAGGGCAAGCGATAAGATAGCTCTACGGCAAATAAAAGGTAGCGTATTCTTCATAATCAACCAATCATAACAGCAACATTACTGCTAGGATACTGATTCTATTTATATTGGAAGAGTATAAGATAATTATCAGAGTAAGCAATCAAGTTTAGCATAAAAACTTACAACAAAGAGTTTGCCAGCACTCTCTGGACGTTTTGCAAGCTTGATTGCAGCAAGAGCAGCAGCACCAGATGATATTCCCACCTACAAAATTTGAATGCACATTTAGAGTTTAGGAGACCAAAAGGCATGCTCAGCTAAATAAATAATCACGTTGATACAAGAATCATAAGGAAAAGACTTTGGACAAGTACAAGTAATCGAAAAGATAATCTTACAAGCAATCCTTCTTTCACAGCAAGAAGCTTAGCCATTTCAATGGCCTCTTCACTTGAAACCTGCAGTAATCTTTGTTATGGTTGTGATTTAGGGAAAAATCACTGTAATTTTATACTCTGCAGTTTACACGCGTTCCAGTCAACAGATACAGAAATTTGCTTCAGGCTACCAATCATGTCTAGAAAGATAACACAACATAGCCATAACAGAAATGGCCGTATAAATGCAAAACTTTATCCTTTATGCACAACCTGTCTATTATATTTTGGCACCATATTCAGTACAAATACATGGCCTCATACCATCCACTATTATCAATCCCAGTGTGTCTTCTACGATAATTGTATGACAAAAATATCCAACCATAACAAAGAAATAAAAGGGGCTAACCTGAACAACTTCGTCGACTATACTAGTATCCAGAACGCCAGGAACAAAACCAGCACCAATACCTTGGATCTTATGTGGACCTACACAAGAAAAAATATTTGATTAAATTACACACAATAGTAGAAAACAAGGTTATATGATTATGTAAACAAATGTAATTATGTAAAAATACATTGCAGGAGCCAAAATGTTTACAATGTTCAGCAAAACATTATGATGCGATATCACTCACCAGGCTTTCCTCCAGATAGAACTGGACTTTCAACTGGTTCTACTCCATAAAGCTAAAAAACAAAGTACGAATAAAGGGAACACAATTAGTTGGTAAAGGTCCAGTATAAGCGAAGGACTAAACTGAAAATCAGGCTATCCATCAAACAATGTAAGATCAACCTCACCTTTACATTAGGATTCTGCTCTTTAAGATACTTCCCTGCTCCTGTTATTGTACCACCGGTTCCAATTCCAGAAACAAATCCATCAATTTTCCCACTGGTGCCTTTCCAAATCTCAGGCCCAGTAGTTTCATAATGGATCTACACCAAAACCAACATCAGTTTTACCAGATAAAAAAGCTACTCTGACCAAACTTGACCAATATGCACCATACCTTTGGGTTAGCAGGGTTCTCAAACTGCTGGAGAATGTAGGAATTGGGGGTCTTTTGCTTTATTTCCTCTGCCTTTTGAACAGCACCTTTCATTCCCTTGGCGGGGTCAGTGAGAACCAATTCAGCACCAAATGCGATAAGAATAGTTCTTCTCTCGAGACTCATTGAAGCAGGCATGGTAATGATAAGCTTGTAGCCTTTAGCTGCAGCCATAAATGCCAACCCAATCCCAGTGTTTCCGCTTGTTGGTTCAATGAGAACACTCTTCAGCAGCACAGAGCAAATAAAGCAACACAAAAGTCAGGCTTTAGTGCGTTATAAAAAAAAGCCATTTAACGAAAGATTTCTATTGCATACACCAATTCAAATTTACATATCCAACTGAGAATAGCTATCTTCAATCTGAGCTCATAACAATCCTAAATGGCTACTAACACAGATATGTTCCTGTAAGTGTCCGTAAGTATAACCTACCTCCCCAGGCTTAATAAGTCCTTTGGTCTCAGCGTCTGCAATCATACTATAGCCAATCCTGAATGTGATGATTTTTTTTTTCAAAGAACGGTTTAGTGTAACTCTTACAGATAACTGAGCACCCTTAGTAGAGCAACAATCTTATATTTATCGAAATAAATACCTATCCTTCACACTTGAGCATGGCTCCATCATCTCCAGCTTGGCTGCAATCCGGCCAACACATCCCTCCACCACATTGTTCAGATACACCAATGGAGTTTTGCCAATCAACTAAATTCCATAAAACACAGCCAAAATCAGGATGAAAATGAGACAATTTCTCAGACTTTTCTTTTTTTCCCAAAATCAAACAAGAATTCAAGTAGTAATTGTTTTTGAAAGTCAACAGATGAAGTTGACCATACTTCAGTAACATCCTTTGCAATCCCAACCCTTTCCTCTGCCATGTTTCGCTAAGTGATTACCAGCCTGCAAACAAAAGACAGCAAAATGAAACATTGTTTAAGCAATCTTATTCCACCAGAACAGAATCAAAGCATTAAACTCTACAAAATCATTACAACCTTACATTAATTTTCTAGAGTTATGTATGCTACAGTGGCTAGAACTTATCCAGTTCTACCCAGAGACAAAGTAGTAAAGCATATGAATTCAATAAAAATGGCCCCAGCAAGAAGAACAGTTTCTTGATCATTTCCCATCATAGTCATCATTCAACAAACTAAATAAAAGATAGGATTTTGTAAACACAATTAATGAAGCAAATGAATATTCAAGACAGCCATAATTCACCAACCTTTGGATGAGATGAGATGATGAGTAAATTGTTGGGACCAGAATTAATCAGAGGATCGGAAAGCCTCGTCCAACCCGGTTTTTTAATTGAAAAGATTGCGACAGCGAAGAAAAAACCAAAGTCCACTTATGTCACAACACTCCTTTTTAATGGAGGATGGAGATTATTCCAAGATAAGAAATTAGGAATATAACCCGACTACCCGAGTACGAGACTGAATTTAGAACGCTTAGAACTATCGGTACAACAAAATCTCTATAAATTAATACTTAATAAATTAACAATTTCGATAAAATTATTATATTGTCCAGTTTCAATTCAATACAAATTCGAACTTCAATCGATAAAATAATAAGATAACAACATATTTGAAATCCTAGTGTATATATATTAGTGTCAATGAAACTATAAATTAATAGTTACTTAAAAATTCCATGTACATTTCAATTTAAGGGTCATAGTTGAAGATTTCAGATTTTTTCAATGGACATTTCATAGTGATCAATTTCTAACCATATTTAAGGTACTACGTTGGTACCATGAACTAACGGTTTTTACTTGCAAAAAACAATGAACTTGAATAAATTTGTGAACGTACATTCATAAAATGTGTCTAATTGGGACTTGCTTTTGTAATTTATTTTTCATCTCTAATTATTATACATTAATTAGTATATTGAACTTGAAAATTTTAAAATTATGCGTAAAATCTCTTTAAATTAATATAATATCTCGCTAAATTAATAAAATATTCTAGTTCCAACATTATTAATTTATAGAGGTTTTACCTTATAGATTTTCCTTTTATAGATATTAAAAAATAATGTTGTATAATGCGTTTAAAAGTGAAAAATGTTGACAACTAAGGTCCTATTTGCCAGAGTTTATGTAGATCAGTTCAGTTCAATTCAGTTCAGTCATGCTGATTCCATTTTCAATACATTAATTTTTTAATACATTACTTTGATGAAATTCAGGTTAATTCAGTCATGCTGATTCCATTTTCAATACATTAATTTTTACTTCAGTTCAGTTCAGTTCATTTCAATTAAGTTCAGTTCGGTTCAGTTCAGTGCAGAAAGAAATAAGCTCTAGTAAACAGGGTCTGAGTATAAAATAAAAGGACTGAGAAATAAATTTATATTTACAATTGTATACAAGTAGACTCATAAATATAAATATGATTAAAAAAAGTTATTACCAAAACAGCCTAGATTAAGATTGGCCGTTTCAATTTTCATAGGGTCATAAAATGTACAATTTTATATGTTCGGACCATAAATTAGACATTTTTAAAGTTAGTACCAAAAATTAATTATTTGATATATGTTAGGGGCATTAAATATAATTTAGTCTAAAATAGTACACCTAATGCTAATTAACATTTGGGTTCTCATGCCTTGTTTGCTAGAAATTATTTCTTTCTGAACTGAACTGAACCGAATTGAAGTGAAGTGAAAATTAATTGATGTGAATTTTCCACGGAATAAAACAAAAACGAATCGGATATGATAATTATTCAACAGTCGTCAAATAATTACCTGGGATATGATAATTACTTAACAACCGTCAAATAATTACCTGGAAAACCACGAACCACCGTCCCCGGGCGACTGTAACCGAGTCTTAAAATTGAACACACAGCTCAAAGTCGAAATTCCCGAATCATGAAATCTCTTGTATTAATCTTAAAGTCTCAAAATCTTTCTATTACAACTAGTTGGGCTCACCCGCACGTTGTGCGGTATATTTTAAATATCTAAATATAATTTATATAATAAATTTAATGATTTTAGTATTTGTACTAACATAGTAATATGAAATATTAGGTGAAATCAAACCAAATATTGAAAATATGATAATATATGTATTTGTTTTATATTATTGAAGAAACGAAATTTAAAAAATTAATTAAAAACCCTTTTAAATATTCATATTCAAATGAACTGAACCAACAAAATTGAATAAAAAATAAATCTCAACACAAAGTCTCAAATAAGGCTAAACTGAATTGGAGCTAAATAAATAAAGTTAAACTGAATATAACTAAATATAAGGAATTTAAAAATAAAAGTAAAAATAAGGGTATTGTTATCTTTTTGTATTAATAATCATATTGATTAAAAATAAGTTAATATTCACTGCCTTTTTCAGAAATTATGTAAAACATACACCCTAATTACTAATTTCTAATGTTCCACAGCCCTTAATCCCAATTTTCCCGAAGATTTAAACAATATTATTATAGTGTCTATCAATTATGTTATATGTGCCAAAACTGTAATAAAAGGTATAAAATAGATTATATTGTAAAAGGTAAGGTAAGGATAGGAAATACTTGATTTCACCTATCTAAAAATATATAAATCCCTTTGTTCTTTTTATTTCCTGAGATATGTAATATTCTCCTTGTTCTAAAATATAGTAAGGAATCAACTAAATCACCTAAATTGAGTATAATGTTCAGTATTTTAAGAATCATGAGTGTATCAAGTAATCGATTATAATGATCATTATCGTGGGTAAAGAGACACAAATATAACAAATTGGATAAATTTACCCGTCCAATCAAATAAAAATGTACAAAAATAGGATGTTTAAAAATGCTACGTGTACTCATTGCGGTGATTGAAAATTGATCACATGCTTTACATTCAAGAAAAACAAAACACAAAATTGCACAAAACGATAAGAATAAAATAAATATATCAACTAATGAATATTGAATGCCGATCAATCTATAACGAAATCAAAACTAACTAATTCTCTGAGCTCAAGAAACAATAAAAATGAAAATAAATCATCTCATTATAAATAAATATAAACGCATAAGAATTGGAGTTTGCAGTTTCTAATCTTTGTTTATTCATGTATACAAAGGTACACATTAAGCAAAATGACTTAAAATAAAACAATATTATAATCTTAACAAAAACAGGGATATGTTGAATTCTAATCATTAAAGGATAGCACAAAAATCATCAAAATAATAATCAAAACCTTTGATACACTATTATCAAAATTTAATATTTAGGCATAATTGAGAAAAAAACTCTACCTACGGATTTTGAAAGATGATGTTTAAACTCATTTTTGTGAGTTTATAGTCGTCTCCACATGAAATCAAGCAATGGACAATCACCAAATTCACAATATTAGAAATAAAATAAAATGATATAAATTTTCAGACATACCTCAAACTTCCACAGATTTACGGCATGATAGAAGAAAAAAATTGTGATTGAAGAGTATTAGAGATCAAATACATATATATAAAGTTGCAAAATATAAATATGGAAAATGTATGTTATGAATACATCAAAAAGGATTTCTTTGACATCTAAAAGGAAAAAAGAGGAGCTCCTCAAAAAACTAATCACGCAAGCTCTCAGAAGAGAATATTGAATTAAGGCTTAATTAAAAGAGTGCAATATTTAATACCATAAATTCATAAGAAAATACATAAATATTTTATACCATAATTTAACAAAATACCTAAAATAAATATACTGAATCAAATACGACAAGGAAAAAATAGGAGCTCCTAAAAAAACTATCACGCAAGCTCTCAGAAGAGAATATTGAATTGAGGCTTAATTAAAAGAGTGCAATATTTAATACCATAAATTCATAAGAAAATACATTAATATTTTATACCATAATTTAACAAAATACCCAAAATAAATATACTGAATCAAATACGACGTCGTTTATTCCACACACATTTTGAAGCGAATAACTATTATAGTTCCCTTTAGGGATGAGAAGAGCAATATTTATAACCCTAATAAAATTCCTAATCCTACCAATAATCTAAGAAAATAATAATCAACTCCTACAACTATAAGGAAAATAAATATAATCTTACTAAGATTAAAACACCATTTTAGGAAAAACTCTAAAGCTTGGTAAGGGAAAAATCTAACTAATTATTTTATGATATTTGATACCATATTCGTATCATACTCCCCTTCTTCGGAAAGAATTGTCCTCAATTCTTGAAATTCTCCATCGCCAAGCAGTATAAGTAAATGACTTCCATAGATTGAAAATGCCACGTACTTGTTTCTACCAATTTCAGCTTGTATTGTTCTTCCTAGATTTGAATGAATTCTGCCTCGGATTCTGCCTCTTAATGATCCTTTACCAAAGAGAATATGCATTTTCTGAGGTTCATCTTTATCTCTTAAAGGAACAATCTCTTTCTCAGCACCTTCATATTGAAAACGAACAACCGTGGGATGAACTAATTCTCTCTCTTTAACTTCATCCTCTATACCAATATTAAATATTGATACTTCACGACTTCCTTCAAGATGCTCTTCTTTAATACTATCATCATGAACATTAAAGACTGAAAGGTCAAGGTAGATCTCAACATCATCATCATCATTGATATTTTCATCTCCATCATTATCAACAACATCATCATGACTAGCATCAGGGTCAAGTACTTGTCGTTCATCGCAATCCATATCATCAATTATCGGAGAACTTACTTGATTGTCATTGCTAACATAAACACCATCATCAACGTCATAAGGAAATTGGTTATGCAAAGGTATTTTAGAAACAAGGTCAGTTTGTTGCTCAATTCCCCTATCAGAAGATAAACCTGGCACTTTTTTGGAAAACACATCATTAAATTCCTCCAACGACGATTTCACCATAGAACTACACGCATTATCAAGCTCTTTGCCAACTTTTTTCTCACTGACTAATAAAGATTGTTTCTGAGCAGTGTATTTTGTGATAGTTACTTCAGGACGTGACAAAGGAATAAGCTTAAATCTTTTGTTCCCTTTCGTAATCACGTATTTATTGGACCTCTCATAGTGTAGAACTTCACGAATAAGCTGCCATGGACGTACCAACAAAACATGACACTCATCCATATGTACAACATCACACAAAATCTCATCCTCATATCCACCCATTTTTAATTGGATAAAAGCTTGTTGAGTAACTTTTACTTCATCGCCATCGCTTAGCCAACGAAGTCTGTAGGGTTCTGGATGGTCTTGAATAGGTAGGTTCAACTTCTCTATAACTGTGCTAGAGACCAAATCTGAACAACTTCCACCATCTATTACCAGTTTGCACATTTTTCCTTCAATCAAACAACGACCGTGAAATAGCTGTTCTTGGTGTTCTTCTTCATGTGCTACCTGTATAGTAGGCGAATCCCTTCGAACTACCAAACTTTCTTGATCATCCTTGTTTACGTATTCTGGTACATCCGACTGTAATCCATGGTCATCCTTCTTTATAGTACGGTTGGGCTGAAGAATCTTACCATTGAAATCGAAACAACCATTACAGATTAGTTTAGGCATGACATGTCGATACTTAGGAATCGTCTGTAAATGCTCTACAACCTTAACCAAGTTTTTCTCCACCGCATCTAGACGTTTTTGCAGATCTCTAATCCTCTCCATGATCGTTCACGAATAAGAATTCATGAAAACTGGGCTCTTGATACCAAATTGATGTGAATTTTCCACGGAATAAAACAAAAACGAATCGGATATGATAATTATTCAACAGTCGTCAAATAATTACCTGGGATATGATAATTACTTAACAACCGTCAAATAATTACCTGGAAAACCACAAACCACCGTCCCTGGGCGACTGCAACCGAGTCTTAAAATTGAACACACAGCTCAAAGTCGAAATTCCCGAATCACGAAATCTCTTGTATTAATCTTAAAGTCTCAAAATCTTTCTATTACAATGAGAAGAGCAATATTTATAACCCTAATAAAATTCCTAATCCTACCAATAATCTAAGAAAATAATAATCAACTCCTACAACTATACGGAAAATAAATATGATCTTACTAACATTAAAACACAATTTTAGGAAAAACTCTAAAGCTTGGTAAGGGAAAAATCTAACTAATTATTTTATGATATTTGATACCATATTCGTATCATTAATGTATTGAGAAATTGAATCAGCATGACTGAATTAACTTGAATTTCATCAAATCACGTTTTTACTGAACTGAACTGATCTACAAACTAACATGGCCTTATACATGGCCTGTTTTCTAAAGTTTTTTTTTTTGGTAGATTATTTCAGTTCCAAAAAATATATTTGACTTTGATTTTTCAACCAAGACCGAACCGATGCAAAATCAACAGAAAATTTTTTATGTGGGGAAATTCCCATGTGGAGGTGTGGGCAGATTTTGACACATGGCAAGTATAACCAAAACTAAAAATTCACGTTAACGTTTCTGTTAGCCATTAATTATTTTATTGTTTGGTCCTTCTTTCTTCATTATTTTCAATTCCATTTATTCTTTCCTTTACCATTTTTTAATCCAAAAAGTCTCTGCACCTTCTTTCTTCATCATTCGTCGGAAAAACAATCTGCAAAATTTGATTTTGCTGTTCCGCCGTTCCGCTCCGCCGCCGCCCCGTCTTGAACGGTGTGCGCCCAGCACCGCCGCCCACCCAAACCCGCCGTGCCGCCGCCGTCCCGATCACGCGCCGCTGCCTGGGAGTGTTTGAACCCTACGAGTGTTTGCATTGCATGACATTTTTTAGTGTCGGTCTAGAAACTAGATAGAATGTTTGAGCAGTTTTATGTTTCTTAGCATGTCAAAACATGAAAATGAAATGACCATGTTCCTGATGATTTTTGTGTCCAGCTGAGGATTCTCTCGAGTTTCTGGCCCGATGGATGGAGCGATTCCCGCGGTACAAGAATAGGGAAGTCTATCTCACAGGAGAGAGCTATGCCGGCCATTACGTCCCTCAGCTGGCTAGTGCAATAGTGAAATACAATGCCAAGGCCTAGAGTCCAATTCATCTTAAGGGATTTATGGTATATGTTTGTTTGATTCATCATTAGGCCATTAACTAAGTAACTTCTCTTTTTTCATGAGTCATATGGTTGATGAATTTGTTTGTTCACAGGTTGGAAATGCAGTTACAGATAACTATTATGATAACCTAGGAACTGTGACATATTGGTGGAGCCATGCTATGATCTCAGACAAAACTTACAAACAATTGGTGAACATTTGTGACTTTAAGAAGCAAAAGGAGGCAGCGGCGCGTGATCGGGACGCGGCGATTCTGAGGATGGGCGGCGGCACGGCGGGTTTGGGTGGGCGGCGGTGCTGGGCGCACAGCGTTCAAGACGGGGCGGCGGTGGAGCGGAACGGCGGAACAGCAAAATCAAATTTTGCAGATTGTTTTTCCGACGAATGATGAAGAAAGAAGGTGCAGAGACTTTTTGGATTAAAAAATGGTAAAGGAAAGAATAAAAGGAATTGAAAATAATGAAGAAAGAAGGACCAAACAATAAAATAATTAATGGCTAACAGAAACGTTAACGTGAATTTTTAGTTTTGGTTATACTTGCCATGTGTCAAAATCTGATTAGGCCCACACCCCCACATGGGAATTTCCCCACATAATTTTTTTTTTGCAAAATCAACTCTACATGACCTTATGGAAAAGAAAATAAGCCGAGCTTGGTTCTTATTGGACCGAATCGATTTCTCACCCAAAACTGGAGTAATAGCTACAACCAAAACCATTTTTTTAAGATAAAAACCACCATTGGTGGTAGGAAACTTATTTATGGGTTCCCAAGCCCAAAAGAAACCGTACAAAAGTATTTATACAGAATCAAAAAGGGGTATTCCCCTGATGCACGATAGTTGCATCCAAAAGAATAAAATCTAAGCAATCACTAGGAGTTTCCTTGTTCAAAATCCAGTACTTGGATTAAATCAACCAACCAAGCTTATTAGTGAATCCTAGGAGACACAAGGCAACCAAGAAGGGGATTAAAACAAGTGCAAAACTGGAGAAAGAAAAGGATCTTAGAAATAGTAGTTGCTGAGTAGAGGCAAAAAGCATCCAGAGGGTTCCTCCAGCCTGGATCCATTCCTTGCAGTTGGTAAATCTGTAACGATGTAAAGTAGAGTTATTAGCAGCATCCATTCAAATTAACTCTAAGAGTGGGCATTTGGAGTTTATCCAAATTTATAAGTTCCTGGACTTTAGCAGGCATGATGTGTGACTAAATACTCTATCAGATAACTCTGTAAGAGCTATCTTTGAGAGGGCATCAACAGGTTGGTTCCCTTCCCTAAGCACATCAAGTACAGTATATGTGGAGAACTTTTTGTGTAGGTGGTCAACATAGTCGAAAAGAGGCCATGGTGCAAGATTAGGCCTCTTTAGATCTGGTCAAGATCAAGATCAGATGGATTGAGATCATAGATGATTTCCTGAGCATTAAGAGCAACTTCTGCTTTAAGTACATTATCATCTATATTCCCAAAAACAGTCTTATTCCAAAACTTTAAGTGTTTTTTCAGGTTCTGAAGTTTAAGACTGAAGTCTAACATTCCTGTAGCAGGTACAAATGTATTCCAAATATTTCCAATCAAGTCATGGAAATCTGGTATACTATACCACATATTCTGAAATCTGAAAGGTCTAGGTGAAGACTTGACAGAATTGCTAATGGTAAGGAATAGGGGGTTGTGATCAGATGAGATTCTATTTAGTACTTGAACAGAAGATGCAGGAAAAATAGAAGACCATGATGAAGTGCAAAGCCCTCTATCTAACCTTTGAAAGGTAGGATTTCTTAGCCTTTTATTAGTCCAGGTATAATTATTGCCCACTGTATTGATGTGGCTTAAACCATTGGAGACTATAAATTTGCTGAAATCAGCAATGCTACCAGGTTTTGGAATGGCAGGTCCTCTATACTCATTGATAGATTCCATAACATTGAAATCATCAATGAATAATGTCTCTAATTTAGTTAGAGGGACTAAATCCTTCCAAAGAAGTTCTCTACCTTTCCTTGTTCTTAGACCATAGATAAAAGCAGCACTAAAGGGTTGGGGAAAGATAGGACCAGAAATATGGACATGTAAGAACTGTAAATGATACTGGATTAAATGTATTTGGCTGTTATTCCACATCAACCAAATTTTCCCATTATCAGCATGCATACAGTTAGAAAAATGCAAAGACCTTCTAAATATATCACATTGAACATTGTCATGCATTGGTTCAATAAGGCAAATGAGTTCATAATTGTTTTTCCTAGTTAAAATTTGCAGTCTATCAAGAGAAGTTGAGATACCCCTAATATTCCATACTAACCATTTAGATTTAATAGGGACTTTACACATAAGGAACATGTTCAGTGCTTTTTGTAGAGGATCTAGTCATAACTTTATTCAGTTTAGTAAAGTAGTTTGTTACCTCTGGTTTAGACTGAATGGTTTTCCCTTTTTTCAATCCTTTACCTTTGCCTTTCTGAATGTGAACTATGTTATCCACTGGAATTGTTGTTGGAGAGGCTCTTGGTGTGATCTCTCCTATTTCTATAGGTTCAACTTGATCATCCTCATTTCCTGCAGCTATTAGAGGTAGAAATCTGTTCTGCCTAAGTTTTTCCTGAGAGTGAAAGAAAAACATATCAGTAGAACATGAGAAATCATTGAGAGAATTACCTTCCTGATTGTCCATATCCATGTCATCTTTGGAGTATGAAGTTTTTAGGACTGGTGAGGAGAGTGATAGTGGAGAGTGTATGTCCTGTGAATCATTCTTTGCTGTGAGCAACTCATCTGTGGTTATGTCCATCAAAGGAGCTGGAGTGCCCTCAATTACATCACCCAAAGTTTCACCAACCACCTCCTTGGCTGAGCTACTAGCTTCTGGAGCTGGAAGTACAGTTTTTCTCCTCCATTTTGTTACCTTTTTTTGATTCTGTGAGCCCTTTTGAAACCTTTTTTGAAACCATTTTTGATAGCCATTGGTGGCTTAATCATACTGTCCTGGTCCATAAGGCTTGTTGGTAGCAGGTTATAGGCTAGAGGAGTGGTGCTAGGATTAGTGGTAGAAACAATCTGGGGGGTTTGTTTCCTAGCTTCCTTTGAAGGTTTGTTCACTACAGTCTTAGGAAGCTCAGTTAGCTCAGCTACAGCTGGAGGATGATTCTTCTTTGAATGAGCAAAGCCACATTCATAGTTGCCATGTCCTATAACTTTACAGTGACTACAATACAGTGGCAGTTCATCAAACTCAATCTGATATTCTTTAACATTCGGAGAGATTCCTACCACTACAGAAGAAGGCAGAGTGGATAGTAAGTCAACTTCAACACAAACCTTGATGGCAGAGGGCCTAGTGAGTGCAATGGTGGCTGCATCCATCTTGAGAAACTTCCCAATTTGGGAGCTAATTCCTTGAATTGCAGCCACATTGTAGAAGAGAATCGGAACCTTATGTATAGTGACCCATGCCGGGATGATAGAAGACTCGTGCTCCGGCGAGAATTCCGGTGTCCATTTCTGAACCTTCATAATTGAATTACCAAAACTGCATGCTCTTTTAATCCAACAACGCTGATAGTCCTCTTTCTCCCGGAAACGTATCAGAACGTGCTTGAAATCAAGAGACCCCAGTTGGTAGCGCCTTGTAAATCCTATTGATTTGAAAGCAGAGATTAGAGAGTCCATTGAAGGCTTGCCTCGATTGAATTTGCCGACCAAGGCATTGTGGTAGTAGGAGGCAAGAATGGCTCCTTCCTCCGGTGGTAGGATATAGGCCAGTTTCCCTTTGTATTCTGTGATTGGATGAAGATCGGGCATGTTAGGTAGCATAGAGTATAGGAGTGTATGTTTGGTACCGAGAATCTGCTTGAAAGATTTAGAAGCAGCAGCGTCACCCTGCGATTGGGATGTTTGTGGTTGCGATGGTGGTGAGTTTTCCGGTTTTCCACCGACCGTTATAAATGTTGATGCCAGGTCTTAATTGATTTCTCAACTGTTTTTTTTTTTGAATTCTGACTGCAAAAATGCATCTTTCTGATTATGTGCACCAAAATATTTTCTCTACTCATTTAGCTCACACTTTTAGAGAAGCTAATATGGTTTCTGGTGCCATTGCAAAATATACTAAAGAGTGTAATTTAAATAAAGTTCCAACATGACATAATTTCCATATACCTATAAGAGGTCTTATAAATCTTGATAGAGAAGGTTGCCCTGCACTTAGAGTCCAATATGGGAACTGTTGCTTTTGGTGCTCTCGTATCCTCTTTGGTTTGAACTCGGAATCTACCTTGATTACACTCTACTTTCGACTGTCTTGAGTCTCATTTTGCTCGATTCAAAGATAAGTTTGGAGGATGAGTGTAGTTTGGGCACTATTTTTAGGCCTAGGGAGCTTTGATACTTATGATTACATTATTATTTGATTGTTGGAACTTGCTCCCAAATTCTTTTAGTTGTGCTAGCTTCAAGAGATTGCACCTCCTCTGTTCTGGCTTATTAGGCATCTTTCCTATAATTAGCCACTTTTGTAATTATTGTAATTTCAGTACTAAGCTCCTTTGGAACCTCCCAGAACTCGTTGACCCATCTCTTTTTATTTGGGTTTAGGATCCCATAACAAGATTTCTGTCGCAAATGGTGGTTTTTACCTTTAAAAAAAATATCCAATTTCAAAAACATAAAAATTTATAGATCATATCCTAGCTAGATTAAAATATAAATAAATAAATAAAATAAACATGAATATTTAAGTATTTCAAAAAGAACCCTAAACCATTGCATCCAACCTAAATTTCCAATTTCAAAAACATAAAAATTTATAGATCATATCCTAGCTAGATTAAAATATAAATAAATAAATAAAATAAACATGAATATTTAATTATTTCAAAAAGAACCCTAAACCATTGCATCCAACCTAAATTTCCAATTTCAAAAACATAAAAATTTATAGATCATATCCTAGCTAGATTAAAATATAAATAAATAAATAAAATAAACATGAATATTTAAGTATTTCAAAAAGAACCCTAAACCATTGCATCCAACCTAAATTGGAACATTGGCTCAGACATATCCGTGATTTCTCTACACCCATCATTTTTTTAGCTACATGAGTAAAACCTCGGGCTAAAAATAGTAACACCCTTATTACACTGTCATTTCGATCTGCACCACCAGGCACCAGGTCAATGACGATCCAGTGTAAAAACTCTTTACGGCCATTCTCGCAAAAAAAGCAGGTTCCTGAACAGTTCCATTCTCTATAACCGCTATCAGTTCTCACTTTTTGTTACCTTCACCAAGAGATAAGGATGACCACAGTGCCTCTGAAGCTGGTATTATCTTTGAACATGCTGATATATAAGACCAGCATTCCGAAATCTCAATGGAAGAATTAATTAGATCTGCGATGTACATCTGTGCATGCACAAGGGATATCAGCAAGTTTGATTGAACCTGAAACATCCTACTTTTTTATTTCAATGATTTGTGTGTTTGTTTTTCTTGGGAATTTTTGCATGAGAAAGAGAATGTGTGGAATGAAGCCATTTGTCCTATGGTGCCGTTTATGTCGTTCTTGAAAGGTTTGTATTGTCCATGCAACTTATCTATTTAAGTTTTGGTGTATTTAAATTTTGATGTTCGAAAGAACAGAGAGTTATGTTTTTATGAAAGTCAATCAAAGGAGTCCTTAATTATTTTTTGTTACCAAGTTAAAAGTTATACCCACTACAAGGATTGGGTCCATCAGCACCGCTTAATAAGGCATGTTTCACTGGTTAAAATTATGGCACAAAGCGGTGTTGTTGCTACCGGTGAAACAGATTTTGTGTTTCATCGGGTAAAAGACATGTGGGGCCGTGTATGCTAAGAGCATCTCCAATGGCAAGCTACATGATTGTGTAGCTCGTCTTGCTACATTCATAATGTAGCTAAAGTGTTAAAGTGTGTAGCTTGTCTTGCCATGTCAATTTTCAAGCTAATGACATGCCAAGCTACACACTTTAACCATGGTAAGCTACATTCATAATAAATTCATAGGTCCATTTATTTTTAAATTATTTTATATATTATACTTATGAATATTTTAAAAATTGAAATAAAAATAAAATAAAATATATGTATAATAAGTAATATTTATCAAAGAAAATATCAAAATTAATTTCAGTTTAGGAATTAAAACAATTAAAAAAATCATAATTATAATATTCAATTTGTATAAAGATTCGAATTTGAATATAACCATATTTTTCTTATGAACATTGTTTATTATTATAAGAAATTATTATGTAATTTTATTCCATTCTATTTTATAACATTAATTATGTTATTTTAAATAATAAATTAAATAATTATACAATTCGAGTTATATATAGGTTGAGTTCGAATGGAATTATAATTTTCAAAATATGTTGTTTTATTTAATTTATATAAATATTTTTTATTCTATATTATAATATTATTTCATGAATAAATATTATATAACAATTAAAAATATGATTTTATATGCACCAAATCATGGATGGGTCGATGCAATTTAAATACATACTTTTTTACAGCATCCATAAAATGGATTGATGCAATGTAACCAAAGACGTGTTACTTTACCACTGCATAAAATATCCTGAACATCGTACGCGAATGTAAAATTTCAATAGATAAAAAATACATGCCGTATCGATAAAATAAAAATATTAAATGCAGCAGTGTTGTTTGGTAGAGCAGTACTGCTTGACGGCAGCTGCTGACATGGCAAACAATGGTGTAGCAGTATGCTGCAATGTTTGGAATATTTGCAAGTAACTCCAAAACACAACCATTGGAGATGCTCTAACTAGACAGTTGACTCATTCAACGGACTCGTCAGCAACAGCGTTTTACCGCTCCATTTTCACTGATGCAACGATTATTTTAATGTATTAGCTACAAAGTCTCCATATATATACTCGATCAATATTCTCCGCATTAGACTAGGTAATTCCTTTTGTAACTAGTAGCAACATATGAGAGTTATTGTTATATCTAATTAATCATATCTTCTTTACATTTATAGTTTCATCATATTTGAACGGTTACTATTATTACTAGAGCAATAATTAGCTGTTAGAACAAAAAAAATCATTTCCCTAAATTGCCCTCTTGTAGTTTAGTATTACTTCTTACAAATTAATAACATTCCTACTCGAATTCTTTGCCGCCGTTGTAGACTTGAAGATGTAAGGATTATAGTGTGCTTCTGTTTGGCCAGAAACAAGATCCTAGAGTCCGGTCTCTACGATGATGTTCGACACTGCACTGAACCCGCTCGCTGAAGTCGTTCTGCCGCTGCTGCCCGACTGTCTCCATTTTACTTCTTATTTTTAGGGTTTTAGCGAGAAGTCGCATTATTCCTAAAAGAATGATGAATTAATCTCTTAAATGATTGATGCTCATTAGTGGATAATCATTTTAATAAGTGAATGAATATTTCATGCACATTTAATGCTGAAGTGCAGAGGTAGAAGTATAATCTATCATCTTTACTATTACCCAATCACGTACTGTTGCCACAAAATAATATTTCAAAAGGGAATTTTGACGCTAATATAGGAATTTAGTCAGCCAATATAAGTGTTGTATAGTTTTCTGAGAATAGTTTTTTCATTCGTTTGGTAGTATAGAAAGTTCCATATGTAAAGAACCCCCAACCCTTATGGGACCTTAGCTTTGTATATAAAAGGTAATTTTGTCAATTTCAAAGATTAATTTGCAAAACTCAGGGTTCATTGGAGATGGCTTGAATGTAATCATATCTATCATAATCAACATTGATTCAACACATGCATGTCAACTGATTCAGGATGATTTCCAATCAATGAAATGAAACAATTTTTTTTCAAAAAGTTGTAAGTATAAAATTACATATCAACATTTTCCAGAAAGACTAAGTTGTTTTTTATACCCAAAATATGACAAATGATCAAAAATTTGGTCTCAACATAAAAAGTGCCTAACTAATTGCCTCGTCATATAAATCTGATCATTAATGCCATTGGTTTATTTCTATTATTACTGTGATTTTCCATCAAGGATAGTTTGTTAATTTCTAGATCTTTTATGTTAATTCCTCTTTCTCCCCTTGATGCAGAACTGCAGGCTATAAATTTTGGCACTCTTGTTGCTCACTCTATTAACCTGTTTGTTTTCTCTATGGAATCTGACTGCTTGAATGCGGTAGCAATGATTCATGACCATAATAAGGCTCCATGGAATATGTTTTCTCTAGTAGACTACATAGCCTTAAGCCTTTACCCTGCTGTTCTTACTCATATTCTTAGGCAAGGGAATAGTGTAGCTGACTTGCTAGCTAGCCAAACATGCTCTGAGAAGTAAACTCAATGATCAGTATAATTTGCACAGTCTTCCAGCCAGAGTTAGAGGGGCTTTAATTTTAGATAAATTGGAGCTCCCTTCTCTGCGGATCCAGAACTAGATACTGCTAATTTCGCTGGTTTTTAATGCAGATGAAGTATCAAAGACACACCAGCAAATTTTTATGCTCCACTCAAAGGTCTTCACCAATTTCAGCTACACCTCAAAAGGTTTCAAGGAATTTTGTCCCACCCTGGTGCACCTCTCTCTGCCTTGGTAAAATAATATGGGTAAGCATCATCTATAGGTTGAATTGGGATTTTGTGTTTACTCATGAAATCACTAACAAGCAAGTAGATTGAAGCTTCCCTGTCAATTATTTTACCACCATTTTTTGTTGTATAGAATGAGAAGCCTTGCTTGCTCAAAAAGATTGTTGAATTTCCTACTGAAGCGTTCTATGTGCGATTCACACCTACTAACGGTGCGAAATTTTACTATTCAATTTCCAGTCAATCGTGTCCTCACGCGCCCCTCTTTTATCACTCAAATCAGACCGTTCTGATAATAACGGTCTGATAACGGTCTCAAAACAACCGTGGCCATGGCGGCTCCTCCGCTGCAACGCGGTGGCCTGGGCCTAAACAAGACTTTTCTTCAAGCCCTCGACAACCGCCCCCCTCCGCTACAACCTCACCTTCCATCCAACCCAGAAATCATACCAAAAACTTTATACAAAGGTGAGATCTCATGTCTGGTTACGCGCAATGAAGATGAGAAGTTGGCTTCACACTACAACAACGCCTTGGTTGGGAAATTTGCTAGAGGCAAACCCCCTATGGATACACTCCAAGCTGCTTTCAAATTTGTTGACTTCAAGGGCAAATATCAGCTAGGTTCTATTGATTACAGGCATGTGCTGATCAGATTTCAAGATAAGGAGGATTATCAAAGATTGTGGCTCAAAGGCAACTGGATTTTTGGTGGTGCTGCCATGAAGGTGCTAAAGTGGACAATTGACTTCACTCCAGAGGCCGAATCATCTATTGTTCCTGTTTGGATTAATATCCCCAAGGTACCTGTGTTTTTTTTACAATATTCCAATGATTGAAAGCATGGGGAATCAAATAGGGAAATTTATCAAGATGGATCTAGTTACTGCTACACTTTCTAGACCTTCTGTTGTTAAAATCTGTGTGGAAGTGGATGTTAAACAAAAATTGCCCAATTTTATCAGAGTAGGGATAGAAGAAGATGGAATTGAATATGGAGTGTTTAAGCAGCCAATAGAATTTGAAAATCTTCCCCACTACTGCTATCACTGCAAGTGTACTGGTCATTTTGAGGAGCATTGCTTTGTTCTTCATCCTGAGCTTAGGAGGCCTAGAATCTATATGTCTAATAATGCTGGTAATGAGCCTATTCAGACTGGTCCTACACATGCTGCCCCTGGTGATACTATCACTCCTAATGCAATGCCTGTTGCTGGTCCCTCAGGGGTTTCTACAGCTGACAAGGCCAAGACCATCCAAGCTCAGAAACTTCAAAAACCTCAGTGGAAACAAAAAACAAATGTACCAAAGAATCATCAGCAGGATCTTACCATAGATAATGCTCAAAAGGATCAGACATCAGATGCTATACCTCACCCCACACAACCTCCTATGTCTTCACTTTTGCCTTTCCTCTTTATCTCTAAGTCCTCTGAAGATAAAGAGAAAGATAGTATGGATATGAATAATGTGATCAAGTCTACTCAGAAGCAGCAAGAAAAATCCAATGGAGTAGGCCTTACTGTTACAAAGCCTCTTATTGTCACTCAATCCATAACTGCTGAGTCTGGAAATACCTCTTCATCAGAGCACTCTATCTATGGATCTCCACAGCATATTCCAGATTCTCAACTATCTTCACCTATCAAGGAGTCAGTCAATTTTTCTACTCCAAAGTCTGATCCTATCTATAAGAGAGGCAAAAGAAAAGTTAAAGATGATATTCTCTCTACAACAAAGAAGAGTAAGCCATTCTCTCCTTTTAACACTCTCTCTGCTGCTAAAAATTTCTTTGCATCTCAGCAGAAGAAATATCAGAACAGATTTCATGTATTGGCATCTGAGGATGGTCAAGACCATCAAGAAACTGAGGAGATGTCTTCATCCAACACTCATCTTCAGGCTCTACAAAGGGAAGAGGTAAGCATCTCTCAGGTAAATCTGGATGCATCCAGCTCTATAACCTCTCAGAAACAAAAGATTGCCAAAAATAAAAATAAAAAGGTCTCCACTTCTAAAAATGATTCCTATGTTACTCAGTTAAATAGGATCATGACTAGATCAAAAAGCTCTAATGAAGTTTCCTTATGAATCACACCAATAAATTTTTAGTGTGGAACATAAGAGGAATGGAAACTTCTTTAGACAGATTAAAAAATTTAACAGCTAGGCATAACTTTGATATGGTTTGCATCATAGAACCCATGCATGATAATTCTAAATGTGATCATTACAGACAGATTTTTCATTTTGACAATTGCATGTATGGTTGCTCTGGTCAAATATGGTTGTTTTGGTCTTCCAAGGTTACTGTTTCACTGCTTCATGATCATCTGCAATTTTTACATGTTCACATCAATTGTTCTCCCTTCATAATGACATGGATGTCTTTTTTGTTTATGGTTTAAGAACTAGAATTGGTAGGAAAGATTTATGGTCCTCTATTCTCTCTTACACTCATACTTCTTCTCTTATTATTGGTGATTTTAATGCCACTAAGTCTATTCATGAATATAAAGGACCTTCTACTCCTAAATTAGGAAGTATTAGGGACTTTAATGATTTTATTAACTCTTTGGCATTAGAAGAAATCAATACTGTTGGCAATCTTTTTACATGGAGTAATAATAGGCTTAGAAACCCAACTAGACAAAGATTAGATAGAGGTTTATGCACTTCACTGTGGTCCTCTAAATTCCCATCATCCTCTATCCAAATCTTGAATAGGAATACCTCTGATCATAATCCCTTGTTGCTTACCATAGGTAGTTCTATATCTTCTTCTCCCAGACCTTTCCGATTCTTAAACACTTGGTACAAGAGACCTGAATTTTGCTCTGTGATCAATGTTAACTGGAATCTTCCTATACATGAGACAGGTTTGCTTGGTTTCTTCCTTAAAATGATAAGGCCGAAGAAAGTTCTTAAAATCTGGAATAGGGACCATTTTGGTAATGTTCATGAGAATGTAGAAAAGGCAGAAAAAGAGTTAGAGGATCAGGAAATCAATTTTGATCTCAATAACTCTCAGACTGAACTGTTAAAGCTCAAACATGCCAAAGCTAGTCTAGTTAGAGCTATTTCTGAACAAAAACATTTCTGGAAACAGAAATCTAGGCTTAAATGGATTAAAGATGGTGATAACAACACCAAATGTTTTCACAATTCTGTTAAAGAAAGAAGGAATAAGCTTTGTATCACCAAAATTAAGAATTCAGATGGCATATGGCTTGATAATAATTCAGAAATTGAAACTGAAGCCATTCAATATTATCACAGCCTCCTGACTGATGATAGTAGTCCTGATAGTGAGGAATTTCAATCTCATTTCCTTAGTAAGATCCCTAAATTGATCAATGCTGAGGAAAATCAAAAATTGCTCAGACCAGTCACTCTTCCTGAGCTCAGAGAGATTGTTTTTTCACTAAATAAAAACAGTAGCCCTGGGCCAGATGGTTTCACTGCCAAGTTTTTTATAAAGTCTTGGGACACTATAGCTTCTGATTTACTTGATGCTGTAACTGAGTTCCAACAAGGGAAAGACATTCCTAAAGGAATTGCTAGTACTTGGATCACTATCATCCCCAAAAAAGAAACTCCAGTGTCTTTTGATGACTATAGGCCTATTAGCCTTTCTAATGTTTTGAACAAAATTTGTTCAAAACTTTTAATGGAAAGATTAAAGCCTTTAATGTCGAAAATCATTTCACCTCACCAATCTGCATTTATGAAAGGAAGAGACATTTCTGATAATGTCATCTTCCTACAGGAAATGGTTAGATTTCTTAATAGGAAAAATAGAAATCCTAACTGCATCATTAAATTGGACCTTCAGAAGGCATTTGATAGAGTTAAATGGAAGTTCCTACAAGCCGTGCTTATGAAATTTGGATTCCATGGACAGTTCATTTATTCTATAATGCAGAATCTCTCTCAAGCTTGGTTCTCTGTACTCATTAATGGTAAGCCTGTTGGTTTCTTTCAGTCAACAAGAGGTATTAAGCAGGGTGACCCCCTTTCTCCTTTCCTCTTTAATATTTTCTCTGAGTCCTTCACCAGAAGTTTAGCATTTGGCTTTGAAAATGGTAAACTGCATTATTTTGATCTTCCTGCCAATGCTATGCATGTTTCTCATTTAAGTTATGCTGATGATACAGTAGTCTTTTTAAATGCAAACAGTTTAACTTTGACCAGATTCAAAGCTTTCCTTGCTAAATTTGAAGATGTTTCTGGTCAGAAGATAAACTATAACAAAAGTGATATCTTCATCAGTAAACATGCCTCTGCCAGTCAAATCTCCTCTATTAGGAGGACATTGGAGATGAAATTAGGTAGCTTTCCCTTTAAATATCTAGGAGTCCCCATCTACAAAGGTAAAGCTCTTAACTCTCACTTCCAGCCTTTACTTGAAATCATTGATCAGAAATTATTCAACTGGAAGAACAAATGGTTATCCACTGGTGGTAAGATTACATTGATTAATTCATGTATATATGCTCTGCCTCAACATATCTGGTCAGTTTGTATTCCACCAAAGCAAGTTATAAAAAAGATTAAAAGAAAACTTAGTATTTTCTTTTGGGGTGAAACTGACCTAAAACCTAAAAAATCTTGGAAAAAATGGGATGATCTTTGCTTCCCTATTTCCCAAAATGGTTTAGGTTTTAGATCAATTCACACAATTATACAAACATGCTCTGCTAAACTTTGGTGGAAATATCAAATGGCAGAAGCCCTGTGGACTCAATTAATGGCTTCTCTTCCTACTTCATATCAAACATCCCCCAACTGGAAAAGGATATGTAGGATTAGTCCATGGGCTGGGTCCAACAGTAGAGTTATAATTGGAAAGGGTGACTGTAACTTTTGGAACTCTAACTGGTTGGATATTGGACCCCTAATTGATATATGTGATCCTTCTCTCATTGATATTTCTCTAGATAGCTCTGTTGCATCTTTCATTAATGATAGAAATCTATTTATGCAACAACTATCTTCCATTCTCCCAACTAATTTAACCTCTCTTTTACAGGTTGCACAGTTATCTTCTCACAGAGAAGATAGACTGATTTGGAAGCCTGACATTAAAGGAACCTTTTCCTTCAGATCAACTTATCTCAAGCTTAGAGAAATAAGGGGTAATATTGCTTCTATTCACCATCTCTGGAATTCTAGAATTGAAAGGAAAGTCTATGTGTTTATGTGGAAGATGATTAACTCTTTACTTCCATTTGATAATATCTTGAAATCCTTTCACATAGCTTTGCCATCTAAGTGCCCAATGTGCTGTAATGAGGATTCACTGGATCACTACTTTAATTCCTGTGACTTTACTCTTAAGATTTGGGAACATATTCATGTTTTCAGGGGAATTACTGTTAGACATTTTTCATCTATCTGGGAGAGGTTGTCTTTTTACCTTACATATTCTGGTCTGAGTGCATTACACAATTTAATCATTAGAATTTCACCTTCAATAACATGCTGGATACTTTGGAAAACTAGGAATAAATGGCTCTATGATAATATCTCTGCTAGGCCTTCCCTGGTATTGAAACAGATCAAAGAGCTGATATTTCTAAATTTCTGTGCCAAACCTTTCTATATATCCTCACCTTTTGACACTGAGATAGCAAATCATAGCTTTTTACCACTGATTAAAAGGCCACCCAAGCCAAGGATTTTCAAAATTGCATGGTCAAAACCTTTCTATGGTTTAAAAATCAATGTTGATGCTGCTTGGTCCAGTTCTTCTAACCATGCTGGTATTAGTCTGATTATTAGAGATAATAGAGGCTGCTTCATCTCTGCCAACAGTGCTTTTATTGATGCTGATTCTCCCTTACAGGCAGAGATGAAAGCTATACAATTTGCTTTAAACTTTTCAGCCTCCTTTATTGTTCCAACTATCATAGAATCAGACTGTCTTTCTGCTATATCTTTTGTGCTCAACCCCATTACTGCTCACTGGAAATTGTTTCACTTGGCTGATTCAATCCACCAGCTTATTTACACATGCACATTACATCATGTTCACAGAGAAGCTAATATGCCAGCTGATGCCATAACTAAGCTTTGTCTAGAATCTCAACATGATAGAGCTTTTACTTTTAACTCTCTCCCAGATAGGATCCAAGGAATGATAAGACTTGATCAAATGGGTACACCATCCCTGAGGATTTCAAGATTGGATGCTACTCATTGAAATGTTTTCTTTTTGCAGGTTCACTGGATGTGGCGCAAAACAGATTATACAATCCAGTTACTGGATCATCCTTCTCCTGAATGGACCCTCTGAGCTGCACCATCATGACAATCCAGGGTGCTTCTTTCCTGCTTTCACAACTGGGAGCGCTTGCTGAGATATGGTCTTTTCCATCGGCTGACTTGAGTCTAAGTTGCCTCGCGCTTCGGATTCTCTAACAAGCAAGTGGATCTACAGATCACTTCTCAAAAAGCCTCTCATCTGGTAGCCTATAGTTTGTATAGAATATTCATTCTTTTTGGAAGCTTGCTCAGCTTCGTGTAGAGCTTTCTATGAACTCTACACATATGGAAATCTCTAGGATTTCCTTTTAACTGCTATCTTTTGATGCAGTTTTGTGTATCCCTTTTATTTCTTGTATCAGTCATTTCAATAGCATGGAGAAGCCTATATACATCCCTCCACCAATGGTGGTTTCTACCAAAAAAAAAAAAGAGAAGCCTTGCTTCTATCATTCTTTTTGAAGGCACCTACTTGTGCCTTGTGTAGTTTCTACTACACCATAGATGCCTAGTTTAGGTTTCTATTTAGCTGCACTGTGCTATAGGCCTTACCTGTATGCAGCTTTTGTAACTCCTTTCTTTTCTTTTTTGGTCATTTAAAAGGCATGGGGAATCCAATATAACTCCCCCACCAACGGTGGTTATCTTTAAAAAAAATAAAAATAAAATCACCCATGGTGGTGGGGGGATTTATTAAGATTCCCAAACCCACAAAAAAAGGACAAAAGACCCATATTGCATAATGAGCAAGTTTGTAGAAGTCAATATTACAAGAAGAGTACTAAACTAATGAACTGAAGCAAGTGTGTTTACAAAAGAATGAATTAATACGGCTAATGCTAGATTATAGCTTATTCATTTTAGTTTAATGACAAGAAATGAGAACCTAAGTCAATATCTAAATCGAATAGTTACTTAGGTCACGTATGTCTGAACTTTTCGTTAGAAAAGTTCAGTTTTGTTAAGCATATTTAGGATTTTTCAGTTCAATTCAGTATATTTGTATATTTTTTCATTTCAGTAAATTTATTTAGATTTTTTCAGCTCAGTTCATTTCAATAGTTTTTTAATTAAATTTTATTTTTTTTACTATAGATTAAAATGATAAATATAAAAATTAGTTCAGTTTCAGTTCAATTCAAATGAATATATTTTAATTTATTGCAGTTAAGTTAACTATACTTTAATTTATTTTAGTTCAATTTAGTTTAATAAAAATAAGTTCAGAAAAATAGGGACTTAATGATCAAAAAATTGAAAAACAAATTAGCCAAATTTTCCTTTCTTGCACATTTAATCAATAAAGTAATACACTGAATATATTATGCATATGAGACACCTATTTTTAGCATCAAAACCGTTGAGATTCTGCTCAGTTCATATATGTTTAGTGCAGGGTCCATGACTATTACTTCGAATGTATAGTTATTTTTTCTCTGAAAATTCGATTCTTTCTATAGTGTATGATTGAAATACATATATATATATATATTTGTTTCGAGGAATTTTTTTAAAAAAACTTGTCATTATTGAAGCAAAATATACAGACCATGTAAAATGTTTCATATGTAAGTTGAAATGTTCCATTTTACCATAAGGCGCTTTTAGCTCAAAATTTATTTTCCCTTTTCTAGAATGGAATTAAAGATGGAATTAAAATCGATGTAGATTAGGAAAAAAAAAGGACCAAATTAAAAGAATCAAAACTCATATCCAAGGCCGGTCCTACTTGAAAACGTTATATTTTTCTTTCTTTACCCATTTATTAATGTATAATTTTATTGCTTTTGATTTTTGTTGTACTGATATACTTTTCAACAACCTTTTAAAGATATGTTCAACCATCATAACTTAGATTCCATATATAAATTGATTATAGAAATTTGACTACATCTCCCTTTTTATTACTAGCTAATTATATACACTTTATTTCACATTCATCTTTACATAGTTATCCATTGACTACTAAGTTTAAAATTTCTGAATTTTGGATTTCCAGGATCCTCTTTGACACATTGATACCCTCATAGCATTTTGAGGGATCAGATTTTAAAGCGGTGGGAGCACATCAACCACAACAAAAGACATATGTGGATCTACCAACCTAAAAGGTCAGTGCAAAGAAGACAGTATCATACGGGATAAAGAAGAACTTTAAAAGTCAAAAATGTCTTCAGTACTATTGTAAAGATCACAACCAGGTTAGTTCTTAAAACCAAACATTAATGTATACTATATTTATCTAATATTTGATCTAGGAACTTCATTGAGACTAGTTATATTGATTAATTGAAATAAAATATAGTTTATGAATCTAATAATGAAAATGAGAAATATAGAAGAGATTACGGTTGTGAAAACGATGTGGATTCTTCTCACTCTAAAATGTGAATTTTTCACTCATGTCAAATTCAAATTCATTATTTTGTTGATCATGCAGATTATATTCACATATATCTCATGATGATTAATCTAAATTTGACTTAATTTTATCCTAATATGGGACACCCTTACTACTTCAAGGAGAGGAAAACACATTTTTAATCAATCAAAATCTTACATTTTCTTGTATTCCAACTTTTTAGTGATTGGAAATCTAAAGGGTATAGTGATTATGGTATTCCAGCTTTAAGGTCAATTACGAACTTTGATGAAATCATCAATGTCAAAAAATTTGAGGCAATCAATAAATTTAGAAATTACTTTACATGGTGCAATGACCATCGCAAAAGGCCAACACATGATATAATAATAGTCAATGATACTTTCTTACTAGACAACAACTCTTATATTTTTAACGTCTCCATAAACACATAATTTAAATACGATTTATCTTATTGCTTGAGTGATTTTTATTACATTAATAGTTTTAGATTCAAAGTGTTTACGAGATTCAGATTTTTAAACTACGTTTAGATTTAATAGTTCAATTGAAAATATTATGAGTTTATTAGTGCATCTAAATAGACCTTTTTACTTAAATGAATTTTCCTTTTCTAGAATGGAATTAAACAGGAAATCAAAATCAATGTGGATTAGAGGCCCAAATAGAAAGAATCAAAACTCATATCTAGGGCATTTATTACTGTGTAATTTTCATGCTTTCTATTTTTGTTGTATTGATATACTTTTCAAGAAACTCTTGAAGATATTTTTGACCATCATAACTAAGATTCCATATATAAAATTTATTATATAAAAAGTACATGCATTGACAAAGTTGACTATATCTCCCTTATTATTACTAGCTAATTATATACACTTTTTCACATTCGTCTTCACATAGTTATCCATTGACTACTAATTTTAAAATTTCTCATCAGAATTTCGGATTTCCATGCCCCCTCTTTGACACATGAAATATAAGAAAGTTTTGATCACAGTTACCCTCATAGCATTTTGTGAAATCAGATTCTAAAGCTGTGGGAGCACATCAACGGATCAACCACCACAAAAGACATAGGTGGATCTACCAACCGAAAAGGTCCGTGCAAGGAAGACAGTAGCACAGGGATAAAGAAGAACTTGAAAGTCGGAATTTCTTCAATACTGCGGTAAAGATCACAATCAGGTTAGCTCTTGAAATCAAACCTTGATGTGTACTACATTTATTTGGAATTTTCCCTTGGAACTTCATTGTTGAGACTAGTTAGATTGATTAAATAAAATGAAATATAGTCTATGAGTCAAAAAATGAAAATGAGAAATATAGAAGAGATTACGGCTATGAAAAATATGTTGACTGTTATCACTCTAAAATGTGGATGTTTCACTAATATCAAATTCAAATTCATTCTTTTGTTGTGCGTGCACATTATATTAACATAAATCTCACTCTGATTAATCTGAACTTTCCTTTATTTTGTTATAGTATGTGGACACCCTTACTACTCCAAGGAGAGGAAAACACTTTTTGATCGGTTAAAAATCCTACATTTCCTAGTATTCCAACTTTATTGTTATTGGAAATCAAAATAAATATAGTGATCATGGAATTCCATCTTTAAGACCAATTAGGTATTTTGATGAACACAACAATGATATAAGATTAGAGACAATCAAATTTAAAATTACTTTACTCGACCATCACAAAAGGCCAAATTCCAAAAAGATGGGTAGAATAATAGTTAGTGATGCCTACACTATCCGCATTCCGGGTTGTTACTATTTAGTTGATTAAAAATTTGTTTTAACATTTATTTTCTTGCAATTGTGGATTAATTTAAATTTCTTAAAATTTGCTAAATTGTATGCATTAAAGTATGGATAAGACTTGAATGATTAAACCAAGAAAAAACGAGTAACGTGTATGGAATATAAAGTTTTGTTTAATTTACATTTGAAAATCAATATGGGTTAAAGATTTTATTTTCTTGCTTAGATGGTGAACTAACACATTTTTAGGATGAAAATGACACAGTTTCACTTAATGAACTATTGACAATTTGACATGGTTGAATATGCAAACGTCAACTGATAGAATTTCTTTCATTATGATAAACTTTATTCATTTCAAGAGAGTTGTGTTTTGCCATTGTAGAACAGAGTAAGTCCTTCAAATCTGCACTAAAGTGCCAGTTACAATGACGTTGGAATCTTGGAATTCACCAAGCAATACTACTCCAACCTCAGCTACAAAACGGACTAGAGCCACGGGTACGTGTGTGTGCAACATTTTTGTATTTTTTTCATCTTTTCACCATTCGCACATGGTTAATGATTTTGGAACAATTACAGTTTCTTCAACTACTATTGGAATATATTATGCATAGTTTTTTCTGATTTTCGTAGAAGAATTAGGATGTGTGTGTTTGTGCTTTGTGTGTGTGTTTCCGTGTTTGTGAAAAAATACGGTGGCCGTTTCAGTATGTTCGACCCTTGAGTTTTTCTAATTTTATGTAAAATGACTAGTACAAAAATGTCAGTTTATTTCGGTCAGTGCCTTGACTGCACCACCATTAAAGAATGATTTTGATAGGTCTAAAGTGAACTTTGAAAATGAAAGTGTGGTTCCTTGTTTAGACTGCTAATTATGATGAAAAATCAGCCTAATGCATGATTGATCGGTTAACTTGTTTATGTTTACTGCTAGATTCAGGTTTTACTATATTAGTATGGTTGTTGATTGTGTATGTTCAAACTTGGTGCCGCTATTATATATCGGAATGTGTAAATTACATGCATGTCGTAATAACTGAGTATAACAATTTATATCATACATTATGAATCAATATTTGATGACTAGGTTTGATATGTTGTTGCTTGTGGTCAAGAAATCATCCTTATCTTGGTAGTAAACCACATATCCATGTAGCAAATGTTTAGGCATGTACATACGTGTTTGGTTTTCTCTTGTGAACATCGATAATTGAAATAGGATGAACTTCATTTTTTCAAGGATCATATGTTTTTGAAGTTACAAATTTTGTCCAATTATAATTGTTGATGAACTGATTACTTGTTGATGTGCAGATTTGGAAGATTTGACTATTGATACTGCTAATCATCTTGAAGAAGAAAATTCGGAGGTAAATTAATTATTTTGAGTAAAATATTATTGCTTAGATTTAGGAAAGTTTAGTTTTGCGAGACATTCATTCAACTATTGCTTAGACTATTATGAAGACTTACATATTAATGATCATGTCCTTGTTAAGCCTTTAAGGTTTACACGCCTTTCTTTGAAAATACTTGCATTACTTTTAATGTCATTTTTTGTCACATCTGAACTTAATATTCCACTAGTCATTTATCCTTGATCTCAAAATCTAAGTGTTATTATTTCCGCATTGTAGAATCAAGACAATGTTGACAAAGATAAAAGCATTAGGGTCAATGTCCACATTGAGAAAGCCAAGGAACCGACATATGTTGGACATTCTGTTATAAGGGTATGTAACAACTAGATTTGAATTGATATTTAGCCAAAACATTTTTGTTCTACTGATGATTTGACACAATATGATATCGTTGTGACTAAAAGATTTCAGCTAATTTTTCCACTTTCCTAATTTTCAGAGTCACAAGAGATCTAAAAAGGAGAATGGTGTCAAGGAAGAATTGGTTGGTTCCCATGTAAAGGTGTGGTGGCCTATTGACCGACAGTAAGTACACCTTAATATTTCAATCACATCAGTTAGTGTGCTAATTATATCTAACATTTTGTTTCGAATATGAGTGCCATTTTGATGCATCTGAGTTTTGTGCCTACCTCGTTTGTATTATGAAGCATAATCCTTATGAAATATGTTCTGATTTTTTATTTCTTTAAATCATCAAAGTTAGTATCTTTGCATAGTATTTTCCTTCAATGATTTTAGTACTTGAGTCATCTTAATCCAGTTTACCATATCTTCTTTCATTGTTTGAAATTTATTGCAGAATTGATCAAGTGGGAGCATTAACTCTAAATGATTTCCTAAATTTCATTAATGAATAATTCATTTTCATAATATTTTACCTTGGTATTATACCTCATGCATAAAATTGTAATATTTTGAAGCTTTCACTTTAAATTCTGATAGTCTGTATTTAATTTGCATAAAAAGTGACTGTAAATTTTCTTTGAATTAAAATACTATATTCTCATGGATTGACTCATTTATTGCAGATACTATGAAGGAATTATTGAATCATATGATCCTGTCAAGAAGAAACATAAGGTGATCATTTCGTATAAATGTTCTACTATTGCACGATTTATATTTAGCCATTATAATTAATGTGGTTTCAATTATTTGAGATATCTATCTGCTTTCATCTATTTTGCTTTAGGTGGCATACTTTGATGGAGATGTAGAGTATTTAATACTCAAGAAAGAGCGGTGGTCGCGTGTGGATGCCTCTGATAGTCAACACGTGAGTTTATATATTTGTGGTTTTCTACTGTTTCATAGCTCGCTTTTTGTGTGTTGTGTTAGTAAAAATGTTTCATTCTTTTTTGTGATAATGATCAAGTGGTTCCAAGTGCTTATATAATTTCTTTTGAGAAGAACTTAATTGTTCACATTTTTATTTATTTATTTTTGTCGTGTATACACAGGCCTAGGTAGGAATGTTTGGCATTGTGAGAATATTTCATAATCATTCTGCCATCACTATGCATCATTTTATAGGAGAACTCTTTACATGCCCTAATTGATGAAATCATTACTTTTAATTTGTGATAGTCATTACAAGTGTTTAGCTTGCACCAGCTTTAATAATGATATAACTTCAATATGTGCAGAAAGACAAAGGTATTAGGGTGTCCGTCAGGATTGAGGGAGCCGATGAAAAGACTGTCGATACTTCTGATGATGTAGCTATTGCATCTAATGTGGCTGTTCGGTTTGAGGGAGCTAAGAAAAAGGCTGTTGATGCTTCTAATGATGTAGAAAAAAGCATGAGGGTTTGTGTCCGGATTGAGGGAGAGGAAATGACGGTTGGTGCTTTTGATGATGTAGTTGATGTTTCAGATTTGGAGATGGAGAGAGCTGAGGCAAACGCTGTTGAAGCTTTTGCTGATGTAGAAAAATGCCTGAGGGTTTGTGTCCGGATTGAGGGAGAGGAAAAGACTGTTGATGCTTCCGATGACGTTTCAGATGTGCAGATGGAGAGAGCTGAGGAAAAGACTGTTGATACTTCAGATGATGTAGCTGATGTTTCAGATGTGCAGATGGAGAGAGCAGAGGAAAAGACTGTTGATGTTTCAGATGATGTAGCTGATGTTTCAGATGTGCAGATGGAGAGAGCCGAGGAAAGGACCAATGATGCTTATAATGATGTAGCTGATGTTTCAACTGTGCAGGTTGAGGGAGATGAGGAAGCTGGTGAGAAAAAGAAAATTCCCGGTTCTGATCATGAAGGTAATGTTTCAGATGTTGAGAGAGAAAAAGGAGAATATGTTGGGTCTGAAGATGATGATGAAATAGATGATAATTCTAATGATGATGGTCTAGATGAAATTTGGGCCGTGATGAACTCGGCGTGGATAGCAGACTGCGCGGTACTTTGTTCTAGTTCTTATAATCTTTGGTCTTCTAAAATATTATATATGTATATGTTGGAAAATTTATCTGTTAATAGTTCATCCTATTTTTTATGAGATCCTTGATAATAATCATTATTCTTTACCCTATTGTTGTATAGGATCCATTTGGGAGTTCTTCATCTTACAATCGCTCTGGGGATGGGTTGCATGGAGATGCACGAAATTGTGACCATTCATTCATCTTCAGGGAAGATGTTGGTTCTGTCTGTCGCGTCTGTGGAATCATTGAGAAAGAAATTGGCTCCATCATTGATTATCAATTTGTTAAGGTTTGTATTTAATATCAACCTTCATTATCCTAAGTTTTCTTATGTTTTGTATCTTATTTTTCATTTGTTGCATGAGCATTCATTGTGCAGAGTTTCATAGTGATGTGTGATAACTGAAAAAATTACCGAGCTTTTCTATGTTTTTTGGGATTGTCTTGTGCATATTATGTGCAAGAATCATGTCATTGATTGTGCTATTATGTGCATATCACGTGCAAGATACATACTGCATTTGATGAGACTATTATGTGCATATTATGTGCAAGATACAACATATGATGACACTATTATGTGCATGTTATGTGCAAGAATCATGCTATTGTTATTTATTGTGGTCATTGTTATTGCTTATGTTAGAGGAAAAAAAGTGGAAGGACTTACAGCCAATACGAGCGTAGCACGGAAGGCAGGTCAGATGAGACTATTATGGTGCCTGATGGTACACAATTGGATGAAGTTCCTCTTGAGATCTTCGTTCATCCGCGGCATCAGAAGGTGATGAAGGAGCACCAGTATGATGGAGTCAAGTTTCTATCAGGAAACCTAATGATTGAGAAGCCAGGGGGTTGTGTAATGGCGCATGCTCCAGGATCTGGCAAGACATTCATGATCGTGAGCTTTCTTCAGATGTTCATGACCAGATATCCAGCTGCAAGGCCGTTGATTGTGCTTCCTCGGGGGATCCTTTCAACTTGGAAGCAAGAGTTCAATAAATGGCAAGTGGAAGATATACCACTCCATGACTTCTACTCAGTCAAGGCAGAAAACAGAAGGCAGCAACTTGATGTGTTGCAGAAATGGGGATCTGAGAGGAGTGTCCTGTTCCTGAGCTACAGGCAGTTTACAGTCATCGCGTGTGATGCTGAGACGAACAGTACAACCAGAAGCTGCCAGAATTTCTTGTTGGAGACACCTTCTGTGCTCATCTTGGATGAAGGGCATACTCCGAGAAATGATGACACGGAGACTCTGACGTCCCTTCAGAAGGTCAAGACACCTAGAAAGGTGGTTCTCTCTGGCACTCTCTATCAGAACCATGTCAAGGAAGTCTTCAACGTGCTGAACCTTGCACGTCCAAATTTTCTGAAGACCGATGAGGCCAGATCGATTAAAAGACGGATTATGAGCAAAGTCGGTGAAAGAAGTGCATGGACTGATGATACTTTCTATGATGCAGTCGAGCGCACGATTCTGGATGACATCAAGTTTAGGAGGAAGGTGCACATCATACAGGATCTGAGGGACATGACCAGAAAGTTCCTTCACTACTACAAGGGTGATTCTTTGGATGAACTACCTGGACTGCTGGATTTCACTGTCTTCCTTAAACTGAACGAGAAACAAAAGGAAGCCATTCAAGTGTTAAAGAAATGCAAGAACAAGTTCAAAATAATCTCAGAAGGTAGTGCAATCTACGTGCATCCGCGTCTGAATTCGGTTATGAAGCAATCTGGTAGGATTGATGCAGACAAAATGGATGATCTATTGCTGGAGGGTATGAGGGAGGTAGGAGCAAAAGCCAAGTTCTATTTAAACCTTCTCAACCTATGTGAATCAACAGGTGAGAAGGTCCTGGTTTTCAGCCAGTATCTTGGCCCTCTGAAATTCTTGGAGAGGCTGACTGTGAAGCTGAAGAATTACAGTGTAGGCAAGGAAATGTTTTTGATCACAGGTGATTCAGACACAGATATTCGTGATTCATCCATGGAGAAATTCAACAGCTCTTCAAATTCTAGAGTCCTTTTTGGATCCATCAAAGCGTGTGGAGAAGGGATATCTCTTGTGGGAGCCTCAAGAGTCATAATCATGGATGTACATTTGAACCCCTCGGTCACTCGCCAAGCAGTTGGGCGTGCTTTTAGACCTGGTCAGCAGCGGAAAGTGTACACCTATAGGCTGGTTTCTTCAGCTTCTCCCGAGGAGGAAGATCACTTGACATGCTTCAGAAAGGAGTGCATTGCCAAGATGTGGTTTGAATGGAATGAGTATCAGGGCCTCGACGTCTTTGAGATGGAGGCTGTCGATGTGAACAGTTGCGGAGATTCATTTCTGGAGAATGAACGCCTTAAGGCTGACATTGTTTCAGTCTATAAAAGGTCAGATAATGTAGCTTTGTTTTTTTCACCTTTCTCTCTTTCTCATTGCATTTCAGTTTCTTGGTTTGTCTGAGCCTCAACTCTCTTGTTTCTTGTTGGTGTACTTTGATTGTTTTTGTTGATTCTTGATAAAGGTGTAAATATATAGGTTGTAGTTTCATATATTACTTTTGCAGTTTGATGAGTAGTCATTCTTGAGTTTCTATGTTCATTGCCTTACTCGTGTTGTTCTGGTCTATGTTTACTATGATTTGGTTGGGGAAAATGTAGGAATGAATCTGAGTTTGGAAGCTATCTCGTAGAAAAAGACTTTATTTAGGTTGTTTATGTCTCTTCTTTTACTGCATTTCAGTTTCTTGGTTTCTCTGATCCTCAATTATTGCATTAATTCTTCCCAGGTAAATGAAGGCTTTAGACCATTTTTACTGCTGTTTTTGGACGGCACGGTGTTGGAGCTGGAGGCAAGCTTGACCTCAGATGCAGAGGCATGCTTATTCCCATGTGGCCATCCTATATGCATGCTTCCATTACAATAAATGAGGAGGGATTTGAATCATTTGATTTATTTATGCTTCCCTATGTTTGGGATCCCATATATGTTACATTTTGCATTTGTTCTGAAGTTGAAGTTTTATTTAAACTGTACAGAATTACAAATAAATTATATTAGACATTACAAGTTTGCTTCATCTCCTGATATAGGGTTTGTTGGCAATAATGTTTTCAAATCCCTTTTGAAATATGATTTCAAGTTGCACACTTGAACCTTCTGCATCAGAAAAACTTTGAACACAAGTAATGCGCACACGAGTAAATGGCCAAATTATGAACACACTGATTGTGATTTTCATTGCTAAACAACACAAAGCTGAAGTCTTGAGTCTGGGCTGTGTTGTGCCCTTTAAGTATTTTTGGACATTTTCTAATCTCCATTTCCTTGAACGCTCCAAGATTTGGTGCTCAAATGAGAAATTTTTGTGCCTGCACAACGTAATATACAGTTTTTGAGTAAATCGACACACGCAGGAAAATATTTTCCCACTTTCTCAACGTAAGATACAGTTTTTCTGTTTCAACTGTGTGTCTCCAGTGCATGTTCTTGGTGTAGCAGTTTTCTGCATTTACTGATTCAAGATTCAGGCCGAAGATTTTAGATACTTTCAGTCAGAAAGTCACGAAGCTCAAGTCGCCGCGACATTTAATTTTCCTTTTATTTTGAGCTCGCCGCCCGGATTTTCCCGTCGTCGTCGTGATCTACGCTTGCCACAAGCTCCATTTCTTGGTCCTCTCGTGTCTTCTGACTGCTCTGATCATCTACGCTTCTCGCAAACTCTGATTCTCGATCCCCTGGCTTCTTCCGATAGCTCCAATGCCAAAAAAAATAACGAAATCGTCCGCGACCACTTTACTCTATCGTAGTTTCCCGACAGGTACAAGAAACGGCCAGAAAACCAGCAGGTCAGCCTCTATACATCGTTCTTTCCCCTGAATTTGTGATTAAAACATCTCTTGATTTCTCTAAAATAAAATCTGTGATTAAAACATTTCTTGATTTCTGCCTTCATTCTTTTTGATCGTTTTCTCTAACAATCCAGAAGTTGGTGGAAACAAGCCGGTAGTCTTCCACATGTGGCTGAAGAAGACAGTAGCTCTACCAGCTCTTCTGGTGATGAAGGTGTACCCACGCAAGCATAACTAGACTCGATACTCATGCAGCTGCTCTGCCAAGAAGAGTTTGATCCGAGTAAGATTTTAGCAGAATGGAAGAAAAAGTTTGATCGAACCTGAGCATATATCATCATATGGATATTAGATACAATTTCTGTAGGCAAGTGAATGTAGTAGATATAATGGGATTGCTTCTTTTATACATATCCAGATATCCTCCTAGTTTTTGGTTTGTTCGTTTTCCTTGGGATTTTTGGCTGGTTCACCATTGTGTATAAACATTGGTAATGCAATTGGGTTCCTACATACGTTTGTGTTATCTGGGAATATCTGGATCAATTCCCCCATTGTACGTTGGGGTTCCCTCCGGGACCCGAGGCACCCAATGCGAGGTTGGCCTAACACCATTATTTCCAACTAACTTGTTCAATCTGCCTTCTAAAGAGTTTGGGTCCTGCATTCTGTTGTCCTCCCGTCGGTAGCCATTAGCATATGTCCACCCGTAACCTGCTCCCTAGGTTGTCCCATGCCCCCAACGTCGTGCATAGGACCCAACAAGTAGACTTGACTTATGAATCCCCCGGGGCTTGTGACCCCGGTACCCCGCTTCCGAACTAAAAGGGGGAACTCCATAGCCCGCGATCCCCAATGCCCCGTAGTCTCAGGTGGAGTTGGGATTATAAGGAGGGGCGTATGGTCCCTGGCATCCGAATTACCTGCCCTTGACTCCCCAGAGTTCGGGGGAAATAAGGGCGGGATAACCAAAGAGCTTATCTATGCCCGACTTTTGGTTCGCCCCGAGCGCCTAGCCCCGTCTTCCACGTTTATGACCTCCCTTTGGGCAGCCCTTAGCCCGATTTCTTGTTTCGTCGAGCGTACCACCCCTGAGTCTCCCCTTTTCTCCAACAACCACTAATAATACATTTACTTGTGCGTTTTTAGGAAATCGATAGCCCCTAGTTCGGACTAGGGGTTGATCACGCTCCTCTTCTACGACCCCCTTACCTCGCGTTCCCTGCTCACCAAGCTCCGGGTCCCTTACGTCCATGCCCGTGAGCTCCTCATGTACATCTAGTTCTTCTCCTTCGGATTCTGTCTCATCCGAAACGGTCTCCAATTATCCCTCCGACAGAGCCTCCTCCCACCCCCTCCGGCGAGCCACATCGGCTTGCAATTATCGGAGGGTCGGGTTCAAGGGGCGGTAGATGCCCATCCCGTGGTAGCGGGGTTCTTCCGCGGTCTACCGGATCGTCGTCTATTGATCCCCATTTCGCAGTTCAGAAAGCGGAACCCGACAGACAAAAGTTGGTCCCACTTGGCGTGCCAAATTGATGTTGCTTGCTTGCCTCGGGTCTTCAGGAGGGTTGGACTTCGACTTGATCTAGCCTCCTGATGCTCTTGCAAGATAGATCCTGGGAATATCCGAGGGTAGCTGCTCCGACGTGATAATGAAATGGGGCCCACAAAAGTATGATAAACGTAAGGAAGTGCTCTCAATTGAGATTAGAAAGATAAAAGTCACATACATAGATCACTGTTTGGAGCAGATATTTATAACCATGACGTAACCGAGAGGCTAAGACATGGACCACTAGTTAGTTTTTGTCGTTACATCATACTCTCTAAGGGTGAGGTCACGTTAGGGTACAGACTCACTCCTTGGATGGACATGCCAACACACGTGCGGGATCAGTCCTGGCCTTGGTTGAGTTAGCCATGACCTCAGGCCTGTTATGTATTACGAACAAGCTTAATCAACAGCATAGAACCGATATTTCATACAATTTGTAGAAGTTTGTATGAATGGTGAAAGACAGAAACGAAGGGGAAAAAGACAGATTACAGAGATCAATGGAGAAGAAGACTATCTAACTAAATGTCATAGGCAGGTTACAAGCAATTTCATATCATGAATGCCGATTCAGTTGCCCTCTCTGCTATTATATCCATCCACCCAGCTGCATCGGCTCCCAACCTGTGACTTCCAGTCAACACTGCCTTGACTTACCTCTAGAATTACCAATTTACCCTTTTGTCTAAAGTCTAGTTGTTACATTATGATGCTAAGCCCATATTATCATCAGGTAACTAAATTAACTTGAATACCATCAAATTATAATTTTACTAATTGAATTACAAATAAACTCAAGAGAAAAGGGCCCCAAGTCTGAACTGATTTTTAAAAAAAACATTTATCATATATTATTGTAATATATAATAAAAAAATTAATAAATTTGTTATTAAAAACTCAACTAAACTAAACTGAATTTTATTTAAATATACTGAAATGAGAACCGAACGGATTTACAGAAAAGTTCATGCAAACATGGCCTAAATCATAGTGCATGTCAATAGACTCAATACTACTTAATTATAGAACTTTTATGATAATAAAGATTACGAAATTCTCTAAATCTTCAAGCCAATTACTTTGGGGGCATATATATGTATCTTAATGAAGGAGAAGATCAAGAAACATAAAACACGTTTCCGTACATGTATATACATACATTTGATTACAAAACCCTAATCTAAATATGTATATCGTCTCACCTCCATATATATACTTATACCACAGTTTAACTTTGTACTCTATTTGATTGTATATTCATAAACACTACATTCATCTATATCTATCATTAAACAAGATCAAACTGTGTTTGATACCGAATTCTCTCATAAGGCTAATTATGAATTGGAGTCTTCTTTCTGGCTGGAGAGTAATCCATCATGTCCAATTCCTTGCTATTTTCAGAAACCTCTTTTGCTGGCTTGCCTACCAATTTGCCACCTCCATTTTTGCTCAAGGAACTTTCAGTTTCCCTGGGCATACTTCTAGCTGCAAATTCCATGCAGAAACAAAAATCAACATCATCCAATATTATATTACTACAAAACATCATCAACGCAATTGAGAAAATTAAATAAAATAGTAAAGACAAATTCTCAATTGAGACCTGGTCTCATTGAATGATAATGCTTAATACGTAAAAATCAAACATGAAAAGTGAGAACAATAGTAGTAATACATAGAATGGTCATGTTTAATAAGTAAAATGTCGGATTTGAAAGCGAGAAGATCAACATTTGTCCATGATCTCAATTGAGGTCGGAGAAAAGTAATTGCTCAGAAATGAGATATGCTTATGCAGTACCTTGAGAGGTTGCTAGAAGGATGAGGATAATTAAAGAAGCCAGGAAGTGCTTGGTGTAAATAGCAGCCATAACAAAGAGTAATTTTAAATGTAGGTTTCTTCTCTTTTGTTGATGAAGGTTATATATGAATTGTAATATATATGTCATGAACAATATAGTGGGTTATATATGGAGATTTATGGCTCTACGTAGATGGATTTTGAGGGACAAGTTGGAGCTGATCTGATGAGTGACATGTTTAGTGCAATAATTAGAAGGTGATAGGTTGCCGCTGTGTGGTTATTTCTTTTGACATATTGTGCAAACATTTTGGACCCTCACGGGACACAATGTCTTTTTTTTTGCATGAAAGATCATTTGCTTATGTGAATATGTAAAAATTACAAATTAATTAATGCAAATGTAGTTATATTACGTGTAGAAAACCCTCGGAATTTCACAAGACGTGTGTACATATTCGTATTCCCTAAATACATATCAGATGCAGAGGCGCATCCAGGATTATAATTAGAGCAGTGGGGCAAAATTAGGACTGAATTTTTTTTATCTTTCATTCCATGGTAAAGAGTCAATAATCCTTAAAAAGTACTAATAAACAAAAAATAAAGGGGTCCAAAATAAATGTTTATTCAATCCAAATACGATTCTGAATGTTTTAAATTTGGGATTTAAGAATTTGATTTGATTTTAGGTGGACTTTTTTGAAACAATTACAAACCTTTGGGGGTTAGTAGTATTTGTTTTTAAAACCCATGGGGCAAAATTATAAAATTTTCAAATTTAACACTAGTAAATTAAAAAAGTTATTTTTTCCAGGGTGGCAGTTGCAACCCCTTGCACCTCTCTAGATCCGCCTATGATCACATGCCCCTATAAAAATAGGGAACGTGATCTTACAACTACAATTCTTACATGTTATCCTTAGGGTACCATTATTGTGCAATGTAGATAGATTGTATGGGCATTTTAATACTACAAATTAGAGAAAGTTTTGGGTGAGACCTGTCCTTGTGGAGACCAAGAGCAGGGGAATGAACATTTACTGTTTCTGCTTGATCTTTTAGTCAGTTTGTTTGATCTTTCAATCAATGTCCTTGAGTATTTTTGCTTTGCCTTGATTTTTCAGTTAATTTGATCTTTCGTTCAATTTGCTTGATCTTTCGGTCAATTTTCTTGATCATTTCTTTGGTCAATTTCACCAACGACAAATTCAATCAAGGAAATCGGCGGGTTTAAAGCTCACCAACGACAAATTCAATCAATAGCAGTCTCATATAATCTTTGGTCTCATTTGAAACAGGTCTCAAATGAGAATTTGCCTACAAATTAAGCATTTATATTATATGAAAATATACTTTACAATCAAATTAGTAATATAAACAATTCTACATACGAAAATACACATTACTATCAAATTGACTCTGGGATACCATGCTCCTGAATCTACCATTTAATTTGCCTTGACTGTATGTATGTATGAACACTTTTTTAAAAAAAAATTTGAATGCATATTAGGAATTTTAAAAGTGTAAATTACCACTGTGAAAATACAAATTTCCACTATCTTAGGACAAATTCTATCTCAATTTGTCTCATTAAGGCCCTGTTTACTAGAGCTTATTTCTTGATGTACTGAACTGAACTGAATTGAACTGAACTAAACTGAAGTGAAAATTGATGTATTGAAAAATGGAATCAGCATGACTGAATTAACCTGAATTTCATCAAATTGCATTTTCACTGAACTGAACTGAACTGAACTGAATTGAACTGAACTGAACTGAATTGAACTGATCTACGGATAAGCTCTGGTAAACAGGGCCTAAATAATCATGTTTAATATATGAAAGATCAAACTTGAAAAGGTAATGATAAGGTTTGAAAGTGAGAAGATCAATAAAAATATAATAAATGATTATGTTTAATAAATAAAAAATCCTTCTTGAAAATAACATTTTCCTCCCTGTCTTTGTTTGGACCCTCCCACTCTCCTACCTTAATATTTCCCGATCGCTGAAAATTATTTTTTAAAATTCCCTCGGACGAATGCAGATGTATTTTCCCGACACAGCATGTACTGCATTTAATCTTGGCCAAATGTGAGAAACATTTGAATGCTGCCTACAAAGTACAAACCCTCTGTGTTCTGAAACTGAAAACACAAGTTGGGAGTCTCGAAAGCTCTACCAATTCGTATCTGTCATGTAAAGCCCCTAACCATTTGTAGTAGAAATTTAACAACTGTCTCTACAGAGACCAACTACTATAAGGGACCGCGTTATCGTTTGAAGTTGACGTGCGTTGATGAGTTTCAACCTCGCCGTCGATGTTAGATTTTAGGTTGTTAGTGTCGCCAGAGGTTAATCGGCTCACATGGACCCGACTTGACACTGAGCTTCGGTATGAATTTGTACGGAATAACAATAATATACAAAGGATTATGAATGATCAAGGAAAAATCAAGAAAATTGGATGAAAAATCAAATTAACTAAGAGATTAAGGCAAAACATGAATGCTCAAGGAAACTGACTGAAAAATCAATTAAACTGACTAAAAGATCATGCAAAAACAGTAAATGTTCATTTGCTTGGCCCTTGGTCTCCACAAACACAGGTGTCACCTGAGACTCTCTCTTTTTAGAGTACTATATTGCCATTGCGATTATTTTGCAGGTTTCTGTTATATCACCATAGTATATAATATATACCTTCTTGCCACCATCTCATTCTTAAAAAACTGTCACAGTTGTGCCGAAAAATAGATCATGATCATTGCTTATTCAATCTTCACCGCCATCCGATATTCATCACTTAATCTTTGCATTAGGGATTCAGCATAATGATATTATTATGTTTCTGTATGGTTTACTTAGCCTTCTAAATTAAGTTAATTACGGTTGATATTGTTAAACAAGCCAAAACAAAAAGGCAAGAAGTTAGAAAAAACCTTTCAATAAGTACGATATTGCGTGGCATTCTTTTCATAGAGAATAGTTTGCTACCTTAATTGGTTTGGGTCAATTCAGTGAGAAGATCAGAGTGACAAGATTAATTAATGACGGACCCCAAAAAAATAGTTTCAGGATAAACCTATGGTACCAAAATCGACATCGCGACCTATGTATACATTGCAACGGAAACTACCTAGCTAGGAATACACATGGCCTGTAATCCAATTCAACTGCTCTGTGGGTGCCTCTTTGTCTTACAAAGTTCGACAAACACCAAGCAACGCTGTTACCGAATTCCTTGACCCCTAAAGACAAAGACTGCCTACAATATTTCGTTTTAATTATGACTGAATTTTCAATTGATCTCGCTGAATAATCATGCTTAATAGGTAAAAGTCCAGTCTTGAAAGTGAGAAGATCATCAACAATGCACTAAATGATCATGTTTAATTAATATGTAGAAGATCCGTTTTGAAAGTGAGTTTATCAACATTTATCCCTAGCTTCAATAGACACTCGTCTCACAGGAGACCTCATAAATTATCATTTTTGATACATTCTCATTAATTATTGTGAGCTTTCATATTTATATCTGATATTTTCACTTTCGAAACCGATATTTTCAGTGAATTTGTCTTAAAGCTTAGACCCACATATCCCAATTCCCATGACTATTTCCTTGCTTAAGTATATGTAAGAACTACAAGTAGATGTAAAGGTGTAAGGCTTCCTTAAAGATGGTTTTAATTTTATTAATATTTTTAGAGAGAGAATGAGAAGAAGAAAAACAGTTAAGAGTTATGTAACATTCGGGTTGCATAATATCTAAGTTGCGAAGAGAAAATAAATCAAAGAACAGAATCAGTGACTAGTAAGAGACAGAATCAGTGGCTTATGTACTACGATTAGTGAAGAAATCAGCCCCATCTTCAACATCATCAGTAAGCACAGTTCCACACTGTGCCATCATTACTCTGTATATTCTCTTCGAACAAATTTCCCCCAACCTTCTGTCTTCTCCAAGTAATCCTTCAGTTGGCAAATCCTTCAATAAACATTCTTTCTCGTGCACCTGACAAAACTTACACATTAGAGTATGAAAAAGGCATCCAAGTTTGACAAGAGACAAGAAGAAGCAATGCAACCACACACTTCGAACCAGAGTCAAGTTTCTATTAATGTTTATGGGACAGAGGGACTATTCGACAATTTGATCATGATTAGGACTGAAGGTTACACTTGGGAGTCAAAGAGAATAACAAACAATGTTCAGGTTGACTACGTTCATGATGCATTTTTTCCTTTTCTAAAATCAAACACATGATTATTCTTAATATTTTAGCATTTCTTTGAACCTCCAATATGATACAGTGATGAATTGGAATGGAAGTGCTAATGAACAATTGAACAGCAGTGCTTACAGCTCTAAAGTCCAACCCCATGTAAGAAGAGGAGCGAGATTGTATGACTGAAAGACACTATTTTTATTATAAATAATCCTTAAGGATGATATCATTCTCTCTGCAAAAGATTGCTAGTAAATATAATGAACCAAGCAAAAGCTTGATTTGCAGACCACCCAAAATGATGCAAGTAAAGTTATCAGTGAGGAAACATATTGTTTCGTTGCAGTCCAATAGCATCACTTACTACCCTTGGTTGTTTGTTGCTCATGCAAGAATATCATTAGACAGTCGGCACTGGAAATATAAAATCGACAAACGACTACACTTTGTACTTCTTATGAAAAATTAAGGAATTTTACTTCTTTTTTTTTTACATCAAATCAGAGCTCACGCAATTTAATCCATGAACTTGGATTTATCTTCAAACTTATAGACAAATCTATGATTTTGCAAAAGAATCAGAGCAGGAAATATGCATATAGTAAAATCAACGTAAGAATTAGCACATTTATTAAGGTAGTTTTTTAAAGCTTAAAGAAAAAAAGATAATATGTCTAATGGCACTCACCGATTTGTTAGGATCCATGTAAACATTCAGAAGAGATCTCATTGAAGGATATTTCTTTGATATGGCAATGGCAAATCGCGGTTGTACCTTTGGTATAGCTATCAATGCTTTTAACCTGAATTCAAATTAAAGGGGCAAATGAAAAGCTGCAACATAGTTATGTAATAACATGTGCTTACGGATAATCTCACATTCTTTGCAACGTTTACACTCCTCTTCTTTTGTCATGTGTGTGTGTGTGTTTCCCTTACTTAATAATATAAACCTATACAAATAGGACCTGTCATTTTAATGACTTTCATTGAGAAAACACAAGCGGGAACATTTGTGGCTTCAAAGTAAACATTTGCTTCAACTAATCACAAATGGGGATTACTGCTATTATTCATTCAGTCCTCGTCATAGAAATTTTATCAATCAATGTTTCAAAATATATATTGTTTCTTCAAAAATGTTTATCAAAAACACGAGATCCTAAATATAGCAAACAACGGAGCAGTTTACAACAAAAAGTATACTATAAAGTTACTTAAAAACTGGGCATATGCACCAAAATTACTTCAAAAGATTAAATGTCTAGATTATGCATTCTAATAACATAAGATAAATGCTTCAAAAGGTTTCATAAATAAGTTTCTCAATCTTTGTTGCACAAGAACCCCATTATCCAACCAAGCCAACGTTTGCACACAAAATATGAACGCGGTTTATGTGTACATTCAGACATATGCAGAATCTCATCAGTCAAGCAAAAGTACTAGCGTGCATTTAAAAGTTCATAATTATTGCAGAGCAGACAAAAAAGGATATGGTGACTGACAAAAAATGTAGTCAGGAACTTTCAACAATATTTCAAATCAACTAACCACATGTCCTTTTTAATGAGGTTTTTGTCTGCACAATCCTTGGGTACAAGAGAGCCATTTGCATTCACTGATAATGGCGTCAACTTCTTTCTGAATTAACAGGCACGCAAATTAGAGAAAGAATCGTAACAGAGGCAAAATAATCAATCTTTCTACCAAAACAAATATTAAGATCTACACAAGTTGTATTTGAGATAGATGCTAGTCAGAGTTTTTTCTAACAAACTCAAACACGTTGAAACTACACAAAATAATCCGGTCTCCTCATAAAATTTCATACTTCATATTTCATGAATCAAGAAAAACATTCAATTTTATTAAAATAAAACTTGAGAGAAGAAGTATTTAAAATTTCAAACCTATATTGACAAGAAGCAAGGCTCAACGTCAAACTGACTACATGCTCAGCTAATTCAGCTTCATCAGCACAGAGTCTAGAATGTACCCCAACATGGTGAGTCGTTAATTTTGCCAAGACCTGGAAATTAAATAACCAGAGAATCAAGGGCTATTAGCATGAATTGTCATGAGATATACTTCCAAGTATAATGATTCTGACGAATATGCTGACCTCCTCTATTGGTGGGCGCTCCCAACCTTCAGATTTTTCAGGATTTTTAAAACAAGCTTGTTCCCTGCCAGAGCAGCAGATTATGCATAAGAGTTGCCAGATAAATTCACAACTAAATAACCAGAGAGCTGCTAAAGCTAAAACCAGGGAGATGAACTGAAAAGAACTGCTAAAGCTATAACAATAATCCAGACCAGCAGCTTAATCCATTTCTATTTCGCTCATGAAAAGGTATGCAATAATGTCATCGAGGAAAGCACCATTTATTAATAATGCAAGCATTTACATCAACAGAAACAGAGACTTGACTATATACCTTCTATTGATATAGGCCATGAGCCTACTCACGAGAAAACAAATTTTATAATATGGATATTGATGTTGGATTTTAAAAACTTGACTGAAAAGTGTTCCAGTCTGGATAGCATTGCAGAACTCTTCAGCACCATATACAAGTAACACATACCGCACATCTTGAACGGATGAATTCTGCAGACATGGTATGAAGTCAAATTCATTCTTTTATTTATAAATTAATTTAGCACACATAAGGATACGTAAGGAAGCAACTTTGAAAAAACTGAGAGCATACAGCTCCTCAAAAAGCAAATTCTGGCATGTTTGTATAACACTCATCTCCCAAGAGCCAAGATTTAAACCAACCTACCCCGACATTTTAAAAGCCACAACATATGGTTTCTTAGCAACACCAGTATAGGGAGGGAACATGTCTAAACATATTTTACTATTATTCTCATTTATTATTGATGCCTTCCTCAATCAATCTCATTATTATTCAGAAGGACAAAAGTAAATCAAATTGCCGCTTTAGGAACCAAAACATAGCAAAACAAAGACTTTAGGAGCCAACGAGGCCACAATATAAATTTTAAAAAATCTTTACAAGCCAAAAATGTGATTACTTGATAATTCCCCCCCACAGTTTTATGATTTAGAGTACTGCACTGCACGAATCATAAATGAGGTATTGGAAAAGGAAAAAGCAAATAAGAAATGTGTCTTTACCGGTGACAATTCTTCAGGAGTTTTCATTGACCATACAATAGATCTTTCAATAGGATTTGAAGCTACTTGGTATGAAAGGCCTTTTTCCACAAATCGTGTAAGCAGCAGTCCTTCAAAATAATGCAATTTACATCATCTTCTCGGAAAATAAATACAAGTAAAAATGAATATATTAAAGTACTAGTTGAATTATCAGTTAGCATACCTCCAACAGACCCAGTTCCAACTACTTTATTGTCTATTTGAGCCACAATGGATTTTTGGGCAAACTTTCCTTTTTCCCACTTCTGCTTTTCCCTTTGTTGTTTTTTCAATTCGGCAGCTTCAGCTTTTTCAGCTGCTTTTTTCAATTTCTCTTGCTGTAGATTAAAGCTCGGTGAGAAAGCTCACCACATTAACTAGATATGTAATTCAAAATTAAGCAGTACATCACTTACTTTTTTCAACTCTAAAGCTTCAGCTTTTTTGATTGCTTTGTTCAATTTCTCTTGCTGTAAATTGCTATTGATCAGACTAATTTAAGAACTTATATTATAACCAAATTGTGATGCTGAAAGATACATACTTCTTTCATACGCAGTCTTTCTTCCTTTGATGCTACTGAAGCATCTACATGATTTTTTGAATTTTTTGTATCGTTCTGCTGACATTTTAGCTCAGAGACTGCATCAATATTCAAGGATCTCTCACATTCAGCATCAGGAAAGCTATGTACCTGAACAGATTTAATAAAACAAAACTTAAAGTCATTAGTTGAAGAAATCCCATCAACATATAGGAAGAACAAAACAAAGTAAAGATCGCAGAGGAAGAAGAAATTAAGCATAAAAGTTTATTTGCACTTCCAACTTCTTGCAACAAGGGACCTTTTTAAAGGACTATAGACCTCAGACAATTTACAGTCCAAGTTGGTTATATTGATCTTGAAAGCATCTAAAAGTGTAGCTTTAAGAAGTTAGTAGAAAACTCCAACTTCTCAGAATTGTCAGTTGCAATTTAAAACTACACAAAACACCTCGCACAAGTAGCAAAGAATGATGGAAGTGCTTGATGAATATTTTATTTTGCTTTCAAGGTAATCCAAGGAAAAAAAAAAAACCAAATGCCATTGCAGTGTATACACCATACAACCCCAAATGTAAAGCGAAACTTAATTTTCTTAGAAGTTGCAGAATATCAGAAAATAATGAACAACCAAGTCAGATTATTAAAAAGTACAACTTTTACAGCCATTACAATGGTCAATTCAACTTCTTGATTAAACTCCAGAAGCATCATAGGTATCACTAGATGTATCACGCCATGGAAAGTTAAGAGTATTCCCAGAAATATGAATATGAGTTATCTATCATCATAAGAGGACAGCCACGTTTTTAGCTATTCCATCTACTAACACTGTTTGTCAAGTAAAATCCCCAATCCTGATATTCTGAAATAGTCCGTGGACATTTGAGCAACCTAAAATAAGCTTAGGATAAATAATTCTTCAAAATATAATAATGATATATACGTTTATGGTTTACCTTACTACTAATTAAAAATAGCAGTGGGTATGCTTTTTTATGCGATGTGAAATATACGTGGGCACAAAATTTAACACATCAGAGTACTGACAATTAAGAATTTATTTCTTGTGAAAAAAGAAAGAATAATTTTGCCGAAGATATCCCCTTTTAAAATATTGAAGGCCAACTCTCTATGTTCAAGCACACATACCTGAGATGAGTGATTTTCCTCTGAATTCGGAAGAGAACCTAGTTTGGGCTTATTCAACTGATTTATCTCATCTACAGGAAATAATTTTTCTCATTTAGAGAGAGTAAATTAAATTGACTGTGACAGATCAACTTATCCATATTCTGATATTATTAATAGTGTTAGTTGAAGAATAATCACTCACCGAAACAAGTTGTTGACTCAAAAAATCTTGAATTAAACCTCAATGTTTTTGTGAGATGCAAGTGAGAACTTTCTGCTTCTGCAGGTTCCTCCTGACACTCCAATCCTCTGTCAGACTCACTATCAGATCCCAAAACTATCAATCCATCTGAAAAAAAATTAAAAAATATATTCAGAAAAATACTAAGTAAGAACATATCATCAAGTATGATGGAGACATGGATAAGCTTGGTAAAATGTTTTTCAAGAAAGAATCAGTGTCCTCTTGGCCTGTTACTCTAAAATCCCAATCAACATGTTCTTCAAGACCTTGAAAGATGACATGCTACTAATCCAATAACACTTTCAGAACAAAAGGCAGACATGCAGACATAATAACAAGAGCTCCATCCCCCATGTTAACTGACTCATTTTGTAGTTAATACTACTGCAAATAACCGAGCTTTCTGATTCATCTAATAGCTTACCGAAAAATTGACATGCTAGAAGACGCGTGGTTTGAGGTTTTACTGTTAGCAGTGTTAAGTGTACAACAAAGACAGTGGCAACAGAGAACAGACAGAAAAGTCCTTTCTACTGTAATGAAAAGTGGTAAATTCACATATCACATTCTTGAATATAAGTAGTGCATTCTGTAATTCTAATACTGTAGGGAAAAAAACAGCATGAAATTAATTGCTATAGACAGTGATATAACAAAAAAGACGTTTGAAATCAGGACAAAAGAAGGAAGATAATCCTAATCACATCACTTCAACAAGAAAAGCAAAATCCGTAAAAATTGCTCTAACCTGGAGACAAGCCATCACATTTTAGTTGTGAAATGGAAGAAACGGCATGGTTGCGTCTGGTCATTGGAACTTCCAGTTTTGACAATTCTGATACTGGTGCCCCACCAACGATAGATGGTGTCGAGCTGTCACCTACAGGAGAATGTTTCCTACTGTTCAAATTTCAATTGATCTCAATCTAATATTGTATTTAGAAACTAAATGTCCTCATAAAATGGTCAATCCTTAAAATAAAACAATTGATTAGATGCCTTTGTGCTAACAATTGGGAGGGATGTCTTTATCTGATCACATAAACTCCTGCAAAGATAATGCTCCATGGAAAATCCCATATACTTCTATCAGAACCTCTAGATTTTAGGTAAATGAGCAAAGCCCCATCATAAACTGAATGCTTGAAGGAAGTGGAAAAAGCCATATAACTTGTTTTAAATGAGATGGAAAAGTGGAAAATCAGATTTTTCGCACAGTTCAGTGACCCCTTCAGAAGTAGCAATGCAGAAACTGTTAAATATGAACTAGTCCCAAGTCACCACCTTAAACGATGATGACATGCATATAAGATCTTGGGACTCCACTTATCACCAATTAGTTTTAAGATGGTAGCCCTACATTTTTTCAACTTAACAGAATCAGAATCACTGTCCAGGATGCCTGAGTGGTACATGACACAATAGGGTATATAAAAACAACTCCAGGATGAAATGAGTTGCTTAAGATAGTGATAGCCGAAAAGATGTCTAAAGTCAGATCCTCGTTGAAGAACCAAAAACCTAAAGGGGATTTGTTTTAATAACAGCACAAAACCACATAAGTGGAAACAGCAATTCGCTTACAAAATAAACTTCCCATTCACAGCTTAATTAAAAATGACAAATGTTACTCTCACCTGGAGACAAGCAATCAAACGTTGTTGGTTGAAAAGAAGAAATGACACGTTGACGTTTGCGAGGTTTAGACAATTCCGACATGGGTGTCTCACCAACAATAAAAGGTGTCGAGCTGGCACCTACAGAATAGAACATTTCATAATCTGAGTCAAAAACACAACAAATACAGAGCTCAAACTAAATATCTAAAACACAAGAATCTTCCCTCAAAACAAAAATAAGAATTAGGAAGAGTAAAAAAATTAATCATCAAGTATCACAAAACACTGAAAGAATTAAGCATAAAATAAAGAATCCTTTACCCAAAGAAGTGTAGGAGCATTTTTTAACGTGCAAGGTGCCTTCAACAGAGACTGCAGTAGTGGGTCCCGGAGAGACGTCGTCATCAATAACAAACATTGGAATACCATGGCTCGTATCGGAGGTATTAGATAACCGTGGTTTCTTCTTCTTGGACAATTGAGAGACGGGGGTGCAGAGGTTGATGCAAACGGATTCGTTGAGGGGTTTGGGGGGTATTGACGTAGCCCTATCCTCATCCTCCTCCTCGTCGTCGGACAGGAGGTTCACCGTGATCGGCTCTGACATTTTGATGAAACCTTTGAATCAGATTTTGAGCGCGGGATTGCAACCTTGGGGATGCTCCAGTTCGGTCAAATTAAAACAAACTAATTTCAGAAAACTCTCTCCATTCCCAAACTCTCATATGGTGATACTGGGTCGGTCTAAAAATTGGTCAATAAACTGTATTTATCATAAATATCATTAAAAATAAAAAATGTTTCATCAATTTGTTTGACAAATGTTTTAGTTTTCTCATAACGGTTTTTCTAACGAGTAACGTGAGTAAGATTCCATCGATAAGTGTAGTTTTACTCTTGTTAATTGTGTTGATAATAATTACCTCATAAAAATGCTTCGTTGTCTGTATTTACTTTTGGGTTACGTGTGGTAATCTTAATTACATCATTTAAGTACGTGGTTGTCTGTGTTACTGGTGATAAAATTATATTTTTGGTCACATGATTGATGATTATTTATTGAAAATAAAAATAGCTGATGTACCTAAATCAAAAACGTGATTTAACCACTCAAAATTGGAATGTAATTTTTTTTATAATTGGTATGATATTCTAATTGTTATGAAGTCAATAATATTTTATAAATTTAAATATGAAATAATTGTCATGTGGAATATTATTGAATCATTGATATATTACAATAGACAAAAATAATATTTAATCAGAAAATTTTATAGAAAATTTATTGTTTAATAAATACATTGAAAAGTTTAGTTATCCAAATTCGAGTATACTTGGTGTTGAAGTTGAATAATAACATTTTTATAAGTAAATTTTAAAGAATAAAATAAGCCATATGAAATAATCTATGTTGTTTAAATAAGCCAGTAGAAAAGCATACGCGCCGAGTAATTATGATGCGACATACCTTTACCAAGTAAAATACAATTTATTGCCGTTGGCACGGACAACCATTCAAGGTGGTGTAATTACGATAACACAATTAACAAGAGTAAAATACACTTACCGATGGAATCTGACTCACGTTAACGAGTGCCCTAGGGCACTCGTTAGAAAAACCGTTCTCATAAATGTTTCATCTAACATTATAGTTTTCTCTACTATTTTTGTTGATCAATAATAGAATTCACTCTTTACTTTAACTATATAATTAACAATTCACCGCTTTGCCGCCACCTTAAAATTCACTCGACATCAACCCTCCACCACTTCACCTCTCACTGCCATATAAAAGGCTATCAATCCGGCAAAGCTGAACTAAAAAATGTGATCGAAAACGTATTTTGAACACGACCATGATTACATTTATTTTGAGAGAATTTTATATAAACCCCAACGTTTTTCAAAATACCAGTTTGGCCCCTATCGAATTTTGGTGTCAAAACGACCCCTAACCTTACGTTATTTTCTCATTTTGACCCCCTAGCCCTAACATTGCCGTTAAATCATTTTTTCATCCATTCTTGGAAGTGTATGGCTGTCTTTTTGGCCCCTAAATTGTTTTGGCCCCCCTAAATTTTTGAAAAATATAAGTTTAACAACGATTGAATTTTGTTTTGATTAGGGTAATTAATTGATTTATTATTTAGCAAAATTAAATTCCATAACACTAAAATTAATCTAGAGAGTTTATTTATTCTAACTCAAATAATAATATAATTATAATTAATTGATGGTTAAAATAATTGTATAATAACACCTAATATCGTAAAAATTGGTCTCCTTTTGATCTGCCCTTACCGTAAGGTACCCTTGTTTGAGACTTTCTCGTGTTTTCAAATAAGAAACTACCCTAATCACCCTAATAAGAATAAAATTAATAGCTCGCGGAAGAACAAAATTAAAATTAATTACTCTTATTTAGACAAAATTCTACCCATTTGTTAATTTTGTAAGGAATCTCTTCATATTTACATATATCACCTCCAATTTCATCTTCATATTTACATATATTTAATGAACAAAATCAACATTAAATATCTAATATTTAATATGAAGATTATAGTTCAAAATTAACATTGATATTAAATTCACTATCGTTCAAAATTATAGTCTCTTCATATTAAAATTCTATCTACTATCGTTCAAACTCCGTGTGATTGTACATGAGCATGTACAGTGAGAAAAGTCTAAAAATATGAACGTGATTGATGTTGAAATTAAAGATATTAGAGTTCAAAAAATAAATAAATAAATCGGGCTAGTGTATATTATAATAAAAATAAATCTTGTTAGAGAAATTGATTATTTAAATATTTCAAAAAATACATTGGTAGAAAATGCATTTTCCAAATATTTCATTAGGTAATTAATTATATTGATATTTCACAATTATTCTTGAGTAATACAGCATGAAACACAACTATTATGGGTATTATGGGGTCAAAAAAATTTAAGGGGCCAAAAAAAGTTAGGGGGCCAAATGCAGCATGAATCAAACAAGTTAGAGGCCAAAAAAACAGTCATGCCCTTCCAAGAATGGATGGAAAAATGATTTAACAACAAGGTTAGGGCTAGGGGGTCAAAATGAGGCAAAACGTAAGATTGGGGAACCGTTTTGACACTAAAAATCTATGGGGGCCAAACTGGTAGTTTGAAAAACGTTGGGGGTCTGTATAAAATTCTCTCTTTTATTTTTACTAAATTGTCAAATAAAAAAAATTAGAGGGATATTGAAACATTTTAAGTAAAAGGGTGTTTGGAAATTTTAAGTAAAGATGACATATTTTTATGTGATGTCTAAAGTGAAACTGATGAAACTGGTTACCCATCTCTTATGCAATTTCCTTTGCCACATGAAAAATATATGGGAAGATATTATCGGAATACAAGAACGTGATATAAGTCATAAGCACCAAACCCTAAAGCATGTATGTTCGAAAAATGTATGTTCTCTAACGTTGGACTTTTACAATTAGGGTTTTAATCACACTTTCAATACTCGGAGCTGCTACCATTGGGTGGCTCCGAGGATTTGTTTTGCAGGCTCAGGTGAACAGGTTGATCCTCGTCAAGGCCTCGGCCGATTCCAAACACCCCTCGAATATTAACAATACTCAAGGTAAAGATCTAAACTGAATTTTTAAGTATAACATCTCAGTTTAATTAATGCAGTATGTATTCTGTCATCAAGTTGTTTTTTTTAAGGTGGGCAAATGCCCTTACACAAAGACCGAATTTGATACAAGATCTTACTCTATACTAATTTAATCATACTTTACCATTCTCCACTGATCCAGTATGTCAAATGTTACAGCTTAAAAGCTTACCTCACCGGCCGGATCCTTACCTCACTCAAATGTTTCAAAGCCCCATTTCCCTGCACGGACAGCTTCTTTCTTCTCAGATCCGGCGCTCTCGGCTCACAGCTTGCAGTCGCCTAGGATGGCCGCTCCACGTGGTAATCTGCTTCTTCAAAAATCCTAACTAGCTATGAATTTCTTGTGGTCATCGTGACTAATAACTTCGTGTTCTGTATTTAATCATCCAGAAATCGACGTTCTTTTCCTCTCCGCTGCCCGCACGGGAGATGTGTCAATGCTTCAGAGTGCGTACGGTTCACATTTTTGTGTTCTACTTATGATTTAGAATGTGTTCTATTCTGGTGTATTTAACCGTATTATATAGTTTCTTTCTCCTGACTAGGGCTGTCGGAGAAGTATGAAAATGGAGAAGGGCCTGGGAAGGTTCGATACACTAGGCTGAGGTCACCTGATGGCTATAATGCTCTTTACCTGGCTGCTCAAGCTGGGAAGATACCTGCTTGCAGATTTCTCATCCGAAGTCTGAAATTCGACGTCAATGAAGCAGCTGCCGCTTGTGTTGCTAATGGTAATGTTTGTTAATCTAGTTGTTTTTACAGTTGTACTTTATTAAAATAAATTTATTTGATCATGCCTAGGCTGACCTAGTGTTAGTCTAGGGGCAAGACTTTAGGTGTATTAGTTGAAGGCCTTACATTGAGCTTCTGTAGGAGTTTTATTTAGAGAGTTTGGGTACAAAATGTGTATCTTTGTTGTTTTAGACGTGTAAGGAGAATATGTCATCTTCTAATATTCTCTATCAATCAACCAGAAACTGTGCGTGTGAGAGTGAGTTTATATGTATATGCCGAAACATATTTTCTGGAAAGGGCCTTTTACAACAGTAATTTGATATTTCTCTTGGAATAATATAGTACTACATGATTATATGAGTTACAGCTTCCATTTTTATTTGCAGGGAACACAGCATTATTTCTATCTATAGAGAATAAGCATCGGCCTACTACTATCTTTCTGCTTGAAAATGGTGCAGATATTACCAAGCGCAACATTTTTGGCATTGTACCCTGCTGTTAAGAATGGTCTGCCTCCCTTCCACATCTTTGTTGTTACAATGGGTTATTTCTTGTGTTTTTTGTAACATTTGCTGTTACTTATCCCGAATGCTTTCCTAAGGGTCTAAGGAGATGGTTAAGCTGTTACTGTCAAAGGGAGCTGATTTGAATGCCAAGTCTGATTGGGGAATGCCACTGCACTACATGGAAATCATGATGTTGTGAAATATTTATTGGAACTTAAGGCAAATGTGAGTAAAACACCAATATTGTCCTATACTAGTTTAAAACTTTATTCTTTCTAGTATTGTTTGATCTGATATCATCTTACCTTTGTGCTACAGCCAAACCCTACTATTTCACATTATGAGATGACTCCACTTTTTGCTCCCCTGAAAGCTAAATCAATGGAGTGTGTGAAGCTGCTACTGGAGGTGTTCTCCTTTTTTGCAAATTATTTGCCGACTTTTTGAAATCTGTTCTACACATTTTATTCTGCCTTGAATTCTGTTTTGATGGTGAATCTTTGAATTCATCTGATGCAGGCAGGAGCAGATTCAAGTCTTCATTGTTATATGACAACCCCTCTTAAATGGGCAGCATGTCAACTAGATGCAGAGTTTGTTAAGATTTTGCTGGAAGCTGGTGCAGACCCCAACACGCCAGACTCTGTGAGTTGCCTTATCCATGAAGTGTAGCATCTTGGTGACTTTGTGTCTATTCATTACTTTTGAATTTGGATATTTATTTTTTCATTACACTTTCTAGAATGATTGAATGTAACCTGCACAGGGACTTAATTTCTTTTGGAATCTATGGACCGTTCTAGATATATATATATATATATATATATATATATATATATATATATATATATATATATATACGAATTTCTGTTTGCGTATAATACGTGTATAAATAAATAAATATATATAGAGTGCAAGCTTCAGTCCTTTTTCTAGTGGGATTTAGTGTGCTTGTGCATTCCAAATATTGACTATGACTTCTTCAATAGGTGGGCAACAAACCAATAGAGTCAGCAGCATTTGTTTATCGCAGTGAGACGGTAAAGCTTTTATTTCCAGTTACCTCTCCAATTCCAAAATATCCTCATTGGAGTGCCAGTGAAGTAATTAAGTATCAAGCGACAATGGAAGCAGCAATTCAGGTAATTAAAAAAAAAAAAAAGTCCAAGTTCATACTCGAATGATTCATCTTCAATGCTGTGTATATTAATCATAGAACTATTCCTTCAATGCTCTGTCAGAAAGGGGGACTTGCAGTAACTGCTGTGCCTAACCTTCTAATTGTTACTAGCTTTAGACTGTCATTTTATCCCTTAGAGCTATCTGTATCCATTAATCTTTTTCTGTAGGCAGCATTCAATACTTGATGGAAGCAGATTTTAATTATAGCTTAGGAGATCCAATGTTTTTCAGTGGAACACAATGCTGGGGAAAAGATAATAGTATACTTCTTTGGGTTAGATTTATTGTCTCTTTGATTTGAACTATTCATTCTGAAAGATCATGTTTATATTTTAGAGGGAAAAAGAATGCATACATTATTTTGCCAAAACCTGGTTCATTGTAGAATTCTGTGCATTGTGTACTAGTAGTATTAATCAATTATTTTGTCTGGTAGGTTCCAGTCTAATCCAAAAGCTCTAGAACCTCTTCCTATAATTCTGCAGTTCTTTAAAGACACCCTGTTTCTGACCAATTTTTTCCTTGTAATTTTTCGGATCATCAGTACGCGTGTAGGTTTAAGAAGGTCATTTAGTTGGCAAAAGCAAAAGCCATAGAGGCTTTTCGGAGAAAAAATTATGCTGATGCAATCGATTGGTATTCAATGGTAATATGCTGTAGCTTTATGACAAGAATAGCTTGTACACTTTCATATGATTTTTTTTTGTTTGAGGAATATACTTTCATATGTTCTAGATCTTCTCACATCAAGTAGCACATCATTCTTCTATCTGAAATTAGTTCCTTTGCTAACTTCATTATCGGGAGGTGCAGGCTAACCTTTACAAGTTTAAACACTGGAATGAGGAATACTATCAAAACAAGAGCCCTGATTATCGTATATAGTTCTGGGTGATTTCTCTGGTAAACAAGTCCCCAGAGTAGATATCTCCGACTGCTTTTTTATTGCTTCTGGCCCTGTTGGTAGTCTCTTTCTGAATGGATGATTGAGGTTTTAGAAGTATGTAGCTTCCTCTTTTTTTTCTGTTAAGTAGGATATGAAGTTTGAACCCATTTACAGAGGTCTTTGTTAAAATCAGTAGAATGAATTCTACATTTTATTATGATTAGCTTGTGGCTGTTGTGTATTGTGTTAATCTCCTTCCCACTAAATTTTATTTTATGATAAATTCAGTTTTTAATTGATGGTTTCAAATAATTTTGGCCCCATACCACACATTTTCAATTCCATCACTAATTAGGTGGAGAAGTTTCACAATCAAACTATTAATTACTCCACTAAACAGACAAAACATAACCCCATTCACACCAATTTAATTGCATGAGGCGATCTTTTGCAGCCAGCCATATCTCCTCATTTTCAAATCATAATCGCACTAATGAGAGCCTTGACCCCATGAATCCATGATAGACTTCCATTATAGACGCAAAAACTTATGCATAGGCTCCATGCATATACCCCCAATGTCTCCATTGCCCCAATAAAAAAACAATACATATACTCCGTCCCTCCCAATCATAACTGCACATGTAATTTACTTAGTCAAAATTGATAAAATTGATGTATAGGTATTATCACATGATGTAGTTGTGAGTTGGTAGTAATATATTCTCAAAATATCAATTTTTATTAATTATTAATTATATAGACATTCGGATTAAAAAATAAATAAATTATATAGACATCTAAAAAGTTATGTGCAGATTTAACTGGAATGGGGCCGGAGGGAGTATACATATATTGGAGCCGGGATGCATTAATCATTCATAACTAAGTGAAGCATTTGAGGGTTTCACATGGTGATGGAGAAAAGCAAATCATTTCCAAACTACTCATCAACATACGTAGCAGTAGATGAGGGGTTTGATTTTGAAGAGAGTGGGAAATCTTACAGCTTCAACGGCCCTGATGATAATCCAGAGATCAAGAGAAGGAAGAGAATTGCAGGCTACAACATGTATTCCAAGGAAGGTAAGCTCAAGTCATCTTTCAGGAACAGCTTTAGATGGATCAAGAACAAGTTCATCGACCCCTACTTTGATTGATATTCTTCGTCAATCATCGTCACCAACGAATCAACTGCTTGTGATGTTTATACAGGATTTTGAGAAGAGTTTGGGTGCGTAGAATTGTACATACATCTTGGTAAACTTGTGCTTGTGTTGCTGTATTTGCCGTAGTTGAAGAAAGTAAGGCTTTTTTGTCATAAATAAATATATTATCATAGAATCTACTGAGGTTAGAGAAGAAAATAGAATAGTCATATTGTTATATTAGTAATATAAAATAGAATATAGAATATATACATTTTCTTATTATACTTTGTATTGTATTGCATCTATCCCACATCGGAAGATGGAGGATAGTCCTATAAATACTGTAATCATCCTCTTGGATGAATTGCTTTTTGATGATAATATGAAGTGCCATGTAAATACTATTATCACCTTATTATATTTTATATTTTATCATGGTATCAAGAGCTGTTCGTTCCTGGACTTGACTACTACATGTCGTCGTTGAGTTCCCGTCGACCGCTACTAGCCGCCCAGAGTTGCCGCCGCTAGTTGACTTTGGAATCATCGGATTGCTAATTACTGACCTACTTACTGAAATTTGCTGACCGTTCGACCGCTGCTAGCCACCTTCGTGTTGCCGCCGCTAGTTGATATTCGTTACCTTTGTGTTGCCGCCGCTAGTTTATATTCGTCACTGATTTGTCGATTACTACTAATATACTATTTTTTACTCTACTAATATACTGTCCAACTGCAATGTGCTTACGGCCCGTACCTTGCACTTGCGGAGGCGTAAAAGGATTATGGAATCCACACGGACCACCGACATACTACCTGATGGGCCCTTACATACCTTTACTAGCCGAACTCTTTCGGCCTTACCCTTACTAGCCGAACTCTTCTGGCCTTACCCTTTACTGTATTTTTTTTACTACTGATGATAATACTACGAAGATTGAAATTGATACAAGATATTTTACTACTGATGCTGATTGAAGACTATGGAGCCAATGACGAGGAGACACTATACTCGGGTTTTTTTAATGAGGTGGTGTTCTCCGTCTGACAATAATTTCATGATCTTTTTCGCAAGTTGGACACTCTTCATCATCGTGGTCCAACTTGAGGGAGGGTATTGAGGTTAGAGAAGAAAATAGAATAGTCATATTGTTATATTATGAATATAAAATAGAATATAGAATGGGAAGGGATCATTTAACACCTTTATTTTTACACATACTTTTACACATGATCTTGACCTTTCCCTATAATTTGATCTAATGGCTGACATTTATTGTATTTCCTTATTTTCTTTTATTATTTTTTTCCTTTGTTTTTGATATTTCCTCTTTTTCCCTTATTCCTTTTTCTTCTCCCATCTTCACCGATTTCGCCTGCAACTTGACTGCGATGATGGCAACTGTATTTTCTTTTATTTTCCTCTTGATTGAAGAGAAAATCACATACCTAGTGAATCTTACTGGGAAAGGTTTCTTAGCCTTTGGTTTGACAATCATAGAACTGATTAAATAGGGTTTAGAATTTTTTTTCTTTTTGAAAAGAAAGGTTTAAAAAGACTTTGATTTCTGGCTTATGGGAATGGATTGGGAAGAAATCAAAAGGTTAGGTTTGATTAGGTTTCTGAAAAAATTAAAGATCGTGAAAGAACTCATTCAAAAAAATATTTTGATCGCAAAGAACTCATTCAATTAGGTAGTTTAGTATAGATAGAACTCATCAAAGAAGAAGGGATGAAGAAGATTAATAAACACGAATTGACTTTTGAATTAAGGAAGATGAAGAATAAATAAGGATGGATTTGAACAACCTGATTTAACATCTGAGGTAAAAACGTGAATTAATATTGCTGATTGCTGAAACGACTGTCAAAAAACAGGAAAAGATTGCTGAAACGGATTCATGTGAGAAACAGAAGGAGAAACAGAGAAGTCATGATGAAGAAAGAAAGGGAATAAAATCGGATGCAAACAACAAAGAAGGAAAGGAAAAATAAAAACTCATTAAAGAAAATTAATAAATTCCTAATTACTTTAACCATTAGATTAGATGAAAATGAAGGGTTAAGATTATGTGTAAAAATATGTGTAAAAATAAGGGTGTTAAAGGACACTCTTCATCATCGTGGTCCAACTTGAGGGAGGGTATTGAGGTTAGAGAAGAAAATAGAATAGTCATATTGTTATATTATGAATATAAAATAGAATATAGAATATATACATTTTCATATTATACTTTGTATTGTATTGCATCTATTCCACATCGGAAGATGGAAGGATAGAAGCTCCTATGTATCCCTATGTATCGGAAGATAAAATACAAAATATAATAAGGTGATAATAGTATTTACATGGCACTTCGTATTATCATCAAAAGGAAATTCATCCAAGAGGATGATTACATTATTTATAGGGATACATAGGAGCCTCTATCCTTCCATCTTCCGATGTGGGATAGATGCAATACAATACAAAGTATAATAGGAAAAAATATATATTCTATATTCTATTTTATTTTCTCCTAATATAACAATATGACTATTTTATTTTCTTCTCTAACCTCAATAGAATCCAATCTGGATCTTATAGAACCTATGATTCCAGAACTCAGAATAATTAGTTGTACAGTGAAAACACTTTTATTTTTGTTATTTCTTCATAGAAAAGTTTAAAATCCCGTGACTGAGAGAAAGGGAGTTTGTGAGGGGTTTAGGTTTTAACCAGTTGTGATAGAACTGTTAATGAAGATATGTGTGATTTGTGTAGGGGAACTTGTGTGGTAATGAACTTTTATTTTTTCCCATTTCAGTTCTATCCTCCAATATATGGCAGTTTTTTTAAAAAAATTTGTGGATAGAACTGTGATTTTTTACCACGTAGTTAGGTCCTGAATAACAGTTCATTACCACACAAATAACAGTTCACAACTTAAAAAAGATTACTGTTAGTAAATAGAATATTTACTGAATATTAGTTAGCATATTTAGAATATATTCTTTCTGTAATTATCTGTTATATTAGGTAATCTAGTTGTACAGACCTCTATTTATATGAATGAATACAGAAAGCTCAGATGAGCAATTCAGCCATTCAGTATTGCATTCTAACATGGTATCACAGCCTTAATCAATTTTTTTGTATCTTTTTCTCTTTTTGATCCTATGGCCTCGGCTACTACTCCCACCGGTGATCAGACTCCACCACCACCACCACCACCACCAAAACAAAGCTTCCATTCCGCGCAATCTGTCACCAACATCCGAAATCAAATTCCCCTTATTCTTGATCTCCATAAGGTCCAATACCACACATGGGCTGAACTTTTCCAAATTACTGCTCGCGCACACAGCGTGCTTCATCACATTGACGGCTCACCTCGACCTTCTGATGTTTCTGAAGACACTTGGAACCAGCTTGATGCCATAGTTCTCAGCTGGATTTACGGTACCCTCAGCGAGGATCTTCTCCTCACCGTCATCCAAGTCGGATCATCTGCGCGTGCTGCCTGGCTTCGTGTCAAGGGTATTTTCCACGACAACAGCACCGCTCGAGCAGCCGATCTCGAAAGTCGTTTCATCAATGCTCGTTTAGATTCTTTTCCCTCCGTCTCAGCGTATTGCCAATTTCTGAAATCACTGGCAAATCAGCTTGGAGATGTCGAGGCCCCAGTTAGCGAACAACGCCTTGTTCTGCAACTTATCAACGGATTGTCTTCATCATACGACACTGTTGGCAGCATCATCAGTCAGATGTCGCCTCTTCCTTCGTTTTCCGTCGCCCGGAGCATGCTCACCCGGGAGGAATCTCGCCGGAGCCGCCACATGGAGGAGAACCATGTCATGATTGCAGCCACTACTCCGCGACCGTCCACTGGTGCCGAGCACAACTCGGCTCGTCGAAACCGATCGCGCGGCCGTCGAAATTCCGGCCAAAACAGCACAAATCGGCTGCCATCCGGAGCTTTCAACTCAGGTCCGCGACCAATGCAACCGGCGGCCTGGTTCCCAACGGCGCCGGCGGCATCTTGGCCGAGTGGATGGGCCCCACCGCCGTGCGCTTACCCTACTGCGGCGGCATCATCGGGCGGTCAGATCTTCCCGTCGGCGGCGCAGCAGACTCCACAGGCGCAGGGATCTGGACTTCTTTCAGGCCAGCAGCTGGGCCTTGGGCCGTTTCAGCCCGCGAGTCCTGGGTACTTTGCGGGTCAGGCCGCGGGTCCTGGGTACTTCGCGGGTCAGGCCCTAATTGGGTCTCATCTGGGCCAGCCGATTCTTGGGCCAACTTATCAGCATTTTGGGCCCCTCCAGCAGCAGAGTTTTGGGCCACAACAGCCCAGTCCACCAGCATTTTCTCCGGCTTTCAGCACGACTTCGCTGCAAACACCTTCCGACAATTGGTACATGGACACCGGAGCATCTTCTTCACCTATTCTTTTGGATCTTGTTCATCAAATTTCCCCAGATACCTCACCCATGCCATCCCCACCATCCCCACCTCGGTCCTCGCCCACTTTCAGTCCGACTACCCACTCACCTCCTCCACCTCCTCCTCCTCGTCACCCAATGACGACACGCCTTAAGGCTGGCATTTCCAAACCTAATCCTCGCTACAACCTCTTGGCTTCTTCTACTCAAGTCTCCCCTCTTCCTAAATCTCCGCTACAAGCCCTGCAGGACCCCCATTGGCGTGCCGCCATGAATGATGAGTTTAATGCTCTTATTAAAAATGGTACTTGGGACTTGGTTCCGAGGCCGGCTGGTGCTAATATTGTTCGCTGCATGTGGCTATTTAAGCATAAGTACAGGTCTGATGGCACACTTGAGAGGTACAAAGCCCGTCTGGTGGTTAACGGTAAGTCTCAACAGGTCGGAGTGGATTGTGATGAGACGTTTAGTCCCGTGGTTAAACCGGCTACCATTCGGCTCATTCTCAGCATCGCCGTCTCTCGGTCGTGGCCTATTCACCAGTTCGACGTGAAGAACGCTTTCTTACATGGGGATTTGCATGAGACCGTTTATATGCATCAGGCTCCTGGTTTTTCGGACCAGCGTTATCCAGGCCAGGTTTGTCTTCTGCGCAAGTCTCTCTACGGGCTAAAGCAGGCACCCCGAGCTTGGTACCACCGTTTTGCTACTTATCTTTCCAGGATTGGTTTCCGTGGCAGTCAGAGCGATCACTCGCTCTTCATATACACCTTCCGGAATGAGACAGCATACTTGCTCTTATATGTTGATGACATCATTCTCACCGCCTCTTCTGATGCCCTGCTTCACCGCCTCACAGCATTGCTTGGTGCTGAGTTTGCTATGACGGATCTCGGCCCTCTGAGTTACTTTCTTGGTGTTTCTGTGACTCGATCCGAGTCAGGCCTTTTCTTGTCTCAACAGAAGTATGCCAGGGATATCATTGATCGCGCCAAGATGACTTCGTGCAAGCCTGCTACTACACCTGTGGACACCAAGTCAAAACTTGCTGCTGATGTTGGGCTCCCTCTAGCTGATCCTTCAGTTTACCGCAGTCTTGCCGGTGCTCTTCAGTACCTCACCTTCACGAGGCCGGACATTGCCTATGCCGTGCAGCAAATTTGTCTTTTTATGCATGACCCTAGAGAACCACACTTTCAGGCTCTCAAGCGGATTATCCGGTACATCCAGGGTACTCTTGCTCTTGGTCTTCATCTTCAGGCATCCTCTACCTCAGCCCTCACTGCTTACTCAGATGCGGATTGGGCTGGCTGTCCAGACACTCGTCGGTCTACTTCTGGTTATTGTGTGTACTTTGGTGACAATCTCGTTTCATGGTCTTCCAAGCGCCAACCCACTATCTCCAGATCGAGTGCCGAGGCTGAATATCGAGGGGTTGCTAATGCTGTAGCTGAGACGTGCTGGTTGCGCAACTTACTTTGTGAATTGCGTGTTCCTCTTCAGCGGGCTACTTTGGTCTACTGTGACAACATCTCTGCCGTGTACCTTTCGTCTAATCCGGTACACCATCAACGTACTAAGCATGTGGAGATTGATATTCACTTTGTTCGCGAGAAGGTGGCTCTCGGACAGGTTCGTGTTCTTCATGTTCCATCGGCTCATCAGTATGCTGACATCTTTACCAAGGGACTTCCATCACCTTTGTTTCTAGATTTTCGTTCTAGTCTTTGCATTCGCTCTGCTCCTGTTTCGACTAAGGGGGAGTGTTAGTAAATAGAATATTTACTGAATATTAGTTAGCATATTTAGAATATATTCTTTCTGTAATTATCTGTTATATTAGGTAATCTAGTTGTACAGACCTCTATTTATATGAATGAATACAGAAAGCTCAGATGAGCAATTCAGCCATTCAGTATTGCATTCTAACAATTACCACACAAATTATATTAGATAGAAATGAACTAAATTGACATGAATTTTTTTTGAACTTACCTGAATTGAACCAAACAGAAAAACAAATAAGTTTATTTACAAAGTTTTGGGTGAGTCCGATGATAATTCATGTATTTATTACATTTGTTTGTGTGTTTGTGTGTTCATGGTAGGACGGTCTCACCCAATACCTTCTCAAGTTTATTGAACCGAACTCATATGAAAAATAAATAAGTTTACTGAACTGAACTCAAGTTAAGATATTCCACATCGGTAGCGTACAAACCTAATAACTAATATATAAGGATCAAAGGTAACACCACCTATAGCCAATTGGTTTTAGGATGGAATCCTGAGATCCATATAATTTAATATGGTATCAGAGCGGGTTCAATTTGGACCTGGGCCCTAATGGGTTTACTGGGCCGGTGTGTGGATCCCCTTTAGGCCGGTGGTATCTCCCTTAATTTAATCGGTGGAGTTTTATTCTTCCTTTAAACCGGTGGAGTGCCACATTACTTTGGCCTTAATATGACCCGATGTTGGGTTGTGGACTATTTCCACGTTTGCACGTGAGAGGGCGTGTTAAGATATCCCACATCGGTAGCGTACAAACCTAATAACTAATATATAAGGATTAAAGGTAACACCACCTATAACCAATTGGTTTTAGGATGGAAGCCTGAGATCCATATAATTTAATAACTCATCTGAACTAAAAAAGATTAATTGAACTTATCTTAACTTATATGAATTGAAAAATATTTATCTGAACTAAAATAGATTATCTAAACTAATATGAACTGGAAAAAAGCTCAAATAAAATCTGGGGAACATGACCTTAATGTTTAAGTTCAGCTAAATTTTTTTTAAAGTTCGGATGAGTTTAGATAAGTTCAAATAGCGTGGGAAGAAATGACCTTAGTTAAGGAAGGTCTTATGTTAAGTCTCCTTTTTTGATGTGGCATTGATCTTTTGTAACAGATGATTATGGTACACTTTTCTCGGTTTGGGAGCCTATCAAGTATTTGTTTAACAGTTTACCAAACACAAAAATTGCTTTACTTTGAAGTAAATCGGAAGTAAAGCGGGTAAAAAGTTGTGTCAAACAGAGCCTAAATCCCTTCCATCAACGATGGTTTTACCTTAAATTTTTTATTTAAAAAAAACTCATATTACACAAAAAAAATTCAAATGAACCGGTGTAACGGTATTCTACATATGTGGTAACATATAATTAGATTATACATGGTTATTGAAATTTATTAATTGTTAATAATATAATCAAGTTAAGTCATATACCAAATCATTTAAATTAATATAATGCATCTTTAAAATTTTAAGAGATTTGTTTTCAAATATAAAAAAAGAAAGTTCAAGAAAATTTCAGTTTAATGGTAAATGATTTGATATTTTGATATTTTAATTCCTAATTTACATGATTCTAGATTTTTGTATGTCATCAAATTCAGTCAATGTCAATAAATATTCCAGTTGTCTGCATTAAAAACTTATTGACATTCATTATAAATGAACGATGAAAAGTAGTTTATTACAAAACACATATAAACTTAAAATGATCGGTGCAAATAGTGCAGTTTTTGTTATTATATCTTTATCTTTTTTGTTGACTTTTGATTATGTTACTAGCGATGTGATGCAGATTCAGACGAAAACTAGCGAAGTTAATGTGACGAATTTATTGCCAACGAGTGTAAGGGGCCATTGTTGGTCTGGAGACGACGATCTGGGATACAAAGATCTTAATCCACAAGCACAATGGGTTTGGCAGTTTGATGATTTGATTTTTTTATTCACAAAATTTTACTGTCACTTTTGGTGGGGTAACAAACAAAGATCATTCGCTGTTTATGACCGGCGTTTGGTGGAGAATCATTGCAACAGATTCGATCGCAACAATTGTTTTTGGACAATCAAAGAAGATGGTTTCTATGTTAGTAATCAAATTAACCCTCCAGTTAAAATTAATGACTGGGAGTGACATTTATATAATACATGTACCTTGATTATTGTCTTATTAAGATATCAATAAAACTGCAAGCTTGCTCATACATTCAATGTCAATGAGTTTAACAATTACAAATTGCAACATGGAGTAAAGGAAAACATTAACTTCTCAAAAAAAAAAAATTCAATGGTTACAAAGAACAGTGGAGCGGTATCACACCGATCATTTTGCAACTGAGAGTTTTTTTTGAATTTCCACATAGTTAAAATGGTGAATTGCGATTAATTATATTTTTTCACCATAACCATACTATATATCATTCAAACTTAAGAGAAAATCTATTATGAGGGTGCCTAACTTATAAGGCAGTTTTAATGTACCAAGAAATGTACCAACAAATAAGCTTCATTAAGTAAAAAAAAAAATCAAATAGAATAAATGGTATTTAATTCCCCTAAAAGTATGAAAATGTGATTTATTTCCCCGTGACACCTAAAAGCAAAAGGAGAAATTATCCTATGAGGCAGTCACACACATGAGGTCGTGCTTAATTCGGCCCATAAAATAGGAGTAAGGGTTTGACAAAACACATTTCTAAAAGTTTTGGGGTCAAAAAAATTTTATTTTGGATCCACAGTATAAGAGAAAAAATACATGGACTAAGTTGCAAACAAAATTTTCTATTTCTTCCAATCACCCATTTCTTCTCAAATCTACCTTCCACCTCACTGAACGACCACCAGACCATCGTCGGGCCACCGCCAAACTGCCACATAACCGTCGACGGACCACCGCCAATGTCAGTCAAGTTAGTTGACAGTCACCTCACTGCCATGTTTTAACCTGCTACATAATCAATGTAAACCTCATTAATATGAGCATGAAGTTCACCACACAAACCTCACAAAAAATGTACACAACATTATCACCGCCGAAAACCCATTAATATGAATAGAAACCTCAATAGTCAAACCTCATTGAAAAATCATATAACATCATCAATTAAAACACAACATCAAAGAATCAAATTCACACCATCAACAAAACACCATCAACAAACGAAACTGTAAATCTCAACAAAACTTACATGAACCTCATTAACAAAATATAAACACCATCAACTAACAAGACAAAACTCATCAAAAAAAAGTTACATAACGTCACCAACTTAACTATAAACCTTGACAAACCGAAAAACCAATTTCCGGCAAAAATAATTTCAGAGACTTTACCGGCTGCCGCCGCCGGACCCGCCAAAATTTCTTGTCGATTTTTCTAGCCGCCGCCACCGGAAAATTTTCCGGCCAATTTCTGGTGACTGCCACCGCTACCGCCTCTACCAGATCGCCGCCAGTAATTTTTCAAACTGATTATAAAAAATTCAGAATTTGGGGGTTTATATTGAAGTGGTTGCTAATTTGCACAAAAGTCCCCCAATTTATTGAAAACATTTACTATAACTCGATATTTTGTAACTTTTTTTTATCTCGTACTTATCTTAAGGTACATTTTTATTTGGGACTTTCTCCTCATTTTATATACAAAATAATTAAATTAACATTACATTCTTATGGTAACTAAATCCAAATATAACATACAATTAGATTTGAAATATTAAAAGACGGATTAACATATGCATTCCACATACATTCTTCTCTAAACCCTAGGTTGGAGTCGTAAAAGTCTTGCCGCAACACTTTCGTGCAAGTACCGATCAGAGACAGTACTACGACAACAACAGCGATAGTTTCCTCTTCGGTGTAGCAGCATCACGCCGACGTAACGTAGCAACTCCGGATTTGTCCGATATTCCAGGAGTACAGTGCGATTTGACATGGAGGCGATGGCATAGATATACAGTGAGCTTCGTCTGACGGCAGAGGAGGAGGAGCATCTGATCGTCACCGATCAGATTCGACAGGAAAACTCGGGCGTGTCTGAGCTAACCCTGATCGGAAAGGTGTTGGCACCGCGTCGGATCCCACATGAGCAACTACAGAAGGTTTTTAAGGGAGTTTGGAACGCCCATACTCTTGAGTGCAAAACCCTTGGCCACAACATCTTCTCGTTCAAGTTCTCACACATCGGCAAAAAGGTTAGGGTTTTACAAACTCGACCATGGATTTTTTTTATATATTTGATTGTGCTTCGAGACCCGTTGCCTGGAATGATCCCAAGCCAGATGACGTTCGACACAGTCCCTTTTTGGATTCATGTGCATGATATTCCCCATGATTTGCTCAATATTCCGATGGCGAAGGTGATTGGAAACAAAATAGGGAAGCTTGTGGACATGGAGAAAGATGAGGATGGGAAGCTACGGGGAAAATTTCTTAGGGTTCACTGTGAGATTAATATTCTCAAACCCTTGAAGATGAGCATCCCTATTAGGGATCTTGGCATGATCGTGAGACTGCCATTGAAGTTCGAGAAGCTGCCGACCTTTTGCAGGTTCTGTGGCATTATCGAACACAGCTACAATACATGCAACGCGTTCCACGCGGCATCAGAGGAGACCAGGGACCATGATCTTTACCCGGAGGACTTCAGACAACGGCCATTCTCGTCGCCGTTTTCCTGGGATGCGTCGCTGGGATTTAGGGGTTATGCCGCAGAAAGATGGACCGGGCAGCGGGCAGGGAAACAGGAGCCTAGGTCGCAAGCCTCTGGGGAACGCAACACGAGAACTCGGAGAGACGCGACTAGCTCGAAGCCGCCGACTCAGCCAGTGGAACAACAGATGGAAGTGATATCCCCGAGTTGGGAGAGCCTGATTCAAGCTTTCGCGCTCGTCGGGGAGAGGTGTGTTAGGGTGCGAGAAACCTTCGCGCAACGGTTACTGGACTACTCTGAGAATGGAAACGCGGTGCGATGCATCAAGTTTGCGCAGGAGTCGAGTAGACCGATGAGCAAACGATTGACGCTGGAGGCACATCGCCGGAACTTGGGCAAGAAGGAGGAGATGGACCAGGAGCAGTTGATCAAGGTAAAGCAAGCCCTTGTTCAGCTATACTGGGAGACGAAGAGGCCAACACCCATGGACACAGATGGGAAGGCATCGGCACAAGTTCCGAAAGGAGATACGGATATGGCAATGGCAAAGGAGGTTAGGACCAAGGGGAATGACAGTACACAAAAGGACTCCGGTCCTGACTACGGGCCAATGCAGGGACGAGATCCTATGGAGATTGGAAACCGGCGAGCGTCGATACCGGACGTGATAGGACTGCAGCGGGATGGGCCCGAATCAGATCTGGGTTCCGGGCGGTAAAGGACCAGTGCCTAGATAGAACCGCTCTTAGGCCGTAGTACAAGGGCTCGGTGGGGGGCTTAGGCGGGTGCGCGCAGACATGGAGGACCTGAAGGAGATTGCGGGGGACGAGGTTCTGGCTCAGGGGGCCGCTGGGGTCCTAGGCCCGCGTCTGGTCCGCATGGATACGGGGAACTGGAGAGACGAAGTGGAGGAGATAATGGTGGTCGAGCTACCTAAAGAGGATTCACCGCCGGCAGATGAGCTGTCCCGGTGGGACTTGAACGTGATGAATATAATTAAAAATGCAGAGGCTATCGTGGAGATTGAAAAGGACAGCCTGGGATAGTTTTTTCGGCCGAGGGACGAACTGTGTCACCACGGAGGGAGAGTGAGGAGACTCTCACGACATGGATGCCTCTAAGTCCATTTTTGGTCTCGGTTCCAGTTAACTTCGACACGCCGGGAAGGCTCTTGGAGAAACAATATGTGAGAAAGGCTAAGGCGGCGATGGCGAATGGAGGTTGAGGAAGAGGAAGGGGTCGAGGCCGCGGTGGTTCCGCGGAGGTGGGGAATGCAAAGACAGTAGAGGCAGGTGAGGCGATTCAGGGTATGGAAGCTAGATCAGCAAAGAGGAAACTGTATATGCTAGAATAGACAGAGGATGATGGAGGAAGCTTGGGCAACAAGAAGACTAAGGTTAGCGAATCAGTCGCTTCCCTAGACAGTACTCTTCCCACTATTCAGGCGGAGACTGGCGAGGAGACCCAGTCACGCCATGGGCCATGAGTCTGCTAAGCTGGAACTGTCGAGGTGGCTTCAGGGACACTAAGACAGTTCAGGAACTGCGCACGATAAAAGCACCTTTACTTTTTTTTCTTTGTGAGACGCATTGTTCTAGTTTTATTATTGATAGGATGATGAATGCCCAAGGACAGGCTGGGGGCATGGCTCTGCTTTGGAATAAACAAATAAAAGTGGATTTTCAGAATTCGTCGCATTATTACATTGATGTGTTTGCTTACCTTTCCAGTGTGAAAGTTAGAGTTACCGAAGTTTACTGTGAACCGAATACAGCGCTTCGCCCACAAGCCTGTATTCAGTTTAAGGAGCTTGCTAGAGATCAGGGGGTCCCTTGGGTCTGTATGGGGGACTTTAATGAAGTTCTTTCTCAGGAGGAGTTTGTAGGAAGGGGTCCGAGGTCGGAGAGTCAGATCGAGAACTTTTGGGAGGCGCTACGATTCTGCGGGCTGATAGATATGACATGTACCGGATATGAGGGCTCAAATTTTACATGGGTGAGGATTCGACGGAACGAGCCGACGGTCTTGGCTAAGCTTGACCGAGCCACAGGGAACTAGGCATTGCTGGATGCTTTTCCATGGCCGACGAGCTTTACAAAAAAGATGCATTCGTCGGATCATATGGCAGTATTGGTCCAACTACGGGCTAGGGATCTTTTGGCAAATCGAAATAGGAAGAAGCGAAGGTTCAGGCTCGAGGCCTTTTGGGTGAAGTCCGAGGAGTGTGAGGTGAAGATTCAGGAGTCACGGGATGATGATAATGTGCACCTGTCGGAAACGTTGGAGAGATGTTCGGTGGGACTTATGGAATGGAATCGTCGTAAGTACCCAACCAGTGCAAGAGGATAGAAGAGCTAAAGAAGCTGATTCACGAGCTGGAAATGAGGGACCCGACGGATACGAGCCATGATGAGCTGTTTTCGCTCAGGCAGGAGTACAACTTTCTCCAGGAGGCGGAGGGGATTAAATGGAGACAACGAGTGAAGCAGCACAGGTACAAGGAGGGGGACAGAAATACCATGTTCTTCCATCGATTCGCAACAAATCGAAGGTCGAGGAATCACATCTCAGGCCTCAAAGATGCGGCACAGGTGTTGCGCTCGGATGCTGGGAGTATGGAAAAGATCATTGTAGACTACTTTGGGGTCTTTTCTCGTTTTCGGAGCCGGACGAGAGAAGGACGAGGCAGGTTCTGGAACGAATGCCTCGGAAGGTCATGCATGAAATTGCGGGGAAGCTGATCAGACCATACATGAAGGCGGAGGTTTCCAAGGCGGTGAAGCAGATGCATCCTCTTAAGGCCCCCGGGCCAGATGGTATGAGCCCCATTTTCTTTCAGAAATTCTGGCATGTTGTTATGAATGATGAAGTTGCATGTGTCTTAGATTTTTTGAATAAAGTTGGCTTGCACCCAAGGGTTAATTACACCCATATTGTATTGTTGCCAAAATTTTCGTAGCCTGAGTTGATCACTCAGTTCAGACCAGTCAGCTTATGCAACGTGGTGTACCGGTTGGTATCGAAGGTGGTGACGAATAGGGTGAGACCTATTATCGGAGACATTATTTCTCCATCTCAATCGACGTTCATACCAGGGAGATTGATCACTGACAACGTACTGGTGGCCCACGAAATACACCATACGATGAAAGTGAAGACGACAGGAAGGAGAGGGGAGATGAGTATTAAGCTGGATATGAGCAAGGCTTTTGACAGGATTGAGTGGAGCTTTGTTCTGGGGACACTGGAGCAGCTGGGATTTCCGCCAAGATTTGTATCGATCATTCGGCAGTGTTTGTCTTCGGTGCAATTCTCATTCATCCTGAATGGCGAGGAGTTTGGGCAGATGGCGCCGAACAGGGGTATTAGGTAGGGGGACCCTCTTTCTCCGTACCTATTTATTATCTGCTCGGAGGTATTTTCGATGCTACTCACAGACTTGGCGAGTGCGGGGCGGATTAGGGGAGCCTGTGCTTCCCCGAACGGACCGAGAATCTATCATTTGTTCTTTGCAGATGATACCATTCTCTTTGGTGAGGCATCGGGGGAAGAGGCGAGGCATAAACAGTGGGCATTGGCTTTGTACGAGGCCATTTCCAGACATAAGATAAACGTGGATAAGTCAGGTGTCATGTTCAGCCCTAACACGGCTTTGGATATCAGACCGAGGATATGTAGCATTTTGAAAATTCCAGAGGTGGAGGCCCATGCGAAGTATCTTGGGCTCCCTACTGTCATTGGAAGGAAGAAGGGAGAGATATTCCAGTCCATCAAAGATTGCATCAGGCAGAAGATTGATGGTTGGAATGAGCAGAACTTGTCGAAAGTGGGCAAAGAGATACTGATAAATTCTGTCCTACAGGCTATACCGAGTTATGCGATGAGTTGTTTTCAGCTTCCAGACTATGTGGTGGAGGAAATACATAGTCTGCTGAGCAATTTCTGGTGGAGGGATCTTCTACGGAGCGGAAGATTCCATGGGTGGCTTGGAAGAAGATGTCGCGTTCGAAAGGAGCTGGCGGATTGGGCTTCCGAGACCTGGGGTTATTCAATAAAGCGCTCCTAGAGAAGCAGCGTGGAGGCTTCTCTCACAGCCGAATTTGCTGCTAGCTCAGGTTCTCAGGGCTAAGTACTACAGGATTGGCGACTTGATGACCTCAGAGCTAGGATCGAGGCCGTCTTGGGCCTGGAGGAGTATCCATGGAGCTTTGGGATTGGTGCAGAGTGGAGCAAGGAAATCGATTGGTTCGGGGAATGGCACGTCTATATGTCAGGACCCATGGATACCTTGGCTGGGCAATTTCTGGATCCAGCACCCCGCAGGCTATTCCAGGAAACTTGCAAAGGGTGGTTGATCTGATCGATAGAGATACAGGATGGTGGAGGACACACTTGTTGAACCAGCTTTTCACTCCGAATGAGGTGGTGAAGATTCTGGAGATACCACTGCGGAATTTGAACTCGACGGACAAGTGGATATGGCACCACACAAAACATGGTGGCTACACGGTTCAGACGGCCTATCACGTGGAGGTGGAAATCAGGCAACATAACCAAGCTCCGAGCTCAGTACATGATGAGGCGGCGGCTTTCTGAAAGAGGTTCTGGAAGTTCAGAGTTCCGAAGAGGGCTCTTCACTTTGCTTGGAGGTTATGCAAGGATTCTCTGCCAACGGTGGCGAACCTCAGGAGGAGGGGAGTAGAGATTTCTTCTACATGTCCACTTTGCTCGGAGGAGGATGCAGATACGACATCTCATCTTTTCTTCTCGTGTGGCTATGCCAAGTCTGCATGGAGCACGGCGGGGTTACTCGGAAAGGTTTCGGCGGCGGAACAACCCAGAGGGGATGCCTGGTTTCGGAAGCTGCTGAAAGATGAGGATGATGAGTTATGTTCACTAGCTATCATGGTCTGCGACGAAATCTGGTTCCAGCGGAATAAGCAGATATTCGAGCAGTCCCACACGGCATCAGCTGTTATGGCCGCGGGGGTGGTGGCGAATCCGAGGAGTTACAGGGAGGCCCAACAATGGAGGGAGGAGACATCAGCTTCATTATTGCCGATGACATTGATGAGACCGCCAGACCCAGGGATCCAGATCAATTTCGATGCTTGTATCCTGAATGGGGACGCGGGAATAGGGGTGGTAGCTATGGGTTCAGATGGAAGCTTTATTCGGGGTGTTGCACGGAGAATCCCAAATGTCAGTGATCCGTCCCTCGCAGAAAGCCTTGCTATGGAGGAAGCCCTCATCCTTGCCGCGGAGTTAGACCAGTCGGAGATGAAACTGGTGGGGGATGCCCTCCACGTAGTGCAGATGATTCACCAGGAGACAGACTGTTCGATGCACTGCGTGGAGACGATTCAGAGACTTCGTAGTTTGTTAGAGCATAGCAACTATTTAGGCCCTTCTGGGTTCCTCGTAGTGAAAACTTTTTAGCACACTCTCTAGCTAAGTATGCTAAGTCGAGCCCCCTGTTGTATGATTCTTGGGTCACACCCCCAAGTTTCTTGTCATTCGTTTTTGGACGATTTCCAGGACCTTGAAATTGAATGAAATTAATACATTTTTCAAAAAAAAAATAATTTGAAATATTAAAAATATCAATGTTACACGGAAATTTTAATATATATACTATTAAAGATAATCAATTAATCAGAAATTCATATGATACAAAAACTTTTATACGTTCTGCATACTGATAATACATCATGATTTATATCACATCGAATAAAATTCAAAGTTGAATGAGAAAAGCATAGTTGGTCATGAACTGAACAAAACAATTCTCCTCAATAAAAACGCACACAAAGCTTAATCATATTGATAATCTCTTAATTGTTTCCTTACAATATGATTAGCCTCCGAACTGGTCACTTAGTCCAAGTCTGCCCGGAAGCACTTAGGAGGTCATGAACAGGACGAACAACAGTATGCCCGGAAGCGGACGCTGAAGCAGCACGCGCCCCACGCGCCGCTGGTGGCGTGAACAAGTCGGCGTATCAATGCGCCTAGGCACCTCGCCGACGATACACGCGACACGAATCGGTCAACGCGCTCAGTGGTAAGCGCGTGTTAGTCGCGCGCCACCTCGACACAACCGCTTGTTGATTATGCCTGCAGCCTATCCAGGGTTTCGTGAGATTTTGGCTCTTTTCTTTTATTTATTCCTGTCAGATGAAATTGTGCTTTAAATGAGTCTTTTTCTATAATTAGCTGGACTAGTTTATCGAGTACTCTTTGCCTAACTGCTGTTTTCCCCTGAAACTGGACTAGCCGGACAGATGGAAAATCCCCTCGGCTCCGAGTCTCTATTCTGAACTATAAAGGAGAAATCTAAGTCGGAGTAGTTTAGTCAACTTACTCTTGGCGATTCAGTGATAGGATCTAGACTGGTAGACTTGACTGACTGGTTTCGGTTGTTGCAAGTTATTGATGCTTTACCTGCTAGCTAGTTAGATGCCTTTGGGCATTAGACTTTAGGTTGACAAGACGTATTCCATCGCACTTTTTAGATGTAGGAATAGCGTGTTACCGCGCTTTAGATACAGTTTAGGTTTTTTAACTTATTCTGTAATCTGTCAAAATGCCTCCCTTTGAGGAGATTATAAGGTTTGAGGAGCCTAATGAATATCCTCCCACTTTGATGGTTCAACTTTAAAAAAAAAGTCCAAGTCTGTCACGTAGCTTGGCGACTAAAAAATATTAACTGAAAAATGTTCGCTGGTTAATCAGATATTGGTTTTGATAATCATAGTTGTGACACCTCTTACTTTACATTGATTTTGGTAATTTACAAATGTTAGAGCAAGTCCAACAGTTTTGCTATAATAGAGATTTTATTAAATTTGGAGATTTTGACAAATTTTTCACTCCAACAGAATCTCTATATGATTCTCTAAAATAGAAAAATGAGGAGAGAGAAGAAAAAAATCTCTATATATGCAGATTGTAAACAAATTTTTAGAGAACTAATTTTATGGTATGTTTACTAAAAATAGGAATTAAATTACCTTTCTAACTCTCATCAAATTCTCCACCACACAATATGCCAAAAATAGGAGATTAATTCAAAATAATATAGAGATTCTGTTGGAGTTAAGAAAAAATAATATGAAGATTATTGGCTTTCGTTCTCTACTTTAGAAAAATTTATAGCAAAACTGTTGGACTTGCTCTTAGTAATGGAAATTTTGAAAATAACTCAAATATATATTTTTTAAATAGTTTGTATGGTAATTTTGCTCATATGATCGCACAAATTAGTTGCAAATTAGACGCATTATCAAATTTTGAAAATGTTACAAATATTACTAATATAAATAAAATATTTTATATAATCATACCAAATAAGTTGGTTGTACAATTTCTAATATACTCTTTTAAAGTAGATTTGCATTGTATTTATTTGGAAAAATTAATTGTATTCAATGTTACATGAATCCAGTTATCTATCAATATATATATATATCAATGAATCCGGTTATTAAGCTTGATTTCATAGCGTTTACTGTTTGGCTTCCGTGTTTTCAAGCACATTTTTACAAAAATAAACCATATATATTTTTTACAACAAGATCGAAATGGGTAGATGAAACATTTCAGGTTCAAACTACCATAGTGGGAAATGGAATAGAGACACTTTTACAATTTCTTCCAAACAATTGTAGGCAGAAAACAAAATAAAGCGAACAACTTGATATATCATCATCCACCACAGACTCATTTCTGGCAGGCCTTCTTCCTACCCAACCCGAAACACGCCTGCGTGGTTTTCCTGCTCTGCTTGTAAGTATTTCTTTAATTCAGACATGTTAAGCAGTTGCAGTTCTTGTACACATAGGATGTTCTGGATTTTGTAAATTGTTCCCAAGGAAGCCTAGTTTTCAGATATAGCTTACTAAATCGAGAAAAGAATGGCCATGTTGCAGAAACTTGAATTTGGGTGTTCTCTTTGTGGATTTGCTGATAAAGTTAGTGCCTTGAGCTGTCTGAAGCCTCAAAACGAGGTATTATGTAGATATGGTTTCAAGAAATCTAATTTGAAAGGGGGTACTGGAATAAAGGCTAGTACTAGTAGTATTTTGGAACTTGTTCCTGAAACCAAAAGGGAAAACCTTAATTTTGAGCTTCCTATGTATGACCCTTCTAAAGGTTCGGTGGTTGATCTGGCTGTGGTGGGCGGTGGCCCCGCCGGCCTTGCTGTGGCACAGCAAGTCTCTGAAGCAGGCCTTTCTGTTTGTTCCATTGATCCTTCTCCCAAATTGATTTGGCCTAACAATTATGGTGTCTGGGTTGATGAATTCGAGGCCATGGATTTATTAGACTGCCTTGACACCACTTGGTCCGGTGCTGTTGTCCATATTGATGAGCAAAGTTCGAAAGGTCTTGACAGGCCATATGGCAGAGTTAACAGGAAGCAGTTGAAATCAAAAATGATGCACAAGTGCATCTCTAATGGTGTCAAGTTTCACCAAGCCAAAGTGCTAAAAGTTATTCATGAGGAATGCAAATCTTTGGTGATTTGCAACGATGGAGTTACAATTGAAGCTTCTGTGGTTCTTGATGCAACTGGATTTTCTAGATGTTTGGTTCAGTATGATAAGCCTTATAATCCTGGATATCAAGTTGCCTATGGGATTTTAGCTGAAGTAGAAGAGCACCCATTCGACGTGAACAAGATGGTTTTCATGGACTGGCGTGACTCTCATCTGAATAGTAATCCAGTGCTGAAGGAGAGAAACGAAAGGATTCCTACTTTTCTTTATGCTATGCCTTTTTCATCTGATAGAATCTTTCTTGAAGAAACATCTCTTGTAGCTCGTCCTGGGCTCCGTATGGAGGACATCCAAGAAAGGATGGTTGCCCGATTGAGCCACTTGGGTATAAAAATTAAGAGCATTGAAGAGGATGAGCGATGCGTGATTCCAATGGGGGGTCCACTTCCCGTGTTGCCACAGCGAGTTGTTGGGATTGGCGGTACAGCTGGAATGGTGCACCCTTCAACTGGTTACATGGTAGCAAGGACTCTTGCAGCAGCTCCTATTGTTGCAAATGCCATTGTTCGATACCTTGGTTCTGAGAAAACCCCATTAGGTGCTGAGTTATCTTCACAAGTCTGGAAAGATTTGTGGCCAATTGAAAGGAGGCGCCAAAGGGAATTTTTCTGCTTTGGCATGGATATCCTGCTGAAGCTTGACTTACCCGCAACCAGAAGATTCTTTGATGCTTTCTTCGACCTTGAACCTCGGTACTGGCATGGTTTCTTGTCGTCACGGCTATTTCTTCCGGAGCTGGTTGGCTTTGGGCTTTCACTTTTCGCTCATGCCTCCAATACCTCAAGGCTTGAGATAATGACAAAGGGCACTCTTCCTTTGGCGAACATGGTCAATAATTTGTTGAAAGATGTAGAGTAAAGGAACTGGGATTGTGCTGAATCAGATACGCTGTTTGCAGTAACTACTTTCTTTGTAAGTGCATTTTTAAAGTGTTTGTCTTTTCTTATTTAGGTGTACACTCTTGATCTTCACTGGTTTTGGAGGAGAAAGTCTGAACTCTGATACATTACTTTTGTGGTTATCATATTTGGATGACTAAGCTTTGCAATTGTGCATATGGAGATAAATTCTATGGTGCATTTGCTTGTCAATTTGTAGTTGTGTTTATACTTTATATCGTTGAAGTTTTTGATATCTAGTTTTACAGTTTTTTTTCCTCCTCTATTGTTTCTTTCTTGTGATTTCACTTATATGAAGCAATTACACAGTACATACGAGACATTGTTCTGAATCCTAGTCACACTCAGAGTAGATTTGATGATTCTTTTATCATGGAAGAAAACATAATTCATTTTTATTTATAACCGTAATCACAAATCTCCCCAATTTCTTAAATGCCATTGGACCTCATTTTTTTTTTTCTCTTTTATTGAGTATGAAGGCCATCACAGGATTCATAGCTCCTTCTAGTTACCCATTGCTACTGATGATTCCAAAATGGTGACTACATCTACCATACTCCCGTTTCTGTTAAAATTGTGTAAGATTATTGATTTGGGTTTGACGCTTTGCTAATTTGAGAAGGTAGGAGCTGTACATGTTGCAGATCTCCCTAGTTTGGTTTTTGTTCCAATTTTCCTTGGACAAAGACCAATATAGAGTATACAAAAACCAAAGAAAACAAGTATCACACTGGAAATGTTGTACTTTGTATATGTATTGTATATTTATCTCAACAAAACAAAGAATGTATCCATACAGATAAACCTTATGTGTGTAAAGTGAGTCCAAGCAAGGCATGATTAGTTATCCTCAAAACCAAATAGCTTATGGATCTTGTCCATGTCGAGCTTTCTGAAGTCCATAGTAGACATAGACCTGTGGTTAAGATTCAATCTGCTCTCTTCAAAATGGGTGGCAGCACCTGTTAGAGACGCTAGTAGAAGAGGGTAGTTCTGGATATTCTTGAGAGCGCTTGGATGCCCTTCTGTTTTAGCAAAAAGATCCTGCCGCGAATGAAACGCTAGTGGTGGTGAGGGAGGTGATCTTGCATGAGTCCTCCCTATTTTTACACTTGAGCTGCTACTGCTTACACTGTTGGCCATCTCCTGACTGTGGAAGCTGTTTTCTCCATGCTTTTCTTGCTGTGAAACAGTTAAAAGTTTAGAAATTAATAATATTTTCTAGGTCCATCTAGTAAAACTAGGATCCGCAGGTAAAACTGAACTGATGCCGTGTTCATAAGTGTACTCATAAAGATTGTTTACCTCTTTACAAGATTCAGTATCTTCTTTGACAGTTTCAGCAAATGAGACCTTTATTTTCTGAATATCGCGATTTCTGCGTGACAGCCTTTTTGATTTGGCAGCCCTGTACAATAATGACAGTAACTAAGATTAGTTCATCTGATCACCTTTTTTTTAGTAGAATTGTTCTAACAGAGCAGTCACAAATGAGCAGTAATGTATATTTTTTCTAGAAAAGGGAGGGGAATTTGATCATAAAGTGCTTGTCCAAATGTTACAACCTTCCTAGAATTACCTTATCTGGCCATTGTACTTGGCTGCATCTTCTTCCTCTTTCTTCAGTGAAGGTAAACCAGACGGGTCGCAGGGCAGTGGACTTGTAGTGAAATACTGTAAGCAGACAAAAGTAAAAAGGTTAAGAACGCCAAGACAGATGAACTGTTTCGAGTCACTGTAAACTCTGCAATAACCAAAAGATAGAATGAAACTGTTAACATGGTATTTGCATCCATAAGTGTGAATATTCCTCTCTAATCAACTTAGATATGAACTCAGATGTTGGAAAGATGATAAGCATTGTACAAAAAAGTACTAACGTACGTATATAAACTCACTTGGCTATCAAGACAAGAGGAAGCAGTGCCCCGGCAGGCTGGATCGAGAGAGAGAAGACTGGTCAGAAGGCTTATAGCTGAATCAGGCATGTTGGGAAATGATTCTCGGAAAGTTGGTTTATAGTTCAAAGTTGGTCTGAAAGTAGTTGGCGGCTTCATCTTCTTCCAGTACTCCTCTGCAGGTGAGCCACACAGCTTCAAGATCTTGTGAAGCTGCTCAATCTAACAGTTGAAGAAAAAACTATTTAATTGCTTTTTTGAACCTAGAGATTATTTAAGTAAGAATACACTTACCTCATTCCTACCAGGCATGATTGGCCTCCCTGTAAACATCTCTGCAAGAAGACATCCAGCACTCCAAAGATCAATGCCAACTCCATAATCAGTAGAGCCTAAAAGCAGTTCGGGCGCTCTGTACCACAGGGTTACAACCCGACTTGTTTGAGGCCTCTTCGATTTAGGCTGGTACAAGTTGGCTAGCCCGAAATCAGCAATCTTTAGCATCCCATTTTTGTCTATCAACAGGTTTGAAGCCTTAATGTCTCTGTGCAGGACTCCCCTGTCATGGCAATGCTGAAGACCTGCAAGCAGCTGCTGCATGTACAGCTTGATCTGTGGCTCTGTGAGCTTTCCTTCCGGGCGAGATATGATCCGGGTTAGGTCCGAGAGCATGAAATCAAAAACCAAGTACAAGCTGTACTGCATTCTTGAAGTGGCCAGCCCTTCAAGCTTGATGACATTAGGGTGATCAAGCTTGTTGAGCATGATGATCTCTCTAGCCATGAATTTTACGCTCTCGGGATCTGATGTGTCAAATCGGATTTTCTTCAGGGCAACAATCTTCCCAGTGTCCCTGTCTTTAGCCTTGTACACATTGCTGTACGTTCCATGGCCTATCTGCTCCATATATACATCAAATTTGGAATGAGAACTCCTTGATTACTAACATAATAAACATGACGATGGTGTATTTATCCAGTTTTGCTGAGAATTCTGACCATATCAATAGTTAAAGTGCAGGTTGAGATGAAATTATAGAGAAGCAACTGATGAACTGACCTTGGCAAGTTTGTCGTAAGAATCGGCACTTTTGGGAACCAGGGCAGCTAGGACATCTGCAGGAACATTTTCAACCAGCCATTTAGGCCATCCATGATCAACAACAGGAGCCGGAGCCGGAGCTGGGGCCGGAGCAGCACAGCTCCGATCCTGTCCGACTCGGGCAGACAGGCTCTTGTCAGTGAGTGTGAGAGATGATGCGATGTCGCCTTTGACATAGCCATTTTGAGCTCTGAACTTGTGAACAGGTGAGCCTGTTGTGCTCGTCTTTGCAAGAACGCACCCCATACTCTACTAGTTCAGTCACGGAACTGGTCTCGTGCATCGGTATCAATGATTCCTTTGAACAAAACGGATGACGTCGATCGGGTCGTTGTCTCATGGCCGGCTGTGTAGTTAGTTAGTAGTAAACCTGTGCTTTCTCCGCCGCCGCAAAATTGGAATCATCGCATTTTATCACCAATTTTCAATTACAACAACCTATATTTTCTTGTCGCTTCTGTTCTACTCTGCGTCACCATTTTTTCTCTTATAATCAATCGCCACACGTGTTTTTACCTCCCGTCCCTTTTCCAGGTCGCTGCATTCTATATTTGGACCTAGCAGCTAGCTAAACATTTTTTCAGGTCCTCCCTTCCTTTTTAGTATGAACTCGTATTATCCAAGCAAGTCTTGGTTACATAGAGCTTATTTTTTTTTGAACTGAATTAAATGAAAAAAATAAATATATATTTATCTGAATTGGAAAAAAAACTAGATTAGTGAACGTATAGCTGAACTAATCAAAGAAAAACTGTGGCAAACACAACTTAAATATAACTAGTAACTGTTGATTTATGTGCTAAATCCAATTCATATTTACTACCAACGTGAGTAGAAACCTAAAGGGTCACACACATAAGGATTGTGTACCAGGTTAAAATGATTAGGGTTAATTTATTTGATAAATTAATCTCAGGGACTATTTGATAAATAGGCATTAGGGTTCACACACTAGTGGCCCAAGCCCATTTATATGATATTATATATATCGTAGTTCAAGACTATCGGAAAGGATGATCAGACACATTTAGACCTAGCCAGTCACTCCAATAGTTAGTCAATCCTATCTGATAGGATCCTGGAAAGCAGTTCGTGTGGACTTGATAGAGGCCGGGCGCTTGTGCGGCTTGTGGTCAAATAACCTCGACACGGTGTTCATCGTCATCGTTCATGAGGCAATAGGTGATCGATTGTGGTTGGAACCTTGTGTGAGTTGAGTGTGGATTTGCATTGAGTGCAAGGTAGTTAAGGCACGATTTTAAGGCGTTTTGCCAACGAGCGCCTTAATGCCACAACGATGTAGCACTCGCCTTAAGGCGATTAGGGCAATATGAATATATAATAATTATATATATACACATTTATTTTAACAAAATATAATATTTAACTTACATAAATTGTAAATAAAGCATCAAAATAAATTTAAAAAATTTAAAAGTTCAAGACAAGAGCAATATATAATAAAAAATTCAATGTAAAAACTCATAACTGTACGGTCTGTAGTTTGTACTCACGGTCCAAGGTGTTCGTCCGGAACTTGAAAAGAAACCCTTCAATTTTAGATTCGTCAAAACCCTTTATTTTCTTTGTTTTAACTTCCCGCATTTTATCTTATATTTACAAAATAATTTATTTTTTAAAAGAAAAAACCCGGTTAAGGCGAGATTTAAGGCGCTAAGGCAACGCCATAACGCCATAGCGTTGCTTTAAGGAAAATATTTTCCATATTTATAAGGCGATGTTAAGGCAATCTTGAAAAAACGCCTTGTCACTATAGCATTGCCGTGGTGTGCCATAACGAGTGCCTTAACTATCATGATTGATTGACAGTGGATTTGCATCTCAAAGGTATGTGATCCGTCTCACAATGTGTATTTACATTATTCATAGATTTCAAAGTGACCTTGGAAATCTATCTGTTTATTCCGCTAATATATTTATCCGATAAATTATTTTATGATTGATTAGTTCCTTACAGTAACGACCTACAATTACACAGTCACAGGAAAGATAGACTTATATGGAAACCAGATTCAAGAGGCATCTTCACTTTCAAAGCTGTCTATAAGCTTTTAAGTCCAAACCAAGGTGATATCCTCCCTCTCTCAAAAATTTGGAATTTTAGAATCCAGAAAAAGGTATCAGTTTTCTTATGGAAACTTATGAATGCACGGTTACCTTTTGATGATATCATTTCATGCTTTGGATTTTTTCTTACATCCAAATGTTGTTTCTGCAAAAATCTAGATAATCTTGATCACTTTTTTAATGACTGCACCTTTGCTAGACTAGTCTGGAAAGCATTCCATAGTGCTTTAGGTCTTCCTGATAATTCATTTCACACTCTATGGGAGAGACTATCAGTGTATTGGTCTTATGAAGGATTTACTCCTCTGCACTCAAACTTGATTATCATTTTTTCATGCTATCTTTGTTGGTTTATATGGAAAGCAAGGAACAAATTTCTTTATGAGAACAGATCTTCATGCCCTGCTGTCCTTTTCAAAAATGTTAAAAAATTGATTTTTAACATTTTTTTGGCAAAACCGGTGAGAATCCATAAGACCTTTGATAGAGAACTTGTTATGCTAGGGATCCTACCTGCCACTTCTTATCGTATTATTCCAAGACCCACTGCATCCCCTATTATTTGGTCTGTTCCCGAGGAAGGTTTAAAAATTAGAGTAAAATCCATATTTGATCATCAAACTTTCCTAAAATCCCACTTTTGATCACTCAACTATGTTTTACCCAAAATTGATCATCAAACTTTATAAATGTTTCAAATTTGATCACTCACGTTAACTGAGGTGTTAAAAGGCTAACGGAGTAACTATTTACGAGGGTAAAATCGTCATTTCCTTAAAATTAAATTAATTAATTTTTAAAAAAATAAAATAAATAAAATTTGTAAACAAATATTCTCCAATGTTATTAATATTTATTATGTATGTTATCAAACAAAGGATAGGAGTATTGAAAGTATAATTAAAATATATTTTTTAGAAATTATAATATACCTACGTATATTAGGATTTTTTAATTTTAATAATAATGCGAAATGAAGAAATTTGTGAAGCGTTGTGAATCTGGACTTGCCCCATTTTTATAGTTGAACCCAATTCTCAGGATATGCATTGAATTTATTAATATAATTTTACAAAAAAAAAATATTTAAAAAAAATTAATTAATTTAATTTTAAGGAAATGACGATTTTACCCTCCTCAATAGTTACTCCGTTAGGATTTTAACACCTCAGTTAACGTGAGTGATCAAATTTGAATCATTTATAAAGTTTGATGATCAATTTTGGGTAAAATATAGTTGAGTGATCAAAAGTGGAATTTTAGGAAAGTTTGATGATGAAATATGGATTTTACTCTAAAAATTAATGTGGAGTAAGAACCTAAGAACATCATTTGTCGGTTTGGTATCCCAAAAATCATAGTCACCGACAACGGAGCACAGTTCAAAAATGACCCATTCAAAGCATGGTGTGTCAAGTATGGCATAGAGCAAAGGTTGACATCTGTGTACAACCCCCAAGCGAATGGGCAAGTGGAAGTTACCAATCGCACCATTGTCAAAGGCCTAAAAACCCGCTTGGAAGGAGCGCGGGGAAATTGGATCTGGGAGCTGCCCAGTGTCCTCTGGGCCCACCGAACCACAGAAAGCTCGGCCACGGGAGAGTCTCCATACTGCCTGGTATATGGATCTGAGGCGGTGATACCCGCAGAGATTGGGACCCCGAGCCCTCGGACCCAATTCCAGCGCCCGGAGGAGGAGGATGCTGGATGGCGCCTTGATTTGGATCTTTTGGAAGAAAAGCGAGAGAATGCGGCACTCCAGGAAGCAAAGGTGAAGGAACGAGTAAAGAGGACCACCCCATTAGGGTGTAGCTGGGCTGGGGCTACGTTATAGAACTGAAGAATTTCAAGGAAAAGAGGAGGGAAGGGCAGGCTAAACCCATATTGAAAATGGATTCGTGGGACACGGGAAACCTCCCGCTCGGAGACTCCCGGAGGAAGCTTGGAAAGAGAGGCATTCAAAGGAAAAGGAATAAAGGAACGCTTGGCTAAATCCAAGACATCCCTATCTAAAGAAGGAGAATCCCCGGGGACATCATAAAATTTGATACCCACCGGGTGCACCCCGTGAGTAGGCCCCCGGGGAATGTCATCACCGCCTTCCTCGCCAAACATCTCCTCATCCTGATCCTTGCGGGAATGATGAGGATGCTCGACTGGGCGCGAACCCACCCCATCCGAGGTCAACGCACCCGGGGCGACGGGCCCCCGGGGCGTACTGAGAGCTTCGGAAGAGGTGTCTGGGGAGGAAGGGGAGGAAATCATGTTATCAGTGGCCCGGAATTGGGCCTCAAACTGATTTTGAACTCCCTCGGTGTCCAAGGAAGAATTGGAGGGAAGCGGGGAACTCATGATAAGAAAAAAAGGAAGGGATTTAGTGCTTACTTGTTTGAAAGAGCAGAGCGCCTGGAAGATTTTGGAGAGAGGCTTAATGAAGGGGGTTTTGGACCCTTATATAGGCGGGTGAATAGGAAACGCCGCCTCAAAAGATGGAAAAGCAATTATGACACGATAAACGAGGTACTGATCAAAGCGGAATAGAAAACGGCGGTGTCAGAAATTAATTTTTGCACAGACGGGCCCTACAAAAAAGAAATAATAACAGCAGAAGAGGAATGCATGAGACCAGTCCCCCGCGTTGCAGAAACCCGGATAACTGGTCTGGGGGGCTAGTGATGATACTGGCCCTGCATTCTGCTGGGCCAGGAGAAGGCCCAGGGCCCAGGACTGGGGAAGTAGCACCTTTCCCGCGTAAGGCGCATCCGGACAAGGGAAAGGACGGATGGTGACAAGGAGAAGTGGTCCTGAGTCTTATCCAACACAAGCAACTCAAGCTATAAATACTAGTCCCAAACAGTGAACAAGGTATGTGACTTATATCTCTCCACTCTATATTGAGAGCACATTCCGTACGTTTTCCCTCACCACTATCCCCATCTCATCATCACACTGGAGTTTCTTCCCTGGGATACCTCCCGGGGATTGTTTTGCAGGACTGTTTAGGAGGAGGCCCGGATAGCGCCGAGACCCGGGAAGCGGACGGATTTTGGTAGCATTAGCGAAGATTATGAACACATACATATATATTATATAGAAAGCAAGGTAAACAAGGGGGGGTTTTGAGTTGGTTGATTACACTATGAAATAAAGTAACTATCATTAACTAAGTTAAGAGGAAAACACTAATATTATGAGGGCTTGGGAGGCAAATGACTTCAATTTCCAACTATCAACTTATCACCGGGCAAATGCTATTACAAAGGAGTTTCGACCATTTGTCAAGGATGAAAGCATCTCATTCTCCCAATTGTAGCTAGAGAAGATGATAACACATCTCAAAGCTCTTATTGTCGAGTCACCTAGACGATAGCATCTAGATAGCTCAACAATGGTGTTAAGAATGGAGAATTGACAAGGTTACTCACATACCCACGATAACGAGAGCATACAAACAAGACATTTGATAAATATAAAGAACTAAGATGATGATAACATACAAATCTCAATTCATACTTGTTACTTCATGATATTGGAGAAAACGATCACGTTCTACCCACGAATCTAGTTATTTATTGCTAACAATCATACGTCAAAAAGGAATTTTCAACTCAAGTATACAATCACATATTAGGGGGACCAATGGTAGCATTACATCCTTACCTAAAAACATAATTGATTGATCATGCAAGTTTATAAGATTTCCAATTCTAACAACTCATATTTATCATGACATTTCTCAACTACAATCACATAACCAAGGGGAGAGTTTGTCATCACTCAACCCCTTTCCATAGTCACTAAGCTAACTACTAGAGATAACATTACACTACAATCCATCATCATCCCAAATTACACTAGAATTACTCTAAAACTATATTACCTTAATCTTAAGAACTAATCTATTCTAATTAGTGACTATGAGGCATACAATTGATATAAAACACAAAGCCCATAACAAATTAAGCAAGATTGAACAATATTCATGCATAAGAATTCAAGTTCATCAAATGATAATCAAAATCCAAAGTTTAAGCATACACACCCTCAAAGTCTCAAGGGAAAGTGAATTCAAATGCTCCCAAGATTAAAATAAGCTAAAACAATCATTCTAATACATCACTACATAAGAATCAAATCTAGAAGAGGAAAGATTGAAGAAAAGATGAAAAACTAGAGAAAAATGGGGTTTTGGATGTTGGGGGCTCGTTTTCAAGATAAGGGATAAGAGGGGTATTTATAACCCTTCAAAATATGTTTCTTTGGCCTTCATTCAGCCAGAAATCCGCCCATTTGCGCGGCCCGCGAGGCCCATTTCGCGGCCCGCGAGATGCCTGTGGTAGATTGACAGCAATCTTCTTTTCTTCGCCACGGATGAACCGTTGATCCGTTTTTGACATTCTAGTAGTCCATTTTGTAGTACTCGAGAAGACGAAGCCAAGGGTACCACTTATGCACTCCAATTCCTCTTGTAACATTTCCAAATTTCAGCTTCAAAACGTTAGTGCACAAGTCTTTCTTCAAAATGCAAGGTAAGAGAAATTTAGCCTTAATTCTTAACCCTCTTCACTAAATGCTACCCAAAATGAGCTCTAAAATGTGCTAAAAGTAGAGTATATATTGGCTAGTAGATATTCTTTCTGATACACATCTATTGAACTTGATAAATTGAAGCCACGAAGAGTATCAACAAGATCTGAGAAACAAAAAAGTAACAGCTTAAAACTACAAAGCATCAGACCACCACTCAGATCGTATACCTTCCTGAATCGCCCTCCAATTCCGTCCTCGAAAATGAAACCCGAAGTGCATGCAAGTTGACGGAGGAGGTAGAATGTTAATGCAGAGAATGGGATTATCCTGTACTCTGGTGTCTTCTCTGCCCACAGAACCTGCATAAGATCAACAAAGGTCAGACATGCCGGATTAAGTATACGCCTCCTCCGACGATCTAATTAGGTAGAGAAAGTCTGGTTGAAGATCTGAATGGATAAGGTGCAGAAGAGAACTTACCCTCCGTGGTGATGCTACCAAAATCCGTCCGGTTCCCGGGTCTCGACGCTATCCGGGCCTCCTTCCAAGCGAGCCCGTAACAACCCTGCAAAACAATCCCCGGGAGGCGTCCCGGGGAAGAAGCTCCGGCGTAATGATGAGATGGGGATAGCGGTAAGAGGAAAACGTACGGAAAGTGCTCTCAATATGGACTAGAGAGATATAAGTCACATACCTTACTCCCTGTTTGAGACTAGTATTTATAGCTTGGGTTGCTTGCTTTGGATAAGACTCAGGACCACTTCTCCTTGTCACCGTCCGTCCTTTCTCTTGTCCGGATGCGCCTTACGCGGGAAAGGTGTTGCTTCCCCGGTCCTGGGCTCTGGGCCTTTTCCCGGCCCAGTAGAGTGCTGGGCCAGTATCATCACTAGCCCCCCAGACCAGTCATCCGGGTTTCTGCAGCTCGGGGGACTGGTCTCATGCGCTCCTCCTCTTTTGTCATTGTTTCTTTTGGTAGGACCCATCTGCGCGAAAATTAATTTCCGATGCTGCCGTTCTCTATTCTGCCTTGATCAGTATCTCGTTTATCGTGCCATAATTGCTTTTCCTTCTTTTGTGGTGGCGTTTCCTATTCATCCGCATATATAAGGGTCCAAACCCCCTTTATTAAGCTTCTCTCTCCAAAATCTTCCAGGCGCTCTGCTCTCTTAATCAAGTAAGCACTAAATCTCTCCCTCCTTTTCTTCCCATCATGGCTTCCCCTCTTCCCTCCAACTCTTCCTTGGACACCGAGGAAGTTCAAAATCAGTTTGAGGTCCAATTCCGGGCTGATGATAACATGATTTCCTCCCCTTCCTCCCCGGACACCTCTTCCGAGATTTTCAGTACGCCCCGGGAGCCAGTCGTCCCGGGTGCGCTGACCTCAGACGGAGCAGGTTCGCACCCAGCCGAGCATCCTAATCATCCCCGCAAGGATCAGGATGAGGAGGTGTTTGGTGAGGAAGCCGGTGATGACATTCCCCGGGGGCCTACTCACGGAGTGCGCCCGGTGGGTATCAAATATTATGATGTCCCCGGGGATTCTCCTTCTCTAGATAGGGATGTCTTGGATTTAGCCAAGCGTTCCTTTATTCCCCTTCCTTTAAATGCCTCTCTTTCTAAACTTCCTCCGGGGGTCTCCGAGCGGGAGGTTTCGTGCATCCCGCAGATCCATTTTCAATACGGGCTTAGCCTGCCCTTCCCTCATCTCTTTCTTGAAATCCTTCAATTTGAAATCCTTCTATGCCTTGCGGAAGGCACATGCCTCTTTCCCGGGCGTTTTTTCTTTTACCATTCGCTCCGGGATAAAGGACTTCATCCTTTCCAAGCCTAAATCTGCCAAAGGATACCTTTCGAAAGGTTTCTTTCTATGTGATGCCCGGGTGTATCCCATGCCTTCCTGGAACGATTCTCTCATTCTTGAGGACAAGAAACCCCTCGCCAATCTCCCCGGCATCATTACCAGTGATCACAGCCTCCTCCGTCTTTCCCCCATAAGTATGGATGATTTTTTTAAGACCGGGAACGCGGACTATTATTGGCCTCGCGGGATCTATCCTGCCGAGCTCTTCACTCTCCCGCGCATAGCTGCGGTGTGGCCGGATGGAGGTGCCTATTAAGGCTTTTATTTTATTTTGGGTCTCTGTTCCCCTTCTATCTATTTTTTTTCCTAACTTTCTTTGCTTGGTTTCAGCCCAACCTCCGTTGCACGCGGACGCTATGACTTTCGTGGAAAGGTCTTCCGCCGGTGGTGATCAAGCCGGGCCTGTCCAACAAGTGGCTCCCCCCCTGAGCCATCTTCTACTAAGAACCCGGCCATCATCCCACAAGGGGCTCGATGGAGAAAGAAGAGGTAACCACCTTCCTTAGGCCCCATCTTTCTTCTAAGTTTAATCCAACTTTTATCTAAGTTTTATGCCTTGTTTTGTAGAGTACCGCCTTCGCTGATTCCCTCCTCACGGACCCCCAGTTTACCGAGGCGCTAAACCGGGGCTATTCCAAATATAGCGCCGGGTTGTTTGCCAAGATGGAGAAAGATCTTCGCGACACCCGGGAAAAGCTAGCCGGACGGGATGACCTGGAAGCCCGGCTGGAGGTGTCTCAAAAGAAGCTGGCCAAAAGGAGAAGAAGCTGGCGGACAAGGAGAAGAAGCTTGCCGAGGTGGAGAAGAAATATTCTTCCCTCAAGAAGGAGAAGAAAGACGCCCAGCTTGAGGCCCTGGATGCGGGGTTGGCTTCCAGGGCCCGCTCGCCTTGAAGCCCAAGCCTCCTACTACCGCCCCAAGGCTAATGACTTGCTGAACCACCGCTGGAGATCCCTCCAGGATGCGGACCTGAAAGGCCTGGTGCCCCAACTATGGGAATCTTTGAAGATGTCCTCCCGGGTCCCTTCCGCTTCAGATATCAAGAAGTCCAAGCTGTCGGCGATTGACGAGGCTTCTTTCCCTGACCCCGGCCCAGAAAGCTTCAATGCTTATGGGGTAGTCCCGGAGACGCCTCATTGGGCAGAAAATTACTATGAGTACTGCGCGGTGCCTGACAACTTTGGGTACCGCGCGGTCCACGATCAAGGGGGAGACTGCCGAGTAGGCCTTGGCGCGGGTCAAGATGACTTGCTATATCAGTCCCGGAAGGCCATGCGGAAGGTAGGGTTTCCCGAGCGGCCCGCTGATGAACTCGTGGTGGACGCCCCTGCTTATGCCGGCCCGGAGTGGAGCACCGAGGACCTCGTGGAGTTGGAGAGGCGGTTTCAGAGAGCTCACACTGTTCCGGGGGAAAGGGACTCCGCTGAAGACCATGTATAACCCTAGACCCTAGTCTGTTTTCCTTTTCCCTTCTTGTAATTTCTTATGTTATTTTTTCTTAAGTATTTTGTAACTCACCTCCCCGGGAGGCTTATGTAGAACTTGGCCTTGGTGCCTATTTTGATTTAATATAAAGTTCTACTTCTTAATGAAATTACTATCTTTTGTAGTCTGAGGGCCCCTAGATGAGATTCTCCCGCGCGGGCCCTTGCCTTATGTTTTCCCTCATCCCAACCATTCTTCCGGTACCTATTTCTCCCTCCCCCGCGCTGGATGCCTCCAGTGTTCTTTCCTTTGAAGGAAACTAGCCCATTGGAGATTTGGGGGTGACCAGGCTAACCGGGCATTGGCTGAGGCGGGGTTGGATTGCTTCCTTCAGGAGTTTGGATCGATCCGGGTGCTGATGTCGTTTCTCAAGGCGGTTGAGACCAAATTTGGGTCGTTAAACCAGTGCTTTGACCTTGCTTCCGACCATATGCGGGAAGCCCTGAATTCCCACCAAACCATTGCCGAGTTGCAGGCCCTTCATGACGACACTCAACATCGCACCGCCAAGGAGCTAGGTATGGTGTGGGGCGAGCTCGAGCGGGCCCAGGAAAAGCTTAAGAAGCTAGAAACCCGCACTGCTCAGAATAGACTAATATGTGACTTGGAGAAGGAGAATCGGTCCCTTACTCACAGGAATAGGGTCCTCCAAGATGCTCTGTTGGTTACCCGGCTATCCTACCATCTTTTGGGTCTCAAGAATGGCTTAGTTGGGGTGTCTCCTCTTACTGATATTCCAGCCAGGGTTCGCAGAACGATTGAACGCATGGAGGCTAACCCGGAGAAGTTTGGTGAGGGAGCTCCTAGTTATAAGGCCTATCTGGACGTCGTGGAGTGGCATAATAAGATAGCCGCGGGAGAATCTGAGCCCTATCCCTCTAGCCTTCACCGAATCCCTGTCCGGGTGAAGGTGGATGTGGCGTATGAAAGATACGAAGATATGTCCGTATCTATTGACCCGGAAGAAGTAGCACGCCGGATAAGACGCGTCTGGGAAATTGCCGATTCTGGAGTCACCACGAAGGGAGTTAAAACCGCTGAGGGCACCCGGATCAGTCTGGAAGAGAAAGGTAAAGGCGCAGCGGAATTGTTTCCTAAATACAAGTTTGTTACTTCTGCCGGGGTAAGGAGGATGCGTCTGGTGGAACCGCTTCCAGAAGGGGTCCGTAGTCGTTCCTATCCCCGAATTGAACGAAGAAGATGCCGAGCAATTGGAGGAGGAGCTCGCATGGAATCAAGCTCCAGACGCCCGCTTCGCCGAAGACATCCTGTCTTCTCAATTCTTTGGAGGTGGTTTCCGCCCGGGTAACCCAGAGGGTGTTTCCGGGTCGGGCCCCAAGTGGATATAGTAGTACATAGATAAAAAGACCTGTATGTAAAATTTCATGTAGTTGTTCCTCTGTAATATATCGGCATATTTGTGCGGTTTGAAATTTAAAGATGACTGAATAAAAGTTTTTCTAAAAAACCCATCTTTTCATTAATTCTTCCCTACAAACATTACATTCTCTGGCCCCCGGGCTTCATTCAAGCTCCGGGTCCGCTCTAGCGAGGCACCCAAACGGGAGCTACCCATGGGTCCCTTTTTACAGTCCTTCCTTTCTAAGCCCGAGACGAGGCCAAACTTCAGGGCCATCTCTCCGGGCATATTCATGCATCCGGGAGGGGGCATATCCATGCCCGGCATATCCATGCCCGGCATATCCATGCCCGGCATATTCATGCCTTAGTAGCTAAGGTTCTGCGCGGGGCACTCTACTTCCCATAAAACCTTCTTAAGTTAGCTACATTCCATCTCCTAGGGATCTCCTTTCCCTGCTTGTCATCTAGCACATAGCTTCCTCCCGGGTATGCTTCCTTCACCTTGTATGGCCCTTCCCAGTTGGGTGCCAGATTTCCTTCTGGGGCTTGGTGGCTTTTGTCATTTCTCCGCATCACCCAGTCTCCTGGGACGAAAGCTTCTTTCTGCACCCTTCTATCATGGTACCTCTTTACCCGCTCTTTTACCTTAGCTTCCTGAAGTGCCGCATTTTCTCGTTTTTCTTCCAGAAGATCCAAGTCGAGGCGCCGTCCCACGTCTTTTTCCTCTGGGCGCTGGAACTGAGTCCGAGGGCTCGGGATCCCAATCTCCGCGGGGATCACTGCCTCAGACCCATATACCAAGCTGTACGGAGACTCCCCGGTAGCTGAACTTTCAGTGGTTCGGTGAGCCCAGAGGACGCTGGGAAGCTCCCAAATCCAATTCCCCCGCGCGCCTTCCAAGCGGGTTTTTAAGCCTTTGACGATAGTACGGTTGGTAACTTCCACTTTCCCGTTGGCCTGTGGGTGGTACACAGATGTCAACCTCTGCTTTATGCCATACTTGACACACCATGATTTGAAGGGATCATTTTCAAACTGCGCCCCGTTGTCTGTGACTATGATCTTTGAGATACCAAATCAACAAATGATGTTCTTCCAACAAAACTTGACACAAGTTAACCCCCGTATGTTGGTGAGTGGCTCTGCTTCCACCCATTTGCTGAAATAGTCGATTGCCACAATTACGTACTTGGCTGCTCCCGGGGTAGTGGGAAATGGTCCTACCAGATCGATTCCCCATCTGCTGAATGACCAAGCTCCTGTTACCCCGATTAACTCCTCCCGGGGAACATGGATTAGTGGGGCGAAGGTTTGGCATGATGAGCATTCCTGGACATGTTTCTCCGCATCTTTGAACAACATCGGCCAGTAATACTCCAGCCTAAGAATTTTTCTAGCCATTGTAAGGGCTCCCTGATGACTCCCATTGGATCCTTCATGCATTTCCCGAATGATGTGCTGACCATCTGACCTGTCCACGCATTTGAGCAGAGGCTGGAGGTATCCTCTCTTGTACAATTCCCCGTCTTGGACCACATATTTCGGCGCTTTAACTCTCAGCTTCCGGGCCTACACCTTATCCTCCGGGGTAATGCCTTCTTCTATGTACGCCCGCATGGGGGTGATCCATGATTCCTCCTCATTTACCAACATTACTTGGTCGTTCTCCTGGTAGCTTCTTCTTCCCAATACCTCCATGTACAACTTTTGGTTAGGTTTGGGTTTTAGTTCTGAAGAGGCCAATTTACTCAAGGCATCTGCTTTACTATTCTCCTCCCGGGGAACTTGAATCAGATTGAAGGGCTCGAAACTGGCCGCTAGAGGCTTTACCATTTCCAAGTACTTTTGCAAGCTCCTTTCCCGGGCTTCGTATTCTCCCTTCAGCTGCTGGACAACTATTTGGGAGTCGCTGTGTGCCGTGAGAGCCTTAATGTTCATTTCCTTTGCCAGCTTTAACCCCACGATCAAAGCCTCGTACTCAGCCTCATTGTTGGTTGTCTTGAAAGTGAATTGGACCGCGTAAGGGTACTCCTTCCCTTCTGGTCTAACCAACAAGACTCCCGCTCCGCTTCCTCCGGAATGTGCCGATCTGTCCACGTACAGCTTCCAGACCGGGATTTCCTCAGCCCCAGGCATTCCCTGCTCCTCGTATATCCTTGCTTCTGATTCCACCAGGAAGTCTGCTAGGGCCTGTCCCTTGATAGCCCTTCTTGGCTCATACTGGATTTCATACTCTCCCAGCTCTATAGCCCATTTCATCATTCTCCCCGATGCCTCCGGCTTGAACATAACTTGTTTGAGCGGGTAGTTGGTGAGGACCACTATGAGATGGACCTGGAAGTACGGTTTGAGTCTTCTTGAAGCATGAACCAGTGCCAGAACCAGTTGTTCCAACTCAGTATACCGGGTTTCTGCCCCCCTAAGTGCCCGGCTGACAAAGTAGATTGGATGCTGCTTTTCCTCCTCTTCTTTGATTAGCACGACACTTACTGCTTCCCGGGATGCCGCTATGTACAAGAAAAGTTCCTCCCCGGGTATGGCTTCTTTAAGGTTGGCAACTGTCGAAGGTGCTCCTTCAGGTTTTGGAACGCCTTTTCACACTCCTCGGACCACTCAAACACCTTGGCCTTCCTGAGAATGTTGAAGAAAGGAAGCTGCCTATCTGCTCCCTTCGACAGGAATCGGCTGAGAGCCGCGAGGGATCCTGTCAACCGCTGTACTTCTTTCACCGACCTGGGGGAGGTCATCTTGGATATGGCCTCTACCTTCTCCGGGTTGATGTCAATGCCCCGACTTGATACCATGAACCCCAAGAACTTCCCCGCACCCACTCCGATGGTACTTTTGGAATGGTTCAGTTTTAGATTGCTCCGCTCCAGTTTTTCAAACATCTCCTCCAGGTCATTCAAGAAGGCTCCGTAAGCCCTGCTTTTAACCACCATGTCATCAACATACACCTCCATGTTCCTTCCCACCTGATCGTTAAAGAGCTTTTCCCCCATCCTCTGGTAAGTAGCCCCCGCGTTCTTCAACCCAAAGGGCATCTTCTTGTAGCAGAAAGTTCCAAAGTCGGTGATGAAGGAGGTTTTTGCTCTGTCTGCCTCGTCCATCTGCACCTGGTGATAGCCTTTGTGCGCATCGAAGAAGGCCAACACCGAGTAGCCCGCGATGGCCTCTGCCAACCGATCCAGATTCGGGAGAGGATAGCTGTCTTTGGGGCAGCACTTATTCAAGTCTGTAAAATCAATGCACATGCACCAGCTGCCATCATGCTTCTTTACTAAGACCGGTGACAAGCGATTTCCCCACGTCGTAAATGGGAATCCCACTCAATCAAAACACATTTATATTTCGCCTACGACTTCTAACTACTATAGAGTAGATAGTGGGAAGTAGGGATCGAACCACAAGGAGAAGAATCTTGTTTAGTGTTTTAGCAAAGATTATAAACACATACATATATATGTGTTTAGGACAAGCGATTTCCCCACGTCGTAAATGGGAATCCCACTCAATCAAAACACATTTATATTTCGCCTACGACTTCTAACTACTATAGAGTAGATAGTGGGAAGTAGGGATCGAACCACAAGGAGAAGAATCTTGTTTAGTGTTTTAGCAAAGATTATAAACACATACATATATATTATATAGAAATGATGTGCCCTATTTATACCCTAGTTTTAGCACATTTTAAGACTTATTTTTGAGCAACTTTTGGTATTAAATAGTTCATTGTACATTAGATTCGTAATTGCAAGATTCTATGATAATGTACATGTTTTGGAGTATTTGGATTGATATTATTGAAGACCTTCTATGACTATGCTATAGAGTTGCTAATTTGATGCTTAGAACTTGAAGAATTGGTCATAGAAGTGGCGAGAAGACCACTTTACTAAAGGTGGTAGAAGTTGCCCAGAAAAGTGTCGCTCAAGCCCAGAAAAGTGTCACAAGAGATGAAAAAAGTGTCTCTGGAGCTTGAAGGAAGTGTCACCCCAGATGAAGAAAGCGTCACTAGCTGCCCAGAAGTGTCACCAGCTGCCCAGAAGTGTCGCTATGATGAACAGCGACCAAATAAAGTGTCGCTAAACTTTTGCCCACTTGCACTCCTTGAGCTGAAATTTGGAGGCTATAAATACCTCCTTATCCTCACCTTTTTGGACGAGTTCCCTCACATCCAAAGTAGATTTTTCATAGCTTTTCTTCCAATTTCTCTCTTTCCTTCCCTTTGATTTGATGAACAAACATGTTTGTATTAATTAGGATTATTGTAGTAGGCTAAAAACCCATCTTGGGGGCATGTGATTAAACTTCTATTATGGGTTGAGAACTTGTTTGTGTAGCTTATGAATGTGTGATTTGCTATTGAATGATCATAATTTGTATGTGTATTTGATGCTTGAAATGGTTAGGAATGATTTCCTAGTTATAGATATGTGTTGGATATGTGTTAGACATTGCTTTTCCATGGTTGAAATGCTACCATTTCTTCTATGTAAAGGTAGTGAATTAGGAATCAAATATATGTTGTTATCAATTATATTTGTTCTTGAGATCATTCATTAGCATTGTATCTATGTCAAGTTTGTTATCAAATTGCATGGGTAGGTTTGAGAAACATCTAATTTGAAATGATATTGATGAATTGAACTAGTTGTTATCATCTAGTAAAGTTGTCAATGAAAGTTGTGAGGATGCTTTCATCTTTCATAGCTATGATTATAGATAGTTTCTCATGATAAACAATCATCATTCTCAAAGCAACATGTCATAGTTTGAGGAAGAACTCATGGTAGAAAGTTGAAATCACATGCACCCAAGACTTGCATTTTAGATAGTTAATCTTTAGTTAGATAATTGCATGATAATTTAGATTTTCATTTGTTTTGCATCGTAGTGTTTCCTACAAAACCAACTTCAAAACCCCCCCTTTGTTTACCTTGCTTTCTATATAATATATATGTGTGTGTTAACAATCTTTGCTAAAACACTAAACAAGATCCTTCTCCTTGTGGTTCGATCCCTACTTCCCACTATCTACTCTATAGTAGTTAGAAGTCGTAGGTGAATATAAATGTGTTTTGATTGAGTGGGATTCCCATTTACGACGTGGGGAAATCGCTTGTCAAGAAAGCAAGGTAAACAAAGGGGGGTTTTGAAGTTGGTTTTGTAGGAAACACTACGATGCAAAGCAAGTGAAAATCTAAATTATCATGCAATTATCTAAGTAAAGATTAACTATCTAAAATGCAAGTCTTGGGTACATGTGATTTCAACTTTCTACCATGGATTTTTCCTCAAACTATGACGTGTTGCTTTGAGAATGATGATCGTTTATCATAAGAAACTACCTCTAATCGTAGAGACATATTTCTCAATCTCACTATTATAGTTATGGATGACGAAAGCATCACCACAACTCTCATCCACAAATGACCTAAATGATAGCATTTAGACCAATTTGTTAATGGCATTACCAATTAGAGACTCAATAAACACTACCCATGATATTCGATAGCGAAATTAACATGGATATAACACTAGTGAATGGATTCAAGAGCAAACACAAATGATAGCATAATGTAATTAACTCATAAATCTACTACTCAACAATAGAGGAAATGTTAGCATTCCAACCATGTTTCTAGCAAGATTCAACACATTTCTATAACTAGGAAATCGTTCCTAACCATATCATGCATCAAAACACACAAATACAACACAATCATTCACTTGCAAATCATACATTCATAAGCTACACAAACAAGTTCTCAACCCATAATAGAAGTTTAATCACATGTCCCCAAGATGGGTTTTTAGCCTACAACAATAATCCTAAATAATACTAACATGTTCATGAAATCAAAATGGAAGAAAATGGAAGAAGAGGAAGAAAAAGATGGGAAATTGGGTTTGGATTGGGAGGGAGCTCGTCCAAAAAGGTGAGGATAAGGAGGTATTTATAGCCTCAAAATTTCAGCTCAAGAGTGCAAGTGGGCAAAAGTTTAGCGACGCTTTATTTGGTCGCTGTTCATCATAGCGACACTTCTGGGCAGCTGGTGACACTTCTGGGCAGCTAGTGACGCTTTCTTCATCTGGGGTGACACTTCCTTCAAGTTCCAGCGACACTTTCTTCATCTCTTGTGACACTTTTCTGGGCTTGAGCGACACTTTTCTGGCAACTTCTACCACCTTTAGTAAAGTGGCCTTCTCGCCACTTCTATGACCAATTCTTCTAGTTCCGAGCATCAAATCATCAACTCTATAGCATAGTCATAGAAGGTCTTCAAGAATTCACATCAAGAAGTTCCAAAATACACACATAAGCATAGGAATTTACAAGCTCTAAACATAAAGCTCTAATGATTCAATTCACTCTAAAATCCTATGCTTTGTTACAAAATGGTCTTCAAAACAAGTCTTAAATACACTAAAAACTAGAGTATAAATAGGGTACATCAACCGGGTTGGCTATCCATTCCGGGAAAATGATTTCCTCAACTACCCCGACTCTCTCCAACTTCCGAACTTCATTCCTTATGAATTCTGCTCTCTCTGGGGCTACAGGTCTTTTCTTCTGCCTGATTGGTTTGGTTGCCGGGCTTATATTTAGCTTGTGTACCCCCAGCTCTGGTAATACTCCCACCATGTCCTCTGGGTTCCATGAGAACACTCCTTAGTATCTGGCCAAGAGTTCTTTCAGGGCATTTTTTACTTCCTCCGGGAGATCCTTTCCCACCATGACCATCCCTTTGTCCGCCACTTGCATTTCCTCCAACTCTTGGCGGGGAGCTTCTCCATGCACCGCCCCTACTGCTTTCTTTGCGTCCAATACCGCCGTCATCATGCAACTTCTTGCGACTGCTTGGCTTCCCCGCACGACCGCTACTCCTTGCGCGGTGGGGAACTTCATCGTCAATAGGTACTGGCAATTCGCTGCCCGGGCCTGGGTTAGCCATGGTCTCCCTATGATTACATTGTACGGTGAAGGTGCATCAATAACCGCAAAGTTGCATGTCACTGAGACTCTCTTGCTCCGATCCTTCTCGTCCACCATACATACCGCAAGGGGAATCACACCCAGAGGAACTTCCGGTTTGCCCGTGAACCCTGACAGGGGAGATGAGGGAGGTTTCAGGTTCTGTCTTCCAATCCCCAATTGATCAAAGCAAGAAGCAAACATGATCTCCACACTGCTTCCGTCGTCCACAAACACCCTCTTGACCAAGAAACCTTCGATCTCCGCTGTTACAACCATTGGGTCTGAATGGGGTATCTGTGGCGGGGCTGCATCTGTCTCAGAAAAAGTAATAGTTTCATCGGGGCGAAACCTTTTCCCCTGAATCTCCCCTGGGGGGACATATCGCGTCCGGGCCCGGATAGCGGAAACTGACTGGCACGCTTCTCCGATTTCTCCGCTTATCACATTGATCATCCTGTTGGGCACTGGGGCAGGTTCCACTGCTTGAACTGGTGCGTCCGCTATGGCGGGCCTCCCCGGGGCCCTGTTGCCTTGGTTACCTTGTCTCCCGTTTCCTCTTCCGGGGTTGGGCCTCCACCTCCTCCGGGGTTGTTCCTGAGGATGGTCCCGGGCCGGGTACTCCTTTTTTGCTTCAGCCGCCACACAATCTTTCAGTTGCCCCCGTTCTATCAAATTTTCTATCTCGTTCCTCAGCCCCCTACACCCCTCTGTCGAATGTCCATAAGACTTGTGATAGGCACACCATTTGTCCGCGTTTTCCCTAGACGGGGTCCCCTAGATAGGCAATGGATCCGGGAACAAATCCTTGTGAATGGCATGTATCTCTGTCCGGGATTTGCTGAGCGGAGTGAAGCTATCTGCCCTTGCCCGGTTCACCGGTGCGGGACCCGGATCCCTTCTACTTGGGTCAGCCGCCCTCCTCCTTTCCATCTTATCCGGGAGAAATCCCCCAGACTCTTCCTTTCTTTTCCGGGTGGCGTCATTAACCGCACAGTACAGTTGCACCGCCATCTGCAAGTTGTGAAAGGTTTCCGGGATGTTTTCCATCAACTTCTGGAACAACGCCATATCCCTCAAGCCATTTATAAATCCGCTAATCACCGCCTTCTCCTACTGCTGTCTGTCGATAACCTTCATACTATCGTCCATGTACCTCCGATAATATTCCATTGGTCCCTCTGCAGCCTTCTGCCTAGTGGCGAGAAGCTCAGTCAGCTGCTTCCCTTCCTTCTTCAGTCCGGCATACTTGAACAGCAGGGCCTTAGAAAAATCGTAATAGTCCCTAAGGCTTTCCCGGGGCAAGGAATCGAATCATAGGAGACAATTTCCTCTTAGGTAGCAACCCACCAGTTTGCATCTCAACTCCTCTGGGAAATCCCTCGACACCATCAGGTTCTGGTATGTCCTGACAAATTCTTCCGGGTCTGTCTCTCCATTATACGTTGGTATTCCCTCCGGGACCCGAAGGCCCGGCGGCCATGGGTACGCAAGCACTCGAGGCACCCATGGGGAGGTGGGCTTGGCTCCATTTCTTCCTACTAGGTTGTCTAATCGCGCCTCCAAAGAGTTGGGATCTTGCTGCGCCACCTGATAACCCCGCATCCTATCATCCTCTTGGTTGTGCCTTCCCAGGAAGTCATAGTTCATTCCCATTAACCCGTACATTGGCATAGAATATTGGACTGGGTTCCCCTGGGTCCCAGGGGCCTGAGAGCCCAAGAACTCCACAGGCACGACTGGCGGATTATACCCGATCTGCCCCATTCCCCAGCTAAAGCGCGGGTAATAGGGCGGAGCATGGGGCACTAAATTTGATTGTTGCCCTGTTACCATTCCCCATTCGGCTCCATAATTCGGGGGGAACGAAGGTGGGATGGTTGAGGAATTTACGCGCCCTTGTATCCTTGGCGGCTGCACGACTCCTTCCAGATCGATAACCCCTCTTTGGTGTCCCCGCGGAAGGTCAGCCTGGTTTCCTTGAGGTTCCCTCCGCCTAAGGTTTTCCCGGGTAGAGAGCACCCACTGGCGGTACAACTCCTTGTTGGCTCTCATGAACTCCAATGCTGCCAATTCCTCCGTGTTGACCAAGGCTTGTCCCCCTTCCGGGAAGACTGGTCCCCGGGTCTGAGGGTTATCGGCTGGATAATGTCCCTCCTCCCGGGCTTCTATTCTCTGCCCCCGGGGGTTGCCTTCCCCGGCGGGTCCGGATGCTTCTCGATCATCCTGGTACTCCTTTTCTGAATCAGCTTCATCGGAGGCAGTTTCCATGTGGCCATCTTGTGATACTCCCAGCTCACGCTGCTGTCTGGCTTCCTCCTGCAACTGCCTCAATGTCACGTCATCACCTGGGGGCAGGGAAGTACCACCCCCCGAGGGTGCCACGTTCTTCTTCGGGCGCCCGCGTCCTCTCTTGGGCGACTCCATCGTGCGAAGGTGGAACTGTATCCCACTGGGCGTGCCAATTGATGCTACCAAAATCCGTCCGATTCCCGGGTCTCGACGCTATCCGGGCCTCCTTCCAAGCGAGCCCGTAACAACCCTGCAAAACAATCTCCGGGAGGCGTCCCGGGGAAGAAGCTCCTGCGTAATGATGAGATGGGGATAGCGGTAAGAGGAAAACGTACGGAAAGTGCTCTCAATATAGAGTAGAGAGATATAAGTCACATACCTTACTCACTGTTTGCGACTAGTATTTATAGCTTGGGTTGCTTGCTTTGGATAAGACTCAGGACCACTTCTCCTTGTCACCATCCGTCCTTTTTCTTGTCCGGATGCGCCTTACGCGGGAAAGGTGTTGCTTCCCCGGTCCTGGGCCCTGGGCCTTTTCCCGGCCCAGTAGAGTGCTGGGCCAGTATCATCACGTGGAAGCATATCTGGTTCTATGTATACCAGATGGGGTTCCGACATGAGCACATTAATGGCGCTACAGTTCTCTAGCTTGTCCATGGGCCGGTCCAGAGTCCAATCCAACTTGGGCCTTCTGGATGGGCTATTATTCCTGACTGGAATAGTACCATATTTATCATAGATCCCTCTCTTATCTACACAAAATTGCTAAACATGACTCTCACCTTGGAAGAAACAGATGTGTATGGGAGGAGGATTTAGGAGCCGACAAGGAGAGACACGGAGATGATATCGACAAAGGAAATAGAAACCCCTTTCGGACTCCACCAAAACGAAGCAAAATCAATTTGGGGTTCATTGGAATTGGTACAATTTCGGACTCCACCTTTGCTTTGGAATGTTATAATATTATTGTGTTTTACTCTTATCATTTCTATTTGAAAATTCTTCCCCGTCTCATTGGCCGGCTACGTTATTTGTGAGTTGTATGCTTGAACATTACCAGATGAACATTTGGTGAAGCTTAATTTAAAAGAACTTGAATTCTTTTATAAAGAAGAACTAGCAACGCGCGGTGTATTTGGGTGGTTAAAAATAAGGGTGGGCATTAGCGGGTACCCGGCCCGTTAAGCCATAGTATACCGGGTACCCGGCCCGCCAAATATAAGAAAATTTTTCCCGTGGTCTGGCCCGGTTAGAACCGGGTATTTGCTAACGGGTACCCTAATGTTTCGGGACGGGTCATCTGGTTCCCTACGACCCGGTTAATTTTATTTTAAAATTTAAAATACAATTTAATTTCATGAACAAAAATTTAAAGTGTACGACTAAAATTTTTTGGATAATAGAAAGTATGAATTACAATTTGTAATGTTATAGAAATTTATGTTGTAATATTGTACAAATTACGAACACACTTAAAATTAAGAGTAATTCTCCCGTGAGGCAGCCTCACCTATGAGGCAGGGCCCAATAAGGCCTATATTATAAGTAAATATAAAAGAACACTAATTGTTAAAAATTTCAGGGGTTAATTTGTAAATATCACTAATTTTTCATTCTTTCTTCGCCACCTCATCATTCTACCTTGCTGTCACCTCATCAAACCTCGACGCCACCTCATCATACCTCGATGCCACCTCATCCCACCTCGATGTCATGTTATCATACCTCGATGTCATGTCTTTATACATCGATGTCACCTCATGAAACTTTGTCGCCATCTCATCATACCTCAACGCCACCTCATGAAACCTCGTCGCCACCTCATCACACATCGATGTCATGTCATCATACATCGATGCCACCTCACCAAAAACAATGTTCGTTCTCAACAACCTTATAATTATTTCAATAAATCTCATCGCTACCTCCTAGTAATTTCAACGTCAAACCTCGTCGATATCCCGACGTAAAACCTCACAAACAAAACTTTGAATTTAACCAAGTTTTAAGAATATGCCTCATTTTAAAAATATGAAATATCATCAACTATAAACACAAACCTCAAAAAAATTGTATAAGGTCATCAACAAAACTACAAGTCTCAATAAACCGAAAAACTAGAATCTCAACTCCATTGGCAAGAAACTCAACTCCATTAGCAGGAGCCTCAACTCCGTTGGCAGGATCCTCACGTCCGTTGGCAGGAGCCTCAAGTCCATTGGCAGGAGCCTCAAGTTCATTGACAGGAACCTCATCACCTACATTGGCAGGAGCCTCAACTTGAATTAGGAGTACAAAATACCGCTGCAAATCTTCCAGTAGTCGTATTGCAAAACACTAGATCAAAGGACGCGTATCGTCGCCGTTATATTTCGTTGCCGTAGAATCGTCGGAGATCTGATTTCCACGGAATCTGATTATTATGCAAATCGTAGCCTCTAAACAGAGCAGCCTCCGGCTGTTCTCGTTCGCCGTCGCCATCCCAATCTGGACGAAACTTGGAGCTTGTCGCCGTCGCTTCACCATCAATTGCCGGAAAAAAGCCGTATCTTCGATTTGGGGAATAAGAATCAGATTTGGGGAAAAAGAACCAAAGTTTGCATAAAAGCCCCTCAAGATTGAAGAAATACTACTAATGCGCCGAATTCTAGATGTTTATTATTTGACCCTAAAACTTATGAAAGTGAGATTTGCTTGGTCCTGCCTCACCCAAGAATTTGTCTAAAATTAATTAAAGGTTCAAATTTGGTATATCCAAAAGATGAAATTGCATTTAAAATATAGGGTAATATAAATTTATTGAAACAGATATGTATTTTGTAGTGAATAATTTATTATTCATCACAGTCTTTACTCATTATATTGTTTCAAGAAACTCTTACAACCCCTCAACAGTCACATACTCACACATTTGCCCGAATCAACAACGACGTCGAAATGGTAATACAAATCACAAATCTAATTATTATGCATAACCTTAAATTGATGTTTACCTTTGTTGAATTGATTGTTTTTAAAGTTACATCGTCCGACTACTGTAAATTCGTAAATTGTAAATTTTGGCGGATGAAATTGAGCCGGAAGTTTTGATCAAAATTTAGAATTTCTTGAAGTAATACAACGAGCGACTATGCAAGAAATTATAAGTTAGGCCGGGATATTAAAATTTAGGAGATGAGGGCTTATAATAATTGAATATATTATTTTTATATTATATTTAACAAATTCCTAACGGGCCGGGTACCCGGTAATTTATAACTTCCGGCCCATGACCCGGCCCGTGAAATAAATAAAATAACGGGTCGGGTACCCTACACTATAAAAGTAAAAAATACCCGCTTCATTTCTTACGGGTCGGCGGGCTAACGGGCCGGGTTTTTTTTGCCCACCCCTAGTTAAAAATACTCAAACGTGTAATTTTTTTTTTTTTATAACAACAGAAATTTCATTAAAAATATAGAGAGTTACATGAGGCAGAATTAGATTTAAGACCATTAGCTAATCTATGCTCCTGATCTACTATCTGCCTATCAACTTTGAGAAACTTAATATTTTGAAACAAACCAGCTGAACTCCTTAGATCCTGAATTAGAGTAGAAACTTCCCAGGGAGGATCAGCTTCTTTATTCTGCAAAAGAGTGATCAATATCTGACTATCCGACATTATCAGCACGGGCTTTGTACACAAACCTCGGGAAGCTGCATGCTTAAGCCCTAACAGACAAGCTTTAGACTCTACCATCAAAGCAGAGTTAGCTATAAAGTGCACTATCCCATTAGATAATGGCAACGATGCACCAGAAACATATAAGGAGAAAGAAGCTGATGCATGATTCCTCTTCCTCCAGAAAGCTGCATCAGACTTCAAGATATAATCTACACCATTTGAATGAGCCAAGTCATCACCATTAGATATTACTTGCTGATTAAGAACGGAACTTGCATTAACATCTTCTATATCCTGCAATTGACCCCTGCCAAACACCAACCCGTGATCTAGCATGGAAGATTGCCATACCTGAGAAGCATCCTGCAAAAGATTTTCAAAAACAAAGCTATTCCTAGCTTTCCAAATGTTCCACAATATACATAAGGATAAGGATATTGCTTCCTCATCAGGAGCAGCAGCCATCCAGTTCCAAAACCAGCACTGAAAGGAAACTGGCTGACCTATATGGAAATTGAAACCAAGAGAAGACAATCTCCATACTCTCTTTGCCCTTTCACAACCCAAGAAGATATGATGAACATTCTCTGTAGAGCCTGAATTACAGAATCCACAACTAGAGACCATAATTACTTTCCTTTTTACTAGATTTGCAGCAGTTGGAAGTGCATTTAAAAGAGCTCTCCAAATACAAACAAGAATCTTCATTGGAACCTTCATTCTCCAGAATTTCTCCCACTGGAAAGATACTGAGATTGGGACTACATCCATGCACCTATATCCTGTCTTCACAGAATATTGACCTGAAGAAGTGTGTGGCCAGACTAACTTATCTTGTTGAGCACTCTCTGGCACATGAATACTTCTGATGTTTTGAACAATCTCCTGAGGATACATGATATTAAGAAGAGGAAGTCTCCACTTCTTATCCTCACCAATTAGATGCTGAACTTTCAGAGTTGTATTTTGCAGAAATACTGGATGAGGCAATATACTTTCATCTTGACCTGGGATCCATTTGTCTTGCAAGAGGACCTTGTTTCCATTTCCTATAACCCACCTACATTGACCTTTAAGCAAATATCTTCCCCATAGCAGACCCTTCCAGCCCCAAGTATCTGATGATTTCTGCCTAACATTCCAAAAATCCTCATGTTTACAATATTTATGCTTGAAAATTTGGACCATCAGAGAGTCTTTATTTTGCAGGACACTCCAAGAATGCTTAGCAATGAGAGCCTGATTCATTTCCGAAGTCTTCCTTAGCCCCAAGCCCCCATGCTTTTTAGACCTACACATATCTTTCCATGAGCACCAGTGCAATCCATGACCTTGAAGATCTCCTTTCCAAATAAACCTGGCAGTTATCTTATCAATCTCAACACAAATTGACTTTGGAATTCTAAAGATACTCATGGGATACAATGGCAGTGATGAAATCACATGCTTTGCTAATGTGATCCTTCCAGGAAGACTCAACAACCTGTTTTTCCATGTATCATACTTAAGCCTTATCTTATTGATCATCTCCTTGTACAACACTCTTTTAGGTTTAGTGAAATCTAGCTCCATTCCCAAGTACTTGCCACCAATACCCCTGTTATGGATATTTAGTGTGTGCCTAATGAGTAATTCCATCTCAGGACTAGTATTAGGGCTAACTATGAGTGCAGACTTATCAAAATTAATCCTTTGCCCAGAATACCTAGCAAATATGTCAATATCCCTTGCCAGCTTGAAAATATCTCTATCAACACACTCCAAAAACAAGAGACAATCATCTGCATACATCAAGTGTGATATTCTTTGCACCCCTCTTCCTGGACTGTAACCACTTGACTGATGACTCAACCTGTTAGCAGCAATGAGACTAGAAAGGTACTGCTGGCTAATATTAAAAAGAAGCGGTGACAATGGGCAACCCTGTCTTAGCAGTAGTAACACACTGAATCCAAGATAATGGAAACCTCATGTGAGATAGTGCAGAGAACAGAAATGGCCAAGATACCCTGTCAAAAGCTTTGCTCATGTCCAACTTTACAGCAGCTAAGCCTTTTTTGCCTTTTCTCTTCTTATGTAAAACCTGAAGCATCTCATGAGCAACCAACACGTTTTCTCCAATATTTCTGTTTTTCACAAAACCTGTCTGTGCCTTATCTATTATTGCTCCCATTACCTTAGCTAGCCTAGAAGCCAAAATCTTTGAGATGATTTTGTACTTTACATTACAGAGAGAGATAGGCCTGTAGTCCTCAGGTCTTTGAGGTATTTTCTTTTTTGGAATCAGAACTATGATTGTCTGATTCCAATCATGTGGCATACTGCTGCCATTTAGTACCTGTAACACAACCTGAGTAACTTGTGATCCAATATCATCCCAATGATGTTTATAAAAACCAGCAGGCATTCCATCAATCCCAGGAGATTTCCATGGCTTCATTGCCTTTATAGCTTGATAAATCTCATCTGAGGTGAAAGGCTGAAGCAAGATTGTTCGATGTTCATCTCTTAAAAGAAGATTGTTCTTTTCAAGAAACTCTGCCATATTGATCTCTGGAGAAGGATGAGCAGGATAATGAGAACTAGAAACATATATGCCTTTGAAGTGATTTACCAGCACATATTTTATATTCTTATCCTCCCTATGCCACACACCTTGCTTATCTTGTATCACCACAATTCCATTCATAGCCCTCCTCCTTGAAGCCCATTTATGGAAAAATGATGTATTTCTGTCACCAAATCTCCCCCATTGTATCCTTGATCTTTGCTGCCAGTAGTCAGCTTGCCTTGCCAAAAGATCCTTCAACCTAGCCAAACACTCCTGCTCCTGTTTAAAACTTTTGTGAAGTGGCAATTGTTTCTGTATAGCAGCCAACTTTTTTTCTTCCTGTTTAATCTGTTGATCCAATGATCCAAATGATTTTCTACTCCAATTCGTGAGATGCCTCAAAGAAATCTCCATTTCCGTGAAACATCGTTGAGCTGCTCCTCTTCCAAATTGGTATATGACTGCATCCAGACTTTATTTACTATTTGCTTCGAGGCTTCACTATGAATCCAATGAGCTTCATATCTACACCATCTCCTTATGATTTTATTTTTTGGCATTAATTCTAATACCAAAGGGCCATGATCAGAATGCACCAAAGGAAGGTTGATCACTCTTGAAGAAGGAAAAGTATTCCACCAACTAGAGTTAACAAAAGCCCTGTCTAATCTTTCCCATATAGCTTCAGGCTCCAACCTTTTATTCGTCCATGTAAACCAGAGGCCGTGCTGCTGCAACTCTCCAAAATGATGATCCACAATTAGAGTCTTCAAAACCTTGCTACTATCTGTCTCTTTATACACTGTACCCCCATACTTATCTTCTTGAGACAAGACTTGATTGAAATCTCCTACTAACACTAAAGGGTAACTAGAACTTGGCAGTTTTGCCTTCATATCATTCCATGCCTGAATTCTAAGGCTTGCAAAAGGACTGCCATATACAAACATTTGGTACCAACTAACATTATCTAAACCCTTACATTTAGCTAGTACATAATTAGGACTACTACATTCTACAAGGACATCTATATTACTTGTCCACAAAAGAGAAATTCCCCCTGCTAAGCCAGTTGCCGGTTGATGCCATCCTTGCCTGAAGATTGTTGATTCCTGCCATTTCTCCATATCTTGAGCCGAAGACTTAGTCTCAAAAAGACATAATATCTGGGGCTTGTATTGATTCAGCAACCGACTTAGCTCCTGCCTTGTAGGGGCATTTTTAAAACCCCTACAGTTCCATACTAAGGACGTCATGGCGACTGCTGCGGTTGTTTTGGGACAACCGCATGTAAACCTACAGCCTTGGGATCTGTAATCTTCTTCCTTCTAGCAAAAGTAACCAGAGGTTTGGCGCTGGCATCTTCAAACATCCTCTGTTTCTTAGCTATAAGAATATCTCTATGCTCCTCAAACAGCAGCACAGTATTGATTGCTTCCAGCTCCAATTCATTCTCTGCTTCATCCCTGCACCTCTTCAAATTCCTATCCATACCCTTAGCAGTTTTGTTGTTGTTAACAATAAGCTCCTCACCTTGCTGCTTATGTTGACCAGATATAGGATTTTTCACCCAATTCTGCTCTATAACTTCCATCTGCAATTTCTCAAGGAACATCAAAACATTGCTTTGCACATACTGACCAGAGCTGAACATTTTTGCCTCATCCAAAGCCTGATTAGCCTTGAATAACTGTAATTTCTCCTGCTTGAACCCTTTGACCACTTTAGCTCTACCATGCACATTTTTCATCTGTACTGTCTTTCTCACTCCCAAGGCCTTAGTTCTGCACATTCGTCTTACACCACTAGAGTTCCACTCCAACTTCTTTTCCACAGTCCCATGCATTTTACAGTCCTCATCTAAAAGCAAGAGCTCAGATATGGAGGGTAGATACTCTGGAAAGATCTCCTGGTTCTCCACTACACCAGATAAGTTCATTGTCTGTACATCCATTGCCGCCATGAAGCATTGATTATCCCCTATTAACATCTGATGATTTCCTGAATCTGCAACAATATCCACTACCATCCCTTGAGAATTAAATTTGAGATCCACTTCCTCCAGCTGGATTGGCTCATTCATATCTAACATGGTCTTTGGCATATGAGGCCACAACACTGGCTCTATATTCTCCAAAACATCATGCCTGATTTCAATTCCATCAAGATTAAGGTTAGACCCCATCCTCTGTGATTCAGGTGGCAGATTAAGATCGACAACACCTCTAGTCTTATGAAAATCTATCATTGGCCCGTGAACCTCTTCTGACATATCTACAGGCTCCTGATACTCATGAGCCTCTTCTAGATGATGCACAAATCCATTACCATGAACCCCATCCGGAAGCTGACCATCTTGCATCATCCCTTCCATATCACCATCACCTTGATCCTGCTCAACATTGGGATTTCTCGGCGGAGCCGGGGCCGGAGGCGAGGGAGGATTGACATCCAGCCCTTGAACAACAATAGGATCAACATGAAGTTGTAAATGATTATCATTATCTATCACCATTTGAAAACCATCCACTACCTCATTCTCATTAACATCCTCATAATACCCCCCTTGAAATTCCATAAAATCAGACTCAAACGTTGTATTACGCTTCCACAACCTATGACCATGAGCCCTGATTTTCGAAGGGAAGAGTTCCTGAGAAGGATCATATACTATACGAGTGCCGAATCTCTCATTGTGCTGCCTAATTTTAGCTTCCTAGAACTGGAGTAAGAGATTATTATCTTGAATCGGACACCTACTCAAAGGATGTCCAATCCTCCCACATCTACGACAAAACTTATGTATCCTTTCATAACGGCACTCTATGTAATACATGTTCTGATCAGGCATACGTAAACCAAAACCAGGAATGAGAGGATTATCAGGTTCTACCCAAATACGAGCTTTAACATACCTGGAAAATCTGCTTGGAGTATGCCCACGATTGACATCAATCAACTCCCCAACATAAGATGCAACCTTAACAGTCATCTCAGGAGCATCTGGATTACAACACACAGGCGGGAGAGTGATAGGTCCTATATATACTCTTATTTTGTAGCATTTGAGAGCTATTTTAGATAGTATTTTGTATATTTATATTAGACTTTTGGACCGAATCATTCATAATGGTTTGAAATTGAAGACGTGCATTTCGATCTTGAATTGCACTTGCGATGGATTTGAGTGATTTGAAGACCTTCTATGACCGTCCTGACCGCGATTGATACATTGAAGAACCGGTCGTAGAAGTGGCGTGAAGGCACACTCTCGCGGGCCGCGAACCCTAGGTCGCGAACCGCGAGGGTGTGTGTTGCTGTTTTGAAGATGCCAAGTTTCGCGCGGTCCGCGAAACTCCGGTCGCGAGCCGCGAAGCCCAAACGCGCGATCCGCGAAGATTCGGCCGCGACTCGCGAGGACCAGACGCGCGGTCCGCGAAACCTCGGTCGCGGACCGCGGAAGCCACGGACGCACGGACCGCGAATCCTCGGCCGCGAGCCGCGAGAACCAGGCTCGCGGTCCGCGAAGGTTTTCGCGCGGTCCGCGAAAGTTGCCCTGCAACTTGCACTTTATTTTGTTTTAATTTTAATTTTGTTGGATATAAAAACCAACTTATCCTCATTGTTAGAGGATCGAATTTTTACAGAGCTTAACTCTTTTCCTTCATATTTCCCTTTGATTTTGAGCTTTGAATTCACTATGGTTTGTTGTATTGATTATGGTTTTGATTATATAACTATGGTAGTAGGCTAAACCTCTTCTTGGATATATGTGATTGGACTTCTTGTTATGGATTGAGAACATGATTCATGAAGCTTAGGAATGGTGATGTGCTATTGAATGATCATAATATATATGTGTATTTGATGCTTGAAATGATTAGGAATGATTTCCTAGTGATAGGTATGTGTTGGATATGTGTTAGATATTGCTTTTCCATGGTTAGAATGTTATCATTCTTCCTATGTATGAGTAGTAAATTAGGAATTGAATGCATGTTGTTATCAATTGTATTTGTTCTTAAAATCATTCATTAGCATTATACCTATGTTAAGTTTGTTATCAAAGTGCATGGGTAGGGTTGAGAAATATCTAATTTGAATTTATATTGATTCAATTGAACTAGTTGTTATCATCTAGTAAAATTGTCAATTGAAGTTGTGAAGATGCTTTCATTTGCATAACTTTGGTTAAAGATAGTTCTCATTAATGTTCACCATTCTCAAGGCATCATGATAAAGTTTGAGGAAAATCTTATAATAAGAAGTCACCAATCTCATATGTCCAAGTTTCTCATTCTCTTAGTTAAATCTCTAGTTAGAATAATCTTATGGTAAAGTAGTTGTAATCCTAAAGTTCTAGTAGTTTTATTTAGTAGTGTCTTAAACAAAAACTCAACTCAAACCCCCCCTTGTTTACATTGCTTTTATATATATATATATATATATATATATATATATATATATATATGCTACAAGATATACATAGAAATAACATTCTCCCTGTGGAACGAACCTTACTTGCCATTGTACACTTAATAGTGTGGAAAGGTAGTAAGTGATCTATAAATTGTACATTTGAGAGGTACGGCGAGAGAGCATGTAACCTTACTGTCACCATGACCTTTGTAACAATAGCCCTGTTTAGCGGAAACACCGGCGACCACCTACGGACCGCAAAAAGACCACCAGCTATCGCATATGGAGAATTATGGATTGCCGCCAACATAGCTTCCCTGTTAAGCAGCTTTATAACATAGAAATTCTTGTACCTGTACCTTACCCACTACCACAGAAAACCTCTTTTACTTCGGCTCTGGAAGGCATATAACTTCGGTTATTTTTCAGGAATAACCGTAGTCAAAAGAGGCGCAGTAAAAACTATATTTTTGACTTCGGTTCGAAAACCGAAGTAGAAAGATTATTTTACTGCGGTTCCTACCGACACCGTACAGATATCGATTGGACTTCATTTAGTATAATTTTGAAGAGACAGCTAGCCGAACTCGGTTCGGTCACGGCAACAGAACAACGATACCAATCCGAACACGCACCGATTTCGGCAAGACAAAATTGTTAACGATATCTAATCGACGTCGGTCCGCGTGCACTACTAGAAAAAATAGCATACCGAAGTCGGCTTGCATGCAGTACTAGAAAATATAGCATATCGAAGTCGGTTTGCATGCGGTATTAGGAACAATAGCATACCGAAGTCGGTTCGCATGCAGTACTAGAAAAATAGCATATCGAAGTCGGTTTGCATGCGGTAATAGAAAAAATAGCATACCGAAGTCGGTTTGCATGTATTACTAGAAAAATAGCATATCGAAGTCGGTTTGCATGCGGTAGTTGGAAAAATAGCATACCGAAATCGGTTCGCATGCAGTACGAGAAAAAATAGCATACCGAAGTCGGTTTGCAGGACAGTGCATATCGGTTTGCTCTCGGTTGTGGTTCTCGGGATGACGTCATACTACGTATTAGTCTGTTTACCGAACCGATACCGGGCGACGATATACTAAACAGATATCGGTTTGATGAATTGAGGGATTATTGAACTGATTTCGGCATGAACTCGGTTTGGTGTTTGTGTTGATCTGAGAGCAGACCTTACGATCGATCGACATCGACATGGATTATGTTGGGTTTCTGTTCAATAAAAATTCTTACAGGATTTGGTCGAATAATGCAAAACGGACCACAATGTCCGAAGAAAAATTCCATTGCATGAATACTTTTCATTGTGTCTAAAAAATTCAAAATTCTCAATGACAAATATCCAAAAAAAATCCCAAATTTTTGTGAATGTACTATGCCAACATAAGCGTTCTGGAGAGTAATGCATTCAAGAGATGAGCCCGTACCATATGTTAATGGTCTGCCGGGTAAAGGATATAATCTAAATGCTTCACCATCATAAACCCTTATCTACCAACTCCATTAGTTCCTTGCAAATAGTAATCCCTCTACCTTTTTTTTGTATCTTCTTCGTTGGACTTGTATCGCCTTCTTCTGCTCCATCTTCGCTGATTCTTTTTCTCTTATCATCATTGCCCATTTTCCTATATACAACACCAAAAATTCGAAAACCGAAAGCATAATAAAACCGAAATCATAATAAACCGAAATAAAAAATACTATAACAACTTAAGAACATATGACCTATTGCAGTATCTCAAAACACGAGCTAAAAGGACATGGAAAAATAGGATCTTCGTGCTTCTCAAATTCAAGATGAAAGGTACAACCTTTTTCATCCCCAAATAATAAAATATATATCAAACGTGTACATGGATGCCATTGAACTCATTTACATGTATGGACGAAAATATGGGAACAACAATTAGCTCAAATACACTACATTGATGAATACCACATATCGAGATAAGAAAATCTTACCTTTGATGGGTTGAAATAAGCGAATGGCGGAGTGAAGCATCAAAGTTGGACGACCGAAGCAGAGTGGAGGCTCATGAAAGAATAGTGGGATATCTATATATACCATTCATGCCCGATTAGGGTTTATTTTCATGGAAAGTTTTTCGTTTATAACAGAAATCGTACCTAAACCGAACCGACATCAAACCGAAATCCAATATTAATGTTGGACCGTGATCTATTATTAATGGTTAGGCCCACCATGTAATAATAGGCTTTAGCCCAATCCAACATTTTGATTTCGGTTTGCCGTCACTTCGACATAGGTGTGCTTAATTATGATTATGTTGAACACAATATAACTAATTAGTGACTAAATTGAAAATAATTTTATATAGTTTAATTATGAAAATCTTGAGGACATTATACCACTACGTACAAGAAAATAAGATTTGAATTATGATTATTTGTACAATAATATTATTTTGCTCTTTAACTTGTATATATAAATCAATATACAGTTAAGCCTCTATAAATTAATAATGTTGGGATTTTAATAATTTAGTGAGATATATATTGTTATATCAATAAATTAATAATATATAAATTTAAAGAGGTTATACGCATGACCTTTAAACTTAAGATACTAGCTAGTTAATTACAATATATATTAGTTAGATCAGATTTCTTTTCAAAAAATGTATAATACTTAGAGATGAAAAGTAAATTACAAAAACAAGTTCCACTGCACATTTTATGATTGTATATTCACAAATTTAATTAAAGTTGTCAAATTCATTTTTTTTTTTGAAAAAGTAAGAAGTTAGTTCATGGGTTTAGGGTCTAGGGTTTAGGGTTCAATTATTTTTGAGGGTTATCGATTGATGAGGTCCAATTTTACTGGTCCAGTTTGGGACTGGACCAATATATACTTACCTAACATTTTATTCTTGACTAGTTAACTCGTTTAGTGATTGCATAGAGATCAAGGTTTTGATAGTTTACTTCATCTAAGCTAGTGTAAGGTTCAAAGTCTACATAGAAATCAATATAAGGTTAACTCAAGTAATATTTGACTTTCACAATATTCGTACTTCATTTATTTAATATTTTTATATTTGCAAAATAAAAATTAGTTAGCTAGGTTGGTTTTCAAATCGATGTTGGTTTGATATATGTTTGCCTTCGGTCGTTCCACTCCTTAATCGATCTCGCAATGATATCGGCTTTCATCATTCTTTAACCGACATCGGTATGCCTACACCATTGACTTCGGTAAGCTTTAACTAAAACTACGTCAAACGTAACGACCTCGGTACGTTATCCATATGGTTTCGGTAAGTTGAAAAGTAGGACAGCATTTTCAAATCGATGTTGGTTTGATATATGTTTGCCTTCGGTTGTTCCACTCCTTAATCGATCTCGCAATGATATTGGCTTTCATCATTCTTTAACCGATATCGGTATCCCTACGTCAGTGACTTCGGTAAACTTTAACTAAAACTACGTCAAATGTAACGACCTCGGTACGTTATCCATATGCTTTCGGTAAGTTGAAAAGTAGGACAACATTTTCAAATCGATGTTGGTTGGATATATGTTTGCCTTCAGTTGTTTCACTCCTTAATCGATCTCGCAATTATATCGGTTTTCATCATTATTTAACCGACATCGGTATGCCTACGTCATTGACTTCGATAAGATTTAACTAAAACTACGTCAAACGTAACGACCTCGGTACGTTATCCATATGGTTTCGGTAAGTTGAAAAGTAGGACAACATTTTCAAATCGATGTTGGTTTGATATATGTTTGCCTTCGGTTGTTCCACTCCTTAATCGATCTCGCAATGATATTGGCTTTCATCATTCTTTAACCGATATCGGTATCCCTACGTCAGTGACTTCGGTAAACTTTAACTAAAACTACGTCAAATGTAACGACCTCGGTACGTTATCCATATGCTTTCGGTAAGTTGAAAAGTAGGACAACATTTTCAAATCGATGTTGGTTGGATATATGTTTGCCTTCAGTTGTTTCACTCCTTAATCGATCTCGCAATTATATCGGTTTTCATCATTATTTAACCGACATCGGTATGCCTACGTCATTGACTTCGGTAAGATTTAACTAAAACTACGTCAAACGTAACGACCTCGGTACGTTATCCATATGGTTTCGGTAAGTTGAAAAGTAGGACAACATTTTCAAATCGATGTTGGTTTGATATATGTTTGCCTTCGGTCGTTCCACTCCTTAATCGATCTCGCAATGAAATCGGCTTTCATCATTGTTTAACCGACATCGGTATGCCTACACCATTGACTTCGTAAGCTTTAACTAAAACTACGTCAAACGTAACGACCTCGGTATGTTATCCATATGGTTTCGGTAAGTTGAAAAGTAGGACAACATTTTCAAATCGATGTTGGTTTGATATATGTTTGCCTTCGGTCGTTCCACTCCTTAATCGATCTCGCAATGAAATCGGCTTTCATCATTGTTTAACCGACATCGGTATGCCTACACTATTGACTTCGTAAGCTTTAACTAAAACTACGTCAAACGTAACGACCTCGGTATGTTATCCATATGGTTTCGGTAAGTTGAAAAGTAGGACAACATTTTCAAATCGATGTTGGTTGGATATATGTTTGCCTTCGGTTGTTCCACTCCTTAATCGATGTCGCAATTATATCGGTTTTCATCATTATTTAACCGACATCGGTATGCCTACGTCATTGAGTTCGGTAAGCTTTAACTAAAACTACGTCAAACGTAACGACCTCGGTACGTTATCCATATGGTTTCGGTAAGTTGAAAAGTAGGACAACATTTTCAAATCGATGTTGGTTTGATATATGTTTGCCTTCGGTCGTTCCACTCCTTAATCGATCTCGCAATGAAATCGGCTTTCATTATTGTTTAACCGACATCGGTATGCCTACACCATTGACTTCGTAAGCTTTAACTAAAACTACGGCAAACGTAACGACCTCGGTACGTTATCCATATAGTTTCGGTAAGTTGAAAAGTAGGACAACATTTTCAAATCGTTGTTGGTTTGATATATGTTTGCCTTCGGGTGTTCCATTTCCTAATCGATATCGCAATGATATCGGCTTTCATAATTCTTTAGCTTCGTTTCTTTGTAACCGAAGTAAATACTCTATTTATTTACTTCGGTTTCAAATAAACCGTAGTAAATACTATATTTTTTACTTCGGTTTCAAATAAACCGTAGTAAAAAGTGGTTTTTACTTCGGTTATCCAAAAAAGCGTAGTAAAAATACTATTTACTTCGGTTATTTTCCCAATTATTGAAATTCGAAGTAAAATGGGCGAAGTTAAAAGTCTGTTTTGTAGTAGTGACCCTTGCATGCATGCTCCAGTGATCTATTAAATAACTCTTCATCCTCCAAGTTGCAAATTCACGATCATCTAACCAGTACCCAAATACACAAAACTGCTCCCCTTGCATGGCAGATTGGACTTCTTGCTCAGTAATCTGAATCTCCCCCACCACTCTATGATGACGGAAAATATCATTCAGGTTCTCATGAGGATCTATTTGATCTCGCAATTCCTCTGAGAAATCAGAGCCCTGAATGGTGTATTCCGAGATCGAATCTGCATCTGAGACCCACCCATTCATCTTCTTTCGCTTTCTTTCCTCCAAGGGAGATTTAAACAGACTTTGTGAATTAACACACCCAGAGCCAGTATTTATACCGGGCCTCCAACCATATTGATTAATATATGGTAAGTTAATGCCGTGCTTAAATCCCATTTGTCCTCTCAAAGCACTATCTAAATCTGTATTACTATAATCAGCACGTGAAGTACAGAACTTAGAAATTATGAAAAAGGAGCCGTCAAACTCGCAAGAAAAGAAGCAAAAGGGAAGATTTTATGATTTCCAAAAGACAGCAATTATGAGCTTTCCACTTCGCTACCCAATCCAAGATTTAGCTTTTGTAAGACCAAACCCCCACTACTATTTTAGAAAACCGACTGCTTACCAATATATGAACCAAAATCTAAAGAAACCACCATTACCACAAACAGATCCAATTACAAAAACTAGATTCCAAAACCAGACACTGTTTAAGCATATGAAAACCCCAATCCTAGCCTAAACTTCCAAGACTCGACACATCTGTAACATGCAATCACTCCCCACCCCACTACAAGCCTTAATTTAACACCCAAGATAAACAGATGATTTTTATTTTATTTTTTGAATTTTCTGAATTTCTAAGAGCAAATCAAAGATCTAAAGAGAGCTGACCCATCTATAACATGCAATCACTGCCCACCCCACTACAAGCCTTAATTTAACACCCTAGGTAAACAGATGATTTTTTGGAATTTTTCTGAATTTCTAAGAGCAGATCAAAGATCTGAAAGATGCTCTCTTTTTGGAACTTTCACTAGTGCAAAGTGGCCGATACAAGGCGTTGATGCACAGCGGTTATGTCATACTTTTTTAAACCGCCGTGCAATTACGTTAACGAAATCGTTAATGTCACTTTTTTATCAACGAATTCGTTAGCCCCTTTACTTTAAAGGTAAAGACCAATGTTGTCTTTAATAACGATTTAGTTAGCTTCTAGTTATTAAAAACGATATAGTTAAAAGGTTTACTTTGTAGGTAAAGACCATTATCGTTGACGAAAATGAATTCGTTAGTTTCAATATATTAGTAAAGAATTAGTTAGAATGGTTACTTTAAAGGTAAAAATCAACACTGTCGACAAAAATGAACTTGTGAAAACCAGCATTGGTGACAAACACGAATTCGTTAGTTTCAATATATTAATAACGAATTAGTTAGATTAGTTACTTTGAAGGGAAAGACCAGTATCGTTAACAAAAATGAATTCGTTAGTTTCAATATATTAGTAAAGAATTAGTTAGAATGATTACTTTAAAGGTAAAGACCAACATTGTCGATAATAACAAACTCGTAAAGACCAACATTGGTGACAAACACGATTTCGTTAGTTTCAATATATTAACAACGATATAGTTAGATTGGTTACTTTGAAGGTAAAGACCAACATTGTCGACATAAACGAACTCGTTGAAAGTTGGTTACAAATCAATGATTTCGTTAGCCACAATAGTCATGAATTAAATTAATTAGCTAACAAAAAATTAGTATTATTTATTAATAATAATGAATTAAAACACTGTGGCTGTGAAGAATCTGTTAGCAGTCTATTTAATGTTAACGATTTTGTTCTGTTTGATTGGGTATCTGACGGCGTATTCGGTTTCTTAACCCCGAAAATTTTTCACATTTAAAGAATGTGTAACCTCTAGGGACAGGGATACAAATTTGTTACCTTACCAGGATCTCATCAAAATCACACTTCGGCCTTAAAGTAACGAAATCGTAAAACCCACTAAAGTTGGGTAAGGAAATTGTAAGATTACATGGCTTAGGGTTTCAGGTTTGGGGTTCACATTTGATCTTTGTTTAGTTAAAATCAATTTAGTTATTTAATTAAGGTCATACTATGATTGGTTAAACTCAATTTAGTAATCAGACTAATCTTTACTTCATTTAATTAGTATTAAATGATTGACTTTTTCTAGTTACACTTAGTCTAGTTGTTAGTGATTATGATGTTACTAATGTCTAAAATCAATTTGGTTAGTATCTATAGAAGTTCAACTAAAATTTAACTTAATTTAATTAGTATACCGTAATTAATTGCCGAAATACTCAACTTAGTTGTTAGTGTTTATACTGCTACTGTTGTTTAACTTAATTTGGCTAGTATTTATAAAAATCCAACTACAATTTAACTTAATTTGATTAGTATTAACAGAAATTCAGGTAATGGTTGATCTTTGTCCAATTAGAATCAGTTTAGTTGTTAGTGTTTATTCTGTTACTACTGGTTAAACTCAACTTGGTTAATTTCTATAGGAATCCAACTAATATTTAACTCAATTTATATAAACACTTATAGCTCAATTGAGTGTAACTAATTAATCAGAATTAAACTCTTACTTGATTTTCTAAAGGCACTAAGTAAAATGAGTTTAACTATAGTGAAAGTTCAACACTTTGTACAGACACTACACAATTAACTAAATCGAATTTCACTAATTAGAGTTGAACTCTTACTTGAATTTTTAAAGAAGATAAGTAATGAAAATTCAAAACTTAATTGATTTTCTATAAATGCTAATAAAAACTCAAAGGTCAGCTGTTAACTTGACTCTATATATTTAGTCGGTAACTATATAAATTGAGTTCAACTAATCAAACGTTTAATCTTATTTGACTTTCTATAGTCATTAACAAATTTGAGTTCAACTAATTGAAAGTTAAAACCCCTAAACCCTAAACCCATGTATCACTACGACTTCATTAGATATCTTTAATGTATTTTACTATTTCGTTACTCAAATTCTCTATCAGCTACACTTAGCCAAAAAAATTGTTAGGAATTCTATATCTTACGAATTCATTACCATGTAGTACGGGTTTACGAATTCGTCTCCCTATAATATAAGGTTGACGATTTCTGGATTTCGTAACATACTGGACTATAAATACATGTCTTATTTCCCATATATTAAACCCTATGCTAAAAACTAATACGCCAGAACGTGCTGTCGTTGCCCTTACCATCTCCCGATTGTGTTCAGGTAATCACTCGGATTCCAGGATCTTCACTTTGTTTTTATTGCTTAACCTATCAACCTGTACATCACCTTTATCGTTTCTCTCATCCATCCCAGGAGATTCATATTGTGGTAATTGAGGCCGCACTGCCGCTTGATTGAGCCCGCACCATCGTCTGATTGAGCCCGGGCGTGTATCTCTTTCCTCACTCTCTTCTCTTCTGTTCAAATCAAATTCTTTTTATTGTTATCATATTGTGCTATTGCTCGTAGATGTAGAATTAAACTAATTTACTAATGCATAGCAAGTGTTTGATAATTTGTCTAAGCCAACATGTTTTCTCTTCTCTCTCTTCCTAGTATTCTCTCTCTTCTCGGGTTAGATCTTTTATCTTCTTTTAATTGTTTTTTTCTTCTCAAAGACTGTTGAATCAATAATTGTTTGAGATCATGGGCATGGAAGTGTGAGGCTTTGTACCGGCTTACTAATTTAAGCTAAAAGATGGGATAGCTAGTTTTGAGTATTTGGGTACAAGCATGAATATTAAGTTATGTATTTCGTCATTAAACTTTTTATGTATAGCAAATTTAAGTTATGTTTTTTTTTTGTGTGGTGAAAATAGTGCATGAGAGTGGTGGTAATTTTGGGCTGGGAGTAAACGATTTATCATGGATGAGTATTGGATTAAGCAGCTCATTTCGATACCAAATGGAAAACACTTTTTCGTTCTCTTCTTTTAATGCTGGTTTTCTATTGTTGTTGATGATGAAGTGAGTTATCACTTTGTTGTTACATATAAGGGAATATATGCATATCTAATTGTTGTCTTTCTGAATGAGTTGTGATGATGCTGTAAAGAAAGAAATGCTATATTTAAATGTAAACAATGTTGTCAATGTCACAATATGTGTTGAGATAGAAATAGTTTATTGATATGATTCATATGGTTGAAAATTTAGGAATTTAAATTATTATGCTGGATTTTATTCCAGTAGTGAATTTGTAAAGTTTTTGTTGTTTTGATAATATGAATTGTATAGATGTAAAACCTTTGTGTTATTTTTTCTTGCAGCGAGCGTGGAGATGGTGGTCAGATGAGGTTTTGTATCACAAGTGATGTAGATGGTAGTTTTCTTTAAGGCAGTTCAAGGAGTTTTGTTAGTGTAGTTTAATTTATGGAAACTTGTGTTCATGATAGAACTAAACTTGTGTTCGACGCTTATTATTTTATCTAGTATTGTACTTGTATTGTGAATAATGAAGTCGTGATCTTTCATGCATTCTCTTTATAATCAAGTTAGCCCGTAGAAGTTATACTGTATTTATATTCAGATTCAATTTAATAATGATATTCTGGCACTTTAACGAGCTCATTACCCTGCCCAGATTTCGGTTGGAAAAAAGGTTTTTGCAAACGAACGAATTCGTTAAAACATCTTAACACATGACGAATTAGTTACCATTTGCCACATCCAAGACAGGGGGTCTCCCGGGTTACTTCCCGGTTCGTAATCTAAAAATATGTCCAGATGTCGTAAATTTGGACATTAAAGTTGATGTCATCCATCAACTTTAAAGAACTCGTAACTTCGGTCATTTGTTTTTCGATCTAACGATTTCGTCAGAATTCTTGATTTACGATATCGTTCCCATTCTCCAACAAACGAACTCGTTTCAAATATTTAGCTGACGAAAGCCTACAGGTTTTAAAGACGATTTCGTAAATGTCCATATTACAGTTAACGAATTTCAACATCTTAACCCCTCTTTAAGTAATGTACGATGTCATTACTTTCATAATCGGCCGAGTTCGTCAGGCTTACAGTTTTATTGTTTAACGAATTCGTAATTTGGACTTAATCGGATAACGAACTCATTAGATTTACGCGGCGGTTTAAATACAAGAAAACCACCGTGCAACAATGCACGGCTCAACCAGAGACGGCGGTTCAAAACCGCCTTGCATTCTCAAAATAACCGCCTTAAACTCTATGTTCCTGCACTAGTGTTTTGAGAGAGAGAAAACTCATGTAATTTTGTTTGAATATAAACAAAATAAATCAAACGTGTAATATAAACTCTTGAAAGTAAAGACAATAAATTGAATGAACTCATATTACTTAACTACAAGTGTGAAAGTTGTAAAAATTTCAACTAAAATTGATGATTTTACAGTGAAAGTATCATATTTTGAAGCAAACGGGCTAAGCTTTATGGATACATGTTGGAAAATTTTCTATGATTTGAATGATTTTAAACATGCTAAGTTCGTAATCTTTTGATTTTACCCAATAGCTCTATCGGGTTCAATATTAAGCAATCATTTACTTGTAAGTAAGTTATTATTAATATATAATAATAAAATATTACATTTAATTTATTTAGTTTTTTAATTGGTTACCACATGATCTCTAATTTTAAAATATTTGCAGAGACTTCTTAGAAGGTAGTTTAGACAGTGAAAATATCATGTGAAAATATCATAATTATGAGAAAATGGTTTTAAATTTTTTGATGTGTGCAGGAAAAAATTCCATGACTGCAATCGTCTTAAGAAGGCAGAATTTCTAATTTTTAAATATGAAAATGATGGAAAACTGGAGGCAATGTTCTATTTACCAAATGGATGTCAGTACCTTACAAATATCTCTTATCCATTTATCTTCTCTAAACCTGGATCGTCATTAGATGACCCCATCCTTTTAAGTTATAAGCAATATTTGTTTAATGTTTTTTCTTAAATTCATCTACTTATCAATGAGTATCTAATGGAGGCTAAGTGATGTAGCCAATATATACTCTACTTTTAGCACATTTTAGAGTTCATTTGGGGTAGCATTTAGTGCAAAGGGTTAAGAATTAAGGCTAAATTTCTCTTACCTTGCATTTTGAAGAAAGACTTGTGCACTAACGTTTTGAAGCTGAAATTTGGAAATGTTACAAGAGGAATTGGAGTTCATAAGTGGTACCATTGGCTTCGTCTTCTCGAGTACTACAAAATGGACTACTAGAGCGTCAAAAACGGATCAACGGTTCATCCGTAGCGAAGAAAAGAAGATTGCTATCAATCTGCCACAGGCATCTCGCGGGCCGCGAAATGGGCCTCGCGGGCCGCAAAAATGGGCGGATTTCTGTCTGAATGAAGGCCAAAGAAACATATTTTGAAGGGTTATAAATACCCCTCTTATCCCTTATCTTGGAGACGAGCTCTCCAATCCAAAACACCCAATTTTCTCTTTGTTCTTCCATTTTCTTTCCTTTTCTTCCTTTTGATTCTATGTTTATGTAATGTTGTATTAGAATGATTGTTGTAGGCTAATTAAACCTTGGGTTGCAATTGATGTAAACTTTCTATTCTTGATTTTGAGTTCTTGATGCATATTTGTTCATGGGCAATTTAATTTCCATTTGATGAATTGTGTTTGAATGTGTTGTTTGAAGCATGAATTAGTTTGGGCTATCCTTGGGTAATGAATTGCTATCAATTATATGCTAGATGCATGGGTGAAATGCTACCATTTTGCACTTGTCTCAAAGTAGTAGAATTAAGGGTTGATTTAGAATGCTATCTTTTGATTTAGCTCTTGATTGTTCTCAATGGTGTTATCTATGTATTTAATTCGCTTTCGAATTGCATGGGTAAGTTTATTGGTCTTCTAATCGTGGTGTAATTGGTGAATTGGTCTAAAACGTTATCGTTTAGGTCATTCACTAGTGAGGGTTATTTTGAATGCGATCATTCTCTATAACTACATTAGTGAGAAGATTCCTAAAGCAATGTGTTGTAGAACAATAAATCAATAGTTCAAAGTTGAAAATCAATTGCCTCCCAAGGCCTTGTATTTGTAGTATTTGCATTGTAGTGTAGTTTATCTTAGTTGCTTTCTTTCGTAGTGTAACAAAACCAACTCAAAACCCCCCTTGTTTACCTTGCTTTCTATATAATATATATGTATGTGTTAATAATCTTCGCTAAAACACTAAACAAAACTCCTTCTCCATGTGGTTCGATCCCTACTTCCCACTATCTACTTTATAGTAGTTAGAATTCGTAGGTGAAATATAAATGTGTTTTGATTGAGTGGGATTTTCATTTACGACGTGGGGAAATCACTTGTCACTAAGCATTATAGTTTAAATTCTTATAATTTGGCCACAATTTATTACCAAACTTTTAGTTTCTTGATCATCTTCAATTTGATCCTTTATGATTAAAATTTATGTTCCTTCTTGGTTCCAATAATTCTAAGCTAATTCTGTCATAACTATTCTTTCTTTTTAATTTCATGGAGTAGGTTTACTTCGCATACAAGGAACACACTATTCTGAATTATTTGCATGATGGCTTATTATTTTTTGGTGAGAACGCCAAGAAGTTATGTATAATCCTATGATTTCATTTTCCAGTCCAATTAGTTGTGATGTAAATATAATATTTGTCTTTTCAGTTTTCAGCCTTATATACATGACTTGTTAGTTTTGTATGAAACCCATGTATTGTATGATGGATATCGATGCAAGTACTATACTCATTTGTCAGGCTTGTTTGCCTAAACTTTTCGATAGATCAGTTCAGTAATTATATTTTTATTTATTTAGTTTATTTTTTTTAGTTCCAGTAAATATATTTAAATTTTTGTTCAATTCAATAATTGTTTTTATTAAATTTTACTTGTTTACCATAGATTACAATGATATATATAAATTTCAGAATTATTTTAGTTCAGTTCAAATAACAATATTTAATTTATTACAGTTCATTCATCAAGTTCAAGCAAAAATTTTTATATATTGATAAATTGATATATATATATATATATATATTATGTGTACATATATACATATATATATATATATTTATGTGTACATATATATATACATATATATAACTAATATTTTTTTATTTTATTGATTATAAGTTGTTTTTCATAGAACAATGTGAGGCATTTTTTTTTTTCAAATCTAATATCCGGCCCGCTCTTGATTACATGTGTAGTATATCCAAAATTGTTATTAGCATGAATGTTTCTTGATTCCATACAACCGTCACAAACTTTTACATATTGTTTTGACAGAATAGCAAGAAATCAGAATTGAGTGCAGATTTGGATAACTACCAAAATTCACTAACAACTGCCTCATATATGTTCAAATAAACACAAACAACTATAACTTATAACTCATCCTTGCTCACTGTGTCATCTGCCATCAGTTCCTCAAAGGGAGAATTCGACATCCTCTTCAGGGTGTTGTCCATCTTGGCCGTCTCATGGTTCCGTGTTACGCAGCAAATGAGTGTTTTGAAGAGGTAGGTTGCCCTTTCCACCAAGTCCTGTATGTTTCACAAATTCTCTGCACTGAAGTTGGACAAATTATTCTTATTAGCTCATGAAGATGAAGTCATGGAGTAGAGGAATGTGATGAAATCACTTACACAATCTCATCGCGCCCAAATGCACTCTTCAGTGGAGCATAAGCTCCTTTCTTCGGGATATCAAAGCTGGGTAACCATAACCACCAACACCGACATTATTTTCCAGTTCAGACTGCTTACCAGCAGCTGACCAGATGAAGCTGCAAGTACAATATTTTAAGTCAGCCTATGGACATCTTTTGGCAGCAAAAAGTATTCACTTATTCTCAGGAAGCATATGGAGTACAGACACAGACCAACACACCTTAATTTTTGACAGAGTTGCTGGACAGTCAATTTCTGAACTTCTTCTGAATCAACCTTGAATTTCAGGTTCAGGCTCGTGCTACCATCACTTTCCTAGTCACAAAAAATGCTCTAATTAGTGATTAAATTAAGAAATTTCCATTAACTCCCATTTCCTATGGTTCTTTAATGCATTCAGTAATTAGGGAGCAGGAAGAAGGGATCTTTTTACCTAGCCAGTCAACTCAACAACTTCAGGAGGTGCAAGATTAGTTTCTAGCTGTTCTAAACCGTATGATTCAATAGCTAAGGCAGTTCTACCACCCTCATAAATAGTTGGGCTATCTTGTCTGCACCAAATGCTAGGATTCTTGGGAACCCTTCCACCTTATACCTGCTCATCAAAGACTGGGAACTTTCCATTATTAGAAGAAAATTCAGATATGGTCGGTCACCCATACTCCGAAGAATAAAGAAACTGCCTTACAAAAAGTGGAGCATCGTATTAATGATTACAGCTTGACTGATGCTGCTGTCAATTGCTCGGGATTAGTTTCTACCCGATCCTTTTGTCGATAAGAACGAAGCTGTGGCAAAGCACCCCATATGAAAGCAGTCACAGTACCATCTCTTGATTTCTGAAAAAGTAAATATTCCCTATTAATATAATGTAGTACACACCAAGAAAAAAAAAATTATAAACTCTAACAATAGAACAAAATAAAAAACTCTTAACCACACCTCAGATTGTAGGGAAAGAGGATTTATATTTATATGGCTTACATGCATATTAACATTTTAGGCCATCCCTTAGAATATCAATATGCTAATGCTAATCATATCACAAAAACAAAACAAAAAATTATGCATTTTTGCTATCCCATGATAGCCAGATGAATTCTGCAAATTTACATCAACAAAAGCTAAAAAGTTAACAACTTCACTAAAAAATTAGGCAACTTGTACTTCTGTAATGCTATTACAGCAACTGGGGAACTCTAGAAACATCCCTTAAGAAACTCCCAAATTCACAAAAGAAAAGGAGAGTAAGAAATGATCCCTAAATATGAAACAAACAACAATTTTCTTTTTTCTTCATAAAAATTATGCATTTTTACACTTCATAAAAATTTTCTTTTTTCTTTTTTCCTTTCTTAACCAAAACTAAGAATCATTGCCAAAAGCATTAATACAGGAAAGTGGTTTAGTTTACATAAGTTTAAAATAACATGACTTTTGCATGCTATCAGTGAATCAAAGTTATCAAACATAAGACTTGATTGACCACCGTCTAAAGTCCAAAATAGACATAATTAGCTATCACTTCCGGATCATCTAACTCTCTGTCAGAATCATCAACTAATTCCTACAGCTCTTCCATTAGTTTTGGCCGCTTTCCCCTCTGCGTTAATCAATCAGTGAAACAGAACTCAATTCTAGCTTCTTCAGAATCATGTTAAGGTTAGATAATCATATTCATGAAATTGAAACCTTGATCTAACGACAACGGAGGGATAGAACCAAACCTTAAGCCGATCACGAATGTCTGGTTCTGATAAATCTACATTTCCCCAAGTAGACATCCAAAAGACCAGTATCCACTTCCTGAGTACACAAAAAGAGAACCTTCTAAGTAGAAATATAGCTAAATAGTCATGTCACACAATTGACTGCTACGGACAATTCTTAATCACAGAACAAATAAATGGGACTCGAGGGACTCCAACTCAGTACAGTGAATACATCGGAAACCAGCAAACTTACCAGACCATACAAGCTGCTTTCGGTCATTTTACTGAACACCTCTGGGGCCATCCACGTAATTTGTTCTGGCTAATTTTGAAATAGCAGCAGCCCAATTCTTGTTCCATCCTAGACACTAACAACTTCAGTTCCATGTTTATCTTGTGCATGACCTAAAATATGGAACAAAAAATCCTAACTTTATCATATTCTGTAATAGAAAAAACAGAATTCCATACAATGTATTCATATCAATTCAATAAGAAAATAATTAGAAATGCCACTCCTAATAGACCTGTTATAATGGTGTCAACCAGACTAAGCCGAAGTAAACCTATACACAGGCCTGGCCAGAACATTCTGGTAAAACCTGTACTGTACTGAATCTATACAGTCTATTCTGACCAGCCCAGCATCTAACCAAGACCTCAACAACTACTAAATGCATACCATCCTACCAGGGACGATCACTACATTAACATAACCTTCCTTTTCACAGTATAGCTTCCTCGAATCCCTGCTTTAGAGGGTGAAGGGAAACTTCACAGTATCTTCATCTGTTCTGCAGATGATTCGAAGAAAGATAACTTTTCCTATGAAAAGCAAGCTCATGATCCGCTCATTCTAAATAATCCTAACACGTGATTCCAGTTCACAAGTAGAAAATCATGAATGATCACAACATAGCCTCATCAAAAAACCGAGCAAACTTAGAAACCAATACAGAATCCTATAAGAATTAGCACAGTGATTAAATCACCTGAATATCTCCATTAAAAACCACAATTATATTCCCAAGTTTCTTGCTTTTGGTTGGATTAGCACATTCTGTTTCTATTTTTATTCATAAAGACCCTAGGGGACAAAAACACGATGATAGTAGAACTAACAGCTTGTGCACAATCTTAATTGATACTTTTGACAAGCAATTAAGCATGCATTCCTTCTGAGTTCTTAGTTCTGACAACCAAGCACAGGCAAGATGTAATATACATACACACTGAATTTAAATGTTGAAATCGAATTCATGAATTCAGAGTGTTGGCTAAAAGGAGTTCACCAGTCAGAATCAAATCTGGAAATCTTTTTGTTTTCCGTCTACCCCAGTTTCTGGCTGATTTCCTCAAAATCGATAACGCCGAATTTAAAAAGTCTATAGAAGAAATTAAAAAGATTTGATCAGAATCCCAATTAAATAAGAGTTAGTCTCTGAGGAGACCGTCTCTATATAGAGACCGGACTAAATTATAAATAGTGCAATAAAGAAAATTAAGGAGGGCCCAATTTGCAATTTTTAAAAATTAAAAAAATCACGTGCTACAGTGTTCCCGCGCGTGTACAGTGTTTGCTACAGTGTTTGCTACAGTGTTTGCTACAGTGTACTTCAATGTTTCAAGTTAAAATGTTCATGTTTTATGTTTCAAGTTAAAATGTTCATGTTTTATGTTTCAACTTAAAGTGTTCATCTTTCACGTTAAAACGTCCATGTTTTATGTTTTAAGTTAAAATGTTTATGTTTTAAGTTAAAATGTTTATGTTTTATGTTTCAAGTTAAAATGTTCATGTTTCAAATTAAATGTTCATGTTTTATGTTTCAAGTTAAAGTGTTCATCTTTCACGTTAAAACGTCCATGTTTTATGTTTTAAGTTAAAATGTTTATGTTTGATGTTTCAAATTAAAATGTTCATGTTTCAAATTAAAATGTTCATGTTTTATGTTTCAAGTTAAAGTGTTCATGTTTCACGTTAAAACGTCTATGTTTTATGTTTTAAGTTAAAATATTTATGTTTTATGTTTCAAGTTAAAATGGTCATGTTTTATGTTTCAAGTTAAAGTGTTCATGTTTCACGTTAAAACGCCCATGTTTTATGTTTTAAGTTAAAATGTTCATGTTTCCAATTAAAATGTTCATGTTCATGTTTTAAGTCAAAATATTCATGTTTCAAAAATATTCATGTTTTAAGTTAAACTGTTCATGTTTTATGTATCAAGAAATGTTCATGTTTTAAGTTAAAGTGTTCATGTTTTATGTTTTACTGTAGCAACTTGACACTGTAGCAAATCGGTACTGTAGCGCGTGGCTTGACACTGTAGCGCGTGATTTTTAAAAAATTTCTGAAATTGCAAATTGGTCCCTCCGTGTTTTTGACTTGTATAACTATTTACAATTTAATCCGGTCTCTATATAGAGACGGTCTCTTCCAAGACTTATCCATTAAATAAACAGTTATACACATCTGTCTTACATTTTACGTATTAAATCCTGATTGTAACCACACTAATTGAGTAAAGCATAAACAAAACCACTACAATTTTCTCACTTCCTGGTTAGGAAATAACAATGTTAAGTTCTTTCTAAACACGTATATAAGAAAAGACCAAATTATGGCACCATCCCCAGAACATCAGGAATAGGCAAGCTAAAACATCCTTTTAGCAATAATTTTTTAAATGTCTACTAAAGCACCTATTTTGATTAATTACATATGTTACAAGGGTAAGCATATGACCTTTAACAATTTAAAACAAATTTTGATATGCAAATAATAAAGATCTGAAAACCAAGACGTGCTTTCAGACATAACCTCGACAAAAAGGGGGTGTGTGTATAAACTCTGGCACTCCACATCAGGTGCTTCTGCATAATTCTACAATACTTCTACATTTTTGCTATCAACTCTTACATCAGTTAATCTGTAAAACCATTGACAGCCAGTTTGTATACATAAATCAGACCCAACCATGCAAAAAGTAGATTCAAAACCAGCAGGAAGCGATGGTAATTCTGAGAAGGCACAAATCAATGGGAAATTTGTGGGTAGAAATTTTGAAAGAGATGGGAAGCTTGTCTCTCTTCCGCTCGGCCTCCTGCTCCTGGAATCCCAAAGCTTGGTCAGAAAAGGCCGGGGAAACTGCAAAAGTAATAATCAAACAACGTCGAAAATCAAGAAACTCGGAATTGAAAAAATAAGGATTGTAGATAATTGGGTGCGATGAAGAATAAGAACAGAAAAAGGGAATAAACAATTTTAAGACATCATTGACAAAACAATTTACAACTGAGTTTCAGCATAAAAATACATAATCTTACTGAACTAAATCACATTGAATTTTAATTAAGTCCTTCACACGCCACATGAAAATAATGCTCACAGGTATGATATTCATATGACCATAGCTCCAAGCTGAATCAATAGATGCAAGGTGTAATTTGGTTATTAAGGTGTTTAAAAATGCAGAATATGCATGTAGTAAATGAAGGAATATGCAGAAAATGCAGAAAATGAAGGAATATGCAAGGTCTCCAGTCACATCAGCTCCAAATTCACGTCTGTATATCAAACAAATGTATTCAACAATTCAGAAACGGAGCAGATTTATGAAACCGGAGAAAACCAGGATCACACCTGAAAAGTGATGATGAAACTTTGCAATACTCCATTATTTTCTCAGTAAATTAGCTTCTAAAAACTTCCTATTTTGCAGTTTTAACATGGAATTCGGAAACAGACTTGAAAAATATCCTCACTTCATCTCCAACTAGCATTCATGAAAAATTAAGCTCACTTGATCTCCAGCACTGAAACCAAACTAAAACCCGTAAAAGTAAAACGGCGTTAGCAAATGAAGGAGAATGGGGAAATTAAAATTCTGGATTTGATCCACACACTGTGTTTAATTAAATTACCTAACGTCCACAACGGTTCAGAGATCCGAACACCACACCGAGTTCGACTACCTCCTTCAAAACACGAACCAAGTGAGGGGCAGACCCTGATTCTGTTCAGAAGCACCAGAAAATAGAGAATCTGAAACTAAAACAACTAATCAAAGATGGTGGCTAGCTCAAAAAATTTCTTAATCTTACTGTATCTATGAGGAACTAAAAATTCACAAACAATCTCATGTGAAAGTGAAAGTACTCTTAACTTATGAATTAATTCAATTTCAACGTCAAAGATAAGCAATTTACTTGATATAGAATATCCTGTTATGCTTTTATCATTGTCATCTGAAGGCTTAAAAGTGAGCTGTGTAACTCCTTTTCTATCTGTTGAGGAGCTATAAAAACATTAGTTTATCTGTCTAGATTGCTAAACCAGCATCACATCAAAGTGCTAACCAATCGCATACTCGCAATCGCATCTGCTCACAATTGCTTAACAACCTTTATAACATCCCAAAAAGATTCAAGAATTCTCGCAATCGCATCTACCACACAAAATAATAAGCATGTGAATTCAAAGAAATTCAGCATGCAAATCACACCTTTAAACCAGGAACATAATCTCCTCTCTTGTAATAAGATGGACTCTTCGCTGGCCTCCATTCTGCAGTCCCATTCCATCTGTAAATCACATCAGACTTGAGCATAGTGTCGGATACATGCACACTCAGTCACAATTACATAACTCAATGAAGAAAAGCATTCACAAATCCAATAACGTCAATCAATCATGTGAAACTTTTTAGTTAGTAATTACAATTTTGACAAAGTCTCATATAAGGCTACCTTCAGTAAGGCAAGGCAACATGTACAAAGACTCGTATATATGCTGACAAAGTTTTTTTTTTAGCAAATCTTACTATTAAGTTTGCTATTAGAATTTGGCATGTTGAACTTTTTCTTAGCATTTCAGGATTAGAGAGGTTTTACATATTTTTCTCATGCATGTTATGTGGGTTAATTCCATCTATTAATCTGAAAGAAAGCCATATACCAATCAAATGTGTCCAAAAAATTGAATACGACAGCTGGGAATTTTCAGTGTTCATGAAGAGAAAGGAATACATAAACAACTCCAAAACATGTATATAGATCAAAGTGGCTTTCATTTGATCTTCTAGAAACAAAATAAATCAATGTCATTAATCTTCTAAAAAGAGGAGTAGCAACTTGAAACAAGAAAAGTACAATATTAATCTTCTAAGAGGTAAAAGGTGAAGCAAAGGTTCCAACACAAACAAAATAATCTCTATCTTCCCGATCGGTGATGCTATTGTATCTTTTTTCACAAACACTACTGCCTCCAGTGCAATCTTCCCTGTCTCTTTTGATAGATACTTGACTAAATGATTTCCTGTTAATGTCATAAAACAAAAGGTTCCGGTCATTAGTAGCTTGTAGCAGCAGCTTCCCCCTTTTCTCTATGAATACCACCGGCTTTACGTCCAAAAAATTCGGGGGAAACTCGATGGAAGTGAGCTTATTCCACGACGTCTCAACTCCATATTCTTCCATCACCCAAACATCCGCAAATCCATTGTGTGTAACAAAATAACGGTCCATTTTCAGATGATGTGCAGGATTACACACCAACGAAAGGCTGCCATTCAAGCTAGTCATGCTTATATATTTCGGGTAATTTGTCGACGGGCTGAAGGATATTTTTCCAAATTCATATGTTGCAAGATCAAAAGCAAGAATGAAGCTCTTATAATCCATATTGATCCAGGAGTATTCGTACACAAGCCAATGAGCAGCGCCATTTGTTACAGTACAACTATCGAGTAAGAATTTATTTTTGGGCATCTCATATGGAATACCATCCATGATCGTCCTCCACGAGTTCTGCTTCAAACTATAGACACAGAGGTCATACGCATGACAACCTACTCGATCGTAGTCGTAGTGACCACCCCATATGTAAAACTTAACCACTTTGTAGTCATCATTGACGTGATCGTATCCAAATGCTTCCTTTTTAGTTGGATGACAACTCTCAAAATCATCTGGTAGAGGAGGCAACTCAACATATGTGCGAGTAAAGGGGTTCCATAAAACCATATGATTTAACTCACCCTGCCAGTAATTTGAGCTTAGACAAAGAATCCCATTACAAGATCCCACCAAGGTGAAATTATAGTCGTACGGAAAATTGATGCTGAGTGGTTTGGGAAAGGCCTCGTACGCACCTTTGGCCTTCTTAGCCACGTAATCAAATGCGTAAACCTGTTTTCCATCAACCAATTCAAGGATCATGGAGTCGGGATGGGGGATGGTTTGACACAGACTAGATCTTGCGGAAGAATGCAGTCCGGTGATATATTTGCTATCGATAAAATCACGCCATGATTTCGATACACACCTGAATCGATTCAAGGATTTAAATGACAGTCTCACAAATATATTGGCGAGGATATGGTCTGAGATGTATTCCGACATTGCTTTGATTTTTTTCGAATTCGAGTCTCTGGTGGATTAATTCAAAACATGTATTAATTTATACTAGAGCATGTGGGGATGCATCAACTATTTTCCTTTTCCCATATGCATTAGATTATTTACTCATTCACTAGTTGAATAGGGTTTTATACCTGAATCCTTTGTGTAAAAGGATGCATTGGGTTTTGTCTATATATATATATATATATATATATATATATATATTAAATTGAACCATCTAGAAGATTGGGGGATGTATATTTGGCTTCCCCAAACCAGCAACCAAAAATGGTAGCAAACAGGTCAATACAAAATAAGAGCTCATGCTCCAAAAACCTGTCAGGTAGTTCTAGTAAAACTAGGAATAAAAACTAGGTAAATATTCATCCTATACTAATGTCTTTAATCCTCTGAACTACTTGGAGATTGTCATAACGAAACTCAACTCAGTCAAGAGGATATAGAACATGTAGTGGGATGAAAAATTTATGAGTAAGTGAGATTACAAGACACCAAAGTGCTCAGGATCATTGTTTTAAGGATTGTGTCTTGTTGATGTCTGGATTCTGAGATTGGGAAGTTGCATTGCATCCCCAGTAAGTGCTTTCCTCACAGAGCAGGGTAGTCTGTTCTGAAGCAAACTTGTTTGAGGTACAATAGCCGTCTCATGTGCAGCTGTGTTCTGCTCCCTGAAGATATGGTAAAATGTGATGGGTAGTCCTTCTGTCAGCTTTTGGATCATCCATAAGTCTCTCTCCATTCTCCAAGGTGGTGGTGTTTGCTGGTGGATCATCCGAATTACCTTCAAGGAGTCAGATTCAACTATAAGTGGCAGATTCAACCAAGGTATGGAATCCTCTTCTCCCTACACATTCTGGAAAAACACAGTTCTTGTTGGTTAGCCCGGAAGGGAAGGAATACCCCTATGCGGTCCAGTTCACTTTCAAAACAACCAACAATGAAGCCGAGTACGAGGCTTTGATCGCAGGGTTAAGGCTGGCAAAGGAGATGGACATCAAAATTCTCACGGCGCACAGCGACTCCCAGATCGTGGTACAACAGGTAAAGGGAGAATACGAAGCCCGGGAAAAGGAGTTTGCAAAAGTACTTGGAGATGGTAAAGCCTCTGGTAGCCGGGTTCGAAACCTTCAACCTGGTCCAAGTTCCCCGGGAGGAGAATAGTAAAGCGGATGCTTTGAGCAAGTTGGCTTCCCCGGAATTGAAACCTGAGCCTAACCAAAAGTTGTACATGGAGGTATTAGGAAGAATGAGCTACCAGGAGAACGACCAAGTAATGTTGATAAACGAGGAAGAGTCCTGAATAGCCCCCATGCGGGCGTACCTAGAAGAAGGGACCGCCCCGGAGGATAGGGCGCGGGCCCGGAAGCTGAGAGTTAAAGCGCCAAAGTATGTGATTCAGGGTGGGGAGCTGTACAAGAGAGGATACCTCTAGCCTTTGCTAAAGTGTGTGGAAAGGACAGAAGGTCGGCGCCTTATCCGGGAAGTGCACGAGGGATCTAACGGGAGTCATTAGGGAGCCCGCACAATGGCTAGGAAAATGTTAAGGCTGGGGTTTTACTGGCCGACGCTGTTCAAAGATGCGGAAAAACATGTCCAGGAGTGCTTGTCATGCCAAACCTTCGCCCCACTAATCCATGTTCCCCGGGAGGAGTTAATTGGGGTCACAGGAGCTTGGTCATTCAGCAGATGGGGAATCGATTTGTTAGGACCATTTCTCACTGCCCCGGGAGGAGCTAAGTACGTAATTGTGGCAAATGACTATTTCAGCAAATGGGTGGAGGCAGAGCCACTCACCAACATACGGGGGCTAACTTGTGTCAAGTTTTGTTGGAAGAACATCATTTGTCGATTCGGCATCCCAAAGATTATTCACAGAAAACGGGGCGCAGTTTGAAAATGATCCCTTCAAATCATGGTGTGTCAAGTATGGCATAGAGCAGAGGTTGACATCTGTGTACCACCCCCAGGCCAATGGGCAAGTGGAAGTCACCAACCGTACTATCATCAAAGGTTTAAAAACTCGCTTGAAAGGCACGCGGGGGAATTGGATTTGGGAGCTTCCCAGCGTCCTCTGGGCCCACCGAACCACAGAAAGTTCAGCTACCTGGGAGTCTCCGTACTGCTTGGTATATGAGTCTGAGGCAGTGATACCCGCGGAGATTGGGATCCCGAGCCCTCGGACTCAGTTCCAGCGCCCAGAGGAAGAAGATGTGGGACGGCGCCTCGACATGGATCTCCGGGAAGAAAAACGAGAGAATGCTGCGCTTCAGGAAGCTAAGGTAAAGGAGCGGGTAAAGAGGTATCATGACAGAAGGGTGCGGAAAGAGGTTTTCGCCCTAGGAGACTTGGAGATGAGAAGAAATGACAAGAGCCACCAAGCCCCGGAAGGAAAACTCGCACCCAACTGGGAAGGGCCATACAAGGTAAAGGAAGCATACCCGGGAGGAAGCTATGTGCTGGAGGACAAGCAGGGGAAGGAGATCCCCAGGAGATGGAATGTAGCTAACTTAAGAAGGTTTTAAGGGAAGTAGAGTGCCCCGCGCGGAACCTTAGCTACTAAGGCATGAATATGCCGGGCATGGATATGCCCCATCCCGGAAGCATGAATATGCCCGGAGAGATAGCCCTGCCGTTTAGCCTCATCTCGGGCTTAGAGAGGAAGGACTGTAAAAGGGACCCATGGGTAGCTCCCATTTGGGTGCCCCGCTAGAGTGGACCCGGAGCTTGAATGAAGCCCGGGGACCAGAGAATGTAATGCTTACAGGGAAGAATTAATGAAAAGATGGGTTTTTCGGAACCACTTTTATTCAATCATCTTTAAATTTCAAATCGCATAAATAGGCTGTTATATTACAGAGGAACAATTACATGTAATTTACTCATACAGGTTTTCCTATCTACGCACCCACTTAGGGCCTGACCCGGAAGCACCCTCTGGGTTACCCGGGCGGAAACCTCATCCGAATAATTGAGAAGACAGGATGTCTTCGGCAAAGCAGGCGTCAGGAGCTTGATTCCACGCAAGCTCCTCTTCCAATTGCTCGGCATCTTCTTCGTTTAATTCTGGGATAGGAACAACTACGGACTCTTCTGGAAGCGGTTCCGCCAGACGCATCCTCCTTATCAAGCTCTCAGCGGTCTTTAGGAAACAAGTCCACCGCGCCTTTACCTTTCTCTTCCCGACTGATGCGGGTGCCTTCAGCGGTCTTCACCCCCTTAGTGGTGACTCCAGAATCGGCACTCTCCCGGACGCGCCTTATCCGGCGTGCCACTTCTTCCGGGTCAATAGACACGGACACATCCTCGTACCTTTCATACGCCACATCTACCTCCACCCGGGCAGAAACTCGGCGAAGGCTAGAGGGATAAGGCTCAACGTCTCTCGCGGCTATCTTATTATGCCACTCCACGGCGTCCAGATAGGCCCCCATGACTAGGAGCTCCCTCCCCAAACTTCCTCGAGTTAGCCTCCATGCGCTCAATTGTCCTGCGAACCCCCGACTGGAACGTCAGTAAGGGGAGACACCACAACTAAGCCGACCTTAAGACCCAGAAGGTGGTAGGATAACCGGACGAACAGTAGAGCATCTTGGAGGACCTTATTTCTGTGAGTAAGGGATCGATTCTCCTTCTCCAAGTCACAAATTAGTCTATTCTGTGCAGTGCGGGTCTCTAGCTTCTTAAGCTTTTCCTGGGCCCGCTCGAGTTCACCCCACACCATACCTAGCTCCTTGGCGGTGCGATGTTGAGTGTCGTCATGAAGGGCCTGCAACTCGGCAATGGTTTGGTGGGAATTCAGGGCTTCCCGCATATAGTCGGAAGCAAGGTCGAAACACTGGTTTAACGACCCAAACTTGGTCTCAACCGATTTGAGAAATGACACCAGCACCCGGATTGACCCAAACTCCTGAAGGAAGCAACCTAGCCCCGCCTCGGCCAATGCCCGGTTAGCTTGGTTGCCTCCAAACCTCCAGTGGGCTAGTTTCGTCTGAAGGAAAGAGCACTGGAGGCACCCAACGCGGGGGAGAGAGAATTGGGTGCCGGATGAGCTACTTGGATGAGGGAAAACATAAGGCATGGGCCCTCGCGGGAGAACCTCCTCTAAATGGCGTTCAGGCTACAAAAGATAATAATTTCATTAAAAAGTAGAACCTTATATTAATCAAAATGGGCACTAAGGCCAAAGTTCTACATACACCCCCCGGGAAGGTAAGTTACAAAACACTTAAAAAGGAAAAAAAGGATTACAAAGAAAAAGTAGACTAGAGTCTAGGGTTGTACATTGCCTTCAACGGGGCCCCTTTCTCCCGGAGCAGCATGAGCTCTGTCAAACCTCCTCTCCAGCTCCACGAGATCCTCAGTAGTCCACTCCGGGCCAGCATAAGTAGGGGCGTCCACCTTGGGCTCGTCGGCGGATCGCCCGGGAAACCCGACCTTCCTCGTGGCCTTCCGGGACTGGTACAGCAGGTTGTCTTGACCCTCGCCTAGACCTACCCGGTAGTTGCCCCCCTGGTCATGGACCGCGAGGTACCCAAAATTATCAGGCACCGCGCAGTACTCATAGTAGTTCTCGGCCCAATGGGGCGTCTCCGGGACCACCCCGTAGGTGTTGTAGCTTTCCGGACCGGGGTCACGAAAAGAAGCATCGCCTATCTCCGGAAGCTTGGCCTTCTTGATATCTGAAGCAGAAGGGACCCGGGAGGACATCTTCAATGAATCCCATAGCTAGGGCACCAGGCCTTTCAGATCCGCCTCCTGGAGGGACCTTCAGCGGTGGTTCAGCAGGTCGCTTGCCTTGGGGCGGTAATATGAGGCTTGGGCTTCAAGGCGAGCAGGCCTTGAAAGCCAACTCCGCAAACTGCGGTACATCTCGTGGCAGGCTTCCGCACTTGCCGCAGCGACGATACCCTCCAGCCTCTTGTCGAACTCGGTGGAGCGGAGGACCTTCTGGGTCACAGCATCCAGGGCTTCAAGCTGGACATCCTTCTTTTCCTTCTTGAGGGAGGAATATTTCTTCTCTACCTCAGCTAGCTTCTTTTCCTTGTCCGCTAGCTTCTTTTCCCTTTCGGCTAGCTTCTTCTGAGATGCCTCCAGCCGGGTCTCTAGGTCATCTCCCCCGGCTAGCTTTTCCTTGGCGTCGCGGAGTTCTTTCTCCATTTTGGCGTACAACCCAGCGCTATACTTGGAATAGCCCCGGTTCAACGCCTCGGTGAACTGGGAGTCCGCGAGGAGGGCATCGACAAAGGCAGTACTCTGCAAGACGGCATAAAACTTAGATAAAATTTTGATTAAACTTAGATAAAAAACGGGGCCTTAAGAAGGCAGTTACGTTTTCTTCCTCCGGGATAGCCTCAGAAGCAGTAGCATGCGGGGGAGTGTCGCGAGCAAGAGGAGGAGGGGGAGGAGGAAAATCATTGGTCCTCTGTCGAGAGGAGGGGGAAGACCCGGACAGTTCATCAATAGGCGGCTGCTTGAACCGCGAACCGGCCCCGCTGCTGTAATTAGGGTGGGTAAAGAAAGATTGCCGCCCGGGAGTGGGTGACGAGCCAGAAGTAGTGGTAGTGTCCGCAGAGCCGGCTAGGGGAGAGGATAGCCAGGAAGGGTTCTGCTGGCGAGACCGCGGTGGCGCGCGGGACTTTTTCGAAATAAGAGCAGGATTCTCGGCAGGATTTGGCCCAGGTTGGGAGGTCACTTGTGTAGAGGGGGCTTGCTGACTCGGGTAAGTATCTCTTGCTTGACCATCTCCCCCGGAAGGCTTGTCAACGAACGTCATGGCGTCCGCGTGTAGGGAGGGTTGAACTGAAACCAAGCAAACAACGAAGTTAGAGCATGGGATATATAAAAACAAATTTATTTAACCTGAAGGAAAGATAAGAAATAAAGCCTTAATGGGCACCTCCATCTGGCCACACCGCAGAAATGTGCGGGAGCGTGAAGAGGTCGCTGGGATAGATCCCGCGAGGCCAGAAATAACCCACATTCCCGTTCTTATAAAAGTCATCCATATCTAAGGGGGAAAGGCGGAGGAAGTTGTGGTTGTTGGCAATGATTGCTGGGAGATTCGAAAGAGGTTTCTTGTCCTCGGGTAGGAGGGAGTCGTTCCAGGCGGGCATAGGGTAAACCCGGGAGTCGCACTGGAAGAAGCCTTTTGTAGGATACCCCTTAGCAGATTTGGGCTTACTTAGGAGGAAATCCTTTACCTCGGAGCGGATGGTAAAGGAGAAAATGCCCGGGAAAGAAGCGTGTGCTTTCCGCAGGGCATAAAAAGAGCGGAAAAGTCACTACAAGAGAACAGTGCTTATGCAACATACGAAATATGTCGTGAATCCGTGATATAGTGTCGTAAATGTTGTTTACGACATTATCATGCATCACTGTATATAGTGTCGTAAAAGGCTGTGTAGTAAATTTAGCGACATAAGTGTTCAATTGTGACGTAAAATTAATGACACAATTTGCATCATTATTTTACCTGTCGTTAAAATTTGTGACACATCCTGCGACTTTTATATTTTGTGACGCAGATGAATTGTGACACATTATGCGTCAGGTAAATTAGTGACGCGTGCTATTTTGCAACACAATATGCATCACTATATAATGTGTTGTAAAAGGCTATGTAGCAAATCTAGCGACATAACATGTCAATTGTGTCGTAAAAGTAATGACACATTATGCATCATTTTTTTACTTGTCGTGAATTTTTGCGATACATGCTACGACTCTTAAGTTTTCTGATGCATATTTATCGCGACACATTATGCTTCAGTTTATGTTAGTGACGCATATTTTTTGCGACACATTATGCAACATTTATGCTTAGCGGCGCATGGATATTTGCTACACATTGTGCAACATTTATCTTAAGTGATGCATGTATTTTTGCGACACGTTTAACGTCATTTGACAAAAAATGAGGCTTGTTAATAGCGACACAATATGCAAAATTACTTTAATGGTTAATTTATAATTACGACAGTACATGTCTATAAAAGGAAATGATGAATACTATAATAGGAAATGAAATGATTAATTATTTATTTCCAACAATAAAACTAACATTATTAAAATGTTAATAATGAAATATTAAATTGTTCAAATCTACGATTCTATAGTATTGCTAACAAACAAAGTGAAATTGAGAAATAAACTAATCAGAATCCATATCAAAACATTTTTCTTGGCTTGACTTCTCCAATCTGCTAATTTCCATAGTCTTTAATTAACCCTTCGGCAAAACTTCATGCTTGTGTCCACCATTGCTTCTAAGAATTAGATGATGTACAAGGGTAGTTGCTCCAAATTATGAAACCATGCCTTCAAGTGTTTTTCTTATAAATTTTAGCACACCATTCAAAATAATGAATACAGTAAGAAAAAAAAAATACAAAAGAAAAATTCAAACTAAGGTGAAATTTAAAAAAAAAGTATTACCATTGAGCCGGTTCTTGAATGTGTTAGTCAACGAGGCTCATTGTGTTTGCTCCATCCTCATCCCTTACCCTCAACCAATATATTCTGAAAATTAAATTATTTGTCAAAGGGAGAACAATACGTAGAAATATACAATACAATCATAAAAATAAATAAAGAAAATAAAAAAGAATATTACCGGTTGTTTATATCCATGGTGATGGTTAAACCTTCAATGGGGGCCTCATTAGAAATTAGGAATACTTGAAAAACGCATGAGCTTTATGATACATCAGTTTTCTTCATCACCGCCGAACCCTTTTTCGGCAATGGAATCAAGCAAGTGACTTCCAGAAACACGAGTCCTTGAGCATTGATCGATTCCGGCGATGATCCCAGAGGAGTGAAAATTCAGAGAAGATTGTATAATCGCTGCCAAGTGAATTATCATGGAACTTTTTCAAGATTTGCAGAAAAGAGAGATATGTCGAGTAATTTGATGAAGAAGCAACTTTTGATGCATAGTTATCTCATGTGATTTGATATCAACGTGAATTAAGGCTGAATATATTCTGTTAATTAGGACTTAGTAATTTCGTTAATCTAACTAAAAATAGGTGCTGAATTAAGGTAAGCATTTTTCTAATTAATTTACTAGAATATGTTTTGTTAGGACATAATATTCTCTCGTTAACTTCATCTACTAAATATAGTACTTACTATGTTTAAAAATAAATATAATACTTACTAAATGAATCAAGGTACATATTTTTTCAATTAATTTAATAGAATGATAACATAAGTTAAGTATTTCTCCAATAAAAATAAAAAGAAAGTAAGCAAAATATTGCAACTCTTATAAGTATTTGTAGTAAGGCCCTTTTTTCTACAACTTTTGTGTAGATCAATTCAGTTCATCTCAATGAAAATGTAATTTGGAGAAATTCAGGTTAATTAAGTCATACTAATTCTATTTTTCAATACATTAATATTCACTTCAGTTCAATTCAGTTCATACAATAAAAAATAAACTCTAACAAACAGGGCCTAAATTTCTTAAAGTTCATATTTAAATAAATTTAAGTTACATATACTTTTTAAATTTATATATATTAGCTCGACTTGAGCCACTCTCAAACTGATTTTAACATTGTATTTAATACTAAAATGATTTTAACGAACAAAGTTGAACTCAAGTTCATGCCCGATTACTAAATGAGCTTTCTTGTGTTCAACTGAGTTTATTCAAACTCGAATTAGAAAAAAAGTTTTGACATAGATGACTCGTTTGTGTTTTTGTGTAGTATTCCATGGGTTGAATTCTTAACCCTAAACCCTTAATCCACAAAATCTCAATTTGTTTTTCTTTTCATTTATGATATAGTGTATGAATTGGTTTTTTATCGAGATGATGTGTTTGTTTTTAGAAATGATTAGTGGGTTAAATTATATACCCTAACCCTTAACCCACAAAATCTCAAAAATATTTACTTATTTATTCAAATAATATAATAGAGTGTATAATTTATTACATTACGAACAAATGTAATGAAAATATAATAGTAAACAAATCGACTCAAATTTGAGTAACCATGTCTCAAATTTGACTTGAGCCACTATCAAACATAAATTTTAATTTATTTTACTATTCTCGATTATACCAATATATGAGAAATTCAAATTATTTTATTCATTTTTTTTACAAAATAAATAAATTCATTTCATTCAAATACTTACTCGTCAAACTCAGTTACATTTGGTTCAACAAATTCTAGTTAAGTTTAATGTATTGATAGTCTTGTCAGTACGATTCGATTTAATTCAATTAAGTTAAAGTTTAGTATAATATTAATATTCAATTGTATCTTAACATTTGATGGTCTTTCAAAACACTTTTTGTCTTAATTTTTATTCTATTTGTTATTTAAATATTATTCATTAATATATTTAAGAAGTAAAGAATTAATATATTTATTTTTTTGAGACTTTTCCATATTATAATACTCATCTAGTAATATGTAGAAATTTCTCATTATGGCCTCTCAAAAAACAGAAAAAAGCACCAATATGCTATATGCCCCGTTGCCTTGTAATCTTTTTTTTTTTTTAAAGGTAAAGGATTATCAATATAATCCCTACAAATTGTTTAACTTAAAAAGGAAAAAATTATAGGCCCTATTTACTAGAGCTTATTTCTTGATGTACTGAGCTGAACTGAACTGAACTGAACTGAACTGAATTGAACTGAATTGAACTGAATTGAACTGAACTGAACTGAACTGAACTGAAGTGAAAATTGATGTATTGAAAAATGGAATCAGCATGACTGAATTAACCTGAATTTCATCAAATTGCATTTTCACTGAATTGAACTGAACTGAACTGAATTGAACTGAACTGAACTGATCTACAGATAAGCTCTGGTAAACAGGGCCATAATCGTGATCATCTAATTGATTTTTCATCCTACTTACTAGAACAACACTTGTTTTTTTCATCTAAACAGTGAAGTGTTTTATGAAAATGGAAAAAAGAGAGATAAATATGTTAAATATGTAATTATAAGAATGGCACAATTTCAGCGGGAGATTGTGATTTCGGAAATAAATAAGAAAGAAAAGAATTGTAGTGCGGGAGACGATGAAAAACAGAGCGCCAAGATTTGACAAAACTTAGCGGGAACAAATGAAACAATCATACCTTATCATAGCATCCATCCTTAGTCTGTGGACCATCAGTTATGGCACGCGTGTGCAGGCGGCATGGTCCAAATGCCGGCGGTGAACTCCAAAGTGTTCTACTTTACGCAGGGCCACGCCGAGCACGCGCACAAGAACGTAGATTTCGGCCAATCCAGATTGCTGCCGTTGATTCTCTGTTGAGTCGCGGCCATTAGGTACATGGCTATTCTCTGGAAATTTGTTGAATCTACGCCCTTTTCTGATGCTCGAGCTGTCAAGTCTCTTAACACCGGCCCCGGCCTCAAACTCTTCACCGCCGTATGGCCCTTCTTTCTTCCTCTGTATTTTGCCAGTATAGTTACTGACTAATTTAGGCCAGTTTAATTTGTCATGATCAATTGGTATTTGCAGTTTATCTGTTTTTAGGTTTTCCCCTTCGATTCTGAACGTTTTGGACAGTTTATATTTTACATATTATACTCAAGAATTTTTAAATACATGTGCGCAGCTTATGGCTGGGCAAAGTGATCATATGTGTTATACATATCTTGTCCAACATTTGGTTTATCATATATTTTTATGCATTTTGATCTTCACAATTGAGAAGGTGGTGTGCAGGTAAGTTAGATAATACTGCTTATTTTGTGTTTATTTATGTATTGTCTTTATTATTTCAATTGATTTGTGGATGATGTTGAATTGTTTACTGAAGATTGAAATTTGTTGAATTCTTCGGTTGGATTACGTATCCGTCGAGCTAGGTTTTTGTCAACAAGGTGCAGCCTCATTGTCTCCTTCACCATGATTTTGAGGTAAGGGAGTTTTTCAAGATCTTTCTACAGTCTCCTTTTCTCCCATCAATATTTTGATATTTTTCGAAAGCAACTTAATCATCATAGCCATGATTTTTCCTCAAATTTGTGGTGTACACAAGTGAAAACGGACTATAAAGCTGCCTCCTTGTCCCAAGATGAAAGAGTGAGAGAAGAATGCAAACTGAGACACTATCTGCTGTATTTCAAACATCATAACCTTTAATCTGATGTATTTCAAACACTATCTGTCCTTAATCGAGTCCAAAACCTTCTTCGGCAAGCTTCCTAACCAATCGGAGCTCCAACATCTTATGTGATTCTGCATTTTTACGTTTCGTAACTTTTTGGTAAGCTTACTAATTTTGTACTTATGTGATACTGATTCTGCATTTTTTCGTTTCGTAGCTTTTTGGTTGTGTCTACCTGTTTTGTTCGGTTTTCTTACAACGTGCATTGAAGTAGGATTAATTGAAATTAAAATATAAAAGTTGATTGCATGCGAGCCTCAACTACCAAATTAAAGAGGGTAGACAAAAGAAATGAATTTAGCTGGAAAAACTCATGTTAACAATGGGCGATTGGAGGATGTTGGGCGATGGGCAATGGAGGATGTAGAAAAACTCATTCATGCATATGAAATAATATTTAATGGTTGCGCCAAACTTCGTAGGTTTGCTGGGTCAAGCAATGCAGATGCAAAGCTTTAAGGATGAAATATTATTTTAAGTACTGATATAATTGATACTAGTGATCATTGAAACATAATAAATAATATAATTACTACCAAAGTGGAATATTATGAATTTACTCAAGTGGTTGCTTAATAAACTCCTTAATCATAATTGCAGTAATGTGATTTTTTTGACATTATACTGACAACACAATTATAATTGGGTAAATAAGACATTTAAATAAAGTGTCGTTAATTAATTGTCGTAATCTTGTGGCACTCTATAGAATGTCACATATATGTCACAATAACAGCTACATAATGAGTAACTAACGCAAAATGTGATGCAAATTCACAACAAAATTATAATTGTGTTGGATAAGTAAGACATTTGAGTAAAGTGTCGTTAATTATTTGTCGTAATCTTGTGGCACTCTATAGAATGTCACATATATGTCACAGTAACAGTTACACAATGAGTAACTGACGCAAACTGTGATGTAAATTCGCAACAAAATTATAGTTGTGTTGGATAAATAAGACATTTGAGTAAAGTGACGTTAATTAATAGTCGCAAATTTGGGACAGTAAAAACACTGTCACATATGTGTCACGAGCAATGGGACACAATTAAGAAATGGCGTAAAAGTGTCACAAAAATACTGCATATTGACATAAGTGTAGCGAATGTACAACGTATACACATGAGTCGCACGAACAAGTGTCGCAAAAGGACAGATCTCTAGTAGTGAGTAAGAGAGTGGGAGGAACGGAGCACCTAGCGCAATTGAGAAGGAAGGCCAGGATCAGGACTACCCCGTTGGGATGTAGCTGGGTCGGGGCTACTTTATATAAGGTTATTATTTCAAGGAAAAGAGGAGGAAAGGGAAGGCTAAGTCCATATTGAAAGTGGATCCGGGGAATACATGCGACCTCTCGCTCGGAGGTCCCCGGGGGAAGTTTAGATAAAGAAGCATTCAGAGGGAGAGGAATGAAGGAACACTTAGCTAGATCTAAGACATCCCTATCTAAAGAAGGAGAATCCCCAGGAACGCCAAAAAATTTAAGCCCCGGCGGGCGCACCCCATGAGTGGGCCCCCGGGGGACGTCGTCGCCAATTTATTCATCAAAGACCTCTTCATCCGGATCCTCCCGGGGATGGATAGATTGATCCCCCTCGTGTGAACTCGCCTCATCCAAGGCAGACGCGCCCGGGACGTCTCGGGGCACGCTGAAATCTGCGGATTGAGTGTCCGGGGAGGAATTCGGAAAGGGAACCGGGCTATCAGCAGCCCTAAAATGAACCTCAAACTGATCTTGGACCCCCTCGGTGTCTAAAGAGGAGTTGGAGAGAAGTGGGGAACCCATGAAGAGAAGAAAATGAGAGGGAGTTAGACCTTACTTGGTTGAAAAGACGGAGGATTGGAAAAGCAGAGCGTCTGGAGAATATTTGAAGAAAGTAATCTTGTGAAAGGGGGGGTGAGACCCCCTTTATAGGCAGATGAATAGGAATCGCCACCTCAAAAGAAAGAAATGCAATGATGACACGGTGAACGAGGTACTGATTAATGCAGAATAGGGAAAGACGGCGTCGTCAGAAATCAATTTTGACACGGATGGGTCCTACCAAAAAAAATAATAACGACAGGAGGAGGAGCGTAGGAGACCAGTCCCCCGCATTACAGAAGTCTGGATGACTGGTCTGGGGGGCTAGTGATAATACCGGCCCAGCACTCTACTGGGCCGGGAAAAGGGCCCATGGCCCAGGATTGAGGAACCAACGTCTTTCCCGCGAGAGGCACATCCGGACAAGAAGGAGGACAGATAGTGACAAGGAGAAGTGGTCCTGACTCTTATCCAAAGCAGGCAACCTCAGCTATAAATACTAGTCCCAAACAGTGAACAAGGTACGTGACATATATCTCTCTACTTTATATTGAGAGCATTTCCGTACGTTTTCCCCTCATCGCTATCCCCATCTCATCATCACGCCGGAGCTTCTTCCTCGGGACGCATCCCGGGGATTGTTTTGCAGGATTGTTGCGGGCTTACATGGAAAGAGGCTCGGATAGCGTCGAGACCCGGGATCCGTCCGGATTTTGGTAGCATCAGCATTCACAAATCCAATAACGTCAATCAATCATGTGAAACTTTTTAGTTAGTAATTACAATTTTGACAAAGTCTCATATAAGGCTACCTTCAGTAAAGCAAGGCAACATGTACAAAGACTCGTATATATACTGACAAAGTTTTTTTCTTTTAGCAAATCTTACTATTAAGTTTGTTATTAGAATTTGGCATGTTGAACATTTTCTTAGCATTTCAGGATTAGAGAGGTTTTACATATTTTTCTCATGCATGTTATGTGGGTTAATTCCATCTATTAATCTGAAAGAAAGCCATATACCAATCAAATGTGTCCATAAAATTGAATACGACAGCTGGGAATTTTCAGTGTTCATGAAGAGAAAGGAATACATAAACAACTCCAAAACATGTATATAGATCAAAGTGGCTTTCATTTGATCTTCTAGAAACAAAATAAATCAATGTCATTAATCTTCTAAAAAGAGGAGTAGCAACTTGAAACAAGAAAAGTACAATATTAATCTTCTAAGAGGTAAAAGGTGAAGCAAAGGTTCCAACACAAACAAAATAATCTCTATCTTCCCGATCGGTGATGCTATTGTATCTTTTTTCACAAACACTACTGCCTCCAGTGCAATCTTCCCTGTCTCTTTTGATAGATACTTGACTAAATGATTTCCTGTTAATGTCATAAAACAAAAGGTTCTGGTGAGTAGCTTGTAGCAGCAGCTTCCCCCTTTTCTCTATGAATACCACCGGCATTACGACCCTAAAATTCGGGGGAAACTCGATGGAGGTGAGCTTATTCCACGATGTCTCAACTCCATATTCTTCCATCACCCAAACATCCGCAAATCCATTGTGTGTAACAAAATAACGGTCCATTTTCAGATGATGTGCAGGATTACACACCAACGAAAGGCTGCCATTCAAGCTAGTCATTCTTATATATTTCGGGTAATTTGTCGACGGGCTGAAGGATATTTTTCCAAATTCATATGTTGCAAGATCAAAAGCAAGAATGAAGCTCTTATAATCCATATTGATCCAGGAGTATTCGTACACAAGCCAATGAGCAGCGCCATTTGTTACAGTACAACTATCGCGTAAGAATTTATTTTTGGGCATCTCATATGGAATACCATCCATGATCGTCCTCCACGAGTTCTGCTTCAAACTATAGACACAGAGGTCATACGCATGACAACCTACTCGATCGTAGTCGTAGTGACCACCCCATATGTAAAACTTAACCACTTTGTAGTCATTATTGACGTGATCGTATCCAAATGCTTCCTTTTTAGTTGGATGACAACTCTCAAAATCATCTGGTAGAGGAGGCAACTCAACATATGTGCGAGTAAAGGGGTTCCATAAAACCATATGATTTAACTCACCCTGCCAGTAATTTGAGCTTAGACAAAGAATCCCATTACAAGATCCCACCAAGGTGAAATTATAGTCGTACGGAAAATTGATGCTGAGTGGTTTGGGAAAGGCCTCGTACGCACCTTTGGCCTTCTTAGCCACGTAATCAAATGCGTAAACCTGTTTTCCATCAACCAATTCAAGGATCATGGAGTCGGGATGGGGGATGGTTTGACACAGACTAGATCTTGCGGAAGAATGCAGTCCGGTGATATATTTGCTATCGATAAAATCACGCCATGATTTCGATACACACCTGAATCGATTCAAGGATTTAAATGACAGTCTCACAAATATATTGGCGAGGATATGGTCTGAGATGTATTCCGACATTGCTTTGATTTTTTTCGAATTCGAGTCTCTGGTGGATTAATTCAAAACATGTATTAATTTATACTAGAGCATGTGGGGATGCATCAACTATTTTCCTTTTCCCATATGCATTAGATTATTTACTCATTCACTAGTTGAATAGGGTTTTATACCTGAATCCTTTGTGTAAAAGGATGCATTGGGTTTTGTCTATATATATATATATATATATATATATATATATATATATATATATATATATTAAATTGAACCATCTAGAAGATTGGGGGATGTATATTTGGCTTCCCCAAACCAGCAACCAAAAATGGTAGCAAACAGGTCAATACAAAATAAGAGCTCATGCTCCAAAAACCTGTCAGGTAGTTCTAGTAAAACTAGGAATAAAAACTAGGTAAATATTCATCCTATACTAATGTCTTTAATCCTCTGAACTACTTGGAGATTGTCATAACGAAACTCAACTCAGTCAAGAGGATATAGAACATGTAGTGGGATGAAAAATTTATGAGTAAGTGAGATTACAAGACACCAAAGTGCTCAGGATCATTGTTTTAAGGATTAATGTGTCTTGTTGATGTCTGGATTCTGAGATTGGGAAGTTGCATTGCATCCCCAGTAAGTGCTTTCCTCACAGAGCAGGGTAGTCTGTTCTGAAGCAAACTTGTTTGAGGTACAATAGCCGTCTCATGTGCAGCTGTGTTCTGCTCCCTGAAGATATGGTAAAATGTGATGGGTAGTCCTTCTGTCAGCTTTTGGATCATCCATAAGTCTCTCTCCATTCTCCAAGGTGGTGGTGTTTGTTGGTGGATCATCCGAATTACCTTCAAGGAGTCAGATTCAACTATAAGTGGCAGATTCAACCAAGGTATGGAATCCTCTTCTCCCTACACATTCTGGAAAAACACAGTTCTTGTTGGTTAGCCCGGAAGGGAAGGAATACCCCTATGCGGTCCAATTCACTTTCAAAACAACCAACAATGAAGCCGAGTACGAGGCTTTGATCGCAGGGTTAAGGCTGGCAAAGGAGATGGACATCAAAATTCTCACGGCGCACAGCGACTCCCAGATCGTGGTACAGCAGGTAAAGGGAGAATACGAAGCCCGGGAAAAGGAGTTTGCAAAAGTACTTGGAGATGGTAAAGCCTCTGGTAGCCGGGTTCGAAACCTTCAACCTGGTCCAAGTTCCCCGGGAGGAGAATAGTAAAGCGGATGCTTTGAGCAAGTTGGCTTCCCCGGAATTGAAACCTGAGCCTAACCAAAAGTTGTACATGGAGGTATTAGGAAGAATGAGCTACCAGGAGAACGACCAAGTAATGTTGATAAACGAAGAAGAGTCCTGAATAGCCCCCATGCGGGCGTACCTAGAAGAAGGGACCGCCCCGGAGGATAGGGCGCGGGCCCGGAAGCTGAGAGTTAAAGCGCCAAAGTATGTGATTCAGGGTGGGGAGCTGTACAAGAGAGGATACCTCTAGCCTTTGCTAAAGTGTGTGGAAAGGACAGAAGGTCGGCGCCTTATCCGGGAAGTGCACGAGGGATCTAACGGGAGTCATTAGGGAGCCCGCACAATGGCTAGGAAAATGTTAAGGCTGGGGTTTTACTGGCCGACGCTGTTCAAAGATGCGGAAAAACATGTCCAGGAGTGCTTGTCATGCCAAACCTTCGCCCCACTAATCCATGTTCCCCGGGAGGAGTTAATTGGGGTCACAGGAGCTTGGTCATTCAGCAGATGGGGAATCGATTTGTTAGGACCATTTCTCACTGCCCCGGGAGGAGCTAAGTACGTAATTGTGGCAAATGACTATTTCAGCAAATGGGTGGAGGCAGAGCCACTCACCAACATACGGGGGCTAACTTGTGTCAAGTTTTGTTGGAAGAACATCATTTGTCGATTCGGCATCCCAAAGATTATTCACAGAAAACGGGGCGCAGTTTGAAAATGATCCCTTCAAATCATGGTGTGTCAAGTATGGCATAGAGCAGAGGTTGACATCTGTGTACCACCCCCAGGCCAATGGGCAAGTGGAAGTCACCAACCGTACTATCATCAAAGGTTTAAAAACTCGCTTGAAAGGCACGCGGGGGAATTGGATTTGGGAGCTTCCCAGCGTCCTCTGGGCCCACCGAACCACAGAAAGTTCAGCTACCTGGGAGTCTCCGTACTGCTTGGTATATGAGTCTGAGGCAGTGATACCCGCGGAGATTGGGATCCCGAGCCCTCGGACTCAGTTCCAGCGCCCAGAGGAAGAAGATGTGGGACGGCGCCTCGACATGGATCTCCGGGAAGAAAAACGAGAGAATGCTGCGCTTCAGGAAGCTAAGGTAAAGGAGCGGGTAAAGAGGTATCATGACAGAAGGGTGCGGAAAGAGGTTTTCGCCCTAGGAGACTTGGAGATGAGAAGAAATGACAAGAGCCACCAAGCCCCGGAAGGAAAACTCGCACCCAACTGGGAAGGGCCATACAAGGTAAAGGAAGCATACCCGGGAGGAAGCTATGTGCTGGAGGACAAGCAGGGGAAGGAGATCCCCAGGAGATGGAATGTAGCTAACTTAAGAAGGTTTTAAGGGAAGTAGAGTGCCCCGCGCGGAACCTTAGCTACTAAGGCATGAATATGCCGGGCATGGATATGCCCCATCCCGGAAGCATGAATATGCCCGGAGAGATAGCCCTGCCGTTTAGCCTCATCTCGGGCTTAGAGAGGAAGGACTGTAAAAGGGACCCATGGGTAGCTCCCATTTGGGTGCCCCGCTAGAGTGGACCCGGAGCTTGAATGAAGCCCGGGGACCAGAGAATGTAATGCTTACAGGGAAGAATTAATGAAAAGATGGGTTTTTCGGAACCACTTTTATTCAATCATCTTTAAATTTCAAATCGCATAAATAGGCTGTTATATTACAGAGGAACAATTACATGTAATTTACTCATACAGGTTTTCCTATCTACGCACCCACTTAGGGCCTGACCCGGAAGCACCCTCTGGGTTACCCGGGCGGAAACCTCATCCGAATAATTGAGAAGACAGGATGTCTTCGGCAAAGCAGGCGTCAGGAGCTTGATTCCACGCAAGCTCCTCTTCCAATTGCTCGGCATCTTCTTCGTTTAATTCTGGGATAGGAACAACTACGGACTCTTCTGGAAGCGGTTCCGCCAGACGCATCCTCCTTATCAAGCTCTCAGCGGTCTTTAGGAAACAAGTCCACCGCGCCTTTACCTTTCTCTTCCCGACTGATGCGGGTGCCTTCAGCGGTCTTCACCCCCTTAGTGGTGACTCCAGAATCGGCAATCTCCCGGACGCGCCTTATCCGGCGTGCCACTTCTTCCGGGTCAATAGACACGGACACATCCTCGTACCTTTCATACGCCACATCTACCTCCACCCGGGCAGAAACTCGGCGAAGGCTAGAGGGATAAGGCTCAACGTCTCTCGCGGCTATCTTATTATGCCACTCCACGGCGTCCAGATAGGCCCCCATGACTAGGAGCTCCCTCCCCAAACTTCCTCGAGTTAGCCTCCATGCGCTCAATTGTCCTGCGAACCCCCGACTGGAACGTCAGTAAGGGGAGACACCACAACTAAGCCGACCTTAAGACCTAGAAGGTGGTAGGATAACCGGACGAACAGTAGAGCATCTTGGAGGACCTTATTTCTGTGAGTAAGGGATCGATTCTCCTTCTCCAAGTCACAAATTAGTCTATTCTGTGCAGTGCGGGTCTCTAGCTTCTTAAGCTTTTCCTGGGCCCGCTTGAGTTCACCCCACACCATACCTAGCTCCTTGGCAGTGCGATGTTGAGTGTCGTCATGAAGGGCCTGCAACTCGGCAATGGTTTGGTGGGAATTCAGGGCTTCCCGCATATAGTCGGAAGCAAGGTCGAAACACTGGTTTAACGACCCAAACTTGGTCTTAACCGATTTGAGAAATGACACCAGCACCCGGATTGACCCAAACTCCTGAAGGAAGCAACCTAGCCCCGCCTCGGCCAATGCCCGGTTAGCTTGGTTGCCTCCAAACCTCCAGTGGGCTAGTTTCGTCTGAAGGAAAGAGCACTGGAGGCGCCCAACGCGGGGGAGAGAGAATTGGGTGCCGGATGAGCTACTTGGATGAGGGAAAACATAAGGCATGGGCCCTCGCGGGAGAACCTCCTCTAAATGGCGTTCAGGCTACAAAAGATAATAATTTCATTAAAAAGTAGAACCTTATATTAATCAAAATGGGCACTAAGGCCAAAGTTCTACATACACCCCCCGGGAAGGTAAGTTACAAAACACTTAAAAAGAAAAAAAAGGATTACAAAGAAAAAGTAGACTAGAGTCTAGGGTTGTACATTGCCTTCAACGGGGCCCCTTTCTCCCGGAGCAGCATGAGCTCTGTCAAACCTCCTCTCCAGCTCCACGAGATCCTCAGTAGTCCACTCCGGGCCAGCATAAGTAGGGGCGTCCACCTTGGGCTCGTCGGCGGATCGCCCGGGAAACCCGACCTTCCTCGTGGCCTTCCGGGACTGGTACAGCAGGTTGTCTTGACCCTCGCCTAGACCTACCCGGTAGTTGCCCCCTTGGTCATGGACCGCGAGGTACCCAAAATTATCAGGCACCGCGCAGTACTCATAGTAGTTCTCGGCCCAATGGGGCGTCTCCGGGACCACCCCGTAGGTGTTGTAGCTTTCCGGACCGGGGTCAGGAAAAGAAGCATCGCCTATCTCCGGAAGCTTGGCCTTCTTGATATCTGAAGTAGAAGGGACCCGGGAGGACATCTTCAATGAATCCCATAGCTAGGGCACCAGGCCTTTCAGATCCGCCTCCTAGAGGGACCTTCAGCGGTGGTTCAGCAGGTCGCTTGCCTTGGGGCGGTAATATGAGGCTTGGGCTTCAAGGCGAGCAGGCCTTGAAAGCCAACCCCGCAAACTGCGGTACATCTCGTGGCAGGCTTCCGCACTTGCCGCAGCGGCGATACCCTCCAGCCTCTTGTCGAACTCGGTGGAGCGGAGGACCTTCTGGGTCACAGCATCCAGGGCTTCAAGCTGGACATCCTTCTTTTCCTTCTTGAGGGAGGAATATTTCTTCTCTACCTCAGCTAGCTTCTTTTCCTTGTCCGCTAGCTTCTTTTCCCTTTCGGCTAGCTTCTTCTGAGATGCCTCCAGCCGGGTCTCTAGGTCATCTCCCCCGGCTAGCTTTTCCTTGGCGTCGCGGAGTTCTTTCTCCATTTTGGCGTACAACCCAGCGCTATACTTGGAATAGCCCCGGTTCAACGCCTCGGTGAACTGGGAGTCCGCGAGGAGGGCATCGACAAAGGCAGTACTCTGCAAGACGGCATAAAACTTAGATAAAAAACGGGGCCTCAAGAAGGCAGTTACGTTTTCTTCCTCCGGGATAGCCTCAGAAGCAGTAGCCTGCGGGGGAGTGTCGCGAGCAAGAGGAGGAGGGGGAGGAGGAAAATCATTGGTCCTCTGTCGAGAGGAGGGGGAAGACCCGGACAGTTCATCAACAGGCGGCCGCTTGAACCGCGAACCGGCCCCGCTGCTGTAATTAGGGTGGGTAAAGAAAGATTGCCGCCCGGGAGTGGGTGACGAGCCAGAAGTAGTGGTAGTGTCCGCAGAGCCGGCTAGGGGAGAGGATAGCCCGGAAGGGTTCTGCTGGCGAGACCGCGGTGGCGCGCGGGACTTTTTCGAAATAAGAGCAGGATTCTCGGCAGGATTTGGCCCAGGTTGGGAGGCCACTTGTGTAGAGGGGGCTTGCTGACTCGGGTAAGTATCTCTTGCTTGACCATCTCCCCCAGAAGGCTTGTCAACGAACGTCTTGGCGTCCGCGTGTAGGGAGGGTTGAACTGAAACCAAGCAAACAACGAAGTTAGAGCATGGGATATATAAAAACAAATTTATTTAACCTAAAGGAAAGATAAGAAATAAAGCCTTAATGGGCACCTCCATCTGGCCACACCGCAGAAATGTGCGGGAGCGTGAAGAGGTCGCTGGGATAGATCCCGCGAGGCCAGAAATAACCCACATTCCCGTTCTTATAAAAGTCATCCATATCTAAGGGGGAAAGGCGGAGGAAGTTGTGGTTGTTGGCAATGATTGCTGGGAGATTAGAAAGAGGTTTCTTGTCCTCGGGTAGGAGGGAGTCGTTCCAGGCGGGCATAGGGTAAACCCGGGAGTCGCACTGGAAGAAGCCTTTTGTAGGATACCCCTTAGCAGATTTGGGCTTACTCAGGAGGAAATCCTTTACCTCGGAGCGGATGGTAAAGGAGAAAACGCCCGGGAAAGAAGCGTGTGCTTTCCGCAGGGCATAAAAAGAGCGGAAAAGTAAGAGAGTGGGAGGAACGGAGCACCTAGCGCAATTGAGAAGGAAGGCCAGGATCAGGACTACCCCGTTGGGATGTAGCTGGGTCGGGGCTACTTTATAGAAGGTTATTATTTCAAGGAAAAGAGGAGGAAAGGGAAGGCTAAGTCCATATTGAAAGTGGATCCGGGGAATACATGCGACCTCTCGCTCGGAGGTCCCCGGGGGAAGTTTAGATAAAGAAGCATTCAGAGGGAGAGGAATGAAGGAACACTTAGCTAGATCTAAGACATCCCTATCTAAAGAAGGAGAATCCCCAGGAACGCCAAAAAATTTAAGCCCCGGCGGGCGCACCCCATGAGTGGGCCCCCGGGGGACGTCGTCGCCAATTTATTCATCAAAGACCTCTTCATCCGGATCCTCCCGGGGATGGATAGATTGATCCCCCTCGTGTGAACTCGCCTCATCCAAGGCAGACGCGCCCGGGACGTCTCGGGGCACGCTGAAATCTGCGGATTGAGTGTCGGGGGAGGAATTCGGAAAGGGAACCGGGCTATCAGCAGCCCTAAAATGAACCTCAAACTGATCTTGGACCCCCTCGGTGTCTAAAGAGGAGTTGGAGAGAAGTGGGGAACCCATGAAGAGAAGAAAATGAGAGGGAGTTAGACCTTACTTGGTTGAAAAGACGGAGGATTGGAAAAGCAGAGCGTCTGGAGAATATTTGAAGAAAGTAATCTTGTGAAAGGGGGGGTGAGACCCCCTATATAGGCAGATGAATAGGAATTGCCACCTCAAAAGAAAGAAATGCAATGATGACACGGTGAACGAGGTACTGATTAATGCAGAATAGGGAAAGACGGCGTCGTCAGAAATCAATTTTGACACGGATGGGTCCTACCAAAAAAAATAATAACGACAGGAGGAGGAGCGTAGGAGACCAGTCCCCCGCATTACAGAAGTTTGGATGACTGGTCTGGGGGGCTAGTGATAATACCGGCCCAGCACTCTACTGGGCCGGGAAAAGGGCCCATGGCCCAGGATTGAGGAACTAGCGTCTTTCCCGCGAGAGGCACATCCGGACAAGAAGGAGGACAGATAGTGACAAGGAGAAGTGGTCCTGACTCTTATCCAAAGCAGGCAACCTCAGCTATAAATACTAGTCCCAAACAGTGAACAAGGTACGTGACATATATCTCTCTACTTTATATTGAGAGCATTTCCGTACGTTTTCCCCTCATCGCTATCCCCATCTTATCATCACGCCGGAGCTTCTTCCTCGGGACGCATCCCGGGGATTGTTTTGCAGGATTGTTGCGGGCTTACATGGAAAGAGGCTCGGATAGCGTCGAGACCCGGGATCCGTCCGGATTTTGGTAGCATCAGCATTCACAAATCCAATAACGTCAATCAATCATGTGAAACTTTTTAGTTAGTAATTACAATTTTGACAAAGTCTCATATAAGGCTACCTTCAGTAAAGCAAGGCAACATGTACAAAGACTCGTATATATACTGACAAAGTTTTTTTTTTTAGCAAATCTTACTATTAAGTTTGTTATTAGAATTTGGCATGTTGAACATTTTCTTAGCATTTCAGGATTAGAGAGGTTTTACATATTTTTCTCATGCATGTTATGTGGGTTAATTCCATCTATTAATCTGAAAGAAAGCCATATACCAATCAAATGTGTCCATAAAATTGAATACGACAGCTGGGAATTTTCAGTGTTCATGAAGAGAAAGGAATACATAAACAACTCCAAAACATGTATATAGATCAAAGTGGCTTTCATTTGATCTTCTAGAAACAAAATAAATCAATGTCATTAATCTTCTAAAAAGAGGAGTAGCAACTTGAAACAAGAAAAGTACAATATTAATCTTCTAAGAGGTAAAAGGTGAAGCAAAGGTTCCAACACAAACAAAATAATCTCTATCTTCCCGATCGGTGATGCTATTGTATCTTTTTTCACAAACACTACTGCCTCCAGTGCAATCTTCCCTGTCTCTTTTGATAGATACTTGACTAAATGATTTCCTGTTAATGTCATAAAACAAAAGGTTCTGGTGAGTAGCTTGTAGCAGCAGCTTCCCCCTTTTCTCTATGAATACCACCGGCATTACGACCCTAAAATTCGGGGGAAACTCGATGGAGGTGAGCTTATTCCACGATGTCTCAACTCCATATTCTTCCATCACCCAAACATCCGCAAATCCATTGTGTGTAACAAAATAACGGTCCATTTTCAGATGATGTGCAGGATTACACACCAACGAAAGGCTGCCATTCAAGCTAGTCATTCTTATATATTTCGGGTAATTTGTCGACGGGCTGAAGGATATTTTTCCAAATTCATATGTTGCAAGATCAAAAGCAAGAATGAAGCTCTTATAATCCATATTGATCCAGGAGTATTCGTACACAAGCCAATGAGCAGCGCCATTTGTTACAGTACAACTATCGCGTAAGAATTTATTTTTGGGCATCTCATATGGAATACCATCCATGATCGTCCTCCACGAGTTCTGCTTCAAACTATAGACACAGAGGTCATACGCATGACAACCTACTCGATCGTAGTCGTAGTGACCACCCCATATGTAAAACTTAACCACTTTGTAGTCATCATTGACGTGATCGTATCCAAATGCTTCCTTTTTAGTTGGATGACAACTCTCAAAATCATCTGGTAGAGGAGGCAACTCAACATATGTGCGAGTAAAGGGGTTCCATAAAACCATATGATTTAACTCACCCTGCCAGTAATTTGAGCTTAGACAAAGAATCCCATTACAAGATCCCACCAAGGTGAAATTATAGTCGTACGGAAAATTGATGCTGAGTGGTTTGGGAAAGGCCTCGTACGCACCTTTGGCCTTCTTAGCCACGTAATCAAATGCGTAAACCTGTTTTCCATCAACCAATTCAAGGATCATGGAGTCGGGATGGGGGATGGTTTGACACAGACTAGATCTTGCGGAAGAATGCAGTCCGGTGATATATTTGCTATCGATAAAATCACGCCATGATTTCGATACACACCTGAATCGATTCAAGGATTTAAATGACAGTCTCACAAATATATTGGCGAGGATATGGTCTGAGATGTATTCCGACATTGCTTTGATTTTTTTCGAATTCGAGTCTCTGGTGGATTAATTCAAAACATGTATTAATTTATACTAGAGCATGTGGGGATGCATCAACTATTTTCCTTTTCCCATATGCATTAGATTATTTACTCATTCACTAGTTGAATAGGGTTTTATACCTGAATCCTTTGTGTAAAAGGATGCATTGGGTTTTGTCTATATATATATATATATATATATATTAAATTGAACCATCTAGAAGATTGGGGGATGTATATTTGGCTTCCCCAAACCAGCAACCAAAAATGGTAGCAAACAGGTCAATACAAAATAAGAGCTCATGCTCCAAAAACCTGTCAGGTAGTTCTAGTAAAACTAGGAATAAAAACTAGGTAAATATTCATCCTATACTAATGTCTTTAATCCTCTGAACTACTTGGAGATTGTCATAACGAAACTCAACTCAGTCAAGAGGATATAGAACATGTAGTGGGATGAAAAATTTATGAGTAAGTGAGATTACAAGACACCAAAGTGCTCAGGATCATTGTTTTAAGGATTGTGTCTTGTTGATGTCTAGATTCTGAGATTGGGAAGTTGCATTGCATCCCCAGTAAGTGCTTTCCTCACAGAGCAGGGTAGTCTGTTCTGAAGCAAACTTGTTTGAGGTACAATAGCCGTCTCATGTGCAGCTGTGTTCTGCTCCCTGAAGATATGGTAAAATGTGATGGGTAGTCCTTCTGTCAGCTTTTGGATCATCCATAAGTCTCTCTCCATTCTCCAAGGTGGTGGTGTTTGCTGGTGGATCATCCGAATTACCTTCAAGGAGTCAGATTCAACTACAAGTGGCAGTATGGAGTTCTCTACACACCATGTTAGGCCAATCAGACAAGCTTTGAGCTCTGCAAACAGTGGGTCATTTGTGACATCAAGTGTCAATGAACCAAGATGTTTAAGCTGTCCTATATTGTCTCTAACAACGAAACCAGTTGTGGCAAAGTTCAATGGAGGGCATGTTGCATCTGTGTTGAGTTTGAAACCAGTATCAGGGGGGTCCCATTTATAACATCTGATAATTTTTGTTTTGGGACTCCTGATAGCTGGTAAAAAACCTTAGGCAGCCAAGGATATACAGTCTGGTTTTATTAGCTGGGGATGAAGAGTAAAAACCGAAGCTATAAGATAATGTAATTATTTTTTGATACCAACAATAGATGAAATGATGCTGATACGAATATCCAGAGGTTATTCTTCTATGTTATTTTCTGTGCCAAGGTCTGGAAGAAAGAAATTGTTCAATGTTCTCAATACTCTTATGAAACAAGTTCATGATGAATATTAGAAGAAGATGAGGGATATGCTAATTATTACTCTCATTTCCGAAGATTGAAGTCGTGAAGAAGTTTTATTGAAGTGCCTTAAAAGAACCGACTGGGCCTTCAATTAGTGGGTTGGTTCAACAACAGTTTATCGCTTTATTATTGAGGTTATTTTATTGTTTTTATTTAAGAAATTTGTTCATACCTTTGTGTTATGGTACGATGAATTTTAATTATAGTTATATAAGGTTTTAGCTTGCAAAAGCTGCTTTAAGTGTTTCCTTTTTGGTTAAGATGTAATATTCCTTACCTTATTGTATTCTGCACTTTTTAATCACCCTATAATCTTATAAATAGGGTGGTGAACGAATTTATTGAAATACAATTATATACATCAATCATCTTATATTGAGTTTTATCTCATTCAACCGTTAGGTTAACCTCTAATCGCTAGATTAGGTCAATCGTTAGATTGAAACCCCCGATTTTGAAATCTAGGTGTGTCCATCTCAAGTTGGTGCAAGTAGTGCTTGGCGTGTGGAATTCGACCTTGTGTTACTGAAGTTCAAAAGTTGTGTCTTTCAAGTTCATCTCGAAGTGTGTCTTCTTCTTTGAAAGGGGGTGCTTTTGATCGACACTTCGGAGGGTGCTCTTAATCATTTCGCAAAACCAGGATCTTCGTAAGGAGGTTCATATCCAGGATCTTCACAAGGAGATTCATATCAGATGCCCTCAAAGATAAATTTATTTCTAGCACAATCCAAAGGATCAGACCAGGGATAGTTTGAAAAAGGTTATTTTTGGCTTTTGAAAAAATGGACATAGACCAACACCAAAAAAGGGCATCAAAGAGATGAGGAAACTTTATAACAAGCATTTCTAAGATTTGAAACATTTCTTTCCAAACGGGTTCAGCAATAGAACATGTGTGGAAGCAATGATCAACGTTCAATTCACTATCACAGAAGTTACACTTAGAAACAATATTAATCCCCATTCTTTTCAAAATCTCATCAGTTGGAATGAAGTTGTTAATCATTTTCCACAGCAGCACAGAGAATTAGTGCTTCTGTGGAGGGAGAAGAGGATTCCATACCTTGGTCAGGGAGTAATTAGTGCTTCTGTTTCTAGCAATGGACAAATATGCAGAGGATACAGAAAACTTACCTGATGGAGCAGGTTTCCACACCAGCTTATCCTTCCTGTCAAACAGAGCAAAATGAGTTTGCAAGTGCAGTAATATTTATATAGAAGGGGCAAAAACACACTCACTATGTGTTCTTCTTTTCAACTCGAATCGGTGGTTCTTGAGTGATTACTCCAAGATCCTGCCTCCCTATGGGTAAATCGGGCAACAAGAAGGGCAAACAATCAAAGCGAATAGTTTTAGCTGCGCAGAATTATGATGCGATTTCGGATGCGGAAATTGAATCTGAGTTTGGAAGGCCTCGGGCGGATATAGCTAATATGGGTTTGGGTCCTGGTGTTCCATCTGGCCGAAACAAGGTGGGGATGATGTAGAGCAGAGTGGATTCGCCAGGGCAGTCAACCCCCCTGTAGACGTCGCTTTTCTCAGGTAGCCCAGAGGGTTCTGGTGAGCTAAAGATGAAGGGTGTTTTTGTTTCGAATATGCAAACAGAAGAGGAGAGGAATTTGGGAAACGGAGAAGGTCGAGCCAGGGCTCATCTCTTCCCAGAGTGCGATCAACAAGGAGTCCAGTTCTATGACACAGTCGAGGTGGATGGCATGGTCATGGGAAAGATCCCCAAGCAGGAGGTGGAGGATAGTGCTAAAGCTTGGGAATCAACGGTGGTTTGCAAGGTAATTGGTGCTTCACCCCCTCATATCATTATGAATGGATTTTTTAAGCGAATTTGGAAAAACTTGTCTGTTGTGAAATTATGGTTAGCTAAGCCAGGGGTGTTTCTGGTGAAATTTGCACATAAACACCACAGAGATGAAGTAGTGGATCAGGGCCTTGTGCTGTTTGATGGTAAACCAGTAGTTGTCCAAGGTTGGACACCTAGGCTTGACCTTACCCTTCCAACAACCGCGTCAATCTGGATTCAGTTACCAGGATTGGATGTCGTTTACTGGAAACCATCTATCTTGAGTAGGATTGCCAGTCCCCTTGGCATCCCACTGAGATTAGATAGAGCCACACTTGATGTTGAGAGGTTAAGTTATGCAAGAATCCTGGTAGAAGTACCACTAGGTAAACAGATTCCCATGACTATCCCCTATATTGATGAAAATGAGGTGATCCAGCACCAATCTGTGGAATGTGAATGGTACCCAGCTTGTTGTGAGCACTCTGGACTTATGGGACATCATGTTTCCATCTGCAGGAAGAAGGAACCAGTTCTGAAGGAGGTACCACTTGAGAAGGACGATTTAGTGGTTAAACCTAAACAAAAAGCTCCAAACCATCCCAGGAAACCACCTAGGCATAATGTATATGTGCCTGTTCAGATACAGAAGCCAGTTGCACAGAACTCAGGGCCTAAAGTGGATGAGGAAGGCTTCACCATTGTGGCTAGGAAGAAGATAACAATGCAAGGAGGACAGGTAGGGAAGAGTTTAGCTCCTGGGATAGCCAGTACATCACAGGGGCTGGATTTGGGATTGCATAATTTACTTCATGTGATAGGCCCTAGATATACTCTTATTTTATAGCATTTGAGAGCTGTTTTAGATAGTATTTTGTATATTTATATTAGACTTTTGGACCGAATCATTCATAGTGGTTTGAAATTGAAGACGTGCATTTCGATCTTGAATTGCACTTGCGATGGATTTGAGTGATTTGAAGACCTTCTATGACCGTCCTGACCGCGATTGATACATTGAAGAACCGATCGTAGAAGTGGCGTGAAGGCACACTCTCGCGGAACGCGAACCGCGAGGGTGTGTGTTGCTGTTTTGAAGATGCCGAGTTTCGCGCGACCCGCGAAACTCCTGCCGCGAGCCGCGAGGACCAAACGCGCGCGGGCCGCGAGACTACGGTCGCGAGCCGCGAGGACCGACCAGCACGAGGACCGCCGAGCCACGGACGCGCGGGGCGCGAAACTTCGGCCGCGACTCGCGAGGACCAAAGCGCGCGGAGCGCGATTTCTCGGTCGCGCACCACGCCGAGACCACGGGCGCGCGGGCCGCGAATCCTCGGCCGCGAGCCGCGAGAACCAGGCTCGCGGTCCGCGAGGGATTTCGCGCGACCCGCGAATTTGTCTGCAACTTGCATTTTGTTTAGTTTTAATTTTAATTATTTTGGACTATAAATAGGACTTATCCTCATTGTTTGAGGGATCGAATTTTTACAGAGTTGAACTCATTTTCCTTCCTTTTCCCTTTGATTTTGAGCTTTGAATTCATCATGGTTTGTAGTATTGATTATGGTTTTGATTATATAACTATGGTAGTAGGCTAAACCTCTTCTTGGATATATGTGATTGGACTTCTTGTTATGGATTGAGAACATGATTCATGAAGCTTAGGAATGGTGATTTGCTATTGAATGATCATAATCTATATGTGTATTTGATGCTTGAAATGATTAGGAATGATTTCCTAGTGATAGATATGTGTTGGATATGTGTTAGATATTGCTTTTCCATGGTTAGAATGTTCATTCTTTCTGTGTAAGAGTAGTAAATTAGGAATTAAATGCATGTTGCACTAGTGCAAAGTGGCCGATACAAGGCGTTGATGCACGGCGGTTATGCCATACTTTTTTAAACCGCCGTGCAATTACGTTAACGAAATCGTTAATGTCACTTTTTTATCAACGAATTCGTTAGCCCCTTTACTTTAAAGGTAAAGACCAATGTTGTCTTTAATAACGATTTAGTTAGCTTCTAGTTATTAAAAACGATATAGTTAAAAGGTTTACTTTGTAGGTAAAGACCATTATCGTTGACGAAAATGAATTCGTTAGTTTCAATATATTAGTAAAGAATTAGTTAGAATGGTTACTTTGAAGGTAAAAATCAACAATGTCGACAAAAAAGAACTTGTGAAAACCAGCATTGGTGACAAACACGAATTCGTTAGTTTCAATATATTAATAACGAATTAGTTAGATTAGTTACTTTGAAGGGAAATACCAGTATTGTTAACAAAAATGAATTCGTTAGTTTCAATATATTAGTAAAGAATTAGTTAGAATGATTACTTTGAAGGTAAAGACCAACATTGTCGATAAAAACGAACTCGTAAAGACCAACATTGGTGACAAACACGATTTCGTTAGTTTCAATATATTAACAACGATATAGTTAGATTGGTTACTTTGAAGGTAAAGACCAACATTGTCGACATAAACGAACTCGTTGAAAGTTGGTTACAAATTAATGATTTCGTTAGCCACAATAGTCATGAATTAAATTAATTAGCTAACAAAAAAATTAGTATTATTTATTAATAATAATGAATTAAAACACTGTGGCTGTGAAGAATCTGTTAGCAGTCTATTTAATGTTAACGATTTCGTTCTGTTTGATTGGGGTATCTGACGGCGTATTCGGTTTCTTAACCCCACAAAATTTTCACATTTAAAGAATGTGTAACCTCTAGGGACAGGGTTACGAACTTGTTACCTTACCAGGATCTCATCAAAATCACACTTCGGCCTTAAGGTAACGAAATCGTAAAACCCACTAAAGTTGGGTAAGGAAATTGTAAGATTACATGGCTTAGGGTTTCAGGTTTGGGGTTCACATTTGATCTTTGTTTAGTTAAACTCAATTTAGTTATTTAATTAAGGTCATACTATGATTGGTTAAACTCAATTTAGTAATCAGACTAATCTTTACTTCATTTAATTAGTATTAAATGATTGACTTTTTCTAGTTACACTTAGTTTAGTTGTTAGTGATTATGATGTTACTAATGTCTAAAATCAATTTGGTTAGTATATATAGAAATTCAACTAAAATTTAACTTAATTTAATTAGTATACCGTAATTAATTGCCGAAATACTCAATTTAGTTGTTAGTGTTTATACTGCTACTGTTGTTTAACTTAATTTGGCTAATATTTATAAAAATCCAACTACAGTTTAACTTAATTTGATTAGTATTAACAGAAATTCAGGTAATGGTTGATCTTTGTCCAATTAGAATCAGTTTAGTTGTTAGTGTTTATTCTGTTACTACTGGTTAAACTCAACTTGGTTAATTTCTATAGGAATCCAACTAATATTTAACTCAATTTATATAAACACTTATAGCTCAATTGAGTGTAACTAATTAATCAGAATTAAACTCTTACTTGATTTTCTAAAGGCACTAAGTAAAATGAGTTGAACTATAGTGAAAGTTCAACACTTTGTATAGACACTACACAATAAACTAAATCGAATTTCACTAATTAGAGTTGAACTCTTACTTGAATTTTTAAAGAAGATAAGTAATGAAAGTTCAAAACTTAATTGATTTTCTATAAATGCTAATAAAAACTCAAAGGTCAGCTGTTAACTTGACTCTATGTATTTAGTCGGTAACTATATAAATTGAGTTCAACTAATCAAACGTTTAATCTTATTTGACTTTATATAGTCATTAACAAATTTGAGTTCAACTAATTGAAAGTTAAAACCCCTAAACCCTAAACCCATGTATCACTGCGACTTCATTAGATATCTTTAATGTATTTTACTATTTCGTTACTCAAATTCTCTATCAGCTACACTTAGCCAAAAAAATTGTTAGGAATTCTATATCTTACGAATTCATTACCATGTAGTACGGGTTTACGAATTCGTCTCCCTATAATATAAGGTTGACGATTTCTGGATTTCGTAACATACTGGACTATAAATACATGTCTTATTCCCCATATATTAAACCCTATGCTAAAAACTGATACACCAGAACATGCTGTCGTCGCTGCCCTTACCATCTCCCGATTGTGTTCAGGTAATCACTCGGATTCCAGGATCTTCACTTTGTTTTTATTGCTTAACCTATCAACCTGTACATCACCTTTATCGCTTCCCTCATCCATCCCAGGAGATTCAGACTGTGGTAATTGAAGCCGCACTGCCGCTTGATTTGGGATTGCATAATTTACTTCATGTGATAGGCCCTAGATATACTCTTATTTTATAGCATTTGAGAGCTGTTTTAGATAGTATTTTGTATATTTATATTAGACTTTTGGACCGAATCATTCATAGTGGTTTGAAATTGAAGACGTGCATTTCGATCTTGAATTGCACTTGCGATGGATTTGAGTGATTTGAAGACCTTCTATGACCGTCCTGACCGCGATTGATACATTGAAGAACCGATCGTAGAAGTGGCGTGAAGGCACACTCTCGCGGAACGCGAACCGCGAGGGTGTGTGTTGCTGTTTTGAAGATGCCGAGTTTCGCGCGACCCGCGAAACTCCTGCCGCGAGCCGCGAGGACCAAACGCGCGCGGGCCGCGAGACTACGGTCGCGAGCCGCGAGGACCGACCAGCACGAGGACCGCCGAGCCACGGACGCGCGGGGCGCGAAACTTCGGCCGCGACTCGCGAGGACCAAAGCGCGCGGAGCGCGATTTCTCGGTCGCGCACCACGCCGAGACCACGGGCGCGCGGGCCGCGAATCCTCGGCCGCGAGCCGCGAGAACCAGGCTCGCGGTCCGCGAGGGATTTCGCGCGACCCGCGAATTTGTCTGCAACTTGCATTTTGTTTAGTTTTAATTTTAATTATTTTGGACTATAAATAGGACTTATCCTCATTGTTTGAGGGATCGAATTTTTACAGAGTTGAACTCATTTTCCTTCCTTTTCCCTTTGATTTTGAGCTTTGAATTCATCATGGTTTGTAGTATTGATTATGGTTTTGATTATATAACTATGGTAGTAGGCTAAACCTCTTCTTGGATATATGTGATTGGACTTCTTGTTATGGATTGAGAACATGATTCATGAAGCTTAGGAATGGTGATTTGCTATTGAATGATCATAATCTATATGTGTATTTGATGCTTGAAATGATTAGGAATGATTTCCTAGTGATAGATATGTGTTGGATATGTGTTAGATATTGCTTTTCCATGGTTAGAATGTTAACATTCTTCCTATGTATGAGTAGTAAATTAGGAATTGAATGCATGTTGTTATCAATTGTATTTGTTCTTAAGATCATTCATTAGTATTGTATCTATGTTAAGTTTGTTATCAAAGTGCATGGGTAGGATTGAGAAACATCTAATTTGAATTTATATTGATTCAATTGAACTAGTTGTTATCATCTAGTAAAGTTGTCAATTGAAGTTGTGAAGATGCTTTCATTTGCATAGCTTTGGTTAAAGATAGTTCTCACTAATGTTCACCATTCTCAAGGCATCATGATAAAGTTTGAGGAAAATCTTATAATAAGAAGTCACCAATCTCATATGTCCAAGTTTCTCATTCTCTTAGTTAAATCTCTAGTTAGGATAATCTTATGGTAAAGTAGTTGTAGCTTGAAAGTTCTAGTAGTTTTACTTAGTAGTATCTTAAACAAAAACTCAACTCAAACCCCCCCCCCCCTTGTTTACATTGCTTTTATATATGTATATATATATATATATATATATATATGCTACAAGATATACATAGAAATAACCTTCTCCCTGTGGAACGAACCTTACTTGCCATTGTACACTTAATAGTGTGGAAAGGTAGTAAGTGATCTATAAATTGTACATTTGAGAGGTACGGCGACGACCTCCCAAATTTTGGCGCCGCTGCCAGGGACAAGGCGTATTTTTATGTGTGTATTGTAGTTTTATTTCTAATCTTTCTTTCTTTTTAGGTTCTATTTTGGTTGGGAACCCTATTGCTAGCTCTTGGTGCATGGTTCATACACGATCCTCGAACCAAGACCCTTTGCAATACGATTCCGAACTAGTAAGAAGTCTCCGCCAACTTAGGAAGCAAGTGCAAGAGTCACTAGCATCTAACCCTTTCTCCCTTGAAAGTGAATCACTACCTTTCAACATGGCGGATGAAGAAGAGGATACCAACCAAAACCCTCCCCGACACCAATACTACAACCCTTTCCAAAACCCTAACACTTCTCCTACCAACATTTCTATGAGAGATTACATGTCCCCCAACTATGAGCAACAACAATCAAGCATTGTTTACCCGGACTCTCAATATGAAATCAAGACGGGAGTGATAAATTTGCTTCCAACTTTCCATGGTAGAGAAGTGGATGATCCTAATGACTTCCTTGAGGCTTTTCATAGGGTTTGTAGTAGTTTGAAACCTTCGGAGATGAGTGTGGATGAGTTCAAGTTAAAAACCTTCACCTTCACCTTGAAGGACAAGGCCGCTAAATGGTTAAGCCGTTTACCTTCATCATCAATCACTACATGGCCACAATTGAAGAAAAAGTTCCTTGACAAGTACTTTCCCCCCTCTAAATCCTCGGTCTTGATACAAGCCATTAGCAACATCACTCAAGACGATGATGAGACCTTGTATGAGTATTGGGAAAGATTCCAAACTCTTCTCTCAAGTTGCCCTTACCATAGCTTCACCGAGCCTCAATTGGTGTGTTTCTATTACAATGGTTTGAATGATAGAGAAACCGAGTTGATAAATCGGTCTTGTTATTGCTCCATTGCTAACCTTGGCTCTTCCGATGCCATGATGCTATTTGAGCAACTAGCCGAAGGTTGCAAACCAAAGAGGGACCGGAGACTACGAGTGGGTAACTCCGGTGGAAACAATGATGGAACTCGTCAAGATATCAAGGAGCTTACGGCATTGATGAAGGGTTTCATGATGGGGAACCAACCGAGGCAACAAGTGATGACGTGTGGGATTTGTGCTTCGAACCATCTCACCGAATCTTGTCCTCAAGCAAACGAGGATTATAACGAGGAAGTCAATGCCATGGGGGTCTATGGTGGAAACCAAGGTTTTAGAGGTGATCAAGGAGGAAACCAAGGTTTTAGGGGCTACCAAGGAGGACGAGGCTACCAAGGTGGTAGGGGTTTTCAAGGTGGACAAGGCCAAGGTGGTGATAGGAGTAATCAAAGGAAGTATGATCCTTTTGCTCAACACTACAACCCCGGAACTAGAGATCACCCTAACTTTCGGTGGAGAGATGAACCGACGGGGCAACAAGGCCAACAAGGTGGCTACCAAGGGGGTTACCAAGGTCAAAGCGGTCAATCTTTTGATAGGTCGAGGGGACAAAATGACCAAGGCTACCAAGGAGACCAAAGCCACCAAAATCAAGGGTACCAAGGTTACCAAAACCAAGGGTACCAAGATTTTGGCTACCAAGGGTACCAAGATCATCAAAACCCTCAATATCACCCTCAACCACAACAATACCCAAGGAACCAAGGTCAAGGCCGTTTCAATAACCGTGCCCCTCAAAATGCTCAACCGAGGTTAGAGGATAAATCCCGTGATCAAGGTGAAGGCTCGGGCCAATTTCCACAAGACGCTAGACTCAAAAGCATTGAAGTGCAAATGAGTCAAATGGCCACGGTTTTGGGAAAGTTGGAAGCACAAAACTCCGGGAAACTACCCGCCCAACCGGAGTTAAATCCAAGGCCTCATGCGAGTGCCATGACCTTGAGGAGTGGTAAACAACCTATTGAACCCGAAGTGGTTGTGAAAAAGGCACCCAAGAGAGGCCTTGTGAAGAAGAGTTTAGCAAATGACGAGGTTGAGGCGACCTTGGCCGACGAAGAAGAAATTCTTGAGGAGCTAGCCAAAGAAAAAGGTGATGCCGAGGTTGAGAAGGAGAAAGAACTTGTTGATGAGGAACATGTAGACACAACCTCTCATGTTGAACCAATGTCCCCTCCATTCTCACCTCTTCACAAGAAAACTAGGATGGACACTACCTTTGATGTGGAAGCACCATTTCCCGAAGCCTTGAAGCATACTCGCAAAAAGGAGATGGACAAAGAAGCTTTCGAAGTCCTTCGAAAGTGTGAGGTAAACATTCCTTTGCTCGATGCTATTGATCAAGTTCCTAGATATTCTAAGTTCTTGAAGGAATTATGTGTGAACCATCGTCAACAAAGATCTAAGCATGTTAAAAACGAAAAAGTCAATGAACATGTGTCAGCTTTGTTTCAAGATAAAATGCCTACTAAATGTAGCGATCCGGGCATGTTTACAATTCCTTGCATCTTAGGGAACACTTACTTTCCTAGAGCCATGCTAGATCTAGGTGCATCCATAAATGTCATTCCATATACATTGTATGAATCATTGAATCTTGGCACTTTGCATAAAACCAGCGTGGTAATCCAACTTGCCGACCGCTCTAATGCATACCCTAAGGGTATTGTTGAAGATGTCTTGGTGAAAGTCGACAAGTTGGTGTTCCCGGCCGATTTTTACGTTCTTGACATGGAACATGATAAATTTGCTACCCCTATCTTGTTAGGGCGTTCATTTTTGAAAACGTCAAGAACTATCATAGATGTGCATAGTGGTAGGCTTACCATGGAATTTGATGGGGATAAAATAGAGTTCAACATTTATGGTGCAATGAAATACAATGATGAAGAAACTTCTTGCAATGCTATTGATGTGATTGAGCCTTATGTGCAAAAAGTTTATGAAAATGATGTTGATGATCCTTTGTTAAATGCTTTAGCCAATAGTTTACACACAAGTAATGTTCATACATATGCTTTGAGTGCTAACTTGAAGGAAAGCATTTTTGAGCTAGATACTTTTGAGGAACTTTCTCTTGATGCACCAATTTTAGACCTCGAGGTATTGAAAGGCTCGGGAAACCGACCATCTTTCAATAAACCTCCGGTGGTGGAGTTGAAACCACTACCCGAGAATCTAAAATATGCATTCCTTGGTGGTGGTGAGAAATTGCCGGTGATCATCTCCAACAAGCTCACCAAGGAACAAGAGGAAAGGTTGATGAAAGTGCTCCAAGATCATAAGGAGGCCATTGGGTGGACCATTGCCGACATCAAAGGTATGAGCCCAAGTACTTGCATGCACCGTATACTATTGGAGGATGATGCTAAACCCGTCCGACAACCTCAAAGGCGGTTGAACCCTCCAATGATGGAGGTAGTAAAAGCCGAGGTGCTTAAATTGTTGGACGCGGGAATGATCTATCCAATCTCCGATAGTAAATGGGTAAGCCCAACACAAGTAGTGCCAAAGAAAACCGGAGTGACCGTAGTGGAGAATAGCCATGGCGAATTGATTCCCACTCGTGTCCAAAATGGATGGCGTGTTTGCATTGATTACAGGAGACTGAATGCAGTGACAAGGAAAGATCATTTTCCTTTACCCTTTATTGATCAAATGCTTAACCGGCTCGCAGGCCACTCTTTCTATTGTTTTCTTGATGGCTATTCAGGATACTTTCAGGTTGCCATTGCACCAGAGGATCAAGAAAAGACCACTTTCACATGTCCCTTCGGCACCTTTGCATATCGACGCATGCCTTTTGGCCTTTGCAATGCACCGGCCACATTTCAAAGGTGTATGGTTAGCATTTTCTCAGAATATCTTGAGAAGTTTGTAGAAGTTTTTATGGATGATTTTACCGTTCATGGAAACTCTTTTGACGATTGCTTAATTCATTTGTCATTAGTCCTAAAAACTTGCATTGATAAGAATCTTGTGCTAAATTCTGAAAAATGTCATTTTATGGTTGAAAAGGGCATTGTGTTAGGTCATGAAGTGTCTTCTAAGGGTATTGAAGTAGACAAAGCAAAAATTGATATCATCCAATCTCTTCCTTACTCTACGTGTGTACGTGATGTGAGGTCCTTTCTTGGCCACGCGGGTTTCTACCGCCGTTTCATAAAAGATTTTTCAAAAATTTCTTCCCCTTTATGTAGATTGTTACAAAAGGATGTGGAATTTGTGGTAGATGAAGGTTGTAAGAGGGCATTTGATTGTTTGAAGTCTATGCTAGTATCAGCCCCTATTATACAACCTCCTAATTGGTCCCTTCCATTTGAGATCATGTGTGATGCAAGCGACTACGCCGTTGGTGCGGTGTTAGGTCAAAGGGTAGGAAAAATTCCCCATGCCATCTATTATGCCTCCATGACTCTTAATGATGCTCAAAGGAACTATACCACTACCGAAAAAGAATTGCTAGCGGTAGTCTTTTCCTTAGAAAAATTTAGGCCATATTTGCTTGGTACAAAGATTATTGTTTTCACTGACCATGCAGCTCTTCGTTACTTGATGACGAAGAAAGAAGCAAAGCCTAGGTTGCTCCGATGGATCTTACTCTTGAGCGAGTTCGACTTGGAGGTCAAGGACAAGAAAGGAGCTGAGAATCTCGTGGCCGACCATTTGAGCCGATTGGTGCCCAATGAGGAGTTTGGGACCAAAGCATTGAAGGAGCATCTTCACGAGGAGTTCCCCGACGAGCAATTGTTTGCTCTTGGTATTTCTCTTCCATGGTATGCCAACATTGTGAATTTCCTTGTCACAAGTAAGTACCCTTCTCACTTCACAAAAGCACAAAAGGATAAGCTAAAGCATGATGCTAGGTTTTATGTATGGGATGATCCCTATGTATGGAAACATTGTGCCGACCAAGTGATTAGGAGATGCATTCCTAATAATGAAACGAACTCAATCCTTGCTTTTTGCCATTCATATGCATGTGGTGGTCATTTTGGTGCTAGGCGAACCGCTAGGAAAGTGCTAGATTGTGGTTTCTATTGGCCTAGCTTGAATAAAGATGCATACACATTTTGCAAATCTTGTGATAAATGCCAAAGAGTAGGAAACATCTCTTCTAGGAATGAAATGCCCCAACATTGCCCTCTATATTGTGAACTCTTTGATGTGTGGGGAATCGATTTTATGGGACCTTTCCCTACTTCCTTTGGTTTTAAATATATCTTACTTGCGGTTGACTATGTTTCTAAGTGGGTTGAAGCAATCCCCACTCGTACTGATGATTCTAAAGTGGTTGCAGAGTTCATCAAATCTCACATGTTCTCTAGGTTCGGGGTACCCCGAGCTCTGATCAGTGATAGAGGCACTCACTTTTGCAATAGAACCATTGCCGCATTGTTGAAGAAATATGGGGTAAATCACAAAACTTCTACCGCCTATCACCCACAAACAAATGGACAAGCCGAAGTTTCCAATAGGGAAATCAAGTCCATCCTTGAGAAAACGGTTAGGCCGACTCGCAAGGATTGGAGTACTCGGTTGGATGATGGATTGTGGGCATATAGGACGGCTTATAAGACTCCAATTGGTATGTCTCCATACCGGTTAGTCTTTGGAAAGCCGTGTCATTTACCGGTAGAGTTAGCACACAAAGCTTATTGGGCAATCACAAGGTTCAATTTGAACTTGGACGAAGCCGGGAATGAAAGGAAGCTTCAATTGCAAGAGCTTGAGGAAATCCGGAATGAGTCCTATGAAAACGCTGCCATTTACAAGGAGAAGACGAGGGCATGGCATGACAAGATGATCATTAGGAAAACTTTTGAGGTAGGTCAAAAGGTTCTCCTATTTCAATCACGCCTTCGTTTGTTTCCAGGTAAACTGCGTTCTCGGTGGACTGGACCATTTGTAGTTGTGAAGGTTTTCCCTCATGGAGCAGTGGAGATCCAAAGCGGCGAGGATGCCAAAATCATCAAGGTAAACGGCCAAAGGTTGAAACCGTATTACGAGGGTTTCAAATCGAAGATCCTAGAGGACATGTCTCTAGGCAACTCGGCCTACGAGTGATCTTTACTATGGAGGTACATCGTGCCAACGATGTTAAATAAACGAGTTTTGAGCTTTAAAAGCATTTCGTCGAACAATTTCAACATTTGAAACATTACTTTCTTTATATTTATTTGCTATGTACATTTCATTAAGCTTGTAATTCGAACATTACGCTAGTTTTTAATGTTGTTTTTGTAGAAATAGGTCTGAAGTGGTGCAAAACGAAAAACGCCAAGGAGCCATTCCTCGCGGTCCGCGCGCTGAATTCGCGGCCCGCGGAAGAAGCCTCGCGGTCCGCGAGAAAATCAAGATTTCTCGGAAATCGCTGCCACAAAAACGCCAAGTTTCGCGGTCCGAGGCTTGATCGCGCGGACCGCGACACAGTGCTCGCGGACCGCGGTTTCATCGCGCGGTCCGCGAAAGAGACCGCGCGGCCCGCGAAAAACAGGGGATTTTCAAAAAATCCCTGGAACAAAATTGCCACTTTTCGCGGTCCGCGGCTTGATCGCGCGGACCGCGACACTGTGCACGCGGCTCGCGGTTTCATCGCGCGGACAGCGAAGTTTTGTCGAGCGCGGCACGCGATTTCATCCCGCGCGCCGCGACGGGCTTCAGCGCGCGCGGTTCGCGAATTCGTCGCGCGGACAGCGACGGTTTTGCGCGCAGCCCGCGAAGGATTGTCGAGCGCCGCGCGACCCGCGAAGGAGACCGAGATTTCTCGGAAATCCCTGGAACGATTTGGCACATTTTCGCGGCCCGCGAAGACGGCCCGCGGCCCGCAAGGTTTTGTCGCGACCCGCGAATGGGGACGCGCGATCCGCGAGAAATCGGCCCCTTCTTCTTCCCAAATTCTTCTATCTTTTTTCCTCTTCCTTCTTCCCTATTCCCTCTCGACTAAACCACCCCTTTTCCGGCCACTTCTCCAATCCTCCATTCCGGCAAGTTTTGAACCGATTTCTTCCACCCAAATCAATCCCCCAAGCTTTCCCAACAAAACCCACCAAAAATCCACATCCAAAACACCATCTTTTACCCACATTGCCCAAATTCAAACCGAAACTTCCCCATTCCGATTCGCCGGACTCCGGCGACCTTTTCTCCAACCCCAATACTTCAAAACCTTCCCTATACCACCCTTAACCTTTTCCCCATCTCAATTTCCAAATGCCAAAACGAACTTAAATATCCCCAAATCTCAAGAACCCTAATTTTTGGGCATTTTTGATTTGGTGATATTTTGGTTCAATTGATGATCTCCTCAAGCTACATTGCTTCCAAAGGCTTCAATTGACGGTACCCTACTGAATTTATTTACATTTTGGGTTATTTAGGGCTTGCCGCCAATAGGTTTTATTGCAATTTCAAAGGCTTGCCGCCTTTAGTTATATACTAAGCTTGTTGAGTAGAGGCTTGCCGCCTTGTAGCTAGTTTAGCTGTGCTCGACTGTTGTTGAATAGATTTTGATAATGGCACCGAAGAAGAGATCTCGCCGAGGGGAAGCCTCTAGTTCACGTAGCCTGTGATCCCCGAATCACCCCCTCGCCAACCTGGCCCTCCCCCTGCAGAAAACCTGCCTCCTATTGACCTTATGGGACTGCAAGGTTTGGACGACGATGCCCAACAACGGTGGAGAAAGTTGATTGGGAATGGGAGGCGAACAATCATGGAGACGAAGTTCCTCTCCTCTGAGCTACTTCAGGAGTTAGGTTTGCAGCAGCCTGTGCCATATTTACTGGATCGCGTTGGCATGAGAGGATTCATTGGTCGATCAGCACCGACCTACAGCCGCTATACACTTGAGTTCCTATCCACTCTCGCCCAACACTATGATGAGGAGCATGATATGCGGTACATCACATTTAGATTAAATGATGCGGACCGCCGGATGACCTATAATGAAATCCAAGATGCATTTGGATTCGAATATGCGGAGGGCTACAAGAATCCAAGAGAATATGCTCCACAAGGATTTGATCTAGCTTTCTTTTGGCATTGCTTGTCTGGATCTCCCAACATCACGGGTGCTACAAAGAACAACCACATCATACATCCAGCTTTTCGTATGGTGCACAAGCTCCTAGTGATGACGATCTTTTGCCAGGGGGAGTTGACGCATATCAGCAGAGAACAGGTCCAATGCCTTTGGACTATGTTTTGGGGGCTAGAGCACCCATGTTGGGTAGACCTCTTTGTGCAGAAATGTCTGGAAACCTCCCAGAAGAGCTCAGGGAAGATACCACAGGGGGGTATGATTTCTCTTCTGGCAGCTTATTTGCGCATCCATTTACCTCCAGATATTCAGGCATTAGGCAAGACAGCCGAGAGAGCTCACCAATTACACTCCATCGCTTATCTGGAGTCCACTAATGTCTTGGCAATGCACAGATTCCCTCCTCCTAGATTCATCTGGCTAGTAGCCAAGAATCAGCACATGTACCTGCCGAATCCAGAGGCTGTGCAGCTGACTGAGCGCACCCGCATGGAGGAGCTCACCTTACCCCTTCAGATCACAGTCCCTGCACCTACCATCGCCCTTGCCAGGCTAGAGGCGCCTCCGGAGCATGGAGAGCAGTATGTTCCTCCACATCAGGAGCCTCAGTTTGTCACTCAGCAGCAGTTCCAGGAGTTTACGCGGAGGCATGACGCGTTTACTCAGAGGTATGATGACGACATGGAGGTGATGTTCGCCATGATGGCATCCATGCACCCACATGGACCAGGGGCATTTGACTATGAGGGCCATCGCAGATCGCGAGCTCAGCGCCGTCGCGACGGTTCCGGCCCCTCGCAGTGAGTATATCCTACAGCCTTTCCTTTCACTATGTTTTTCATTGATATTTTTAAACATTGAGGGCAATGTTTAGACTAAGTGTGGGGGAGAGGTATAGGACTATATTTCTGCTTTTGTTGCTGTTTTTAATACCTGTATTTCTTTTAAAAAAAAAAAAAAAAAAAAAACGCCCGGATGGTTCCAAAAATACTAGAGAATCAGGCAAAAATGAGGCAAAAAAAAAAAAAAAAAAATTTCTTTTCTCTTGTATAGATATGTAAAGCTCTCAAATGTTATGTGCTTAATTATTCAGAGTATGCACTTGGATCTTAATCGTTCTTTCTCGAGGACGAGAAAGGTTCAAGTGTGGGGGATTTTGATAGGCCCTAGATATACTCTTATTTTATAGCATTTGAGAGCTGTTTTAGATAGTATTTTGTATATTTATATTAGACTTTTGGACCGAATCATTCATAGTGGTTTGAAATTGAAGACGTGCATTTCGATCTTGAATTGCACTTGCGATGGATTTGAGTGATTTGAAGACCTTCTATGACCGTCCTGACCGCGATTGATACATTGAAGAACCGGTCGTAGAAGTGGCGTGAAGGCACACTCTCGCGGAACGCGAACCGCGAGGGTGTGTGTTGCTGTTTTGAAGATGCCGAGTTTCGCGCGACCCGCAAAACTCCTGCCGCGAGCCGCGAGGACCAGACGCGCGCGGGCCGCGAGACTACGGTCGCGAGCCGCGAGGACCGACCAGCACGAGGACCGCCGAGGCACGGACGCGCGGGGCGCGAAACTTCGGCCGCGACTCGCGAGGACCAAAGCGCGCGGAGCGCGATTTCTCGGTCGCGCACCACGCCGAGACCACGGGCGCGCGGGCCGCGAATCCTCGGCCGCGAGCCGCGAGAACCAGGCTCGCGGTCCGCGAGGGATTTCGCGCGACCCGCGAATTTGTCTGCAACTTGCATTTTGTTTAGTTTTAATTTTAATTATTTTGGACTATAAATAGGACTTATCCTCATTGTTTGAGGGATCGAATTTTTACAGAGTTGAACTCATTTTCCTTCCTTTTCCCTTTGATTTTGAGCTTTGAATTCATCATGGTTTGTAGTATTGATTATGGTTTTGATTATATAACTATGGTAGTAGGCTAAACCTCTTCTTGGATATATATGTGATTGGACTTCTTGTTATGGATTGAGAACATGATTCATGAAGCTTAGGAATGGTGATTTGCTATTGAATGATCATAATCTATATGTGTATTTGATGCTTGAAATGATTAGGAATGATTTCCTAGTGATAGATATGTGTTGGATATGTGTTAGATATTGCTTTTCCATGGTTAGAATGTTATCATTCTTCCTATGTATGAGTAGTAAATTAGGAATTGAATGCATGTTGTTATCAATTGTATTTGTTCTTAAGATCATTCATTAGTATTGTATCTATGTTAAGTTTGTTATCAAAGTGCATGGGTAGGATTGAGAAACATCTAATTTGAATTTATATTGATTCAATTGAACTAGTTGTTATCATCTAGTAAAGTTGTCAATTGAAGTTGTGAAGATGCTTTCATTTGCATAGCTTTGGTTAAAGATAGTTCTCACTAATGTTCACCATTCTCAAGGCATCATGATAAAGTTTGAGGAAAATCTTATAATAAGAAGTCACCAATCTCATATGTCCAAGTTTCTCATTCTCTTAGTTAAATCTCTAGTTAGGATAATCTTATGGTAAAGTAGTTGTAGCTTGAAAGTTCTAGTAGTTTTACTTAGTAGTATCTTAAACAAAAACTCAACTCAAAACCCCCCCTTGTTTACATTGCTTTTATATATGTATATATATATATATATATATATGCTACAAGATATACATAGAAATAACCTTCTCCCTGTGGAACGAACCTTACTTGCCATTGTACACTTAATAGTGTGGAAAGGTAGTAAGTGATCTATAAATTGTACATTTGAGAGGTACGGCGACGACCTCCCATCATGACCCTCCCGATGGAGTATAATCTTGTAGCTTGGAATGTAAGAGGGCTCCATAGTGAAATAAAACAAAAACAGTACAGGGAATTCTGCTTGCAGAATCAAGTATGTGTAGCAGCTTTCCTGGAAACAAAAGTAAAGAAAAAAAATGAACAAAAAATATGGCAGCAGGTTGGTTTGAAATGGGAGTTAGAAACCACTGGGGATGTGATTGACCAGGGGAGGATTTGGTTGTCTTGGAGGAAGGATTATTGCAGTATCCAGGTGCTCAGCAAGGGGGAGCAATGGATGGATGTGGAATGTAGTATGAAGGGAATTAATCAAATAGTTTATATTACTGTGGTGTATGGGATGAATGACTTACCATTAAGAAAATCTCTATGGTCTCATTTACTAGCTACTGCTTATGGTGATAAACCTTGGATTGTGTTGGGGGATTTTGGTGGGCGTCGAATACCACCAAAATATTCCTACAATGCTAAGAATATTAGATAATAAAGCAGCAAGTAGGGTCGAACCACCCACAAAGAACAGATTAATAATTTTATATTCCTAAAGATCAATTTTGGTGTCTAGTCACCACACTTTTTACGTGAAGATTGAGATTAACTACTGATTATTATATAATTAACTACGAAAGTAAACAAAGAGATTAACTAAATGCGAGAAGAGTCGAAAAGATCAAGTTATGAAGAAATCCGACTCAAATAAATCCACACTAGTCATATGTTCTGATCATTGATGCAAAGATTTGATTAACAACTATGAACCAACCAGTTATAGGGTACCGTGAATGCAGCGGACATACCCCAATTCCTACTTAATTTATCGATAGCTAGCAAGAGACGCTTAAACTAACTATTTCTCTTATCAAATCAAACCTAGTTAGAAACGCCAGTTCTAAGTTGTCTGATAGCATTAAGATCTGATTAAGGAACCCGATTTAGACGAATTAACCAAGAACGCAAGTATTAACTTATCTACCAGTTTATTCTCACTATCTAAACGATAGCTTTACCACTAATTAGCCCTTTCCAACAATTACGGATTGGTGGTTCTAATTGGCTGTAACCCTATTTAATCTAAGTTGCGCAGGCTTAAATTAATCAGATATAACAGGATACACAGAGAATAAACCAAAATTCACAGCAATTAATTTTCATGCACAATTAGATCTCACAGAATTTCATGACTAGTGCTTCATCATTCTTGCCGAATTATAGAATTAGTTACTCATATTACGATGAACACAAACAAAACAATTAAAAGAAAACATAATGAAAAGAATAGAGATGAAAAGAATAAACCCGAAATCTTGATGAATAAAACTCCAAGTCTCCTTCGTGTCTCTACGATTCTGTAAAATAAAACTGACAAAGACTAAATAAGTCCGCCCCCTGCGTCCATATTTATCCTTTGTCCCCAATTTCCCAAAATAACAGAATCCTAATAAGAATTGTTTTCTGCCCAAATAAATAAATAAAGGAAAATAATAATCTTCCTTACGCGTCCAAAAACACACGCACACAAATTCTAATCCTTTCAGAATTGCAGTCTCTTTCTGGAGTCTTCAAAATAACCAAAGAATTAAGCTTTTCTGGGCTAAAATAAATTATAGCCCAATAGCATTAAAAACTCTTATTATTCTTTGGCTCCTTCAATTTCTTCCTTCTTGCTCCTTGCCTCTTCAATGCCGGAATAATAGAATAATGATGATCTATTATCTCCGTTGGAGCACACTACCTCATTAAAAACCCGTAGGAAAAAAGATTATAGTGTCTAGCTCCTCTCCGTGAGCTCGAAATCCTCCATTTATGCTTCATTTGCTCCAAAATCCAGCAAATCATCTCTCGATCTCCTTCATCCATAATCCGATGAATATCTGCACAAAACACACCTAAACGTGCACATCAAGTGGGAAATAATAATATAAAATCACATAAAATAGATGTATAAATACATCTCATCAAATATCCCCACACTTAGACCATGATTGCCCTCAAGCATGTAACCATTTATATATCCAAAACCATGGGCAAAATAAAACATCATCACAAAACCAAACCAAGCAACATCCACTATGGAACCAACCGTCTTACCACAAACCATCCCCCTTTGCTTATAAAATCACTTCATCCTTATATCCTGGTCAAAAACGTGCAATAAAATCCAGCCTCACCAGGATCACTCAATGTCACTCAAAATTATAAAGGGCAGTCACTCATATCACAGTCAGTATCTTTACAACAGGGCTGCATGTCACTATCTCCACCACATTAAAAATGAACACTTAAGCACAAATCAAATAGGTCTTTACAGGGTTGTAACGGGGCTAGGGGGTAAAAGGTAGGATAAAAGGAATACGCGGCTAAAATCCAGAATATGCAAGCAGTTCAATTTCATGATCATCATACTCCAATATCTCATAGATGCAACAATAGAAAGCATCATATCATAACCAAACATAATGGTGCACTAAAACATTTAATGAACTAACATCACACCAAATATTTTTCTTCAACTATCAGCTGATTTTGTGCAAACTGCCAGATTTTTTTTTCATTTTTTTCTTTCTTTCAGAACATTTTTTTTTCTTCTTTTCTTTCTGGACAGCAGCATTTTTTTTTTCTTTTCACAAACAACTAACAATGGGATCAACAATTACAATATTAAAACCATCCCATACATTCATATTCAGCACATCACGAAATAAACAACTTGCACATTCTGGATGGGTAAGAAAGGCCAAAGGCTCTGAGCTTTTATATATCAGGTTAAATCACAAAGAAAAAGAGTCTTGGCTTCAGCGGGGCTCACTAGGGGATCAATGTAAGGTAGAAAAAATATGTAGAAGCTGTGGGGCGAAATCCTAGTGCCTAAAATCATTTTCATACTCAAGTATCATTTAGCAGCCTCGAATCATGACAAACAACCCAAGAAAGAATACCAACGAATGATCACTCAGAAAAAACAAAGAGCTTTATATATCATTTTTTTCGGTGGCTATATTTGTTATGCCTTTTTTTATTTGCTCTTTAAGGCTCAAATCCTCACAATATAACTAGGTTTAAGAACAAATGATTTAATGCACGTTCGTCATCCCAAGATATATACAAGAACTACATGACTTCTTTCACAAAGGGGAATAACATCCATCTTACCACAGACCATGTTCCATAGCAAAATCAGCTCAGTACAGTTCATAGATAAATGCTTCATATTCACCAAAACATATCAAAATTTTGTTTTCACTTTAATAAAAAATTCAAAAATTCCAGAATTTATATCATTGCAAATAAAGAAAATCACAACAGAAAGTATATCCTCCCCACACTTAGTAATTTGCTTGTCCCCAGGCAAATAATTAACAAATAAGCATACCACACACATTCGAAATTTCCAACACATTCACGTTCAAACTTGCAACTCATCAAGAATAATATGAAATTTAAAAATGAAATTTAAAAAGATAGGGAGCTGACCAAAAACGTGAAGAACCAAGCCATGGGAAGTGAAAGAGATCGGTGAGTTTTCCAGTATTCCGGCGACCAAAATATCGTAGCTCACTGGGTATTAACACCGTCACTATCAGGCATGTGTCAATCAAGACTCGGTGGTGGTGATGTTAATTTCTGGTGGTTCTACGAGTCCGATTCCAATTCCGCAGCGTATAGACGATCAAGATTCCAGCCGATGGATTGCCGGCGGTTACGGGCAGCTCCGGTTTGGTGCCGATTAGGGATTCCAGTGGCAGCATGATGGCAGGAACGATGGCTTCCCAGCGGTGGTAGGTGTTGGCGAGATTGGGGAAAATCGGGGATTCCGGCGATTCCGATTCAGTGTCGAGGATGTGGGTTTCCGTCGATTGAGTGAATGGTTAGATGGGCGGCGGCGGTGAAGATGGTGAGCAAGGAGGCAAGGAGGCCGGCGGTTCTTGTTGTGGTACTGGTGAAATTACTGAATTCGGTGGAGCCACCGCCCATAGGCAAATTCTCATTTGAGACCTGTCTCAAATGAGACCAAAGATTATATGAGACTGCTATTGATTGAATTTGTTGTTGGTGAGCTTTAAACCCGCCGATTTCCTTGATTGAATTTGTCGTTGGTGAAATTGACCAAGGAGATCAAGAAAATTGACCGAAAGATCAAGCAAATTGAACGAAAAATGAAATTAACTGAAAAATCAAGGCAAAACAAAAATACTCAAGGACATTGATTGAAAGATCAAACAAACTGACTAAAAGATCAAGCAGAAACAGTAAATGCTCATTCCCTTGCTCTTGGTCTCCACAAGGACAGGTCTCACCCAAGACTTTCTCCCGTCCATAAGGTACCAACTTATCCTTTTTGCTCTTTAATCCCCCACTATAATTCCATCCTGCAATTTTCCCCAATCCGTTTAGGATTCAGAATCATACACCTTTTCATAAATGGAATCTGCCAAAACAACAAATAAAACAAAATCAATAGAAATTCAACAATGAAACAAAGCAGTAAATAATTTTTATCATTTTTTTTCTGATTTTTTTTTTTTTTGGTGTTAATTTTAATGAAAAATTGAACAAAATAAAAGGAAAGATAGAAAATTTGGGTTGCCTCCCAATAGCGCCTTTGTTTAGCGTCTCTGGCTAGACGTTAGGATGCAGTTAGTTGATATGAGAGTGAGGCAACAGTGAAAGCTTTTCCACTGTTTTCAATTCGGACGCATCGTGATACAGCTTCAATCTGTGACCATTGACAGTGAATGTCTTAGCTGTTTCCAAGCTCTTAATTTCAACTGCTCCATTCTGTAAAACATTCTGTACTTCGAAAGGGCCAATCCATCTAGTCTTTAACTTTCCCGGCATCAATCTCAGCTTGGACTGGTACAACAAAACCTTCTGACCAACCTGAAACTTTTTCCCTCTGATATGTTTATCATGCCACATCTTAGTACGATCCTTATACCCCACAGCTGAATCGTAAGCTTCCAAGCGTAGCTCCTCGAGCTCTTGTAGCTGAAACTTTCTGTCTTCCCCACACTTGAGATAATCCATATTCACTTCCTTGATTGCCCAGTAAGCTCCATGCTCCAATTCAACAGGCAAGTGACACATTTTCCCAAAAATCATCCTGTAGGGTGACATGCCAATAGGAGTCTTGAAGGCTGTGCGGTATGCCCACAAAGCATCATCCAATCTTAGACTCCAGTCCTTTCTAGATGGATTCACAGTTTTCTCCAAAATCTGTTTTATCTCCCGATTCGACACCTCTGCCTGACCATTAGTTTGCGGATGATACGGTGTAGACATTCTGTGATGAACTCCGTATTTTTTCATTAAAGCTGCAATGGTTCTGTTATGAAAGTGTGTTCCTTGATCACTTATCACAGCTCTCGGAACACCAAACCGACTGAAAATATTACTCTTCAAAAATCCAGCCACAACCTTAGCATCATTAGTGCGAGTAGCCTTAGCCTCCACCCACTTCGAGACATAATCAACTGCGAGTAAAATGTACAAATTACCACATGAGCTAGGAAAAGGGCCCACAAAATCCATCCCCCAGACATCAAAAATTTCACAAAAAATCATAGGGACTTGTGGCATCTCATCTTTACTAGATATATTTCCTGTTAATTGACATCTCTCACAACTCTTGCAAAACAAATAGGCATCCTTGTTCAGTGTAGTCCAGAAAAATCCACAATCCAGCACCTTTCGAGCAGTTCTCTTAGGTCCAAAATGCCCACCACAAGCTAACGAATGACAGTGTAACAGTACATCACCTTGTTCTTCCTCCGGAATACATCTACGAATAATCTGATCAGCTCCAATATTCCATAAGTAAGGCTCATCCCAAATATAATACTTACAGTCACTCTTTAATTTAGCCTGCTGTGTGGGGGAAAATGTGTATGGTAATTCCCCAGTGATCAAATAATTAACTATGTCTGCATACCAAGGGTCTTTGGGAAACTTGTTTGTAGTAGCTCTAACTTCCTTATTATAAAATCTGGTGCTTAATGCATACAAATGCTCTTCAGGAAATGTCTCCCTTATTGGTAAACCATCGTCTTCTCTAATCAAGCGACTTAAATGATCAGCCACAAAATTCTCTGCCCCTTTCTTGTCTCGTATCTCCCAGTCAAATTATTGAAGTAAAAGCACCCACCTTATCAATCTAGGTTTCGACTCCTTTTTAGACAACAAATACTTCAATGCAGAATGGTCACTGTACACGATTACCTTCGAACCCAAAAGGTATGACCTGAACTTCTCAAAAGCAAAAACAATGGCCAGTAACTCATTTTTAGTGGTAGCATAATTGCATTGAGCTGGATTTAATGTCTTCGAGGCATAATAAATCACATGGCTTTCCTTATCTAGTTTCTATCCCAAAACAGCACCAACTGCATAATCACTAGCGTCACACATAAGCTCGAATGGAATATCCCATTTAGGTGGTTGAATAACAGGGGCTGTAGTTAACTTTGCCTTCAACAACTCAAACGCTGCCTTACAATCATCAGAAAATTCAAATGGAACCTCAACTTGTAACAATCTAGTCAACGGTTGAGCAGTTTTCGCGAAATCCTTGATAAACCACCTGTAGAAACCTGCATGTCCCAAAAAACCTCTGATTTCCTTCACATTAGTTGGGTAGGGTAGCTTTGCAATCAGATCCACCTTTGCCTTATCAACTTCAATTCCTCGTTCAGTAACAACGTGGCCTAATACAATTCCTTCTGTCACCATGAAGTGACATTTTTCAAAGTTTAAAACCAGGTTTTTCTCTACACAACGAGCTAATACATGATCCAAATTACGTAGACAGCCATCAAACGAGTCTCCATAAACCGTAAAGTCATCCATGAATACCTGAATACACTTCTCGATCATATCTGAAAAAATACTCATCATACACCTCTGAAACGTACCCGGAGCATTGCAGAGACCAAATGGCATCCTTCTATAAGCATACATACCAAAAGGACAAGTAAATGTCGTCTTTTCTTGATCCTCCTTATTAACACATATCTGAAAATAACCACTATAACCATCCAGAAAACAGAAATACGACTGTCCAGCTAGCCTCTCCAACATTTGGTCGATGAAAGGCAATGGAAAGTGATCTTTGCGAGTCGCAGCATTCAATTTCCTGTAGTCAATACACATACGCCATCCCGAAACAAGACGCATGGGAACGAGTTCGTTCTTGTCATTCTTTACAACCTGAAATCCAGACTTCTTAGGTACAACATGAACTGGGCTCACCCATTTACTGTCAAATATGGGATAAATTATACCAAGTGCCAAGAGCTTTAAAATCTCCTTCAAAACCACTTCTCTCATATTCGGGTTCAACTTCCTTTGAGGGTCGCGATGCGGCTTTGAATCAGTTTCCAGTAAAATAAAATGTTGGCAAACATCTGGACTGATTCCAGTAATATCGGCTAAGGTCCATCCAAAGTCCTTTATATGCTTCTTCAGTAAACCAATCAGTTTCATCTCCTGGCTTGAGCTCAATTCACTACTAACAATTACAGGCAGAGTCTTATTTTCTCCTAAGTAAACATACTTCAGATTTTTCGGGAGTGGTTTAAGCTCTAATTCTGGTGCTTTTACATCTGATGGTAGTGGTTTGTCCTCTCCTTTCTGTTCAGGCAGCAGCATCACATTTCCAGAATTTACAACCTCGGGCAGCGCATACCTTCCTTGAGTTTAGAATCACTCATTCCATGAGCATCCAGGTCAGTAAATCCTTTTGTCAATATTTGCTCTAACTTATCCTGCATGAACTCAGTCTCAAGATATTCTTGGACAATGGGGTCAATTACATCAATAGAATAAGCATTCTCAACATCAAAAGGATTTTTCATGGCATTCTCAATGTTGAAAGTAAATTTTTCTCCATAATATTCCAAACAGATTGTTCCATTATACACATCAATTAATGTCCTAGCAGTCCTTAAAAAGGGACGACCTAAAAGCACACCTGAAGAATCACTTGACTGATCACTACTCATTTTAATCACATAAAAATCCGCAGGATAGACAAAAGTATGTACTTTAACCAGAACATTCTCAAGAACACCTTCAGGGTAAATTATTGATTTATCAGCTAGTTGTATAACAACTCTAGTTTCTACCAACTCAACCCCGGTTAAAGTATTATATACTGATGTGATTTCCTCTCCTTTACTCCCCTGATGACCACTCAAGAAAGGCCGGAGATAACCTGCAAAAGATTCCCGGCTAAACCCGGGAATGTGCTCCGATGCTAAAGTTAGTTTCTCGTCTTAATGAATCTAGATTCTTTACTTCTGATTGTGTACCTTTTTCATAATGGGTGTGTCTCTTTTTATACTACTTCCCTTCCGACTTTGGCTCTCCACTAGTACTCCATGTTGCACCATTTATGGGTGATCGTGCCGCTCTATTCTTGGTGTTGTATTGACTTGGTCTTTACTTTATTTGGGCCGCTATTTAGCCATCTCTGTTGACTATGGGCCTTTTGGGCTTGTTGCATTTTACTCTGGGCTTTTGAATATAATGGTATACACCATAAGCCTCCCCCAGTCGCTGAAGCTTGAGACTAAGTGTTCGACTCTCTTGTTTGCGTTTGCGACGAGGTGAGTCGAACGAGTAGTCGCTATGATTTAAGCGACTGATAGTAATGTGTGTTCGTTCTTCTTGGTTTCTGTTTCGTTTCCCGTCATCTACGCCGCGTCGAGCGTATAATGAGGTGGGTCATACTCTTTTGAATTTTGAATTTTAAAAATTCATAAAGCTGATCGCCTTTTTCCGGATTTTGTGCCTAATCATATCCCCCATTTGAATTTGGACGGCCCAGATGCGTTTGGTCTGACGCCGCCGTTTGTACTTCTTAAAAAGGGGGGATTGCCTTGAGCTTATCTTTACTTTCTCATTCCCCATCAATTCGCTCATCAATTTGGCTCCCCATAAATCTTGTGAAAGTTTCTGTCTTCCTCCTCTAATCAAGTAACTCTTCCCTTCTTTGCTCTGATTATATTTCGTTCCTTGGTTAGGAATATTTTAGGACTGTGTTGTTTATTTCCATTTGAATCTTGTGCCTTTGTTTGATTTTGAAATTTTGGTTCTGATAAGTAAGGATGAGCGATTCCGATCAGTCAATTGATTCTTCTCGGGATTCCGGTGAGATTTCTCTTGATACCGGTGTCCCTCCTGATTCCGATGATACAGTAGCTTTGCTTGAGTCTGCTAAAAAGGTCGAAGGAGCTAGTCTTATGCATGGCCGTTCCTTAGCTTATTTCCGGCGTCGGTACCCTTGCCTAGAGAAAGCTGACATACATTCTCCCCTGCCCAGTGAGAGTGTAAAAAATCCTGGCACTGATTTCTTTGTTGTGTACTGTGATTGGTTCAAAAGGGGTTTTTCATTGCCAATTCCTCCCTGGATGATGGAGATTGCTAAGGGTTATAATATGGCTCTTGCTCAGTTTCATCCTAAAAGCATAATGGTCATGTGATGTAGCCAATATATACTCTACTTTTAGCACATTTGAGAGTTCATTTGGGGTAGCATTTAGTGCAAAGGGTTAAGAATTAAGGCTAAATCTCTCTTACCTTGCATTTTGAAGAAAGACTTGTGCACTAACGTTTTGAAGCTGAAATTTGGAAATGTTACAAGAGGAATTGGAGTGCATAAGTGGTACCATTGGCTTCGTCTTCTCGAGTATTACAAAATGGACTACTAGAACGTCAAAAACGGATCAAAGGTTCATCCGTGGCGAAGCAAAGAAGATTGCTGCCAACCAGCCAGAGCATCTCGCGGGCCGCGAAATGGGCCTCGCGGGCCGCGAAAATGGGCGGATTTCTGGCAGAAAAAAGGCCAAAGAAGCATTTTTTGAAGGGCTATAAATACCCCTCTTATCCCATTCATCAAAAACGAGCCCCAAACATCCAAAATCTCATTTTTCTCTAGTTTTTCATCTTTTCTTGAATCTTTCTTCATCTAGATTTGATTCTTATGTAGTGATGTATTAGAATGATTGTATTAGCTTAGTTTATAATCTTGGGAGCATTTGAATTCACTTTCCCTTGAGAGTGTGTATGCTTGAACTTTGGATTTTGATTATCATTTGATGAACTTGAATTCTTATGCATGAATATTGTTCAATCTTGCTTAATTTGTTATGGGCTTTGTGTTTTATATCAATTGTATGCCTCATAGTCACTAATTAGAATAGATTAGTTCTCAAGGTTAAAGTAATATAGTTTTAGAGTAATTCTAGTGTAATTTGGAATGGTGATGGATTGTAGTGTAATGTTATCTCTAGTAGTTAGTTTAGTGACTATGGAAAGGGGTTGAGTGATGACAAACTCTCCCCTTGGTTATGTGATTGTAGTTGAGAAATGCCATGATAAATATGAGTTGTTAGAATTGAAAATCTTATGAACTTGCATGATCAATCAATTATGTTTTTAGGTAAGGATGTAATGCTACCATTGGTCCCCCTAATATGTGATTGTATACTTGAGTTGAAGATTCCTTTTTGACGTATGATTGTTAGCAATAAATAACTAGATTCGTGGGTAGAACGTGATCGTTTTCTCCAATATCATGAAGTAGCAAGTATGAATTGAGATTTGTATGCTATCATCGTCTTAGTTCTTTATATTTATCAAATGTCTTGTTTGTATGCTCTCGTTATCGTGGGTATGTGAGTAAGCTTGTCAATTCTCCATTCTTAACACCATTGTTGAGCTATCTAGATGCTATCGTCTAGGTGACTCGACAATAAGAGCTTTGAGATGTGTTATCATCTTCTCTAGCTACAATTGGGAGAATGAGATGTTTTCATCCTTGACAAATGGTCGAAACTCCTTTGTAATAGCATTTGCCCGGTGATAAGTTGATAGTTGGAAATTGAAGTCATTTGCCTCCCAAGGTCTCATAATATTAGTGTTTTCCTCTTAGCTTAGTTAATGATAGTTGCTTTATTTCGTAGTGTAATCAACCAACTCAAAACCTCCTTGTTTACCTTGCTTTCTATATAATATATATGTATGTGTTAATAATCTTCGATAAAACTCTAAACAAACTCCTTCTCCTTGTGGTTCGATCCCTACTTCCCACTATCTACTCTATAGTAGTTAGAAGTTGTAGGTGAAATATAAATGTGTTTTGATTGAGTGAGATTCCCATTTACGACGTGGGGAAATCGCTTGTCAAAAATGGCTCCGCTGCCGGGGAGAAGGCATTTCTTGTTTTGTGTTTTATCTTAGATTTTATTGTTTACCTCCTTTGTTTTCTTTCTTTTCTTTGAAAGTGTATTGCTCGAGTTCTTTGCGTAAACGACACCTTGTAGTGTGTATTGCCTTACAATACTTGCACTATAATTTCAATCCTTTCTTTACTTTGTTTTCTTTGAAGTGTGTATTGCTTGGTTTCTTGGAATAAACGACACATTGTAGTGTGTATTATTACTCTAGAACCCTTGCACTACCATTTCAAACTTTTTAGTCATGTTTAGTTTAAAAGAAAAAGATTTTTATGACTTCCTCACCTTTAACCATGAAAGGATGAGGAAGAATGTAGCAAGCTCGTGTGATTCTTATCTTTCAAATGATTTTTACGAGCCTTGTTATTTTGAGTCGAGAAGTGAGCACTATGAACTTGAAAGGCCCCTTGGTTCTTCATACCAAGGGTACTATGATGATGAGTGCTATGAGGAGGAGACAAATATTGGTTTTCAAGGTCAAAATTGTTTTAATCCATATGATGATTCTTATAATCCACAATGGAGTGGTTATTCGAATTCGAATTATGGATATCAACCGGAAAACCAATATTTTGAGCAACAAAATCTACCCCCACATCCTTGTGAATTGCCTCTAGAACAAGATTCGATGAGTTATGATGAAAATTTACGTTTAGAGAATCTTGAGAGGCAATTGAGCGAAATGTTGAATGTGGTGATGAGATTAGAAGTTCAATACTCCAAGGAAGTACCATCCGAAGTAGAACATAATCCTATTGCTATGGTGAGTGATATCACCACAATGCATGAGGAAGAGTTCGAAAGTGATGAGGAAATTTTTGTTGAGGATTATGAAGTAGAAAGGGATGTGAGTGTTTTTGAACCTTTACAATCATCATTGATACCCTCACCTCCACCTATGCAACAAATTCCACTACTTCCGGAAATCTTAAAGGAGCCTAGGAAATCTTGTTACTTGTTTACACATCCTATCATCCTCCCTCCTTTAAGACCACAACCATTCATCCCTCCTCCAACACCTTCTCTACCACCCTTCACTTTTCTTTCAAAAGTGAAGGATTCCAAACTTTTGTTCTATGAATAACATTTGGGTCGTGTCGACGACGTTAAATAAATCGATTTTGATCGTTTGGAAATAACACTTCCATTAAACGATTCTCGTTTTATTTTTATTTAGCTTTTATTGTGTTTATATAAAGTAAAAAAAAGAAATTTCTTTGTGTCTTTCATTGTTTTAATTAGTAGATTACGTTTTAATTCTTGTTTTTTTTTGTTTCATTTTTATTCTTGTTTTTCTTTTGTTAGTTGATTTGAAATTAAAAAAAAAAAAAAAAAAAAATTTAGCTCGTGGCCCGCGAAAATTGGCCATTTTCAGGCAGCCCGCTGCCACAAACTGGCTGTTTTTCGCGGCCCGCGACTTGGGTCTCGCGGGTCGCAAATCGGGCTCGCGGGCCGCGAATCGGGCTCGCGGGCCGCGAATCGGGCCTCGCGGCCCACAAAATTTTTTTTTTTTTTTTTTTAAAGAGTCAACATTTAGTGTGAGTCCTTCTCTTTCCTCACAATTTTGATAGTTGTTCTTGAACATCGAGGACAATGTTTGGTTTAAGTGTGGGGGAGAGGTTTAGAATTTTCGTTTTTGGTGTAAATATGTACTTCTTTGAAGACTTTGTTTTTTTTAAAAAAAAAAATATATGAAAGCCCGGATAAGTCCAAAAGAAATAGAGACTTAAGCAAAAATGAGAGGCTAGAGCCCGGATAAGTCCAAAAGAAATAGAGACTTATGCAAAATTGAGAGGCTTTGTGTGAAAAAAAAAAAAAAGAGAAAAAAAAACAAAAAAGAGTGGCTAGGTACATCCTAGGCAAAAGGAGAGTGAGAGAAAAAAAAAAAGAGTGGCTAGGTATAAATATCTAGGCAAAAGGAGAGGAATCTCATTTTATCCTCATTTTCCGATGGTTGAAGTCACAAGGATGCGGTGATTAATGGAGAGTTGGGTAGTTTGGCATCATTTGGTTTTGTTGGGATGTTTCATATAGTGGGAGCAAAGTAGTACACTTTGGGATATTCTACTTTGCAATTTTTTGTTTGAGTATGCCATGTGTTTTATTGTTGTGAAATTGTCATCTTATCCTTGAATCGTTCTTTCTTGAGGACGAGAAAGGTTTAAGTGTGGGGGTGTTCTACATGTGGTATATGTTTTGATTTTGTTGGGATTTTTGGGTAGAACTTGTCATCAAGTTGAAGCATAGAAATTTGATACAATCTTTATTGTGATTGTGCTTTTTACTTGTTGGAAGTTCTTGTTTTAGTGTCATAGTTTTGGAGGAGTTCAAATGTGCATTAGAAATTTTTGTTTTGATTTGAGTATAATCTTAAACTTTAATCGTTCTTTCTCGAGGACGAGAAAGGTTTAAGTGTGGGGGTATTTGATGTAGCCAATATATACTCTACTTTTAGCACATTTGAGAGTTCATTTGGGGTAGCATTTAGTGCAAAGGGTTAAGAATTAAGGCTAAATCTCTCTTACCTTGCATTTTGAAGAAAGACTTGTGCACTAACGTTTTGAAGCTGAAATTTGGAAATGTTACAAGAGGAATTGGAGTGCATAAGTGGTACCATTGGCTTCGTCTTCTCGAGTACTACAAAATGGACTACTAGAACGTCAAAAATGGATCAACGGTTCATCCGTGGCGAAGCAAAGAAGATTGCTGTCAACCAGACAGAGCATCTCGCGGGCCGCGAAATGGGCCTCGCGGGCCGCGAAAATGGGCGGATTTCTGGCAGAAAAAAGGCCAAAGAAGCATTTTTTGAAGGGCTATAAATACCCCTCTTATCCCATTCATCAAAAACGAGCCCCAAACATCCAAAATCTCATTTTTCTCTAGTTTTTCATCTTTTCTTGAATCTTTCTTCATCTAGATTTGATTCTTATGTAGTGATGTATTAGAATGATTGTATTAGCTTAGTTTAATCTTGGGAGCATTTGAATTCACTTTCCCTTGAGACTTTGAGGGTGTGTATGCTTGAACTTTGGATTTTGATTATCATTTGATGAACTTGAATTCTTATGCATGAATATTGTTCAATCTTGCTTAATTTGTTATGGGCTTTGTGTTTTATATCAACTGTATGCCTCATAGTCACTAATTAGAATAGATTAGTTCTCAAGGTTAAAGTAATATAGTTTTAGAGTAATTCTAGTGTAATTTGGAATGGTGATGGATTGTAGTGTAATGTTATCTCTAGTAGTTAGTTTAGTGACTATGGAAAGGGGTTGAGTGATGACAAACTCTCCCCTTGGTTATGTGATTGTAGTTGAGAAATGCCATGATAAATATGAGTTGTTAGAATTGAAAATCTTATGAACTTGCATGATCAATCAATTATGTTTTTAGGTAAGGATGTAATGCTACCATTGGTCCCCCTAATATGTGATTGTATACTTGAGTTGAAGATTCCTTTTTGACGTATGATTGTTAGCAATAAATAACTAGATTCGTGGGTAGAACGTGATCGTTTTCTCCAATATCATGAAGTAGCAAGTATGAATTGAGATTTGTATGCTATCATCGTCTTAGTTCTTTATATTTATCAAATGTCTTGTTTGTATGCTCTCGTTATCGTGGGTATGTGAGTAAGCTTGTCAATTCTCCATTCTTAACACCATTGTTGAGCTATCTAGATGCTATCGTCTAGGTGACTCGACAATAAGAGCTTTGAGATGTGTTATCATCTTCTCTAGCTACAATTGGGAGAATGAGATGTTTTCATCCTTGACAAATGGTCGAAACTCCTTTGTAATAGCATTTGCCCGGTGATAAGTTGATAGTTGGAAATTGAAGTCATTTGCCTCCCAAGGTCTCATAATATTAGTGTTTTCCTCTTAGCTTAGTTAATGATAGTTGCTTTATTTCGTAGTGTAATCAACCAACTCAAAACCTCCTTGTTTACCTTGCTTTCTATATAATATATATGTATGTGTTAATAATCTTCGATAAAACTCTAAACAAACTCCTTCTCCTTGTGGTTCGATCCCTACTTCCCACTATCTACTCTATAGTAGTTAGAAGTTGTAGGTGAAATATAAATGTGTTTTGATTGAGTGAGATTCCCATTTACGACGTGGGGAAATCGCTTGTCATCATGATTGCTTTCCATGATGCTTGCTCCGCCCTTGGTATTCCTTTCACGTTTCAGTTATTTCGGTCCGTCTTCCGGCTACAATCTCTGTCTGGTGAAAACGACCGGTACACTATGTATAGTTACTTAAAAGAGTTGACGTTCGTAAATTTGTATCCTGATCATTTTGCCGGGTGGCGAATAGAATATGTGTTCGTTCGTCGAAGAGCTGGTGTAGATGACCAAATGCCCTGTTGGTCGACTTCTTTGGCTGTAGATCGAGCTGTCGATATGAAGGATCGATTGACTCGTGACTTCTCCTTGTACCCGCGGTTGCTTCAGCATACTCATAAGCCTCGGGAAAAAAGAAGAAAAACTTCCTCGAAAGGTTTCATGGGATATGATTAACTGGCTAGTTGTTTGTTGTCTTTATGTGATTTTCTTCCGGATTCTTCTGTTGTTTGTTTGAATGTGTATACCGTTGTCTGAGTTATTTTATATGGTTGTTTTCAGGTATGGATATGACTGATATTAGGTTGAGTTTCCACAGTTCGAAAAGAAGCTTGTTTCTGAGCAAGCAGATGTTCAGCCGAGCTCTCGGAAGACCCCACTGAAAACTACTACCTCTGTTTCCCGATCGGAGAAAGCGGGGGATGGAGCCTCCCAAAGTCGCGAACCAGTATGTGACAAGGGTCGCTCTAAGCGTGAGCTGCGTTCCACTGCTAGCCATGATTCGTCTAAGAAGAGGAAGAAAGTTTCTTCGAACGCCGTTGTGCCTGTGGCAGCCGGGTCGACTGCCGCCACTCTTGAACGTTATTCTGCTCCCGAGATGTTGAATGTGGTAAGTATCTTTTCTTTCGACTCCTTACCATTATTTGTTGGTTCTTCTAATGTTGATTTCGCCTTTGTGTAGGTATCTAATCATCTTCGATATGCCGCGGATTATATTAGTACTCTGGGCACTACTGTCGCTACCCAGGAAGCTATGAGTAAGCTGGAGGAAGAGAATGAGAGTCTGAAACGTCAACTTGAAGCTTATAAGGCCATGGGCAAGCTGGAGGAGGAGAATGCGAGCTTGAAGAGTCAACTTGAGGCCTGCATGACTCGCGAACAAGCCTTGTCCGATGAGCTTTCATTCCACAAAACGGAGGGTGCTTTGAATCCTTCGTATATGGGTGAATTTGTTGACGTTCTATTCAGGACGAAAGGTTATGCTGATCATATCCGCGCTGGGTATGCCGCCGTTAAGCAGGTTGGCATGTGCGAGTATATGAAATACTTGAAGGACACTTTCCCTGATCCTGCCCTTCTTCAATATCAAGATGATGTTGCTCTTAACAAATTGATTTCCGAGGCTAAAGCTAAGGTTTCTACCGCGTTTGAGGAGAGTGTTCGTAATGGTGGCTATTCGTTTGCCCTTATCGAACACTGCTAACGCCTGGGTAAGCCTCTGAGCTTGCCTGAACTAAGGAAATGCCCTGTGGATCGGCTTTTTGGCGATAAGGAGGCCGCTACTATTGCCACTCCATCGAATCCCTCCAATGTTGTTTCTCCAGTTGTTGCGACCGTCTCTCCGACCGGTGAAGAGGCTTTGGTGGATGACCATGTTGTCGCTAGTGAGCCGCAGATGGAGGAGCCCGAGGAAGAAACTCCTAATAGCAATGTTAGTTAGTTTTCCCCCTGTATTTGAATCTTATTATTATGAATGAATGAACTCCAAGTTTCTTGCATTTAGTATGTATTTAAATTTTATTTATCTTTTCGTTTTGTTGTGTTATTTTTCCTTTTTGTAGGATAAAATTATCTCTGTAGGAAGGACCGATTGCGTTAAAATCTGCCGATTGAGGCGTGAAACTGATGCTGTTATTCTTAGGCAATCATCTCCTATTGGTTTGCTTCAGAGTCGGTTAGAAGGCGTGTTCTCCAAGATCTCTGACTTAGGTTGGCTTGAAAAAAATCGCCGACTTGCCCTTGATGCCTTAAATAGAGAAAAACTGGGTTTTTCTACGCAACGGATTTCTGCCTTATCCGATACTGAAGAAACTACTACCGACGCAGGCGGCTGTTCGTCTCCTTCATCTAATGCTGAAGAGTTTGCTTATGAGGAAGAGGAGGTGTTCGATCTCCGTGATGAAATAGAAAAATGCCTTCGGGATTTGGAAGGTGTCTGTACCTATATGAAGGGTCTTAGAATACCCCGTGGTCCTTACCATTGGGTTATGAGGTTTGGTAGCCACCTTGATTGGGTTCTTTCTCAATTTGGGCGTCGTGAAGATTACTGGGATGCTTTGTTGAAGCAGGTGGACGTGATGCGCCTTGAGTGGCACAAAATGTGTTCGCAACAGAATGATATCATTCATCATAACCGTATTCAAACTGGTACCCTTGTCACTCAAGGCCGAGAGTTTAAGCGTGCGTATCTTGAAGAGAAACGTCGGGCTGAGGAACAGGTTAAAACTATTTCCAACTTACGAGGAGTCGAATGCCACCTAAAAGAGAGAATTAGTAAACTCAATGGGTTTATAGGGGAGTTTCAAAAGAAGTATGACGAACAGTGTTCGACTGCGGAGACTGATAGACCCTAGATATACTCTTATTTTGTAGCATTTGAGAGCTGTTTTAGATAGTATTTTGTATATTTATATTAGACTTTTAGACCGAATCATTCATAGTGGTTTGAAATTGAAGACGTGCATTTCGATCTTGAATTGCACTTGCGATGGATTTGAGTGATTTGAAGACCTTCTATGACCGTCCTGAAGGAATTAGATACATTGAAGAACCGGTCGTAGAAGTGGCGTGAAGGCACACTCTCGCGGGCCGCGAACCCTAGGTCGCGAACCGCGAGGGTGTGTGTTGCTGTTTTGAAGATGCCGAGTTTCGCGCGGTCCGCGAAACTCCGGTCGCGAGACGCGAGGACCAGACGCGCGGTTCGCGAAACTCCGGTCGCGAGCCGCGAAGACCAGACGCGCGGTTCGCGAGACTCCAGTCGCGAGCCGCGAGAACCAGCACGAGGACCAGAGCGAAGCCCAGACGCGCGACCCGCGAAGGTTTGGCCGCGACTCGCGAGGACCAGATGCGCGCGGGGCGCGATTTCTCGGTCGCGGACCGCCGAGGCCACGGATGCGTTGGGCGCGAATCCTCGGCCGCGAACCGCGAGAACCAGGCTCGCGGTCCGCGAAGGATTTCGCTCGACCCGCGAATTGCCCTGCAACTTGCATTTTGTTTGGCTTTAATTTTAATTGTTTTGGACTATAAATAGAAGTTATCCTCATTGTTTGAGGGATCGGTTTTTACAGAGAAGAACTCCATTTTCCTTCATTTTCCCTTTGATTTTGAGCTTTGAATTCATCATGGTTTGTTGTATTGATTATGGTTTTGATTTTATAACTATGGTAGTAGGCTAAAACCCATCTTGGGTATATGAGATTGGTTCTCTTGTTATGGTTTGAGAACATGGTTTATGAAGCTTAGGAATGGTGAATTGCTATTGAATGATCATAAGTTATATGTGTATTTAATGCTTGAAATAGTTAGGAATGATTTCCTAGTTATAGATATGTGTTGGATATGTGTTAGACATTGCTTTTCCATGGTTGAAATGCTATCATTTCTTCTATGTAAAGGTAGTAAATTAGGAATTAAATATATGTTGTTATCAATTATATTTGTTCTTGAGATCATTCATAAGCATTATATTCATGTCAATTGTGTTATCACATTACATGGGTAAGGTGGGAAAACATCTAATTTGAATTAACATTGATCAATTTATCTATTTGCTATCATATAGATATGTTGCCAATAAGAGTTGTGAAGATGCTTTCATGGTTCACAACTAGAATAGAGATGATTTCCCATTACAAACAATCACCATTCTCAAAGTAACATAATAAAGTTTGAGGAAAAATCCATAACAAGAGGATGTTAATCTCATGTATCCAAGTCTTTTCTTCTCTTAGTTAGATTCTTTAGTTGAATCCTTAGATGCTAAATTAGTTGTAATTCTAAAGTTCTAGTTGCTTTACTTAGTAGTGTCTTAAACAAAAATTCAACTCAAACCCCCCCCCCACCACACCCCCCCTTGTTTACATTGCTTTTATATATGTATATATATATATATATATATATATATATATATGCTACAAGATATACATAGAAATAACCTTTTCCCTGTGGAACGAACCTTACTTGCCATTGTACACTTAATAGTGTGGAAAGGTAGTAAGTGATCTAAATTGTATATTTGAGAGGTACGGCGACGACCTCCCAAATTTTGCATTTTTGACAAGCGATTTTCCCACATCGTAAATGGGAATCCCACTCAATCAAAACACATTTATATTCACCTACGACTTCTAACTACGATAGAGTAGATAGTGGGAAGTAGGGATCGAACCACAAGGAGAAGGATCTTGTTTAGTGTTTTAGCGAAGATTATAAACACATACATATATATTATATAGAAAGCAAGGTAAGCAAGGGGGGGTTTTGAGTTTGGTTTATTACACTACCAAAGAAAACAACTAAGATAAACTACACTACAATGCAAATACAAGGCATTGGGAGGCAATTAACTTCAACTTCAACTATCGATTAATCATTGAGTGAACGCTTCACATCTAAGGTTTATGATCATAAGTCGTGGATAAAAAACATCCTATTCTCTCTATAATAGCTAGTGAGCATGAACACATCACTCAAGAGCCCTCATTATCAATCCACCTAGATGATAGCATCTAGATACATCGACAATGGAATTAACAATGGAGAATCAACAAACTCACCCATACTCATCGATAACGTGAGCGTTGGACAAGACATTTGAAAACTATAAAGAACTAAGATGATGATAACATACAAATCTCAATTCATATTTGCTACTTTATGATATTGGGGTAAATGCTAACATCTACCCACGAATCTAGCAATTCGATGCATATAATCACACATTGGAAATGAATATCTCAACTCTACAATTACATATAACGAAGGATCAATGATCACATTAGGTTCCTACGAAGACATGCAACAATTCAAACTCATAAACAATTCATTCCCATGACTATAATTTACCATGTTTCATAACAACAATCACACAACCTCTCTAATTACCAATTACTCTACCAACTAGGTTAAACTACTCCATGACTAACAAGCAAAAGGGTTTGTCACCACCCAATCACTTCTAATTAACCTAATCTCTAAATTAAACTAGAACTAGGGTTTAAACTACCATTACCCAAACTATGAGGCATGCAATTGATTTAAAACACAAAGCCCATGGCAAATATAGCAAGATTAACAACATTCATATACAATTCAACATCAAGAATTCAAATGATAATCAAACCATAAATATAAGCATATGAAAGTTCATGAAAATCTCAAGCACAAAGTCTACATCAATTTCTCCCAAGGTTTACTTAGTGATGTAGCCAATATATACTCTACTTTTAGCACATTTGAGAGTTCATTTGGGGTAGCATTTAGTGCAAAGGGTTAAGAATTAAGGCTAAATTTCTCTTACCTTGCATTTTGAAGAAAGACTTGTGCACTAACGTTTTGAAGCTGAAATTTGGAAATGTTACAAGAGGAATTGGAGTGCATAAGTGGTACCATTGGCTTCGTCTTCTCGAGTACTACAAAATGGACTACTAGAACGTCAAAAACGGATCAACGGTTCATCCGTGGCGAAGCAAAGAAGATTGATGTCAACCAGCCACAAACATCTCGCGGGCCGCGAAATGGGCCTCGCGGGCCGCGAAAATGGGCGGATTTCTGGCAGAAAAAAGGCCAAAGAAGCAGATTTTGAAGGCCTATAAATACTCCTCTTATCCCATTCATCCAAAACGAGCTCCCAATCCAAAAACACCCAATTTCCTTAGTTTTTCTTCCTTTTCTTCTCTTTTCTTCCATGTGATTTGATGAACATGTATTGATATATTAGAATGATTGTATTAGCTTAATCTTCCTTGGGAGAAATTGATTAAACTTCTATTCTTGAGATTTTCATGAACTTTCATATGCTTCTATTTATGGTTTGATTATCCACTAGTGCAAATCAGGGGTTTTAAGGCGGTTGTTTAAGGCGGTTCCTTGGAACCGCCGTTAAATAGCATATTTTTCGAACTCGAAAGTCAATTTCGGATGGTTTACGCGAGCTGTAGGCTAAGAAAATGAAGGAAGGCGGTTAGGCACTTATTTTACGGCGGTTTTGTATAAACCGCCTTAAATTAAAATATATACACGAACTCGAAATGCAAATATACCACAATGCGATATCGAAGAGTTACACATATAAAAGACGATATCGAAATATATGTTTTGGGTTTACAGGAACAAATATCATATGATGTATACGATATCGAAGGTTATAATATATATTTTCGATATCGCATTATATTGTTGAGTTTGTAGAAATAGTTAAGATGCGAAGTCTTCTACTGTGTTGTCTTTGTATGAACATATTTTCGAATTCGAAAGGCTAGATTAATGTTTTTGAAATCGAATTCTATTGTCCTGATTAACCTAAAAATGATATACTTGTATAAAGAAAGACCATCAAATATAAAGAAACAAGAGTACGTTAAAATTCCAGAAAACAACAAAAGAAAAGAACAAGAGTACGGAAAATGTCAAACAAGATTAATGGTACAAAGATAGTGAACATAAGAACAATGAGTATCTAAGCTCCTTTGAAAGAAGTATTCTCTTCCATTGGAGGCAGCATAATAAAGTTGTCCTCATCATCACTATTACCATCGCTAATCCAACCATAGCAAGGCTTCCTAATCTTCTTAGTCGGGGGTGATGCCTCAGGTTTGACATCGACATTGTCAACATGTTTGACTTCCACAGTCGAGGCCGAACCAATCCTGCTTCCATCAGCGATTAGGGGCTGAGGCTTAGCAATCTTTTCAACCACAATGAACAAACGTAAATCAAAATCACCACAAAATTTCCGGTTAACACCATACAAGGACATGTGGGATTTAAAAGATCAGAAACTAATATTGTGCATCCAAAGTGGTAACTAGCTACTTCCAAGCACAAAGGTACCAAGTACTAGGTAAATAAGTTATTGCACAAACAATAATAGCATGAACTATTGAGAAAACATAAATCAAAATTTACATGAATCTATGAATACATTACCTTGGAAGCATCCCTGTCAATCAAGTTGGGCAACACCACCAAATCTCTTGGGGTATCCTTTTGAGCACAAGATTGGCTAGAATCCTTCGACATCTTGGAATTAGTTGATGGGTTTGTGCTAAGGGATCTATTTGGGAATTTTTCGGCACAGAGGGATTGAAAAAGTTGGGATAAGAAGGTTGAGTTTAATAATCTCCGCCGGTTTATTTATATTAAATATATAATTTTCGAAGTCGCTAACTCTAATTATATACGTTCGATATCGCATACAAGTTCGACCTTCTTGACAGGGGACTAGGAGAATATGCATTCGATATCGAAACCATTGCAAACTGAATTTCGATATCGAACACAGTCTTCTTAGGGTATTGATCAAGTACTATCGATATCGAATTCACTTAAGGGGCTAGAATTTATAAACGTTCGATATCGAATGTTTATTAGGTTTGGGCAAAATTGCGTTTTAATTTGGTCAATCCTCTAAACTTATGTTATATTGTTGTGTTGGTATTTTGTTCCAACACTTGATTTCGAATTTCAAACTCCAAAATCACATTCATATTAAAATTCATGGCCGAATGTTGGAATTCATAAAACTTCAAATCAAAGTTCATACTAATAAAAAACAACACAGATGAAGTAAAAGGAAATAAGTGATCCTAAAAACACCTTGAAGCATGAAAGGGCATAATATTAGAGCAAGCATTGAAATTTAATCTTCTTCAGCTTCTGAAGACCATCCTTCACCTGTTGAACTTGAACAGGATTCTGCAGAAATGTCCCAGTACAAAAAACATTCCATAGCGTACTCTGGTTCTGTTGGATCCATAGTAACTCCAATGAAATGTTGTCTGCCTAGTCTGATAATTTCTTCCTTAGCTTCATGGGTCTCCCTAATTTCTTTCTCCGCCCTAATCAGCCCTTTCTCAACCGCACGGCGCATCAACTCTATTCTTTTCTGAAAATCATAAATTATTGCAACAAGTAAAAAAAAAATCCATAATTTGATCTTTAAAACTGTATATATGATTAATATTGTTTCACAAAAGAATAATTGAGGGGATAACTTACTACACCACGAGTGTATTCTTTGTCAAACTCCTTTTGTGATTCTAAAATTATGAATGAATCATCCCACGGAATTCGTGCAGCCCCCGACCGAGGAAAAAGATATTGAAATTGATTCTTCAAGAAGTCCAGCTTGCGGCGTTGCTCAGGTTCAACAACGTCTTCCCACTCTACATATTTCATACAAGATTCAAATTAGTAATAATGAAGTGTGTAAGCAAAAAATGTAAAATCATTGAGGATCCAGCACTATGTTGAGTATTAATTCATACCTCTCATCCTATCAGTCCTCAACTTTGCAATCCTTGCTTCCATTGCTAGCCTTCTTTGTTCAGCAGGGGATACATTGCTATTGCCCGCCATTATATGAGTATTTGTTGACAAGGAGAGGAGGAAGAAAGAAGAAAAGAAAAGGCTTGGATGAAAATGATGCTTGAGATCCCATAAAATAGACTTCCCAACATAGTTATGGTCCCATGTGATTAATTGGACGGAGCAAACAAGAAATGAGGGTCAAAGATATTTTTAGTCTCTTTGTCTACTGACTCAGGGATACTATACTTTCGATATCGAAATCAAAATTTACCACATTGCGACTTCGAATCTTTACACAGGTTAAGGTCGAAATCGAAATTAAACTTTTGAGTTTACAGAAACAAGTCTCATATATTGTATACGATATCGAAGATGTTAACATACAAATTCGATATCGCAAATTAGTTCGACCTTCTTGACAGAGACTAGGAGAATATAAATTCGATATCGATATTGTTTTAAAATACTTGTCGATATCGAAATGATTCTGCTTAGGGTATTGATCAAGTACTATCGACATCGAATGACCTATGGGGCTATAATTTATAAACCTTCGATATCGAAAATATATCTTGTTTGCGCAAAATTGCGTTTTAAATTGGTCAACCCTCAAAATTTAGGTTTTTTTCTTGTGTGGGTATTTTGTTCCAACACTTGATTTCGGATTCCAAACTCCAATCTAAGGGATTGAAGATTCATAAAATTGTTGGGTTGATTCATACCATAATCATCAACTTAAAGGTATCAAATTTGTATAGTTTTTTTGAGTTTTGAACCTTACCATTTAATTGTATGTGAGTTTGATGATTGTTTCATTTTTTTTTTCCTTGATTGCATAGGAGTTTGTTGTTTAACAATTTTGATTGAGTTTTGCAATAGTTGGACGTTGTCGATATGGAAAGACTCGAAATTATTAGAAGGAATGATAGATTGTCCCTTGAGTATCGTGGTTTGATAGAGGAATTTATTCATGTTGGTTTTGAGGATGCAAAGATGAAAGATGTTGAAGGTGTTAGATGTCCATGCAAAGATTGTAAGAACAATGCCTATTATGATGATGCGATGGTTTTACGTGAACATTTGTATTGTAGGGGTTTTGACCCTAAGTACACGGTATGGATTTGGCATGGTGAAGTTGTAGTTGACAAAATTATTCCCGAAATTGATGTTGGTAGTGAAGACATGGAATATGATGCTTATCTTGGTGAGATGGTAGAAGATGTTGCTAGGGAATTTGTTAATAAGCCTAGTGTTCTAACGGCAATGATGAATGATAAAGAAACACCATTATACAAGGGGTCTAGGCATTGTATTATGGCGGCAACATTGTTGATGATGAATTTGAAGGCGAAACATGGGATTACCGATAAAGGGATGACGGAGTTGTTTGGTATTGTTAAAGAATTGCTTCCGGTTGATAACTTGTTGCCCGATAAAGTATATGCTGCAAAAAAGATTTTGTGTCCAATGGGAATGGAATTGGAGAAGATTCATGCATGCCCTAATGATTGTATGTTGTATAGGTCGGTGGAGGAGAAAAAATTGAATAATTGTCTAGTATGTGGGGAGTCTCGATACAAAGTAAAGGATAAAGAATTAATCAAAGTTGGGGATGAAGAGAGTACATTTAGCGATAAGAAAACACCCGCAAAAGTAATGTGGTATCTTCCTATTGTGCCTAGATTGAAAAGGTTGTTTGCAAACCCTGATGATGCGAAACTGTTTACTTGGCATGCAGAGAGGGAGCGAGGGGGTGATGACATCATTAGTCATGCATCGGATGGAGAACAGTGGAAAAAAATGGATGAATTATACCCTGAATTTGGGAAAGAACCCCGAAACCTCCGACTAGGGTTATCAACGGATGGTATGAACCCGTTTGGCAATTTGTCTAGCACACACAGTTCATGGCCTGTGATGTTGGTTATTTACAATCTACCTTCTTGGTTGATGATGAAACGCAAATATGTGTTGCTATCAATGATGATATCAGGACCGAAACAGCCTGGAAATGACATTGACGTTTACCTTGCCCCACTCATTGAAGATTTGAGGTCTTTGTTCAACTCGGGTGTATCGATAGCCGATGGTAGTCGTGGGGATGAGAAGTTTGAGTTAAAAGGGATGTTGATGTGGACCATTAATGATTTTCCGGCATTGGGCAATTTAAAAGGCTATTCAGTGAAAGGTCACCTTGCATGTCCAATTTGTGAGAAAAACACAAGTCATTGTCAATTGAAAAATGGTGGGAAAACGGTTTATCTTGGTCATCGGCGATTCCTTCCTGAAGATCATCCATGGAGGTTTGCTAAAAAATGGTTTAATGGGAAAATTGAGACCGATCCAGAACCCATTCCTCCAACTGGCGTTGAAATCCTCCAAACCATGGAGAAGTTGGGACATGTTTATGGAAAAAAGGAAAAGGTTGCAAAAAATAGTGGTAGTTGGAAAAAAAGGTCAATATTTTTTGATTTGCCATATTGGAAATACCTAGAGGTTACTCACTGTCTGGATGTCATGCACATTGAAAAAAATGTGTGTGACGCGTTGGTCGGTACACTGTTGAACACCCCGGGCAAAACAAAGGATGGGTTGAAGTCACGTCTAGATTTGGTGAGTTTAGGCATAAGACCTTCGCTCGCACCTGTGGAGGAAGGAGACAAGTCTTACTTACCACCGGCTTGTTATACAATGTCGACGAAAGAGAAGGAGAGTTTTTGTAACACATTGAAGTCGGTCAAAGTTCCTACGGGGTATTCTTCCAATATTAGGTCTTGTGTCCAATTAAAGGAACTTAAGTTGGCGGGTATGAAGTCACACGATTGTCACAATTTGATGCAAGAGTTGAATGTCATTGCAATTAGAGGTTCCCTCCCGATGCATGTGCGGAATGCTATTACGAAGCTTTGCTATTTTTTTAAGGCTATTTGTCGGAAAAGTCTTAGTCATCGGAGGTTAGACAAGTTGCAAAGAATGGTGGTGGAGGTTTTGTGTCGGTTGGAGATGTACTTCCCTCCATCATTTTTTGACATCATGGTTCATTTGATTGTTCACTTAGTCCGTGAGATCAAACTATGTGGACCGGTCTTTTTACGGTGGATGTATCCATTTGAACGGTACATGAAGATCTTCAAGTTGTTTGTGAAAAATCGTTACCGTCCTGATGCTAGTATTGTACAACGCTATGTCGCCGAAGAGGTAATTGAGTTTTGTACAAACTACCTAAAAGATGTTGATACAATTGGTGTTCCCAACTCTAGACATGAAAGTAGGTTGGATGGTCATGGATTGAGGCACAATCGCATGTTCCAACCATCGGCTGATGATCTCATTAAAGCTCATGTGTACGTTCTCCGGAATCATAAAGAAATTGCTCCCTATGTAGACATTCATATGAAGGAATTACTCGAGGTGAATAGTGGTTTGACCGAAGAGGGATTGCTAGACGAGCACAATCGAACGTTTGCATGTTGGCTACAAAATCATGTTGAATCTGGAGTTCATTCTGAAACTGTGAAATGGTTATCTCGTCGCCCTCTTGGTACAGTCAGATCCTTTGGTGGATATGATATAAATGGATATACCTTTGGGACAAAAGATATGGATGATAATGGTGTATCTCAGAATAGTGGGGTTTCTAATATTTCAGATTCACTAGAAGATGGAACATTGAAGAAAAAGATGTTTTTTGGCACTATAACCGATATTTGGGAGCTTGATTATGTGAATTTGAGAATAGCCGTTTTTAAATGTATTTGGGTGGATGAAAGGCGCGGTATAAAGCATGAAGGTTTAGGCATGACTCTCGTTGATCGTGCTCGACAAGGTTCAAAAGAGGATCCATTCATTTTGGCCGTCCAAGCTGACCAAGTATTTTATGTTACTGACCCAGTCGACCCTCGATGGGAAGTTGTTGTCGGAGGGAAGAAATCCTTTGTTGATGATGAAATGAGAGAACATGATGATATGACCGACGAAAATTCCCCATTAGATTTTCTTTTACATGAAGACAAGCTACTGGAAGATGAAGTGAGCTTGAAGCGTTACATTGCTCGCGTTGATCATGATGAGGGTATTTGGGTTACTAATACAGGTAAGGTATCTAAGAGGAAGAGAAAGAATCCTATGAAAAAGAAGTAGATTGGTAAATTTTTGTAAGTTATATTTGGACGAATGCATTTTCGATATCGGTAATGGTAATATTCAGTCTTTCGATATCGACTTATTTTTAATACTGACCAAGTATTTTAGAACTTATATGTTTTCGATATCGTATACAATTTCGACTATTTATTCGATGTCGAAATAATGTTCTTCTCAATCCCTGTGAGGCGCACCGATTACTTCTATCGATATCGAAAGGGTAAACTTATATATTTTCGATATCGCATAAACCGTTCTATTGTTTTCGAGATCGAAATTAACTTCTTTTTAAGCCCTGGTATACCTACCGATACATATTTCGATATCGAAATTATATGTAAAATTGTCCAGATTGGCAGAAGTTAATTAATATTAAATTGACACAAACTTAAACATAAGTCATCATAAATCAAACCAATTTAAGCAAATTTTATTCATACAAACATTTAAAAAAAAATTACAAGGCCTTTTATCCTATGAAACCTCAAACATTAAAATAAAATGTGCTTTCCAATGTCAAAGTCGTCTTCAGTATTTTCTTCTTGTTCGGGTATCTCAGTTTGGGGTTGCATAGTCTCCGGCTCTCCACTTGCTTTTGAGGTTTCTTGCTCTTCATTCAAAGTTCCATCCACGCCAGTTGGAACTGCTTTAGAAGTGGATGCATCACCCGACTTGGACACTTCATGAGCTGTCATAAAACCTCGCAATATGTTCGTATTGCGCCATATCCTTTGACTCCCAAGCTTCACTGCTTTTCTCAGCCTTATGAGTGTTGATAATTGGTTCTGGAAAAAGGTTTCTCCACCATCAACTATAAAAAAATAAGGCAAACATTTTAGTAACCTTAGCAAATTCCAAATAATCCAACAAATAAAATAAAAAGTCATAAAATAATTGAATTACCTTCTTCGGAATCATTGGTATTTGAGGAGACTGTTTTCTCCCACTTCCCCTCAACAAGAGCCCACTTCTTCTTTGTAAAGTACATTTCATCATAGTATTTACATGGAGTAGGGTCACTCCTTGTTGTAAATTCAAATCCATCATGCGTCTTCAAGATTTTCGCAATGAGATTACCGTAAGGCAAGCATGTAACAAGTCGCTTGCTATTTGCCACCGCCTCCATGTGACTAACTATTGCAAACCCAGCATTAAAAAGCCGTTTCTCTCTAATGTAAAAATACATCAACAGGCTACTATAAGTTGCTTCCGAGTCCTTTCCCCCCTTTGGCACCACATTTCTAGCAACCATATCATAAATAATTCGCGATGTAGGTTCAAGGTCGGCTATCTTATAGTCGCTAGCCTTCTTGGGATTATTAGCAGGCATACCAAAGTACTTATGCCCCATGTCCTTAGGGTTTAGCCTACCTTGCCGTACTTCTTTAGGCCAACAACCACTAGTATAAACCCTAACAGGGGTCTCATTCCTATACCTAATACCCAAGAGTTTATTGATTTTACTAGGGCTAATGTCAAACTTAATCCCATTAACCCTAGTAGTGAATCCACTATCCTCATTCTCAATCACATTAGCATAAAATTGACTAGTTTCATCCAAGTACGAATCATCATTCAAAGCAAACAGTTCATTCAAACCTTGATGATTAAACAAGCTCATTATATCAGTCAATCCCAACATTTGCATCTTATTGAAGTCTAAAACATAGCTATTCATCAAAGAAGAACTATTGGTAAAAGATTTATACTTTTTGAAAGCTTGTTGACTTACAAACTTCCGAGAATCAAACCTCTGATAGGGAGTTTTGGTAGCAACGTACTTCCTCTTCATTGCGCCGCCGGCTATTCTCCTTGGATTGTGGATGAATTGATTGATTTTGAGGGGAGATTAGGGTTCGTCTATTCTGAAATCGAATTTGGGGATTTCTGGGCTTATGTGTCGTGTTTTTTTTTTATATAGTTGTACTCCATTCGATATCGAACGTACCATTACACACTTGCGATATCGATATGTGTGTTATGAAACGTTGACGTACGGTTAACCGAAACCCATTGCGAAATCGCACGACACTTAGAGTTTTTTAAAAGTTTAAATTCATCAAAGAAGAACCAATCTTGCGATATCGAAGATGTATTTAAGGAGAAAGCGATATCGCAATGTTAAAACTAATACCGGAATGCACTTTCGAAATCGAAGGTTCAGGAGGCCATATCTCTGTTACCTGTAGCGAATCAACTAGAGATATCGTAAACATAAAAATTTATTCGTTCGATATCGAAAAGTGTGTTTGATAGATATTTCGATATCGTAAAAATACAGTTTTTTTGGAACTATTAAACTCATTTTGATAATGTATTTCTGAAAAGTGCAAATTAACTTATACGAATACTACATAAAAAACATTAAAGAGCAAAACAACCATCATGGTTAATCAAATTCCCAACCATCATTCAAGTTACATTTAAAAACACCTACTAAAGTCCAAAAGAAAGTTCAAGACAAAGAAAAGCAATTACACATTCATTCAAGCTATGTGGACTTGCGATATTGTACTTGAAATCGATCAGCGCTTTGGCCTCCAATATCGGCATCATCATCAGAAGAGGATCCATTGGCACCGGAGCCGTCATCGGCATTTGTACGCCTCCTTTTACTATGATCAAGGTCACCATCATCTTCCTCATCAGATGAATCATCAGTTTCATCTCCTTCTTCATCTTCATCATCTTGGTCACCTTCCCTTTCATGGTCCCTTTCCTCATCCTCTTGCTCTTCCTCATCATCTTCCTCTTCCTCACCATCATCTTCGTCATTGTCACGCTCAAAGTTCTCACCCTCATTGGAATCATCACTATCATTGTCGGAATGCACAACTCTAGCATTAACGTCGAAGGTTTCATCAATTTCATATGATGGCTCTCCTTCACCTGCACTTATGTCCATCGGATAACCAAAAATGTCTCCCATTCTTTTCAATTCATTTTCAAATTCCTCCGATGCCTTATTCCTTGCTTCGATCTCTGATTCAAGCAGTTTTAGCTGACGGTCCAAGTGAGATTGCCACCTCCGAGTTTGGCCTAAACAAATTCATGAAGTATTAATTATAAAATAATGAAATTAATAAAATTAAAACATGTAATTACACAAAATTACAAATGCTTACCAGGAGTTAACCTCTTCTTCTTCGGGTCCTTTGGGCCATATTTACCATCTTCCTTGAGTTCAAGCCCCTTCTTGACCAACCACCCGTGGTCATAGTACTCGGATGCTAAGGGAAAACCTTCGGGTATCACCCCTTGTTTGCGGATCAATGCCGTTATCAGTCGACCATAAGGAAGTCGCGACTTTGAACTCTTGGCTGCCTTTGCCATGTATTGGAGAATAGCATACCCGGGGTTTATCTTATGCTCCTCCATGATGAAGTAGAAGAGCATGATGTTGTGGACTGTTGCTTCACAAGGATGACCTCCGCTAGGGAATACATTCATAGCAATGAACTCGTACACAAGCCTTTGCTCACCGGTTAGTTCCCCTATCTTGTAGTCGGGTTTAGGTTTTCCCAAGCCAAATTCTTTTGGAATGTTAAAATATTTTTTGGCCATCCTATGCAGTTTGAAAGGGAGCTTAATATCAATGTTTTTGACAAAGCTATTTTGGACAAACATGTCATATGGACCATTAGGATCCGTACCCCTCAAGAAGCTATCGTCCACATAAGGACATCCTATAGCCTCGTTGATAGTGAACATGCTAACTGGAATGTCTATTCCTCTAACCCTAGTAGAATACATCTTCCCATTCTTCCTAAAATTAGCATAAAACTGAAGAACCTCTTCATGATAGGCCTCATCTTCCAATAACAACAAACCATCCAAGTGATGGGGTCTAAACCACTTCAAAACGTAATCAAATTTCAAATCATTATCTAATTGGGATTTTTTGAATACCTTGCTGATGATAACCTTCCTATGTAGCCGTTCATGATAGCGTTCAGAAGTGGCCGTGTCGATGAAGGTTTCCTTGACAACACGTCGGTTGGAACTAGGGTTTGGATTGGAGTTTTGACCACTAGCATTGCTCCCCTCGGGTTCATCCCGCTCCTCTTCCCCATTTCCTCGGTTCCTGCCCTCGGGTTCCGGCCGCCCCTGTTCCCCACGACCTCTGCCTCTACTGGTGGCGCCACCGCGAGGCTGACTCGGACCGGCACCTGTACCGCGACCACTCCCTTTTGCCTGCCTCGGAATTGGGTTTCGGGTTTGTACCTCTCTTCTTCCTGATTCACGAACCATGATTCCGGTGGGTTGGGTGGAAATTCGAAATCGAATTTGATATAAATCGACTATTAGGTTTCGAAGATTTGGGGGAAAATATTTGAACTTCAGGAAATCCGCTTTTTTTTTTATATAGTCACAACACTTTCGATATCGAAGATCTATTCGCTCCATGTCACAGGGCATGAGCAGATTGTTGTAGCGATATCGAAAGTTATATTCATTATTATTTCGATATCGCTACATATTTACGTTACGTTTTCGATATCGAATTCTGCTTCTCTCATAATATTAACATATCGATATCGAAGATTCTTATAAACAATGAGTTTTATTTAATATTTCTTTTTTTTCATATATAATATTAGATGCGAAACTTTTATATTTGTATACTGTAGTATAAGTTATAATGCTATTTAAGATCCAATACAATGTAAAAAAAAATACGTTGTTACTATTTTTTAACTTTATAAAGTTATTAGTTTGTCGCTAACTCGATGAACTTAAATATGTTGCAAGTTATTAATTTTAATTTTAAACACAATATTAGTCTTAGTGAATTTAAATGAACATGGTTTTAATATAGATTGGTAATCAACTATTAGCATATATGCATTCAACGAACAACAAACTTAGACGCAACACAGTAATGAGCAACCTATGTACTTCAAACCAAACTATGGACTATATTACATAGTAATCTATTTAGTGCAATCAATCAATGAAATATCCAATAAAATTATACATAATATAACACCATCTATCATATTAATGTCGAAGTACTAAATTACTGGTTATAAAATCCCAATCATAGTTTTTGTGAAATATGAAATTAATAAGCAAACATATTAATCAATTATATTATAACAAGCTTGGATCAATACAATAACATGACACATATCCAATACAATATAATTTAAAATAAATAATTTAATAATTTTGCAAATATATAATTCTCATATTTGTGTAAAATTTGTTAAATTATATTCGATATCGCAAATGTAGAACTTAGAATTTCGAACTCGCAACTAAACCAAGTACTACCCACGTTGACCCTCATTGACCTTAAACCCTAGACCCTCAAAAGGATGTTCGATGTCGAATAGTTTTATCAGTACTGCATCGATATCGAAAGTCTTAACATTTCCCTTTCGAAATCGCAACCAACATGGGTATTATCCATGTGGAAACCCACGTTGACCCTAATTGACCTTATACCCTAACCCATGAAAAAGAAATTTCGAAGTCGAAAAGGTTTATTAATCAAACGAATTTAGCCTTCGATATCGAAAGTATTATCGGTTGGACGCATTTAATGCGAGTCAGCTGCAATCTCGTCGGGTCAAACACACCCAAAAACATCCAAACGCCAAAATAATTGGTGTAAGCGCATTTATTGGGTTTCAAACCCTCTACCCACCTCTTCCATCAATTTTTCCCTCCCATTACATCATCTATTCTATATCTCTCAATAAATCCATCATATTTGTGTTATTGCAATGATTTTCAACTATCTTTATTGAAATTTGAGGGTTTGTTGGTCAATCTTCATCCATTTCTCCACATTGACACTTTAGGGTTCTTAAGACCTAAAGGGTTGTGTTCATTGAATGGGCTTTCATTGAGAAGGTTGGGTGGTACACTTCAAACATCAATTACTACAAACGGTGAGTAGTCAATTTCTTTTTTTGAAAACCTAGGGTTTGAGTTTTTTTCTCCATTTTGGGTTAAGCTTTAATTAAATGTGTTGTGCTCTAATGTCATCTTAACATGGACTAAGGTATTACTAATTTATGCCTCTATATGTTGTATGAGTATTTGTTGGGAGAACTTATTTTGACATAAGTTCATAGCTAGAACATGTCTATTGTCATGTACTTCTATTTGTAGGGATCTTAATATGGCTAACAATAAACGTGCAAAGGATGCTAACGATGAGCAACCGAAGAAGAAGAGTAAACACAATAGCAAAAATACAAATATTGTAGCAAACGAACTTAGTAGTCGCAAAGTTGCTCAAGAGCATTGCCGGATTGTTCAAAGGCGTGGGATAACCATATTAAGACACCAATGAGTTTTGATCGTCATGGTGTAGCTATATCGGATGAGAGGGCGTTGTGGTCAAGTTGGTGTGGTTGCAAAGGTAGAACAAGAGTGGACATAAAATTAATTTCGTGGAAGGAACTCGACCAAGATAAAAGGGACAAGTTATATGAAGAGTGTAAGGTACATCTTTACCAAAACCTTTACTTCATTATCAATTTGTACTATGTTTTTTTATTGCACCATTTTTTAACGCAATCAATGTTATTGATACAAGCAACCCTTTGAGATTGATGCATCGGATGAGGAAGCCGTGAAAAAAATTGCTTTGAACATAGTGTCCAAGGCTAGCCGAGACTTCAAGTATAGATTGGCCAAGGAGTACATATACGAGGGAGGGAAAAGAGTTGGTCAACATCCTCGAGTCAAATACAATGGTATTCTCGAATCAAGTTGGGAAACTTTCAAGCAAAGGACTCTTGATCATGAAGCGGATGTTAGTCTATAACTTTTGTTATGTGTGCCTTCATTTCATTTTTAACTTATACTAACACAATCATGTTTATTGTAGGGTACCCGATATGTGAAAATCAAAAGTGCAAAGGCAAATAAACTCTATCATACTATGAGTAGGTCGGGGTATATAGGGGTGGGAAAGAAGATATCTAAAGAGAGATGCGAAGTGGACACAACAAAATTGGTTGAGGGAGGGATGACCCTAGAAGAGGCCCTCGAGAAGGTGGTACCATTGAAACATGATGACATTCCACGCCATGAATTGTTTGTTAGAGGAAGGATGAAGGACGGTGGAAATTACTCAACGACCGAAGTTGAACAAGTTGCAAAAAAAGTGGTAATAATGTTTTATTTTGTTCATTCACTTTATTTGTATTTAATATATGTGTTGTGATTATATCCAAATAATGAATAATATCTCTATAGGATGAAATTGTGGTTCAAGAAAAAGAAGGTCTATTTGCACCCGTAGGTAAGTGTGATATATTGGCTAAAGCAATTGGTAAAGATCATCCCGGGAGGGCAAGGGGGGTAGGTCGCCACTTGAGTCAACGAGATGCTTTTGGCATTAAGCGAAGTAACGGAAATTCCAAGCCATCGGAACTATATTTAGCCAAGAAGACGATCCTCTTGCAAAACGAATCAATGGAGAAGCAAAGAATTGAGATTGAGGATATGCGAAACGAGCTACGAGGAATGGCTCAACAAATTGGTTACGTCCATCCACCCAAAGAGTGTGTCGTTGTTGGTGAGCGACGTCCATCGTCAAGGGGATCACATCATTCTCCAATAAACGAAGAACTTGAGGTAATCAATGGAAATGAGGACTTGGAGCCAAAGCAACGGTACGTTGAAAAAGCAAAAGAAATCACTTCCAAGCCAACCCCCATTAAGGTAATCCCTACACTAACAATGTCAATTTATTTAATCTTACGTGAGTATTGACTTTGAATTTTAAATTTCATTAGATTTTGACATACAAGCTCTTCATTGATGTTGGTGATAACGAACCCCCAAAACATGTTGCTAATGGAACTTTTGATGAGGGAATGCGCACACACCATTTACTTGCCATTCCCGTAGGATTTGGTAAAGTTGGGATAGGTAGGGCGATAGACAAAATGGCACTTTTACCAATGCCCGAAGGGGACATCGTTAGGGTAGGGCAAGCGGTGAGCCGGTTTGTTATTTGGCCGCGTTGGTTGATAGTTGATGGAAATTGTAGTGACATACCGGTTAGGAAAAAACCTTCCGAGTTGAAGAAACCAACAATAGCTAAAAAATACCCATCCTCTTTTGACGCAAAGCAAACACTTGAATTGTTGAGGTCACTCCCTATGTTCGTTAGAACATTACATGAGTACTTGGATCACAAAGACATAAATATGATATGTCAATTTTCGGGTAACGAGCAAGTGTTCGGAGTGAGGAGGGACTTGAAGGTTCCTTTGCAAGATTTCAAAGATTTTTGGCATATGTTGGATTTGGACTCCACTATACTATCACTACATCAAATGTAAGTTTCCTCATATTCATTTTGCATGATATTATTTTTACCTTTAAATCCCGTACTAATTTTTTACAATTACACTATTAGCTATATGCATCACAAGTCTTTGCAAAAGAAAAAAGATTGGATAGGTTTCTTTTGTCCCCAATCCATGACTATATTTCAAGGCAAGGCACCAACAAGCCAACGTGCTTATCTTACCAATTTACTTCGTATGAAAACCAAGAAGATATTCATAGGCCCCTACCTAGAAGGGTAATCATCTTTCTATATACTTCCGGGTTGATAACTTATGTTATTGTCTTATTTAAAACCTAATAATGTTGTCAATTTTGTACTAGTGGCCATTGGCGTTTTGTTGCTATGTTACCCGAGGAAAAGCGAGTTTATTGGATTGATTCTCTAAACTTTCCACCAACCAAAGCCTTCGCCGATCTTGTCGAGGTGGTTATGCATGAGGTTAATGATAATACCCTTCAATCTTTTGAACTCATACAAATAACGGTAAGCAATTTCATTTGTGTTGCTTTTAATGTTTTAGACATAATTTCATTGTCTAACTACCGTTTTGGATTTTCAACTCAACAAAGTACAAGAGACAACGATCTACTTGGGAATGTGGCTACTACACATTCATATTTACCGACAAGTGTGTTGATTCTCTAACGTTGGACAATCTTGATCTCCGTCAAGTAGGCTCATTTTCTTCATCATCTAGTTTTTTCATCTCTCATTAAACTTTGGAATATAACTTGACATCGATTTTTTAATTTCCTTATTATATCACAAAAATGTAGATTTTTGAAGATGACCAAACTCCCTACACTATGGCCGAATTGAATGATGCAAGAAATAAGTTCGCACGCCACCTTATATTGGTTCGTGGTCGGGTAATATCATCCCCGTTTCTCCTAGCATAGATTTAGGTTAAATGATAATTTAGTTGTGTTGTTCTGCTATCATAGACTAGTTTAATGTTACATGTGGTTTGGATTTTATCTATTAGTGTAGCTTTTGGTTGTCTGGGCAGATGTAACTTTCGAAAGCGCAATATTAGAATTATCCGTTTCGAACTCGAAAATATTGGAATTATAGTTTTCGATATCGCCTGTGCATATGACAGACAACACTTTCGATATCGTCACCATATTCGGGCATTGCAGCAGGGGTTGAGCCGAATTTTACTGTCGGTATCGCGTATATTATTCGTTCCCTTTCTAACCTTAACGATATCGCACGAACATTATAACCGACATAATATTCGATAGCGCAAACATCACATAACTCATACGATATCGAGATGTGTCTCTGGTCTTGTGACAGAGCTTCAGCCGAATTTGCTTGCGATATCAGCCGCTCGTCGTTAGGATTTTAATCAATTCGATTACGTTGGATTAAAACACATGTTGCGATATCGAAAGCATGTAGTGAATTCCATGGATCTTCAAAGCTTATTACGATATCGAAGAGGTTCGTACATATATTCGATATCGCCACAAGTTTATTTGAGTTTTGGTTCATATAGTAATTAATCGATATCGAATTACGGTTTATGGACTTTCGAATACGACAAGTCATGTTTTTAGATTTCAAATTTCAATTACATTATCGATATCGAATATATATTTCAGATACACTCGATATCGAAACTGCAGTCGTTCATTGTAGGCTGTCGAACTCGAATGTATACTACACTGACATCCCAATACCATCGATATCGTACGCATGTATCTAAACACCCAGGTGGCTGTGATACTTTCGATATCGAAGTATGGTGCATGGAGTTTCGAATACGACAAGTCATGTTCTTAGATTTCAAATTTCAATTCTAGTTTCGATATCGAATATATATTTCAGATATACTCGATATCGAAACCCCAGTATTATATTTTAGGCTGTCGAACTCGAATGTATACTAAACTCAGCTCTCAATACCATCGATATCGTACGCATATGTCTAAACACCCCGATGGCTATGATACATGCGATATCGAAAGTATTTGACCGAACGTAGTTTGCGAGTTCGAAAGTACGTAAACAACCACGGCGGTTCATGGAACCGCCTTAAATTATTTCCGTTTTACGGCACGGCCACAGAAGGCGGTTCCATTGTGCCTTCTCTGGTACGTTGGAACCGCCTTTAAACCTCTCTCCCTCCACTAGTGATCATTTGAATATCTTGTCTTGAATTGTATATGAATGTTGTTAATCTTGCTAAATTTGTCATGGGCTTTGTGTTTTGAATCAATTGCATGCCTCATAGTTTGGGTAATGGTAGTTTAAACCCTAGTTCTAGTTTAATTTAGAGATTAGGTTAATTAGAAGTGATTGGGTGATGACAAACCTTTTTGCTTGTTAGTCATAGAGTAGTTTAGCCTAGTTGGTAGAGTAATTGGTAAAATTTTATTTTTTTTTTCGCGGGCCGCGAGGCCCGATTCGCAGCCCGCGAGACCCAAGTCGCGATCGAAATGTATGTTATCATCATCTTACCAATTACCCTAGATATACTCTTATTTTGTAGCATTTGAGAGCTGTTTTAGATAGTATTTTGTATAGTTATATTAGACTTTTAGACCAAATCATTCATAGTGGTTTGAAATTGAAGACGTGCATTTCGATCTTGAATTGCACTTGCGATGGATTTGAGTGATTTGAAGACCTTCTATGACCGTCCTGAAGGAATTAAATACATTGAAGAACCGGTCGTAGAAGTGGCGTGAAGGCACACTCTCGCGGGCCGCGAACCCTAGGTCGCGAACCGCGAGAACGTGTGTTGCTGTTTTGAAGATGCCGAATTTCGCGCGGTCCGCGAAACTTCGGTCGCGAGCCGCGAGGACGAGGACCAGACGCAAGGACGAACCCCAGACGCGCGATCCGCGGAGTTTCGGTCGCGGCTCGCGAAGCTCAGACGCGCGGTCCGCGAAACCTCGGTCGCGGACCGCGGAAGCCACGGACGCGCGGGCCGCGAATCCTCGGCCGCGAGCCGCGAGAACCAGGCTCGCGGTCCGCGAAGGAAACCGCGCGGCCCGCGAAAAACTCCTGCAACTTGGCTTTTGTTTGCTTTAATTTTAATTATTTTGGACTATAAATAGGACTTATCCTCATTGTTTGAGGGATCGAATTTTACAGAGCCTAGGACTCTTTTCTTCATTTTTCTCTTCACTTTGAGCTTTGAATTCACTATGGTTTGTTGCATTAATTATGGTTTTGATTATATAACTATGGTAGTAGGCTAAACCTCTTCTTGGATATATGTGATTGGACTTCTTGTTATGGATTGAGAACATGATTCATGAAGCTTAGGAATGGTGATTTGCTATTGAATGATCATAATTTATATGTGTATTTGATGCTTGAAATGATTAGGAATGATTTCCTAGTGATAGATATGTGTTGGATATGTGTTAGATATTGCTTTTCCATGGTTAGAATGTTATCATTCTTCCTATGTATGAGTAGTAAATTAGGAATTGAATGCATGTTGTTATCAATTGTATTTGTTCTTAAGATCATTCATTAGCATTATACCTATGTTAAGTTTGTTATCAAAGTGCATGGGTAGGGTTGAGAAACATCTAATTTGAATTAATATTGATTCAATTGAACTAGTTGTTATCATCTAGTAAAGTTGTCAATTGAAGTTGTGAAGATGCTTTCATTTTCATAGCTATGGTTAAAGATAGTTCTCACTAGTCTTCACCATTCTCAAGGCATCATGATAAAGTTTGAGGAAAATCTCATAATAAGAAGTCACCAATCTCATATGTCCAAGTTTCTTATTCCCTTAGTTAAATCTTTAGTTAGAGTACTCTTATGGTAAAGTAGTTGTAATCCTAAAGTTCTAGTAGTTTTACCTAGTAGTGTCTTAAACAAAACTCAACTCAAAACCCCCCCTTTGTTTACATTGCTTTTATATATGTATATATATATATGCTACAAGATATACATAGAAATAACCTTTTCCCTGTGGAACGAACCTTACTTGCCATTGTACACTTAATAGTGTGGAAAGGTAGTAAGCAAGTATAAATTGTATATTTGAGAGGTACGGCGACGACCTCCCACTTAGCCTACAACAATCATTCTAATTCAACATTACATAAACATAGAATCAAAGGGAAGAAAAATGGAAGAAATGGAAGAAAAGATGAGGAAATTGGGGTTTTGGATTGGGGAACTCGTCCCAAAAAGATGAGGAATAATGGAGTATTTATAGCCTCAAAATTCAGCTCAAGGAGGCAAGTGGGTTGAAGTTTAGCGACGCTTTATTTGGTCGATGTTCATCACAGCGACACTTCTGGGCAGCTGGTGACACTTCTGGGCAGCTAGTGACGCTTCTGGGCAGCAGCGACACTTTCTTCATCTCCAGTGACACTTCCTTCAAGCTCCAGTGACACTTGCTTCATCTCCAAGTGACACTTTTCTGGGCTTGAGCGACACTTTTCTGGGCAGCTTCTATCACCTTCAACAAGGTTGTCTTCTCGCCACTTCTATGACCAATTCTTTAAGTTCCGAGCATCAAATCATCAACTCTATAGCATAGTCATAAAAGATCTTCAAGAATATCAATCCAAATACTCCAAAATATGTACATTATCATAGAATCTTGCAATTACGAATCTAATGTACAATGAGCTATTTAATACCAAAAGTTGCTCAAAAACAAGTCTTAAAATGTGCTAAAACTAGGGTATAAATAGGGCTCATCAGAGACTGTCGCTCGAAAACATCGAGAAGCATTGGAGCGATGCGCTCAACTGGAAGAGAAGTTGCGTGATTTACATGCTCGGTACGAAGGTTTGCGGGCTGGGTCATCGAGTAGTGGTGCTACTGCCACTGTACGTCATGAAGTCGTCCTGAAGGACGGTTCATTTTTTCATCGTGTCGAGGATAAGGCTGCCGAACATATCCTCGATATGGAGGATGACATGATGGCTCTGAAACAGGAGATACAGCAGCTTAAGGCAGACGCTGAGGCTTACGAAAGGACTTGTGCTATTATGCGGCTCCTGCTCAATCAGATTGGGACCGGGCCTATTGTCGATCTTCGGGACTATTATCAAAACCAGTTGGAGAACCTAACCACCATTAGGTATACGCAAGACCATCCTGCGGTAATCTATATGCGGAATGAGCTGGCTCGTCTTAAAGATAGTGATCCCGAACGTGCCCGCGCTCGTCGTCATCAGGAATTTACTCGCGGTCGAACGAATGTTCTTCCAAGCAGTCGGCGTGGGGCCTCCTCTCATAGCGCTCGTGGTGCGTCTAGGAAGCCGTTCGTTGGTAGGGGTAGTACACGTTAAGTTAGTAGAATAAGACGTGTTTGCCTTTATAGGTTTTTATTTATATATTGAGACACCCTTTGTTGGGTCACGCTGTCTGTTGCAGCTTGTTTTTGGCACAAGTCCTGTTGACATGATTGTCGTGACTTGGTTTTGTTCGATTTATTTGCGTTCGTTTGATTTACAAGTCTTGCTGACGTAATTGTCATGACTTGGTTTTTGTGTTTCGTTTTTGTGTTTTATGTTTGGTACAAGTCTTGTTGACATCAGATGTCGTGACTTGGTCTGTGCATATAGAACTTGAGTAGCGTTCGTTGTTAGAAGAGATTTGTGCCGACGAATTGGCGTTTTCTTTATATATCTACAAAAAAGCGAAAAATCGCTTAACAAATGTCGCCATTGATCATATCAAGGCTCCTACACAAATGATTTCCCTATTTCTAGGCGTAGTATTGCCTTAGGTTAGAAACATGCCAGGTGTTCGGTATAGTGGTTCCGTCCAATCTTTCCAGTTTGTATGAGTTGGACTGGTTTGCTTCGACGATTCTATATGGTCCTTCCCACTTAGGAGCCAGTTTTCCTGTTTTTTCCACCAAACTGGCTTCGTTCTTCCTTAGCACCAAGCTGTTCACCTTGAATCGTACTTCCCTTGCTCTTGCGTTGTAAGCCTTCGCCATTTGTTCCTTATATTTCGCTTCACGGAGGTGTGCCTGTTCCCGCCGTTCTTCCAGAAGGTCTAAATTTCCCTTGATTGCCTCGTCGCTGGCTGATTTGTCGAAATTCTGGACTCTTTCGCTTAGTACTCCTACCTCAATAGGTATTAAAGCTTCTTGGCCGAAAACCAAACTATAGGGAGTTTCTCCATGTGGCGTCCGCGGCGTTGTTCTATATGCCTATAATACTTCTAGTAGTTCTTCTACCCATCCTGTGAGTTTCCCGCAAAGCCGTTTCTGAATACCTTGCAACAAAGTTCTGTTGGTAACTTCCACCTGCCCGTTCGCCTGTGGGTGTGCGACTGTAGTGAATTTCTGTGAAATCTTCTTCGATGCGCACCATTCCTTGAAAGAGGTACTCGTAAATTGTGTACCGTTGTCCGAAACGATTGTTCTGGGTAGGCCGAAATGGCAGACTATGTTCTGCCAAACGAACGCTATAGTTGCGTTCGTTGTGATTTTTGGAATAGCTTTCGCTTCGACCCATTTGGTGAAGTAATCGACCATGACTATAAGGAACTTTGCATTCCCTGTTCCTCTTGGAAATGGACCGACGAAGTCAATTCCCCATTTTTCGAACGGCCATGCTCCATGGATGCTGATTAACCTGTTTTTTGGAAAATGACTTTCATTTGCATTGATTTGACGGGAACGGCATCGTTGGACGTATGCATTCGTATCAGCGAACACTTTGGGCCAGTAGTATCCTGAGCGTATGATTCTCTTAGCGAGAGTACTTGCTCCTTGATGGGATCCGCAACATCCATCATGCATGTCTTTTACAATCTGTAGCGCTTCGTTTGGGGTAACGCAGCGCAGCCAAGGCACCAAGTGGCCTTTTTTGTATAAGATTCCACCTTCTATTTGATACATGCATGCCTTTCTTTGTATGGCCCTAGCTTCATTTATATCTTCTGGAAGCGTTCCGTGTTCGAGAAAAGAACGGATAGGTGTCATCCAAGTAGGCTCTTCGATAGCTGTTGTTGCCACTGTGACGATAGTTGTGCTTCTAACTGGTACTACGTCGATAAGTACGTCTGTGGATCTATGCAGGTCGCTAAATTTGCTGTTCGATAGCCTACTCAAAGCGTCTGCTTTTTGATTTTCTTCCCGGGGGATTTTAACAAACTTGATGTATTCGAACGACGGTATAAGCTACTGTACCTTTGTCAAATACTTTGCTAACTGGCTATCTCTTACTTCGAAGTCTCCCAGTATTTGGCTTATTACGATTTGGGAGTCACTGAACACTTTGACGTTCGTGATTTTCATTTTAATGGCAAAGTCTAAGCCACTAATCAATGCCTCATATTCTACTTCGTTATTTGAAAGATGGAAATCGAATCTCAGTGCGTGTTTTAATTCGTCGCTTTCCGGGCTTATCAGCAAAACACCCGCTCCGCACCCTTCTTTGTTCGATGAGCCATCCACATACAAGAGCCACGCTGCGTCTTCACATTTTGCTTTGGTTCTATCTTCAGACGTTTGAGACGTATGGTTTGTTATGTTGTTGTCTAACGAAAACATTTCTGCCATAAAGTCTGCCAAAGCTTGTCCTTTGATAGCCTTCCGAGGTGTGAATTTGATGTCGTGTTCGCTCAACTCAATTGCCCATTTCAGCATCCGCCCTGATGATTCTGGTTTCTGCAGTATCTGCTTGATCGGTTGATCAGTAAGTACTGTTACTGCATGGCTCTGAAAATATGTTCTCAATCTTCGAACCGAATGTACCAGTGCCAAAGTTATTTTCTCGATGGGCTTGTAATTCATTTCAGCTACTGTTAACATCCTGCTTGTGTAGTAAATAGGCTATTGTACCCCGTTGTGTTTTCTTATCAACACCGAACAGATTGATTTGTACGATGCGGCTAAGTACAAGAATAGGGGTTCTCCTGCTAGCGGAATGGACAGCGATGGTAGGTTCTGAATCTCTTGTTTAAGGAGTGCATAAGCCGCTTCACATTCTTCGCCCCATACAAATTTCTTCGCCCCTTTGAGGACATTGAAAAAAGGCATATGTTTGTCTGCCGCTTTTGCCATGAAGCGGTTTAAGGATGCAAGATATCCTGTCAGGATTTGGACACCTTTGATATTTCTAGGTGGCGGTAAATCCAGAATCTCCTTGATTCGTTCTGGATTTGGGCTCAGTCCTTTGGCCGAAACTTGTATCCCTAAGAATCGCCCTGCTCCTACTCCGATAACACATTTCTTCGGATTGAGTTTCATTCCTATGAGGTGGAGTGAAGCGAACGTTTCTTCCAAATCCCGTGGAAAATCTTCCAGCTTTGAACTCTTGATGACCATGTCATCTATGTATACTTCCATGTTTCGTCCGATCTGTGATGCGAACACTCTATCCATTGTTCGTTGGTAGGTTGCCCCTGCGTTTTTTAATCCAAACGGCATTTTAGTGTAGCAGAAGGCTCCTACACTCGTAATGAAAGCTGTTTTTTCTGCATCTAGGTGGTCTATCAGGATTTGGTGATACCCCTTGTACGCATCTAGGAATGCAGGTACCTCATACCCTGCTATTGCATCGACCAGTTTGTCGATCTTAGGTAATGGATAGCAGTCTTTGGGACAGTGTTGATTCAAGTTTGTGTAATCAACGCACATTCTCCATCCAGCATCCGCCTTTCATACCATTACTGGGTTCGCCAGCCATGTCGGATACTGTACCTCCCGCAATATTCCAGCATCGGTTAGTGTTCGAACTTCCTCTTCTATTGCTGCCTGTCTCTCGGCAGCGAACGTTCGCTGCTTCTGTCTGATGGGTCGAACAGCCCTGTCTATGTGTAATTTGTGTGTTGCGATATCCGACTTGACACCTCCCATATCCATTATCGACCATGCGAACACTGACGCATATTTCCGGAGTATGTTCTCGACTCGCACTCTTACCGGGTTAGGCAAGTTTGATCCCACTCTAACCGACGACGATGGGTCACCTTCTATGACTTGGAATGGTTCGGCCTGTTCGCCCAGATCAATGTTGGGTGATACTGCCACTGTATTGACCGAAGGGAGTACTTTCATCTTCGTTGCAGGTTTCATTGCAATCGCCATACATTGCCTCGCTGCTTGTTGATTTCCCCGGACCGAGGCTATACCTGCTGGCGTGGGGAATTTCATAACCAAATGATAGGGTGACCAGATCGCTCTTGCGGAGTTCATCCATGGGCGACCTATGATTGCGTTAAAATGACTTTGTGCTTCCATTACTACAAAATCGCACATGACTGTCACGATTTTGCCTTCTTCTCCTATGGTGACTGGCAATTGAATTTTCCCTAGGGGCATTTCGGATCTTCCCGTGAATCCGACTAGAGCGGATGCCGGTTTGTTAAGATCATCTCTATTGAATCCTAATTTGTCGAAACAATCGATGAAGAGTATGTCAACTGCGCTTCCATCGTCCACGAATACTCTATGTACTGTTGAGTTTCCAATTTTTGCGACGATTACAAGCGGGTCATTGTGTGGAAATGCATTTGGTACCGCGTCTGACTCGTCGAACGTTATGGTCTCTGATACTTTCAAACGTTTTTCAGAAGGTTCTTGTGGCGGCAGGTACCTGGTTCTCTGTTTCCATCCTTTGTTCGAAATGGGTTCTGTCGATCCATGGATGGATAGAATCACTCTATCGGTCGTTTGGTATGAACGGTCCTCTATTTGGTCTACTGCTGCCGCGATTTTTCCCCCGTTTTGAAGGATAGTCGTATCTTGCTTGTTCGCGTGTCCTCCTTCACGTTTGTATTGGGTGAGGTTTCCTTGTCGAAGGTTATCTTCTATTTGCCTTTTGAGGGAAACGCACTCCTCTGTGTCATGACCGTGATCCCTGTGGAACGCACAGTATGTTTCTTTCGAACGCTTGTCTGGTGGTGCTAGCATTGGCCTTGGGTCACTGAAGAGGTCCTTATGTAGTTGCCAAATCTCTTTCCTGGACTTGCTGAGGGGGGTGGTGATGAACACTCTGCCTCCAATCTCCTTAGCTTTCGTTGAGAACACTGTTTTTGGCTTTTTTCCTCCCCATTTTGATTCATCATCGAGGGTTCGTTTATCTCCTTTTTCGTTCTCAATTTTTCGATCGTTTGCTTCTTCTGACCGCACGTATTTCTCAACTAGCTTCTGCAACTCGCGTTCGTTCGATGGCATTTCTTCTAGTAGCTTTTTGTAGAAGTACCCCAGTTTAAGTCCACTCATGAAGGCTCCTAAGAACATCTGGTACGTCAGATTTTTGATACTTAAGCTTTCGATCACCACTTTTGCATGATACGCTCCCACACTGTCGCTGCCTTGTTTGATGTTTACTAAGTCAGCGATGGTGCGCTCGAATTTTTCATTTCTATAAAATCTTCCTAGGAAAATATCTGACAATTGTGCCCATGACCTAATACTTCTTTTCGGTAGGTTTTCGTACCATGTAATAGCTGGGCCAGTCAGGAAAATCGGGAAAGCCTTGCATATCAGCTGTTGTGATACGTTTCTGAAGCGCATGCTGCTTCCATACGAGTGCAAGAAATCTTTTGGATCTGTTGTGCCATCATAAATCTTCACATGTAATGGCAGCTTGAAGTTGTCTGACATTTGCAGATTTTGGATGTTCCAGGAGAGTGGCGAATTGTCGTTATATCCGCCTGCAGCGATGTCCCTCAATTCTTCCTCGTATTGTAACGGTTGCTGGTAATCGTTCGAATGCTGGGACTTATTTTTGCTCGGGATTATTCTCCTGTTCTTGTTACGATCGTCCTTTGTCTTTTTGAACTGTTCGTAAAGCCTTGCCTTCTGGTTTTCCAGAAACTCTTCGAACTCTTTTTGTTCTTTTTGGCGATTAGTTAATGGTGATTCGGCTTCCTCGCCGTAGTTTTCATCCGAATCTTTATCAACATAATCCCTGTCATGGCTGCTCGCCTGAGTCTCTTCTTGGCCATTCACCGGTTCATGTCCTTGGCCATTCATCTGACTACCCTCGTTATCTTTGCCTTGGTTCAGAGTTCGCTCTCTTCCTCTCCGTTCGCTGACGGTTCTCGATGTGGACCTGGTATTGTGGTGGGACTCTCCCCGACCATTTCTGGTGGAAACCATTGGAGAAGAGAAAAAACGATCCCCACAGTCGGCGCCACTGATGTGATTTCCTCTCCTTTACTCCCCTGATGACCACTCAAGAAAGGCCGGAGATAACCTGCAAAAGATTCCCGGCTAAACCCGGGAATGTGCTCCGATGCTAAAGTTAGTTTCTCGTCTTAATGAATCTAGATTCTTTACTTCTGATTGTGTACCTTTTTCATAATGGGTGTGTCTCTTTTTATACTGCTTCCCTTCCGACTTTGGCTCTCCACTAGTACTCCATGTTGCACCATTTGTGGGTGATCGTGCCGCTCTATTCTTGGTGTTGTATTTACTTGGTCTATACTTTATTTGGGCCGCTATTTAGCCATCTCTGTTGACTATGGGCCTTTTGGGCTTGTTGCATTTTACTCTGGGCTTTTGAATATAATGGTACACCATATACAGATAGTGGCATAACATTTATAGAAGCACCCAAATCACACATAGCATGCTCAATATTTTTCTCACCAATACAGCAAGGTAAAGTAAACATACCTGGATCCTTGCATTTAGGCGGTAGATTTTTCTGTATAGCCACAGACACATTCTCGCCCATTAAAACCTTCCCCGAGTTTTTAGGTTTTCCAGCAATAAAATCCTTCACGAACTTTGAGAGTGGAGGAATTTTAATGGCCTGTAGAAAAGGTATATTGATTTCCAGCTTCCTAAAAATTGACATAAAATCCATAGAATCTTGTTCTGGCTTTTTCGGCTTTGCTAATCTTCGAGGGAATGGTGCTGGAACTTTGATGTTTGGGTCATACAAACTCAAGGGTTTATGCGGCACACTTGGCTGGGCAGAAACTTCATCTTTTTCAACCTCATTTTTTTCTACAGGAATGTCTTTCTTGGGCAGTTTGGAATGATTGGCTGTTTCTTCTTTCCCTACATCCTTTGTAGCTTCAGTTTCCAAAGGTTCCCCTATTTGCTTTCCACTCCTCAAAGAAATTTGGTTCACATTTTCCCGCAGATTGTGTTGAGCTTGAGATGGCAGCTTGCCTTGATTACCCTTAAGCTCGTTCACAGTATTTGCTAGTTGAGAAATTTGATGTGCATGCAGGTCCAATTGCACCTTAGTCTGATGTGAATGAGTTTCCAACTGCATCGTATTCTGGTTTGTCATAATTTTCAATTCATCCATTTTAGCTTTCTGGTCCTGAGTAAAAGTACTAATAGTTCCTATCAAATCTCCCATCATGTCCCCAAACGATTTGCCTTGCTTGCCTTGTTGAGGTGGTGGTTGAGCTTGATAAAATCCTCTCTGATTTGGTTGCTTATAATTATAGCTTGTCTACTGAACTGGCTGTTGCAGTTGCTGCTGCATTTGATTATTATTGCCACCCCACCTTAAATTAGGGTGATCTCTCCATCCTTGATAATTTCCAGCCACATTAGCTTGAGCTATTGGGTCTTCAGGAGACAATGCACATTCATCTGTAAAGTGCCCTGTATTTCTACATATTCCACATGTTCCCCTGCTATCAACTTTTGAACCGACATACATCATCTTTTGCATCATCTTATCCATCATCTTTTCATCCCAATCCATGCTTCTAGCTTCTGAAACTTTTTTAGCTGATCGTGATGAAAGGTCAACATATCCTTTCGCAGTCTCGAGAACATTCTTCAATAGTTGTCTAACTTGGGTAGCTGTACACCTCAAAAATGGAGTGTCGGGAGAATCAAACAATTTCTTATCTTCTGGAGTTAACCCATTATAAAAACACTTCAGCAACTCTCCCTCTGTTATCTTATGGTTAGGACAACTATCCACTAACTTTCTGAACCTGGCATGGTACTCGTTTATGGTCTCGTCATACTCCTGAAGAATAGACCTGATTTGAGTCCGGATAGTATCTGTCCTTGCGTCTGAGAAAAAGTGCTGGAGAAACTCCTTCCTCAAAGCCGCCCAAGTGCCAATGGAATTTGGCTCTAAAGTTCGGAACCATACATTGGCTGCATCAGATAAAGCAAAAGGGAATACAACAAGCCTAAAATTCTCCTCCGTAATGGTTGTAGGACGCTTCTGAACCTTACATATCTGTATAAACTCATGGAGAAAATTGTTTGGGTCTTCCCGTGCCTTCCCGTAGAATTTAGGTAAGACATTCAACAGGCTAAGTTTAATTTCAAGGTTGTTTCCTCCTTCAGGTACCACAATCGGAGAAGGGGGATCACTATCATCATAGTCATATAAGTCTCTAATTGCCGTCATTTCAGACCGCTCTTCACTCACTTGTGTTTGTTTGGCCAAGCTTAATAACCTCTTAAGTGTTCGCTCCGGTTCAGGATCGTAGGGAACGATGGCAGTACAAGAGGACCTAGTCATACACAACACAAAACGTAACCGAGATCAATAAGAACAAGAAAATAAAATAATTAAAACTGCTCCCCGGCAGCGGTGCCAATTTGGTGGGCGTCGAATACCACCAAAATATTCCTACAATGCTAAGAATATTAGATAATAAAGCAGCAAGTAGGGTCGAACCCACAGAGAACAGATTAATAATTTTATATTCCTAAAGATCAATTTTGGTGTCTAGTCACCACACTTTTTACGTGAAGATTGAGATTAACTACTGATTATTATATAATTAACTACGAAAGTAAACAAAGAGATTAACTAAATGCGAGAAGAGTCGAAAAGATCAAGTTATGAAGAAATCCGACTCAAATAAATCCACACTAGTCATATGTTCTGATCATTGATGCAAAGATTTAATTAACAACTATGAACCAACCAATTATAGGGTACCGTGAATGCAGCGAACATACCCCAATTCATACTTAATTTATCGATAGCTAGCAAGAGACGCTTAAACTAACTATTTCTCTTATCAAATCAAACCTAGTTGGAAACGCCAGTTCTAAGTTGTCTGATAGCATTAAGATCTGATTAAGGAACCCGATTTAGACGAATTAACCAAGAACGCAAGTATTAACTTATCTACTAGTTTATTCTCACTATCTAAACGATAGCTTTACCACTAATTAGCCCTTTCCAACAATTACGGATTGGTGGTTCTAATTGGCTGTAACCCTATTTAATCTAAGTTGCGCAGGCTTAAATTAATCAGATATAACAGGATACACAGAGAATAAACCAAAATTCACAGCAATTAATTTTCATGCACAATTAGATCTCACAGAATTTCATGACTAGTGCTTCATCATTCTTACCGAATTATAGAATTAGTTACTCATATTACGATGAACACAAACAAAACAATTAAAAGAAAACATAATGAAGAGAATAGAGATGAAAAGAATAAACCCGAAATCTTGATGAATAAAACTCCAAGTCTCCTTCGTGTCTCTACGATTCTGTAAAATAAAACTGACAAAGACTAAATAAGTCCGCCCCATGCGTCCATATTTATCCTTTGTCCCCAATTTCCCAAAATAACAGAATCCTAATAAGAATTGTTTTCTGCCCAAATAAATAAATAAAGGAAAATAATAATCTTCCTTATGCGTCCAAAAACACACGCACACAAATTCTAATCCTTTCAGAATTGCAGTCTCTTTCTGGAGTCTTCAAAATAACCAAAGAATTAAGCTTTTCTGGGCTAAAATAAATTATAGCCCAATAGCATTAAAAACTCTTATTATTCTTTGGCCCCTTCAATTTCTTCCTTCTTGCTCCTTGCCTCTTCAATGCCGGAATAATTGAATAATGATGATCTATTATCTCCGTTGGAGCACACTACCTCATTAAAAACCCGTAGGAAAAAAGAGTATAGTGTCTAGCTCCTCTCCGTGAGCTCGAAATCCTCCATTTATGCTTCATTTGCTCCAAAATCCAGCAAATCATCTCTCGATCTCCTTCATCCATAATCCGATGAATATCTGCACAAAACACACCTAAACGTGCACATCAAGTGGGAAATAATAATATAAAATCACATAAAATAGATGTATAAATACATCTCATCAGATTTCAATGCACTGCTCAATTTTGAGGACAAAATGGGAGGAAATGATGTCACACAAGATGAATTGGATGATTTCCAGGAGATGGTTGCCAAGATGGAGCTGAAGGAATTGAGGACTATAAGACCATCTTTCACCTGGAGTAATAGGAGAAGAATGGACCAGAGAATCTATAGCAAAATAGATAGGGCTCTGGTAAATGAAAAGTGGATTGAAGCAATGGTGGATTCTGTTTGTAAAGTGAAGATGAATGGAGTTTCTGATCATTTCCCATTACTTATACAGATTCATCCAGTTAAGAAAAAACCCCCAAGTCCCTCTAAGTTCTTCAATATGTGGACAGGCTCAGCACTTTTCTTGGGGACAGTGCAAGCAGTGTGGAGATCAAGTAAGGTGGGGAATTTACAGGAGCTTTTCTCCATGTTAAGAATGTTGGAATGGCCTTTATCTCAACTCAATAGGAGGGAGTTCTCTGATATAGGTAAGCAAGTGATGTTAGCCAAGAGGGAGTGGGAGGAAGCAATGCTTAAGTTGTCACAGAACCCAAAAGATCACATGGTGATGGAACATGAGCATTTTGCAAGACAAGAAGCTGATAGATTATTAAAAGCTGAATTGAAATGGTTAAAACAAAGGGCTAAGATTTCGTGGTTGAAGGACGGTGACAGGCCTACCAAGCTCTTCTATGCAGCTATGAAGACAAGACAATACACCAACCAGATTATTTGTTTGCAACATGAGGGGCAATTGATTCAAGGGAGGCAACAGATAGAGGCACATTTGGTTGATCATTTCAGGAGTCAATTTGGAAGATGTATAGAACCAACTTTCTCTCTGGATCAGAGCCTAGTTCAAGAGGGAAGTGCTAGGGCTTGGGGAACAAGCAAGTCTTATACAGCCTGTCTCTGAAATGGAGGTGTACAATGTTATGAAGAGCATTAAATCCAGTAAGAGTCCAGGGCAGGATGGATATACTAGTCACTTCTTCAAGCATCTGTGAGGTTTCATTGGAAAGGATGTCACCAAAGCTGTGCAGGGATTCTTTGAGGGAGATACTATTCCTAAGGATTTCAGCAGGGCTGGCATCACTTTGATTCCTAAGATTCCTAACCTCCAGAGTGCTAGTGACTATAGGCCAATTGCATGTTGCTCAGTGGTGTACAAAACAGTTACAAAAATACTGTGTACTAGGATTGAGAGGGTGCTTCCAAAGTTGATCAGCAATAACCAGGGAGCTTTTGTTAAAGGCAGGAGCATAGCTCACAACATACTTCTCACTCAAGAGTTGCTTCACAAATACACCACCAATACTATGAGGGATAGTTGCTTAATTAAGGTGGACATCTCCAAGGCTTTTGACAGTGTTAGCTGGAGTTTTCTATTCAAATGGCTGGAGCTGCTGAAATTTCCAGGTATGGTGCTTAACTGGATCAAAAAATGTGTGACCACATCTTCATTTTGCTTATCTGTAAATGGGAATTTCACAAAGTCTTTTGAGGGGAAAAGGGGTGTAAAGCAGGGAGATCCTTTATCTCCACTACTTTTTGTTCTTTGTATGGAATACTTAAGCAGATTATTAAAGAAATGCTACCAGGAGAAAATTATAGAATACCATCAGAGGTGTGGTAAATGTAGAATTCATAGCTTGTTGTTTGCTGATGATCTGTTGATATTTTGTGGAGCTTCTAGAAAGGAGTTAAAATGGTGCTAGCAACTTTTCATGGTGTAACAGGACTGGCCATTAATGAGAAAAAGTCTTCAATCTATTTCTCAATTATGGCAGAATCAGATAAGTTGATGATGGCTGATATCTTAAAGATGACAATAGGGGAGTTTCCTGTGCACTATCTTGGTCTTCCTCTATCACATAAGAGATGGAACAAGGCTGATTGTGAAAAATTATTAGACAAGATGACATCTAAGTTGAAGACTTGGAGCTCTAGAAACTTAAGTTATGCAGGAAGAGTCCAAGTGGTGAATACAGTCCTACTAAGCATTGGTAGCTACTGGATCAGTGTTTTTCAAATACCTGAAGGGGTTCATAAAGCCATAGTAGAGATGTGTAGAAACTATCTTTGGGATAGGGAAAAGGGTGAGAGAGGTTTCACTGCAGTGGGGTGGTCCTCTTTGTGCATAGCTAAAAGTGCAGGTGGATGGGGAATTCGAGATTCATCTGTTTGGAACAGAGCAGCTATGTGTAAACTGCTCTGGGATGTGCACAGTAAATCAGACATTCTCTGGATCCAGTGGTTGCAAGCCTACTACATGAATGACAAGCAGTTGATTAATTGTAGAGCTTTGATAGGTCCTAGATATACTCTTATTTTATAGCATTTGAGAGCTGTTTTAGATAGTATTTTGTATATTTATATTAGACTTTTGGACCGAATCATTCATAGTGGTTTGAAATTGAAGACGTGCATTTCGATCTTGAATTGCACTTGCGATGGATTTGAGTGATTTGAAGACCTTCTATGACCGTCCTGACCGCGATTGATACATTGAAGAACCGGTCGTAGAAGTGGCGTGAAGGCACACTCTCGCGAACCGCGAACCCTAGATCGCGAACCGCGAGGGTGTGTGTTGCTGTTTTGAAGATGCCAAGTTTCGCGCGGTCCGCGAAACTTCGGTCGCGAGCCGCGAAGACGAGGACCAGACGCAAGGAGGTGCCCCAGACGCGCGATCTGCGGAGCTTCGGCCGCGGCTCGCGAGGATCAGACGCGCGGTCCGCGAAACCTCGGTCGCGGCTCGCGAGGATCAAACCGCGCGGCCCGCGAAAACATCCTGCAACTTGGCTTTTATTTGGCTTTAATTTTAATTGTTTTAGGGTATAAATAAAACTTATCCTCATTGTTTGAGGGATCGAATTTTTACAGAGTTGAACTCTTTTCCTTCATTTTTCTCTTTGATTTTGAGCTTTGAATTCACTATGGTTTGTTGTATTGATTATGGTTTTGATTATATAACTATGGTAGTAGGCTAAATCTCTTCTTGGATATATGTGATTGGACTTCTTGTTATGGATTGAGAACATGATTCATGAAGCTTAGGAATGGTGATTTGCTATTGAATGATCATAATCTATATGTGTATTTGATGCTTGAAATGATTAGGAATGATTTCCTAGTGATAGATATGTGTTGGATATGTGTTAGATATTGCTTTTCCATGGTTAGAATGTTATCATTCTTCCTATGTATGAGTAGTAAATTAGGAATTGAATGCATGTTGTTATCAATTGTATTTGTTCTTAAGATCATTCATTAGCATTATACCTATGTTAAGTTTGTTATCAAAGTGCATGGGTAGGGTTGAGAAATGTCTAATTTGAATTTATATTGATTCAATTGAACTAGTTGTTATCATCTAGTAAGATTGTCAATTGAAGTTGTGAAGATGCTTTCATTTGCATAGCTTTGGTTAAAGATAGTTCTCACTAATGTTCACCATTCTCAAGGCATCATGATAAAGTTTGAGGAAAATCCTATAATAAGAAGTCACCAATCTCATATGTCCAAGTTTCTCATTCTCTTAGTTAAATCTCTAGTTAGAATAATCTTATGGTAAAGTAGTTGTAATCCTAAAGTTCTAGTAGTTTTATTTAGTAGTGTCTTAAACAAAAACTCAACTCAAACCCCCCCCCTTTTGTTTACATTGCTTTTATATATGTATATATATATATATATGCTACAAGATATACATAAAAATAACCTTCTCCCTGTGGAACGAACCTTACTTGCCATTGTACACTTAATAGTGTGGAAAGGTAGTAAGCGAGTATAAATTGTATATTTGAGAGGTACGGCGACGACCTCCCAAGCTTCCAACTATCACAGTTGGAGCTGGAAAACTTTGATGCAGATAAAGAATGGATGGTTTCACGGGCTTCCTGGTTGTGTCAACCAAGGAGGACATTTCAGTACTAGGAGAGCTTATGACATGTTAAAGGATCAGAGGGAGAAGGATCCAGGAGCAAAGTTGATATGGCATTCCAAGTTGCTGCCCAGACATATAATCTTTTTGTTGATGCTACTCCACTCTAGATTGGCAACTGTTAATAGATTGCAAGGCTTCAAGATTTTGGGGCCTCAACCAAAATGTTGTCTTTGCCAGCTAGCTGATGAAACTGCTGATCATTTGTTTATTAAATGTGCTTATGTAACACAGATTGCAGGCTTGCTTGGCTTGTCTGCTGTTCGAAGCTTGAGGTCCTTGAAGAAGTACTTGGAAATGGTGAAAAGAAGGAAACAATGGAGGAAACTGGTTTTATATACAACTTTGTTATATGAAGTGTGGGGTGAGAGGAATAGACGAATTTTTGAAGGAATGAAATTGGTGGTGGATCAAATGGTGGCAAGGATCATAGCTGAGTGTTCTTGTAGAAACTAGTTTATCCTACAAGTTTGTATGTGTATTTTTTCTGTTTGGATTGTGGTTAGGCTTAGAGTGATGGCCTGAAATAGATGTATTTGGTATTTGATGATTATTAATGATACAAGCTTTTCCTTCAAAAAAAAATATTTCTATAGAAAGACCATTGCTCATTTGACCCATCAGTAATGCCTTTTGTCCTTGAAAATCCTCAATTGTGAGGGTTGGGTAAGGAATATCATCCTCACTAAGCCACAAATCTGATAGAAATCCCAACCCTGTCCAATTTGAGTTCCAGAAATTGGAGTGACCATTTCCAACCACAATTCTGGAATTATTTTCTGCAAATGTAGTGATGGATTTCACTCTTTTCCATGGATCAGATGTTCTGTTGGAGTTGGATAAAGACCATAAATCTGGACCAAAGTGTTTCTCCCATTTGTAATTTCCAGTAAAGTTTAAGGGAGAAACTATCAATGACTGCATGAAAGCATCTAAATCCCAGTCCATTTTGGTTAACTGGAAAACACAGTTCAGACCATGTTCTCCACTGCCTTTTGGGAGTATTATTCTCATTTATGTCCCACAAGAAATTAGCACAGATGTCTTCCATACATTCAATAGTGTGTTTGGTTGGTGTCATAACATACCATGTATGCTGGGGAATAGATGCCAAAACATGCTTGATGAGAATAATTCTCCTAGCCATGTTTAACCATTTATTAATCCACTTGAGCACTTTGTCATTCAGTTTCTCAATTAAAGGCTGGAAATAGATGTTCAATTTCTTGCCTTTAAATATTGGGACACCTAAATATTGGAATGGAAAAGCTCCCTGAGACATTGATGTAATGTTTTTAATCATTTCGATTCTCAGAGAGCTAGTCTTTTTCCCCACATAAAATGCACTCTTGTTGAAATTAACTAATTGACCAGATGCAGACTGATAATGCTCTAGGAAAGTGACAAGGTTGGATAAATATTTCTTTGTTTCCTGGATGAAGATGACTGGTCATCTGCATAAGATAGATGTGAGCCATTAACTGCTCCCAAAGGCAACTTGAATCTATCTATCCAACCTAACTGAAACATGTGTTTGAGACCCCTGTTTAAAAGCTCAGTCAAAAAATTGAATAACACTGGAGATAGGGGATCACCCTGCTTGAGTCCTCTAGATGGTTTAAAAAAACCATATGGAGTTCCATTGATCAGCACAGAAAACCATGCTGAACTGATATTTCTTAAAATGACAGCAACAATATGTCCATGAAAACCATATTTAAGTAAAAGTGAGTTCAGCATTGGCCAAGAGACTCTATCAAAGGCCTTTGACATATCTAGTTTTAAAATTGTGTTAAGACTTTGACCTGGTTTGTCAAGTAACCTTACTAGTTCCTGCATGATAAGTATGTTGTCAGAAATCTCTCTCCCTTCCATAAAAGCAGATTGTTCCTCTGAAATGCATTTACCAACTATGTTTCAATCTATCAGATAAAAGTTTGAAGCAGATTTTATTTGAAAATTTTGATAGACTGATGGGCCTATACTCAGAGAAGCTGGTTGGGGTTTGAACCTTGGGAATAAGTGTAATCAAAGTGCTTGAAAAGGCTTTAGGCATTGGGATACCACATAAGAATTCTCTAACTGCAGAGAGTATATCCTCCTTTATGATTTCCCATGTGACCCTATAAAACTTTCCATTAAATCCATCTGGGCCTGATGCACTGTATTCTCCAAGATTAAAAACAACACTTTTAAGTTCTTCCATCACTACAGGTTTGAGGAGAGAAATGTTATCTTCCTCAGTAATAGTGCTTGGAATATAGCTTAGAAAATGTGTTGGATCTTGCCCTGATTGATCAGTACTATCATCAGTGAGCAAGTGCTTATAGAAAGAAGCAGCTGCTTGACCAATTTGTTCCTGATCACTTATCCATAAATTATCCCCTAAATTAATTTTATTAATGCCTAGTCTTGCCTGTTTTTCCCTTACACTCTGATGGAAAATTTTGGTGTTATGATCACCATTTTTAAACCAGTGAAATCGTGATTTCTGTTGCCAGAAGATCATTTCCTGATGCAGCAGGTCAGTATATTTAGAGTGTAAGTTTTTCAGACAAGTAAAATCATGAGGGTCAGATGATAAATCATATCTAGATTCTACCTCAATTATTTTTTCTTCATAAGATTTGATTTTTTGAAAGATATTACCGAAAATCAATTTGTTCCAGTTAGTGAGGTGAGCTTTCAATCTTTTTAATTTAATAGAGAATCTCAACATACCTTGCTCTTCAACATGAATTGCCCAGTTTGTTGAGACCTCTGTTAAAAAGGTTGAGTGCTCAATCCACATATTTTGGAATCTGAAGGCTCTAGGATATGATTTATCATTTACTTGAGTGTCTAAAAAAAGTGGATTGTGATCAGATGGATGTCTGCCAAGAGTTTGTACCACTGAGAGAGGATATACTTGGAACCATTGTGAATTGGCTAAAGTTCTATCCAATCTCTTTGCAACCTTATGAGTTAGCTTTCTACCATTAGTCCAAGTAAAATGGTTGCCTACTGTATTTATCTCTTGTAAGTTATTGAGGTGAATGAACTGGTCAAACTCATTTATACCTTTGAGCTCAGGAGAGGATGATCCCCTATATTCAGAGAGTGAGCTAATCACATAAAATTCCCCAGTAACTAGCAATGGAAACACAGAATTTGACATAGTTGCAGATAAAATATCAAACATTTTTTCCTTTCAGCTTTATCATGATATCCATATACTGCAAAAATATCAAACTCTAAGATATTGGAAGGATGAGAAATATGTAAATGAGTGAACTGCCCATGTAGAGAGATCAAAGAACCAACAAAATCACTCTTTAAAAATGTCCAAGTTCTTGAGTCCTCTAATGAAAAGGCAGTTTGAAATCCAAGAAGGTTTTTGAAATGATCCAATTTGGCAATCTTTTGTTTAGTTTCAATAATTATCAGAATAGAGATTTTATGAGATCTTACAATTTCCTGCAATCTCAATAATGACTTACTGATATCTCTAGCATTCCATGTTTGACAAGTGATTTCCCCACGTCGTAAATGGGAATCCCACTCAATCAAAACACATTTATATTTCACCTACGACTTCTAACTACTATAAAGTAGATAGTGGGAAGTAGGGATCGAACCACAAGGAGAAGGAGTTTTGTTTAGTGTTTTAGCGAAGATTATTAACACATACATATATATTATATAGAAAGCAAGGTAAACAAGGGGGTTTTTGAGTTGGTTTTGTTACACTACGAAAGAAAGCAACTAAGATAAACTACACTACAATGCAAATACTACAAATACAAGGCCTTGGGAGGCAATTGATTTTCAACTTTGAACTATTGATTTATTGTTCTACAACACATTGCTTTAGGAATCTTCTCACTAATGTAGTTATAGAGAATGATCGCATTCAAAATAACCCTCACTAGTGAATGACCTAAACGATAACGTTTTAGACCAATTCACCAATTACACCACGATTAGAAGACCAATAAACTTACCCATGTTTTATTTTTTTATTTAGCTTTTATTGTGTTTATAAATTTAAAAAAAAAAAAAATTTCTTTGTATCTTTCATTGTTTTAATTATTAGATTACGTTTTCACTCTTGTTTTTGTTTCGGTTTAATTCTTGTTTTTCTTTGGTTATTTTATTTGAATTCAAAAAAAAAAAGAAAAAAAAAACATACAAAAACGGATTTGGGATTAAACCCAATCCCCAAATCTGCCGCCCCCCATTTTTTTTTCCCCGGCCTTCTTCCCCTCTTCATCCTCCATCCCGCCACCTCCATCCCCACCATCTCCACCCTTCTCCACCTCCATCCCTGCCCCACCCTTCTCCATCCCGCCACCTTTATACCCCGCCCCAAATCTTCCCGCCCAAACCTCGCCCCCAAATCTTCCCGCCCCACCTTCCCCGAAACTCTCCACCACGATTCGCCGGCCTCCGGCGACTTTCTCCCCAACCCCAATATATCAAAACCTTCCCTCCACCATCCTTATCCTTTTCACCATCTCAAATTTCAATTTGCTAAATGAACTTAAATATCCCCAAATCTCAAGAACCCTAATTTTTGGGAATTTTTGATTTGGTGATATTTTGGTTTAATTGATGATCTCCTCATGCTACATTGCTTCCAAAGGCTTCAATTGACGGTACCTTACTGAATTTGTTTAAAATTTTGGATGATTTAGGGCTTGCCGCCAATAGGTTTAATTGCATTTTGAAAGGCTTGCCGCCTTTAGTTGTATACTGAGCTTTTTGGTAGGGGCTTGCCGCCTTGTGTTTTGCGAAGTTATGATTTGTGATTGTTTTGTTGGGATTGCTCTATGATTTGAAAGCTTAGGTACTTTGTTGATGCTATATTGTGGGGGAGGTCTTATTGTGACCTTGTTTTGGTTGCATAGGTCGTAATTGTTGTGAGCATATATTTCTTGTAGTCTTACATCTTGTCGTGCTTAGCTCCATAGACTACATGAATGAATGCCAAGTTCTAGTGTGTGAATCCTTCCCTTTCCTCATGATTTTAATTGTTTTGAACATTGAGGACAATGTTTGGTTTAAGTGTGGGGGAAAGGTTTAGGATTTTTGTTTTGCTTTTGTTTTGGTGTTGTAAATATGCACTTCTCTTGAAGAATTTATTAAGAAAAATGAGTGAAAAGCCCGGATAGGTCAAAACATTAAAAAGGCCTAGGTAAAAGTGAGAGGCTTGAAAAAAAAAAAAAATTTAAATGAGAGGCTAGGTAAAAAAAAACCTAGGCAAAAGGAGAGTGTGTGGCAAAAATGAGAGGCTAGGTAAAAACCTAGGCAAAAGGAGAGTGTGTGGAAAGAAAGAGGGGCTAGGTAAAAACCTAGGCAAAACGAGAGGAATTTTGTGATCTTTTGTTGGTTTTGTGTGCCATGGATCCCTAGGCAAAACGAGGGGCTAGGTAAAAACCTAGGCAAAACGAGGGGCTATGTATGTGTTTATAATCTTCGCTAAAACACTAAACAAAACTCCTTCTCCTTGTGGTTCGATCCCTACTTCCCACTATCTGCTCTATAGTAGTTAGAAGTCGTAGGTGAAATATAAATGTGTTTTGATTGAGTGAGATTCCCATTTACGACGTGGGGAAATCGCTTGTCAAAACCCCCCTTGCTTACCTTGCTTTCTATATAATATATATGTATGTGTTAATAATCTTTGCTAAAACACTAAACAAACCCCTTCTCCTTGTGGTTCGATCCCTACTTCCCACTATCTACTCTATAGTAGTTAGAAGTCGTAGGTGAATATAAATGTGTTTTGATTGAGTGGGATTCCCATTTATGACGTGGGGAAATCGCTTGTCAACTGCCCTACTACCCGCGTTCTAATTGGGGGGTTGGGTATGGCCCTCCAGTCATGCCCGCGGAGGTCCTGGGTTATCAGGCCCCTGGAACCCAGGGCAACCCGATCCAGTATTCCATGCCCATACATGGGTCGATGGGGATGAACTACGGTTACCCGGAGAGATACTATCAGGAGGACGATAGAATGCGGGGCTATCAGGTGGCGCAGCAGGACCCCAACTCTTTGGAGGCAAGACTAGACAAGCTGGTGGGAAGAAACGGAGCTCAACCCACCTCCCCATGGGTAGCTCGGGTGCTTGCATACCCATGGCCGCCGGGCCTCCGAGTCCCAGAGGGAATCCCAACGTATAATGGAGAGACAGACCCTGAAGAGTTTGTCAGGATGTACCAGAACCTAATGGTGTCAAGGGATTTCCCGGAGGAACTAAGATGCAAGTTAGTAGGCTGTTACCTAAGGGGAAATTGTCTCCTATGGTTTGACTCCTTGCCCCGGCAGAGTCTTAGAGATTACTATGATTTTTCCAAGGCTCTGCTGTTCAGGTACGCCGGGTTGAAGAAGGAAGGGAAGCAGCCGACTGAGCTTCTCGCCACTCGGCAGAAGGCTGCAGAGGGACCAATGGAATATTACCGAAGGTACATGGACGACAGCATGAAGGTCATTGACAGACAACAGCAGGAGAAGGCGGTGATCAGCGGGTTTATAAACGGCTTGAGGGATATGGCGTTGTTCCAGAAGTTGATGGAAAACATCCCGGAAACCTTTCACAACTTACAAATGGCAGTGCAACTGTACTGTGCGGTTAATGACGCCACCCGGAAGAGGAAGGAAGAATCTGGGGGATTCCTCCCGGATAAGATGGAAAGGAGGAGGGCAGCCGACCTAAGCAGACGGGATACGGGCCCGGCGCCGGTGAACCGAGCAAGGGCAGATAGCTTCACCCCGCTCAGCAAGTCCCGAACAGAGATACATGCTATTCACAATGATTTGTTCCCGGATCCGTTGCCCATCCAGGGAACCCCGTCTAGGGAGAATGCGGACAAATGGTGTGCCTATCACAAGTCTTACGGGCATTCGACAGAAGGATGCAGGGGGCTGAGGAATGAGATAGAAAAATTGATAGAACGAGGACAGCTGAGAGATTGTGTGGCGGCTGAAGCAAAGAAGGAGTACCCGGCCCGGGACCAGCCTCAGGAACAACCCCGGAGGAGGTGGAGGCCCAACCCCGGAAGAGGAAACGGGAGACAAGGCAACCAAGGCAACCAAGGCAATAGAGCGCCGGGGAGGCCCGCCATAGCAGCCGCACCAGTTCAAGCAGTGGAGCCCGCCCCAGTGCCTAACAGGATGATTAATGTGATAAGCGGAGAAATCGGAGAAGTGTGTCAGTCAGTTTCCGCTATCCGGGCCCGGACGCGATATGTCCCCCCAGGGGAGGTTCAGGGGAAAAGGTTTCGCCCCGATGAAACACTCACTTTCTCTGAGACGGATGCAGCCCCGCCACAGATACCCCATCCAGATCCAATGGTTGTAACAGCTGAAATTGAAGGCTTCCTGGTTAAGAGGGTGTTTGTGGATGACGGGAGCAGCGTGGAGATTATGTTCGCTTCCTGTTTCGATCAATTGGGGATTGGGAGGCAGAACCTGAAACCTCCCTCGTCTCCCCTATCAGGGTTCACGGGCAAGCCAGAAGTTCCTTTGGGTGTGATTCCCCTTGCGGTATGTATGGTGGACGAGAAAGATCGGAGTAAGAGGGTCTCAGTGACATGCAACTTTGCGGTTATTGACGCACATTCCCCGTACAATGTAATCATAGGGAGACCATGGTTAACCCAGGCCCGGGCAGCGAATTGCCCGTACCTATTGACGATGAAGTTCCCCACCGCGCAAGGCGTAGCGGTCATGCGGGGAAGCCAGGCAGTCGCGAGAAGTGGCATGATGACGGCGGTGTTGGACACAAAGAAAGCAGTTGGGGCGGTTCATGGAGAAGTTCCCCGCCAAGAGTTGGAGGAAATGCAGGTGGCGGACAAAGGGATGGTCACGGTGGGAAAGGATCTCCCGGAGGAAGTGAAGAGCGCCTTGAAAGAACTCTTGGCCAGATACCAAGGAGTGTTCTCATGGAGCCCAGAGGACATGGTGGGAGTATTACCAGAGTTGGGGGTACACAAGCTAAACATAAGCCCGACAACCAAACCAATCAGGCAGAAGAAAAGACCTGTAGCCCCGGAGAGAGCAGAATTCATAAGGAATGAAGTTCGGAAGTTGGAGAGGGCCGGGGTGGTTGAAGAGATCATTTAGCCGGAATGGATAGCCAACCCGGTCTTAGTGAAAAAACATGATGGCAGCTGGCGCATGTGCATTGATTTTACAGACTTGAATAAGTGCTGCCCCAAAGACAGCTATCCCCTCCCAAATCTGGATCGGTTGGCAGAAGCCATCGCGGGTTACTCGGTGCTAGCCTTCTTTGATGCGCACAAAGGCTATCACCAAGTGCAGATGGACGAGGCAGACAAAGCAAAAACCTCCTTCATCACCGACTTTGGAACTTTTTGCTACAAGAAGATGCCCTTTGGATTGAAGAACGCGGGGGCTACTTACCAGAGGATGGTGGACAAGCTCTTCAAGGACCAGGTGGGAAGGAACATGGAGGTGTATGTCGATGACATGGTGGTAAAGAGCAGGGCTTACGGGGCTTTCTTAAATGACCTGGAGGAAATGTTTGAAAAGCTAGAGAGGAGCAACCTGAAGTTGAACCCCTCCAAAAGCACCATTGGAGTAGGCGCGGGAAAGTTCCTAGGTTTCATGGTATCAAACCGGGGCATCGAAGTTAACCCGGAAAAGGTAGACGCCATAGCCAAGATGACCTCCCCCAAATCGGTGAAGGAAGTTCAGCGGTTAACTGGGTCCCTTGCGGCGCTCAATCGATTTCTGTCGAAAGGAGCGGACAGGCAACTGCCCTTCTTCAACATTCTCAGGAAGGCCAAGACGTTTGAGTGGTCCGAGGAATGTGAAAAGGCGTTCCAAAGCCTGAAAGAGCACCTCCAGCAATTGCCTACTTTGAAGAAGCCACATCCGGGAGAGGAGCTCTTCTTGTACATAACAGCATCCCGGGAGGCAGTAAGCGCCGTGCTAATCAAAGAAGAGGGAAAACAGCACCCGATCTACTTTTTTAGCCGGGCACTTCGGGGGGCAGAGACCCGGTATACTGAGTTGGAGCACCTGGTCCTGGCATTGGTGCACGCCTCCAGGAGGCTTAAGCCTTACTTCCAGGACCACTCCATAGTAGTCCTCACCAATTACCCACTTAAACAAGTCATGTTTAAGCCGGAGGCATCAGGAAGAATGATGAAATGGGCTATAGAACTGGGAGCACTGGCGGAGCCAGTTGGTAACCTGGGGTAACCCAGGTTACCCCTCCGTAAAAAGAAATTTACCAGTATATATATATATTAATAAATATGTTACCTTCATTAAATTAAAATTTTATTTTTACTAATAATATAAAAGGAACTTATTTATGTTCAGCTAGTTCGGTAACCCATGGTAAATAAAATATGACCGGTATATATATATTAATAAATAGGTTACTCCAATAAATTTAAATAGGTTACCCCAGTTATTAAATTTTTACTTTTACTTAAAAGTATAAAAAAAATCTCGTTATCCTTTCCTAATCTTCTATCACAGCTAACAACGTTAAGTACTAGATTTCAGATAAGGTAAGGATTGTTTCATTAACTTTTACGTGTGAATTTTGTTTTAATTATTTTCTTATTCGAAAAAACTATAACTTAATTTAACTTATACAATAAAATACACAATAAGACAAATTTAAATGAAATGTACAATAATACTTTAACTTCTACAATAAAATACCCTATTATTGTTGCATGTTTTTGTTGCAATAAGACAAAAACTATTAATTCATAGTTTTTGTTGCATGTTTGAGTCAGTTTGACCAAAAATTTGAAGTAATATAATATAAATGTGATATAGTTTTGTATTCTATTTGACATGTATTTTGTAAATAACAAAATTTTAAATTAGTTAATATATTTAACTAAAGCTATCAATTGTCAAAATTGCCGTTAAATATTATTTGGCCAAACAATGCCAATTTTTACAAAAGTACACACTTGAAACTTGATAATTGCATATTTACTCATGTTCGAAGTCCGAAATACGTTTATTTTATATTATAAAATTTATTTTTAGTTTACCCTTATATTAGAGGTTACCCCAAGGAAAAATTTCTGGATTCGCCCCTGACTGGGAGAGTACGAAATCTGGTATGAACCAAGAAGGGCCATCAAGGGGCAGGCCCTAGCAGACTTCCTGGTGGAATCAGAAGCAAGGATGCATGAGGAGAAGGAAATGGAGGAGACAGTCACGGCTTGGAACCTGTACGTGGATGGATCGGCGCACTCCGGGGGCAGCGGAGCGGGAGTCTTGTTAGTCAGCCCGGAAGGGAAGGAATATCCCTACGCGATCCGGTTCGCTTTCAAAACAACCAACAATGAGGCTGAGTATGAGGTTGATCGCAGGATTAAGATTGGCAAGGGAGATGGGCATCAAAGCTCTCACAGCTTATAGCGATTCCCAGATTGTGGTGCAGCAAGTAAAAGGGGAGTACGAAGCCTGGGAGAGGAGCCTTCAAAGATACTTGGAGATGGTAAAGCCTCTGAAAGCCGGATTTAAAACTTTCAATTAGGTCCAGGTTCCCCGGGAGGAGAACAGTAAAGCGGATGCTCTGAGCAAACTGGTTTCTTCAGAATTAAAACCGGAGCCTAACCAAAGATTGTGTGTGGAGGTGTTAGGAAGAAGAAGCTACCAGGAAAACGACCAAGTAATGATGGTATATGAGGAAGAATCCTGGATCGCCCCCATGCGGGCGTACATAGAAGAAGGCATCACCCCTGAAGACAAGGTGCAGGCTCGGAAGTTAAGAGTTAAAGCGCCAAAGTATGTGGTCCAAGATGGGAAGTTGTACAAGAGGGGATACCTCCAGCCTCTGCTCAAATGCGTGGAAAGGCCAGAAGGTCAGCACCTCATCCGGGAGGTGCACGAGGGATCTAATGGGAGCCACCAGGGAGCCCGCACAATGGCTAGGAAAATCCTAAGGCTGGGGTATTACTGGCCGACGTTGTTCAAAGATGTGGAAAAATATGTCCAAGAATGCCTATCATGCCAAACCTTTGCGCCACTAATCCATGTTCCCCGGGAGGAGTTAATGGGGGTCACAGGAGCTTGGTCATTCAGCAGATGGGGAATTGACTTGGGGGGACCATTTCCCACTGCCCCGGGAGGAGCCAAGTACGTAATAGTGGCAATTGATTACTTCAGCAAATGGGTGGAGGCAGAACCGCTCACCAACATACGAGGGCTAACTTGTGTCAAATTTTGTTGGAAGAACATTATTTGCCGATTCGGTATCCCAAAGATCATTGTTACGGACAATGGGGCGCAGTTCGAAAATGATCCATTTAAGTCATGGTGCGTTAAGTACGGCATAGAACAGAAGCTGACGTCTGTGTACCACCCCCAAGCGAATGGGCAAGTGGAAGTTACCAACCGCACTATCGTCAAAGGTTTAAAAACCCGCCTGGAAGGTGCGCGGGGAAATTGGATCTTGGAGTTGCCTAGCGTCCTCTGGGCCCACCGAACCACAGAAAGCTCGACTACGGGGGAATCTCCATATTGCCTGGTATATGGATCTGAGGCGGTGATACCCGCGGAGATAGGGATCCCGAGTCCTCGGACCCGATTCCAGCGCCCGGAGGAGGAGGATGCCGGACGGCGCCTTGACTTAGATCTTCTGGAAGAAAAGCGAGAGAATGCGGCGCTCCAGGAAGCAAAGGTGAAGGAACGAGTGAAGAGGTATCACGATAGAAGGATGCGAAAGGAAGTTTTCACCCCGGGAAACTGGGTAATGAGGAGGAATGATAAGAGCCACCAATCCCCGGAAGGGAAGCTGGCCCCCAACTGGGAAAGGCCATATAGGGTAAAAGAGGCACACCCGGGAGGGAGCTATGTGCTGGAAGACAAGCAGGGAAAGGAGATCCCCAGGAGATGAAATGTGGCTAACTTAAAAAGGTTCTATGGGAAGTAGAGTGCCCCATGCAGAACCTTAGCTGCTAAGGCATGAATATGCCAGGCATGGATATGCCCCCCGGAAGCATGAATATGCCCGGAGAGATAGTCCCGACGTTTGGCCTCGTCTTGGGCTTAGAGAGGAAGGATTGTAAGAGGGGCCCATGGGTAGCTCCCATTCGGGTGCCCCGCTAGAATGGACCCGGAGCTTGAATGAAGCCCGGGGACCAAAGAATGTAATACTCGCATGAAAGAATTAATGAAATATGTTTTTCAGAAGAAACTCTTTATAATTTCAAAATACATGAACATGCTATTACATCACAAAAGTCCAAAAGGACGATTACATAAGCATTTTTACATACAGGTTTTCCTATTTATTTGCTATACCCATTTAGGACCTGACCCGGAAGCACCCTCAGGGTTACCCGGGCGGAAACCTCCACCAACGAATTGAGAAGACAAGATATCTTCGGCAAAACGGGCATCTGGGGCCTGATTCCATGCCTGTTCTTCCTCCAATTGCTCGGCATCCTCTTCGTTTAGCTCGGGGATAGGAACCACTACGGACCCCTCCGGAAGCGGTTCTGCCAAACGCATTCTTCTTACCCCAGCAGACGTAACGAATTTGTACTTAGGAAACAAGTTCGCCGCGCATTTACCTTTCTCTTCCCGACTGATGCGGGTGCCTTCAGCGGTTTTCACTCCCTTCGTGGTAACTCCAGAATCGGCAATTTCCCGGATGCGTCTTATTTGGCGCGTTACTTCTTCCGGGTCGATAGATACGGACATGTCCTCGTACCTTTCATACGCCACATCCACCTCCACCCGGGCAGGGACCTGGCGAAGGCTAGAGGGATAGGGCTCAACCTCCCCCGCGGCTATCTTGGTATGCCATTCCACGGCGTCTAGGTATGCCTTATGATTAGGAGCTCCCTCACCGAACTTTTTCGGGTTAGCCTCCATGCGTTCAATCGTTCTACGAACCCCGGCTGGGATATCGGTAAGAGGAGACACCCCAACTAAACCACTCCTAAGACCCAAAAGATGGTAGGATAGCCGGGTAACCAGTAGAGCATCTTGGAGGACCCTATTCCTGTGAGTTAGGGACCGATTCTCCTTCTCTAAGTCACCGATTAGCTTATTCTGAGTAGTGCGGGTTTCTAGCTTCTTAAGCTTTTCCTGGGCCCGCTCGAGTTCGCCCCACACCATACCCAGCTCCTTGGCGGTGCGATGATTAGAGTCGTCATGAAGGGCCTGCAATTCAGCAATAGTTTGATGAGAATTCAGGGCTTCCCGCATATGGTCGGAGGCAAGGTCGAAGCACTGGTTTAGTGACCCAAACTTGGCCTCAACTGCCTTAAGGAATGATACCAGCACCCGGATCGTCCCAAATTCCTGAAGAAAGCAATCCAGTCCCGCCTCAGCCAACGCCCGGTCAGCCTGGTTGCCTCCAAATCTCCAATGGGCTAGTTTCCTCTGAAGAAAAGAGCACTGGAGACACCCAGTGCGGGGGAGAGAGAAGTAGGTACCAGAACTACTACTCGGATGAGGAAAAATGTAAGGGACAGGCTCTTGCGGGAGAACTTCCTTTAAATAGCGCTCAGACTAAAAAAATTAATTCCGTCAAAAGTAGAACTTGTTATTAATAAAAATGGGCGCTGAGGCCGAAAGTTCTACAATACGCTCCCCGGGGGAGGAAAGGTACAAAATACTAAGAAAAAAAAAAGGATTACAAAAGGAAAAATAATGTACAACTAGAATAGAGTTATACATTGTCTTCAGCAGAGTTCCCTTCCCCCGGAACAGTGTGAGCCCTCTCGAACCGCCTCTCCAACTCCACGAGATCCTCAGTGCTCCATTCCGGGCCGGCATAGGCAGGGGCGTCCACCGCCAGTTCATCATCGGCCCGCTCGGGAAACCCTACCTTCTGTGTGGCCTTCCGGGACTGATACAATAAGTCGTCTTGACCCGCGCCAAGGCCTACCCGACAGTCGCCCCCTTGATCATGGACCGCGCGGTACCCAAAATTGTCAGGCACCGCGCAGTACTCATAATAATCGCCTGGCCAATGAGGAGTCTCTGGGACTACTCCATAGGTGTTGAAGTTTTCTGGGCCGGGGTCAGGGCAAGAGGCCTCATCAATCGCAGGCAGCTTGGCCTTCTTGATATCTGAAGCGGAAGGAGCCCGGGAGGACATCTTCAGAGATTCCCATAGTTGGGGCACCAGATTCTTCAGATCCGCCTCCAGGAGGGATCTCCAGCGATGGTTCAGCAAGTCGTTGGCCTTGGGGCGGTAGGCTTGAGCTTCGAGGCGAGCGGGCCCCGGAAGCCAACCCCGCAGGCTGCGGTACATTTCATGGCAGGCGACTGCGCTTGCCGCGGCTGCGATACCCTCCAGCCTTTGATCAAAGTCGATGGAGCGGAGAACCTTTTGGGTCACAGCATCCAGAGCCTCAAGCTGGGCATCCTTCTTTTCCTTCTTCAGGGAGGAGTATTTCTTCTCCACTTCGGCAAGTTTCTTCTCCTTGTCCGCCAGTTTTTTCTCCCTTTCAGCCAGCTTCTTTTGGGAGGCCTCCAGCCGGTCTTCCAGGTCATCCCGCCCGGCCAACTTCTCCCGGGTATCACGGAGATCCTTCTCCATCTTGGCAAACAACCCCGCGCTATATTTGGAGTAGCCCCGGTTAAGTGCTTCGGTGAACTGGGGGTCCGTAAGGAGGGAGTCAGCGAAGGCGGTACTCTGCAAAATAGAACATAAAACTTAGGAAAAAATGGGATTAAACATTAGGTGAAGAACGAGGCTGAAGGAAAGTAGTTACCTCTTCCTTCTCTTCCGGGATAGTCTCGGAAGTAGCGGCCCGCGGAGGTGTGTCGTGGGCAGGAGGAGGAGGAGGAGGAGGGAAGTCCTGCGTCCTTTGGCGAGAAGGAGGAGGCGACCCGGATAGCTCGCCGGGGGGTGGCCATTTGAACCACGAGCTTGTCCCGCCGCTATAAACCGGATGCTGGATGAAGGACCGGCGCCCGGGTGTAGGCGATGAGCCGGGAGTAGTGCGGGCCTCAGAAGATGGCCCGGATGAACTCTGTTGACGAGACCGCGGCGGCGCACGGGGCTTTTGGGGAATGATGGCAGGATTCTCAGTCGGAGGTGGTCCGGAGGCCGTTCGTTGAGGAGGGGCCTGGGGATCCGGATGAGTATCTCTGGCTTGAACGTTGTCCCCGGAAGGCTTGTCAGTGTAAGCCATGACGTCCGCGTATAAGGCAGGTTGAGCTGAAACCAAGCAGACAGTGAGGTTAGACCATGAGATATATATAAAAAACAAAAATGTGTGTGTTTGGTTTTAACTTCCGAGAAAGGAAATAAAGCCTTAATGGGCACCTCCATCTGGCCACACCGCAGAGATGCGCGAGAGCGTGAAGAGGTCGCTAGGATAGATCCCGCGAGGCCAGAAATAACCCGCATTCCCGTTCTTATAGAAGGCGTCCATATCTAAGGGGGAGAGGCGGAGGAGATTGTGATCACTGGCAATAATAGCCGGAAGATTGGAGAGAGGTTTTTTGTCCTCGGGAGCAAGAGAGTTGTTCCAAGCGGGCATGGCGTACACCCGGGCATCACAAAGGAAGAAACCCTTTGAAACATATCCTTCGGCGGATTTGGGTTTAGAAAGAATGAAATCCTTGAGGCCGGTACGAATAGTGAAAGAAAAAATGCCCGGGAAGGACGCGTGCGCCTTCCGCAAGGCATAGAAGGAGCGGAAGAGCAAGAGAGAAGCGGCACACCGGGCACAGTTGAGTAAGAAGGCTAGAATAAGGACCATCCCGTTAGGGTGTAGTTGGGCGGGGGCCACGTCGTAGAATTGGAGAATTTCAAGGAAAAGAGGAGGGAAGGGCAGGCTAAGCCCGTACTGAAAATGGATTCGCGGGATACAGGAAACCTCCCGCTCGGAGACTCCCGGAGGAAGTTTGGAAAGAGAGGCATTCAAAGGAAGAGGAATAAAGGAACGCTTGGCTAAATCCAAGACATCCCTATCTAAAGAAGGAGAGTCCCCGGGGACATCGTAAAATTTGATACCCACCGGGCGCACCCCGTGAGTGGGCCCCCGGGGAATGTCATCACCGTCTTCCTCGCCAAACACCTCCTCATCCTGATCCTTGCGGGGATGATGAGGATGCTCGACTGGGCGAAAACCCACCCCATCCGAGGTTAACGCACCCAGGGAGACGGGCCCCCGGGCGTACCGAGAGCTTCGGAAGAGGTGTCCGGGGAGGAAGGGGAGGAAATCATGTTATCAGCGGCCCGGAATCGGGCCTCAAACTGATTTTGAACCCCTTCGGTGTCCAAAGAAGAATTGGAGTAAGGCGGGGAATCCATGAAGAGAAGAAAAGAATAGGGAGTTAGGGCTTACTTGGTTGAAAAGGCGAAGAAGCGAGTAAGCAGAGCGTCTAGAGAAATTTTGCAGAAAGTAAACTTGTGAGAAGGAGGTTAGGCCCCTTATATAGGCAGATGAATAGGAATCGCCACCTCAAAAGGAGGAAAAGCAATGATGACACGGCGAACGAGGCACTGATCAATGCAGAAGGGGAAAAGGCGGCGTTGTCAGAAACCGATTTTAACACGGATGGGCCCTACCAGAAAAACAGCAACCGAAGGAGGAGCGTTTGAGACCAGTCCCCCGCGTCATGCAAACCTGGGTGACTGGTCTGGGGGGCTAGTGATAATACTGGCCCAGGGTCCAAGGCCCGCGGCCCAGGATTAACGGAGCGGTATCCTTCCCGCTGAGAGGCTTGCCCGGACAAGAAACAGTGCGGATGACGACAAAGGAGGTGGTCCTGCACCTTATCCCCAAGCAGGAAAAACTCGGCTATATATACTAGTCTCAAACAGTAAACAAGGTATGTGACTTATATCTCTCTACTCTATATTGAGAGCACCTTCCGTACGTTTTCCTTCATCGCTATCCCCATCTCATCATCACGCCGGAGCTTCTTCCCCGGGACGCCTCCCGGGGATTGTTTTGCAGGGTTGTTGTGGCATAGCTTGGAGGGAGGCCCGGATAGAGTCGGAATCCGGGTAACGGACGGATTTTGGTAGCATCACCGTTTTTGACGTTCTAGTAGTCCATTTTGTAGTACTCGAGAAGACGAAGCCAATGGTACCACTTATGCACTCCAATTTCTCTTGTAACATTTCTAAATTTCAGCTTCAAAACGTTAGTGCACAAGTCTTTCTTCAAAATGCAAGGTAAGAGAAATTTAGCCTTAATTCTTAACCCTTTGCACTAAATGCTACCCCAAATGAACTCTCAAATGTGCTAAAAGTAGAGTATATATTGGCTACATCAATGTTAGTAGCTTAACATTCATTGACAACATTGGATTTCGATTTGGCACGAGTCATGACATTTGGAGTTTTCAAAAAATTCCTAACATCATGAGTATTAAGAGTGGTACCTGGAATTTCAGCCTGTGAAATGCTTACTGATTGTTTCTTCTTTCCAGTGAGGACAATAGCTCTTTTAACTGGTGGTTGAGATTCCAACTAGGATGATATTTCCACTTGTGTTTGCTGGTTAGATTCCATATCATCAGTTTCATGAATATCAGGTGGGATGAGAGCAATCTGTTGATCTTGGGTGACTGTGATTTGTGTCTGTTCATCAGTTGACAGTGGCTTGGAATTTGTTTCCTCCGGGATATCCATCACTGGTTCCTCAAAGATCTCCATCACCACTTCCTCAAGGGTCTCAATCACCACATCCTCAGGAGTATCCAACACCTCTTCCACCTCATTTTCTTGCAATGCAGCAAATTTGGAAGATAGAGTAAGATGAAACTCTTTGAATTCTTTTGTTACCAGCTCCCTGTTGAATTCCTGAGGTTGAGATATGTCTGGTTTTGGACGAAGGTCCAAATCATCAGTTGATTTCCAGTTGGAATGATTTCTTGAAGTTCTATTTTGCATCTCCACCCATTTAACAGATGGCGGCAACATTCCTGCTGGGACCAGATCCAACCTTTTAAGCATCATCATTTCAGTATCCTGTTGGTATGATTCCTCCTTCTGATTTAGAGTATCTGAACCATCGAGGAAACATTCTGATTCCTCCTCCACCATTGGCTGCTTTCCTAATTGCTTCTCTGAAAGTATTGGTTGCACTTTGGCTTTTGAGGTGGAAGAAATTTGAGAGGTGGTCTTGCTGGGATTGGGTTTGAGCTTATTCTGTGAGGCTTTCTTGGCTGCTGCAGGTTTGAGTATCTGATTGATAGGTTTGGCATTGCTAACTTGCTGTTCATAAACTCTATTCTCACATCCTAGCACAGTCTTCTCAGTTAACAAAACACAGTTTCCCAGTTTATGACCAATCCTTAGGCATTTAGTACAGTATGATGGATGTGCTCATATGAAATTTTGTACCATTTGTGCACAGATTTGGACCCTAACCTAACCCTAACTGGGAATTGGCCAGTTAAATCCATCTATACACAGATTCTAGCAGCAGAAGGTCTGGTTAAATTCTGAGTATGAGGGTCAGTAAATATCATGGTTTCAAGTCTACTTGCAATCAGAGGAATATATTCATAGTCAAGAGCAAAAGCAGGTGGAGATTCAATAGTTAACCAAATGGGAACTAATGGTGGTTCTTCATTAACATCAAAATACCTGGTCCATTTGAGGACTTTCATAATCGACCCGCCAATGTTCCAGTTTCCCTTGATCCAGCACCTCTGAATGTCTTCATCATGGTCAAACTTGATGAAGATATTGTTCTGGTCCAGTGCGGTGATAGTGGCTTCTCCGAGAAAGCCTATTTTCTTGAATTGGTGGCGAATGAATGAGAGCGCCGGCCGGCCGCCTTGGAACTTGCCAACCAAATGCTTGTTGAACTGTTCAGACATGATATCGATATCAGAGTCATCGAGTAGGATAGTTATCTCCCCTTTGAACTCTGTGATTGGATTTAGTAGCAGATTTCTGGATTTGGGGAAGGGTTTTGAATGTTGTAGAGATTCAAGATAGGTTGGGGGTTTGGGATGGGTGTTTTGCGGTGGTGGATTGGGTTGGTTTATTAAGATTCCACCGCCCGTAGGCGGCAAAACCGCCATGATCGGTTTCAATCAACAGGAATAGCGGTGGCGATATGAACGTTATCAGTAGAAAGTAACCATTTTTTTACTGTTTATGGATGCGCGTGGAGCGCGTGTGGAAAGGAAGTTAGAGAGAAGGCAGAGTGCGAGAATCTAGAGAGAGAAAGTCAGTGTTTGAATAAGCATGGGGTTTGTCTACATAGAGTGTATCTCTGTATTAGAATTAGATATAGAGGTTACATGATTGTTAATTTGTTATCCATATGTTGTAGCTCTCCAATCTCTTTGTAATATTCTCGAATAGGTTTTATGTATATTATTTTTCAAGTCTGTGTTCGTATAATTTCTCATTATTTCTCACTTTATCTTGTTGGATTTAATGCATATTTAAAACATCAAATTATCATAATTTTTACTGATGATGATACTGAACGCGTCACACGCTATTAGGAAAGGCGGTGACTCAGCTGCTGAAGGAAATTGCTAGGAAGATGCACGGGCACGTGAGAGAATCTAAAGCAAGATATGGAAGGTACAGTCTCATGTGAGACATACTTGGGGAGGAGGAAAAAGAATGATGAGTCAGCAAGGAGAAAGGGGATGAACAAGGCATTTCAGGACGCCTATAAATAGAGGCCACAATCAACCAATCCAGGTAAGTTCTCTAACTCTTGAATACAGAGTTTTTATCTTTCAAAGCACGAAATCTCATCATCGCACAGGAGCTACCACCCCCGGGGTAGCACCGGGGGTTTTTTTTGCAGGTATCAGAAGTACAAGTTCATAGTCAATCTTCCCCTGGAGCCTCAGGGTTCGGATAGCCAAGCATCTCAGCAGGCGGTTTACCGATTCACATCTCCAAGCCCTCGGACATAGTCAGATTCTGAGGCATCCGTTTACTAGTGCGGATTATCCCCGCATCAGTTGGAATGCCCGGTGGGTTGAAGGGTTCTTCTTCCGATCGTTATGTCGGAGACCACAAAGCGCCGACCTGGTCAGCCTCGCAAATCTACCACTACCCCAGCATCAACTTCAGCGGCGGCAAACACAGATGAGGTGATACAAAATGAAGACAATCTCACGTTATTGCAGCTGCAAGCCGAAGGACAGAGGCGCAAAAACACACCAGAAGGCCAACGCGAAGGGGAGCCTATCACAGAAGGAGAAGAGGATGAGGCCGAGGACAACCCTTTAGAGTTGGGCATGGGAGCGTAACCCGAGGCAGGGCCATCAAGGGCTGCTCACGACGACCAAAGGCCAGTAAGTACAGTTCAAAACAATCTGAGGGCCTCGGGCACAGCTCGGAATAACTCAAGGCAGAGGGGTGAACATCTATCAATGCTAGATTTTATGATGGCCCACAAGGAGTTGAATCACCAGTGGATGATACAACATCAGAGAGAGCAGGAAGGAGGACCTGCTCCACCCATAAGATCGGTGATTGACTTGGAGGCGCTGAACAGATTGGGAGAGCCCGAGAGAAGAGTGCCGGTCAGTTCTAGCGCAATACCTCCAACTGTTCCACCTCTACGGACCGGCGCAAACGTTGGAAATCTTCAGTCAAATCAGGTGCATAGAGATGCAAGACAAGGAGGAAGGGCGTGTCCTCCAGGATCCGGGTTGCCGGCCGTATCGTTTGCAACACCGGGAATTTCGGTCTCTACTCCGATGAGGTTACCCAATGAGCAGCTACCAGCAGTGTATTACGATATGGGAATCTTTGGGGGGTATCGGACAATAGGAGTAGGCTATCCGATGACGTCGACCGAAACAAGGATGCACTACGGAGAAAACCAAGGAGGGTACCAAGGGAGAGCTTATGAGGAAAGATATCCCAGAAGAGAGGATGAGTATCATTCAGATCCAGATTCTTTGGAAGCGCGCTTGGACAAGCTGATCGAGAGGAATGGCGCAAGGCATGCCTCTCCCTGGATTCCGGAGATTCTGGCCGAACCATGGCCTCAAGGGTTAAGGCCGCCGGAGGGGATTCCTACGTACAATGGAGAAACGGATCCGGAGTAATTTGTAGGAACCTATCAAAACCTGATGTTTTCTAGAGACATCCCACACAACTTGAGGTGCAAGTTGCTAGGGTGCCACCTCCGAGGAAACTGCTTGATATGGTTTGACTCGCTCCCGAGGGAAAGCCTAAGGAGCTTTTAAGATTTCAGCCGAGCTCTGCTGTACAGATTTTCTCAGTTGAAGAAATCAGAAAAGCTGTTAGCTGAGTTGCTAGCAACTAAGCAAAAAGTAGGGCTAATCACGGTACGGTTAACCTTCCCATTTCTAGAAAATATACTAACCGCTCAACTATTCAATGGTTCGGTTACCCTTTAAAATTGACAAATAAAATCAGATAACCTTTGTCTCAGTTAATTAGAAATTCGGTTAGGTTAACCAATAATTTTGATAATTCATTAATTATAAAATATTTTGATACACAGTTTAGCATACTACAAAAAGCTAGCTATATATATGTATATATATATATATTTCCCATATGCCAAGAGGCAAGAGTTATACAAAAGCTACCTCCAAGAGGAATACAAAATCTAGCTATATATACATATTTGGCAAGAGAAATACAAAAGCTAGCTACCTAGAGTGAAATGTGAGAGGGTTAAATTTTGGTAAGGGTTCGGTGCTATTTATATAGGGTTAATAGTAATAATATAAATAAATAAATAATTGCAAAATAATCCCCGGTTAGTTGGTTAACTATTCGTGTTGAATATTGAAAACCTTAACCTTATCCGAAAGACCGGTTAGTAAAAAAGTGATAACCTTAACCTAACCCTACGGTTCAGTTAACCTTAAAATCGGTACGGTTCCGGTCGGTTAACCAGTCGGTTTCGGTTATCCGGTTAGTTTTGCTCAGCCCTAGCAAAAAGCCTCGGAGGAACCGATGGAATACTATAGAAGGTAAATGGATGACAGCATGCAAGTGTCGGACAGGCAGCAGCAAGAGAAGGCTGTTATCAGTGGATTCATCAACGGCCTAAAGGACGAGGCGTTGTTCCGAAAACTGATGGAAAACATTCCTAGCACTTTCCACTCACTTCAAATTGTTGTACAATTATATTGCACTGTCAATGACGCAACCCGCAAGAGGAAGGAAGACAATGATAGCCTTCTCTCTCGAAAAAGCGACAAGAAGAAGGCACCAGAAATAGGAAAGAGGGACTCAGGAGCTATGGCAACGGGGAAATCAAGGATAGAGGTCTACACCCCCTGATCAAACCACGCTCGGAGATATTAACAGTGTACAGGAACCTGTTCGGTGATCCCCCTCTGATCCAAGGGATCCCTTCAAAGGAAAATTTGGAGAAGTGGTGTGCTTACCACAAATCTCACGGACATACCACAGATGGTTGCCACACTCTAAGGAATGAAATAGAAAAGCTTATAGAGAGGGGGAAATTGAGAGATTGTGTTGCTCCAGAAGCCAGGAAGGAAGGGCATCAGCAATTCGGAAAAAAGAAATGGAGAGGAGCAAATCAGTATGGAGCCAATCAATATCTGAACAGGGTCAGATGCAAGGGGGAGAACAGTCTTACAGAAACAATGGAGGTCAGGCTCCGAATCAGATAGTAGCCATAGCTCAAGATTCGGAACCCATCCCGAACCGAATAATAAACGTGATCAGCGGGATGGTAGGAGATAGCAGCCAAACGCTAACGGCATTGAAGGCACATGCTAGGTATGTGCCGCCAGGAGAAGAGCCAGGTAAGCGTTTCCAACCTGATGAGACCATTATCTTTTCCGAAAAGGATGCAATGCCTACTCAGGCCTTACACTCAGATCTGATGGTGGTTACAGCAGAAATAGAGGGTTTCACTATTAAAAGATTCTTTATAGATGATGGCAGTAGTGTGGTGATTATGTTTGCCACCTGCTTTGACCAGCTGGGAATAGGAAGGCAGAACCTCAGGCCACCGATATCCCCATTGTTAGGGTTTACTAGGAAAGTTGAGATGCCTATCGGCATAATCACCCTTAAAGTGATCATGGTGGATGATAGGGACAGAAGCCGCCGGACCTCGGCAATGTGCAATTTCACGGTGATGGGTGATCTTTCACCTTACAATGTCATTCTCGGGAAGCCTTGGATGACACAGGCTCGGGTGGTGAACTGCCCCTACTTACTGACGATAAAGCTCCCAACAGAGCAAGAAATTGCTTCTGTCCAGGGTAGCCAAACAATAGCAAAAATTGCATGCTAACAGCCATAATGTATGCAAGGAAGGCTGTCCATTAAAGGTCGGCAAGCAAAGGGAAGGTGAAGGTCAAAGGTTCACCTTTAGAGAAGGGTAAGGCAAAGGACGAAAAATACTCAGATATACTAGAAAAGGAGAAAGGTGCTAACGCCTTGGATAGGGGTGAGGAAAGCCCAGAAAAAGAGTTGCAGACAAAGAGGACGAGATAACAGTGGAAGAAAGTTAAATCTGGTAAGCCCCTCTTTCAACATTTAGAAATTTTATTAAGAAAGAAGGAATTTAGTGTGGATACACTTAAGCCAGCAGCGTGGATACGTCTGCTGGTAGATGGCATGGATACGTCAGAAGAGATGCAAGGTATTGGATAATGCCTTGCGGGAAAGAAAGGGTGTGGATACGCCCGAGGAAGGGACCTAGGGGTCGCTCCCACGATGGTGCTCCGCAAAAAGAATGAGGTTTTTTGAGGAGTCTAAATTTTAACATTTTTAAAGATTTAAGATTTTAAGGCATTCAAACCATTGGATGGATGCCCTCGTCAGAAGAGGACCATCTGATGAATCTATAAGGAAGAACTTAAAGATTTAAGATTTTAAGGCATTCAAACCATCGGATGGATGCCCTCGTCAGAAGAGGACCATCCGATGAATCTATAAGAAAGAACTTAAAGATTTAAGATTTGAAGGCATTCAAACCATCGGATGGATGCCCTCGTCAAAAGAGGACCACCCGATGAATCTATAAGGAAGAACTTAAAGATTTAAGATTTTAAGGCATTCAAACCATCGGATAGATGCCCTCGTCAAAAGAGGACCATCCGATGAATCTATAAGGAAGAATTTAAAGAGTTAAGATTTTAAGGCATTCAAACCATCGGATGGATGCCCTGGTCAGAAGAGAACCATCCGATGAAATACAAGAACAAACTAAAGAGTTAAGAATTTAAGGCTAGATACTTTCAGATACATTTGCATAGGCAATCGACTACCCTCGACAGAAGAGGGGAAGGAAAGGTGGATATGGCTCGGATAGTCGAACTGCGTCAAAGCAAAGACAACAGAAGGTACGTAAATTAATTTTCTGAATATTCAGATTTTATATTGGGTGTAGTACATCGGACGACAAGTTTGGGCCTTTGTGCCCGATGCTCCTAAAGGGGAAGAACAAGGGGATGAACAATGCAATAAAAAAGAAAAAAAAAACATAAAAGGGAAGGAAGAACAAAAGCATTTCTTCTTTAAATATCAGACAGGGACAGATTACAAAAACAAGCAAGAAAACGAAAATTACAAGGAGCAGATGAAACAGAAAATTAAGAATCAGGAGAACGAGTAGCATCGGAAGAGCGAGTAGCATCAGACTCGGGAAGCCGGACCGGAGGACAGGTAGCCTCAGGGCGTTGGGTCCGGGGGTTCTTGCAAACTACCCTCGGTTTGCCATCTTCATAGCCCACGGTGAACCCATATAGGAAAGAATGGGTGCAGTATTCGCGGTAGGTATGGGTTTCAGGGCAGACTTCTAGGTCGTTTATAACATCTTTGAGAGGAGGAGGAGGAGAGTCAGGAAGAGAATCAAAAGAAGATGTATGAGAGCTAGGAGAGGGTAAAGGTCCCTCTGGAGCAGACAGGGCTCGGAGAGAGGAGGCTGATAGAGGAGGAGAGGTAGAGCAGAGAGCTTCCCAGACTTTGGGAGCCAATTGGCTTAGGGTCTTGTCCTGCAAGCACTGGAGCTTATAGAGATAACGTTGACGGGCATCAGGTTTGTACGGGAGCCATCCCTCCATGAAGGTTGGAGCCATCCTTCCAGGATTGTAACTCCTTCTCAAGCTCGGACAAGCAAGATTCCAGTTCGGCCGAACGAAGTTTCTCTTGCTCCAGCTCTTGAGCAAGGATAGAGGATTGGTGCCTCTCTCTGGCAAGGCGACGCTGGTGAGCGGATTCCAAGAGATCTCGGAGACCGGCCGATCCGAGTATCTCAGATGAGAAATCGGATACTCGAAACATTGAAGGTAAGAAGGCGACAATAAAATTCATAGAAAACAAAACACAAAGAAGAAAAAGGGAATTATGAGAGGATTGGAATGAGGGGCCTGCAACTGTGTGTCATTCGGGGGAGACAAAGATTGAGGGTTTATAGCCTCGGTCCGAGGTCTTTTCCAACTACAACTTAAAGGATCATTGGCAAGGACGCTGACCAAGTCAGGAAAAGGAAAGGGTATGGGAGTCATAGAACCGATACCCACGGGTTGAGTCTCACTTGGGGGGATCGGGCTGTCCAACTCAGGCAAGAGGGTAGGATCAGGGGCAAGATGGTAAGATGGATCATCTTCAAGAGAGCGCAGCACTGCAAAGGAGAAAATTGGGTTAGAAATCAGAAAGACAAGGAAAATGGGAAGTCAGTAGTTGAAATAAAAGACAAAGTTTCGAGGGGCAACCTTGGTTGGGCCAATCGGCGCGATAGTAAGGAGTGGTGAAAACCTTGTCAGGATATACTTCGGAAGGCCAAGAGAATCCTCCATTTTCAGGGATCCAGTATTGAGACAAGTATACTGGGCTATTCAGCAAATCTCGTAATCCAAGCGAAGCTCATCAGGGAGCCAAGGTACCTGATCCTCGGATGTGATGTCGCGATTCCACCAAGGAGCCTGATAGGTCTGATGGTCATAAGAATAATGACCGTCCAATAATTATCCCCTCGGATAATTGACGAAGCCTCGGATGAAGTGGGCATTAGGAGTACGGGAGGCAAAACCAAAGATGCCAGGGATTCGGCTTGCGTACCCGGACAGGCAGAAGAAAGATCGAAACAAGTCTTCCGATTCAGAGACCCCACATCGACGACAATTGACTAGAAACGCCATGATAATTGCAAATCCGTTGGGATTAATTTGAGCAGGGGAAATCCTGTAGTGGTGAAGGAGGTCAGAGTACAAAGGGCGGAAAGGAAGGCTTAGGCCAAATTGAAACAGACGCTTAGGGATGCAGGGCCCATTAGTTTGATACCCGTCTAAGCCTACGAAAATAAGTTGAGCATTCGTAGCCAAAGGGCAGAACATGTTGGAGGCAGCTCGGATAGTCTCCGCACGAATCTAATCACGTGCTGGATCGGTAAGAGGTCCCTGGACATTAGAAACGATCCCTCGCGGTCGGATGCCCAAGGATTCATCAAGGGCTTCACCAGTTCCTGTCTGAGAGTCAAGATGGCGAGAACTGGGATCCTCACCAAAAGAAATAATCTTGGGGACGAGTCATATCGTTGCGAGAAGATGAGGCGGCGGTGCTATCAGAAGATTTACCTGGAGCAAACGAAGTCAAGCGAGAATGATTCAGAGTAAGTGAACAAGAATCCTCATAAATGGAAGAAGAATTGCAGGAAAGGTAGTCAAACATGCGAAGTGGAATGAAGAAAAGAGGGGAGTAATTTATAGTACGAGTAAAAGGAGCAAGGCGGTGGAAGATAAAGGGGCAAGGACAAGTCGTACCTAGGTAGAAGACAAAATGATTAAGTCACTCAAAAGAAAGGGGAAATCGGACACTGTGCAGCCGTCATGCGAAAAGCGCGCCAATCGGGGCCCACTATTAAAAGGATGTCGCCCCCGGATAACGAAACGGCAAGGCCCACAAAGTATCAGCCGAGCAAGCCCGGGTAACAGGGGAGAAGGGTCGGATCAAGTCAAGTTGATGTAGCCAATATATACTCTACTTTTAGCACATTTGAGAGTTCATTTGGGGTAACATTTAGTGCAAAGGGTTAAGAATTAAGGCTAAATTTCTCTTACCTTGCATTTTGAAGAAAGACTTGTGCACTAACGTTTTGAAGCTCATATTTGGAAATATTACAAGAGGAATTGGAGTGCATAAGTGGTACCATTGGCTTCGTCTTCTTGAGTACTACAAAATGGACTACTAGAACGTCAAAAACGAATCAACGGTTCATCCGTGGCGAAGCAAAGAAGATTGCTGCCAACCAGCCACAAGCTTCTCGCGGGCCGCGAAATGGACCACGCGGGCCGCAAAAATGGGCGGATTTTTGGAAGAATGAAGGCCAGAAAAGCAATATTTTGAAGGGCTATAAATACCACTCTTATCCCTTGGAAGAAAAACGAGTTCCCTCACATCCAAAACCCCATTTTCTCTAGTTTTCCTTCTTTCTTCAATCTTTCTTCTTCTAGATTTGATTCTTATGTAGTGATGTATTAGGATGATTGTATTAGTTTGGTTTAATCTTGGGAGCATTTGAATTCACTTTCCCTTGAGATTTTTGAGGGTATGTATGCTTAAACTTTGTATTTTGATTATCATTTGATGAACTTGAATTCTTATGTATGAATATTGTTCAATCTTGCTTATAAATTTGTTATGGGCTTTGTGTTGTATATCAATTGCATCCCCGTAGTCACTAGTTAGAGTAGATTAGTTCTTAAGGTTAAGGTAATATAGTTTTAGAGTAATTCTAGTGTAATTTGGAATGATGATGGATTGTAGTGTAATGTTATCTCTAGTAGTTAGTTTAGTGACTATGGAAAGGGGTTGAGTGATGACAAACTCTCCCCTTGGTTATGTGATTGTAGTTGAGAAATGCCATGATGAATAGGAGTTGTTAGAATTGGAAATATTATGAACTTGCATGATCAATCAATTATGTTTTTAGGTAAGGATCTAATGCTACCATTTGTCCCCCTAATATGTGATTGTATACTTGAGTTGAAGATTCATTTTTGACGTATGATTGTTAGCAATAAATAACTAGATTTGTGGGTAGAACGTGATCGTTTTCTCCAATATCATAAAGTAGCAAGTATGAATTGAGATTTATATGCTATCATCGTCTTAGTTCTTTATATTTATCAAATGTCTTGTTTGTATGCTCTCGTTATCGTGGGTATGTGAGTAAGCTTGTCAATTCTCCATTCTTAACACCATTGTTGAGCTATCTAGATGCTATCGTCTAGGTGACTCGACAATAAGATCTTTTAATTTGTTCTTGAACATTGAGGACAATGTTTGGTTTAAGTGTGAGGGAGAGGTTTAGGATTTACGTTTTGCTTTGGTTTTGGTGTTGTAAATATGTACTTCTTTGAAGACTTTGTTTTTGAAAGAAAAATGAGGGAAAAGCCCGGATAGGTCAAAACATTAAAAAGGCCTAGGTAAAAGTGAGAGGCTTAAAAAAAAAATTATTAAAAAAATGAGAGGCTAGGTAAAATCCTAGGCAAAAGGAGAGTGTGTGGAAAGAAAGAGGGGCTAGGGAAAAACCTAGGTAAAAGGAGAGGAATTTTGTGATCTTTTGTTGGTTTTGTGTGCTATGGAAATTACTTTGATGAAACTTATGTTTGGCATACTTTGCTTGTTGATGAAAGTAATAGAAAGTTCTTGTTTTGGAAGTCTTAAATGTGCATTGGAGTGATTTTAGGAGTATGAAACTTAGACTTATATCGTTCTTTCTCGAGGACGAGAAAGGTTTAAGTGTGGGGGAGTTTGATGTACCCTATTTATACTCTAGTTTTTAGTGTATTTGAGACTTGTTTTGAAGACCATTTTGTAACAAAGCATAGGATTTTAGAGTGACTTGTATCATTAGAGATTTATGTTTAGAGCTTGTAAATTCCTATGTTTATGTGTGTATTTTGGAACTTCTTGATGTGAATTCTTGAAGACCTTCTATGACTATGCTATAGAGTTGATGATTTGATGCTCGGAACTTGAAGAATTGGTCATAGAAGTGGCGAGAAGGCCACTTTACTAAAGGTGGTAGAAACTGCCCAGAAAAGTGTCGCTCGTGCACAGAAAAGTGTCGCTGGAGCTTGAAGGAAGTGTCACTCCAGATGAAGAAAGTGTCGCTGCTGCCCAGAAGCGTCACCAGCTGCCCAGAAGTGTTGCTGTGAAGAACAGCGACCAAAGAAAGCGTCGCTAAAGCTTCGGCCCACTTGCCTCTTTGAGCTGAATTTTGAGACTATAAATACTCCCCTTATCCTCTCATTTCCAACGAGCTCTCACAATCCAAACCCAATTTCCCTCTAGTTTTTCTTCCATTTCTTCATTTTTCTCCAATTTGATTTGATGAACATGTTTGTATTAATTAGGATTATTGTTGTAAGCTAAAAACCCATCTTGGGGGCATGTGATTAAACTTCTATTATGGGTTGAGAACTTGTTTGTGTAGCTTATGAATGTTTGATTTGCAAGTGAATGATTGTGTTGTATTTTGTGTGTTTTGATGCATGATATGGTTAGGAACGATTTCCTAATTATAGAAATGTGTTGAATCTTGCTAGAAACATGGTTGGAATGCTAACATTTCCTCTGTTGTTGAGTAGTAGATTTATGAGTTAATTACATTATGCTATCATTTGTGTCTGCTCTTGAATCCATTCACTAGTGTTATATCCATGTTAATTTCGTTATCGAATATCATGGGTAGTGTTTATTGAGTCTCTAATTGGTAATGCCATTAACGAATCAGTTTAAATGCTATCATTTATGTCATTTGTCGATGAGAGTTGTGGTGATGCTTTCGTCATCCACAACTATCATAGTGAGATTGAGAAATATGGCTCTACGATTAGAGGTATCTTCTTATGATAAACAATCATCATTCTCAAAGCAACACGTCATAGTTTGAGGAAGAACCCATGGTAGAAAGTTGAAATCACATGCACCCAAGACTTGCATTTTAGATAGTTAATCTTTATTTAGATAATTGCATGATAATTTAGATTTTCATTAGCTTTGCATCGTAGTGTTTCCTACAAAACCAACTTCAAAACCCCCCTTGTTTACCTTGCTTTCTATATAATATATAAGTATATGTTTATAATCTTCGCTAAAACACTAAACAAAACTCCTTCTCCTTGTGGTTCGATCCCTACTTCCCACTATCTACTCTATAGTAGTTAGAAGTCGTAGGTGAAATATAAATGTGTTTTGATTGAGTGGGATTCCCATTTACGACGTGGGGAAATCGCTTGTCACAAGTCAAGCGTTGTTCTTCCAAAACTAACGCTCGACTTAGGGGGCTTGTGATGATACTTGTTAGAATAGAAGAGATTCAGTAGTGGGCCTATGGCCCATCTTGTATAGCCTAGGGTTTAACTAGTGCTTGTTGTATGTCTGCCTATATATTTTACCTAATACAGATACACCTCTTATTGAGGCTTCTCCTATCATGGTATCAGCTTAGGTTTTCTGATCCTATTCTGCGCAGCCCCTACTGCCGCCTCCCCCCCTACTGCCGCCGCCTCCCCCTTGTCATGTGTCTGAAATGGGACTAACAATGCTCTTTCACTCTCATTTGCCCCTCTCGCACTGGGATAGCGCTTTCATCACAGCGGTTCACATCATCAATCGTCTCCCTACACCTGTTCTTGATGGAGCTTCACCTTATAGCTTGCTTTTTGGACGATCTCCTGAGTACTCGAACTTTCGGCCTTTTGGATGTCGAGTCTATCCTTTTGTGCGACCCTATGCTGAGCATAAGCTCTCTCCACGAAGTATTCCTTGTATCTTTCTCGGCTACAGCTCTCAGTACAAGCGTTTCCGGTGTCTCGATCCTTCTACGAAACGTGTCTACATCACTCGGCATGCTCGATTTGATGAGACGTGCTTTCCTATGGCGATGGATAGTACGGCTCAGGCTTTTTCCTCCTTGGATGTTCTAACATTTATTGAGCCTAGTCAGACTTCTGTTGATCCATCTTCGCCTTCGCCGATGCCTTCGGCTTCTGCACCATGCACTGTATGTATCTCCGATGCTCCGGTTCCCTTACCAGCTACTGTGCCTCGACCTACTCCTCCGACATCACCGGATTTGACTCCTCCGTCATCCCCTGGTTCTGCTCTCTCGCCTCCTCCTTCCTCACCGGATTCTCCTCCTTCGCCGCCACGTGGCCATCATATGACCACTAGGAACAAGGATGGTACTCGAGTAAAGAAGACTTTTGATGGGTTTGTAACTGGTCTTCTTGCTCAAGTTATGGACCAATCTGAACCTCGGGATTATCGTGCAGCTCTCAAAGATCCCAAATGGGTACTTGCTATGGACGAGGAAATGGCAGCACTTCGTAACCAACAAACTTGGGAGCTTGTTCCTCGTCCCACATATGCAAATATTGTGGGGTCTAAATGGGTCTATCGGGTCAAGTATCGGTCTGATGGTGGTATTGACCGGTACAAAGCTCGTCTTGTAGCACAAGGTTTCTCTCAGATTCCTGGTTTTGACTTTGATCACACCTTCAGTCCCGTGATCAAAGCAGCTACGGTTCGTACTGTGCTTGCAATAGCCACTATGCGACGTTGGCCTCTTCATCAGCTTGATGTCAAGAATGCCTTCCTCAATGGTGTTCTTGACACTCCTGTCTACATGGCTCAGCCTGTTGGGTACAAGGATCCAGTTCATCCTGACTATGTTTGTCGGCTTCGGAAGGCGATTTATGGGCTTAAGCAGGCTCCGCGGGCTTGGTTTGATCGGTTCAGTTCTTATCTTCGTCAGCTTGGTTTTCGCTGCAGCTCCTCGGATACATCGCTGTTTGTTTTCTCCCGTGGTACTACATTGCTCTACCTTCTGGTCTATGTGGATGATAGAAGAGATTCAGTAGTGGGCCTATGGCCCATCTTGTATAGCCTAGGGTTTAACTAGTGCTTGTTGTATGTCTGCCTATATATTTTACCTAATACAGATACACCTCTTATTGAGGCTTCTCCTATCAATACTGAACATATCACCCGCTATTAGGAAAGGCAGTGACTCGGCTGCTGAAGGAAATTGCTAGAAGATGCACGGGCACGTGAGAGAATCTAAAGAAAGATATGGGAGGTACAGCCTGACGTGAGACATACTTGGGGAGGAGAAAAAAGAATGATGAGTCAGCAAGGAGAAATGGGATGAACAAGGCATTCCAGGACGCCTATAGATAGAGGCCACAATCAACCAATACAGGTAATTTCTCTAACTCTTGAATACAGAGTTTTTATCTTTCAAAGCAGAAATCTCATCATCACAACGGAGCTACCACCACTGGGGTAGCGTCGGGGGTTTGTTTTGCAGGTATCGGAAGTACAAGTTCATAGTCAATCTTGCCCTGGAGCCTCGGGATTCGGATAGCCAAGCATCTCAGCAGGCGGTTTACCGATTCAAATCTCCAAGCCCTCGGAAATAGTCAGATTCCGAGGCATCTAATTACTAGTGCGGATTATCCCCGCATCAACTGACATGCGATAAAAAAAAAATTAAACATTCTGAAAGTCAATTGATTAAAGTCAAATTGTTCTTGTAGAGGAAATATAATATTTTTTAATTTATAAAAGTTGAAACATTTCTTATAAATTATAGAAGAAAAACGCTATAGTTAGATAGAACGGGTTGAATTGAATTGAATTCTTACAATTTTAGAGCTAATTTTTTACAAACGGCATAAATTTTGAAGAATTGCATAAATTTCACAAACGGCATCACTTAGTTTAAATTTTGAAGAATTGCTTCTGTACCAAATATAAGATCATTTGCATATACAATGAAGAAACAAAAAAGTTTACATTTAGGGTTTAGAGTTCAGGGTTTAGGGTGAAACTGGTATTTGGCCCCGATGCGAGTTCGTTGTGTTAGACCTATATATTATATCGGGCAGAAATGTAAATATTAAAAGTTACAGGGACTAAATAGTAAAATAAATAAATACTATAAAAAATATATGTTTATTCAAAACTGAATATATTACATGAAATTTAAGCATAAATTCGAAAATATCAACATATTCAACATGGATGGAGTAGTGCGTGCATTGCCCTTTAAACGAATAGGCCCCGCTGTACGAGTCTTTCGCCCCCTAGGATAAACCATCAAGGCTCTAGTCAACCTGTGACTAAAGCCCGTACTGGCGCAGAAGGCATATATCACATAATCAACAACTGACCTGATATTTTGAAGAACTCGATGAACGAACTTAGAGCCGACAGAGACAGATTTAGGAGAGATAATATGAGTGGTGCTTAAGGCTTTGAATTAGATTGGTTTTACTAACTGACTCTAAGACTCTATTTATAATAGTTCTACTCAGGTTTACTTTGGCAGAAAGAAAGTTCTGATTGATTTCAAAATCAGAGAAAATATTCATCTGATTTGATTTGATGATACAGCTTAACAAATATAGTTGATTCACACAGTTGGAAATATTTGATCTCATCTTTTCACATGCTTGAAATATTTGATCTTATCTTTTCATGCATGTATAGCTGATCCTACGAATTTGGACAGCTTTCTGGGCCTTCTGGAAACATCTAGAAACTTCTGGAAGCTTCCGGAAAATACAGTCGGGTTCCCATTTCAGTACCTTGGATGCCCCATCTTTGTTGGTAGAACTAAGCATAACTATTTCCAAACTATTTTTGAGAAAATGACATCTAGACTTCTACTCTGGCAGAATAAGTGGTTAAATCAAGCAGGAAGATTAGTCTTGATAAAACATGTATTATCATCTATCCCCTTGCATATTCTAGTTGTATCTAAAGGAGTGATAGATAAAATACATGTCCTTTTTGCCAAAAAAATTTGGGGAACATCAGATTTTGGACAGAAAAAAATATGAAGATTTTGGTCAAACTTATGCTTCCCAGAGTGTGAAAATGGCTTAAATACCAAGGATCTTCATATAATAATTGATAGTTTCTCACTTAAATTATGGTGGAAGATGCAAAAAGGTAATAGTCTTTGGTCTGATTTTATGTGGGGATTACCCAACTATCTTAAAAACCCAAAGACTTGGAAAAGGATTAAAGATATACACCCCTCAGAAAATACCAAACTCCAAGTTGGAGATGGAAGAGTATCTTTTTGGAACTCAAATTGGCTAACTGATTATCCCTTAGCAGATATATGGAATGAAAATCATGAAATGCCATTTCCTGACCATACCATTGGTGAATTCATTTTTAATCAAGAAACATATGTGCATACCTTACAAATAGGTATGGATAGGGAATATATTGCTTTATTATCAAAATATTTCTCTCTGTTTGAATCTTACCTAGACACATTAATTTGGAAACCAGAGAGAAATGGTCATTTTACACCGTCTTCAGCATATACATTACTTAGACCTAGGAAAGATGATACTCCATCCTTTCAACATCTATGGTCAAAGTATCACCCAAGAAATTTACTATATTTAGCTGGAGAGATTATTAAACAGGCTGATTCCTTTTCCTGGTGTATTAGAAGATTTTAAATTCCACTTACCTTCTATGTGCTCATTCTGTAAAAGTAATAATGAAGACATACACCACTGCTATAATAACTGTGATAAAGTGATAATCTTTTGGAAATACTTAAATCAGTGGTTTGATCTTCAGAATATTACTTTTCATAACCTATGGGATAGATTCTTTTATTACTTGAATGTGGAATTTAAATCTAAAACACAGGAAATGATTGCAAGAATGCTCTCATATATTGTTGTTTGGTTCATTTGGTGTGCTAGAAATTCATGGCTTTATGAAGCAAAGGAACCAAACTGGCTTACAATGGCCTCAAAGGTTTATAACACAGTGAAAACAATCATCAAAATCCATGGAAAAACATGGAAATTGTCTGAAACAGTTAATATCTCTTCTAGTTTGTTGTCTCTAGCTCCAATATCTACAGGTTCCAGGACAAGACGGGCTATTAGTGTGATGTGGAAGCTACCAAAAACACAAGCAAAACTTAATACAGATGGTTCATCTTTGAGTTATGGAGCTGCTGGAGCTGGAGTGGTTATAAGGGATCAAGAAGGGAGAGTCTTGATTGCAAAATCCAGGTTCTTGGGCAACATGGACAGTTTGGAGGCTGAAGTCACTGCTCTATCAATTGGACTGGAAACTGCCTATGCGCAAGACATCATGGAAATGGAATGTGAAGTGGACTCATTGGTGCTCTTGAAGATGGTGAGAAAGGAGTTTAGAATCCCTTGGAGACTCATCAATCTGATGAGGAACATATGGATGGTAACAGGTGAGATTTCAGTAACCTTTTCTCATACATTTAGAGGCAAATTTTTTAGCAGATTCACTTGCAAAACTAGCTAGTACTAGCAAACTATCTAGCACATTTATTCATCAAAACCTACCATCTAATATAAAAGGGTTGGTGCAATTAGACAGCCAAGAAATTCCTTATGTTAGAGTTATATGAAGGTTTTATGGAAATCTTGGATATTGTTGCTGGTTTGTTTTAAGGACAGAATCTGAAGACAGGAAGCAATCCAAAGCAGCTCTGCTCAAAAAGAACTTTGGAAACCAGAGGGTGGATCATGATGCTACCAAAATCCGTCCGTCTCCGGGTTAACACTTGCCCGAGTCACCTTCTCGGCTGGTCCGGTACAATCCTGCAAAACAATCCCCGGGAGGCGTCCCGGGGAGGAAGCTCCGGCGTGATGATGAGATGGGGATAGTGGAGAAGGTAAACGTACGGAAGGAACTCTCAATATAAGTAGAGAGATATAAGTCACATACCTTGTTCACTGTTTGAGTCGAGTATTTATAGTTGATACTGCTTGCTTTAGATAAGGGTCAGGACCACTTCTTTGTCCTTCCTTTTGTCCGGAAGCGCCTCTATCCGGGGAAAGGCGCTATACTCTTAACCCTGGGCCATGGGCCCCTAGTCCCGGCCCAGTATGGTATTGGGCCGGTATTATCACTAGCCCCCCAGACCAGTCTCCCGGGTTTTGCTACGCGGGGGATTGGTCTTTTGCGCTCCCTTCCATTATTATTTGGTAGGACCCTTCCGTGTTGGAATCAATTTCAGACGCCGCCTCTCCGCATTCTGCATTGAACAGTGCCTCGTTTACCGTGTCGCGGTTGCTTTTCCTTCTTTTGAGGCGACGTTTTCTATTCACCTCCCTATATAAAGGGCCTGATCCTTCTTACTGGATTACTTTCTTCGCATAATTTCCGGACGCTCCGTTTTCCAGCCTTTCGCCTTTTCAGCCAAGTAAGCTCTTCTTCCTTCTTCCTCTTACTTTCATGGATTCCCCGCTCCACTCCGATTCCTCCTTGAACACCGAGGAAGTTCAAGGCCAGTTTGAAGTCCAGTTCAGGGCGGCTGATAACTTGGCCTCCTCCCCAATTTCTTCCCCGGATACTCATTCCGAGGCTTTGGGTACGCCCCGGGAACTAAACGCCCCGGACGCGTCGCCCTTGGGTGGGGAGGGTTCACACCCCTCCGGGCATCCTAGCCACCTCCGGGAGGGTCAGGATGAGGAGACGCTCGGTGAGGCGGGCGAGGATGCTCCCCGGGGTCCTACTCATGGAGTGAAGCCTTCGGGTCATAAGTTTTTAAATCTTTCCGGGCCTGCTCCTTCTCTAGATAGGGACGTCGTAGATTTAGTTAAACGCTGTTTTATTCCTCTTCCGTTGAATGCGTCTTTATCCAAACTCCCCCCGGGTACATCCGAGCGGGAAGTACCTTGCATTCCCCGGATTCACTTCCAATACGGGCTCAGCCTCCCCTTTCCTCCTTTATTCTCCGAGATCTTTGATTTCTATAGGATGGCCCCGGCCCAGCTTCACCCCAACGGGGTCGTATTGGTGCTGGCCTTCTTGGTCAATTGCGCGAGATGCAACATCTCCTCCTCCCTCCCTCTCTTTCGTTCTTTCTACGCCCTTCGGCGTGCTCACGCGTCTTTCCCAGGGGTGTTTTCCTTTGTGATCCGCTCCGGGACAAAGGATTTTATCAGGAGTAAGCCCAGATCTGCCAAGGGGTATCTCGCGAAGGGTTTCTTCCGCTGCGATTCCCGGGCGTATCCAATGCCCCCCTGGAACGATTCCCTCGTTCCTGAGGACAAAAAATCCTTCTCCTACCTTCCCACAGACATTTCCAATGATCATAACTTTCTTCGCCTCTCCCCCCTAGACATGGACGCCTTTTTTAAGACTGGGAACGCGGGCTATTATTGGCCCCGCGGGATATACCCTAGAGAACTCTTCTCCCTTCCCACCATCTCCGCTGTATGGCCGGCTGGAGGTGCCTATTAACGGCTTTCTTTTTCTTTTTATATATATATATATATGTACATGTGCCTCATTCTGACCTTTTACCTTACTTGATTTCAGTTCAGCCAGCTTTACACGCGGACGTTACGCCCTTCAACAGGATGCCTTCCGGGGACCACAATCGGCAGAGAAATCCTCGTCCGGGAGCAGCTACTCCTGAGCAGCAAGTGGCCTCCCCGCCTGGTCCGGACGCCACCGAAGGTCCTGAGTTCACACCCCAGGGGACCCGCCAGCAGCAATTGTCTTCTCAACAGAGAGCCCCGGGATCTTCCCCTACCCCCGGGAAAAGGACTTTCATCCGGCATCCTACTTTCAGCGGTGGGGCTAGCTCTCGCTTCAAGCGGCCTCTGACCGACGATAAGGAAACTCCTCCGCCTTCTCGCCAAAGGTTAGAAAGTGCAACCCCGACTCCACCTCCTCCACCCGTGGACTCTCCTGTGCGGGATGATTCTCAAACTATCCCTGAGGGTAGGGAAGAGGTATGTTAAATCTTATTGCTCGTCATTATGTTTCTATTTTTCCAGGTAGCCTTACTCCTGCTTGATTTTCCAGACCACCACCTTCGCCGACTCGCTCCTGGCGGACTCCCAATTAGCCGATGCGCTCAACCGGACCTATTCTAAGTACAGCGCGGGCTTGTTTGCTAAGAAGGAGAGGGAGCTCCGCGACGCCCGGGAGAAGTTGGCCGAGAGGAACGACCTGGAATCCCGGTTGGCGGCTTCTCAAAGGAAACTCGCCGAGCGGGAGAAGAAGCTCTCTGAGAAAGAGGCGAAGCTGGTGGAGGTGGAGAAGAAATATTCTTCTCTTAAGAAGGACAAGAAAGAGGCCCAGCTCGAGGCCCTGGACGCTGTGGTCCGGAAAGTTCTCCATTCGGCCGACTTCGAGAAAAGACTGGAGGACATTGCCGTTGCAGCTAGTGAGGACGCTTGCCACGAGATGTACCGCAGGCTGCGGGGTTGGCTTCCGGGACCTGCTCGTCTCGAAGCCCAGGAATCCTATTATCGCCCCAAGGCAAGCGATCTGCTGAGCCACCGCTGGAGATCTCTTCAGGAAGCCAAGCTGGAGAACCTGGTACCCCAACTATGGGAATCGCTTAAAATGTCTTCCCGGGCCCCTTCCGCCTCGGACATTAAGAAGATCAAGCTCCCGGGGACTAAAGAGGCAGCCATTCCTGAATCCCCCGGCCCAGAAAATTTCAATGCTTACGGGGTGGTCCCTGAGACGCCCCACTGGGCTGACAGTTATCAGGAGTTCTGCGCTATTCCTGATAACTTCGGGTACCAGGCTGTCCTTGAGGAGAATACCGGTGCTTACACCGTGGGACTTCCGAGGGGGCACGATGATCTGCTGTATCAATCCCGGAAGGCTATCCGGAAGGTGGGATTTCCTGAGTGCCCGGAGGACGAGCCAAAAGTGGACGCCCCCGCCTACTACGGCCCCTTCTGGTCTGAGGAGGATGTGGCCGAACTGGAGAGGAGATGGAAGAGAGCTCATGCTACCCCGGGAGGAAGAGACCCTGCTGCGGATGATGTACTTCCCTAGACTCCAGTTTTCCCTTTTGTAGTTTTCAAGTGTGTTTTTTTTTTTTTTTGTAATCTTCCTCCCCGGGAGGCATGTGTAGAACTTTGGCCTCAGTGCCCGTTTTGATTAATATAAGTTCTGCCTTTTGATAAAATCACTCATTTTTTGTAGACCGAGCGCCCCTTAAAGGGAATTCTCCCGCGCGGGTCTGTGCCTTACGTTTTTGCTCATCCTAGTAGTTCTTCTGGTACCTACTTCTCACTCCCCCGCGCTGGATGCCTCCAATGTTCTTTTCTTCAAAGAAAACTAGCTCATTGGAGGTTTGGAGGTGACCAGGCCACCCGGGCATTGGCCGAGGCAGGGCTGGACTGCTTTCTCCAGGAGTTTGGAACGATCCGAGCCCTGGTATTATTTCTTAAGGCGGTCGAGGCCAAGTTCGGGTCTTTAAATCAATGTTTCGACCTTGCCTCCGATCATATGCGGGAAGCCTTAAACTCCCACCAGACCATTGCCGAATTGCAAACCCTTCAGGACAACTCTCGTCGTCGCACCGCCCGGGAGCTTGGTATGGTGTGGGGTGAACTAGAGCGGGCGCAAGAAAAACTCCGGACATTGGAAACCCGCTCCGCTCAGAATCGTCTTCTGTGTGATTTCGAGAAGGAGAATCGATCCCTTACCCATAGAAATAGGGTCCTCCAGGATGCTCTACTGATCATCCGGCTATCTTATCACCTTCTGGGACTTAGAAATGGCATAGTTGGGGTGTCTCCTCTTACCGATATTCCGACCGGGGTTCGCAGAACAATTGAACGTATGGAGGCCATGCCGAAAAAGTTTGGTGAGGGGGCTCCTAATCACAAGGCCTATCTGGATGCCGTGGAGTGGCATACCAAGATAGCCGCAGGAGTGGCAGAGCCCTATCCTTCTAGCCTTCGCCGGGTCCCCGCTCGAGTGGAGGTGGATGTGGCATATGAACGGTACGAGGATATGACCGTGTCTATTGACCCGGAGGAGGTAATTCGTCGGATAAGGCGCATCCGGGAAATTGCTGACTCGGGTGTTACCACAAAGGGAATGAAAACCGCAGAAGGTACCCGCATCAGCCGAGAAGAGAAAGGTAAGAGTGTAGCAGACTTGTTTCCTAATTACAAGTTTGTTACGTCGGCCGGGGTAAGGAGGATGCGCTTGGCAGAGCCACTTCCGGAAGGGTCCGTGGTTATCCCTATCCCAGAATTGAATGAAGAAGACGCCGCTCAATTGGAGGAGGAGCTTGCGTTCAATCAGGCTCCGGATGCCCGTTTCGCCGAAGATCTCCTGTCTTCTCAGTTCTTTGGAGGGGGTTTCCGCCCGGGTAACCCTGAGGGTGCTTCCGGGTCAGGCCCCAAGTGGGTGTAATCGATACATAGATAGGGGAACCTGTATGCAAAATACTATGTAATCGTTCTTTTGTGATATGACCGCATGTTCATGCGATGTATAAAATTCTTTGTAATAGTTTCTTTGCAATATGGGCGCATGTTCATGCGACTCAAAGATTGAATAAAATTGCCTTTTTGAAAATAAAAAGAAACCCTTCTCATTAACTCTTTCTTGTAACCTTACATCTCTTGGCCCCCGGGCTTCATTCAAGCTCCGGGTCCACTTTAGCGGGGCACCCTAATGGGAGCTACCCATGGGTCCCTTTTGTAAATCTTCCTTAAACCCAGAACAACGCTAAATGTCGGGTTTTCTCTCCGGGCATATTCATGCTTCCGGGGAGGGGTATATCCATACCTGGCATATTCATGCCTAGCATATTCATGCTTAGCGTATTCACGCTTCTGGGGAGGGGTATATCCATACCTGGCATATTCATGCCTAGCATATTCATGCTTAGCGTATTCACGCTTCTGGGGAGGCATATCCATACCTGGAATATTTATGCCTAGCATATTCATGCTTTAGTGGCCGTGGTACGATGCGGGGCGTTCTACTTCCCGTAAAACCTTCTCAGGTTAGCTACGTTCCACCTTCTGGGGATCTCCTTTCCCTGCTTGTCCTCCAGCACATAGCTCCCTCCCGGGTATGCTTCCTTAATCTTGTACGGCCCTTCCCAGTTGGGAGCCAGCTTCCCTTCCGGGGATTGGTGGCTCTTATCATTTCTTCTCATCACCCAGTTTCCCGGGGTAAAAACTTCCTTTCGCACCCTTCTGTCGTGATACCTTTTTACTCGCTCCTTCACCTTGGCTTCCTGAAGTGCTGCATTCTCTCGCTTTTCTTCCAGGAGGTCCAAGTCAAGGCGCCGTCCAGCGTCTTCTTCTTCCGGGCGCTGATGCTGCGTTCGAGGGCTCGGAATCCCTATTTCTGCGGGTATTACTGCCTCCGACCCGTACACCAAGCAATACGGAGATTCCCCGGTAGCTGAGCTTTCTGTAGTCCTGTGGGCCCAAAGAACGCTGGGTAGCTCCCAGATCCAATTTCCCCGCGCGCCTTCCAAGCGGGTTTTCAGTCCTTTGATGATGGTGCGGTTGGTGACCTCTACTTGCCCGTTCGCCTGGGGATGGTATACCGACGTCAACTTCTGCTCTATACCATACTTAACACACCATGATTTAAAAGGATCATTCTCAAACTGCGCCCCGTTATCTGTTACTATGACCTTCGGGATACCAAATCGACAGATGATGTTCTTCCAGCAAAATTTGACACAAGTTAGCCCCCTTATGTTGGTGAGCGGTTCTGCCTCCACCCATTTGCTGAAGTAGTCGATCGCCACAATCAAGTACTTGGCTCCTCCCGGGGCAGTCGGGAATGGTCCAACCAAGTCAATTCCCCATCTGCTGAACGGCCACGCACCTGTGATTCCGACCAGTTCTTCCCGAGGAACGTGGATTAGCGGGGCAAACGTCTGGCATGCCAAGCACTTCTGTATATGTTCTTCCGCATCCTTAAACAATGTTGGCCAATAATACCCCAGCCTCAAGATCCTCCTGGCCACCGTGCGAGCTCCCTGATGGCTGCCATTAGATCCCTCATGCACCTCCCGGATAAGGTGCTGACCTTCTGTTCTTTCCACACATTTGAGCAGAGGTTGGAGGTATCCTCTCTTGTACAGCTCCCCTTCTTGGACCACATATTTCGGCGCCTTAACCCTCAGCTTCCGGGCCTGGGCCTTATCCTCCGGGGTGGTTCCTTCTTCAAGGTACGCCCGCATGGGCGCGATCCAGGATTCTTCCTTGTTTACCAGCATTACTCGATCATTCTCCTGGTAACTCCTTCTCCCTAGTACCTCCAAGTACAACTTTTGGCCGGGCTCAGGTTTTAATTCTGAGGAAGCCAACTTGCTCAAAACATCTGCTTTACAGTTCTTCTCCCGGGGAACTTGAACCAAGTTAAAAGTTTCAAAACCGGCTATCAGAGGCTTTACCGCTTCCAGGTACTTTTGCAGGCTCTTCTCCCGGGCTTCATATTCTCCCTTTACCTGCTGCACCACAATCTGAGAATCGCTGTGTGCCGTGATAGTTTTAATGCCCATCTCTTTTGCCAACCTTAACCCCGCGATCAGCGCTTCGTACTCGGCTTCGTTGTTGGTTGTTTTGAAAGTGAATTGAACTGCGTAGGGATACTCCTTCCCTTCCGGGCTGACTATCAGTACTCCCGCTCCGCTGCCCCCGGAGTGAGCCGATCCATCCACATACAACTTCCAGGCCGGGTCTGTCTCCGCTTTAGCCATGTTCTCCGGAGTTTTAGGCGCCTCTTGTTCCTCATTTATCCTTGCTTCTGATTCCAACAAGAAATCCGCTAGGGCCTGGCCCTTGATAGCCCTTCTTGGCTCATATCTGATTTCATACTCTCCCAACTCTATAGCCCATTTCATCATCCTCCCTGATGCCTCTGGTTTGAACATGATCTGCCTTAGCGGATAATTGGTAAGGACCATTATGGGATGCCCTTGAAAGTAGGGTTTAAGCCTCCTTGAAGCATGCACCAACGCCAGGACCAGCTGCTCCAACTCGGTATACCGGGTTTCTGCCCCCCGAAGTGCCCGGCTAACAAAATAGATTGGGTGCTGCTTCCCCTCCTCCTCTTTGATTAGCACAGCACTTACTGCCTCCCGGGATGCCGCTATATACAGAAAAAGCTCCTCCCCCGGGAATGGTTTCTTCAGAGTTGGCAGCTGTTGAAGGTGCACCTTCAGATTTTGGAATGCCTTCTCACATTCCCCGGACCACTCAAACGTCTTGGCCCTCCTGAGAATATTGAAGAAAGGCAACTGCCTATCCGCCCCCTTTGACAGGAATCGACTTAGAGCCGCTAGGGACCCGGTTAACCGCTGAACTTCCTTCACCGACTTTGGGGAGGTCATTTTGGCTATGGCCTCCACCTTTTCCGGGTTAACATCGATGCCCCTGCTTGACACCATGAAGCCTAGGAACTTCCCCGCGCCTACTCCGATGGTGCTTTTGGAGGGGTTCAACTTCAGATTGCTCCTCCCTAGCTTCTCAAACATCTCTTCCAGGTCATTTAAGAAAGCCCCGTAAGCCCTGCTTTTTACCACCATATCGTCAACATACACCTCCATGTTCCTTCCCACCTGATCCTTGAAAAGCTTGTCCACCATCCTCTGGTAGGTAGCCCCCGCGTTCTTCAACCCGAAGGGCATTTTCTTGTAGCAAAAAGTTCCAAAATCGGTGATGAAGGAAGTTTTTGCCTTGTCTGCTTCGTCCATCTGCACTTGGTGATAACCTTTGTGCGCATCAAAGAAGGCTAGCACCGAGTAGCCCGCGATGGCTTCTGCCAACCGATCCAGGTTTGGGAGAGGATAACTATCTTTGGGGCAACACTTATTCAAGTCTGTAAAGTCAATGCACATGCGCCAGCTGCCATCGTGCTTCTTGACTAAGACCGGATTAGCTATCCATTCCGGGTAAATGATTTCCTCGACCACCCCGGCTTTCTCCAACTTCTTTACTTCATTCTTTATAAATTCTGCTCTTTCCGGGGCTACAGGTCTTTTCTTCTGCCTGATTGGTTTTGTTGCCGGGCTTATGTTCAGCTTGTGCACCCCCAACTCCGGCAACACTCCCACCATGTCCTCCGGGCTCCATGAAAATACTCCTTGGTATCTGGCCAGGAGTTCTTTCAGAGCGCTCTTTACTTCGTCCGGGAGGTCTTTACCCACCGTGACCGTCCCTTTGTCCGCCACCTGCATCTCCTCCAGCTCCTGCCGGGGAACATCTCCGTGTACCGCCCCTACTGCTTTCTTCGCGTCCAAGATCGCTGTCATCATGCAACTCCTTGCTACTGCCTGACTTCCCCGCACAACCGCCACACCTTGCGCAGTGGGGAACTTCATCGTCAGCAGATACGGGCAACTCGCCACCCGCGCTTGGGTTAGCCATGGTCTTCCTATGATTACGTTGTATGGTGAGGGTGCGTCAATAACCGCAAAGTTGCAAGTCACTGAGACCCTCTTGCTCCGATCCTTTTCGTCCACCATACACACCACAAGGGGAATCACCCCCAAAGGTACTTCTGGCTTACCTGTGAACCCTGACAAGGGAGACGAGGGAGGTTTCAAGTTCTGCCTCCCAATCCCCAATTGGTCGAAACAGGAAGCGAACATAATCTCCACGCTGCTCCCGTCGTCCACAAACACCCTCTTAACCAAAAAACCTTCAATTTCCGCCGTTACTACCATTGGGTCTGAGTGGGGCATCTGCGGCGGGGCTGCATCCATCTCAGAAAAAGTGAGCGTCTCATCGGGACGAAACCTTTTCCCCTGAACCTCCCCCGGGGGAACATATCGCGTCCGAGCCCGGATAGCGGAAACTGACTGGCAGGCCTCTCCAATTTCTCCACTTATCACGTTGATCATCCTGTTGGGTGCCGGGGCAGGCTCCACTGCTTGGACTGGTGCAGCAGCTATAGCGGGCCTTCCCGGGGCCCTATTGCCCTGATTGCCTTGGTTTCTCCCATTTCCTCTCCCCGCGTTAGGCCGCCACCTCCTCCGGGGCTGCTCTTGAGGCTGCTCCCGGGGATTCTCCTTCTTCGCCTCCATCGCCACGCAATCTCTCAACTGCCCCCTTTCTATCAATTTTTCTATCTCATTCCTCAGCATCCTACACCCCTCCGTCGAATGCCCATAAGATTTGTGATAAGCACACCATTTATCTACATTTTCCTTAGACGGGGTCCCTTGGATAGGCAGCGGATCCGGGAACAAATCCTTGTGGATAGCATGGATCTCCGTTCGGGATTTGCTGAGCGGGGTGAAGCTATCCGCTCTTGCCCGGTTTACCGTCGCGGGAGCAGGGTCCCTTTTACCTGGGTCAGCCGTCTTCCTTCTTTCCATCTTATCCGGGAGGAATCCCCCGGATTCTTCTTTCCTTTTCCGCGTGGCATCGTTAACCGCGCAGTACAGTTGCACCGCCATCTGCAAGTTGTGAAAGGTTTCCGGGATGTTTTCCATCAACTTCTGGAACAACGCCATGTCCCTCAGGCCATTTATAAACCCACTAATCACCGCCTTCTCCTGCTGCTGCCTGTCAACGACCTTCATACTATCATCCATGTACCTTCGGTAGTATTCCATTGACCCCTCCGCAGCCTTCTGCCGGGTGGCCAGAAGCTCCGTCAGCTGCTTTCCTTCCTTCTTTAGCCCGGCGTATCTAAACAGCAAAGCCTTGGAGAAATCGTAATAATCTCTAAGGCTTTCTCGGGGCAAGGAATCAAACCATGAAAGACAGTTTCCTCTCAGGTAACAACCCACCAACTTGCATCTTAATTCCTCTGGGAAATCCCTTGATACCATTAGGTTCTGGTATGTTCTAACAAACTCTTCCGGGTCTGTCTCCCCATTATATGTTGGGATTCCTTCCGGGGTCCGGAGGCCCGGCGGCCATGGGTACGCAAGCACTCGAGGCACCCAAGGGGAGGTAGGTTTAGCCCCGTTTCTTCCCACCAGTTTATCCAGTCGAGCCTCCAAAGAGTTTGGGTCCTGCTGCGCCACCTGGTACCCCCGCATCCTATCATCCTCCCGATAATATCTCTCCGGGTAACTGTAGTTCATCCCCATTGATCCGTACATGGGCATAGAGTACTGGGTCGGGTTCCCCTGGACCCCGGGGGCTTGATAACCCAACGACCCTGCCGGCATAACTGGCAAATCGTACCCAATTTGCCCCGCCTCCCAGCTGGAACGTGGGTAATAAGGCGGAGCGTGGGGGACCAGATTCGACTGCTGTCCCACGACCACTCCCCCTCCTACCCCGAAACTCGGAGGGAAAGAGGGTGGGATGGTGGAAGAATTCACGCGCCCCTGGATCCTCGGCGGCTGGACGACTCCATCCAAGTCAATAACCTCTCTTTGGTACCCCCGTGGAGGGCCCGCTTGGTTCTCCCCGGGTTCCTTCCGTCTCCGACCATCCCGGATAGAGAGTACCCATTGTCGGTACAACTCCTTATTGGCCCTCATGAATTCCAACGCCGCCAGCTCCTCCGTATCAGCCAGGGATTGCCTCTCCTCCCGAACTTCAGGTCCCTGGGCCCGGGGGCTACCACCCCCGGCGGGCATTGGTCCTGGCTCCTCCTGGTACTCTCTTTCTGAGTCGGCTTCGTCAGAGGCAGTTTCCACGTGGCCGTCCTGCGGTACCCCTAGCTCCCGCTGGTGCCTAGCCTCCTCCTGCAACTGCCTCAAGGTCATCTCGTCTCCCGGGGGTGGAAGAGGACTACCTCCTGAAGGTACCGTGTTCTTTTTTGGGCGCCCGCGCCCTCTCCTTAGCGACTCCATCATGCAAAGGTGGAAGATATCCCACTGGGCGTGCCAATTGATGCTACCAAAATCCGTCCGTCTCCGGGTTAACACTTGCCCGAGTCACCTTCTCGGCTGGTCCGGTACAATCCTGCAAAACAATCCCCGGGAGGCGTCCCGGGGAGGAAGCTCCGGCGTGATGATGAGATGGGGATAGTGGAGAAGGTAAACGTACGGAAGGAACTCTCAATATAAGTAGAGAGATATAAGTCACATACCTTGTTCACTGTTTGAGTCGAGTATTTATAGTTGATACTGCTTGCTTTAGATAAGGGTCAGGACCACTTCTTTGTCCTTCCTTTTGTCCGGAAGCGCCTCTATCCGGGGAAAGGCGCTATACTCTTAACCCTGGGCCATGGGCCCCTAGTCCCGGCCCAGTATGGTATTGGGCCGGTATTATCAGATCAGGTGCTAATGTTTCATCTTCTTTTTTCAAAGTTTAAAGCACAACCTAGCTTTTTCCTTAGAACAATTACCTGGCCATTAGTTTTGTTTTTTCAGGGACTTTGGCCTTGTGGTAAAACTGTTCAAAGAAAGTCGGGTCTCAATCAACCAAACAAAGAAGCACATGTGTTTACTGAAGAAACCGAAGTGCTACTGCATCTTTGAGCCTCCCTCAAGCTGTCCAGTTTGGCTGAGTCCTGGCTGCTTCTTATGCTGCTGGAGATACCTCACAAGATCTCTTCTAGTCGTCACTAGTATTTTTTCAAATTTATTCTACAAATTAGCAACTCTTAATCACACTCAAGTGGCTAATATGTGTTTATTCAGGTTTCAGCTTGATACTCACAGACTTGCTCCTTGTAGTGATATCCTCGATGTGGCAAAATTGTGCTCTCGACTGGGAAACTGGTCGATCACTAACCTAGATCAACTGAGTCGATATAGATTAAGAAGTGCTAATTATAATCTTCTCAAGGAACTTAAAACTTCCCAAGTTTTTTCATCCTAACTAATTGGGGTTTTTCTTGAACCTCGAGTTTTTTCATCCCACTTAGTTGGGATTTTTCTTGGACAAATTGTATTCAATTTTAAGACTTTGAAAAATATGGTTCAGGGAGCCAAATAAATTTCCCTCCAGCTCTGATGGTTTAAACTAAAAAAAATAAAATACAGTCAGGTCTGGTGCAAAATTGGACGCTAGTCCGGTCTGGTGCAAAATTGGACGCTAGTCCGGCCACCAGAGGCATAACAAGCCCAAGCCCATCAAGCGATTGCTCACTTTAACTCTTAAGAAATGTTGACACTTATATACTGAACAATTTCTCTCTAAGTTTCCAATGTGGGATTTTTACAAAATTCTCATTTCAAGGGACCGTGTTTGAGCATCCATAACTCGGTCATTCTTGATTCGATTTGAGTGTTCGAATAGCCGATTTTGTAGGTCTCGCGAAGGAGAATCCAACGGTACCAAAATCTCGAGCTAATTCAACTTTTAACTATCTCAAATTTGTGCCCCAAGTTTCGGGTAATTACAATATTTTCCTCAAATTTCCAACAATCCCCCACATGAATCAGATATCACTGCGGGAATCATAACAATCAAGACAGACACGGAATTGTATTGATTATGTGATAGATCGTAATAACGGCTTAGAATGTTGCATAGGATAAGTGTGTGATTCTGCTTTGAACTTTCCCTTGAGAGAGCACACATGTTCCACCGGTTAGAAAGTATTCGGTCTCACACTTCTCCTTACATAGGTGATTCTTTGCTTAGGAGTAGTTCATTGAACTTTATCGTCTGCACCCAAGTAATCCATACTTTGAGGCCATGAATCATTAAAAGCATTAAATGTTTATCCTCCAGTTCCTACACTGTTTCTTCATCTTCGGAATGAGACCAGAGGTGCATTAAGCCCCCACAGTGGACGTCGGCGGGTCTTTGCAGTTCAGTTGTCCCTTTGAACCTAGACCATGAGATCTCCAATTGCATAGGAATGGTTTTCCACATATGTAACCTCACCCTTTAGTGGACTTCAGTCTCATCCTCTCGATGATATCTCAACTATCTCTCGATTCAACCTTTTAGTCAAGGGATCGGCTATGTTGTCCTTTGATCTTACATAGTCGATTGTGATCACATTCTTTGAGAGAAGTTGCCAAATAGAGCTATGCCTACGTAGAGACATACCCTTATCGATATGGGTTTAGAGTAAACCAATCAGCATACATTTGCTTTAGTTACCTATGGATTCATTTTCGTAAAAGGTATGGAAAATCATTCCCTTTCCCTTAGTCCAACTCAATGGATTTAGATTCATCATATGAATCTTACAGAGAATAATTTCTCTACACATTTCAATGTTGTTATCAATGAGCAAATCAACTATCAATGTTGCTATCAATTGCATAGGAAGGGTTTTCCACATATGTAACCTCACCCTTTAGTAGACTTCAGTCTCATCCTCTCGATGATATCTCAACTATCTCTCGATTCAACCTTTTAGTCAAGGGATCGGCTATGTTGTCCTTTGATCTTACATAGTCGATTATGATCACATTCTTTGAGAGAAGTTGCCAAATGGAGCTATGCCTATGTAGAGACATACCCTTATCGATATAGGTTTAGAGTAAACCAATCAGCATACATTTGCTTTAGTTACCTATGGATTCATTTTCGTAAAAGGTATGGAAAATCATTCCCTTTCCCTTAGTCCAACTCAATGGATTTAGATTCATCATATGAATCTTACAGAGAATAATTTCTCTACACATTTCAAGCCATATCCATGACTACACGAGTATCACACAAACTTGGATCCAATAGTTTCCTCTGGACTACTCGTGTCTCATCTTACTATCATAGTAAGGATTGTCTGATCGAGTACAACTCAGTTAAGTACTACATACCTTCAATGACTCTTCATTTCTCTTATCTTGAGAAATCTCACCTTTACTAAGGTATTCCAACCACGTTAGAATCATTCCATTGAATATGACATATCTTTCCAACATATTTAGTCATCATTTCAATGTTGCTATCAATGAGCAAATCAACTATCCAATGATTTGGTCATTTCTTGTTTGATTTAGCACATGTGCTTTAAATCAAACTCATTGATTCAAATCATTGGCTCAACAACAATTAGTGTCACCAACTCATGGGTTGTTTTGGAGCATGGAGCTATTTATATTGCTCTATTCAGATATTAATATCTAAATCTCCACTTAACCATTTAGGTCCATTTGATATACTTTCAGCTTTACAAAACTTCAATACTGAGTACCATCATTTCAGGTATCATCCTCATCTGTAGAGAATATCCATCAAGTATATAAATATACTGACTAATTGTTGAAATCTACTAGAAGTCTAGTGATTTTCCTCACATGGTAGATCAATCTTACATTGATTACCATTTTTCCATAAACAACATTTCATGGAATTCTAGCCTTTTAAATCTTTCAGATATACCTATAAAGCAAACAAGGCACAAAGTTATGTCCTGTCACATTTTCTTTATTCTGATCTATCATCACAGATCATCAACGATTTCATCCATTGACTCATAAGTCTAATTTCAGGATAAATTGAGATCTTTGGGAATTTCCAAATACTCTTTCCATCCAAAAATGTATTTCTCTATTCCATAGCGCATTTCTTGTGAATTTCAAAGATATTTGATATTCTTTCACAAGAACTCAACAAGCATTTCTATATTGTGCACTTCTAGTGAATATACCATTGCAGGTTATATTTTTACCATACATGGTTAGATGTCAAACCCCACATTTGAATAAATTTATTTGATGACTCTACAACATTAAGTCAACCCCCACATTCAAACGAATTCATAGAATGAATCTACACCACTAAGAGTTTCAATTACTCCTATTATGGGATTTCTTAATTAAAAGATCACAACGTATATATAGGTCTCCCCTCACATCGCTTGAGCATTTCTAGCGACCATCTGTTTCTACCACTATATATAGCTGGTACGTACAGAATAACTATATTGGCGAATAATTTTACAATGTGAACACAATCACAAAGATTTCACGTATTCGCTTTCACAGTCACGTTATACCACAAATGATACGAAAATGGACTTAGATACATTTATCTAAGTATCACTTCAGTGATTTTCCGTTAACTATCACTAAGACATAGTGTCTATCTCACTGACTTATTACGAGTCTCGCTTGGTCAACACAATGAGCCATACTCAAGATTCGTATCCCTCAAAACTTTAATTTCAGGATAGATCCTTACATTCCAACACTTTCGTGTATCAACTGAGTGCGGAAATCTCTCTTATTTCTGAACATAGAATTTAGAGATGATCGGATTTCCCAATCTCAATTAACCATGCATCATAGCCCATTACTACAACATTGAAGTAATGTCCATGCTATCAAAGATTTGGTCAATTTCCATTTCAGGGATTTCGTATTACTATCCCTTATGGTGCAGATACTCCCAACTCTTTGGGTACTATGTGAGTTACAGACTCTACACAGTTTCTTCCCATACCCAAATCAAATTTCGACTGTCGTACTCGAGTTGACATTATCATTTCACGTTCATATCTGAACCGACCTCTCAACTTACGTTTGAGCAATGCCCTCTCCCTTGATTAAAGGTTTCAAATGGAAGGCTGCTTGTTGAAAAATTCAAGAAAACGTTGTGCAACAATATATCCGATATCGGAAGCATGTAATTCTAGAAGCTCTATCATTAGACAACTTTTGAAAATTTTTAGGAAGCGGTCAAATCTGAATCGCTGTCTAAAAATTTTCATGAACGGCACTTTATAATACTAACTGTCCAATGTAATAAAAGACGACGTTTTTTTAGAAACGCTATCGAAACAAAGTAGTTTCCGATAACGGAAGCCCAGTTCCGAGATGGGAAGCAATATTCTAGTAAATAATTTTTGGGTTCCGAAGTTGGAAGTAAAAAAGTTAGCGATTTCCGCAATTTTTGGGTACCGGAAAAACAAGCATATTTCCGATATTTAGGACCAATTCTAATATATATTTTTTTAGGTTCCAAATTCGGAAGTACTAATAAGTTCCCGATCCCTGTTAATGTAGTAATCGGAGCTAAATTTTGACTTCTTAAAAGTTTGACCGGCGTAAATATTTTACTGTTTCGACATATTTTACGTAGAATCTCATCATAGTTCCGAGATCGGAACCTCATTCTAGTATATTTTTAGGTTCCGGGATCGGAAGTGAATATAATTTCCCAATTCCTATTAGTTCCGGATTCGGAACTAAATTAAAAAAAATTGAAAATACGTTAACCTAAAATACATGACTAAATTTTTTCGAAAACCTAGCAGGAAAGGTATACTCAATTTTAAAGGGCCGAGACTACATAAATAAAGGGGTAATACCTATATATTCAGGAATTCCATAAAGCTTTGTATTTGTGAAGAAAGAATTGGTGTGTTCGAAGATTCGTGATCCGTCTACAACGAACAGAACAAGACAACAAACAATAAAAGGTTATTACTTGCTTACGAGATATTGAATACATGAACTATCATATTTTACAAGATTATTTGGGGCTTTTTATGTGAATTCATTGATTGAGTAATTTTGGAGAGATTTGATGCAAACATATTGTGATTTACATTGCAGGAGTATGAACTTGGATCGTGTTCGTATTGTTGGATCGAACATTCGAACATCTACTGAATATAAGGAGTTGATCGAATATTTCATTGAAGTTGCTTCTAATCATGCGAGAATGGAGAATATGTCGATGATGCGATGTCCATGTAAGGATTGTAGGAATGATGTGTATCTGGGGGAGCGGGGATTACGCTCACATTTGATTATAAGGGGATCTGAGACTTCATATACCAAGTGGATATGGCATGGGGAAAACGTAGATGTATGGGATGAAGTCAATGATCACTACAAGAAAAAGAGTCTTTGTAAACGCCTAAAAATTGTTGGGAAATTATATATATAGTGACACTTTGTATTATTCTAACACTTTCTTAATGTGTGGTGTTTGCCGGTGTTATAATAAGTCTAAAGTGTTACGATAGGTAATTTTGAATATTAATTAATTAGTAAGGAAAATATATGATAGTGTTGGGAATGATACAATGTTCACACACATTATATTGTATTTATATTATAGTTTACCACATTAACTAGTGTTGTATTTGAACAATGTTAGAACAACAATTTAATGTCAATAGATCCCACTATGCCTACACATTTACACATGTCACGAAAAATAAGGAAATGTCAAATAAAAGTGTCACAATATGATATATAATGAACAATATTATGTGTTATATTAGAAATATTTTAACACATTAATGTCATGTCTAATAAGAGTATAAAAGACAACACATGCACTTGTGACAATAGTACAAGTAAAGCACAAATATGGCCCTGTTTACTAGACCTTATTTCTTGATGGTACTGAACTGAACTGAACTGATTTGAAAACTGAACTAAACTGAACTGAACTGAAGTAAAATTGATGTATTGAAAAATGGAATCAGCATGACTGAATTAACCTGAATTTTATCAAATTACATTTCACTGAACTGAACTGAACTGATCTACAGATAAGCTCTGGTAAACAGGGCCTATATAGTGTAATTTTATATGACCGATAAAAACACTTTCAAATGTGATTTTAAAAAATTAAATGTTTTAAAAAGAAATTAATATAATAAATATGCGATCACACATATTTATATCATTAATATGCTATATAATAAAAATAAAATAATAAACATAAATGAAACTATAAAGTAATCATTAATTACATAAGGTATAAATTGAATATTAAATACTATTGATAAATTATTCAAAACATCAACATTTGGAATATTTTGATCTAAATCCAAATAAACATAGCAATACTAATTGAGAAAAATAAAGGGAATGCTAGTCTAATGCATCCAATCCCGCGAATCTGTCAATATACTTCTTAAATCCATTGAATAAGTGTCACCTGTAAACAAAATCTGACAAGCGATTTCCCCACGTCGTAAATGGGAATCCCACTCAATCAAAACACATTTATATTCACCTACAACTTCTAACTACTATAGAGTAGATAGTGGGAAGTAGGGATCGAACCACAAGGAGAAGGAGTCTTGTTTAGTGTTTTAGCAAAGATTATAAACACATACATATATATATTATATAGAAAGCAAGGTAAACAAAGGGGGGGTTTTGAAGTTTGGTTTTGTTACACTACGAAAGAAAGCAACTAAGATAGATTACACTACAATGCAAATACAAGGCCTTGGGAGGCAATTGACTTCAACTTCAACTATCGATTAATCATTGAGTGAACGCTTCATATATAGGGTTTATGATTATAAGTCGTAGATGAAAACATCATATTCTCTCGATAATGGCTAGTGAGCATGAACACATCACTCAAGAGCCCTCATTATCAATCCACCTAGATGATAACATCTAGATACATCGACAATGGAATTAACAATGGAGAATCGACAAACTCATCCATACTCGCCGTTAACGTGAGCATTGGACAAGACATTTGAAGAATATAAAGAACTAAGACGATGATAACATACAAATCTCAATTCATGCTTTATGATATAGGGGTAAATGTTAACATCTACCCACGAATCTAGCACTTCGATGCATATAATCACACATTGGAAATGAATATCTTAACTCTACAATTACATACAACGAAGGATCAATGATCACATTAGGTTCCTACGAAGACATGCAACAATTCAAACTCATAAACAATTCATTCCCATGACTATAATTTACCATGTTTCATAACAACAATCACACAACCTCTCTAATTACCAATTACTCTACCAACTAGGCTAAACTACTCCATGACTAACAAGCAAAAGGGTTTGTCACAACCCAATCACTTCTAATTAACCTAATCTCTAAATTAAACTAGAACTAGGGTTTAAACTACCATTACCCAAACTATGAGGCATGCAATTGATTCAAAACACAAAGCCCATGGCAAATTTAGCAAGATTAACAACATTCATATACAATTCAAGACAAGATATTCAAATGATAATCAAACCATAAATAGAAGCATATGAAAGTTCATGAAGAATTCAAGCAAAGAAGTTTACATCAATTGCTCCCAAGGAAGAAACTAAGCTAATACAATCATCCTAATACATCATTACATAAACATGGAATCAAAGGGAAGAAAAATGGAAGAAAATGAAGAAAAGATGAAGAAATTGGCTTTGGATTGAGAGGGAACTCGTCCAAAATGAGGGGAAAGGGGAGGTATTTATAGCCTTGAAATTTCAGCTCAAGAGTGCAAGTGGGCAAGAGTTTAGCGACGCTTTATTTGGTCGCTGTTCATCATAGTGACACTTCTGGGCAGCTAGTGACACTTCTGGGCAGCAGTGACACTTTCTTCATCTGGAGTGACACTTCCTTCAAGCTCCAGCGACACTTTTCTGGGCACAAGCGACACTTTTCTGGGCATCTTTTACCACCTTTAGTAAAGTGGCCTTCTCGCCACTTCTATGACCAATTATTCAAGTTCCAAGCATCAAATCATCAACTCTATAACATAATCATAGAAGGTCTTCAAGACTATCAATCAACAAGCTCCCAAAATACACATAAACATAGGATTTTACAAGTTCTAAACATAAAGAACCAATGATATAATTCACTCTAAAATCCTATACTTTGTTACAAAATTATCTTCAAAACAAGTCTAAAATGCACTAAAAACTAGAGTACAAATAGGGTATATCAAACTCCCCAACACTTAAACCTTTCTCGTCCTCGAGAAAGAACGATACAAGTCTAAATTTTCATACTCCTAAAAATCAATCCAATGCACATTTAAGACTTCCAAAACAAGAACTTTCTATTACTTTCATCAAAAGCAAAGTATGCCAAACATAAGTTTCATCAAAGCAATTTCCATGGCACACACAACCAACAAAAGATCACAAAATTCTCTCCTTTTGCCTAGGTTTTTACCTAGCCCCTCTTTATTTTGCCACACACTCTCCTTTTGCCTAGGATTTTACCTAGCCCCTCATTTTTCCACACACTCTCCTTTTGCCTAGAAGTTTATCTAGCCACTCATCATTTTTTTTTTTTTTTTTTCAAGCCTCTCACTTTTACCTAGGCCTTTTTAATGTTTTGACCTATCCGGGCTTTTCACTCATTTTTCTTTCAACAAATTCTTCAAGAGAAGTGCACTTTTTACAATAAGAAGCTAAACCTAACTCCCCCACACTTAAACTAAACATTGTCCTCAATGTTTTAGAATAATAACAACACTTTAGAACGGGAGAAGTGAAAAATTTAGCAACACTCATGCACTAGATAAAATCTACCCTCTCATTGAAGAGAATACCAAGCAAACAACCATTGAAAGATCAATTTAAGCACAATGAGTGTAAACTAGTGGCGGCAAGCCCATGGTAACCATATCTTTGAACTAATGACAGGGTAATACCAATTTAGAACACCAATTCATAACACAAACAATGCACAATACCACACAAGTCAGCATATGAATGAAAGAATTGTCACGAAAGTACCCCATTGCTGTGAAAATCAAAGAGTAGTGCTCCAATCTGAATTTGAGGACTTCCTTGGCGGCGGTGAGGTGGCAGCCGGCTGGAGATGATGCCGGCGAAATCGGTGAGTTGGTGCAAACGCCGGTGGAGGTGGCAGAGGAGGGTGGGGTGGGGTTTGGGCGGGGTTTGGGTGGGGTTTAGGATGGAGGGGAGGTGTGAGGGGCGGTAGGGTGGTAAGGGGCGGGTCTGGGCGGTGGGGTGGTGAGGGACGGGTCTGGGTGGGAAGATTCGTGGTGGGGTGGGGTGGGAAAATTTGGGGGCGGGTGGAGAGAGGGGCGGGAAAAGGTGGAAGAGGGGCGGGGTGAGGGGCTGGGCGGGGTGAGGTCTGGAAGGGAGGGGGGCGGCGCCGGTGGAAGGGAGGGGGCGGCGCCGGTGGAGGGAGGCGCCGGTGGAGGGAGGGGTGCGTGGAGGGGAAGTGGAGGGAGGAAGAAGTTGGGGGGAAGAAGGATTGATCGGGTCTGGGCAAAGGAATTAATCCCAGCCCGTTTTGTTTGTTTGTTTTTTTTTTTTTTTTTTTTTTTTTTTTTTTTCTTTTCGCGGGCCGCGAGGCCCTATTCGCGGCCCGCGAGCTTATTCGCGGCCCGCGAGCTTATTTCGCGGTTCGCGAAAAACGTTCATTTTGTGGCAGCGATTTTGGTCTGAAAATGACCAAAATTTCGCGGGCCGCGAGGCCCGGTTCGCGGGTCGCGAATTTTTTTTTATTTATTTATTTTATTTATTTTTTTTTTTTTTCAAATACACAGCCAAAGAAAAACAAGAATTAAAAACGAAACAAACAACAACAAAAAACAAATAAAAACGTAATCTACTAATTAAAACAATGAAATATACAAAGAAACTATTTTTTTTTTTTTTTTTAATTTATAAACATAATAAAAGCTAAGTAAAAATAAAACGATCAAAATCGATATATTTAACGTCGTCGACACGACCCAAATGTTATTCATAGGACAAAAGCTTGAAATCCTTCACTTTCGAAAGAAAAATGAAGGGTAGTAGAGAAGGTGTTTGAGGAGGGATAAAAGATGGTGGTTTTAAAGGAGTGGGAATGGTAGGAAGCATGAATGAGTCATATGACTTCCTATTCTCCTCTAAAACTTCCGGAAGTAGTGAAATTTGTTGCATAGGTGGAGATGAAGGTGACAATGGGGATGGTAAAAGTTCAATAACACTCACATCTCTCTCTATTTCATATTGTTCAACAAAAATTTCATCATCACTTTCAAACTCTTCCTCATGCATTGTGGTGATATCACTCACCATAGCAATAGGATTATGTTCTACTTCGGATGGTACTTCCTTGGAGTATTGAGCTTCTAATCTCATCACCACATTCAACATTTCGCTCAATTGCCTCTCAAGATTCTCTAAACGTAAATTTTCATCATAACTCATCGAATCTTGTTCTAGAGGCAATTCACAAGGATGTGGGGGTAGATTTTGTTGCTCAAAATATTGGTTTTCCGGTTGATATCCATAATTCGAATTCGAATAACCACTCCATTGTGGATTATAAGAATCATCATATGGATTAAAACAATTTTGACCTTGAAAACCAATATTTGTCTCCTCCTCATAGCACTCATCATCATAGCACCCTTGGTATGAAGAACCAAGGGGCCTTTCAAGTTCATAGTGCTCACTTCTCGACTCAAAATAACAAGGCTCGGAAAAATCATTAGAAAGATAAGAATCACACGAGCTTGTTGCATTCTTCCTCATCCTTTCATGGTTAAAGGTGAGGAAGTCATAAAAATCTTTTTGTTTTATACTAAACATGACTAAAAAGTTTGAAATGGTAGTGCAAGGGTTCTAGAGTAATAATACACACTACAAGGTGCCGTTTATTCCAAGAAACCAAGCAATACACACTTCAAAGAAAAGAAAGTAAACAAAGGAGATAAAAAATAAAATCTAAGATAAAACACAAAACAAGAAATGCCTTCTCCCCGGCAGCGGCGCCATTTTTGACAAGCGATTTCCCCACGTCGTAAATGGGAATCCCACTCAATCAAAACACATTTATATTCACCTACAACTTCTAACTACTATAGAGTAGATAGTGGGAAGTAGGGATCGAACCACAAGGAGAAGGAGTCTTGTTTAGTGTTTTAGCAAAGATTATAAACACATACATATATATATTATATAGAAAGCAAGGTAAACAAAGGGGGGGTTTTGAAGTTTGGTTTTGTTACACTACGAAAGAAAGCAACTAAGATAGATTACACTACAATGCAAATACAAGGCCTTGGGAGGCAATTGACTTCAACTTCAACTATCGATTAATCATTGAGTGAACGCTTCATATATAGGGTTTATGATTATAAGTCGTAGATGAAAACATCATATTCTCTCGATAATGGCTAGTGAGCATGAACACATCACTCAAGAGCCCTCATTATCAATCCACCTAGATGATAACATCTAGATACATCGACAATGGAATTAACAATGGAGAATCGACAAACTCATCCATACTCGCCGTTAACGTGAGCATTGGACAAGACATTTGAAGAATATAAAGAACTAAGACGATGATAACATACAAATCTCAATTCATGCTTTATGATATAGGGGTAAATGTTAACATCTACCCACGAATCTAGCACTTCGATGCATATAATCACACATTGGAAATGAATATCTTAACTCTACAATTACATACAACGAAGGATCAATGATCACATTAGGTTCCTACGAAGACATGCAACAATTCAAACTCATAAACAATTCATTCCCATGACTATAATTTACCATGTTTCATAACAACAATCACACAACCTCTCTAATTACCAATTACTCTACCAACTAGGCTAAACTACTCCATGACTAACAAGCAAAAGGGTTTGTCACAACCCAATCACTTCTAATTAACCTAATCTCTAAATTAAACTAGAACTAGGGTTTAAACTACCATTACCCAAACTATGAGGCATGCAATTGATTCAAAACACAAAGCCCATGGCAAATTTAGCAAGATTAACAACATTCATATACAATTCAAGACAAGATATTCAAATGATAATCAAACCATAAATAGAAGCATATGAAAGTTCATGAAGATTTCAAGCAAAGAAGTTTACATCAATTGCTCCCAAGGAAGAAACTAAGCTAATACAATCATCCTAATACATCATTACATAAACATGGAATCAAAGGGAAGAAAAATGGAAGAAAATGAAGAAAAGATGAAGAAATTGGCTTTGGATTGAGAGGGAACTCGTCCAAAATGAGGGGAAAGGGGAGGTATTTATAGCCTTGAAATTTCAGCTCAAGAGTGCAAGTGGGCAAGAGTTTAGCGACGCTTTATTTGGTCGCTGTTCATCATAGTGACACTTCTGGGCAGCTAGTGACACTTCTGGGCAGCAGTGACACTTTCTTCATCTGGAGTGACACTTCCTTCAAGCTCCAGCGACACTTTTCTGGGCACAAGCGACACTTTTCTGGGCATCTTTTACCACCTTTAGTAAAGTGGCCTTCTCGCCACTTCTATGACCAATTATTCAAGTTCCAAGCATCAAATCATCAACTCTATAACATAATCATAGAAGGTCTTCAAGACTATCAATCAACAAGCTCCCAAAATACACATAAACATAGGATTTTACAAGTTCTAAACATAAAGAACCAATGATATAATTCACTCTAAAATCCTATACTTTGTTACAAAATTATCTTCAAAACAAGTCTAAAATGCACTAAAAACTAGAGTACAAATAGGGTATATCAAAATCACCTAAACATTTAGTCAAATGTCATTTGGTATAAATTTTATCATGATAATTAAAATATTACCAGAGTTTTAGAAACATTAGCAAATGATCGTTTTCCAGTTGCTTGATTCATTCGCCTCTTTGATCTTGTCTTGTTGATTTGTTTTTCAAACTCATTTCCAGTAATAACTCGAATTTGTATAGTGAAAATATAATTTGAATAAAATTCATCTGAATTGAAAAATGTATAAGTATGATATGCAAAAGACCCACCTTTGATTCTTCCGAGTTCCAATGTTCTAAAAGTGGTAGACCATTGTTCTCTAGAAACTTTCCATGCCACCGGCTTCCCAATATTTTGATTTAAGATGACATAGAATATCACTAGACCACTATTCATTAACATTATTAATAAATGGAATTCATACTAGATATCAAAATTAGGGCCACTTAACCGTTTGTGAACAACTCGTGAACAACTCGGTCAAAGTTCGTGTCCGAACTTGGTTTGACCAATTCGAAATCGAACTCGAGCTCGTTCGTTAATAAATGAGTTCGAACTCGAGATCATAACTCGATAGGCTCGTTGAACAGTTCGAGAATAATTTATAGATACTATATTTAGAATATATAAAAATAATTTACATGTTTTAAAGAAGGTAATTGTATGTTTATTAATTTTAGTTCTTTTCATTTATTTATTTTAGTCCATTTTATATATAAAAAAATGCCTAAGAGAATACATTTTGAATAAGAAATGGATAAGATATGATGTTATGAAGATTGAAGAAAGAAGTAAAATGAATCTTGAGGCTTGAATCCCGCATCGGTGGCAAGAGAAAGGGACAAATCTTCTCTTAGTTATAAATTGATCTCATTTCCTAACCATTCTTAGTCCAACTTGCTTAGGTGGATTTCCATGTGCAAAGCCATATTTAGATGTTTGGGCTCGAATTGGGCTTCTAGAATCCGAAAAGAACGTGAGAACAAAATTAAGATTCCGGGATCAGAAAAATTAATAACAAATAGAATTCATACTCAACATTGTAACATTAAATATATCGAAAAAGTCATAGAATCCGGAACCGACGGTCGATTGCGGTCAATATTAGTGTGAAACAGAATTGAATTTCCGGTGTCGGAAACTTTAAACTAACTAGAATTCATACTAGATACCGTAACGTATAATAAATCGAAACGCTTCTAGAATCTGGAAAACGCTTAAACACAACCGACAAGTAGAATTGGATTTCCTAATTCGGAACAATACTCATTAACCAGAATGAAACCTAGAATAAGTAAACTATACAAAATCGAATGTGGACTCGTATTCATAAACCTAATGGCCGGATAATTTTATCCCGACGGCAACTGAACGGAAAATAATAACTTTCGAACACGGAACTAATGTAGAGTAACTCCCAAAATATTAAGTTCCGCCACTAGAAATAATTGGACATCGGTTGGAAAATAAACAATGGATAACATTTGGAAAAAGCCTTTAATTGTCTCATTGGACGTCTCCTAATTTAACGCTGTCTAAAGAAATACAATGGACGGCTCAGCCACCTACGGCTCCTCCAAAATGCCTTCTATCGCCCAAATAACATCCGTTAATCCTATGCTCTCCCACTAGTGCTCGTTATGAGTTCACGTTTTAAACTCTTGACCTGAGGTCCTATTCGAGTCTCACCTTGCTCGAATTTATCTCCCACATGCTCAACTCAGTTGAGTTTGAGTATTGATTCGGGATTCCGCCTCATCGGCATATGAGTTTTTCACTCTCTTGACCATTAGTCTTTAGTGATAACTTTTTACCTTATTAAAATTCACATCGCTGAATTTCCAAGGTTTCCGGTCCCCCCACATTGGACGAATTATCTCCACACATTTAGTTCCTCAGAACTTAGTGTCTTGGAGTTCTCAGACCATAAGTGTAACACCCCGGGAACACAAGACAAAATTTTGGAAGGGGCGCCACGAGTACTAGTAAAGTTTACTACAAATTTCTGATTCAATTCTTTCATCTGAAGTTATAAACGTTTTGTATACAATACTCTGGTCATTAAATATTACAGAGATGTCTAAGCCAATCTAAAATAAACTCTATACATTCAGGATTCTTCACTAACACACCATCATATTCTTTATCTTATCGCTTAGATAGAGGCTTAGGTATAAATCTGCAACAAAATAGTGTAAAGAGTGGGGTGAGCTACACTAGCTCAGTGAGAATAATATCATCCTTTGCAAAATCTTTACAACATACACTTATCATAGTCAAATCATAGAGTAAATAGTCACGTAGCAGCAAGCAAGGTCATTCAAGTAGTTTCACATTGAAAAGATAATGGAAGCATGATAAAACCCTCACCGTGAATCCTAATCTCACAATTTCCTTCAACACCTGCAGTATAGTTATTTATATTTATTAATGATCTTTCACACATCGCTTTATCCTTATATTATGTTGTTCTCAACAGGTCACTTGATAACATAAAAATTGCAGCAGAAGATCATTGCAATAAACAAGCATATAATTACTAATTATCATAAACACATTTCCAACATCAATTATAAACCGCACGACTTTATAACCCTTTGTGAATGCTATATTTCTAATCAACATGGATCGTTCTTGATCAGAGAGTGTATTCCAGGTTACAAGGATCTTATTGACACAAGAATTAACAAAATTTGAGCTACGGTTCATCAGTTACGAAATTTCAAAGTAAATTATAAAACTGATGCGAGCAGAAAAGTACTTAACAATTGCAGAACTTCAAGAGCATTTTTCTCACTCGTTTCTAAATCAAATTGTCTCATTCTTGATTCTAAATCATAGTTTGAAATATCATTTTTCCAAAAGTAATAAATTTGTTCAAATTAGACCAGCTGTGATATTTTTAAAGTGAGTTCCAAACTGATGCCAGCAGAAAACTGAATTTAAAAATTGCAGAACTTTAAAACCCTTTATCTCTCTTGTTACTTAGCTGAATTGGCCCATTCTTGTTTCCAAATCAAAGATCAAAGTTCATAGAATACACCAGTATAAACATAAGCCACAATGGAGTTACGGTTTTAAAGATATAGATTTTTAAAGTAAGCACATGCTGCTGCCAAAGAACAGTACCAGTACAGCACAGCACTCTTAAAACTCAAATATCTCCATCATTAATTATGCAAATTCATAAATTCCAGATTCTAAATCCTGGAGCATCTTACAAAGATTTCACAGGTATAAGAATCAAAAAAATCAGAGTTGGGGTTAAATCAGGGCCGGCCTCACCATGAGGCAAGTGAACCCTTCGCCTCAGGCCCCCAAACTTTTTGGGTAATTTTGGGGCCCCAATTTTTTAAATTATCTTTTATTATCCCTAAAGGGAACTTGAAAATTTATTCACTTCAAAAAGTGTGTGGAATAAACGACGTCGTTTCGTTTCGTATAAAGTAACATTTTTTGCCGTAAATATTTTAAATATAGTAAATTAAAAATTGGACAATATATATCTTAAGCCGTCATTTTATAAATATTGTATATTTAAAATTGGACATATACATTTAATGATCTATGATATTATGTATATAACATAATTTATTGATTACCGTGGATATTTTATGTATATTAAGTATTTTAAATATTTGTACGACCGCTGTGAATATACGAAATATTATTATACCATATTGGAATACTAAATATTTGTACGACCGCTGTGAATATATGAAATATTATTATACCATATTGGAAACGATATGGAATACGTCGTTTTGGGGTTATACATAATTTGGGGTTATGTTTTTCCCGATCTTCTTCTCTGTATTTGCTGTTCAATTTTGTCCGATCTTCTTCTGTTTTTGATGTTCTCTCAACTCCGACAACCTCATTGAATTGCAATCCTAATCCACAATCCCTCATTGTTTTTCAATTGGACTCCAATTGCTTGGCGAAATCGGTGAAACAATTGTATTCGAATTGAAAAACAAAAAGAAGGATCGTAGTCCAAGGATTTAGCTCTATATAATTTGAACTTCCAACCGCAATCTACAGTCATAGAGATATTCCAAATTCTGCTGCTTACTGAAGGACCGGAAGCACAAAAGAAAACCGTCGTCGCCGTTAGGAGCTCCTCGGACCGCGACTTTGTCGGAGGTTTGTTCCTCGACTTATGTTTTGATTTGATTTTTGGAGGATGATATGTTATGTATGTGTTTGATGAAATAGGTGAATGATCGAATTGGATGATACTGTATATGTAAGACATGGCTTATGTTTGGAAAGGAGAAGGTCCAGAAGGATTGTGTGAAACTGAAGCCAAGTTTAAAGAGCAAGAGAATCAAAAAGTTCAAAGAGTTTGCATGGAAAACAGTTTACGCGCTATCGGCTGAAATTCTGGCAATCTGGAATGTATATGACGAGCCTTGGTTTAGGGACACGAGATATTTCTGGAGATGAGCTTTGGCCAGATCAAAAGATGAAGTAAGGCTCCTTTAACATATGCTTCAAAATCTCTGTGTACAAATGTGCAAATTAGTCATATATAATCCATTATTTTTCAGGTTTAAGCTCAAGCTTTTGCACATGTATTGTGGAGGATACTACGTTTATGCCATCTTTGCTGTGCTTTTCTGGGAAACAAGGCGTTCTGATTTTATCACCTCGGTTGCTCATCATCTAGCCACAGCAATGTTGATTGTTGTTTCGTATATATTCAGTTAATTAATTAAGCACTTTTCTTTTTTTCCTGAAATTCCAAAAACTTATACATGTTCGATTCACGATTCGAAGTCAGTTTGTGAGTGAATTGTGAATGACTGCAGGTGTGGTCGTGTCGGATCAGTTGTCTTAGCCCTAAGTGATGTGTTTCTTGAAACTGCTAAGATATCAAAATATATTGGCCTTCAAAGCCTTGCAAACATTTTGTTCACAGTGTTGCGCTTTCTTTTTGGATTCTTCGGCTTTTTTACTAAGTGGAAGAGGACGAAAACATCGTCAAGAAATACCCGGAGATTGGAGATGATATAGTTTATGCACCAGGGGATGAGGTGGCGCCGCAAATCTGTGTTAAATCTGTGTTTTTTTTTTTGATCAAAACCATCCTGTCGGATGGAGGGGATTATATTAGGCTCCCCCCAAACCAATAAAAGACATTGCAAAAAAGAAAAGCCAAAAGGCTAGTTTGGGTACATAATAAGAGCAGAGCTCTTGAAGCAAAAATTGCTTCCAAAAGAATAAAGAATAGACTACTTTCCTAAATAAACCAACTTAGTAGATGATGTAGCCAATATATACTCTACTTTTAGCACATTTGAGAGTTCATTTGGGGTAGCATTTAGTGCAAAGGGTTAAGAATTAAGGTTAAATCTCTCTTACCTTGCATTTTGAATTTTTTTTTTTTTAAAGTTAAAACCACTCATGTGGTAGGAGTCTTTAAAGGGTTCCCAAGCCCGTAGGAAACACAAAAATATTACATATAGTTCATGAGCTAAGTTTCTGAGTTTTATAGACTAAAAACTAATAGCCAGACAATGGCTTAGATTACGGAGTATAACAAAACTCCCGAAGCAATAGGGATTGCTTCCAAAAGAATAAAAGGTAGAGACTTCCAAGAGGAAATCTTTATCCCAATGAATAATTATGTAAGTGATTGTCTGATAAAAGAAAATAGCTGAAGGAAAGACACACTTCTCAAATTGCAATTAGACTCCCAAGCATGTCTGCGAATCAAACCAAGTCAAGAACCCAGGATGAGACTCAAATCGGCCGAGGAGTAACTACAAAGTGAGAGAGATGTGTTAGCACCATATGTATTCGGTCGGGTGCTGCTCAGTAGGTTTGAACTGCTACAGATGCCCCCTGTGCAGTTGCTTCCAGTTGCTCGATGTACCAGTTGGTTCATTAATGAGAAAGACGTTGCTTTATATCCTCCCAAGATCCATCCAGTCCTGCCCCTGTAAAAAAACAGGAATAAAGCAGTAAAAGTTTCTAAGGAGAAGAAAGGGCTCTCACAGTTGGAGTGCCTTGACTGTCCAGATTGATTAGACCCTTTAGTTTCCTAGGGGCATCCTGTAAAGACAGTTCCCCTGAGATTTTTAGGGTTAAACATCTTTTAGCAAGAAAATCAGCAGCTTGATTAGCTTCTCTAAGCACATGAACCAGTTTGATGTCTCTAAGCCTAGACTTAAGTTCAGAGCACAATGAAAAAACCTGCCATTCACTGGAAAAAGGATCATGGATCCCTTTAACTGCATTGTAACAGTCCGATTCTATGATGCACGGGTAAAACTGAAATTGATTGGCAAGAAAAATTCCAGTTTGAATTGCTAAAATCTCTGCTTCCAAGGGAGAAGAAGCATGCATGAAAATCATGTTCATTTTAAAAACCTTACCATCATTATTTCGAATGATAATTCCTATCCCTGTGGAAGAGTTTTGGAAAGATGCATCAACATTAATGCATTAATGTTCTTACCTTGCATTTTGAAGAAAGACTTGTGCACTAACGTTTTGAAGCTGAAATCTGGAAATGTTACAAGATGAATTGGAGTGCATAAATGGTACCATTGGCTTCGTCTTCTCGAGTACTACAAAATGGACTACTAGAACGTCAAAAACGGATCAACGGTTCATCCGTGGCGAAGCAAAGAAGATTGCTGCCAACCAGCCAGAGACATCTCGCGGGCCGCGAAACGGGCCTCGCGGGCCGCGAAAATGGGTGGACTTTTGGCATAATGAAGGCCAGAAAATCAGATTTTGAAGGCCTATAAATACTCCTCTTATCCCATTCATCCAAAACGAGCTCCCCTTCATCCAAAATCCCATTTTCTCTAGTTTTTGCTCTTTTCTTCTCTTTTCTTTCATGTGATTTGATGAACATGTATTGTTGTATTAGAATGATTGTTGTAGGCTAATTAAACCTTGGGTTGCAATTGATGTAAACTTTCTATTCTTGATTTTGAGTTCTTGATGCATATTTGTTCATGGGCAATTTAATTTCCATTTGATGAATTGTGTTTGAATGTATTGTTTGAAGCATGAATTAGCTTGGGCTATCCTTGGGTAATGAATTTCTATCAATTATATGCTAGATGCATGGGTGAAATGCTACCATTTTGTACTTGTCTCAAAGTAGTAGAATTAAGGGTTGATTTAGAATGCTATCTTTTGATTTAGCTCTTGATTGTTCTCAATGGTGTTATCTATGTATTTAATTCGCTTTCGAATTGCATGGGTAAGTTTATTGGTCTTCTAATCGTGGTGTCATTGGTGAATTGGTCTAAAACGTTATCGTTTAGGTCATTCACTAGTGAGGGTTATTTTGAATGCGATCATTCTCTATAACTACATTAGTGAGAAGATTCCTAAAGCAATGTGTTGTAGAACAATAAATCAATAGTTCAAAGTTGAAAATCAATTGCCTCCCAAGGCCTTGTATTTGTAGTATTTGCATTGTAGTGTAGTTTATCTTAGTTGCTTTCTTTCGTAGTGTAATAAACCAACTCAAAACCCCCCTTGCTTACCTTGCTTTCTATATAATATATATGTATGTGTTAATAATCTTTGCTAAAACACTAAACAAACCCCTTCTCCTTGTGGTTCGATCCCTACTTCCCACTATCTACTCTATAGTAGTTAGAAGTCGTAGGTGAATATAAATGTGTTTTGATTGAGTGGGATTCCCATTTACGACGTGGGGAAATCGCTTGTCAAAAATGGCGCCGCTGCCGGGGAGAAGGCATTTCTTGTTTTGTGTTTTATCTTAGATTTTATTGTTTACCTCCTTTGTTTTCTTTCTTTTCTTTGAAAGTGTATTGCTCGAGTTCTTTGCGTAAACGACACCTTGTAGTGTGTATTGCCTTAGAATTCTTGCACTATAATTTCAATCTTTTCTTTACTTTGTTTTCTTTGAAGTGTGTATTGCTTGGTTTCTTGGAGTAAACGACACCTTGTAGTGTGTATTACCCTAGAACCCTTGCACTACAATTTCAATATCTTTGTTTGTAGTTTTAATTTTAATATACATATGGATAACCTCCCTTATAACTATTCAAGGGATGATGTTAATTTTGCAAACTCGCGTGATGCATACAATTTTACTAATTTTTCCGAGTCTTGCAATTTTGATTTGAGAAATGAGCACTTTCAACATGAAATGCCCGTTGGTTCCTCATACCAAGGGTACCATGATGAGTGCTATAATGAGGAGGGAGTTGGATTCCAATATCAACAAGTTTATGATCCTTACTACGATTCTTATGAGCCGAAATGGAGTGGTCATTCGAATTCGAGGTTTGGATACCCACCGGAAAACCAACCCTATGAGCAACAAAATCTACCTCACCCACCTTTTGAATTGCCTCAAGAACAAGATGCGATGAATTATGAAGAGAATTTACGCTTAGAAAATCTTGAGAGGCAATTGAATTTAATGTGGGAAGCGGTGAGGAGATTAGAATCTCAATATTCCGAAGGAGAACCATCCCAAGTAGAACCTATTCCGAGTGCTTTGCACGAAGAAGAATTTGAAAGGGATGAGGAGTTGGTTGTTGAACAAAAAGAAGAAGAGAGGGAGGTGATCGAACTTGAGAACTTACCATCACCATTGCCACCCCTACCTCCACCTATTCAACTAAAATCACCAATTTCGGAAATCTTAGAGGAGCCAAGTAGGAAGCCAACTTACTCATTCATGCTTCCAACCATCCATACTCCTTTAAGAATCTCACCTTACACTCATCTACATATAATTTCTCAACCCCCCTTCACTTTTCTCTCAAAGGTGAAGGATTTCAGACTTTTGTTCTATGAATAACATTTGGGTCGTGTCGACGACGTTAAATAAATCGATTTTGATCGTTTTATTGTTATTTAACTTTTATTGTGTTTATATAATAATAAAAAAAAAGTTTCTTTGTATCTTTCATTGTTTTAATTAGTAGATTACGTTTTTATTCTTGTTTTTTTTCTTTCATTTTTATTCTTGTTTTTCTTTTGTTAGTTTAAATTTCGGGCTCGCGGGCTGCGAAAATAGGGGATTTTGAGGCAGCCCGCTGCCACAAATCGGCTGTTTTTCGCGGCCCGCGAGAGAAAAAAAAAAAAAAAAACCTCTCGGGCCGCGAATTGGGCCGCGAAAAAAAAAATTTAAGAGCCAACATTTAGTGTGTGAGTCCATCCCTTTCCTCACAATTTTGATAGTTGTTCTTGAATATTGAGGACAATGTTTGGTTTAAGTGTGGGGGAGAGGTTTAGGATTTTTGTTTTTGGTGTAAATATGTACTTCTTTGAAGACTTTGTTTAAAAAAAAAAAAAATGAAAGCCCGGATAAGTCCAAAAGAAATAGAGACTTAGGCAAAAATGAGAGGCTGAAGCCCGGATAAGTCCAAAAGAAATAGAGACTTATGCAAAATTGAGAGGGTTTGTGTGAAAAAAAAAAAAAAAAAAAAAAAAAAGAGTGGCTAGGTACATCCTAGGCAAAAGGAGAGTGAGAGAAACAAAAAAAAAAGGAGTGGCTAGGTATAAATACCTAGGCAAAAGGAGAGATCTCATTTTATCCTCATTTTCCGATGGTTGAAGTTGATAGTACCGGCCCAGGATCCTTCCTGGGCCGGGAAGGAGGCCCGCGGCCCAGAATTAACGGAACGCTATCCTTCCCGCAGAGAGGCATGTCCGGACAAAATACAACGCGGATGACGACAAAGAGATGGTCCTGCACTTTATCCCTACAGAAGGAAGAGCTTGGCTATATATACTAGTCTCAAATAGTAAACATGGTATGTGACTTATCTCTCTCTACTTTATATTGAGAGCACCTTCCGTACGTTTACCTTCCCCGCTATCCCCATCTCATCATCACGCCGGAGCTTCCTCCCCGGGACGCCTCCCGGGGATTGTTTTGCAGGACAGTAGCGGGCCGATCAAGGAGGTGATCCGGGTGAGCGTCGACCCTCGGAGACGGACGGATTTTGGTAGCATCAATTGGCACGCCCAGTGGGACCCTTCCACCTTTGCATGATGGAGTCGCCAAGGAGAGGGCGCGGGCGCCCAAAAAAGAACTCGGTACCTTCAGGGGGTAGTTCTCTTCCACCCCCAGGAGATGAGGTGACCTTGAGGCAGTTGCAGGAGGAGGCTAGACACTAGCGGGAGCTAGGGGTACCGCAGGATGGCCACGTGGAAACTGCCTCTGATGAGGCCGACTCAGAAAGAGAGTATCAGGAGGAGCCAGGACCAATGCCCGCCGGGGGAAGCAGCCCCCGGGCCCAGGGGCCTGAAGCCCGGGAGGAGGGGCAGTCCCTGGCTGATACGGAGGAATTGGCGGCGTTGGAGTTCATGAGGGCCAATAAGGAGTTGTACCGCCAGTGGGTACTCTCTATCCGGGATAGTCGGAGACGGAAGGAACCCGGGGAGAACCAAGCAGGCCCTCCGCAGGGGTACCAAAGAGAGGTGATTGACCTGGATTGAGTCATTCAGCCGCCAAGGATCCAGGGGCGCGTGAATTCTTCCACCATCCCACCCTCTTTCCCTCCGAGTTTCGGGGTTGGAGGGGTAGTGGTCGTGGGACAACAATCGAATTTGGTTCCCCATGCTCCACCCTATTACCCGTGTTCCAGCTGGGGGCGGGGCAAATTGGGTATGACTTGCCAGTTATGCCGGCAGGGTCGTTGGGTTACCAAGTCCCCGGAGCCCAGGGGAACCCGACACAGTACCCTATGCCCGTGTACGGATCAATGGGGATGAACTACAGTTACCCGGAGAGATACTATCGGGAGGACGATAGGACGCGGGGGTACCAGGTGGCGCAGCAGGATCCCAACTCTTTGGAGGCTCGACTGGATAAACTGGTAGGAAGAAACGGGGCTAAACCTACCTCCCCTTGGGTACCTCGAGTGCTTGCGTACCCATGGCCGCCGGGCCTTCGGACCCCGGAAGGAATCCCAACGTATAATGGGGAGACAGACCCGGAAGAGTTTGTCAGGACATACCAAAACCTAATGGTATCAAGGGATTTCCCGGAGGAATTGAGATGCAAGTTGGTGGGCTGTTACCTGAGAGGAAACTGTCTTTCATGGTTCGATTCCTTGCCCCGAGAAAGCCTTAGAGATTATTACGATTTCTCTAAGGCTTTGCTGTTTAGATACGCCGGGTTAAAGAAGGAAGGAAAGCAGCTGACAGAGCTTCTGGCCACCCGGCAGAAGGCTGCGGAGGGGTCAATGGAATATTACCGAAGGTACATGGATGATAGTATGAAGGTCATAGACAGGCAGCAGCAGGAGAAGGTGGTGATTAGTGGGTTTATAAATGGCCTGAGGGATATGGCGTTGTTCCAGAAGGAGGTGGCGGCCTAACCCGGGGAGAGGAAATGGGAGAAACCAAGGCAATCAGGGCAATAGGGCCCCGGGAAGGCCTGCTATAGCTGCTGCACCAGTCCAAGCAGTAGAGCCTGCCCCGGCACCCAACAGGATGATCAACGTGATAAGTGGAGAAATTGGAGAGGCATGCCAGTCGGTTTCCGCCATCCGGGCTCGGACGCGATATGTTCCCCCGGGGGAGGTTCAGGGGAAAAGGTTTCGCCCCGATGAAACACTCACTTTCTCTGAGATGGACGCAGCCCCGCCGCAGATGCCCCATTCAGACCCAATGGTTGTAACGGCAGAAATTAAAGGTTTCTTGGTTAATTGGGTGTTTGTGGACGACGGGAGCAGCGTGGAGATTATGTTCGCTTCCTGTTTCGACCAATTGGGAATTGGGAGGCAGAACATGAAACCTCCCTCGTCTCCCTTGTCAGGGTTCACGGGCAAGCCAGAAGTTCCTTTGGGGGTGATTCCCCTTGTGGTATGTATGGTGGACGAAAAGGATCGGAGCAAGAGGGTCTCAGTGACGTGCAACTTTGCGGTTATTGATGCACCCTCACCATACAACGTAATCATAGGAAGACCATGGCTAACCCAAGCCCGGGCGGCAAGTTGTCCGTATCTGCTAACAATGAAGTTCCCCACTGCGCAAGGAGTGGCGGTCGTGCGGGGAAGTCAGGCAGTAGCAAGAAGTTGCATGATGACAGCAATCTTGGACGCAAAGAAAGCAGTAGGGGCGGTACACGGAGAAGTTCCCCGGCAAGAGTTGGAGGAGATGCATGTGGCAGACAAAGGGACGGTCACGGTGGGTAAAGATCTCCCGGATGAAGTAAAGAGCGCTTTGAAAAAACTCTTGGCCAGATACCAAGGGTATTCTCATGGAGCCCGGAGGACATGGTGGGAGTGTTGCCAGAGTTGGGGGTACACAAGCTGAACATAAGCCCGGCAACAAAACCAATTAGGCAGAAGAAAAGACCTGTAGCCCCGGAACGAGCGGAATTTATAAAGAATGAAGTAAAGAAGTTGGAGAAGGCCGGGGTGGTCGAGGAAATCATCTACCCGGAATGGATAGCTAACCCGTTCTTAGTCAAGAAGCATGATGGCAGCTGGCGCATGTGCATTGACTTTACAGACTTGAATAAGTGCTGCCCCAAAGACAGTTATCCTCTCCCAAACCTGGATCGGTTGGCAGAAGCCATCGCGGGTTACTCGGTGCTAGCCTTCTTTGATGCGCACAAAGGTTATCATCAAGTGCAGATGGACGAAGCAGACAAAGCAAAAACTTCCTTTATCACCGATTTTGGAACTTTTTGTTACAAGAAGATGCCCTTCGGGTTGAAGAACGCGGGGGCTACCTACCAGAGGATGGTGGACAAGATTTTCAAGGATCAGGTGGGAAGGAACATGGAAGTATATGTGGATGATATGGTGGTAAAGAGCAGGGCTTACGGGGCTTTCTTAAACGACTTGGAGGAGATGTTTGAGAAGCTAAAGAGGAGCAACCTGAAGTTGAACCCCTCCAAAAGCACCATTGGAGTAGGTGCGGGGAAGTTCCTAGGCTTCATGGTGTCAAGCAGGGGCATCGATGTTAACCCGGAAAAGGTGGAGGCCATAGCCAAAATGACCTCCCCAAAGTCGGTGAAGGAAGTTCAGAGGTTAACCGGGTCCCTCGCGGCTCTCAGTCGATTCCTATCGAAGGGGGCAGATAGGCAGTTGCCTTTCTTCAATATTCTCAGGAGGGCCAAGGCGTTTGAGTGGTCCGGGGAATGTGAGAAGGCATTCCAAAATCTGAAGGTGCACCTTCAACAGCTGCCAACTCTGAAGAAACCATTCCCGGGGGAGGAGATTTTTCTGTATATAGCGGCGTCCCGGGAAGCAGTAAGTGCCGTGCTAATCAAAGAGGAGGAGGGGAAGCAGCACCCAATCTATTTTGTTAGCCGGGCACTTCGGGGGGCAGAAACCCGGTACACTGAGTTGGAGCAGCTGGTTCTGGCACTGGTGCATGCTTCAAGGAGGCTTAAACCCTACTTCCAGGGGCATCCCATAGTGGTCCTTACCAATTACCCGCTAAGGCAAATCATGTTCAAGCCAGAGGCATCAGGGAGGATGATGAAATGGGCTATAGAGTTGGGAGAGTATGAAATCAAGTATGAGCCAAGAAGGGCTATTAAGGGCCAGGCCCTAGCGGACTTCCTGTTGGAATCAGAAGCAAGGATAAATGAGGAACAGGAGATTCCTAACACTCCGGAGAACATGGCTAAAGTTGAGACAGACCCGGCCTGGAAGTTGTATGTGGATGGATCGGCTCACTCCGGGGGCAGCGGAGCGGGAGTACTGATAGTCAGCCCGGAAGAGAAGGAGTATCCCTACGCAGTCCAATTCACTTTCAAAACAACCAACAATGAAGCTGAGTACGAAGCTTTGATTGCGGGGCTAAGGTTGGCAAAAGAGATGGGCATTAAAACCATCACGGCACATAGCGATTCTCAGATTGTGGTGCAGCAGGTAAAGGGAGAATATGAAGCCCGGGAGAAGAGCCTACAAAAGTACTTGGAAGCGGTAAAGCCTTTGATAGCCGGGTTTGAAACCTTCAACTTGGTTCAAGTTCCCCGGGAGGAGAACGGTAAAGCAGATGTTTTGAGCAAGTTGGCTTCCTCGGAATTAAAACCTGCGCCTGGCCAAAAGTTGTACTTGGAGGTACTAGGAAGAAGGAGCTACCAGGAGAATGATCGAGTAATGCTAGTAAACGAGGAAGAATCCTGGATCACGCCCATGCGGGCGTACCTCGAAGAAGGAACCACCCCGGAGGATAAGGCCCAGGCCCGGAAGCTGAGGGTTAAAGCGCCGAAATATGTGGTCCAAGAAGGGGAGCTGTACAAGAGAGGATACCTCCAACCTCTGCTCAAATGTGTGGAAAGAACAGAAGGTCAGCACCTTATCCGGGAGGTGCACGAGGGATCTAATGGGAGCCACCAGGGAGCTCGTACAATGGCCAGGAAGATCCTAAGATTGGGGTATTATTGGCCAACGTTGTTCAAAGATGCGGAAGAACATGTACAGAAGTGTTTGGCATGCCAGACATTTGCCCCGCTAATCCATGTTCCCCGGGAGGAGTTAATCGGAGTTACGGGAGCTTGGCCGTTCAGCAGATGGGGAATCGACTTGGTGGGACCATTCCCAACAGCCCCGGGAGGAGCCAAGTACTTGATTGTGGCGATCGACTACTTCAGCAAATGGGTGGAGGCAGAACCGCTCACCAACATACGGGGACTAACTTGCGTCAAGTTTTGCTGGAAGAACATCATTTGTCGATTCGGTATCCCAAAGATCATAGTCACGGACAATGGAGCGCAGTTTGAGAATGATCCTTTCAAATCATGGTGTGTTAAGTACGGCATAGAGCAGAGGTTGACATCTGTGTACCACCCCCAGGCAAATGGGCAAGTGGAAGTCACCAACCGTACTATCATCAAAGGATTAAAAACCCGCTTGGAAGGTGCGCGGGGGAATTGGATTTGGGAATTGCCTAGTGTACTTTGGGCGCACCGGACTACAGAAAGCTCAGCTACCGGGGAATCTCCATATTGCTTGGTGTATGGGTCGGAGGCAGTAATACCCGCAGAAATAGGGATTCCGAGCCCTCGGACACAGCATCAGCGCCCGGAAGAAGAAGACGCTGGACGGCGCCTTGACTTGGACCTCCTGGAAGAAAAGCGAGAGAATGCAGCACTTCAGGAAGCCAAGGTGAAGGAGCGAGTAAAGAGGTACCACGACAGAAGGGTGCGAAAGGAAGTCTTCACCCCAGGAAATTGGGTGATGAGAAGAAATGATAAGAGCCACCAATCCCCGGAAGGGAAGCTGGCTCCCAACTGGGAAGGGCCATACAAGATCAAGGAAGCATACCCGGGAGGGAGCTATGTGCTAGAGGACAAGCAGGGAAAGGAGATCCCCAGAAGGTGGAACATAGCTAACCTAAGAAGGTTTTACGGGAAGTAGAGCGTCCCGCATCGTACCACAGCTACTAAAGCATGAATATGCTAGGCATGAATATGCCAGGTATGGATATGCCTCCCCGGAAGCGTGAATACGCTAAGCATGAATATGCTAGGCATGAATATGCTAGGCATGAATATGCCGGGTATGGATATACCCCTCCCGGAAGCATGAATATGCCCGGAGAGAGAACCCGACGTTTAGCTTCGTTCAGGGTTTAGAGAAGATTTGTAAAAAGGGACCCATGGGTAGCTCCCATTTGGGTGCCCCGCTAGAGTGGACCCGGAGCTCGAATAACGCCCGGGGACCAAGAGATGTAATATTACAAGGAAGAGTTAATGAAAAGGGTTTTCTTTTTTCGAAGAGCAATTTTATTCAATCTTTAAATTATACATCGCATGAACATGCGGTCATATTGCAAAGGTACAATTACATAAGAATTTTATACATCGCATGAACATGCGGTCATATTGCAAAGGAACAATTACATGAATATTTTGCATACAGGTTCTCCTATCTACGCATCGTTACACCCACTTGGGACCTGACCCGGAAGCACCCTCAGGGTTGCCCGGGCGGAAACCCCCTCCGAAGAACTGAGAAGACAGGAGATCTTCGGCAAAGCAGGCATCTGGGGCTTGATTCCACGCAAGTTCTTCCTCCAACTGCGCGGCGTCCTCCTCGTTTAACTCAGGAATGGGAACAACCACGGAGCCTTCGGGAAGTGGCTCCGCTAAGCGCATCCTCCTAACCCTGGCTGATGTAACAAACTTGTACTTAGGAAACAAGTCTGCTACACTCTTACCCTTCTCTTCCCGGCTGATGCGGGTACCTTCTGCGGTTTTAACCCCCTTTGTGGTAACACCCGAGTCGGCAATCTCCCGGATGCGTCTTATCCGACGGATTACTTCTTCCGGGTCAATAGACACGGTCATATCCTCGTACCGTTCATAGGCCACATCCACCTCCACCCGGGCGGGGACCCGACGAAGGCTAGAGGGATAGGGCTCCGCCACTCCTGCGGCTATCTTGGTGTGCCACTCCACGGCGTCCAGATAGGCCTTGTGATTAGGAGCTCCCTCACCAAACTTTTTCGGCATGGCCTCCATGCGTTTGATTGTTCTGTGAACCCCGGCCGGAATATCGGTAAGGGGAGATACCCCGACTATGCCATTTCTAAGGCCTAACAGATGGTAGGATAGCCGGATGATCAGTAGAGCATCCTGGAGGACCCTATTCCTATGGGTAAGGGACCGATTCTCCTTCTCGAAATCGCAGAGAAGACGGTTCTGAGCGGAGCGGGTTTCCAATGTCCTGAGCTTTTCCTGCGCCCGCTCCAGTTCGCCCCACACCATGCCAAGCTCCCGGGCGGTACGACGACGAGAGTTGTCCTGAAGGGTCTGCAACTCGGCAATGGTCTGATGAGAGTTCAGGGCCTCCCGCATATGATCAGAAGCTAAGTTGAAACAGTGATTCAGCGAGCCAAATTTGTTCTCCACAGCTTTAAGAAATAACACTAATGCCCGGATAGACCCGAACTCATGGACAAACGCGCACAGTCCGGCCTCAGACATGGCCCGGGTAGCTTGATCGCCTCCAAACCTCCAATGCGCCAGTTTCCTTTGAAGAAATGAGCATTGGAGGCATCCGGCGCGGGAGAGAGAGAAGTAAGTACCGGAGGAACAACTAGGGTGAGGAAAAACAAAAGGCACAGATCCCCGCGGGAGGTCTCCTTCTAAAGGGCGCTCGAACTACAAAAGGTAATAATTCCGTCAAAAGTAGAACTTTTTATTAATCAAAATGGGCACTAAAGGCCAAAGCCCTACATACACTCCCCGGGGGAGGGAACTTACAAAAATACTTTAAAAAATATATATTACAAGGAAAATAATACTGGAGTCTAGGGTTATACATTGTCTTCGGTGGGACCATTTCCTCCTGGAGTAGCATGAGCCCTCTCAAACCTCATCTCCAGCTCCACGAGATCCTCGGTAGACCATTCCGGACCAGCATAAGCGGGGGCATCCACTGCGGGCTCATCGGCAGACCGCTCCGGGTACCCTACCTTCCGCGTAGCCTTCCGAGATTGATAAAGCAGATCGTCCTGACCCGCACCGAGGCCAACCCGGTGCTCCCCGCTATCGACCTGGACGGCTTGGTACCCGAAGTTGGCAGGCACCGCGCAGTATTCAAAGTAACTCTCGGCCCAATGGGGTGACTCCGGAATTACCCCATAAGCGTTGAAGCTTTCCGGGCCAGGATCGGGAAAAGAACCCTCGTCAATGGCTGGCAGCTTGGCCTTTTTGATATCCGAGGCAGAAGGAACCCGGGAGGACATCCTCAAAGACTCCCACAATTGGGGAACCAGGCTTTTCAAATTCGCATCCTGGAGGGACCTCCAGCGGTGGTTCAGCAGGTCACTAGCCTTGGGACGGTAGTAGGAGGCTTGGGCCTCCAGGCGAGCGGGTCCCAGAAGCCAGCCCCGCAAGCTGCGGTACATTTCGTGACACGCAACCGCGCTCGCTGCAGCCGCAATACCCTCCAGTCTTTGGTCGAAGTCAACAGAGTGAAGGACCTTCTGGACCATAGCGTCCAGGGACTCAAGCTGTGCCTCCTTCTTCTCCTTCTTGAGAGAAGAGTATTTCTTCTCCACCTCTGCCAGTTTCCTCTCCCTATCCGCTAGCTTCTTCTCTCTTTCAGCTAGCTTCTTCTGGGACGCCTCCAGCCAGGCTTCCAGGTCGTCCCGCCCGGCCAACTTTTCCCGGGTATCGCGAAGCTCTTTCTCCATCTGGACAAACAGCCCGGCGCTGTATTTGGAATAGCCCCGGTTTAGCGCCTCCGTAAACTGGGGGTCGGCAAGGAGGGAATCCGCGAAGGCGGTACTCTGCAGAACAGGACATAAAAACTTAGGAAAAACGGATTAAAGCATTAAATGAAGAATGAGGATCAAGGAAAATAGTTACCTCTTCTTTCTCTTCCGGGATAGTCTCGGAAGTAGTGGCTCGTGGAGGGGTGTCACGAGCGGGAGGAGGAGGAGGAGGGAAATCACCGGTCTTTTGGCGAGAGGATGGGGGCGACCCGGATGGTTCGCTGGTAGACGGCCGCTTAGACCGTGAACTGGCTCCTCCACTGTAAACCGGGTGTTGGATGAAGGACCGTCGCCCGGGAGTAGAGGATGAGCCTGGAGTAATGTGGGCCGCAGGAGATGACCCAGAGGGAGTAGGCTCGCGAGACCGTTGTTGCGGACGGACCCTTTGCGGGATAAGGGTGGGATTGGCAGTAGGTCCAGGCTGGGAGGCCGCTTGTTGCACAGAAGGGGTCTGCTGGCCTAATTGAGAATTCCGGGCGGCACCATCTTCTCCGGAAGGCTTCTCGATAAATGCCATGACGTCCGCGTGGAGAGACGGTTGAACTGAAACCAAACAGACAAGATTAGAACAAGATATATATATATAAGCATACGAAGACATACAAAAGTAAAGCCTTAGCAGGCACCTCCATCCGGCCACGCCGCAGAGATGCGCGGGAGTGTGAAGAGGTCGCTGGGGTAAATCCCGCGGGGCCAGAAGTAACCCGCATTCCCGTTCTTATAGAAGTTGTCCATATCTAAAGGGGAAAGGCGGAGGAGGTTGTGATCGCTAGCAATGATTGCTGGGAGGTTGGAGAGAGGCTTCTTATCCTCTGGAAGGAGGGAATCACTCCAGGCGGGCATAGGGTAAACCCGGGAGTCACACTCAAAGAAACCTTTCGCGGGATACCCTTTGGCAGATCTGGGCTTGCTAATGAGGAAATCCTTTACCCCGGAGCGGATGGTAAAGGAGAAGACGCCAGGGAACGAAGCATGCGCCTTCCGTAGGGCGTAGAAGGAACGGAAGAGGAGAAAAGTAGGAGGAATGGAGCATCTGGCGCAGTTTAGGAGAAAGGCCATAATCAGAGCTATCCCATTAGGATGCAGCTGGGCCGGGGCTACCCCGTAAAACTGAAGAATATCGAGGAAAAGAGGGGGAAAGGGAAGGCTCAGCCCATACTGGAAGTGGATTCGCGGGATGCAAGCGACCTCTCTCTCAGACACTCCCGGGGGAAGCTTAGAGAGAGAGGCATTTAGAGGAAGGGGAATAAAAGAACGCTTGGCTAGATCTAGAACGTCTTTATCTAGAGAAGGAGAATCCCCGGGGACGTCAAAGAATTTGAGACCTAGCGGGCGTGCCCCGTGGGTAGGTCCCCGGGGAATATCGTCACCAACCCCCTCATCAAACGCCTCCTCATCCTGACCCTCTCCCGGGTGACTGGGGGGCTCAGTGGAATGCAAGCCCGCTTCATCCGAGGCTGACACACCCGGGATACTCGGCCCCTGGGGCGTGCTGAAAGCCTCGGAATGGGATCCGGGGGAGGAAGGCGGGGAAGAAACCAAGTTATCAGCGGCCCTAAAATGGACCTCAAACTGGTCTTGAACTCCTTCAGTGTCCAAGGAGGAGGGTGGAGAGAATAGGGGAATCCATGAAGAGAAGAGAGTAGGAAGATAGAAAGTTAGGGCTTACTTGGTTGAAAATGCGAAGGAGCGAATGAAGAGCGTCTGGAGAAGTTTTGCAGAAAGTAAACTTGTGAGAGGGGGGCTAGGACCCTTATATAGGCGGATGAATAAGAACCGCCACCTCAAAAGGAGGAAAAGCAATGATGACACAGCGAACGAGGCGCTGATTAATGCAGAAGAGGAAAAGGCGGCGTTGTCAGAAACCAATTTTAACACGGATGGGCCCTACCAGAAGGAACAGCTACCGCGGGAGGAGCGTGGGAGACCAGTCCCCCGCGCCAGGGAAACCCGGAAGACTGGTCTGGGGGGCTAGTGATAGTACCGGCCCAAGATCCTTCCTGGGCCGGGAAGGAGGCTCGCGGCCCAGAATTAACGGAACGCTATCCTTCCCGCAGAGAGGCATGTCCGGACAAAATACAACGCGGATGACGACAAAGAGATGGTCCTGCACTTTATCCCTACAGAAGGAAGAGCTTGGCTATATATACTAGTCTCAAATAGTAAACATGGTATGTGACTTATCTCTCTCTACTTTATATTGAGAGCACCTTCCGTACGTTTACCTTCCCCGCTATCCCCATCTCATCATCACGCCGGAGCTTCCTCCCCGGGACGCCTCCCGGGGATTGTTTTGCAGGACAGTAGCGGGCCGATCAAGGAGGTGATCCGGGTGAGCGTCGACCCCCGGAGACGGACGGATTTTGGTAGCATCATAAGTCATAAGGATGCGGTGATTAATGGAGAGTTGGGTAGTTTTGCATCATTTGGCTTTGTTAGGATGTTTCATATAGTGGGAGCAAAGTAGGACACTTTGGGATATTCTACTTTGCAATGTTTTGTTTGAGTATGCCATATGTTTGATTGTTGTGAAATTGTCATCTTGGCCTTGAATCGTTCTTTCTCGAGGACGAGAAAGGTTTAAGTGTGGGGGTAGCATTTAGAGAGGTTTAATTGATGTAGCCAATATATACTCTACTTTTAGCACATTTGAGAGTTCATTTGGGGTAGCATTTAGTGCAAAGGGTTAAGAATTAAGGTTAAATCTCTCTTACCTTGCATTTTGAAGAAAGACTTGTGCACTAACGTTTTGAAGCTGAAATCTGGAAATGTTACAAGATGAACTGGAGTGCATAAGTGGTACCATTGGCTTCGTCTTCTCGAGTACTACAAAATGGACTACTAGAACGTCAAAAACGGATCAACGGTTCATCCGTGGCGAAGCAAAGAAGATTGCTGCCAACCAGCCAGAGACATCTCGCGGGCCGCGAAACGGGCTTCGCGGGCCGCGAAAATGGGTGGACTTTTGGCATAATGAAGGCCAGAAAATCAGATTTTGAAGGCCTATAAATACTCCTCTTATCCCATTCATCCAAAACGAGCTCCCCTTCATCCAAAATCTCATTTTCTCTAGTTTTTGCTCTTTTCTTCTCTTTTCTTTCATGTGATTTGATGAACATGTATTGTTGTATTAGAATGATTGTTGTAGGCTAATTAAACCTTGGGTTGCAATTGATGTAAACTTTCTATTCTTGATTTTGAGTTCTTGATGCATATTTGTTCATGGGCAATTTAATTTCCATTTGATGAATTGTGTTTGAATGTGTTGTTTGAAGCATGAATTAGCTTGGGCTATCCTTGGGTAATGAATTGCTATCAATTATATGCTAGATGCATGGGTGAAATGCTACCATTTTGCACTTGTCTCAAAGTAGTAGAATTAAGGGTTGATTTAGAATGCTATCTTTTGATTTAGCTCTTGATTGTTCTCAATGGTGTTATCTATGTATTTAATTCGCTTTCGAATTGCATGGGTAAGTTTATTGGTCTTCTAATCGTGGTGTCATTGGTGAATTGGTCTAAAACGTTATCGTTTAGGTCATTCACTAGTGAGGGTTATTTTGAATGCGATCATTCTCTATAACTACATTAGTGAGAAGATTCCTAAAGCAATGTGTTGTAGAACAATAAATCAATAGTTCAAAGTTGAAAATCAATTGCCTCCCAAGGCCTTGTATTTGTAGTATTTGCATTGTAGTGTAGTTTATCTTAGTTGCTTTCTTTCGTAGTGTAATAAACCAACTCAAAACCCCCCTTGCTTACCTTGCTTTCTATATAATATATATGTATGTGTTAATAATCTTTGCTAAAACACTAAACAAACCCCTTCTCCTTGTGGTTCGATCCCTACTTCCCACTATCTACTCTATAGTAGTTAGAAGTCGTAGGTGAATATAAATGTGTTTTGATTGAGTGGGATTCCCATTTACGACGTGGGGAAATCGCTTGTCAGTAGATCAAACCCCCGAACTGGTTAGAGATCGTCGAAACGAAACTCAACTTAGTCAAAGGGCGCTCTAACTAAGGGAGAAACTATTTACATCAAAATGGATAGCCTATTGGGAGGTCGTCGCCGTACCTCTCAAATATACAATTTAGATCACTTACTACCTTTACACACTATTAAGTGTATAATGGCAAGTAAGGTTCGTTCCACAGAGAAAAGGTTATTTCTATGTATATCTTGTAGGATATATATACATATACATATATAAAAGCAATGTAAACAGAGGGGGGGGGGGGGTTTGAGTTGAGTTTTGTTTAAGAAACACTACTATGTAAAGTAACTAGGATTCTAGAATTACAACTATTTTAGCATCTAAAGATTCAACTAAATGATTAACTAATGAGAATAAGAGACTTGGGTACATGAGATTTGTATCTTCTTGTTATGGATTTTTCCTCAAACTCAATTATGATACTTTGAGAATGGTGATTATTTTTAATGGGAAACCATCTCTATTCTAGTTGTGAATCATGAAAGCATTTTCACAACTCTTATTGGCAACTTATCTATATGATAGCAAATAGATAAATTGACCAATGCTAATTCAAATTAGATGTTTTCCCACCTTACCCATGCAATGTGATAACACAATTGACATAAATATAATGCTAATGAATGATCTCAAGAACAAATACAATTGATAACAACATATATTTGATTCCTAATTCACTACTTTTACATAGAAGAAATGATAGCATTTCAACCATGGAAAGGTAATGTCTAACACATATCCAACACATATTTATAACTAGGAAATCATTCCTAACCATTTCAAGCATCAAATACACATATAATTCATGATCATTCAATGACAAATCATCCATTCCTAAGCTTCATAAACCATGTTCTCAAAACATAACAAGAGGTTTAATCTCACATACCCAAGATAGGTTTTAGCCTACAATCATACTTATATAGTCACAAACATAATCAATACAACAAACCATAGTTAATTCAAAGATCAAAGTGAAGAGAAAATAAAGAAAAGAGTCCAAGCTCTGTAAAATTCGATCCCTCAAACAATGAGGATAAGTTCTATTTATAGTCCAAAATAATTAAAATTAAAGCCAAACAAAATGCAAGTTGCAGGACAATTCGCGGGTCGCGCATTCGCGGCCCGCGCGTCCGTGGCTTCCGCGGTCCGCGACCGAGGTTTCGCGGACCGCGCGTCTGATCCTCGCGAGCCGCGGACGAAGTTCCGCGGATCGCGCGAAACTCGGTATCTTCAAAACAGCAACACACGCCCTCGCAGTTCGCGACCTAGGGTTCGCGGCCCGCGAGAGTGTGTCTTCACACCACTTCTACGACCGGTTCTTCAATGTATCTAATTCCTTCAGGACGGTCATAGAAGGTCTTCAAATCACTCAAATCCATCGCAAGTGCAATTCAAGATCGAAATGCACGTCTTCAATTTCAAACCACTATGAATGATTCGGTCTAAAAGTCTAATATAAATATACAAAATACTATCTAAAACAGCTCTCAAATGCTACAAAATAAGAGTATATCTAGGGTCTATCACCTATCTAATTCAGCTACAGAGCAGATTGAGCACAAAAGTGTCACAGTTACTCTGGAAAATCAGGCAAAAGGACTGGAAAGGATCATTCCAACTAGCAGACAGTAAGTATGTGTAAAGCATGAGCGTAAGTGTAAAGCATGAGCGTAAGCGTAAACATGACAGAGCCATGATCTCCTTGGATTTGAAGACTCATTAGTGATCAAAGATCATCAATGAGCCTGAACCTGGAAACATGAGAAAATGAGAAAAGCTAATCAGCAGAATCCATTCTGGAGACCCTTAGGGCAGGGGTTCCCATTTGATCAAGCCTTATTAAACCTTGAATAGCATTAGGCAAGGAAGTGAAGGTAAAAGTAGAAGCACGTTTTGACTGTAAACATAATTTAGCAATAGCATCTGCAGGCATGTTTGCTTCCCTATACACATGTGTTAAAGAAATAGAGTTGATGGCCTGATGAATAGAGTCAGAAAGCTGGAAAAGTTTCCAGTGTGCTGTGATAGGATTGAGAACAGATGAAATAGCATTGAGGCAATCTGATTCTATAGTAATAGTATATGTGTAACCCTCTGCATGTTGAACTGCAAATTGAATGGCTTTCAGTTCAGCCTCTAAAGGAGAACTGGATTGGATGTAGGAGTTGTGTCCTGATATAAAACCACCCATATTGTCTCTAACAATAATGCTAATCCCAGCATGAAGATAACTCCAAGCAGCATCAACATTGAATTTTAGACCATGTATGGGTTTGATCCAAGCAATTTTGAAAATTCTTGGTTTGGGTAGTCTTTTCCCAAGTGGGAGAAAGCTGTGATTTGCAATTTCTGTGTCAAAAGCAGAGGAGATGAAGAAAGGTTTGGTTGAAAAGGTAAGAAAAAAAATGCTCTTTTATTTGTTTAAGAACATACACAGCAGAGGCAGAGACACTGTCATAGAGCCATATATTTCTTGTTTTCCAGAGGATCCAGCAAGTAATGGATGGACTAAGTCTTATGATTAAATTATGTAGAGCACTTAGTCCACTGTATGTGAGATAATAGGACATTCTTTCCCAAATAGATGAAAATTTTCTATCAGAAATGCCCATAAAAGAATGCATGACTTTCCAAATACCAAGAGTAAACTCACAAGAGTTATAATAATGGTCTAAGGAATCTTCATGTTTGCAGTTAAAACATTTAGATGGGAGACAAATATGCATGGTTTTCAGAACATTATCAAATGACAGAAATTAGTTGATCATTCTCCACATAAACACAGAAACCTTTTTCTCAAGCCTATGACTCCATAAGTGAGGAATTGAAGAGATAGTACCCCTATATTGTCTGAGCTTGTTGTAAGTTGACTTGAAGGTAAATTGACCTTTGTTGTCCAATTTCCATATCAACCTATCTTCTCTGTGCTCGTGAATCTGAGTGTCCTGTAAAAGTGATAAGGTATCAGTAGAGAGAAAAGGGGTCAGTTGCTGCATATAAACCACTTTATTATTTACAAATGTAGCAACTGAGATATCTAAAGAGATAGAAGTAAGATGAGGATCACAGTGATCCATTATTGGACCAATATCCAGCCAATTTGAAGACCAAAAATTGCAATCTCTCTTTCCAATGATAACTGTGGAATGAGATTCAGCCCAAGAATTGATCTTGCATATTCTTTTCCAATTGGGTGAATTTTGGTATGAAATAGGGAGAGATGCAATGAAATGGGTCCAATTGGGTGTTTAATCTGTGTTGTTTTTAAAGATAAAAAAGAGAGGGAACTCTTGATTTATAAACCTGGAAGTGATGTACTTTGAAAAGAAGTATAACCAGTATTTAGTTTATTTAATCTTAAGTTCATTTTTGATTAAATCTGAAACCTAAACCGGCTGAGACACTAAATAAAGAGTAAGAGCAAGTCCAACAGCTTCCCTACGAGATTCTCCAAGATATAGTACTACATCCTCATATTCCCTATCCTTTTTTGCTTCAACTCCAACAGCTTCCCTAGTGTGGGGATTAAAATTTAATGCATGTGCATTAAATTTCAGTATTTTATCTCTTTATTTATGTTTTTCACTATTTAAATATATTTTGAAATCTTAATATTTTAAATTACGTATAATGAAAAAATGTGAAAACTATATATTATCAAAATACACATTACAACGAACATAACAAGATCTCACATGATAATATTCAAATTTATATATGCATGCAAACATAGTCATGTATGATCTTGTTGCGTTCGTTATAATATGAAAATTAAGAATATATTATTTTTATAATTTTTTGTTGTATATAACTAAAGATATTTACATTTGAAATGTATATTTAATTTGTAAAAAAATAAAGACAAACACATGAATAGAAAAATAATCAGTCATAAATGCAAAAGCATTAAATTTTGCTTCCCCAAATATTTTTTCTCTCTCTACAGATTTGGGGAAGCAACATGGGGATTTATTCAAAATCCCCAAGTTGGGGAATGGGTTGGGGAAGCAACATGGGGATTTCTTCAAAATCCCCAAGTTGGGGAATGGGTTGGGGAAGCTGTTGGAGCAAAAAAAAGGACCATATTCCCCAAATTTAATGAAATCCCCCAAGTTGGGGAAGCTGTTGGACTTGCTCTAAGGCCCTGTTTACTAGAGCTTATTTCTTGATGTACTGAACTGAACTGAATTGAACTGAACTGAACTGAACTGAATTGAACTGAACTGAACTGAACTGAAGTGAAAATTGATGTATTGAAAAATGGAATCAGCATGACTGAATTAACCTAAATTTCATCAAATTACATTTTTACTGAACTGAATTGAACTGATTTACAGATAAGGTCTGGTAAACAGGGCCTAACTGTAGAGAGGCTACAATTTATGCATTGATTTAGTTCTATCATAAACGAAGAAAGTAAGAAAAAATGTGGAAAGAAAATTATGCCAGAAATAAGAACAGAATGTTAGAAATACAAATATAAGGAAAGGAAAGAAAAATGGTAAGAGCATCTCCAATGCAACTTGTAATGTTAAAAATGTTGATTGCCACATAGGATTGAGTGTCATAAAAGATTAAAATATATCTCAAATGCAAGCATCAATTAAAATGTCAGTTTGACGTGGATGCATTCGTGGAGTGAAGGTGTCAACTTGACCTTCAATATATTGATGCTCAGAGCATCTCCAATGGTGAGAGTGTCAAGAGTAAAAATATGTGCCAAATGTTTAAATTTTATTGGGTGTCAATATGATGTAGGATTGGAGGCTTTCATTTTGAAGTTTTGTTCTCCAATGCAACCATCAAATTGTCACAAACTATCATTAAATTAATTATTGCATTTATATTTGAAATTTAAACATGGAAAGATTTAATAATTAAATATCTATATTTGAAAGCTTCAAATTGAGCATCAATATATAGAGGGTGTAATTGACACCTTCAATCCACATCATATGCCACCTATGACTGACCCCTACATTGATGCCTGGGTTGGAGATGATTTTTGCAATTTGTCACTCTCAATCCTACATGTCAATTGATATTTTTGAAAGTGAAGGTTGCATTGGAGATGCTCTCATATTGAAGGTGTCAATTTATTTGATTACCAAATTTATGTTTACTTTCCTTTTAACATTAATATTTTAATTAATTTGCTTACTAAATTTATACTTACTTTCTTTTTGACGTTAATAATATGAAAACTGACACTCATACATTGGAGAGCAAAGTTTAAAAAAGATTTTCAATCACATCTTTCAAATCTACATCATATTGACGGTCAATCAAAAATTGACAAATGGAGGCGAATTTTCCTCATGACGTTCTTAGCATTGGAGATGCTCTAAGAACAAGGAAAGATATGAAAGATCATGAATGATTTAGGAAATCTTTAGTAAATGGAATAGCTGGACTAATTAGTTATATAATCAAGATAAATCAAACTCATATTTTAGGAATGCTTTTATTTCAGATTTTAGTAAATTTCCCTAACTTGAATTAAAAGAGGGAACCACTCTTTAACTAAGGGGCAAGTCCTTAGTAAGGAGTGGTTATTAAATTTTCACAATGGATTGTTAAATAAGGAGTGGTCATTATTAAGAAAAACGTTCTTAAGGACCTCCAGATGCTTTCCAGAAGACCCCCCCTTCCGCTTTTTCAAGGTGTTCTTTCAAGGTTATTTTGAAGAAATGTTTGATTCATGATTTTTAGGTTTTAATTTTGAATAAGTCTTGGAAGTGACCAGGGAAGGAATTCTTGTTTTGCAATATTCAAAAATATTAAAAGATCACGCGTTGGTGTGAATGGCGCGTGCAAAATCTTATTCCAAAGTTTATAAATCTTGGACGGCGGCAAGGCAGTCATTAGGTCCTGAACATTGCACGCTACATTCACTCTTAATTTAAGCAATTTCTCCATGCATGTCCACTTTTCTCTTGCAGGTCCGTATTTTTACCATAATGCCCATGATGGAACCCTATGATTTCAAGCCCATTTTTTGTCTTTACAATATTAGGGGTATTATGGTAAAAATACGGACCTGCAAGAGAAAAATGGACCTGCATGGAGCAACCCCCTTAATTTATTAGGCCCATTCTCATGTTTTTCTTTTTAAAATTTAATTTAAATATTCCTTATTTTCGTCTTGTACACCATCTCTCTCTTAATCTTCTATTTTATAAAGAACTGGCATACCTTCCATTTTAATCTATACACCTTTTAAATTAAAATTGTGACCTTTTAATTTAAAAATCAAACATTTTACATGTTTTAAAACGCTATTTATTTTATTGTAAAGTTAAAATAAATTTATAGGTTTCAAATTAAAACATGAACATTTTGAGTTAAAACATGAACATTTTAACTTGAAACATAAAAAATGAACATTTTAACTTGAAACATAAAAAATGAACATTTTAACTTGAAACATAAAAAATGAACATTTTAACTTGAAATATAAAATAATCATATTTTAACGTGAAACGTGAATATTTTAACTTGAAACATAAAACATGACGTGAAACGTGAACTTTTTAAATTGAAACATAAACCATGAACATTTTAACTTGAAACATAAAACATGAACATTTTAATTTGAAACAAAAAACAAGAACATGAACATTTTAACCTAAAACATTAGCATTTTAACTTGAAACATGACATTGTAACTTGAAAATAAAATAAAATTTGATTTTAACTTGAAATATAAAACTTGAAATGTTTCAAGTAAAAATGTTCATGTTTCAAATTAGAATGTTCATATTTTATGTTTCTAGTTAAAATGTTCACATTTTATATTTTAAGTTAAAATGTTCATGTTTCAAGTTAGAATGTTCATGTTTTATGTTTCAAGTTAACATGTCGTTCATATTTTATGTTTCTAGTTAAAATGTTCACGTTTTATATTTTAAGTTAAAATGTTCATGTTTCAAGTTAGAATGTTCATGTTTTATGTTTCAAGTTAACATGTCGTTCATATTTTATGTTTCTATTTTTTTATTTTTTTTTAAGATTAAAGCCATAAATGGCAAGAGACTTATTATGGGATTCCAAGCCCAAAAAGGGAAAAATAAATACAATTTTTGCCAACAGAGGCTCAAGAAGTATTTGTAAGCTATTTAAAGCTACGTAGAGATACAGATACAGCTACAAAGACTATGTAAAGAGGTTAAGCCTCTTGAAGCAGTACCGTTGTTTTCAAAAGAAATAAGGGAATCATATCCCCGACCAAAATAAAAAATGGTCAGTCTTTGTACAAGAGCACCTCTGTCAAATCACAAAAACAGTGCTAAGTATAGGCTCGTCCTCCAAGCTTTTCTGTGAATCGATGAATCGAAACCCAAGGCAGCTGAAAGGAGAGTACATACTAAGATGTTTTGTTTTTAAAGAGGGTTGAGCGCCAGAGGTTGTCTTTTGGGATCAGCTCAGAGAAGGGCCTTCCTTCAATCGAAATCAAGATCATGAAGCACTGGTCATCAGAAAAAGTGCAGCATATTATGATGCATGTTCCAGATTGACATGTTGCTGCATGGGGAAAGTAATGGCAATAAACCTGTAAAAATGGGGACAAAAAATAGTCAGTAGCATCCATTCTAAGCACTGAATCTAATAGTGGGTGTGCCATGTTTGTCAAGTAAAATAAGGCCTCTAATTTTGTCAGGCAACTGGTTGGTAGAGAGATGACAATTAAGTTCATATTTTATGTTTCTAGTTTAAATGTTCACGTTTTATATTTTAAGTTAAAATGTTCATGTTTCAAGTTAGAATGTTCATGTTCATGTTTTATGTTTATAATTAAAATATTATGTTTAATATTTTAAGTTAAAATGTTAATGTTAAAACAAAATCTGAAAAATATTCAATTTGAAACATCGACCTTATAACTTAAAACATTAAACTTATAAGTTATAAGTTAAACAATGAGACTTTTATTAAATTATTAATTTCTCAAAATACTAATTCCTCAAATTATTTAAAAATCAAAACAGTGTGTAAAAAAAAAAAGTTACCATAAAAATGTACCACCCCATGCTCACAACTCCACAGTTGGGTCCCATGTGTTTTGTGAAACATGAATGGTCAACTTTAGCGTTCCAGCATTGGATCCCAAGTGTGAAATCAAATACAGTACCTGCATTTACACACAGTCTATGCGCACGTTTCTTATTATGGCGCGTGTTGACGCGTGAAATTTCTAATTTTTGAAAATTGCATAATAACTATAAGGGCCTCCGTTTTTTTAAGTTTATATTACAATTTAGTCTTGGTCACTATATAGTGACCGTCACTATATATAGTGACGGTCACTATATAGTGACGGTCACTCAAGAGACGGACTCTTTAATTTTTGTAAATTAATAGTTCAATTCAAAATATTAGGTTTGTACTTACTACTATTTGATATTTGGGAACAGGTCAGTGGTATAATGTAACATTTTGAGGGTTGGATTAAGGCCCTGTTTACCAGATCTTATCTGTAGATCAGTTCAGTTCAGTGAAAATGCAATTTGATGAAATTCAGGTTAATTCAGTCATGCTAATTCCATTTTTCAATACATCAATTTTCACTTCAGTTCAGTTCAATTCAGTTCAGTTCAGTGCATCAAGAAATAAGCTCTAGTAAACAGGGCCTAACATCAATTTCGTTTGTTTGTCTTCTCAAACACATCTTATAATTTATGCCGATTCGGAAAGTGATCGATTTTCTTATGTGTGCAAATACACCGCGCATCGCGCGGTGAGTGCTTGCTAGTGTATTTTGAATAGGTTTTAACTACAAAGGTGACGATATCTTTTGGTGATATTTCACAAAAATATCATTACATGGCTTGTACAAAGTGTTTCTATGCAACAACTGCACCATACGGTTACAAGAAACAATCTGCAACACAAGGTGTCGTTTTGAAGCAACTTTGAAGGACGACAGCGGAATGATAACTGCTTCTTTTTTTGGGAAAACGCCAAAAAAATACTAGGCATCACAGCTGAAGAGGCAATTGATGGAGTTACTCAGGTACATCATTTTCAATTCTATTTTTACGCATTCTTATAATTTTACAATTCATATCATTCTAACAATTACAAACTTTTCAAGAATATTTCATGGATCAATACAGCTGTTGAAACTACAACTTACGTAGTTCAATTAAGAGCCACAAAACTGAAGGACAAACGAAACAAACAGAAATATGCAGTCATGTCTTTGGAAGAAGATTCTGAAGACGATATTCTAATCAACCAGATATGGAATACCAAATCAAATGCCAATGAAGCATGCCCATCAAACACAAAAGATGTGGAAGATATTAAATCAGATTCTGATGATGATATTCCAATCAATCAACTCTTTAAATTTAGGGGTTGCTCCATGCAGGTCCATTCAGGTCCGTATTTTAACCATAATACCCCTAATATTGTTAAGACAAAAAATGGGCTTGAAATCATAGGGTTCCATCAGGGGCATTATGGTAAAAATACGGACCTGCAAGAGAAAAATGGACTTGCATGGAGAAATTGCTTACAATAATGACAGTAAATAAGATTAGTTCATCTGATCACCTTTTTTTTAGTAGAATTGTTCTAACAGAGCAGTCACAAATGAGCAGTAATATATATTTTTTCCAGAAAAGGGAGGGGAATTTGATCATAAAGTGTTTCTCCAAATGTTATAACCTTCCTAGAATTACCTTATCTGGCCATTGTACTTGGCTGCATCTTCTTCCTCTTTCTTCAGTGAAGGTAAACCAGACGGGTCGCAGGGCTATTCCCATTCATATTTTTACAGTCCTAAAACCCCCACTGATAACTATTAAAAAAATTGAGAGAATGTTCTCAAGATTTTTCTGGGGTGAACATGAATTTGGGCAAAGGAAAATATGGAGAAAGTGGTCTAAGATGGCAATTTCTAGAGAAGAAAATGGCCTGGGATTCAGAGACATCAGAGCAATGATTAAAGCATTCTCTTGTAAACTCTGGTGGAAATTACAGAAGAATGAAACTATCTGGACTAGATTTCTTTGGAACCTTCCAGATAGTTACAAAACATCTCTCACCTGGAAGAGAATATGCCTGATTACTGAATTTGCCAATTCACAGTCTAGGGTGATAGTTGGCTTAGGACAATCATCCTTTTGGGACTCTAATTGGTCAGGTGTAGGGGCTCTTTGCTATTTATGGTCTGAACCAGATACACCATTCCCTGATATTTCTATAGCTCAATTCACTAGGAATAAAGCTATATACTTACCCATGCTGGAGCCATATCTAGCTACCAATATTCTTTCTCTTCTGCAGGAACTTAAAGTCAACCAGTTGCATCCTGATGTTCTAATATGGGAGTCCTCAATCAATGGCCAATTCTCACTAAAATCAGCATACTCAAAGTTGAGAGCCAGGCAAACACAACAAAATTCTATAAAACAGGTGTGGTCTCCTCATATCCCTGCTAAAGTTTCTATATTTATTTGGAGACTTTTCAATAATCATTTACCTTTTGATGACAAACTGATGTAATTTGGTATTAATTTGGCATCTAAATGTCCAATGTGTTGCCATGCTGACTCCTCTGATCACTTTTTTAACACAAGTGCACCTAATCTAGAAGTGTTAAATATGATGCATAACCTATTGTCTTTGCCAGTCCCACACACTTCATATCTGCCAGACATAGATTATCATACTATCTAACATTTAAAGGTCCATCCAAGATTCAAACCACTGCCACACTCACTACTCTTCTTTACACTTTGTGGAGTCTTTGGTGTAGAAGAAATAGAATGATCTTTGATGGTATTTACATTGATAGTCTGGCATTTTTTAACTCCATTTTTAAAAAGATTTCTATGATCTTCACTGCCTCTCCACTTTCTGGCAGTGAGACAAAAATCAGGGATTTAATTATGATTGGGTTAGTTCCTTTTCTCAAAAAGAAAAGGCCTAAACCAATTAAAATAGTTAAATGGCATCCCCCAGACAATGGCTATAAAATAAATGTGGATGGATCCTTTATTTCTTGTGACAGAGTAGGGCTTGGGATCATCATTAGAGACTCAGTAGGAAATGTTGTCTCAATGCATATGAAGCACACTACTGCTCAGTCACCTTTGCATTCAGAGCTGTTGGCTATTCAATTTGGCATAAAATTAAGAATTGCATCAGGAGTTGAATTTGTTATTGAAACTGATTGCATGATGGCTGTTAGAGGAATTAAAAATCCTATGAAGGTCAACTGGCCTGTTATGAGTCTATGCCATGAACTTCAAATTTACAGTGACAAGATTAGTCATGTTTTTAGAGAAAGCAACTCTGTAGCTGACTTTCTCTCTAAACTAAGCACTAAATCTTCCACTACTAGTTGCTTGACAATCTCAGATGCCCCAGCTAAACTTAAAGGCTTAATCTCTTTAGATAAGGGTGGCATCCCATACATCAGATTCTCCTCTAATCATTAACCCCATTTGGTTACAAGTTGATACTGCTCTCTTTTTCTGCAGATTTTGGAAGACCCTTTGGAAATTTTTCCAAAGGTGGAGGGCCAGCAGCAGTTCCAAAGTAATTGGTGGATTTTGTATTTTCCTGCACTCCTCCACAGCTGGATTTTGTGTCCCAACTAATGAATACACCCAAGCTCCCATGGATTAGCACTCCACTTCCTTGGTGTTCTGCTTTTTCTTAAGCAGTTAGCTAGTTTAGAAAGCTTTTCCTTTAAATCCTCTCAGTTGATGTGGTTTGTGAAATGGCTCATGATTGGTTCATTCAGGGTTGTAGATACACTGGGGGTAAGTGTATCAGGGGAATGGATCAGTCAAGGGAACTTCTCATCCCATCACCTTCAAGGATTAAAAGGAAATCCATAGTATAGTTTAGACTCTTTAGTCTCCCTACTACTTCACTCTCTTTTTCTATCTTCAGATAGTTGTAGCATGACATTTCTCTTGTGTATTTCTTTTATGCAAGGTTTGAGGAGCCTAATATATGCCTCCCACCATTGGTGGTTTTAAATTTAAAAAAAAAAAAAAAGATGGGTCGCAGGGCAGTGGACTTGTAGTGAAATACTGTAAGCAGACAAAAGTAAAAAGGTTAAGAACGCCTAGACAGATGAACTGTTTCGAGTCACTGTAAACTCTGCAATAACCAAGATAGAATGAAACTGTTAACATGGTATTTGCAGCCATAAGTGTGAATATTCATCTCTAATCAACTTGGATATGAACTCAGATGTTGGAAAGCTGATAAGCATTGTACAAAAGAGTACTAACGGACGTATATGAACTCACTTCGCTATCAAGACAAGAGGAAGCAGTGCCCCGGCAGGCTGGATCGAGAGAGAGAAGACTGGTCAGAAGGCTTATAGCTGAATCAGGCATGTTGGGAAATGATTCTCGGAAAGTTGGTTTATTGTTCAAAGTTGGTCTGAAAGTAGTTGGCGGCTTCATTTTCTTCCAGTACTCCTCTGCAGGTGAGCCACACAGCTTCAAGATCTTGTGAAGCTGCTCAATCTAACAGTTCAAGAACAAACTATTTAATTGCTTTTTTTGAACCTAGAGATTATTTAAGTAAGAATACACTTACCTCATTCCTACCAGGCATGATTGGCCTCCCTGTAAACATCTCTGCAAGAAGACATCCAGCACTCCAAAGATCAATGCCAACTCCATAATCAGTAGAGCCTAAAAGCAGTTCGGGGGCTCTGTACCACAGGGTTACAACCCGACTTGTTTGAGGCCTCTTCGATTTAGGCTGGTACAAGTTGGCTAGCCCGAAATCAGCAATCTTTAGCATCCCATTTTTGTTTATCAACAGGTTTGAAGCCTTAATGTCTCTGTGCAGGACTCCCCTGTCATGGCAATGCTGAAGACCTGCAAGCAGCAGCTGCATGTACAGCTTGATCTGTGGCTCTGTGAGCTTTCCTTCCGGGCGAGATATGATCCGGGTTAGGTCCGAGAGCATGAAATCGAAAACCAAGTACAGGCTGTACTGCATTCTTGAAGTGGCCAGCCCTTCAAGCTTGATGACATTAGGGTGATCAAGCTTGTTGAGCATGATGATCTCTCTAGCCATGAATTTCACGCTCCATCTCCGGATCCGATGTGTCAAATCGGATTTTCTTCATGGCTACAATCTTCCCAGTGTCCCTGTCTTTAGCCTTGTACACATTGCTGTACGTTCCATGGCCTATCTGCTCCATACATCAAATTTGGAATGAGAACTCTTTGATTAATAACATATTAAACATGATGATGGTGCACTGATTCATGTATTTATCCAGTTTTGCTGAGAATTCTGACCATATCAATAGTTAAAGTGCAGGTTGAGATGAAATTATAGAGAAGCAACTCATGAACTGACCTTGACATTTTATTATCATCGCAATAGTAAAATATTTGAAAATTACAGGAAAAATTTAGAAAAGGATGAACTATAGATGAGGGCCGAACACGTGGCCTCATCTTAATGAGCAAGAAATAAAACTAGCTCTAAGTGACCTTCATCTCCAATCACTTGACCTTCTTCTCTGACCAACGTTTTCTTCACACACCTCATCCTTTTCCTTTCTTCTCTCTCTCTGAATTGCACCGGCCGCATGCAAGCTCCAAAGTACGCACATATTCGGGTGATCCTCCCCTGACCAATTTAGGGTCGTCTGATCCTGCAATGAGCAATTTGGATATATCAGACCAATCATTAATAAGCTGTCCCAATCCCTTCTTGGGGATATCGGCCACGGAACCGTCTCTCAAAGCGTGAACATAATGGTCAAATATTCTTGTAAATCTCGCCGCTTCCGATATAAATCGACAGTATATTTGAAAGGCCATTTCTTTTTCCTGAACCGATTTTTTTCCATTGCCCAGAGTTTCTAAGGCGTTGCCAAGTTTTTGTTGCATGGAGGTTTTTGATTCCTCGTATCCCGTATATCGGGAATTGAATCCAGCACCCGACGTTTCGAAGTCTTTCGTATTGATCACCGATACCCAGTCCGTTGTCACTTTCCACGCCTTTTGACCCTTACACCGGTACGCTATTATATAAAGGGATTCTTTATGAATCAGAAATTTAGTCGTGAGCTCACGACAACCTTTAGTAGCCTGGACTTTTACTTGAATATATTGGTCATCTGCGGGGAATTTCGCCGTAAAAGGCACTCCTCCGTGACATATTTTCTTGTTGTCCGAAACATGATTTCGGAGGTCCCTTATCATATGGCCATAACTCCAAGGCACCGTGTACTGCTTGTAGTCTTCCAAATCGCCCAAAGACACCGTTAACGACTGAATCTTAGGGACGTTGGGGGTTGTGGAGGCAGAGGAGGAGGATTCCGGGTGGATTTTGGGGTTATTGATGGTGGGGGCGGAGGAAGACGTCATTTTTATGGTAGTTGCAGCAGGCTGAGGAGTGGTGGTGGTGGTGGTGGTGGTGGTGGTGGCGGCCATCACAGAGACTTTGATGAAAGGGATAGAGAAGAAAGGGATGAAATTATTGAATAAGAGAGGTGAAACTTAGATGAAAGGGATGGAGCGGATGAAATTCTTGAAGAAGAGGGCAGGTGAATCTTTGATTAAAGAGATGAAATGGATGAAATGGAGTATTTGATTAGCCGTTAATGTATGAAAGTGAGTTCAGATTTATTTCAAAATCCTTTCTAAAACTAGCCGTTTGGGAATTCACAAACGTCTGAGATGGAGAGGGTTAATAAGGTAATTCTTTTGACAAGGTTAAATATGGCAAATAACCCTCTTTAGTCTCTACAGCTCAGAGATGGAGATGGAGGCGCGTCGGGTTCTTCACCCCCGGGGCCCCACCCGACCGTGCTCAGTCGGGTCAGCCGCATCTTCATTTCCCACCGGTCGACCACTCGCCCACCTGTGCCAGTGCCCAAAATGGGCCGGTCATGATACCCCCAAAATGGGCCGGTCGCCGGAGCAATTCCAGGAAATTCGCATCATCTCTCCCTTCTGGAGGTTTCAAAATGCAGGCTGGGAGCCGTTTGACCACAGTCGCAGTTGTCACCATGCCTCTCGGATTCACCGGTTAGTAGCTGTTGCTATTGTTGTTGTGAGTGATTCATGTTTTGCAATTTAGTCTGATTGCCTCAAATTTTGATGAATTGTAGAGAAAGAAGGTGTAGCTGGTGGTGTAGTGCAGAAGGGCAAAAGCAAGGCAAGAGAAGACATCAAAGGCTGAAAGGCGCACGATTCAAGAAGCACAGTGAGCTGCCAAGCTTGCTAAAGGTGAAAATTTTAGTTGTTTGTTGTTTGTTGTGTATGTTATGCGAAATCATTTACAAAATTTTGGAGTAAAAATATTGGCGAATCAGGCCATGATTGTTTTTTCGTGATAACCTTTAATATAGAGGAAATTTTTTACTCTCAATCCGCATAATGTTGAATTAGTATGTAGAAAACTGATGGCAAATTCAATCATTGACCGAAGCTTCTCGTTTGCTCTAGTGACTGGTTTTTTTGTACCTGGGGTAGCCCTAAAGGAGATTCAACCCTGACTATGATTACAAAATGGATAGTTCCTGTCTTGTTGTGTTGATAAATCCAGCAGATGGTGGTAAAGCGCCTTCTGATGCTCCTAGTGTAGCTGGTTCAGTAACTGGAAAGGCTGCCAAGGCTCCCCAGCAGAGGAAAGATAACTCTCCTGTTGTTGATCGCCCCATGGACAGACAGAAAGAAGGATGCTGCACATCCTCGTATGCAGTTTAATGATGAGAGCCGAGTCGAGAAGGCAAAAAAGCAATCTGTGGTTAAGCTGACTGGAGTAAGGAACAGGGTTGAGTTATTCTGGCATTCACCGCAGTATGAGCATGGGACACGGCTGGCTGATCTAGAGTCAAAACTGTTTCAACTGGATCAAGTTCATCCTGCTGTGTTCAAGGTAAAAATAAAAATAATCCCTGATTGTCTCCAACCTTAATAAAGTTCCATGTTCATAATTGAAAATTAAATAGATAATACTTGCACCATCCAGTAACTTTAATCCAATTAATGTTGATGTATAATGTTTTTAACGTATAATCCAATTTTAATATCAGTGCAATTTCCTCTAATGGCTTGGGTTTTGATGTATTCGGGTATAATGTTGTTTTGTTTTGGGAAAACTAAGCTGCAGCTTTTTTAATCGTTGTACTTATAGTCTTTGACTTAATCCAATTTTCTTCTCACGATTACTTTATAACTCCTGAAGGGTGAAGATTTTGGTGAAGCATTGATATTCAGGCCCATCATCATCATCATTCGGCTTGAAAACATTGATATGCATTCGTTGATCACAGACCACCATAAAGTTAATCACATCACTATGAAGGTGAGTACAGTTACCCAAGATTCTTCTTTTCTGTTTTTAATTCTTCCATTATGCTTGTTTTAACAAATGAAAATTGTATAATGACATTTAAGGCCATTTCTGGTAGACAATTTGTTAGTTGTTGGTTGTTGGTTGTTATGTGTTTTAAATGTCTAGTCTGACTAATAGTATTAATTGGAGGCATATCGGTAAATTATTGTTATATGTTTTAATTTGGTGGGTTTGTGACTGTTTGACTGATGAAAATTTGGTTGATAGTTGTTGGCAGTTAAATTTAAGATCTCGTTTGGTAAGTAGTTCCGAGCTGGTTTGACCATGTTTTAATTTGAGGCATTTGCTAGATAGTTATTATTTGTATATTTGAGTAGGTTTGACTTATCAGTTTTATGACTCCTTATTTGGTAAACTTAATTTTACTATTATGATTAAATAACATCAAATATGTCACTTGTAAAGTAAGTGTATGCAGTGTTATAGCCTTATAATAATAGGCTATGTTTAGTTGACTACTATAAGGTACTAGGGTTGATCACTGAAATGGGGACTTTTGAGGCGCTTCCAAGCACCCTTATCATGATATATATGTAGGATCATTGATCATACATTTGTATAATATCATACATTTGTATAATATTTGGATATATGTGTTGATTTTGGGGGCTTATATTAAATTAAGCTTTCAGCAATCAGCACTGTGCAAAGTCGTGGACTGGGGTTTCAAATGGTTTTGATTTCTTGATTTGAATAAAATCTGGTATCTTTAATTTGATGTAGTTTTTCTGATCATGTTCATCTTTAATCTCGTCTTTGTGCTGCATTTTGTTTAACTGGTGTCAAAAGAAACACAGTTATATGCCTTTGAAATAATATCAGTATTATATTAGTTTAGCTCTTGTGATTCCGGTTCAAAAATTCGTTGAATTGTGTGATAAGATTCTGACTGAGATGTTGTTTATTGAGGCCAAATATACTATTTATCATTTTACTGAGTAGTTCGATACACAATGTGATTATCTTCCTGGCAATGACTCAAAATTCTCTCAAGGATAGTTAATTTGCTCATATTATTATGAGTTGTGAAGTATATTTATACTTATACTTGTTTTGTTGAGAAGATCATGATGTAACCATAACTTGTTTGCTTCCATGAATTTCTGCAATGTGCCACGTTGTACCTCAAATTGGATGCATTATGAGCTGCTTTATTTTGGTACATAGGACTCCCTCATACTGTTTGGCTCTAATTGGAGGCTGGTTTCACGTGTACATCTGAGTTCTTCTTTATTTAGAAGAGTGTTTGGAATCTAATATGATATGGGAGAGTATTGATCTTTGGCACTTTACATCCCCACTCTTTGTTTGGCATATAGTTTCTCCTAGCATCTTTTTGATTCTGATCAATATATTCTTAATTATGCTGAACTGCAGTCAAAGTGGTGATATGGAACACGCTGAAGCATTGGTCAGGGAGATGTGAGAAGATGGACACTGTTTGTTTGGCGTATAATTTCTTCTAACATTTTTTAGATTCTGATCAATTTACTGTTATTTATGTTGAATTGCAGTCAAAGTGGTGATACGGAATGCACTGAAGCATTGATCTGGGAGATGGAAGAAGATGGTATTGATGCTCCAGTTGATATACCATACAATAATGGATGGCTATACCATGATAGGAGATGAGAACAAATATTTGGTAGTCTTTGAGAGGCTTAAGGAATAACCTCGTTTAACCGATTCTGTGTCCATCATAATTGTAACCGTGCAGTCCGTGCTTTAAAAACAATCGTTTGTACTCCTGTTCCAAAGGAAAGTAGTTGGATTAAGAAGAGTTATACCTTCACTTAACTGACTAGGATTGAAAAATTGTACCTTGAAGTAATAGGAACATAGGGATCGTTTGTACTAAGTGACATGGGAAACTAAATGGTCATAGCTGAGCCAATGATTGTCGAAGCTCTGGAAAATATGTTGCATGCTGTTTTTAGAAATCTGGGAAACTGCTATTACGGCCTTATATTGAAATTTGCTGCATAGCCAATTGGGAGTAACCTTTGAAATTATTTATTAAATCGTAATATCTACTGGCAATAGTGTCTAGGTACTCAGTTTTTGAATGTTGAAACTTCAAGGTCAGGGATCCATTTAAATTTAGTAAAATGTCTCATAAGTCTTTAAAACTTTGGAGTGACTTTCATGCTCTAGAGGAAAACTTCTTTTTCTTCGATGTTTCCACATATTTTGGATAACCAGTATATTTATATTAAACTGATATACATGAATGTGGTTTTACACCTTCGATTGTCAGCTATGGGTGCCTTATAAATCTCCATGTCCAGGTAAACACATATCATCTTCGTATTTGCATTTGCCTTTGCCTTTGAAAATTATGCTTCTTGACATGAAAATCACTGGATTAAATCGTTTGTAAAAATTATATCTATGTTTGGACGAGTCAGGATCCTATCCTTCTCGTTGTTTAGCACAGAAAAGGGAGCTTGTACCTATCACATTGAAACATAAGCACAGCAAAGTTGGACCAAGCAATGCATAGCCGGTCCAAGATAGAATGAAACTGTTAACATGGTATTTGCAGCCATAAGTGTGAATATTCATCTCTAATCAACTTGGATATGAACTCAGATGTTGAAAGCTGATAAGCATTGTACAAAAGAGTACTATCGGACGTATATGAACTCACTTCGCTATCAAGACAAGAGGAAGCAGTGCCCCGGCAGGCTGGATCGAGAGAGAGAAGACTGGTCAGAAGGCTTATAGCTGAATCAGGCATGTTGGGAAATGATTCTCGGAAAGTTGGTGTATAGTTCAAAGTTGGTCTGAAAGTAGTTGGCGGCTTCATCTTCTTCCAGTACTCCTCTGCAGGTGAGCCACACAGCTTCAAGATCTTGTGAAGCTGCTCAATCTAACAGTTCAAGAACAAACTATTTAATTGCTTTTTTTGAACCTAGAGATTATTTAAGTAAGAATACACTTACCTCATTCCTACCAGGCATGATTGGCCTCCCTGTAAACATCTCTGCAAGAAGACATCCAGCACTCCAAAGATCAATGCCAACTCCATAATCAGTAGAGCCTAAAAGCAGTTCGGGGGCTCTGTACCACAGGGTTACAACCCGACTTGTTTGAGGCCTCTTCGATTTAGGCTGGTACAAGTTGGCTAGCCCGAAATCAGCAATCTTTAGCATCCCATTTTTCAGGGGATCTGAGTCATTGAGTTGTATATCATAATATTATTATATTAAAGAGGATATGAGTCATTGAGTTGTAAATCATAAAATTATATTTAAGAGGATATGAACTGAACTGAAATGAACTGAACTGAATTGTTCTGAACTGAAACGAACTGAACTGAACTAATTCCAAATTGTCATGTAATGAAGACATATTACATTTGGTTGAGTTGATTTAAATGAATCACGATTCAAATAATTATATTAGATGTATAAAAAGTAAAGGTTATGGTCTATTAAAGAAATATATTGAGTTGAATATCATAGCCATGTATTTTTCAGGGGATCTGAGTCATTGAGTTGTATATCATAATATTATTATATTAAAGAGGATATGAGTCATTGAGTTGTATATCATAAAATTATATTTAAGAGGATATGAACTGAACAGAAATGAACTGAACTGAACTGAAACGAACTGAACTGAACTAATTCCAAATTGTCATACAATGAAGACATATTATATTTGGTTGAGTCGATTTAAATGAATCACGATTCAAATAATTATATTGGATGTATAAAAAGTAAAGGTTATGGTATATTAAAGAAATATATTGAGTTGAATATCATAGCCATGTATTTTTCAGGGGATCTAAACTAAATTGGACTGAACTGATATGAATTGAACTAAAATATAAATAATACATTTTCATTTGTTATTAATGAGCTCATCATCATATAAAAGGAAATTTGATGAACTGAACTGAACTTAATTAAATTTAAATTTATTTAGCTGAACTGAACTGAACTGAAATAATTTTAAATATACTGAATTGAACTGAACTGAACTGAAATAAATTTAAATTTACTGAACTGAACTGAACTGAACAGGAAAAAATTTAAAGTTACTGAACTGAACTGAAAAAAATTTAAATTTACTGAACTGAACTGAAATGAACTACATTTAAGCTCTGGTAAACAGGGCTTTACTACTACCTTTTGGGTGATGTTACATTACCCGATACTTTGTCAATATTTTATCAATTTTTTATTATGAGTGTCATTTTATTTTAAAAATATTGCAGTGATTGAGCTTAAAGTTTGATGTAACTCGACCCGACCACATGATTAGGGTCGGCGATTTTGAATCAAATGGTCCATTACGAGTCACAAATTGACCTTTTGTGCATTCAAAATTTCATGCTAGAAATGAAGTTTATATTTCAATTGATAAATCCGTCTATTTTTTTATTGGACCCCAATAAAATCCCACCGTCTATTTCTTTTAGACAAATTCTTGGGTGAGGCAGCCTCCTCTCTACTTTTTCTCTCCTCCTTCTCTATAAGTTTCTCGCACGTGTCCCCCCTTTTTATGCCGTAATAGTAAAATAACGGCCTTATTCCTCAATACAGTCGCCGATAACGTCTCCAATACAGTTACCAACCGCTCCGCCAATGGCGGAGCCACCGCCCACCGCCACTAATCCACCACCTGCTGCTACCCAAAACACGACGATCCAACCCAGAACCTTCATCAATGCTCTCACCAACAGATCTCCACTTCTGGGTCCTTTACCCAACAACTCCAATCTCAATCCCAAACGAGAATAATTGGGAGATACGGCATGTATTTATACGGAAGAACAGGTCCAATTACTCTCCTCTCACTACACTAGCTGCTGAGGTTGGTGCTGGAGAATTGACCAAGAGTCCATATAGGCTGCAAGAAAACACATAGCTTCGTGCAGATAGCGGAAGAAGAAGAAAAGAACTTTAGCGTCTTCTTCAATTCAATTCGGCGGTCAGGGTGCTTCTGGCCTTGTTGGCGGCATTGTTGAGAAGGGTTTCGGAAGGAAAAACAAAGTATGGATTTTTTTTCCAGGTAAGTTCTGGAGTAGTGGCTGGTGCGTCTGATAGATGGAATGATATTTATTGGGCTGATAATATTAAGCAATTGATGATTCCAGTCTGTCATAGAGTAGATGGAATGGACTTGGGTGTAGAGGAATCCGTGAACTGGTGAAACCGACAGATTCAGACTTGGCAATTGACGGTGGCAAAAAAATGAGAATAGCAGAATGCATGACTGGTTTTTGAATGAACATGGTGGCACAAGTCTTGAGAGTCAAGTTGACGCTGAAAATCAAGACCTATTAGGGAGAATGTCATTGAATGAGATTGCAAAGGCACATGCTGAGATCATGGTAGAGGTGGACCCTATATTAATAGAGAGATTGAGAAACCGAGGCCAAGACAAAAGGTAAAACAGCCCTGCTTCAGATGTGGCCGCAACCAGTGAGGTTAGCAGACAAGTTGAGAGCATGTTAACTGATCCTTCTGTAGTTCCTCAAGGTGTAGCTTCAAAAGATTTACAGAGTGATATAGGTAATGCTGGTCGTAGCTCAATGAGTGGTAGCTTGTTGAAATCATTGAGCAGAAGAGTTGCAGGTTAGAGATATAAGCTTTTCACGAGATTTTTAAGCCGCTTCCAGGTCCTGCAGAATTTATTTACTTGATTTTCATTTCTTGGGATATTGGAAAATATGCATATGATGAATTGTGATATTCTGATGTTGCTGTCCTCAAGGATAGCAAGCTTGTAGTATTTGATAAAAACATTTCACAACTCATCTCTAGAGCAGCAGAAGCTCATGAATCTACTTTCACAAGAAGTGTATTCTGTCAGAATGCTGACCTCAAGAAGTTTCAGTTTCATAGATAGTCAGATGTTCCAGTAACTAATTGTCTGATGCTCTCCTCGTACCAGGTGGCTACGTGCATGGACCAACGTCCTATAATGTCAACATTGAAAGAATAAGAATGGCTTTGGTATTTTGCAGGGTTCTCAATACTATCCTCACATGATAGAGGATGCATATAGTTCATCAAATGCAATGGCGCAAATGTTCTAAACCAACTCTTACGCTCAAATGATTGGCTCAGCTATTAATGCATCAGGTGACAATGATGTAATAAGGACTATTTAGAGAGTTGTAGTGTTCACTGGACAGTTTAGCGGTTGTAATTTTTCCAGATAAATTAGGATTAACTAAATTATTGTCATTAAATAGGAATAAAAATTAGATGAATACACATTTACAATTTTACTTTTATCGGTATATGAAAGATTATTTGTTTTCACGGGCTAAGCCGCACAGCGTGCGGCAGCCCACCTAGTTTTAAAGAAAGTCTCATATGTGGATGCATTGATAACTTCCATTTATGAACCGTCAGCTTTTTCAAAGGATTAACAAATTGATGGCTGTCACAAATCGCAAAACTGAACGACGTGAGCCCAAGCAATGCAATAACAATGTTGCATCAACTATCCGCGATCTGGATTTTTGATTTGAGGAACTCCCTTCGTACCAGTTAAATCTGCACATAAGACTTTTTTCAGTCAAAGATACTACTATTTTTTACTGTATTTTTAAATGCATAAATAAATAAAAATATTATCGTATTTAATGTTGTTGGAATCGTTATAACATGTAGGTTATCAATATCAAACTTTTATATCTGATAATATACGTAATTAAAGATATTAACAGTTAAACACTTATTTAGAAGATCGTGAATAGTCTCTTGTGCAAGTTTAGATGGTACGGAGAGAGTATAGTATTTGGGAATTGCGGAAAGGTCCCATAGTTGTGCAAAATATTGAGAAATAACTCGCCTTTTCCATTAAATGTTTTTTTTCTTGCGTTTTAGGCCTTGTTTACTAGAGCTTATTTTTTGTTGTACTGAACTGAACTGAACTGAAATAAATTTAAATTTACTGAACTGAATTGAAATAATTTTAAATTTACTGAACTGAACTGAACTGAATTGAAATAATTTTAAATTTACTGAACTGACTGAACTGAACTGAAATAATTTTAAATATATTGAACTGAACTGAAATAAATATAAATACATTTTTATATTATTTAAATATAAAAACACGAATCTGAACTGAATTGAGTTAAATATCATCAAATTATAGTGCAGATGATATGAACTTATCTAAACTGAACTGAATTGTTCTGAACTGAATTAAACTAATCTAAACTGAACTAATTCCAAATTGTCATGTAATGAAGACATATTACATTTGGTTGAGTCGATTTAAATGAATCACGATTCAAATAATTATATTGGATGTATAAAAAGTAAAGGTTATGTTGTATTAAAGAAATATTTGAGTTGAATATCATAGCCATGTATTTTTCAGGGGATCTGAGTCATTGAGTTGTATATCATAATATTATTATATTAAAGAGGATATGAGTCATTGAGTTGTATATCATAAAATTATATTTAAGAGGATATGAACTGAACAGAAATGAACTGAACTGAATTGTTCTGAACTGAACTGAACTAATTCCAAATTGTCATGTAATGAAGACATATTACATTTGGTTGAGTTGATTTAAATGAATCACGATTCAAATAATTATATTAGATGTATAAAAAGTAAAGGTTATGGTATATTAAAGAAATATATTGAGTTGAATATCATAGCCATGTATTTTTCAGGGGATCTGAGTCATTGAGTTGTATATCATAATATTATTATGTTAAAGAGGATATGAGTCATTGAGTTGTATATCATAAAATTATATTTAAGAGGATATGAACTGAACAGAAATGAACTGAACTGAATTGTTCTGAACTGAACTGAACTGAAACGAACTGAACTGAACTAATTCCAAATTGTCATACAATGAAGACATATTATATTTGGTTGAGTCGATTTAAATGAATCACGATTCAAATAATTATATTGGATGTATAAAAAGTAAAGGTTATGGTATATTAAAGAAATATATTGAGTTGAATATCATAGCCATGTATTTTTCAGGGGATCTAAACTAAATTGGACTGAACTGATATGAATTGAACTAAAATAAAAATAATACTTTCATTTGTTATTAATGAATGCTCATCATCCTAGAACACTATATAATAAGAATTCTTTTGATTCAAATTTTGGTATCCAGTTTTCCTTCTCCGGTTGTGTTTCTGAATCTATTTTCTTATTTATGAATTTAAATAAATATGAATAATATATTTAATCTTATTAAAAGGGTTTAAGATTATTTATATAATCTTATTTATGAATTTATATTTTCATATTAAATATGAATATGATATTCATAGGAACTTTAAATTAAATATTAGTATCAACGAAATACCTCAATATATAATAAGAATTAAGGGGTTTTTGTCAACGGAAATTCAAGGCGAACCACAAGATTGTCCAGAGGTTAGTAAAATGGAGTTACTTATGCAAAGTGAAATTGAAGACGGAGAGCAATAGATGGGTTTTCAAATAACCTATGATTACATTTGTAAATACATTCTCTGATCATATACCACTTATTCTGTTTCTTATATAAGTGTGTCGATCTAAAATTTATGGCTATTTAACCATCTTAGGTATGTTTTTTAAAAAGATTATAGCTAATCACTCTCCTGCTAAAACACTATATAATAAGAATTCTTTTGATTCAAATTTTGGTATCCAGTTTTCCTTCTCCAGTTATGTTTCTGAATCTATTTTCTTATTTACTAGTGGGGCTTCACCCGCACGTTGTGCGGTGTATTTGAGCAAGGTTGTTTTGATAAATTAATATAAATTAATCTAATATATTATGGTAAGATAATAAATATATTGAAATTGAAGAAACATGTTACAATATGCTTAAATTTAAAAAGAGAAAATTTCTATTAAGGGCGTGATATAAATGTAAATTATTATAAAGGGTGTGAAACTTGTATATTTATTATTAAGGGCTTTATTATATTTTTACTATTTATTTTATTAAGAAAAGTCATTTGTAACCCTCTTCTCCCTATAAAAAAATTTAGATTTCTAATTATTAGGTTTTGTTCTCTTGAGCTTATTTGTAAATCAGTTCAGTACAATTTAGTTCAATTAGTACAATTTAGTTCAGTAAAATAAAATTTGACGGAATTTAGTTTAATTCAGTCACGCTGATTTTTCTTAGTAAATTATTTTTCAATTTAATACAATTTAGTTCAGTAAAATAAAATTTGATTAAATTTAGTTTAATTCAGTCATGCTGATGTTTTTCCTTCAGTGCATTATTTTTCAATTTAGTTAAGTAAGATAAAATTTAGTTTAATTCAGTCATGTTGAGTTTTTCCTTCAGTGCATTATTTTTCAATTTAGTTTAGTTCAGTTCAGTTGAATTCCTTTGATCGTGTTTTTAGTAACAAAAAATTGTATTAACAAAAACTTGATCAAAAGAATTCAACTGAACTAAACTAAATCGAACTAAAGTGAAAAATAACGTATTGAAAAAAATCAACATGATTTAATCAAACGAAGTTTCATCAAATTTTATTTTTACTGAACTAATTTACAAATAAGCTCAAAAGAACAAAACCTAATAATTAGAAATCTAAATTTTTTTAGGAAGGAGAGGGTATAAATGACTTTTCTTAATAAAGTAAATAATAAAAATATCATAACGCCCTTAATAATAAATATACAAGTTTCACGCCCTTTATAATAATTTACATTTATATCACGCCCTTAATAGAAATTTTCCCATTTAAAAATTGACAAAAAATCAATCCAATACTATCAATTATATAACTGTAAAATAAACCAATGCAAGCATCAATGTCAAAAAAATCAATTGCCATCAATTATATATCTCTAATGCTACCCTCAATGTCAAAAAAATCAATTGCCATGTAAGATTGATGGTGAAAAAATGTAAAATTAATCTCCAATGCAAGCATCAATGTGAGGGTCAATCTTATGTGGAATATAAGGTGGATTGAAAGCCTCAATTAGACCCTCTATATATTGATGGTCACATTGAAGCCTTCAATTTGATTACTTTGCATATTTAGAATTATTTTCCTTTTTTCTCCAATTCCTAGTTGAATTTAAAACACTAATTTTGGTTACATGATAATTGACACTCTTGTATTGGAGCACACAATTTTAAATTGGACATCAACCAAAATTTCATTGTTTATGTCATAGTGATGCCCAATTAAAACTTGACATATGTATCATATTTTTGCTCTTGACACCCATAGCATTGGAGATGCTCTTATATAACCTATAGTACATGCACTAATTTCAATTAAATAATCAATTGTAAAAGTTAGTGAATACAGTATTATTTATGAAATAAAATAAAAAGACACGATATTGTAGACTAATTTAGATATTAAGTATATGAGATATATTAAAATAAGGAAGGGATCAATCAACACACTTATTTTTACACAAGTTTTAAAACATGATCCTAACCTTTGATCAAATTCTAATCTAAAGGCTAGAATTAGATTTTTATTATTTCTTTAATTAATATTTATTTTCTTTCCTTGATTCATATGCATCAATCTTCCCCAAACTAAACATCTTTTCTTTCCATGATCCTGCAGTGCTTCCGCATTCTCCAAACAAAATCTTAATCAAATTCCACAAATTAGAAATCAACGTGTATAAATCTTCCTATAAATGTAATGATATTTTCCCAGTCAAACTATCTTTTTTCCCAATCCATCCCCATAAATCAACCTTTCCATCCCCATAAATAAAATAATCAATCATTCGATTAAACCTAGATCAACCCGACCTATTTTCGTAAGATCAATTAATTTCCCGAGACGATTCTTCTTGACCTCTTCCTAGTTTGGCTCCACCACCTTGAGTTAAATTATATTTAAAATTTTAGGGTAAAATAATAATTAATTTTAAATTTCTAATAATCAAATTATATCAAAAACTTGTACTTTTCTAATATAAATTTTATTTCTTAATGAAAAAAATTGAACTAAACTGAAGTATAAAAATTTAATAAAATTGAACTAAAATGGAATTAATACAACTAAATTAACTTTACTTTCATAATTAAGGAAATAATCTAAAATTAGTGATAGAATATATATGTGTTAAAAAAATAATGTGATAGAGTAGCAATTAGTGATAAAATATCACCCAAGAATTGGTCTTAGAAAATATTAGGTAATGTTATTGTCCTTGAGTAGATGTCAAATAGTTGGATTATGGCCCTGTTTACCAGAGCTTATCTGTAGATCAGTTCAGTTCAGTTCAGTTCAATTCAATTCAATTCAGTTCAGTTCAATTCAGTTCACTTCAGTTCAATCCAGTGAAAATGTAATTTGATGAAATTCAGGTTAATTCAGTCATGCTGATTCCTTTTTTCAATACATCAATTTTTACTTCAGTTCAGTTCAGTTCATCAAGAAATAAGCTCTAGTAAACAGGGCCTATATTAGTAAAATTTACATATTTAAAATATATGTTATGGACTTATGGTAATTAATTATAGTGATAGCCAACAAAAATCTATAAAATATTTAAACATAAGATCATGGGTAAATAATTGTCCAATTTTTGTATGGGAATTGCTCCAGTGGCTTCAGCCCACACCCATACCCATACCAAATTGGACAATGTCTGCTCAATAGAATATTCTCAACGAAGGACATCCTCAGTGACTGATCCATATATAAATCCAATCAACCTGATGCATAACGATATTCTTAGGTTTACAAAATGATTGAGAAAGGTTTAAAAAAGGGATGTACTATATTAGCTGATCACATTTATGACATTAATCCAACCAACTGATCACATTGATGGCTTCTTTCAAGAGTGCAGATGGTATTGAAGAAATACAGGTGATTGTCCTCACTGGCACTGCTGATTCTTGCAACAAAGGTTTCAACCTTATGAAAGGAGCAATGGAAAGAGCATGTGTTTGAGCTGATCTACCGAAATATACCTTCGATTCCTTGTTCAATACTTTCAAGAGCATAAATTTGAGTTGATGTTTCCTTGCCTTTCACCTTCTTCTTATCCTTTGATTCTTTCAGCTTCTTGTTTTTCTTAGATCGGAAACAGTAGCAACACCCCTAATTTGGCAAGAAGTTGCATGTTTTACCTGGCGGCTTCTTCTTTTTACCATCAAGCCCTTTCAAATTTACCTGTCACGGGTTACAAAAATGGATATTATAAGCTTTTCTGAAGAGTATACGAGAGATTAGAACTTGAGATGTATAATTTTAGTAATGAATGGTCTGGGACTGGGAGTAATGCCATTTTATTTACGTCAAAGAAGACCATCATGAAACACGTAGATTCTCGAAGAATTTATCGTAATCAACATTGAGATGACTGCTGAAACCCGAATATGCATTAATGATACTGTCAATCAAGAAACTACATAACAAACAGATAACGCTCCCACTACAAAAATAAAACTATATACATATTCACCAATGATCGAGTTCATGGCACCAGCTTTCTTGTGATGCTGAAATCCTGGCCTTTTCTCACGAGAAAAATAAATAAGACGCGGAAAGTTTTGTTAACCCGTGAACAGGAAACCGACGCCGTAGGCATATAAGTAGTCGTTGAGGCCGTTAGGAGGTTGCGGTACGCCGTGAATGGTTCCGGGAAGCCGTAGTAGCACCAATCAAAATATACTTATAAATTGGTGAATATTGTGTTTGTGTCTGCTGTTTTTCCTTTTTATCATCTAATAATATATATAGGTTGTCAAAAAGGAGTTTTGATATTTGCTTGCCATAATTGTTATTTTGCATTGATATTTTAATACCATAATCAATATATCACACAATAAATTATGGTAATATCTTAAGATATGATTAAATGAGCTCATTAATAAATTATGGTACATTAATAAATTATGGTATATATTATTAAACGCATATTGGAATTAGTAAATTATGGAATTAACCAAATTATGCTATATAATATCTTAAGATATATATGATTAAATGGGTATTGGAATTAACCAAAATGTTCAATGGTAAATTACTAAATTTAAAAAGTTTACGGCAAACATGGTTACTTTATACGAAACGAAACGACGTCGTTTATTTCACACACTTTTTGAAGCGAATAACTTTTCAACTTCCCTTTAGGGATGAATTTAAATAAATATGAATAATTTATTTAATCTTATTTAATCTTATTAAAAGGGTTTAAGATTATTTATATGATCTTATTTATGAATTTATAGTTTCATATTAAATATGAATATGATATTCATAGGAACTTTAAATTAAATATTAGTATCAACGAAATACCTCAAGATATAATAAGAATTAAGGGGTTTTTGTCAAGGGAAATTCAAGGCGAACCACAAGATTGTCCAGAGGTTAGTAAAATGGAGTTACTTATGCAAAGTGAAATTGAAGACGGAGAGTAATAGCTGGGTTTTTAAATAACCTATGATTACATTTGTAAATACATTCTCTGATCATATACCACTTATTCTGTTTCTTATATAAGCGTGTCGATATAAAATTTATGGCTATTTAACCATCTTAGGTTTGCTTTAAAAAAAGATTATAGCTAATCATTCTCCTGCTAAAATTTGATGAAATTTAATATGGAATGTAAGTCACGAATTTATGCAGTTCTCTGGAAACCCTTTTACATAAACTAAATATGCAGCAGAGTTAGAATTTGTTTTTCTCATCCATTTATAGGTTAACTTGGATCACGAAATTTCCATCTCTTAAACCCTAGGTTTAAGCGAAAATTTTCTTGCCACCGCAAGAAATTTGGCGACGAAGATTCAGCCGATCTTCTGCGCAATATCGACGCGAGCTCGACCGCATCAGACACAGGGACGACATGGACGAGTTTATGAAGCTGTATGCTGGACTTTCGCTGCGTGACGACGAGAAGCAGGTCGCGCCTCCGCAGGCGGCGCCCATGGTCGCGAACGATCTGTCCCGGCTGCTGGTCGGAAAGGTTTTAGCCCATCGGCGAATTCCGCATGGAAGCGTAGCGAACGTGTTTGGGGATCTATGGGCAGTAACAGGGAAGGTGAAGTGTTCACCACTGGAGGAAAACGTGACGCTGTTTGAGTTCACGGACGTGGTGGACAAAGAGCGGGTCTTGGAGAGAGAACCGTGGCTATTTGACAGCCGCGAGCGCCACCTGATGGTGCTGGTGGAACCGAAGCCAGGGTCGGAAGGATTACAGGTGGAGTTCAATAGGGTTCCGATGTGGATCCATGCACATCGGGTTCCGTTTGAGCGTAGGAATGAATACACTGCGAAACAAATCGGTGATGGTGTTGGTAAGTTCCTGGGGGTGGAGAAGGATAGATGGGGGAGATGCATGGGGCAATACTTGCGTATCAGATGTGAAGTGGATGTTACGAGACCGATCAAGAGGGTGCAAGCGTTGCCAGGAGTGGAAGAACTGATTCTGTTGCAATATGAGAAGCTACCAAACTACTGCTCATATTGTGGCATCATGGGGCATGGTAGATTGGATTGCACAGATAGATTTAGAGCTCCGAAAGCAGAAAGAGAGCAAGTGCATTATCCTAGTATATTCAGAGTTGGGGCTAATTTGTCACCTTTCAATAGGGAGCAAAGAAACCCTAACTCCGGAGACAGCTTTAACCAAGGATATCGCACAAGAGAGGCAAACAGTGAGGGGAGCGATATGGGGAAAGGCTTGGATCGTCGTGGGGACGCTGTGGAGAGGGAACAGATGGCGCCGACGTTGAGGAGGCCGGGGCCGGTGAGGAGAATGGACCTTCCCGCGCCTGACCCGGACTGGGCATTCAAGCTGGCGGAGGAAAAGAGACGCGGGAAGATGAAGGTTGGAGAGGAGAGACAGCCGGCCAGGATGGAGATAATGGTGGATGAGTCCCGTGAGCTGGTGGGAAAGGCGAGCCAGTTTGATGGGGCTGATGAGAGCGTTGATGTGGAGACCATAATGGTAGTGGATATGCCTTCGGAGGATGAGTCGGGGCGGCTAGATAAGGTTATACAGACTGGGGGAGTGGGCTTGGGGCAGCCCTCAGATGCTATGGAGGAGAAAGGAGCTGCGGCTCAGGTTCATACAATGGTCTTCACGGCAAAAGACGTGAATTCGCCGCCTAGGGGGGATCGAAGAATGGAGCCGATTATACCTCTTAGTCCGTTCCTAGTTCCAGTGCCGGTGAACCTTGATACACCAGGTCGCATGCTAGAGAAACACAAGGAGAAATTGAAAGGCAAAGACGGGGCAGTGAGAGGCCAGAGAGGGAGAGGAAGGGGCCGTGGGAGAGGAAGGGTCGGGATGGATTCTGGTGACGGATTGGGCAGCGAAGTAAAAGATGGTGATGGATCATCGGCTAAGAGGAAATTGGCCTTGGTGGAGGACATGGAGGAGGAGAGTGGAAACTCGGGACATAAGAAGCTGAGGGCTAGCGAGACAAGCGCTTCCTTTGGGGACAATGTGCTCAATATTCAGGCGGAGACTGGCGAGGAGGCCCAGTCCCGCCAGGGGCCATGAGTATCATCAGCTGGAACTGTCGAGGGGACTTGAGGGACTCGAACTCCAAGACAGTTCAGGAACTGCGTGCTCTGGTGCTCTTAAAATCTCCTTCAGTTATTTTTCTTTGCGAAACGCGTTGTCCTACTTCTTTTATAGATAGTTTAAAATTTCAGTTGAACTATAATGGTGTAGCAGTAGATGCCCAAGGTCAGTCCGGAGGCTTAGCTATGCTGTGGAAAAAACAAATAAAATTAGAATGGCAGTCTTCTTCTTTTTATTACATTGATGTCTTCGCTTTTATTTCCAATGTAAAGTTGCGTATAACCGGAGTTTACTGTGAGCCGAATCCATCCCTTAGGCAGTAGGCCTGGATTCGGTTTAGAGAGTTGGTGAGGGATGATGGTGTACCGTGGCTATGCTTGGGCGACTTCAACGAAGTTCTGACACAGGAGGAGTTCGTCGGGCGGGCACCACGGTCGGATAGGCTTATCGAAAACTTTCGAGAGGCCTTAAGATTTTGCGGGCTGATGGAGTTGAAGGATGAGGGATACAACAATTTCCAGGTTTACTTGGTTCAGGACTTGGAGGGGAGAACCAACAGTGAAGGCCAAGCTGGACAGAGCTACGGGGTGTCAACTTCTTATGGATGCATTTTCGTGGTCTTCTAGCCACACGGTTTCCATGCCGTCATCGGACCACATGGCAGTGGTGGTTCAACTACGACAAAGGGATCCATCGGCTAACAGGACAAGGAGGAAGAGACGGTTCAGGTTCGAAGCATTCTGGATCAAGTCCGAAGAATGTGAGGTTCGGATCCGAGAAAGTTGGAGTGATGAGAATGTCCATTTAGCGGATAAACTGGAGCAGTGCGCGGTGGGGCTGGTGGATTGGAGCCGTCGCACTTTTCCAGCCAGTTCGAAGAGGATAGAGGAGCTGAAAAAGCTCATCCATGACATGGAGAATGGGGACTCGGCTCTATTGGACCATGACGAGCTAGCTACGTTGAAACAGGAATATAGTTTCTTACAGGAGGCGGAAGGAATCAAATGGCGCCAACGGGCAAAGCAGCATTGGTACAGGGAGGGAGATCGAAACACTCGATTCTTCCATCGATTTGCAACTAATCGAAGGACTAGGAACCAAATCGCGGGCTTGAAGGATGATTCTCAGGTTCTTCGTACAGATGTTGAGGGCATGGAGAAAATCATTGTGGATTATTTCGGGGGATTATTTTCCTCTTCCAATCCAGATAGGGGGAAAATGGCGCAGGTTTTGGATAGAATGCCCAAGAGGATTACACGAGATATGTCGGACAGGCTCTCGAGGACATACACTGAAGCGGAGGTGACGAAGGCGGTGAAGCAGATGCATCCTCTGAAGGCCCCAGGGCCTGACGGTATGAGTCCTATATTCTTTCAGAAATTTTGGCATATAGTTAAAAAAGATGTAGTTTCCTGTGTGCTAGATTTTTTGAACAAAGGTGATTGGAATCCAAGGATGAACTATACACACATCGTCCTCCTGCCAAAAGTACAACAACCTGAACTTATTACACAATTCAGGCCTGTAAGTGTGTGCAATGTGGTGTATAGGCTGGCATCCAAGGTGGTGGCGAATAGGGTGAGGCCGATTATTGGGAGTATTATATCGCCTTCACAATCAGCTTTCATCCCCGGAAGGTTGATCACAAATAATGTCCTGGTGGCTCACGAGATTCACCATACAATGAAAGTGAAGACGAGAGGAAGGGTTGGAGAGATGAGTATCAAACTGGATATGAGCAAGGCTTTCGACAGGATTGAATGGAGTTTTGTGACGAAGACGTTGGAAAAGATGGGCTTCCCGCCATCTTTTGTATCGACCATTGATCAATGCCTGTCATCAGTCCAGTTCTCGTTTATACTGAATGGGGAGGAGTTTGGACAACTGCTGCCAAGAAGGGGAATCAGGCAAGGGGATCCCCTATCCCCATATCTGTTCATTATCTGCTCAGAGGTTCTTTCTATGTTACTCTCGGACTTGGCGGACGCAGGTCGAATTAAAGGGGCCTATGCTTCTCCAAATGGACCGAGAATATCTCATCTATTTTTTGCAGATGATACACTGCTTTTCGGAGAAGCTTCGGAGGAGGAGGCGAGCCGAATACACTGGGCGCTAACTCTCTACGAGGCGGTTTCAGGACAGAAGATCAATGTGGATCTAACACAGCTATGGTTTCAGTCCTAACACAGCTATGGATCTCAGACCACGAATCTGCGATATACTAAAAATTCCGGAGGTGGAGGCACATGACAAGTACCTTGGATTGCCAACGATAATTGGTAGGAGGAAGGGGGAAATCTTTCAGGCCATAAAGGATCGCATCAGACAGAAGATAGATGGGTGGAACGAGCAAAACTTGTCAAAAGCTGGTAAAGAGATCATGATTAAATCTGTCTTGCAGGCTATTCCGAGCTACACGATGAGCTGCTTTCAACTACCAGGATATGTGGTGGATGAGATACATGGCTTGCTGAGTAACTTTTGGTGGGGAGGATCTTCGTCGGAACGGAAAATACCATGGGTGGGATGGAAGAAGATGTCAAGGTCTAAACAGAAAGGAGGATTGGGATTCAGGGACCTGGGAGCTTTTAATCAGGCACTTCTCGGGAAACAGGCTTAGAGGTTACTGACTCAGCCAGGATCCTTGCTAGCAAGAGTTATGGGTGCTAAATATTATAGAAACGGGGACCTGCTTTCTTCTGAGCTCGGCTCGAGACCATCATGGGCCTGGAGAAGTATTCATGGGGCGTTGGAGTTGACTCGGAGAGGGGGCAGGAGGTCGATTGGATCCGGTCATCATACATCAATATGTAATGATCCGTGGATTCCGAAGGAGGGGAGCTTCATGATTCAGAATCCACATAATATCCCAGGACATCTTTCCAGGGTGGCAGATTTAATCGATGAAGACACTAGATGGTGGAGGATTGAGCTGCTCGAGGAGCTGTTCACTGCGGAGGAAGTGGTCGCGATCAAGGGTATACCCCTCCGTAATATGAACTCTTCCGACAAATAGGTATGGCACTATACGAACTCGGGTGCCTATACAGTACGATCAGCTTACCATTCGGTCGTGGAGGCGAGGCACTTGCAGCAAACGCCGGCTCAGCACGCGGAGGCACCAGCTTTCTGGACTCGGTTCTGGAAATTTAAGGTTCCAAAGAGGGCATTGCATTTCGCATGGAGATTATGCAGAGACTCACTACCGACCGTAGCTAATCTGAGGAGACGTGGAGTTGAGGTCGCATCGAACTGCCCTTTCTGCATGGAGGAGGAGGATTCAGCTGCTCATCTATTTTTCGAATGCGAGTATGCAAAAGCAGTATGGGGAACAGTGACACTAAGGTCGAAGGTGGAGAGTGCGAGGAAGGAGAGAGGAGATGCCTGGTTTCGCGAGATACTGAAGGATGGGGATGAGGAATTCTGTTCTCTAGTGATTATGGTCTGTGATGGACTATGGTTTCAAAGGAACAAGAGAATTTTCGAACAGACCCAGTTGGCAGCCAATGTTGTAGCTGCGGGGGTGGTGGCGAATCTGAGGAACTACAGGGCAGCGCAGAACTGGAGAGAGGATGCTTCGAACTCTCTACTGCCGCAGACACTACTGAGACCGCCAGATCCGGGTATCCAGATTAATTTCGATGCAGGAATCCTGCATGGGGATGCTGGAGTAGGAGCAGTGGCACTGGATCATTCGGGACACTTCATTCGGGCAACTGCACGAAGGATACCGCACGTCAACGACCCAGTTTTGGCTGAATGCTTGGCACTGGAGGAGGCAATCGTGTTGGCCAGGGACTTGAACCAACCCGAGGTGAAGCTGGTGGGGGACGCTCTTCAGGTGATTCAGATGGTACATGGAGAGGTGGAATGCTCAGTGAATTGCATGGAGACAATTCAGCGAATTCGTGGCCTGATAGAGTATAGTTCTTGGTTAGGTCCCTTCTGGGTACCCCGTAGTCAGAACTTTATAGCTCATTCGCTAGCGAACTATGCTAAGTCGAACCCCCTATTGTATGACTCTTGGAACTCACCCCCGAGTTTCCTATCATTCGTTTCTGGACGATTTCCAGAACCTTGAAGTTGAATGAAAGCATTACATTTTTCAAAAAAAAAAAATAGGTTAACTTGGATGATAGTCATTATTTAAATACATATCAGAGATGATATCTTGAGGTAAATATATAGTATCATCCATTTTATTTGCCTACTTAGATTTTGGTTGATGACTCTGAGGTTGAAATTTGTGCCAATGCATATGACAATGAGGAATTGTAGAATTCAAGGCTAACACCCATTTTACTGTAACAAACCATTTTTAAGTTCAGATCGTTTGTTCAAGGTAATACAAATAGAAGATGAATTGGAGACTAAATTGACCTTTTCCTTCCGGGTTTTCTCCTTCTGGGTTTCTTAAATATTAATATCAACGAAATACCACAAGTTTAAAATGATGATCAAAATATTATCCCTTTCATAAACACCAAATCAAAAGCATAATATTCATTTGGATTAACACAAGTAAATAATAAAGGACCACCAATTCTGAATATGCACAAATCCAAAGCGCATGGAATTTTAAATTAAATATTAGTATAACGAAATACCTCCACTATATAATAAGAATTCTTATGATCCATGGTCAACCAATTTTGGTATCCAGCACAGGGGTATTTTTGTAATTTAAACCCCAAAGACAAAACGACATCATTTTACTATGTTTTTTCCCTCAACTTATCCTTCTCCTTCCAGGTTTATGATCTCTCCACCCACTTGCTGAAGTAGTCGATTGCCACGATCAAGTACTTGGCTCCTCCCGGGGCGGTAGGGAATGGTCCCACCAAGTCAATCCCCCATCTGCTGAATGGCCAGGCTCCTGTAACTCCTATTATCTCCTCCCGGGGAACATGAATCAATGGGGCAAAGGTTTGGCATGAAAGACATTGCTGAACACATACTATGTTCATTATTATTTGTGATCTTTCTTGCCATAGTGCGGGCTCCCTGGTGGCTCCCATTGGATCCCTCATGCACCTCCAGAACAAGATGCTGGCCTTCTGTGATGGGATTCCATTCCTTATTTAGATATATTACTATTCCTTTCTTTATTCTAATTAGGTTATTTGTTATGGTAATTGTTATTAGATATTCCTATTTCCTTTTAGAATGTTATTTCCATAGAGATGCCTATAAAAGCATTGTCAGGCTCCTATGTTTTCATTATCAATTCAATAAAACTCATTCATGAATCAAAGATTCAATAGGTTGACAGACCACAAATCAAAGGTCATATCCCCTTGAGGTATCGAACCTCAACATTTGGTATCAAAGCCAGATTGAAAAATTCGATAATTTTTTTTTCTTCTTCTATCGTATCATGTCGCTGACCGAGTTGCCTGAAGATGAAGAACACATGGTTCGTATAGCGGCACATCTCGATCGTACAACTGCCCGTTTGGATGCTCTTGACCAAAAATTCGACAAGTTGATGGTGCTTTTCCAACAGCGGTATTCCAATCTAGCAGTTCTGCCACCACCGTCTCCGCCACCACAATAATCGGTGTCCCTACAACATCCACCTCTACCACCACAATCATCGCCGGTTCTTGTCCAATTGGATTGTCTTGAGCAAGTTAGACCGCCTTTGCCGGTTCCACCGCCACCTCCACAATCATGCATTGAGCAGCAAGAGTCATATTTGTCCGATGCAGATGCTGACTTTCAGCAGCGAGAGATTGGATTGTTTGATCAACTCACCGAATATATTGACCCACCAATACGGGCTCTAATTTCATGCGTTGATGAGCAATCAATTTTATCGGTAGCATGTCCTTCAAGAGTTGTTCCGTGTGTGACCAATCTTTCACACACCTTCGCAGGTCTCGTTGGATTTGGCACAATCCGCCATACGACTCCAATTCCAACTACCATCCCAAAAAGTTCGTCGTTTGGATTGCATAAGGATATTTGCTATCGAGAATGGTTGATTCCATGGGAAATTTACACTACCCAATTTCGTGAATGGTTAATTCCATGGCGCGTTGAAGCAATTTTCAGGCTTGAGGACAAGCCTTCTTTCAGGGGCGCGGGAATGATGGGATTCCATTCCTTATTTAGATATATTACTATTCCTTTCTTTATTCTAATTAGGTTATTTGTTATGGTAATTGTTATTAGATATTCCTATTTCCTTTTAGAATGTTATTTCCATAGAGATGCCTATAAAAGCATTGTCAGGCTCCTATGTTTTCATTATCAATTCAATAAAACTCATTCATGAATCAAAGATTCAATAGGTTGACAGACCACAAATCAAAGGTCATATCCCCTTGAGGTATCGAACCTCAACATTCTGCTCTCTCCACACACTTGAGTAAAGGTTTGAGGTATCCTCTCTTGTATAGCACCCCGCCTTGGACCACATACTTTGGTGCTTTGACCCTCAACTTTCTGGCCTGCACTCTGTCCTCCGGGAAGATTTTATCCTCCAAGTATGCCCGCATGTGGCACAGGTCCGTATTTTCACCATAATACGCCTAATATTGTTAAGGCAAAAAATGGGTTTGAAATTATAGGGTTCAATCAGGGGGCATTATGGTAAAATGTGGACCTGCAAGAGAAAAATGGACCTGCATGTAGAAATTGCCACTTTATATAACATAATCTTTCAATTATAACAGAACAAGAAAAAGACAAAGACAAACATCAAGATTTGGAGGATGATGAAGGTGTTAAACTTTTTTCCTATTCATTTTTCAAGTATCTTGAACTAATTATTTTTCCCCACTGATTACAGAACTAGAACCTAATGTACAAGAAGTAGAAACATGGATTCTGGAGATAATATACCACTCATTCAAATGACCAAAAACACATATAGGAACAATCCTAAATATTATGTATATTACTATAAATAAAAATAAAAATCGTGGTTTTCATAACAAATTTCATTACAATACAGGAAGAAATAATAACAAAACCAAGAATTGAAAGTGGAGATGATATAGTTATGATACAATTCAATTTTAGTTAAGTTACAATATACTTACTTGACTATATATTGCTATTACAATATAAGGAATTCATCTAAATTATTACTTTTACTTTCAAAGTGTATATTTCATATTTAACTACTTTTTACCACCTAAATACACCGCGCAACGCGCGGTGTCACCTTGCTAGTCATATAAAAGGAAATTTGATGAACTGAACTTAATTAAATTTAAATTTATTTAGCTGAACTGAACTGAACTGAACTTAATGCCTCCTTATCCAAGCTTCCCCCGGGGGCCTCCGAGCGAGAGGCCGCGTGCATCCCGCGTATACATTTTCAATACGGGCTTAGCCTTCCCTTCCCTCCTCTCTTCCTCGAGATACTTACTTTTTATAAGATAGCCCCGGCCCAGATGCATCCTAACGGGGTGGCTCTGATCTTGGCTTTCCTTCTCAACTGCGCTAGATGCGCCATTTCTCCAACTCTCCTCCTCTTTCGCTCTTTTTACGCACTTCGGAAGGCGCACGCTTCTTTCCCGGGCGTCTTCTCCTTCAACATCCGTTCGGGGATAAAGGACTTCCTCCTGAGCAAACCCCGATCAGCCAAGGGGTATCTTTCCAAAGGCTTCTTCCTGTGCGACTCCCGGGTTTACCCCATGCCCGCCTGGAACGATTCCATTCTTCCAGAGGACAAGAAGCCTCTGTCCAACCTCCCTGCGGTCGTTGCTAGTGACCACAGTTTCCTCCGTCTTTCCCCCTTAGATATGGAGGTTTTTTATAAGAGTGGGAACGCGGGTTATTTCTGGCCTCGCGGGATTTACCCCAACGACCTCTTCACGCTCCCGCGCATCTCTGCGGTGTGGCCGGATGGAGGTGCCCGTTAAGACTTTATTTCTTATCTTGTTTTTTCCGAACTCTTTTCTTTTTTTTTTTGCTTGCTAACTTCCTTGTTTTCTCTGTTCCAGTTCAACCTTCCTTGCACGCAGACGTCATGGCCCCCACCGACAGGTCTTCCGGGGGTGATGTTCTAACGGGGAATGCTCATTCGGATCAACAGACTCCTTCGACACCGCCAATAGCTTCCCAACCTGGGCCATCTCCCCCCGAGAACCCCGCTCTTGTTCCTCAGAGGCCTCGTGCGCCGCCCAAGTCTCGTCAGCAGACACCCTCCGGGCCTTCTTCTGAGGCCCGTGCTACTCCCAGCTCGGCACCTACTCCCGGGCGTCGATCCTTCATCCAACACCCTACTTACAGCGGTGGGGCAAGCTCGCGGTTCAAACGTCCGCCTCCTAACGAGCTGTCCGGGTCGCCCCCTTCCTCTCGTCAGAGGACCCAAGACTTCCCTCCTCCTCCTCCTCCGCGGGCTACTGCTTCCGAAGCTATCCCGGAAGAAAAAGAAGAGGTAACCGCTGGTCTAGATATTTTTTGTCTAAGGTAATTCCTCCGTTTTTCTTATTTTTTTGCTTCTTTGCAGAGTATTGCCTTTGCCGACGCCGTCCTGGCGGATTCTCAGTTTGCCGAGGCATTGAACCGGACCTACTCCAAATACAGCGCGGGGCTGTTCGCCAAGATGGAGAGGGAACTCCGCGAGACCAGGGAGAAGCTGGCCGGACAAGATGGCCTCGCGGTCCAACTAGAAGAGGTCAAAAAGAAGCTGGCTGACAAAGAGAAAAAGTTGGCGGAGGTGGAAAAGAAGTACTCCGCACTGAAGAAGGACAAGAAGAGCTCTCAGCTCGAGGCCTTCAATGCCGTCACACAGAAGCTCCTTCGTTCTGAGGCATTCGAGAAGAAGCTGGAGGGGATCGCCGCTGCGGCCAGCGCGGATGCCTGTCATGAGATGTATCGGAGTTTGCGGGGTTGGTTGCCCGGGCCTGCGCGTCTTGATGCCCAGGCGTCCTACTATCGGCCCAAGGCCAATGACCTGTTAAACCATCGCTTCCGGGATCTTCAGGAAGCGAGTCTGGAAAGTTTGGTGCCCCAGCTGTGGCGATCGCTGGAGATGTCCTCCCGGGCTTCCTCTGCTTCTGATATCAGGAAGATGAAGCTCCCTGCAATCTGTGAGGCCTCCTGCCCCGATCCTGGCTCCGAGGACTTCAATGTTTATGGGGTCGTCCCAGAGACACCCCATTGGGCAGAGAATTATCTCGAATACTGCGCGGTGCCTGACAATTTTGGGTACCAAGCAGTTCAAGTCCAAGGGGGGGACTACCGAGTTGGCCTTGCTGCGGGTCAAGACGACCTTCTCTATCAAACCCGGAAGGCTACGCGGAAGGTGGGATACCCTGAACGGTCCGCTGATGAGCCCGCCGTGGACGCCCCTGCTTATGCCGGTCCTGAATGGACCACTGAGGATCTGGTGGAGCTGGAGAGGAGGTTCGAAAGAGCTCACGCTATTCCGGGAGAAGGGCATTCTACTGAAGACCATGTATAACTCTAGACTTTAGCCTGCCTTTTCCCTTGTAGTTTTCCTTTTTTAAGCCTTTTGTAGCTTTCCTTCCCCCGGGGAAGTGTATGTAGAACTTTGGCCTTGGTGCCTATTTTGATTAATGACAAGTTCTACCTTTTGATGATATTACTGTTTTTTTTTGTAGTCTGAGCGTCCCTTAGAGGAGATTCTCCCGCATGGGCCCATGCCTTATGTTTTTCCTCATCCTAGTAGTTCTTCCGGCACCTACTTTTCTCTCCCCCGCGCTGGGTGCCTCCAATGCTCTTTCCTTCAAAGGAAGCTAGCCCATTGGCGGTTTGGAGGCGATCAGGCTAACCGGGCATTAGCTGAGGCGGGGTTGGAATGCTTCCTTCGAGAGTTTGGGTCGATCCGGGTGCTGGTGGCGTTTCTTAAGGCAGTTGATGCCAAGTTCGGGTCGTTGAACCAGTGCTTCGACCTTGCTTCTGATCATATGCGGGAGGCCCTGAACTCTCATAAGACCATAGCTGAGCTGCAAGCCCTTCACGATGACTCCCAGCATCGTACTACCAAAGAGTTAGGCATGGTGTGGGGTGAGCTAGAGCGGGCGCAGGAGAAATTGAGGACATTGGAGACCCGCTCCGCTCAGAACAAGCTTCTCTGTGACTTTGAGAAGGAGAATCGGTCCCTTACTCATAGGAATAGGGTCCTCCAGGATGCTCTATTAATCACCCGATTATCCTATCACCTGTTGGGTCTCAAGAATGGCTTAGTTGGGGTATCTCCTCTTACCGACATTCCAGCCGGGGTTCGCAGGACGATAGAACGTATGGAGGCTAACCCGAAGAGGTTTGGTGAGGGAGCTCCTCATCATAAGGCTTATCTGGATGTCGTTGAATGGCATAATAAGATAGCCGCGGGAGAAGTTGAGCCCTATCCCTCCAGCCTTCGCCGAGTTCCTGCCCGGGTGGAGGTGGACGTGGCATACGAAAGGTATGAGGACATGACTGTATCCATTGACCCGGAAGAGGTGGCCCGCCGGATAAGGCGTATCCGGGAAATTGCCGACTCTGGAGTCACCACGAAGGGGATAAAGACCGCCGAGGGTACTCGTATTAGCCGGGAAGAGAAGGGCAAAAGTGCAGCAGTCATGTTTCCTAAGTACAGGTTTGTTACTTCTGCCGGGGTGAGAAGAATGCGCCTGGCGGAGCCTCTTCCAGAGGGATCCGTGGTTGTGCCCATCCCCGAATTAAATGAGGAGGACGCTGCTCAATTGGAAGAGGAGCTTGCGTGGAATCAGGCCCCGGATGCCCGTTTTGCCGAAGATCTCCTGTCCTCTCAGTTCTTCGGAGGGGGTTTCCGCCCGGGTAACCCTGAGGGTGCTTCCGGGTCAGGTCCCAAGTGGGTCTAGCAGCAAATAGATAGGAATACTTGTATGTAAAAGTGCTTATGTAATTGTCCTACCATGACTATGACCACGTATTCATGCGGTTTGTAATTTAAAGAGGATTAAATAAAAATTGTTTCTCTGGAAGACCCTTTTCATTAACTCTTTCCTGTAATCATTACATTCTTTGATCCCCGGGCTTTATCCAAGCTCCGGGTCCATTCTAGCGGGGCACCCAAATGGGAGCTACCCATGGGTCCCTTTTTACAAATCCTCTCTAAACCCGGAACGAGGCCAGACGTTGGGTTATCTCTCCGGGCATATTCATGCGTCCGGGAGGGGTATATTCATACCTAGCATATTCATGCTTAGTGTATTCACACTTCCCGGGGGGCATATCCATGCCTGGCACATTCATGCCTAGCATATTCATGCTTAGCGTATTCACACTTCCCGGGGGGCATATCCATGCCTGGCACATTCATGCCTAGCATATTCATGCTTAGCGTATTCACACTTCCCGGGGGGCATATCCATGCCTGGCACATTCATGCCTAGCATATTCATGCTTAGCGTATTCACACTTCCCGGGGGGCATATCCATGCCTGGCATATTCACGCCTAGCATATTCATGCTTCAGTAGCTGTGGTGCGATGCGGGGCGCTCTACTTCCCGTAAAACCTCCTCAGGTTAGCTACGTTCCACCTTCTGGGGATCTCCTTTCCCTGCTTGTCCTCCAGCACATAGCTCCCTCCCGGGTATGCTTCCTTGATCTTGTATGGCCCTTCCCAGTTGGGCGCAAGTTTGCCCTCCGGGGCTTGGTGGCTCTTATCGTTTCTCCTCATTACCCAGTCTCCCGAAGTGAAAACTTCTTTCCGCACCCTTCTGTCATGATACCTCTTTACTCGCTCCTTCACCTTGGCTTCCTGAAGTGCCGCATTCTCTCGCTTTTCTTCCAGGAGATCCAAGTCAAGGCGTCGTCCATCGTTTTCTTCTTCCGGGCGCTGGTATTGAGCTCGAGGGCTTGGGATCCCAATCTCTGCGGGTATTACTGCCTCTGACCCGTACACCAAGCCATACGGGGATTCCCCGGTAGCCGAACTTTCTGTAGTCCTATGGGCCCAAAGAACGCTGGGTAACTCCCAGATCCAATTTCCCCGCGCGCCTTCCAAGCGGGTTTTTAGTCCCTTGATGATGGTGCGGTTGGTGACCTCTACTTGCCCGTTCGCCTGGGGGTGGTACACCGACGTCAACTTCTGCTCTATGCCATACTTGACGCACCATGACTTGAAAGGATCGTTCTCGAACTGCGCCCCGTTGTCTGTGACTATGACCTTCGGGATGCCGAATCGACAGATGATGTTCTTCCAGCAAAACTTGACGCAAGTTAGTCCCCGTATGTTGGTGAGCGGTTCTGCCTCCACCCATTTGCTGAAGTAGTCGATCGCCACAATCAAGTATTTGGCTCCTCCCGGGGCAGTCGGGAATGGTCCGACCAAGTCAATTCCCCATCTGCTGAACGGCCAAGCTCCTGTGACTCCGACTAATTCTTCCCGGGGGACGTGGATTAGCGGGGCAAATGTCTGGCATGCCAAGCACCTCTGTATATGCTCTTCCGCATCTTTGAACAACGTCGGCCAGTAATACCCCAGCCTTAGGATCTTTCTGGCCACGGTGCGAGCCCCTTGGTGGCTCCCATTAGATCCTTCGTGCACCTCCCGGATGAGGTGTTGGCCTTCCCACCTTTCTACACATTTTAGCAACGGCTGGAGATACCCTCTTTTGTACAGCTCCCCTTCCTGAATCACATACTTAGGCGCCTTCACTCTTAGCTTCCGAGCCTGAGCCCTATCCTCCGGGGTAGTTCCTTCTTCTAGGTACGCCCGCATGGGCGTGATCCAGGACTCTTCCTCGTTCACCAGCATTACTTGATCGCTCTCCTGGTAGCTTCTTCTTCCCAGTACCTCCATGTACAGCTTTTGGTCGGGCTCAGGTTTTAATTCCGAAGAAGCTAACTTGCTTAAAACGTCTGCCTTACTGTTCTGCTCCCGGGGAACTTGAACCAAGTTGAAGGCTTTAAACCCGGCTATCAGAGGTTTTACCGTTTCCAAGTACCTTTGCAGGCTCCTTTCCCGGGCTTCATACTCTCCTTTTACTTGCTGCACCACAATCTGGGAATCACTGTGTGCCGTGAGGGTTTTGATTTCCATCTCCTTTGCCAACCTTAATCCCGCGATCAAGGCTTCGTACTCAGCTTCATTGTTGGTTGTTTTGAAAGTGAATTGGACTGCATAGGGATACTCCTTCCCTTCCGGGCTGACCAACAATACTCCCGCTCCACTGCCCCCGGAGTGCGCCGATCCATCCACATACAACTTCCAAGTCGGGTCTGTCTCGGCCTTCGTTGTGTTCTCCGGAGATTCAGGCATCTCCTGTTCTTCACTGATCCTTGCTTCTGATTCCAACAAGAAGTCCGCTAGGGCCTGGCCCTTGATCGCCCTCCTTGGCTCATACCGGATTTCATATTCTCCCAGCTCTATGGCCCATTTCATCATTCTCCCTGATGCCTCCGGCTTGAACATAACCTGTCTTAGCGGGTAATTGGTAAGGACCACTATGGGGTGGCCCTGGAAGTAGGGTTTAAGCCTTCTTGAAGCATGAACCAGAGCCAGAACCAACTGCTCCAACTCGGTGTACCGGGTTTCTGCCCCCCGAAGTGCCCGGCTAACAAAATAGACTGGGTGCTGCCTTCCCTCCTCTTCTTTGATTAGCACGGCACTTACTGCCTCCCGGGACGCCGCTATGTACAGGAAAAGCTCCTCCCCCGGGAGTGGCTTTTTTAAAGTTGGCAACTGTTGAAGATGCTCTTTCAGACTTTGAAACGCCTTCTCACATTCCTTGGACCACTCAAACGCCTTGGCCCTCCTGAGTATGTTGAAGAAAGGCAACTGCCTATCTGCCCCCTTTGATAGGAATCGACTGAGAGCCGCGAGAGACCCTGTCAACCGCTGTACTTCTTTCACTGACCTGGGAGAGGTCATCTTGGCTATGGCCTCCACCTTCTCCGGGTTGACATCGATGCCCCGGCTTGACACCATGAACCCCAAGAACTTCCCCGCACCCACTCCAATGGTACTTTTGGAGGGGTTCAGCTTTAGATTGCTCCGCTCTAGCTTTTCGAACATCTCCTCCAGGTCATTCAAGAAAACCCCGTAAGCCTTGCTTTTGACCACCATGTCATCGACATACACCTCCATGTTTCTTCCCACTTGGTCCTTGAATAGTTTGTCCACCATCCTCTGGTATGTGGCCCCCGCGTTCTTCAGCCCGAAGGGCATTTTCTTGTAGCAGAAGGTCCCGAAATCGGTAATAAAAGAAGTCTTTGCCTTGTCCGCCTCGTCCATTTGCACCTGGTGATAGCCTTTATGTGCATCAAAGAAGGCCAGCACCGAATACCCCGCGATGGCCTCCGCCAGTCGATCCAAGTTCGGGAGAGGATAGCTGTCTTTGGGGCAACATTTGTTCAGGTCTGTAAAGTCGATACACATGCGCCAGTTTCCATCATGCTTCTTTACTAGGACTGGGTTAGCTATCCACTCCGGGTAAATAATTTCCTCAACCACCCCGGCTCTCTCCAGCTTCTTAACTTCACTCTTTATAAATTCCGCTCTTTCCGGGGCTACAGGTCTTTTCTTCTGCCTGATTGGTTTAGTTGCCGGGCTTATGTTCAGCTTGTGTACCCCCAATTCCGGCAATACTCCTACCATATCCTCCGGGCTCCATGAGAACACTCCTTGGTACCTAGCCAAGAGTTCCTTCAGTGCGCCTTTTACTTCTTCCGGGAGATCCTTTCCCACCGTGACCGTCCCTTTGTCTGCCACCTGCATCTCCTCCAACTCTTGGCGGGGAGCTTCTCCGTGTACCGCCCCTACTGCTTTCTTCGCGTCCAAGACCGCCGTCATCATACAACTTCTTGCGACTGCTTGGCTACCCCGCACGACCGCCACACCTTGCGCAGTGGGGAACTTCATCGTCAGCAGATACGGACAACTCGCTGCCCGGGCTTGGGTTAGCCATGGTCTTCCTATGATTACGTTGTACGGTGAGGGTGCATCAATAATCGCAAAGTTGCATGTCACCGAAATCCTCTTGCTCCGGTCCTTCTCATCCACCATGCACACTGCGAGGGGAATAACACCTAGTGGTACTTCGGGTTTACCCGTGAACCCTGACAAGGGAGACGAGGGGGGTTTCAGGTTCTGTCTCCCAATTCCCAACTGATCGAAGCAAGAAGCGAACATGATCTCCACGCTGCTTCCATCGTCCACAAACACCCTTTTGACCAAGAATCCTTCGATCTCCGCCGTTACCACCATTGGGTCAGAATGAGGTATCTGTGGCGGGGCTGCATCCGCTTCAGAGAAAGTGAGAGCCTCATCGGGGCGAAACCTTTTCCCCTGAATCTCCCCCGGGGGAACATACCGGGTGCGGGCCCGGATAGCGGAAACTGACTGGCATGCTTCTCCAACTTCTCCACTGATCACGTTGATCATCCTGTTGGGTATTGGGGCGGGCTCCACTGCTTGGACCGGTGCAGCGGCTATGGCAGGCCTCCCTGGGGCCCTGTTGCCTTGGTTGCCTTGGTTTCTTCCGTTTCCTCTCCCCGGGTTAGGCCTCCACCTCCTGCGGGGCGGCTCCTGAGGTTGGTCCCGGGGATTCTCCTTTTTTGCCTCCGCTGCCACGCAATCTCTCAGTTGTCCCCGCTCTATCAGTTTTTCTATCTCGTTCCTCAGCATCCTACACCCCTCTGTCGCATGCCCGTAAGACTTGTGGTAGGCGCACCACTTGTCCGCGTTTTCCCTAGACGGGGTCCCATGGATAGGCAACGGATCCGGGAACAGGTCCTTGTGAATAGCATGAATCTCCGTTCGGGATTTGCTGAGCGGGGTGAAACTGTCCGCCCTTGCCCGGTTTGCTGTCGCGGGGGCGGGGTCCCTCCTACTTGGGTCTGTTGCTCTCCTTCTTTCCATCCTGTCCGGGAGAAATCCCCCAGATTCTTCCTTTCTCTTTCGCGTGGCATCATTAACCGCGCAGTATAGTTGCACCGCCATTTGCAAGTTGTGAAAGGTTTCCGGGATATTTTCCATCAACTTCTGGAACAACGCCATATCCCTCAAGCCATTTATAAACCCGCTGATCACCGCCTTCTCCTGCTGCTGCCTGTCGACAACCTTCATGCTATCGTCCATGTACCTTCGATAGTACTCCATTGACCCTTCTGCGGCCTTCTGCCGGGTAGCCAAAAGCTCGGTTAACTGCTTCCCTTCCTTTTTTAATCCAGCGTATCTGAACAACAAGGCCTTAGAGAAATCGTAGTAATCTCGGAGACTTTCTCGAGGCAAGGAATCGAACCATGAAAGACAGTTTCCTCTCAAATAACAGCCCACCAACTTGCATCTTAATTCCTCCGGGAAGTCCCGTGACACCATCAGGTTCTGGTACGTCCTGACAAACTCTTCCGGGTCTGTCTCTCCATTGTATGTTGGGATTCCCTCCGGGGTCCGAAGGCCCGGCGGCCATGGGTACGCAAGCACTCGAGGTACCCAAGGGAAGGTAGGTTTAGCTCCGTTTCTTCCCACTAGTTTGTCTAGTCGAGCCTCCAAAGAGTTGGGGTCCTGCTGAGCCACCTGATAGCCCCGCATCCTATCGTCCTCCCGATAGTATCTCTCTTGGTAACCATAGTTCATCCCCATTGATCCGTGCATGGGCAAGGAATACTGGATCGGGTTCCCCTGGGTTCCAGGGGCCTGGTAACCCAACGACTCCACCGGCATGGCTGGCAGGCCATACCCAATTTGTCCCGCCCCCCAGCTGGAACGCGGGTAATAGGGTGGAGCGTGTGGAACCAAATTCGATTGTTGTCCCGTGGCCATTCCCCCTCCGACCCCGAGGCTTGGAGGGAATGAAGGTGGGACGGTGGAAGAGTTCACACGCCCCTGTATCCTTGGCGGCTGAACGACTCCGTCCAGGTCGATAACCTCTCTTTGGTACCCCCGAAGAGGTCCTGCCTGGTCTCCCTCAGGCCCCCTCCGCCTACGATTTTCCCGGGTAGAGAGTACCCACTGGCGGTACAACTCCTTGTTGGCTCTCATGAATTCCAACGCCGCCAATTCTTCCACCTCTGCTAAGGATTGCCCCTCCTCCCGGGCTTCAGGTCCCTGGGTCCGGGGACTGCCTCCCCCGGCGGGCCTTGGTTCTTGCTCCTCCTGGTACTCTCTTTCCGAGTCAGCTTCGTCGGAGGCAGTTTCCACATGGCCGTCCTGCGGTACCCCTAGCTCCCGCTGGTGTCTAGCCTCCTCCTGCAACTGCCTCAAGGTCACCTCATCCCCCGGGGGTGGAAGAGAACCACCCCCTGAGGGTGCCGCGTTCTTCTTCGGGCGCCCGCGCCCTCTCCTTGGCGACTCCATCGTGCGAAGGTGGAAGTGTCCCACCGGGCGTGCCAATTGATGCTACCAAAACCGTCCGTATCCCTGCACTTGATGCTATCCGCGCCTCCTAGCTGGAATACCCGCGATCAGACCTGCAAAACAATCCCCGGGAGGCGTCCCGGGGAGGAAGCTCCGGCGTGATGATGAGACGGGGGTAGTAATGCGAGGGGAATCGTACGGGAAAGACTCAATATCAAATAGAGAGATATAAGTCACATACCTTGTTTACTGTTTGAGACTAGTATTTATAGCCGAGCTCTACCTGCTTTGGGGATAAGGTGCAGGACCACTTCTTTTGTCATCATATGTCCTCTTCCTTATCCGGATGTACTATCCAGCGGGAAAGGTACTGCTTTGATAGTCATGGGCCGCGGACCTTCCCGGCCCAGCCGGATTCTGGGCCAGTATTATCATGTATATTTCATATTTAACTACTTTTTACCACCTAAATACACCGCGCAACGCGCGGTGTCACCTTGCTAGTCATATAAAAGGAAATTTGATGAACTGAACTTAATTAAATTTAAATTTATTTAGCTGAACTGAACTGAACTGAAATAATTTTAAATATGCTGAATTGAACTGAACTGAACTGAAATAAATTTAAATTTACTGAACTGAAATAAATTTAAATTTACTAAACTGAACTGAACTGAACAGAAAAAAATTTAAAGTTACTGAACTGAACTGAAAAAAATTTAAATTTACTGAACTGAACTGAAAAAAATTTAAATTTACTGAACTGAACTACATTTAAGCTCTGGTAAACAGGGCCTTACTACTAACTTTTGGGTGATGTTACATTACCCGATACTTTGTCAATATTTTATCAATTTTTTATTATGAGTGTCATTTTATTTTAAAAATATTGCAGTGATTGAGCTTAAAGTTTGATGTAACTCGACCCGACCCGACATGATTAGGGTCGGCGATTTTGAATCAAATGGTCCATTACGAGTCACAAATTGACCTTTTGTGCATTCAAAATTTCATGCTAGAAATGAAGTTTATATTTCAATTGATAAATCCGTCTATTTTTTTATTGGACCCCAATAAAATCCCACCGTCTATTTCTTTTAGACAAATTCTTGGGTGAGGCAGCCTCCTCTCTACTTTTTCTCTCCTCCTTCTCTATAAGTTTCTCGCACGTGTCCCCCCTTTTTATGCCTTAATAGTAAAATAACGGCCTTATTCCTCAATACAGTCGCCGATAACGTCTCCAATACAGTTACCAACCGCTCCGCCAATGGCGGAGCCACCGCCCACCGCCACTAATCCACCACCTGCTGCTACCCAAAACACGACGATCTAACCCAGAACCTTCATCAATGCTCTCACCAACAGATCTCCACTTCTGGGTCCTTTACCCAACAACTCCAATCTCAATCCCAAACGAGAATGCTTGGGAGATATGGCATGTATTTATACGGAAGAACAGGTCCAATTACTCTCCTCTCACTACACTAACGCTCTTATTGGCAAGTTCAACAGAGGGCGTCCCACTATGGATCAACTCGAGCAGGAATTCAAGACTGTGGGATTCAAGGGTAAATACCAGCTTGGTCTAATTGACTTCAAGCACGTACTCATACGCTTCGAGCTCATGGAAGATTTCTAGTGGTGCTGGATCAAGGGTCTATGGATTTTCAATAAATGCCCAATGAAGGTACTCAGGTGGACTCCAGACTTCTCTCCCCATACGGAATCATCTATAGTCCCTCTTTGGGTTACTGTCTTTGATATACCTATCTTCTTCTATAATATGGGTACCATTGCTGATGTGGGTAATTCTATCGGGTCATATATTAAAATGGATGCTGCTACGGAATGCCTTACTCGTCCCTCTGTGCTTAAAATGTGTGTGGAATTCGATTTGCTTAGGCCAATGAAACCATTCATCCGTTTAGGGACTGAGAGAAATAATATCAAATGTAGGGTGGAGTATGAAAATGTTCCTTCATATTATACAATGTGTTCTAGGATTGGCCACTCTAAGTTGGATTGCAGCTTTAACCCTGTAGCCAAGCCTATAGCTCTCAAAGAAAATATCATTCCAGAACCTAAGCCTCACTCAGCTCCTAAATGGATGCCTACTGGCAATAAACTTACTACCCTCCCCACTGTTCTAGATATGGATTTTGAAATGATTACTGAACAGTTGGGACTTTACTTAGAAAAGCCAATCAGCCTAATCCAGTTGTGCTCCAACCTGAAATGCCAACTATCCAAGCTGTTACCTCTCCACTTTCTGATCCCCATATATATCTTCCTGTGATGAATGACCCAGTTATAGCCACCATTGCTCAGAACAGCCCTAGTGGTAACATTCCCCATTCTGATGTTGTTCCCGACCTCAGTCCTGCTCTATTAATTCCAAGCCCTGAGGCTCATGAACCACAAGTTGATGTTCTGGTGATCAATGCTCCAATCCTATCTCAGTCACTACAGACATCTGAAACTCTCAATCAAGTGTCTCCAGCTGATACTTTAATTGCCAACATCCCTGCAAACCATGTTCTCTCAGAGGACACTCTTTGGTCCTCTCCTGCTCATGTTGAATCCCAGGAAATATCAGAGGATGCCTCTGAATCTTTTACAATCCCAAAGAAGAGAGGAAAGAAGTTTGATACTGATGACATTCAACCTAAAACTAACAGGTTTTTCTCTCCTCTTAATTCCATTCTTTCTGCTAAATTTTTTTTTCTCTCAGCAGAGAACCCCTCAGAACAGATTTCTTCCCATTGCTACTGATGAGGGATCAGATGATTCAGAAGAACACTCTGTCATTGCTGAAGAGGCTTTGACTGTTCCAGTTGAGGTTTCAGACAGTGGATATGACATTCCTCCTGCTATATCTCCTACCAAAAAAGGCAAGGGTAAGAAGAACAGTAAAAAAACCCAGAATGATAGCTATTTTACTCAATTCAATAGAATCATGACTAGGTCAAAAAGCCAATCTACTATTTCCCATGATTAATACAACTCTCAAAATAAAAATGTTAGTGTGGAATGTTAGAGGTATAGGGACTTCCTTGGATAGACTCTTAACCCTGAATTCTACACACAAGTTTGAGTTGGTCTGCCTTATTGAACCTTTACATGACAATTCTCAATGTGACCATTTTAAGCATATTTTACAATTTGATAACTGTATGTATGCTGGCAATGGGCAGATCTGGATCTTTTGGAATTCATCCATCAATCTAACTGCCACCAAAGACCATGAGCAATTTCTTTCTACTAATGTGCTTAGTCACAAAATGAATGCTGCAATGGAAGTAGTGTTTGTTTATGGGCTAAGAACTAGGAGAGGTAGAAAAAGTCTATGGGCTGATTTGCAACAATTTTCTTCTGCTTCTACTATATTTATAGGAGATTTCAACGCCATAATATCTATAAATGAATATAGAGGCCCAGCTTCTCCCAAAATTGGGAGTATGAAGGACTTTAATGATTTTATTGATATTATGGCTTTGGAAGAGATCAACACGGTTGGTAATTCATTCACTTGGAGTAATAAAAGACTTCATCCCACCATCCAAAGACTGGACAGAGGACTTTGTAATGATCTATGGAAGACCTCTTTTCCTTCCTCTTCCATTCAAGTTCTTAACAGAAAATCTTCAGATCATAATCCTCTTCTCCTGTCCATTGGTAGTGCTATTCAATCCTCCCCTAGGCCTTTCAGATTTCTTAACACTTGGTACAAAAGGCATGATTTCAATGACATAGTTTGGAATAACTGGTCTCTGCATATTTCTGAAAAAGGTCTGCTTGGTTTTTCTCTAAAACTAATTAGACTTAAAAAGTGCTTAAAATTTTGGAACAAGTTTGAGTTTGGTAATGTCCATGAAAATGTGGCTAAAGCTAAGGAAGAGTTAAGTATTCAGGAAATGCAATATGACCTGAATAACTCCTCTGATGAGCTCATCAAGCTCAAAAAAGCTAAAGCCACTCTTCTCAAAGCCATTAAAGAACAAAGGCACTTCTGAAAATAGAAGGCCAGAGTTAAATGGCTTAAAGAAGGTGATGACAATACAAAGTTATTCCATAATACTGTCAAGGAAAGAAAGGGGAGGCTTAGCATTACTAAGATAAAGAGTTCTAATGGTATATGGCTAGATGATAATAATGAAATTGAGCAAGAAGCCATCACTTATTATGAAAATCTGTTGACTGAGGAGCCTTCTGATGATTTTTTTCAGTCTCATTTTCTCAGCCAAATCCCTGAGCTTGTTAATGCTGCAGACAATGATCTACTCTTACAACCAGTATCTTTATTGGAAGTAAAGAGCATTGTCTTCAGCCTTAACAAGAAAAGTAGCCCAGGTCCTGATGGCTACACTGCTCAATTTTTTATTAAGTCTTGGTATATTATAGCTGTGGATTTACTTTCTGCTGTATCTGATTTCATGCTTAGTCATTCTATCCCTAGGAGTGTTGCAAGTACCTGGATAACTATTATCCCTAAAAAAGAGACTCCAGTCTCTTTTGACGATTTCAGACCCATAAGTCTTTCCAATGTTTTGAATAAAATTTGTTCCAAGGTGTTAATGGAAAGACTTAAGTTTTTAATGCCAAAAATCATATCTCCTCATCAATCTGCTTTTATGAAGGAGAGAGATATATCTGATAATGTGATCTTCTTGCAAGAAATGGTTAGATTCTTGAATAGGAAATCTAAATTGCCAAACTGTATTGTCAAACTTGATTTGAAAAAGGCTTTTGATAGAGTTAGGTGGTCTTTCTTGAAAGCTGTGCTTCTTAAGTTTGGTTTTCAGGATAGTTTTGTTAACATCATTTTGAAGAATCTCTCTGCTGCATGGTTCTCAGTGCTTATCAATGGTAAGGTTGCTGGCTTCTTTCAGTCATCAAGAGGTATCAAACAGGGTGACCCCCTTTCTCCTTTCCTTTTTTAAATTTTCAGTGAGGCTTTGACTAGATCACTTGCTTTTGCTTTTGAGAAAGGTAAGCTCCAATATTATGATTTACCAATCAATGCTCTGAGAATTTCACACCTTTCCTATGCTGATGATACTGTAGTTTTCCTTAACTCTGATAGGCTTACTCTCACTAGATTCAAAGCTTTTCTAGTTAAATTTGAAGAATCATCTGGTCAAAAAATCAATTTTGACAAGAGTGATTTATTCATTAGCAAACATGCCTCTCCTGCACAGGTTCATAACATCAAAAGGACACTAGGAATGAAACTGGGAATTTTCCCATTTAAATACCTAGGGGTTCCAATTTACAAGGGGATTTAAAAAAATATTTATTTTCAACCTCTATTTGAGCAAATTGATAAAAGGCTAAATAATTGGAAAAATAGATGGTTGTCTACTGGTGGTAAAATTACACTGATCAAGTCTTGCATCTTTTCCATTCCCCAACATGTATGGTCTGTTATATCTCCCCCTAAGTAGGTCATTAGGAAAATAGAAAGGAAAATGAGCATTTTTTTCTGGGGAGAGAAGGATTTGAAACCCAAAAAATATTGGAAAAGATGGGAAGAACTCTGTTTCCCTTTGAACCAAAATGGTTTGGGTTTTAGGTCAATCTCTTGCATCATTCATGCATGTCCAGCCAAGCTGTGGTGGAAATATCAAAAATGCCAAAGCCCTTTGGACTCACTTTATGGCTTCACTACCTGCTTCATATAAGAAGTCTTCAAATTGGAGAAGAATCTGCTCTGTGAATGCCTGGTGTGAAAGCCATTCTAGGGTCATTCTAGTTGTCTTTGTCAGAAACTAAGCATGAAATCGTAAATAATGCAAAACTGAAATTAATCATGAGACTGAATTCGACACAAAAATTTCTGACCGAAAAACAATCCCCAAAATCAGGATAATTTGTAACACAATGATCATTAGAGGGTTGGAAGTTGGAACTGAATTTGTAAAAAATCTTGTTAGTTGTTAGGGAGGAGTCTCATTTCAACACAACTTAACTCAACTGAATAGAGCCTTTCATCAACACTATAGTTACAACATTTCATGAGTAAGGCCAGTTCTTTTCCCTGATTTATATAGGGCCATTATTTTCTCCCGATTTATACTGATTTGAATGAATTGAATTGAACTGAAATTAAGTGTAATAGTAAGAATGGGAGTAAAATAATCTAGTTTTACTTATTGAGGTGAAATGCAGATTGGTTAAACCAAATATCAATACATAAAGTTCATATGAATCACTGAAAAACAAAACCTAAATAACACTTTCAACTTTGAAAGTTAAACCCTTACTGGGAATTTCTAACATATACATGAACTACAAACTGCACAATTGGTCTACTGGCTCAACTAAATAGAAGAAAAAAAAGGTGAGTAAGTACATGACAAGCGTTTTCCCCACGTTGTAAATGGGAATCACACTCAATCAAAACACATTTATATTCACCTACAACTTCTAACTACTATAGAGTAGATAGTGGGAAGTAGGGGTCGAACTACAAGGAGAAGGAACTTGTTGTAGTGTTTTAGCATAAATTATAAACGCACTTATATATTATATAGAAAGCAAGGTAAACAAGGGGGGATTTTGAGTTGGTTTTATAAGAAACACTACGATACAAAACAAATTGAAACCTAAATTATCAACTAAAATATCATGCTATTATCTAAGTAACGACTAAGTATTGAGAATGCAAGTCTTGGGTGCACGTGACTTCGACTTTCTACCATGGGTTCTTCCTCAAACTATGATGTGTTGCTTTGAGAATGATGATTGTTTATCATAAGAAAATACCTCTAATTATAGAGACATATTTCTCAATCTCACTATTATAGTTGTGGATGACGAAAGCATCACCACAACTCTCATCGACAAATGACCTAAATGATAGCATTTAAACCAATTCGTCGATGACATTACCAATTGGAGACTCAATAAACATTACCCATGATATTCGATAGAAAAATTAACATAGATATAACACTAGTGAAAGGATTCAAGAGCAAACACAAATGATAGCATAATGTAATTAACTCACAACAATAGAGGAAATGTTAGCATTTCAACCATGTTTCTAGCAAGATTCAACCATTTCTATAACTAGGAAATCGTTCCTAACCATATCATGCATCAAAACACACAAATACAACACAATCATTCACTTGCAAATCATACATTCATAAGCTACACAAACAAGTTATCAACCCATAATATAAGTCTAATCACATGCCCCCAAGATGAGTTTTTAGCCTACAACAATAATCCTAAATAAAACTAATTCATCAAATCAAATGGAAGAAAAGGGAAGAAAAAGAAAAAGAAGGGAAATGGGTGTTTGGATATGAGGGAGCTCGTCCAAGAAGAGGGGATAATGAGGGTATTTATAGCCTCAAAATTCAGCTCAAGGAGGCAAGTGGGCTGTGGCTTTAGCGACCCTTTCTTTGGTCGCTGGTCTTCATCGACACTTCTTCTTCAGTGACACTTCTTCTGTGAACCTAGTGACGCTTCTGGTAAGCAACGACACTTTCTTCATCTGCAGTGACACTTTCTTCAAGCTCCAGTGACACTTTTCTGGACAACTTCTACCACCTTCAACAAGGTGGCCTTCTCGCCACTTCTATGACCAAATCTTCAACTTTTGAGCTTTGAGTCTCGACTCCATGGTATGATCATAGAAGGTCTTCAATGATTTCCATCCAAATACTCCAAAACATGTACATTATCATAGAATCTTGCAATTACGAATATAATGTACATTGAGCTATTCAATACCAAAAGTTGCTAAAAAACAAGTCTTAAAATGTGCTAAAACTAGGGTACAAATAGGGCTCATCAAACTCCCCCCACACTTAAATCTTTCTCGTCCTCGAGAAAGAACGATACAAGTCTAAGTTTCATACTCCTAAAAATCAATCTAATGCACATTTAAGACTTCAAAACAAACTTTCACCAAGAAGCAAAGTATGCCAATATAAGTTTCATCAAGGTAATTTCCTTGGCACACAAAACCAACAAAATATCACAAAATTCATCTCCTTTTACCTAGGTTTTTACCTAGCCCCTCTTTTCTTTCCACACACTCTCCTTTTGCCTAGGATTTTACCTAGCCTCTCATTTTTTTTTTCACACACTTTCCTTTTGCCTAGGTTTTTACCTAGCCTCATTCTTTATACACACTCTCCTTTTGCCTAGGTTTTTACCTAGCCTCTCATTATTTTTTTGTTCAAGCCTCTCACTTTTACCTAGGCCTTTTTAATGTTTTGACCTATCCGGGCTTTTCACTCATTTTTCTTTCAAAACAAATTCTTCAAGAGAAGTGCACTTTTTACAATAAGAAACTAAACCCAACTCCCCCACACTTAAAATAAATATTGTCCTCAATGTTTTAGAAAAATAACAGCACTCTAAAACGGGAGAAGTTTCAGCAACACTAATGCACTAGATAAAAACTACCCTCTCACTGAAGAGAACACCAAGCAAACAACCATTGAAAGATTAACGGAAGCATGACTATAAACTAGTGGCGGCAAGCCCATGGTAAGCATATCCAAGAACTGAGAACAGGGCAGTACCAACTAGAACAGTGCACAGTACCACATAAGCAAGGCAACATAAGAATGGAAGAATTGTAAAGAAAGTACCCCATTGCCGTGAAAATGAAAGAGTAGTGCGGGACTGCCCAAATTGACTGAGAAGAGGTGGTGCTCTGGCTGCGGTGTTCAGCGGTGAGGGTATGGTGGTGGCGCCGTAGATCGAACAGTGGCAGCCGGCTGGAGATTTGGTGATGCCGGCGAAGTCGGAGATGATGAAGATCGATGTCGACGGCGGTGGTGGAGATGGGGGAATCGGAGGAGGTGGCGTTGGTGGCCTTTGGTGGGGATGGCGAAGCTGGGCGGCGACCGGGGTGGGTTGTTGCAGGGCGGTGGTGGCGGATGGGGGTTTGGGATTTGGTGGTAGTGGTGGTTGGATGGTGTCGGCGGAAGGAGGAGGGGAGGGGAAGAAGGAGGTGGGTGGAGGAGTTGGCCGGTAGCGGCGGAGAACAGGTCGCCGGAACTGGGTTTGGGATTTGAGGAAATTTTGGTAGAGTGAGATGAGATTTAGGATTTGGGTTTGGATTAGGATTTGGAGATTGGGCTGATTTCTCGCGATCCGCGGGCCTGGTTCTCGAGCTGCTGTTACAATTCACTAAAACCTTCAAGGGTAGTGTGGTAATTTCCTGAGCTCGGATTTTGTCTTTTAGCTAAGAAAGAGAGGCTTTGTGATAGAGTTGAGCTGTGAGGATATAAGGGGAGAAATGGTCTTAGAAAAAGGCATGAAATTGGAATTGAACTATTTTGTCTTTTAGCTAGCTCTTCCTTTTCTCCTAAAAATTCATATTCTCTCTCCTTTTCTCCTTCTGTAAATCCAGCCATTAGAGCTGTTTAATTACTAAATAATACAGCATATTTTGTAGTTGTTGCAAGTGGTATCAGAGCGCACGGCGATTCTCGGCGGCACAATGGACGAGCACTGGGAGTCTGAGAAGTTCAAGGAATCTCCGGCGATTTCTGATTATGAGTACGGTGATTCCTACTATTCTCCGGCTGTTTACAATTACGAGTACGGTTACTTCAACGACTCTCCAGCGACTCAATATTTGCAAGATCCGGCTGAGCAGTGGTTGCAGTATGATTATAAAGCTTAGTGTATGGGTAAAGCTGATCGTGGTTCATCGTACGTATCGGGGCAGAGATCGTGGTATGATGACGAAGTTCAGTCAATAGGCTCCGACGAAGATTCACCTGTCGAATCGGAGAGCACGGATTGGAGGCCGAGCTACGGTGTTTTCACGACGGATGATTGGCGAGCAGGTCTAGAGCGATGCTCAATAGATGAGCGGAAGATCACTTCCGCCGGTGTCAGTGGCGACACGTACCACTACGCGCCACCGACGCAGCAATCTCAATTCATGCCGGAAGCTACTGGAGGTTTCAATAATCGTTTCGGTGAAGAGGCGAGTCCGTTCTATAATTTTTTGAGAGATAACCGTCACGGCGAGTCATGCTTTCAACACCATCGTCACGGAGAAGCGGGACTTCTGCACAGTGACTCACCAAGGCAGTCATCGCAATTCACGCCGGAACTCTTTGGTTAATTCGACAATCGCGGAGAATTCGATTTCACGAACCGACCTGAGTGGAGGCAATACAAAACCGTGGTTATCCTGGAGTATTGATTCGAGGAAGACCGGAGCATCACCGGAGAGAAAATGAACCCCCGGTGATGGAGCGAGAACGCAGAACGCGACCTATGACGATGCAACATTCGAACTGGCATAGCTACGAGACTTTGGTGGAGGAGTCGACGAGTGCATTTACCTCCGGCCAGCGACACCGGTTCACAACGGAAGTCGCCCCAAAGCTTGAAGAATGGCGTGAAGTTGCCTCAGAATGCTATCAAACAAATGAGCACTCAAATAGCTGCTCATCTACTCTAGGTTTTAATTCATCGAAAGTATCAGAGAGCAACACACGCGTTTTGGATGAGGAAAAGTTCAAGGCCGATGGGAATCGAATTCTTCATGAGTTTAGAGAGGAGATTAGAGAAAGCAATAGTAAATTCCAAGCAGCTATTAAGAACGCAATTAAAGCATTAGAGACAGCAAAAGTTTGTTCATAGAAGATAGTGAACTCTCCAATCTTGAGGACTCCTAATGAGGTATCATCTGAAACATTTTCTGAAATTAGGAATAGCATTCTTGTTGATCCTTTGCTGAATTTAGAGTCTGAAATGGATATTCCTTGTGTTGATGATTTAGAGCTCCTTGATAAAAAGGCCATGGAAGACAATGGAAGAAATTCTTACAAGTTTGTTGCCGTTGCTTATATAAAGAATGGTGGCAGAGAAGTGGTGTTTGAGAAGCTTGTCCAAATTTTACAAATTTTTAAGTATGTCATAGAGGCTACATCAAGGAAGCAAAGAGGTATTTTTAATGCCAACAAGGTAGTCATAGCAGAAAATGCAGTGGCTAATCCTTTATCTCGGATATTTGATTCAGAAAATGAGGAAACACAAAAGATAAAGCTTGGAAGTTTCCCAATTGTTGTTTTAATGGAAAAACAATTCTGCAAAGCAGGAGTGATAAGGAAAAAACGTGACTGGCCTATTTTGGAGGTGCAACTTGGTAGAAAATACATGGCAGGTTGTTTGAAAATGGTTAGGTTCATTATTCTTGAGCCTAAGACTTTTTGCTGCCCTGTTGGTGAGGACCCGGGAGATTCACACAAAATGGCTCTCAACAGATCAAAATGGAAATCTGTGATGATTATCTCTGAGAAGCAGCAACATGGAAGGGTATCAGTTGCTGAACGGTGCAAACAAGCTCATGAAATTTTCAGCAAATTCTCGATTAATGAATCTGCAGCTGTTGACATCCAAAAGGAAAAATTGTTCTTGCTGCAAATATGGATTTTTAAGGGTGGTACTGCTATTTTGGAGGTTGAAGCTGCTATGCAGAAGTACATTACTAAGAGAGAATCAGTTTACAACTTGTCAAGGGATATGAAAAATGTCAGTCCAGTTGGAAAAGAAAAGCCGACGCTGTCATTACTCTTGGAAGCATGGTTAAGTATGGGTTCTGGAACTGAACTGGAGATGCAGAACCAATTTCAACACTCACCAAACTCATCAAGTTGCAATTTTCACATGCTAGTAATTCAACAAGCAATGTGGCAGTTTCATGATCAGGACAGTTATGAAGTCATGAACTGGGCAGTACAGCAGACTTTTCAAAAAGAAAGCTTGGGACAAACTTGCTGCTACATTCCTAGGAGATTTTATACTTGGAAAATTTAAATAAGCACATTGGTCATAGTTTGAGTTCTTGGCACCTTTGGACATTTTATCTCAAGTGGAAAAAACACAAGAGGATTGCAGGGAGTAAGCTTCCATCAAACAACAAATTCTGCAGTTTTTTTCTGAATTTTCTGAGCTTGAGGACAAGCTCAATTTCAGAGGGAGGGTTGTTACAATTCACTAAAACCTTCAAGGGTAGTGTGGTAATTTCCTGAGCTCAGATTTTGTCTTTTAGCTAAGAAAGATAGGCTATGTGATAGAGTTGAGCTGTGAGGATATAAGGGGGAGAAATGGTCTTAGAAAAAGACATGAAATTGGAATTGAACTGTTTTGTCTTTTAGCTAGCTCTTCCTTCTCTCCTAAAAATTCATATTCTATCTCCTTTTCTCTTTCTGTAAATCCAGCCATCAGAGCTGTTTAATTACTAAATAATACATCATATTTTGTAGTTGTTACAGCTGCGAAAAGCGGTCGTTTCGTGGCAGTGTGGTGCCTCAAAATCCCTTGTTTTCGCGAATTCGTGGCCCACGAGCCCGTACGTTTTTTTTTTTCTTTTCAGTTTTTTTTTTTTCAGTGCCTCTTTCTTTTTTTCTAATAAACACAAGAAATCAAAATAAAATAAAAAGGAAAAAAGAATTTTAAAGAGAAGGTTTTTTTTTTTTTTTTTTTACATAACAAAACATTAACAAGAAAAAAAATGTAATCTACTAATTAAAACAATGAAATACTCACAATGAATTATTATTTTTTGAAAATATAAACACAATAAAACCTAAATAAAAATAAAACAATAATCGTTTAATGAAAAGTGTTACTTCCAAAAGATCAAAATCTGTTTATTTAACGTCGTCGACACGACCCTAATCATATAACAAAAGTTTGAAATCTTTCACTTTCGAAAGAAAAACGGTTGTGGTCTTAAAGGAGGGAGGATGATGGGAAGTGTAAACAAGTAATAAGATTTCCTAGCCTCCTTTAAGAATTCCGGAAGTAGTAGAATTTGTTGCATAGGTGGAGGTGAGGGTATCAATGGTGATGGTAAAGGTTCAAAAACACTCACATCCCTTTCTACTTCATAATACTCAACGAAAATTTCCTCATCACTTTCGAACTCTTCCTCATGCATTGTGGTGATATCACTCACCATATCACTAGGATTATGTTCTACTTCGGATGGTACTTCCTTGGAGTATTGAGCTTCTAATCTCATCACCACATTCAACATTTCGCTCAATTGCCTCTCAAGATTCTCTAAACGTAAATTTTCATCATAACTAATCGAATCTTGTTCTTGAGGCAATTCACAAGGATTTGGGGGTATATTTTGTTGCTCAAAATATTGGTTTTCCGGAAGGTAATCACAATAAGAATTCGAATAACCACTCCATCGTGGATTAAAAGAATCATCATATGGATTAACACAATTTTGACTTTGGAAACCAATATTTGTCTCCTCCTCATAGCACTCATCATCATAGTACCCGTGGTATGAAGAACCAAAGGGCCTTTCAAATTCATAGTGCTCACTTGTCGACTCAAAATAACAAGGCTCGGAAAAATCATTAGAAAAATAAGAATCACACGAGCTTGCTGCAAATATGGATTTTCAAGGGTGGTACTGCTATTTTGGAGGTTGAAGCTGCTATGCAGAAGTACATTACTAAGGGAGGATCAGTTTACAACTTGTCAAGGGATATGAAAAATGTCAGTCCAGTTGGAAAAGAAAAGCCGACGCTGTCATTACTCTTGGAAGCATGGTTAAGTATGGGTTCTGGAACTGAACTGGAGATGCAGATACAATTTCAACACTCACCAAACTCATCAAGTTGCAATTTTCACATGATAGTAATTCAACAAGCAATGTGGCAGTTTCATGATCAGGACAGTTATGAAGTCATGAACTGGGCAGTACAGCAGACTTTTCAAAAAGAAAGCTTGGGACAAACTTGCTGCTACATTCCTAGGAGATTTTATACTTGGAAAATTTAAATAAGCACATTGGTCATAGTTTGAGTTCTTGGCACCTTTGGACATTTTATCTCAAGTGGAAAAAACACAAGAGGATTGCAGGGAGTAAGCTTCCATCAAACAACAAATTCTGCAGTTTTTTTCTGAATTTTCTGAGCTTGAGGACAAGCTCAATTTCAGAGGGAGGGTTGTTACAATTCACTAAAACCTTCAAGGGTAGTGTGGTAATTTCCTGAGCTCGGATTTTGTCTTTTAGCTAAGAAAGATAGGCTATGTGATAGAGTTGAGCTGTGAGGATATAAGGGGGAGAAATGGTCTTAGAAAAAGACATGAAATTGGAATTGAACTGTTTTGTCTTTTAGCTAGCTCTTCCTTCTCTCCTAAAAATTCATATTCTATCTCCTTTTCTCTTTCTGTAAATCCAGCCATCAGAGCTGTTTAATTACTAAATAATACATCATATTTTGTAGTTGTTACAGCTGCGAAAAGCGGTCGTTTCGTGGCAGTGTGGTGCCTCAAAATCCCTTGTTTTCGCGAATTCGTGGCCCGCGAGCCCGTACGTTTTTTTTTTCTTTTCAGTTTTTTTTTTTTCAGTGCCTCTTTCTTTTTTTCTAATAAACACAAGAAATCAAAATAAAATAAAAAGGAAAAAAGAATTTTAAAGAGAAGGTTTTTTTTTTTTTTTTTTTTACATACCAAAACATTAACAAGAAAAAAAACGTAATCTACTAATTAAAACAATGAAATACTCACAATGAATTATTATTTTTTGAAAATATAAACACAATAAAACCTAAATAAAAATAAAAACAATAATCGTTTAATGAAAAGTGTTACTTCCAAAAGATCAAAATCTGTTTATTTAACGTCGTCGACACGACCCTAATCATATAACAAAAGTTTGAAATCTTTCACTTTCGAAAGAAAAACGGTTGTGGTCTTAAAGGAGGGAGGATGATGAGAAGTGTAAACAAGTAATAAGATTTCCTAGCCTCCTTTAAGAATTCCGGAAGTAGTAGAATTTGTTGCATAGGTGGAGGTGAGGGTATCAATGGTGATGGTAAAGGTTCAAAAACACTCACATCCCTTTCTACTTCATAATACTCAACGAAAATTTCCTCATCACTTTCGAACTCTTCCTCATGCATTGTGGTGATATCACTCACCATAGCACTAGGATTATGTTCTACTTCGGATGGTACTTCCTTGGAGTATTGAGCTTCTAATCTCATCACCACATTCAACATTTCGCTCAATTGCCTCTCAAGATTCTCTAAACGTAAATTTTCATCATAACTAATCGAATCTTGTTCTTGAGGCGATTCACAAGGATTTGGGGGTATATTTTGTTGCTCAAAATATTGGTTTTCCGGAAGGTAATCACAATAAGAATTCGAATAACCACTCCATCGTGGATTAAAAGAATCATCATATGGATTAACACAATTTTGACTTTGGAAACCAATATTTTTCTCCTCCTCATAGCACTCATCATCATAGTACCCGTGGTATGAAGAACCAAAGGGCCTTTCAAATTCATAGTGCTCACTTGTCGACTCAAAATAACAAGGCTCGGAAAAATCATTAGAAAAATAAGAATCACACGAGCTTGCTGCAAATATGGATTTTCAAGGGTGGTACTGCTATTTTGGAGGTTGAAGCTGCTATGCAGAAGTACATTACTAAGGGAGGATCAGTTTACAACTTGTCAAGGGATATGAAAAATGTCAGTCCAGTTGGAAAAGAAAAGCCGACGCTGTCATTACTCTTGGAAGCATGGTTAAGTATGGGTTCTGGAACTGAACTGGAGATGCAGAACCAATTTCAACACTCACCAAACTCATCAAGTTGCAATTTTCACATGCTAGTAATTCAACAAGCAATGTGGCAGTTTCATGATCAGGACAGTTATGAAGTCATGAACTGGGCAGTACAGCAGACTTTTCAAAAAGAAAACTTGGGACAAACTTGCTGCTACATTCCTAGGAGCTTTTATACTTGGAAAATTTAAATAAGCACATTGGTCATAGTTTGAGTTCTTGGCACCTTTGGACATTTTATCTCAAGTGGAAAAAACACAAGAGGATTGCAGGGAGTAAGCTTCCATCAAACAACAAATTCTGCAGTTTTTTTCTGAATTTTCTGAGCTTGAGGACAAGCTCAATTTCAGAGGGAGGGTTGTTACAATTCACTAAAACCTTCAAGGGTAGTGTGGTAATTTCCTGAGCTCGGATTTTGTCTTTTAGCTAAGAAAGAGAGGCTATGTGATAGAGTTGAGCTGTGAGGATATAAGGGGGAGAAATGGTCTTAGAAAAAGACATGAAATTGGAATTGAACTGTTTTGTCTTTTAGCTAGCTCTTCCTTCTCTCCTAAAAATTTATATTCTCTCTCCTTTTCTCTTTCTGTAAATCCAGCCATCAGAGCTGTTTAACTACTAAATAATACATCATATTTTGTAGTTGTTACAGCTGCGAAAAGCGGTCGTTTCGTGGCAGTGTGGTGCCTCAAAATCCCTTGTTTTCGCGAATTCGTGGCCCGCGAGCCCGTACGTTTTTTTTTTTGCACTTTTTTTTTTTCTTTTCAGTTGTTTTTTTTTTCAGTGCCTCTTTCTTTTTTTCTAATAAACACAAGAAATCAAAATAAAATAAAAAGGAAAAAATAATTTTAAAGAGAAGGTTTTTGTTTTTTTTTTTTTCATAACAAAACATTAACAAGAAAAAAAACGTAATCTACTAATTAAAACAATGAAATACTCACAATGAATTATTATTTTTAGAAAATATAAACACAATAAAACCTAAATAAAAATAAAAACAATAATCGTTTAATGAAAAGTGTTACTTCCAAAAGATCAAAATCCGTTTATTTAACGTCGTCGACACGACCCTAATCATATAACAAAAGTTTGAAATCTTTCACTTTCGAAAGAAAAACGGTTGTGGTCTTAAAAGAGGGAGGATGATGGGAAGTGTAAACAAGTAATAAGATTTCCTAGCCTCCTTTAAGAATTCCGGAAGTAGTAGAATTTGTTGCATAGGTGGAGGTGAGGGTATCAATGGTGATGGTAAAGGTTCAAAAACACTCACATCCCTTTCTACTTCATAATACTCAACGAAAATTTCCTCATCACTTTCGAACTCTTCCTCATGCATTGTGGTGATATCACTCACCATAGCACTAGGATTATGTTCTACTTCGGATGGTACTTCCTTGGAGTATTGAGCTTCTAATCTCATCACCACATTCAACATTTCGCTCAATTGCCTCTCAAGATTCTCTAAACGTAAATTTTCATCATAACTCATCGAATCTTGTTCTTGAAGCAATTCACAAGGATGTGGGGGTATATTTTGTTGCTCAAAATATTGGTTTTCCGGAAGGTAATCACAATAAGAATTCGAATAACCACTCCATTGTGGATTAAAAGAATCATCATATGGATTAACACAATTTTGACTTTGGAAACCAATATTTGTCTCCTCCTCATAGCACTCATCATCATAGTACCCGTGGTATGAAGAACCAAAGGGCCTTTCAAATTCATAGTGCTCACTTGTCGACTCAAAATAACAAGGCTCGGAAAAATCATTAGAAAAATAAGAATCACACGATCTTGCTGCAAATATGGATTTTCAAGGGTGGTACTGCTATTTTGGAGGTTGAAGCTGCTATGCAGAAGTACATTACTAAGGGAGGATCAGTTTACAACTTGTCAAGGGATATGAAAAATGTCAGTCCAGTTGGAAAAGAAAAGCCGACGCTGTCATTACTCTTGGAAGCATGGTTAAGTATGGGTTCTGGAACTGAACTGGAGATGCAGAACCAATTTCAACACTCACCAAACTCATCAAGTTGCAATTTTCACATGCAAGTAATTCAACAAGCAATGTGGCAGTTTCATGATCAGGACAGTTATGAAGTCATGAACTGGGCAGTACAGCAGACTTTTCAAAAAGAAATCTTGGGACAAACTTGCTGCTACATTCCTAGGAGCTTTTATACTTGGAAAATTTAAATAAGCACATTGGTCATGATAATACTGGCCTGGAATCCTTCTGAGCCAGGAAGAAGGCCCACGGCCCAGAACCATCAGAGCGGTATCTTTCCCGCGAGAGGCACGGCCGGACAAGAATAAGGACATGCAAGGACCAAGAGGAGTTGTCCTGAGCCTTATCCAAAGCAGGCAACCTCAGCTATAAATACTGGAGCCAAACAGTGAATAAGGTATGTGACTTATATCTCTCTACTTCATATTGATAGCTTTTCCCGTACGTTTTCCCCGCATCACTACCCCCATCTCATTATCACACCGGAGCTTCTTCCCCGGGACACCTCCCGGGGATTTGCAGGGTTGTTGCGGGTATTCCGGAAAGGAGGCGCGGATAGCATCCGAGCGGGGACCCGGACGGATTTAGTAGCATCAATTGGCACGCCCAGTGGGATCCTTCCACCTTCGCCCGAAGAAGAACACGGCACCTTCAGGGGGTGGTTCTCTTCCACCCCCGGAAGACGATGTGACCTTGAGGCAGTTGCAGGAGGAGGCTAGACACCAGCGGGAGCTAGGGGTACCGCAGGATGGTCACGTGGAAACTGCCTCCGACGAAGCCGACTCGGAAAGAGAGTACCAAGATGAGCAAGAAGAACCCAGGCCCGCCGGGGGAGGCAATCCCCCGGCTCAGGGGCCTGAGGCCCGGGAGGAGGGGCAGTCCTTATTTGATACGGAGGAGTTGGCAGCGTTGGAGTTCATGAGAGAGCCAACAAGGAGTTGTACCGCCAATGGGTAATCTGTACCCGGGAAAGTCTTAGGCGAAGGGAACCCGGGGGGAACCCGGCTGGCCCTCCACGGGGGTACCAAAGAGTGGTTATTGATCTGGACGGAGTTGTCCAACCGCCAAGGATACAGGGGCGGGTGAATTCTTCAACTATCCCACCTTCTTTCCCTCCGAGTTTCGGGGTCGGAGGGGGAGCGGCTACGGGACAACAATCAAACTTAGTTCCACATGCTCCACCCTATTACCCGCGTTCCAGATGGGGGGTAGGACAAATCGGGTATGACCCACCAGTCATGCCGGTGGAGTCGTTGGGCTATCAGGTCCCCGGAACCCAGGGGAACCCGATCCAGTACTCCATGCCCATGTACGGATCAATGGGGGTGAACTACGGGCACCCGGAGAGATACTATCGGGAGGACGATAGGATGCGGGGCTATCAGGTGGCGCAGCAGGACACCAACTCTTTGGAGGCTCGACTAGACAAGCTGGTGGGAAGAAACGGAGCTAAACCTACCTCCCCATGGATACCCCGAGTGCTAGCATATCCATGGCCGCCGGGCCTCCGGACCCCGGAGGGAATCCCAACGTACAATGGAGAGACAGATCCGGAAGAGTTTGTCAGGACCTACCAGAACCTAATGGTGTCAAGGGACTTCCCGGAGGAATTGAGATGCAAGTTGGTGGGTTGTTACTTGAGAGGAAACTGTCTTTCATGGTTCGATTCCTTGCCCCGAGAAAGCCTCAGAGATTACTACGATTTCTCTAAGGCTTTGCTGTTCAGATACGCCGGATTAAAGAAGGAAGGAAAGCAGCTGACCGAGCTTCTGGCCGCCCGGCAGAAGGCTGCAGAAGGGTCGATGGAATACTATCGGAGGTACATGGACGATAGCATGAAGGTCGTTGACAGGCAGCAGCAGGAGAAGGCGGTGATTAGTGGGTTTATAAATGGCCTAAGGGATATGGCGCTATTTCAGAAGTTAATGGAAAACATTCCAGAAACCTTTCACAACTTGCAGATGGCGGTGCAACTGTACTGCGCGGTTAACGATGCCACGCGGAAGAGAAAGGAAGAATCTGGGGGATTCCTCCCGGATAAAATGGAAAGAAGGAGGGCGGCTGACCCAAGCAGGAAGGACCCTGCCCCCGCACCGGTAAATCGGGCAAGGGCAGACAGTTTTACCCCGCTCAGCAAATCCCGAACGGAGATTCATGCTATTCACAAGGATTTGTTCCCGGACCCGTTGCCTATACATGGGACCCCGCTTGGGAAAATGCGGACAAATGGTGCGCCTATCACAAGTCTTATGGACATTCGACAGAGGGGTGTAGGATGATGAGGAACGAGATAGAAAAACTGATAGAGCGGGGACACCTGAGGGATTGCGTGGCAGTGGAGGCAAAGAAGGAGAATCCCCGGGACCTGCCTCAGGAGCATCCCCGGAGGAGGTGGAGGCCTAACCCGGGGAGAGGAAACGGGAGAATCCAAGTTAACCAAGGCAACAGGCCCCCGGGGAGACCTGCCATAGCTGCAGCGCCGGTTCAAGCAGTGGAGCCGGCCCCAATACCTAACAGGATGATCAATGTGATAAGTGGAGAAGTCGGAGAAGCGTGCCAGTCAGTTTCCGCCATCCGGGCCCGGACGCGATATGTCCCCCCGGGGGAGATTCAGGGGAAAAGGTTTCGCCCCGATGAAGCTCTCACCTTCTCTGAAGCGGATGCAGCCCCGCCGCAGATACCCCATTGATGTAGCCAATATATACTCTACTTTTAGCACATTTGAGAGTTCATTTGGGGTAGCATTTAGTGCAAAGGGTTAAGAATTAAGGCTAAATTTCTCTTACCTTGCATTTTGAAGAAAGACTTGTGCACTAACGTTTTGAAGCTGAAATTTGGAAATGTTACAAGAGGAATTGGAGTGCATAAGTGGTACCATTGGCTTCATCTTCTCGAGTACTACAAAATGGACTACTAGAACGTCAAAAACGGATCAACGGTTCATCCGTGGCGAAGCAAAGAAGATTGCTGCCAACCAGCCAGGGACATCTCGCGGGCCGCGAAATGGGCCTCGCGGGCCGCGAAAATGGGCGGAATTTTGGCATATTGAAGGCCAGAAAATCAGATTTTGAAGGGCTATAAATACCACTCTTATCCCATTTGAGAAAAACGAGCCCCAAACATCCAAAATCCCATTTTTCTCTAGTTTTTCATCTTTTCTTGAATCTTTCTTCATCTAGATTTGATTCTTATGTAGTGATGTATTAGAATGATTGTATTAGCTTAGTTTAATCTTGGGAGCATTTGAATTCACTTTCCCTTGAGACTTTGAGGGTGTGTATGCTTGAACTTTGGATTTTGATTATCATTTGATGAACTTGAATTCTTATGCATGAATATTGTTCAATCTTGCTTAATTTGTTATGGGCTTTGTGTTTTATATCAATTGTATGCCTCATAGTCACTAATTAGAATAGATTAGTTCTCAAGGTTAAAGTAATATAGTTTTAGAGTAATTCTAGTGTAATTTGGAATGGTGATGGATTGTAGTGTAATGTTATCTCTAGTAGTTAGTTTAGTGACTATGGAAAGGGGTTGAGTGATGACAAACTCTCCCCTTGGTTATGTGATTGTAGTTGAGAAATGCCATGATAAATATGAGTTGTTAGAATTGGAAATCTTATGAACTTGCATGATCAATCAATTATGTTTTTAGGTAAGGATGTAATGCTACCATTGGTCCCCCTAATATGTGATTGTATACTTGAGTTGAAGATTCCTTTTTGACGTATGATTGTTAGCAATAAATAACTAGATTCGTGGGTAGAACGTGATTGTTTTCTCCAATATCATGAAGTAGCAAGTATGAATTGAGATTTGTATGTTATCATCGTCTTAGTTCTTTATATTTATCAAATATCTTGTTTGTATGCTCTCGTTATCGTGGGTATGTGAGTAAGCTTGTCAATTCTCCATTCTTAACACCATTGTTGAGCTATCTAGATGCTATCGTCTAGGTGACTCGACAATAAGAGCTTTGAGATGTGTTATCATCTTCTCTAGCTACAATTGGGAGAATGAGATGTTTTCATCCTTGACAAATGGTCGAAACTCCTTTGTAATAGCATTTGCCCGGTGATAAGTTGATAGTTGGAAATTGAAGTCATTTGCCTCCCAAGGTCTCATAATATTAGTGTTTTCCTCTTAGCTTAGTTAATGATAGTTGCTTTATTTCGTAGTGTAATCAACCAACTCAAAACCCCCCTTGTTTACCTTGCTTTCTATATAATATATATGTATGTGTTAATAATCTTCGATAAAACTCTAAACAAACTCCTTCTCCTTGTGGTTCGATCCCTACTTCCCACTATCTACTCTATAGTAGTTAGAAGTTGTAGGTGAAATATAAATGTGTTTTGATTGAGTGAGATTCTCATTTACGACGTGGGGAAATCGCTTGTCAAAAATGGCGCCGCTGCCGGGGAGAAGGCATTTCTTGTTTTGTGTTTTATCTTAGATTTTATTGTTTACCTCCTTTGTTTTCTTTCTTTTCTTTGAAAGTGTATTGCTCGAGTTCTTTGCGTAAACGACACCTTGTAGTGTGTATTGCCTTAGAATCCTTGCACTATAATTTCAATCCTTTCTTTACTTTGTTTTCTTTGAAGTGTGTATTGCTTGGTTTCTTGGAGTAAACGACACCTTGTAGTGTGCATTACCCTAGAACCCTTGCACTACAATTTCAATATCTTTGTTTGTAGTTTTAATTTAAATTTACATATGGATAACCTCCCTTATAACTATTCAAGGGATGATGATAATTTTGCAAACTCGCGTGATGCATACAATTTTACTAATTTTTCCGAGTCTTGCAATTTTGATTTGAGAAATGAGCACTTTCAACATGAAATGCCCGTTGGTTCCTCATACCAAGGGTACCATGATGAGTGCTATAATGAGGAGGGAGTTGGATTCCAATATCAACAAGTTTATGATCCTTACTACGATTCTTATGAGCCGCAATGGAGTGGTCATTCGAATTCGAGGTTTGGATACCCACCGGAAAACCAACCCTATGAGCAACAAAATCTACCTCACCCACCTTTTGAATTGCCTCAAGAACAAGATGCGATGAATTATGAAGATAATTTACGCTTAGAAAATCTTGAGAGGCAATTGAATTTAATGTGGGAAGCGGTGAGGAGATTAGAAGCTCAATATTCCGAAGGAGAACCATCCCAAGTAGAACTTATTCCGAGTGCTTTGCACGAAGAAGAATTTGAAAGGGATGAGGAGTTGGTTGTTGAACAAAAAGAAGAAGAGAGGGAGGTGATCGAACTTGAGAACTTACCATCACCATTGCCACCCCTACCTCCACCTATTCAACCAAAATCACCAATTTCGGAAATCTTAGAGGAGCCAAGTAGGAAGCCAACTTACTCATTCATGCTTCCAACCATCCATACTCCTTTAAGAACCTCACCTTACACTCATCTACCTATAATTTCTCAACCCCCCTTCACTTTTCTTTCAAAAGTGAAGGATTCCAAACTTTTGTTCTATGAATAACATTTGGGTCGTGTCGACGACGTTAAATAAATCGATTTTGATCGTTTGGAAATAACACTTCCATTAAACGATTCTTGTTTTATTTTTATTTAGCTTTTATTGTGTTTATATAAAGTAAAAAAAAAAAAAGAGTTTCTTTGTGTCTTTCATTGTTTTAATTAGTAGATTACGTTTTTATTCTTGTTTTTTTTTTATTATTTATTTCGTTTTTATTCTTTTGTTATTTTATTTGTATTTAAAAAAAAAAATTAGCTCGCGGGTCGCGAATTGGGCCTCGCGGCCCGCAAAAATTGGCCATTTTCAGGCAGCCCGCTGCCACAAATTGGCTGTTTTTCGCGGCCCGCGAATTGGGTCTCGCGGGCCGCGAATCGGGCTCGCGGGCCGCAAATCGGGCTCGCGGCCCGCGAAAAAAAAAAAGTAAAAAAAAAAAAAAAAAAAAAAATTTTTTTTTTTTTTTTTTCAAGAGCCAACATTTAGTGTGAGTCCTTCCCTTTCCTCACAATTTTGATAGTTGTTCTTGAACATTGAGGACAATGTTTGGTTTAAGTGTGGAGGAGAGGTTTATGATTTTCGTTTTTGGTGTAAATATGTACTTCTTTGAAGACTTTGTTTAAAAAAAAAAAAAAAAAAAAAATTTTTGAAAGCCCGGATAAGTCCAAAAGAAATAGAGACTTAGGCAAAAATGAGAGGCTAGAGCCCGGATAAGTCCAAAAGAAATAGAGACTTATGCAAAATTGAGAGGCTTTTTGTGAAAAAAAAAAAAAAAAAAGAGTGGCGAGGTACATCCTAGGCAAAAGGAGAGTGAGAGGAAAAAAAAGAGTGGCTAGGTATAAATACCTAGGCAAAAGGAGAGGAATCTCATTTTATCCTCATTTTCCGATGGTTGAAGTCATAAGGATGCGGTGATTAATGGAGAGTTGGGTAGTTTTGCATCTTGGCTTTGTTGGGATGTTTCATCTAGTGGGAGCAAAGTAGTTTACTTTGGGATATTCTACTTTGCAATTTTTTGTTTAAGTATGCCATGTGTTTGATTGTTGTGAAATTGTCATCTTAGCCTTGAATCGTTCTTTCTCGAGGACGTGAAAGGTTTAAGTGTGGGGGTGTTCTACATATGGTATATGTTTTGATTTTGTTGGGATTTTTGGGTAAAACTTGTCAACAAGTTGAAGCATAGAAATTTGATATGATCTTTATTGTGATTGTGCTTTTTACTTGTTGGAAGTTCTTGTTTAGTGTCATAGTTTTGGAGAAGTTCAAATGTGCATTAGAAAAAAAAAAATTGAGTATAATCTTAAACTTTAATCGTTCTTTCTCGAGGACGAGAAAGGTTTAAGTGTGGGGGTATTTGATGTAGCCAATATATACTCTACTTTTAGCACATTTGAGAGTTCATTTGGGGTAGCATTTAGTGCAAAGGGTTAAGAATTAAGGCTAAATTTCTCTTACCTTGCATTTTGAAGAAAGACTTGTGCACTAACGTTTTGAAGCTGAAATTTGGAAATGTTACAAGAGGAATTGGAGTGCATAAGTGGTACCATTGGCTTCGTCTTCTCGAGTACTACAAAATGGACTACTAGAACGTCAAAAACGGATCAACGGTTCATCCGTGGCGAAGCAAAGAAGATTGCTGCCAACCAGCCAGGGACATCTCGCGGGCCGCGAAATGGGCCTCACGGGCCGCGAAAATGGGCGGAATTTTGGCATATTGAAGGCCAGAAAATCAGATTTTGAAGGGCTATAAATACCACTCTTATCCCATTTGAGAAAAACGAGCCCCAAACATCCAAAATCCCATTTTTCTCTAGTTTTTCATCTTTTCTTGAATCTTTCTTCATCTAGATTTGATTCTTATGTAGTGATGTATTAGAATGATTGTATTAGCTTAGTTTAATCTTGGGAGCATTTGAATTCACTTTCCCTTGAGACTTTGAGGGTGTGTATGCTTGAACTTTGGATTTTGATTATCATTTGATGAACTTGAATTCTTATGCATGAATATTGTTCAATCTTGCTTAATTTGTTATGGGCTTTGTGTTTTATATCAATTGTATGCCTCATAGTCACTAATTAGAATAGATTAGTTCTCAAGGTTAAAGTAATATAGTTTTAGAGTAATTCTAGTGTAATTTGGAATGGTGATGGATTGTAGTGTAATGTTATCTCTAGTAGTTAGTTTAGTGACTATGGAAAGGGGTTGAGTGATGACAAACTCTCCCCTTGGTTATGTGATTGTAGTTGAGAAATGCCATGATAAATATGAGTTGTTAGAATTGGAAATCTTATGAACTTGCATGATCAATCAATTATGTTTTTAGGTAAGGATGTAATGCTACCATTGGTCCCCCTAATATGTGATTGTATACTTGAGTTGAAGATTCCTTTTTGACGTATGATTGTTAGCAATAAATAACTAGATTCGTGGGTAGAACGTGATTGTTTTCTCCAATATCATGAAGTAGCAAGTATGAATTGAGATTTGTATGTTATCATCGTCTTAGTTCTTTATATTTATCAAATATCTTGTTTGTATGCTCTCGTTATCGTGGGTATGTGAGTAAGCTTGTCAATTCTCCATTCTTAACACCATTGTTGAGCTATCTAGATGCTATCGTCTAGGTGACTCGACAATAAGAGCTTTGAGATGTGTTATCATCTTCTCTAGCTACAATTGGGAGAATGAGATGTTTTCATCCTTGACAAATGGTCGAAACTCCTTTGTAATAGCATTTGCCCGGTGATAAGTTGATAGTTGGAAATTGAAGTCATTTGCCTCCCAAGGTCTCATAATATTAGTGTTTTCCTCTTAGCTTAGTTAATGATAGTTGCTTTATTTCGTAGTGTAATCAACCAACTCAAAACCCCCCTTGTTTACCTTGCTTTCTATATAATATATATGTATGTGTTAATAATCTTCGATAAAACTCTAAACAAACTCCTTCTCCTTGTGGTTCGATCCCTACTTCCCACTATCTACTCTATAGTAGTTAGAAGTTGTAGGTGAAATATAAATGTGTTTTGATTGAGTGAGATTCTCATTTACGACGTGGGGAAATCGCTTGTCAAAAATGACCCAATGGTGGTAACGGCGGAGATTGAAGGTTTCTTGATCAAAAGGGTGTTTGTGGACGATGGGAGCAGTGTGGAGATCATGTTCGCTTCTTGTTTTGATCAGTTGGGAATTGGGAGACAGAACCTAAAACCTCCTTCGTCTCCCTTGTCAGGGTTCACAGGCAAACCTGAAGTTCCACTAGGTGTTATTCCCCTCACAGTGTGTATGGTGGACGAGAAGGACCGGAGCAAAAGGGTCTCAGTGACATGCAACTTTGCGGTTATTGATGCACCCTCACCGTACAACGTAATCATAGGAAGACCATGGCTAACCATGGAATAAGTCACATACCTTATTCCGTATCTGCTGACGATGAAATTCCCTACTGCACAAGGAGTGGCGGTCGTGCGGGGGAGCCAAGCGGTCGCAAGAAGTTGCATGATGACGGCGGTCCTGGATGCAAAGAAAGCAGTAGGGGTGGTACACGGAGAAGCTCCCCGCCAAGAGTTGGAGGAAATGCAGGTGGCGGACAAAGGGACGGTCACGGTGGGTAAAGATCTCCCGGAGGAAGTAAAAGGCGCTCTGAAGGAACTCTTGGCTAGGTACCAAGGAGTGTTCTCATGGAGCCCGGAGGACATGGTGGGAGTATTGCCAGAATTGGGGGTACACAGGCTGAACATAAGCCCGACAACTAAACCAATCAGGCAGAAGAAAAGACCTGTAACCCCGGAAAGAGCGGAATTTATAAAGAATGAAGTAAAGAAGTTGGAGAGAGACGGGGTGGTCAAGGAAATCATTTACCCGGAATGGATAGCCAACCCGGTCTTAGTAAAGAAGCATGATGGAAGCTGGCGCATGTGTATCGACTTCACAGATTTGAATAAATGTTGCCTCAAAGACAGTTATCCTCTCCCGAATTTGGATCGGCTGGCGGAGGCCATCGCGGGGTATTCGGTGCTGGCCTTCTTTGATGCACATAAAGGGTATCACTAAGTGCAGATGGACGAGGCGGACAAGGCGAAAACTTCCTTCATCACCGATTTCGGGACCTTCTGCTACAAGAAAATGCCCTTTGGGCTGAAAAACGCGGGGGCTACGTATCAGAGAATGGTGGACAAACTATTCAAAGACCAAGTGGGAAGAAACATGGAGGTGTATGTCGATGATATGGTGGTTAAAAGCAAGGCTTACGGGGTTTTCTTGAATGACCTGGAGGAGATGTTCGAAAAGCTAGAGCGGAGCAATCTAAAGCTGAACCCCTCCAAAAGTACCATTGGAGTGGGGGCGGGGAAGTTCTTGGGTTTCATGGTGTCAAGCCGGGGTATCGATGTCAACCCGGAGAAGGTAGAGGCCATAGCTAAGATGACCTCCCCCAGGTCGGTGAAAGAAGTGCAGCGGTTGACAGGGTCCCTCGCGGCTCTCAGTCGATTCCTATCGAAGGGTGCAGATAGGCAGCTGCCTTTCTTCAACATTCTCAGAAGGGCCAAGGCATTTGAGTGGTCCGGGGAATGTGAAAGGGCGTTCCAAAATCTGAAAGAGCACCTCCAACGGAGCCAAACAGTGAATAAGGTATGTGACTTATATCTCTCTACTTCATATTGAGAGCTTTTCCCGTACGTTTTCCCCGCATCACTACCCCCATCTCATCATCACACCTGAGCTTCTTCCCCGGGACACCTCCCGGAGATTGTTTTGCAGGGTTGTTGCGGGTATTCCGGAAAGGAGGCGCGGATAGCATCCGAGCGGGGACCCGGACGGATTTAGTAGCACCAGGTCATAGTTTGAGTTCTTGGCACCTTTGGACATTTTATCTCAAGTGGAAAAAACACAAGAGGATTGCAGGGAGTAAGCTTCCATCAAACAGCAAATTCTGCAGTTTTTTTCTGAATTTTCTGAGCTTGAGGACAAGCTCAATTTCAGAGGGAGGGTTGTTACAATTCACTAAAACCTTCAAGGGTAGTGTGGTAATTTCCTGAGCTCGGATTTTGTCTTTTAGCTAAGAAAGAGAGGCTATGTGATAGAGTTGAGCTGTGAGGATATAAGGGGGAGAAATGGTCTTAGAAAAAGACATGAAATTGGAATTGAACTGTTTTGTCTTTTAGCTAGCTCTTCCTTCTCTCCTAAAAATTCATATTCTCTCTCCTTTTCTCTTTCTGTAAATCCAGCCATCAGAGCTGTTTAATTACTAAATAATACATCATATTTTGTTGTTGTTACAGCTGCGAAAAGCGGTCGTTTCGTGGCAGTGTGGTGCCTCAAAATCCCTTGTTTTCGCGAATTCGTGGCCCGCGAGCCCGTACGTTTTTTTTTTTTGCACTTTTTTTTTTCTTTTCAGTTTTTTTTTTTTTCAGTGCCTCTTTCATTTTTTCTAATAAACACAAGAAATCAAAATAAAATAAAAAGGAAAAAAGAATTTTAAAGAGAAGGTTTTTTTTTTTTTTTACATAACAAAACATTAACAAGAAAAAAAACTTAATCTACTAATTAAAACAATGAAATACTCACAATGAATTATTATTTTTTGAAAATATAAACACAATAAAACCTAAATAAAAATAAAAACAATAATCGTTTAATGAAAAGTGTTACTTTCAAAAGATCAAAATCTGTTTATTTAACGTCGTCGACACGACCCTAATCATATAACAAAAGTTTGAAATCTTTCACTTTCGAAAGAAAAACGGTTATGGTCTTAAAGGAGGGAGGATGATGGGAAGTGTAAACAAGTAATAAGATTTCCTAGCCTCCTTTAAGAATTCCGGAAGTAGTAGAATTTGTTGCATAGGTGGAGGTGAGGGTATCAATGGTGATGGTAAAGGTTCAAAAACACTCACATCCCTTTCTACTTCATAATACTCAACGAAAATTTCCTCATCACTTTCGAACTCTTCCTCATGCATTGTGGTGATATCACTCACCATAGCACTAGGATTATGTTCTACTTCGGATGGTACTTCCTTGGAGTATTGAGCTTCTAATCTCATCACCACATTCAACATTTCGCTCAATTGCCTCTCAAGATTCTCTAAACGTAAATTTTCACCATAACTCATCGAATCTTGTTCTTGAGGCAATTCACAAGGATGTGGGGGTATATTTTGTTGCTCAAAATATTGGTTTTCCGGAAGGTAATCACAATAAGAATTCGAATAACCACTCCATTGTGGATTAAAAGAATCATCATATGGATTTTTGACTTTGGAAACCAATATTTGTCTCCTCCTCATAGCACTCATCATCATAGTACCCGTGGTATGAAGAACCAAAGGGCCTTTCAAATTCATAGTGCTCACTTGTCGACTCAAAATAACAAGGCTCGGAAAAATCATTAGAAAAATAAGAATCCCACGAGCTTGCTGCAAATATGGATTTTCAAGGGTGGTACTGCTATTTTGGAGGTTGAAGCTGCTATGCAGAAGTACATTACTAAGGGAGGATCAGTTTACAACTTGTCAAGGGATATGAAAAATGTCAGTCCAGTTGGAAAAGAAAAGCCGACGCTGTCATTACTCTTGGAAGCATGGTTAAGTATGGGTTCTGGAACTGAACTGGAGATGCAGAACCAATTTCAACACTCACCAAACTCATCAAGTTGCAATTTTCACATGCTAGTAATTCAACAAGCAATGTGGCAGTTTCATGATCAGGACAGTTATGAAGTCATGAACTGGGCAGTACAACAGACTTTTCAAAAAGAAAGCTTGGGACAAACTTGCTGCTACATTCCTAGGAGATTTTATACTTGGAAAATTTAAATAAGCACATTGGTCATAGTTTGAGTTCTTGGCACCTTTGGACATTTTATCTCAAGTGGAAAAAACACAAGAGGATTGCAGGGAGTAAGCTTCCATCAAACAGCAAATTCTGCAGTTTTTTTCTGAATTTTCTGAGCTTGAGGACAAGCTCAATTTCAGAGGGAGGGTTGTTATAATTCACTAAAACCTTCAAGGGTAGTGTGGTAATTTCCTGAGCTCGGATTTTGTCTTTTAGCTAAGAAAGAGAGGCTATGTGATAGAGTTGAGCTGTGAGGATATAAGGGGGAGAAATGGTCTTAGAAAAAGATATGAAATTGGAATTGAACTGTTTTGTCTTTTAGCTAGCTGTTCCTTCTCTCCTAAAAATTCATATTCTCTCTCATTTTCTCTTTCTGTAAATCCAGCCATCAGAGCTGTTTAATTACTAAATAATACATCATATTTTGTAGTTGTTACAGCTGCGAAAAGCGGTCGTTTCGTGGCAGTGTGGTGCCTCAAAATCCCTTGTTTTCGCGAATTCGTGGCCCGCGAGCCCGTACGTTTTTTTTTCTTTTCAGGTTTTTTTTTTTTCAGTACCTCTTTCTTTTTTTCTAATAAACACAAGAAATCAAAATAAAATAAAAAGGAAAAAAGAATTTTAAAGAGAAGGTTTTTTTTTTTTTTTTTTTTTTTACATAACAAAACATTAACAAGAAAAAAAACGTAATCTACTAATTCACTTCCACAGAAAACCCCTTTTACTTCGGCTCTGGAAGGCATATAACTTCGGTTATTTTTCAGGAATAACCGTAGTCAAAAGAGGCGCAGTAAAAACTATATTTTTGACTTCGATTCGAAAATCGAAGTAGAAAGATTATTTTACTGCGGTTCCTACCGACACCGTACAGATATCGATTGGACTTCAGTTAGTATAATTTTGAAGAGACAGCTAGCCGAACTCGGTTCGGTCACGGCAACAGAACAATGATACCAATCTGAACACGCACCGATTTCGGCAAGACAAAATTGTTAACGATATCTAATCGACGTCGGTCCACATGCAGTACTAGAAAAAATAGCATACCGAAGTCGGCTCGCATGCAGTACTAGAAAATATAGCATATCGAAGTCGGTTTGCATGCGGTATTAGGAACAATAGCGGTTCGCATGCAGTACTAGAAAAATACCATATCGAAGTCGGTTTGCATGCGGTAGTAGAAAAAATAGCATACCGAAGTCGGTTTGCATGCACTACTAGGAAAATAGCATATCGAAGTCGGTTTGCATGCAGTACTAGAAAAATAGCATATCGAAGTCGGTTTGCATGCGGTAGTTGGAAAAATAGCATACCGAAGTCGGTTTGCATGCACTACTAGGAAAATAGCATATCGAAGTCGGTTTGCATGCAGTACTAGAAAAATAGCATATCGAAGTCGGTTTGCATGCGGTAGTTGGAAAAATAGCATACCGAAGTCGGTTCGCATGCAGTACGAGAAAAAATAGCATACCGAAGTCGGTTTGCAGGACAGTGCATATCGATTTGCTCTCGGTTGTGGCTCTCGGGATGACGTCATACTACGTATTAGTCCGTTTACTGAACCGATACTGGGCGGCGATATACTAAACAGATATCGGTTTGATGAATGGAGGGATTATTGAACCGATTTCGGCATGAACTCGGTTTGGTGTTTGTGTTGATCTAAGAGCAGACCTTACGATCGACCGACATCGACATGGATTATGTTGGGTTTCTGTTCAATAAAAATTCTTACAGGATTTGGTTGAATAATGCAAAACGGACCACAATGTCCAAAGAAAAATTCCATTGCATGAATACTTTTCATTGTGTCTAAAAAATTCAAAATTCTCAATGACAAATATCCAAAAAAAATCCCAATTTTTTGTGAATGTACTATGCCAACATAAGCGTTCTGGAGAGTAATGCATTCAAGAGATGAGCCCGTACCATATGTTAATGGTCTGCCGGGTAAAGGATATAATCTAAATGCTTCACCATCATAAACCTTTATCTACCAACTCCATTAGTTCCTTGCAAATAGTAATCCCTCTACCTTTTTTTTGTATCTTCTTCGTTGGACTTGTATCGCCTTCTTCTGCTCCATCTTCGCTGATTCTTTTTCTCTTATCATCATTGCCCATTTTCCTATACACAACACCAAAAATTCAAAAACCGAAAGCATAATAAAACCGAAATCATAATAAACCGAAATAAAAAAATACTATAACAACTTAAGAACATATGACCTATTGCAGTATCTCAAAACACGAGCTAAAAGGACATGGAAAAATAGGATCTTCGTGCTTCTCAAATTCAAGATGAAAGGTACAACCTTTTTCATCCCCAAATAATAAAATATATATCAAACGTGTACATGGATGTCATTGAACTCATTTACATGTATGGACGAAAATATGGGAACAACAATTAGCTCAAATACACTACATTGATGAATACCATATATCGAGATAAGAAAATCTTACCTTTGATGGGTTGAAATAAGCGAATGGCTGAGTGAAGTATCAAAGTTGGACGACCGAAGCAGAGTGGAGGCTCATGAAAGAATGGCGGGATATCTATATATACCATTCATACCCGATTAGGGTTTATTTTCATGGAAAATTTTTCGTTTATAACAGAAATCGTACCTAAACCGAACCGACATCAAACCGAAATCCAATATTAATGTTGGACCGTGATCTATTATTAATGGTTAGGCCCGCCATGTAACAATAGGCTTTAGCCCAATCCAACATTTTGATTTCGGTTTGCCGTCACTTCGACATAGGTGTGCTTAATTATGATTATGTTGAACACAATATAACTAATTTGTGACTAAATTGAAAATAATTTTATGTAGTTTAATTATGAAAATCTTGAGGACATTATACCACTACGTACAAGAAAATAAGATTTGAATTATGATCATTTGTACAATAATATTATTTTGCTCTTTAACTTGTATATATAAATCAATATACAGTTAAGCCTCTATAAATTAATAATGTTGGGATTTTAATAATTTAGTGAGATATATATTGTTAATACAATAAATTAATAATATATTAATTTAGAGAGGTTATACGCATGACCTTTAAACTTAAGATACTAGCTAGTTAATTACAATATATATTAGTTAGATCAGATTTCTTTTCAAAAAATGTATAATACTTATAGATGAAAAGTAAATTACAAAAACAAGTTCCACTGCACATTTTATGATTGTATATTCACAAATTTAATTAAAGTTCTCAAATTCATTTTTTTTGAACAAGTAAGAAGTCAGTTCATGGGTTTAGGGTCTAGGGTTTAGGGTTCAATTATCTTTGAGGGTTATCGATTGATGAGGTCCAATTTTACTGGTTCCAATTTGGGACTGGACCAATATATACTTACCTAACATTTTATTCTTGACTAGTTAACTCGTTTAGTGATTGCATAGAGATCAAGGTTTTGATAGTTTACTTCATCTAAGCTAGTGTAAGGTTCAAAGTCTACATAGAAATCAATATAAGGTTAACTCAAGTAATATTTGACTTTCACAATATTCGTACTTCATTTATTTAATATTTTTATATTTGCAAGTTAAAAATTAGTTAGCTAGGTTGGTTTTCAAATCGATGTTGGTTTGATATATGTTTTGTCTTCGGTTGTTCCACTCCTTAATCGACATCGCAATGATATCGGCTTTCATCATTCTTTAACCGATATCGGTATGCCTACGTCATTGATTTCGGTAAGTTTTAACTAAAACTACGTCAAACGTAATGACCTCGGTCCGTTATCTATATGGTTTCGATAAGTTGAAAAGTAGGATAACATTTTCAAATCGATGTTGGTTGGATATATGTTTGCCTTCGGTTGTTACACTCCTTAATCGATCTCGCAATGATATCGGCTTTCATCATTGTTTAACCAACATCGGTATGCCTACGTCATTGAGTTCGGTAAGTTTTAACTAAAACTACGTCAAACGTAACGACCTCGGTACGTTATCCATATGGTTTCGGTAAGTTGAAAAGTAGGACAACATTTTCAAATCGATGTTGGTTTGATATATGTTTGCCTTCGGTTGTTCAACTCCTTAATCGATCTCGCAATGATATCGGATTTCATCATTCTTTAACCGACATCGGTATGCCTACACCATTGACTTCGGTAAGCTTTAACTAAAACTACGTCAAACGTAACGACCTCGGTACGTTATCCATATGGTTTCGGTAAGTTGAAAAGTAGGACAACATTTTCAAATCGTTGTTGGTTTGATATAAGTTTGCCTTCGGGTGTTCCATTCCCTAATCGATATCGCAATGATATCGGCTTTCATAATTCTTTAGCTTCGTTTCTTTGTAACCGAAGTAAATACTCTATTTATTTACTTCGTTTTCAAATAAACCGTAGTAAATACTCTATTTTTTACTCCGGTTTCAAATAAACCGTAGTAAAAAGTGGTTTTTACTTCGGTTATCCAAAAAAGCGTAGTAAAAATACTATTTACTTAGGTTATTTTCCCAATTATTGAAAATTGAAGTAAAATGGGCGAAGTTAAAAGTCTGTTTTGTAGTAGTGATTAAAACAATGAAATACTCACAATGAATTATTATTTTTTGAAAATATAAACACAATAAAACCTAAATAAAAATAAAAACAATAATCGTTTAATGAAAAGTGTTACTTCCAAAAGATCAAAATCTGTTTATTTAACGTCGTCGACACGACCCTAATCATATAACAAAAGTTTGAAATCTTTCACTTTCGAAAGAAAAACGGTTGTGGTCTTAAAGGAGGGAGGATGATGGGAAGTGTAAACAAGTAATAAGATTTCCTAGCCTCCTTTAAGAATTCCGGAAGTAGTAGAATTTGTTGCATAGGTGGAGGTGAGGGTATCAATGGTGATGGTAAAGGTTCAAAAACACTCACATCCCTTTCTACTTCATAATACTCAACGAAAATTTCCTCATCACTTTCGAACTCTTCCTCATGCATTGTGGTGATATCACTCACCATAGCACTAGGATTATGTTCTACTTCGGATGGTACTTCCTTGGAGTATTGAGCTTCTAATCTCATCACCACATTCAACATTTCGCTCAATTACCTCTCAAGATTCTCTAAACGTAAATTTTCACCATAACTCATCGAATCTTGTTCTTGAGGCAATTCACAAGGATGTGGGGGTATATTTTGTTGCTCAAAATATTGGTTTTCCGGAAGGTAATCACAATAAGAATTCGAATAACCACTCCATTGTGGATTAAAAGAATCATCATATGGATTAACACAATTTTGACTTTGGAAACCAATATTTGTCTCCTCCTCATAGCACTCATCATCATAGTACCCGTGGTATGAAGAACCAAAGGGCCTTTCAAATTCATAGTGCTCACTTGTCGACTCAAAATAACAAGGCTCGGAAAAATCATTAGAAAAATAAGAATCACACGAGCTTGCTGCAAATATGGATTTTCAAGGGTGGTACTGCTATTTTGGAGGTTGAAGATGCTATGCAGAAGTACATTACTAAGGGAGGATCAGTTTACAACTTGTCAAGGGATATGAAAAATGTCAGTCCAGTTGGAAAAGAAAAGCCGACGCTGTCATTACTCTTGGAAGCATGGTTAAGTATGGGTTCTGGAACTGATCTGGAGATGCAGAACCAATTTCAACACTCACCAAACTCATCAAGTTGCTATTTTCACATGCTAGTAATTCAACAAGCAATGTGGCAGTTTCATGATCAGGACAGTTATGAAGTCATGAACTGGGCAGTACAGCAGACTTTTCAAAAAGAAAGCTTGGGACAAACTTGCTGCTACATTCCTAGGAGCTTTTATACTTGGAAAATTTAAATAAGCACATTGGTCATAGTTTGAGTTCTTGGCACTGATGCTACCAAATCCGTCCGGGTCCCCGCTCCAATGCTACCCGCGCCTCCTTACCAGAATACCCGCGACAACCCTGCAAAACAATCCCCGGGAGGTGTCCCGGGGAAGAAGCTCCGGCGTGATGATGAGATGGGGGTGGCGATACGGGAAAACGTACGGGTAAGGTTCTCAATATGAAATAGAGATATAAGTCACATACCTTGTTTACTGTTTGGGACTAGTATTTATAGTCAAGCTTTGCCTGCCTGGGGATAAGATGCAGGACCACTCCCTTTGTCATCTTCTGTCCTCTTCCTTGTCCGGATGCGCCTCTTACCGGGAAAGATACCGCTCTGATGGTTCTGGGCCGCGGGCTTGCTTCCTGGCCCAAAAGGGTTCTGGGCCAGTATTATCACTAGCCCCCCAGACTGGTCGTACGAGTTTCTGAGACACGGGAGACTGGTCTCATACGCTCCTCCCTTTGCCTCTTCTTTTGGTGGGGCCCTTTCATGTCAGAGTTGATTTCTGCGCCGCCGTCTTTTCATCTTTCACATTAATCAGTTCCTTACTTACTGTGTCATCATTATCCTTCTCCTTCTTTCGAAGCAACTTTTCCTATTCTCCTGCCTATATAAGGAGCCTGACCCTCCTCATTAGGTTACTTTCTTCGGTCAATTTCCAGACGCTCCGTTTTTCCAACCTTTCGCCTTTTCAGCCAAGTAAGCTCTCATTCCCTCTTCCTCTTACTTTCATGGATTCCCCGCTTCACTCCGACTCTTCCTTGAACACCGAGGGAGTTCAAGGTCAGTTTGAAATCCAGCTCAGGGTTGCTGATAACTTGGCTTCCTCCCCAGTCTCTTCCCCGGACACTCACTCTGAGGCTTTCAGTACGCCCCGGGAGCTAAACGCCCCGGACGCGTCGACCTTGGATGGGGAGGGTCCACATTCATCCGGGCGTCCTAACCACCCCCGGGAGGGTCAGGGTGAAGAGGTGTTCGATGAAGTTGGCAAGAATGCTCCCCGGGGTCCTACCCACGGAGTGAAGCCTTCTGGTCATCAATTTTTTAATCTTTCCGGGCCTGCTCCTTCCTTAGATAGGGATGTTGTAGATTTAGTTAGGCGTTGCTTTATTCCTTTTCCCTTGGATGCGTCTTTATCCAAACTCCCCCCGGGAATGTCCGAGCGAGAAGTGCCTTGCATTCCCCGGATTCATTTCCAGTACGGGCTTAGTCTCCCCTTTCCTCCTCTATTTTCAGAAATATTCGACTTCTACCGCATGGCCCCGGCCCAGCTTCACCCCAACGGGGTCGTATTGGTGCTGGCCTTCTTGGTCAATTGTGCGAGATGCCAAGTCTCTTCCTCCCTCCTTCTCTTTCGTTCTTTCTATGCCCTACGACGCGCTCATGCGTCCTTCCCGGGTGTGTTTTCCTTTGTGATCCGTTCCAAGACGAAGGACTTCGTTAAGGGTAAGCCCAAGTCTGCCAAAGGGTACCTGGCAAAAGGTTTCTTTCGCTGCGACTCCCGGGCTTATCCCATGCCCCCTTGGAACGATTCCCTCGTTCCTGAAGATAAACAACCTCTTTCCTCTCTTTCAATAGACCTTACCAACAATCATAACTTCCTTCGCCTATCTCCCCTGGACATGGATACCTTCTTTAAGACCGGGAACACGGGCTATTATTGGCCTCGCGGAATATACCCTGAAAGACTCTTTTCTCTTCCAACCGTCTCCGCTGTGTGGCCGGCCGGAGGTGTCTATTAAAGGCTTTATTCTTTGCTTATTTTGATATATATGTATATGTACCCTGCTTTGACATTCATTTTACTTGCTTTCAGTTCAGCCCCCTTTATACGCGGACGTGACACCTTTCGTCGGGATGCCTTCCGGGGATCACAATCAGCAGAGAAATCCTCATCCGGGGGTGGTTGCTCCTTCTGAGCAGCAGGTGACTCCCCCGCCTGGTCCAGGTGCCGCCGAAAACCCCGGGTTCATTGCTCAAAGGGCCCGCCAGCAGCGACCGCCTGCCCAACAGACGGTCCCGGAGTCCTCTCCTACCCCGGGGAGGAGATCTTTCATTCATCACCCTACTTACAGTGGCGGGGCTAGCTCTCGCTTTAAACGGCCTCTGACCGATGATAAGGAAACTCCTCCGCCCTCTCGTCAAAGGTTAGAGGGTGCGACCCCTCCCCCACCTCCTCCTCCCCCTGTGAATTCTCCTTTGCGGGATAATTCTCAAGCTATCCCTGAGGATAGGGAAGAGGTATGTTAATCTTATTGCTCGTCATTACTTCTCACATTTCTATCCTTCCGGGTAACCTTACTCTTGCTTGAATTTTATAGACCACCACTTTCGCCGACTCGCTCCTGGCGGACTCCCAGCTAGCCGACGCGCTCAACCGGACATATTCTAAGTACAGCGCGGGTTTGTTCGCTAAGAAGGAGAAGGAGCTCCGCGACGCCCGGGAGAGGTTGGCCGAGAGGAGCGACCTGGAAGCCCGGTTGGAGGCTGCTCAAAAGAAACTAGCCGATCGGGAGAAGAAGCTGTCTGATAAAGAGGCAAAACTGGCGGAGGTGGAGAAGAAATATTCTTCTCTTAAGAAGGAAAAGAAAGAGGCTCAGCTCGAAGCCCTGGATGCTGTGGTCCGGAAAGTTCTCCACTCGACCGACTTTGAGAAAAGGCTGGAGGGTATCGCCGCTGCAGCTAGTGAGGATGCCTGTCACGAGATGTACCGCAGACTGCGGGGTTGACTTCCGGGACCTGCTCGCCTTGAAGCCCAGGGATCCTACTATCGCCCCAAGGCAGGCGATCTGCTGAACCATCGTTGGAGATCTCTCCAAGAAGCCAAACTGGAGAACCTGGTGCCCCAACTGTGGGATTCGCTTAAGATGTCTTCCCGGGTCCCTTCAGCCTCGGATATTAAGAAGATCAAGCTTCTGGGGATCAAAGAGGCAGCCGTTCCCGAGTCCCCCGGTCCAGAAAGCTTCAATGCCTATGGGGTGGTCCCGGAGATGCCCCACTGGGCCGATAATTATCAGGAATTCTGCGCCATTCCTGATAACTTTGGGTACCAGGCTGTCCTCGAAGAGAATACCGGTGCTTACGTCGTGGGACTCCCAAGGGGCCACGATGACCTGCTGTATCAATCCCGGAAGTCTATCCGGAAGGCGGGATTTCCTGAGTGCCCGGAAGACGAGCCAAAGGTAGATGCCCCCGCCTACTATGGTCCCTACTGGTCTGAGGAAGACGTGGCTGAATTGGAAAGGAGATGGAAGAGAACTCACGCTACCCCGGAAGGAAGGGACCCTGCTGAGGATAATGTACTCCCCTAGACTCTAGTTTACATTTCTTTTGTAATTTTCCTCCCCGGGAGGCATATGTAGAACTTGGCCTTGGTGCCCATTTGGATTAATATAAGTTCTACTTTTTGATAAAATCACTTATCTTTTGTAGACTGAGCGCCCCTTAGAGGGAATTCTCCCGCGCGGGTCTGTGCCTTACGTTTTTGCCCATCCTAGTAGTTCCTCTGGTACCTACTTCTCACTCCCCCGCGCTGGATGCCTCCAATGCTCTTTTCTTCAAAGAAAACTAGCTCATTGGAGGTTTGGAGGCAACCAGGCCACCCGGGCCTTGGCTGAGGCGGGGCTGGATTGCTTCCTTCAGGAGTTTGGAACGATCCGGGCGCTGGTGTTATTTCTTAAGGCGGTCGAGGCCAAGTTCGGGTCCTTAAATCAGTGTTTCGACCTTGCTTCAGATCATATGCGTGAAGCCCTAAATTCCCACCAAACCATCGCTGAGTTGCAAGCCCTTCATGATGACTCTCAAAGTCGCACCGCCAATGAGCTGGGTATGGTATGGGGCGAACTGGAGCGGGCGCAAGAGAAGCTCAGGAAGCTGGAGACCCGCACCGCACAAAATAGGCTTATCCGCGATCTGGAGAAGGAGAATCGATCCCTTACTCATAGGAATAGGGTCCTCCAAGAAGCACTGACAACAGTCCGGCTGTCTTACCATCTTCTGGGCCTCAAGAACGGACTAGTCGGGGTTTCTCCCCTTACCGATGTTCCCGCCGGGGTTCGTAGGACCATTGAGCGTATGGAGGCCAACCCAGGGAAGTTTGGTGAAGGGGCTCCTAATCACAAGGCCTATCTAGATGTCGTGGAATGGTATGCCAAGATAACTGATGGGGAGGCCGAGCCTTACCCCTCCAGTCTCCGCCGGGTCCCTGCCCGGGTAGAGGTAGATATTGCTTATGAGAGGTATGAGGACATGACCGTGTCCATCGACCCGGAAGAGGTGGCGCGCCGGATAAGGCGTATCCGGGAGATTGCTGCTTCCGGGGTTACCACCAAAGGAGTGAAGACCGCCGAGGGTACCCGCATTAGCCGAGAGGAGAAGGGCAAGGGTGCAGCCAACTTGTTCCCTAAGTACCGGTTCGTTACCTCTGTCGGCGTAAGAAGAATGCGCCTGGCGGAACCGCTTCCGGAAGGGTCCATAGTGGTTCCTATCCCCGAGCTGAATGAAGAGGACGCCGAGCAATTGGAGGAGGAGCTAGCATGGAATCAAGCTCCGGATGCTCGGTTTGCTGAAGATATCTTGTCTTCTCAATTCTTTGGCGGGGGTTTCCGCCCGGGTAACCCAGAGGGTGCTTCCGGGTCAGGCCCTAAGTGGGTTTAAGAATGCATAGATAGAAAAACCTGTGTAAAATTTTATGTAATTGTTCCTTTGCAATATGATCACATGTTCGTGCAATCTTGTAAAATTCTATGCCATTGTTCCTTTGTAATATAACCACATGTTCATGCGATTTGCATTTTAAAAGATGATTGAATAAAATTGCTTCTTGAATAGCCCTTTTCATTAACTCTTTCCTGTGAACATTACATTCTCGGGTCCCCGGGCTTCATCCAAGCTCCGGGTCCGCCCTAGCGGGGCACCCAAATGGGAGCTACCCATGGGTCCCTTTTAAACAAATCTCCCTCTAAACCCAGGACGAGGCCAAACGTCGGGTTCTCTCTCCGGGCATATTCATGCTTCCGGGAGGGGTATATCCATACCCGGCATATTAATGCCTAGCATATTCATGCTTAGCGTATTCACGCTTCCGGGAGGGGTATATCCATACCCGGCATATTAATGCCTAGCATATTCATGCTTTAGTAGCTGTGGTACGATGCGGGGTGCTCTACTTCCCGTAAAACCTTCTTAGGTTAGCTACGTTCCACCTTCTGGGGATCTCCTTTCCCTGCTTGTCCTCCAGCACATAGCTCCCTCCCGGGTGTGCTTCCTTGATCTTATATGGCCCTTCCCAGTTGGGTGCAAGTTTGCCCTCCGGGGATTGGCGGCTCTTATCGTTTCTCTTCATTACCCAGTCTTCTGGGATGAAGACTTCTTTCCGCACCCTTCTGTCATGATACCTCTTTACTCGCTCCTTCACCTTGGCTTCCTGAAGTGCCGCATTCTCTCGCTTCTCTTCCAGGAGATCCAAGTCAAGGCGTCGTCCATCGTTTTCTTCTTCCGGGCGCTGGTATTGAGTTCGAGGGCTTGGGATCCCTATCTCTGCGGGTATTACTGCCTCTGACCCGTACACCAAGCCATACGGGGATTCCCCGGTAGCTGAGCTTTCTGTAGTCCTATGGGCCCAAAGAACACTGGGTAGCTCCCAGATCCAATTTCCCCGCGCGCCTTCCAAACGGGTTTTTAGTCCTTTGATGATGGTGCGGTTGGTGACCTCTACTTGCCCGTTCGCCTGGTGATAGGTCCCAGATATACTCTTATTTTGTAGCATTTGAGAGCTGTTTTAGATAGTATTTTGCATATTTATATTAGACTTTTGGACCAAATCATTCATAGTGGTTTGAAATTGAAGACGTGCAATTCGATCTTGAATTGCACTTGCGATGGATTTGAATGATTTGAAGACCTTCTATGACCGTCCTGACCGCGATTGATACATTGAAGAACCGGTCGTAGAAGTGGTGTGAAGGCACACTCTCGCGGGCCGCGAACCCTAGGTCGCGAACCGCGAGGGTGTGTGTTGCTGTTTTGAAGATGCCGAGTTTCGCGCGGTCCGCGAAACTTCGGTCGCGAGCCGCGAGGACCAGACGCGCGGGCCGCGAAACTCCGGTCGCGGGCCGCGAGGACCGACCAGCGCGCGAACCACGCCGAGACCGAGACACGGGCGCGAGACCGAGACACGGGCGCGAGACTCCGGTCGCGAACCACGCCGAGACCGAGACACGGGCGCGCGGGCCGCGAATCCTCGGCCGCGAGCCGCGAGAACCAGGCTCGCGGTCCGCGAGGGATTTCGCGCGACCCGCGAAGGCCCTGCAAGTGGCATTTTATTTTGTTTTATTTTTGTTAATTTTTGGAGTATAAATTGAACTTATCCTCATTGTTTGAGGGATCGATTTTACAGAGCTTTAGAGTGTTTTCTTCAATTTTCTCTTCACTTGGATCTTGAATTTAACTATGGTTTGTTGTATTGAATTTGTTTGTGATTATATAACTATGGTAGTAGGCTAAAACCCTTCTTGGATATATGTGATTAGACTTCTTGTTATGGATTGAGAACATGATTCATGAAGCTTAGGAATGGTGATTTGCTATTGAATGATCATAATCTATATGTGTATTTGATGCTTGAAATGATTAGGAATGATTTCCTAGTGATAGATATGTGTTGGATATGTGTTAGATATTCACTACTAGAAACTACCCCCTTTAACAACCAAAAATTACAACAAAATATGGAAAAAGTTGTAATAATTTATATCTACAACCAAACTTTAAAAATGGTAGTAAATACTTGAAACCAACTACAACAAATAAAAAAGAATGACGTAAATAACTATGGAATGGTTGTAAATAGATATCTACCTTTGTCATTAATATTGTCATCAAAATAATAATAATTAATAAGGATATTTTAAGCCTGTTTGTTTTCTTTTCCTTTTCTTTTTGGGAACACCAACTCTTTTCCCATCTTTTCCCATCGCCTAGCAGGTTTCTCAGACCAAATTTCATCCCCCGCGCTGCCGAAAATTTTATCCCGCGCTGCCAAAAATTTCATCCCCGCGCTGCTGGGCGCCTTTTTTTCACTCAAAATTTCAGGTTGATTTTTGAGATAACTTAATCCTAATTAATTTCCCCCAATTTTCATCTCTTCTGCAAAATCGCCAACCTCGACCTCGCCTCTGAACCTCCTCAATCCTCCCCGCCGCCTCTCTAACATCCAGCCGCCGATCGGGGTCGTCCTCCGTGCACGCAACGCCGACCGCCGCTCCCGCTTCTGGTCTCTGCAAACAACAAATCTTCCGCGTTGCCGACTTCTAAGCTTCGCAAGTCAGTTAGTTTAAGGTGAGTTTTTTCACTCTTAAGTTGAAAAGATTTTGAATGCTAATATTCTGGGTGATTGTACCTAACTGGAAAGTTAGGTGGTTTAAGAATATATATTTATTCTTGATTGATTTTGGGTGCTTATTTCTTCTCTGGTAATTATTACTCCGTTTAGTTTCCTAGGGGTCGTAGGGATACTTGTGGTTTTTCTTAGGGCTATGAATCGTTCTCTCCATTTGTCAGATTTTTAGAAACTTCGAACTCGACTCGTGAGCTCAATTATAATCAGAGTTCCAACTCAAGCTCTAGCGAGTTTGTTATACTATATATAAAATTTATTTATTTTTTCTGTAAAACCTATACTCTATATACAAATTATACTCAAGATGCTATCGAGTTAGCTCTTATGAGATCGAGTTCGAATTCGTATACATATGAACTAGTTTGAACTGGTCGAACCTACTCAAAAACTGTTCAATTCATTTACTTGTGCTTGCCCATCAGGCTTTATTATCATGATTCCCTTGGAACTCATTTTGATAATGTGACTAACACGCTCTAAATATGAAGGTAATATATTGCTTTTGTTTGTTCCACCAATTAGTATTTCTCAATATAGTTGTACTCAAAACTTTAAGCTATATCTTGTCAATATAGCTGGGTCAATACGAGACTATCATCATATTCATTTGTTGTTTCAACCTAATGATCATATATTTCTTGTTATATACAGAAAGATGGTTGTAAGCACCAATGCCTTTTTACCAATATTCTTACATGTACAGAGTATATTTATTAAATCACCTCTTAGATGATGTCAGGTTCTTTCTATACTGCAGTATAATGTGTTTGAAGGCACTTCTTGTTTAAAAGTTTAAAGTGGCGGTAAGGGTATATCATCAAGAACCTGAACATCATCTAAGAGGTGATTTTTCTAAAAACTTTTCTCTTGTTTTTTAAATTTTATGTATATCTGCATGGAGTATCTAATTTCAGATTGGAAAACTTGTGTTTTGCTTGACAATACTAAATATGTCATGACATTAAAATACTTTTTAATATATGTTTTTGATTCTATAGTTTAGTACATCATTTTTTTTAAGTCGATTTATTTTTTAACTTATTGATAAGATTTATTTTTTAGACAATTATGGCACCAAGTAAATGTTGGATGAGATTAGCTCAAACTGATCGTTTGAATGTGGAGTATGAAATTGGTGTTGAAGACTTCATTAATTATGCTATTGAGAAAATTGGAGAAGAACGAATGCGATGCCCGTGCATTAAGTGCAATAATTCTGTTATGGGTTCTAAGCAAACTGTTAAGGATCATCTTCTGGGATATGAGAATATTTTACTATTTTATCAATGAGAACTTTCAAATCCTCATTCATATATACTTTATGCTTCAAAAATAATTTTCATGCTATATTATGAGAGCTTCTAGATTTTTATTTGGGATTCAATCATGACAGGTTTGCTTTGGCATACAAATAAATATTGTCATTATACTTTTACTTATTTTGCAGGATAATGGATTCGTCTAAGAAGCCAACAAAAGCTCAGTTTTTTGGCTCCAGATCTTCTAAGTAAGAGCAAGAAACATTCTAAGTTTGTTAAGCCAAGTTTCTTGCCTGGATTCTTGAAGTTTATTTTTGAATAATATTTCTAAGAATGACGATATTCTTTGAATTTATTTTAACATAGGGAGGAAAGGATGGAAATTTACCCTCTGAGTCTGAGGTATGGAAAAGGACAAGAAAGCAAAAAGGTGGGAATATGGATGAAGAGGCAGCTAAGAAATATGTATGTTTATCATATTTAAATGAGTATGTAGTCTATATACGTATACATGTGTTTGTGTTTTGATAAATATTTTTATTATGTTAAGGAAGAGATCGTTAATATCGAAGAAGATGAATCTCTTTCACGTTATGAAGTGATTGAGAAGAGTTTTGGACGCCAACGATGTGGTCATGTGAATGGTTATGGCTATGGCACAAAACCCAAAGATGTTAGGGGAGAATTACCTAGTCGTGTAGAACTGACTTGCAAGCTGCGTGATAAGGACAAGGAAATTGCTGAAATGAAAAGACAGATGGATGAAATGGAGGCAAAACACGGTGAAGAAGTGAAACAGTTAAGAGAAGAAACTCATGGATTGACACAAAGGGTGGATATTCTTATGTCAATGGCATTTCAGCAAGTTAATGGTGCTGCAAATTACCCATTTCTGGACAAATGAAAAGGTGTTACCATTTACTATCTTGTACTTTTATTCAAATTTTTAGTTCTCCAACATATTATTAATTAGATCTTTTTCTTGATAGAGTTATGCCAAAAGTGATCCAATCTTCCGCTATATCAAAATAAAGGTATGTTTAAATCTTCTAGTTCTTAGTTTCTTAGTTTTGAACTTTAATTTTCCTATCCGACATTTCTTATACAAAACTTAGGATTGATGCTTGTTCTGATGTCAGTATGTGGTTTTAAGATTGAAGGTTTGAGGATTAAATCTTGATGTGATTTGAGGATTGTGCTACTTTTAGTTTGTGTATAGGAAGAAGTTTGTTCTTTTTGTGATGCTAATATGTAGAGCTAGTCTTGGCTTATTTATGGGGTTTTTTGTGCTTGTTCTGAAGCTAATATTGTGGTGCTGTGTATTGTGAAGCAAATATTGTGAAAGGATACTTTTCCTGTTCTATTTTGAAATGATACTTGTTCTATTGTGATTGATGATTTTTATTGATATCTAAGTGTTGATTAGATCCTTGTGCATGATATATATTTGATGATTGTTGATTACACACTTTGCTTAATATAAGTCCTTTTAAAGTCTTTTTGTTTCTTTTGATTTTGTGTAGGTGAATATGGACGAGTTCATGTAATTCACTCCAAGAGACTTATCTTGCTTGTGTAATTATCATGTGGATGATGATCACTTACATTTCTTAGTATTTCAATGTACGTGTAGTGAAAGAACTTGGACCCTTTTGTTATTGTGACTTCAAAACTAGCTAAATGCTCCTTTTGTTTAGGTACTACGTACAATCACTTGTATTTTGAAGTCTTTTACCTATTGAGATTCATTAGATTTCATACATATATTTAGTTTGCCCAAATTAGTTTTTTTTGTCAAATAAATAGAAATATTTAATTAAATAAAATATTAGTTTTTTAGAGGTGTAAACTTACAACGAAGAGAATTCATTGTTGTAGTTCATTAGAGTTGACTTGGCAAAAAAAATCTATGACAACAAGAAACATGGTTGTAATAGAACCTTTTTACAACAAAAAAGTACAACGGTTGTAAATGGCTTAATTACAACAAGTAGGCAAATCTAGTTGTAATATCAATTACAACCAAGCCGATTACAACCACTTTACAACCTATAAGGTGCTTGTTGTAAATAATCTTCTACAACCAATTTTAGTCCTTTTACAACAAAAATAATTCTTGTTATTGAGGGTAGTTTCTTGTAGTGATTGCTTTTCCATGGTTAGAATGTTATCATTCTTCCTATGTATGAGTAGTAAATTAGGAATTGAATGCATGTTGTTATCAATTGTATTTGTTCTTAAGATCATTCATTAGCATTATACCTATGTTAAGTTTGTTATCAAAGTGCATGGGTAGGGTTGAGAAATATCTAATTTGAATTTATATTGACTCAATTGAACTAGTTGTTATCATCTAGTAACATTGTCAATTGAAGTTGTGAAGATGCTTTCATTTGCATAGCTTTGGTTAAAGATAGTTCTCACTAATGTTCACCATTCTCAAGGCATCATGATAAAGTTTGAGGAAAATCTTATAACAAGAAGTCACCAATCTCATATGTCCAAGTTTCTCATTCTCTTAGTTAAACCTCTAGTTAGAATAATCTTATGGTAAAGTAGTTGTAATCCTAAGGTTCTAGTAGTTTTATTTAGTAGTGTCTTAAACAAAAACTCAACTCAAACCCCCCCCCCCCCCCTTGTTTACATTGCTTTTATATATGTATATATATATATATGCTACAAGATATACATAGAAATAACCTTCTCCCTGTGGAACGAACCTTACTTGCCATTGTACACTTAATAGTGTGGAAAGGTAGTAAGTGATCTATAAATTGTATATTTGAGAGGTACGGCGACGACCTCCCAAATTTTGGCGCCGCTGCCGGGGACTAGGCGTATTTTTATGTGTGTATTGTAGTTTATTTCTAATCTATCTTTCTTTTTAGGTACTATATTGGTTTGGAACCCTATTGCTCTAGCTCTTGGTGCATGGTTCATACACGATCCTCGAACCAAGACCCTTTGCAATACGATTCCGAGCTAGTAAGAAGTCTCCGCCAACTTAGGAAGCAAGTGCAAGAATCACTAGCATCTAACCCTTTCTCCCTTGAAAGTGAATCACTACCTTTCAACATGGCGGACGAAGAAGAGGATACCGGCCAAAACCCTACCCGGAACCAATTCTACAACCCTTTCCAAAACCATAACACTTCTCCTACCAACATTTCTATGAGAGAGTACATGTCCCCCAACTATGAGCAACAACAATCGAGCATTGTTTACCCAAACTCTCAATATGAAATCAAGACGGGAGTGATAAATTTGCTTCCAACCTTCCATGGTAGAGAAGTGGATGATCCCAATGACTTCCTTGAAGCTTTTCATAGGGTTTGTAGTAGTTTGAAACCTTCCGAGATGAGTGTGGATGAGTTTAAGTTGAAAACCTTCACCTTCACCTTGAAGGACAAGGCCGCTAAATGGTTAAGCCGTTTACCTTCATCTTCAATCACTACATGGCCACAATTGAAGAAGAAATTCCTTGACAAGTACTTCCCTCCCTCTAAATCCTCGGTCTTGATACAAGCCATTAGCAATATCACTCAAGACGATGATGAGACCTTGTATGAGTATTGGGAGAGGTTCCAAACTCTCCTCTCAAGTTGCCCGTACCATAGTTTCACCGAACCTCAATTGGTATGTTTCTATTACAATGGTTTGAATGATAGGGAAACCGAGTTGATAAATCGGTCTTGCTATGGTTCCATTGCTAACCTCGGCTCTTCCGATGCCATGATGCTCTTTGAGCAACTAGCCGAAGGATGCAAACCAAAGAGGGACCGGAGACTACGGGTAGGTAACTCCGGAGGGAATAATGAAGGATCTCGTCAAGATATCAAGGAGCTTACGGCTTTGATGAAAGGTTTCATGATGGGAAATAGCTCCGGAGGGAACACGGGGAACCAACCACGGCAACAAGTGATGACGTGTGGGATTTGTGCTTCGAACCATCTCACCGAATCTTGTCCTCAAGCAAACGAGGATTATAACGAGGAAGTCAATGCCATGGGGGTCTATGGTGGAAACCAAGGTTTTAGAGGTGATCAAGGAGGAAACCAAGGTTTTAGGGGCTACCAAGGAGGACGAGGCTACCAAAGTGGTAGGGGTTTTCAAGGTGGACAAGGCCAAGGGGGTGATAGGGGTAACCAAAGGAAGTATGATCCTTTTGCTCAACACTACAACCCCGGAACTAGAGATCACCCCAACTTTCGGTGGAGAGATGAACCGACGGGACAACAAGGCCAACAAGGTGGCTACCAAGGGGGTTATCAAGGTCAAGGTGGTCAATCTTTTGATAGACAAAGGGGGCAAAATGATCAAGGGTACCAAGGGGACCAAAGCCACCAAAATCAAGGGTATCAAGGTTACCAAAACCAAGGGTACCAAGATTATGGCTATCAAGGGTACCAAGATCATCAAAACCCTCAATATCAACCTCAACCACAACAATACCAAAGGAACCAAGGTCAAGGCCGTTTCAATAACCGTGCCCCTCAAAATGCTCATCAGAGGTTGGAAGATAAATCCCATAATCAAGGTGAAAGCTCGGACCAATTCCCCCAAGATGCTCGACTCAAAAGCATTGAGGTGCAAATGAGTCAAATGGCCACGGTTTTGGGAAAGTTAGAAGCACAAAACTCCGGGAAACTACCCGCGCAAACGGAGTTGAATCCAAGGCCTCATGCGAGTGCCATGACCTTGAGAAGTGGTAAACAAGCTCTTGAACCCGAGGTGGTTGTGAAAAAGGCACCCAAGAGAGGCCTTGTGAAGAAGAGCTTAGCCAATGACGAAGTTGAGGCGACCTTGGCCGACGAAGGAGTTATTCTTGAGGAGCTAGCCAAAGAAAAAGGTGAGGCCGAGGTTGAGAATGAGAAAGAACCTATTGATGAGGAACATGTAGAGACATCCTCTCATGTTGAACCAATGTCACCTCCATTCTCACCTCTTCACAAGAAAACTAAGGTGGACACTACCTTTGATGTGGAAGCACCATTTCCCGAAGCCTTGAAGCATACTCGCAAAAAGGAGATGGACAAAGAAGCTTTCGAAGTCCTTCGAAAGTGTGAGGTAAACATTCCTTTGCTCGATGCTATTGATCAAGTTCCTAGATATTCTAAGTTCTTGAAGGAATTATGTGTGAACCATCGTCAACAAAGATCTAAGCATGTTAAAAATGAAAAAATCAATGAACATGTGTCGGCTTTGTTTCAAGATAAAATGCCCACTAAATGTAGTGATCCGGGCATGTTTACAATTCCTTGCATTTTAGGGAACACTTACTTTCCTAGAGCAATGCTAGATCTAGGTGCATCCATAAATGTTATTCCATATACATTATATGAATCATTGAATCTTGGCACTTTGCATAAAACCGGCGTGGTGATCCAACTTGCCGACCGCTCTAATGCATACCCTAAGGGTATTGTTGAAGATGTCTTGGTGAAAGTCGACAAGTTGGTGTTCCCGGCCGATTTTTACGTTCTTGACATGGAACATGATAAATTTGCTACCCCTATCTTGTTAGGGCGTCCATTTTTGAAAACGTCAAGAACTATCATAGATGTGCATAGTGGTAGGCTTACCATGGAATTTGATGGTGATAAAATAGAGTTCAACATTTATGGTGCCATGAAATACAATGATGATGAAACTTCTTGCAATGTTGTTGATGTGATTGAACCTTATGTGCAAAAAGTTTATGAAAATGATGTTGAGGATTCCTTGTTAAATGCTTTAGCCAATAGTTTACACACAAGTAACGTTCATACATATGCATTGAGTGCTAACTTGAGGGAAAGCATTTTTGAGCTAGATACCTTTGAGGAACTTTCTCTTGATGCACCAATTTTAGACCTCGAGGTATTGAAGAGCTCGGGCAACCGACCATCTTTCAATAAACCTCCGGTGGTGGAATTGAAACCACTACCCGAGAATCTAAAATATGCATTCCTTGGTGGTGGCGAAAAATTACCGGTGATCATCTCCAACAAGCTCACCAAGGAACAAGAGGAAAGGTTGATGAAAGTGCTCCAAGATCATAAGGAGGCCATTGGGTGGACCATTGCCGACATCAAAGGTATGAGTCCAAGTACTTGCATGCACCGTATACTATTGGAGGATGATGCTAAACCCGTCCGACAACCTCAAAGGCGGTTGAACCCTCCAATGATGGAGGTAGTAAAAGCCGAGGTGCTTAAATTGTTGGACGCGGGAATGATCTATCCAATCTCTGATAGTAAGTGGGTAAGCCCAACGCAAGTAGTGCCAAAGAAAACCGGAGTGACCGTAGTGGAGAATAGCCATGGCGAATTGATTCCCACTCGCGTCCAAAATGGATGGCGTGTTTGCATTGATTACCGAAGGTTAAATGCGGTAACAAGGAAAGACCATTTCCCTTTGCCATTTATTGATCAAATGCTTAACCGGCTTGCAGGCCACTCTTTCTATTGTTTTCTTGATGGCTATTCAGGGTACTTTCAGGTTGCCATTGCACCAGAGGATCAAGAAAAGACAACCTTCACATGTCCCTTTGGCACCTTTGCATATCGACGCATGCCTTTTGGCCTTTGCAATGCGCCGGCCACATTCCAAAGGTGTATGGTTAGCATTTTTTCAGAATATCTTGAGAAGTTTGTAGAGGTTTTCATGGATGACTTTACTGTTCATGGAAACTCTTTTGACAATTGCTTAATTCATTTGTCATTGGTCCTAAAAACTTGCATTGATAAAAACCTTGTGCTTAATTCTGAGAAATGTCATTTTATGGTAGAAAAGGGCATTGTGTTAGGGCATGAAGTGTCATCTAAGGGTATTGAAGTAGACAAAGCAAAAATTGATATCATCCAATCTCTTCCTTACCCTACTTGTGTGCGAGATGTGAGGTCCTTTCTTGGTCACGCGGGTTTCTACCGCCGTTTTATTAAAGACTTTTCAAAAATTTCTTCCCCTTTATGTAGATTGTTACAAAAGGATGTGGAATTTGTGGTAGATGAAGGTTGTAAAAGGGCATTTGATTGTTTAAAGTGTATGCTAGTGTCGGCCCCTATTATACAACCTCCAAATTGGTCCCTTCCATTTGAGATCATGTGTGATGCAAGTGACTACGCCGTTGGTGCGGTGCTAGGTCAAAGGGTGGGGAAAGTTCCCCATGCCATCTATTATGCATCCATGACTCTCAATGATGCTCAAAGGAACTATACCACCACTGAAAAAGAATTGCTAGCGGTAGTCTTTTCTTTAGAGAAGTTTAGGCCATATTTGCTTGGTACAAAAATTATTGTTTTCACTGACCATGCAGCTCTTCGTTACTTGATGACGAAGAAAGAAGCAAAGCCTAGGTTGCTCAGGTGGATCTTACTCTTGAGCGAGTTCGACTTGGAGGTCAAGGACAAGAAAGGAGCAGAGAATCTCGTGGCCGACCATTTGAGCCGATTGATGCCCAATGAGGAGTTTGGGTCCAAGGCATTGAAGGAGCATCTTCACGAAGAATTCCCCGACGAGCAATTGTTTGCTCTTGGTGTTTCTCTTCCATGGTATGCCAACATTGTGAATTTCCTTGTCACAAGTAAGTACCCTTCTCACTTCACAAAAGCACAAAAAGATAAGCTAAAGCATGATGCTAGGTTTTATGTGTGGGATGATCCCTATGTATGGAAACATTGTGCCGACCAAGTGATTAGGAGATGCATTCCTAATAATGAAACAAACTCGATCCTTGCTTTTTGCCATTCATATGCATGTGGTGGTCATTTTGGTGCTAGGCGAACCGCTAGGAAAGTGCTAGATTGTGGTTTCTATTGGCCTAGCTTGAATAAAGATGCATACACCTTTTGCAAGTCTTGTGATAAGTGCCAAAGAGTAGGAAATATCTCTTCTAGGAATGAAATGCCCCAACATTGCCCTCTATATTGTGAACTCTTTGATGTGTGGGGAATCGATTTTATGGGACCTTTCCCTACTTCATTTGGTTTTAAATACATCTTACTTGCGGTTGACTATGTTTCTAAGTGGGTTGAAGCAATCCCCACTCGTACTGATGATTCTAAAGTGGTTGCAGAGTTCATCAAATCTCACATCTTCTCTAGGTTCGGGGTACCCCGAGCTTTGATCAGTGATCGAGGCACTCACTTTTGCAATAGAACCATTGCCGCATTGTTGAAGAAATATGGGGTAAATCACAAAACTTCCACCGCCTATCACCCACAAACGAATGGACAAGCCGAAGTTTCCAATAGGGAAATCAAGTCCATCCTTGAGAAAACGGTTAGGCCGACTCGCAAGGATTGGAGTACTCGGTTGGATGATGGATTGTGGGCATATAGGACGGCTTATAAGACTCCAATTGGTATGTCTCCATACCGATTAGTCTTTGGAAAGCCGTGTCATTTACCGGTGGAGTTAGCACACAAAGCCTATTGGGCAATCACAAGGTTCATCTTGAGCTTGGACGAGGCCGGGAATGAAAGGAAGCTTCAATTGCAAGAGCTTGAGGAAATCCGGAATGAGTCCTATGAGAACGCGGCCATTTACAAAGAGAAGACGAAGGCATGGCATGACAAGATGATAATTAGGAAAACTTTTGAGGTAGGTCAAAAAGTTCTTCTATTTCAATCACGTCTTCGGTTGTTTCCAGGTAAACTGCGTTCTCGATGGACTGGACCATTTGTAGTTGTGAAGGTTTTTCCTCATGGAGCAGTGGAGATCCAAAGCAGCGAGGATGCCAAAATCATCAAGGTAAACGGCCAAAGGTTGAAACCGTATTACGAGGGTTTCAAATCGGAGATCCTAGAGGACATGTCTCTAGGCAACCCGGCCTACGAGTGATCTTTACCATGGAGGTACATCGTGCCGACGATGTTAAATAAACGAGTTTTAAGCTTTAAATACATTTCGTCGAACAATTTCGACATTTGGAACATTACTTTCTTTATATTTATATGCTATGTACATTTCATTAAACTTGTAATTCGAACATTATGTTAGTTTTTATGTTGTTTTTGTAGAAATAGGTTTGAAGTGGTGCAAAACGAAAAATGCCAAGGGGCCATTCCTCGCGGTCCGCGAATTCATCGCGCGGACCGCGACCGAAGGTTTCGCGGACAGCGGCCGAGAACGCGCGAGCCGCGACCGTGTCTCGCGGTCCGCGACCGAGACCTCGCGACCCGCGAGCAAAACCTGGATTTCCAGGAAATCCCTGCCACAAAAACGACGTTTTTCGCGGTCCGCGCGATCAACGCGGTCCGCGGTTTCATCGCGCGGACCGCGACGTTTTGCCGAGCGCGGCACGCGATTTCATCGCGCGCGCCGCGACGGTGTCTCGCGGTCCGCGAACCAGACCGCGCGGCCCGCGAAAAACAGGGGATTTCCAGGAAATCCCTGGAACAAAAATGCCAATTTTCGCGGCCCGCGGCTTCATCGCGCGGACCGCGACACTATGCTCGCGGACCGCGGTTTCATCGCGCGAACCGCGAACGTTTGCCGAGCAAGGCGCGCCGAGGTTTTGCGCGCGCGACCGAGATTTCATCGCGCGCGCCGAGGTTTCACCGTGCCGAGGGCGCACCGCGACGAGCTCCAGCGCACGCGGCCCGCGAATTTATCGCGCAGACCGCGACCCTTTGCCGCGCGGCCCGCGAACAATACCGCGCGGCCCGCGACGGAGGCCAGGATTTCCAGGAAATCCCTGGAACAAAAACGACCATTTTCGCGGTCCGCGACTTGATTGCGCGGACCGCGAAACTATGCTCGCGGTCCGCGGTTTCATCGCGCGGACCGCGAAGTTTGGCCGAGGATTTGCCGAGGTTTTGCGCGCGGTGCGCGCCGCGGTCCAGCGCGCCGCGACGAGGGTTCGCGCGCACTTCAACGGTCTTCAGCGCGCGGTCCGCGAATTCATCGCGCGGACCGCGATGGACTTGCGCGCGACCTGCGAAGAAGCCCGCGCGACCCGCGAACCATGCCGAGTTTTCTCGGAAATCGCTGGAACAAATTGGACCAATTTCGCGGCCCGCGAAGATAGGGCGCGGCCCGCGAAGGTGTCTCGCGGCCCGCCATGAAACACTCGCGACCCGCGAATTTCGGGCACTACTTCTTCCATTTTTCTTCTCTCTTCTTCTTCTTCTTCTCCTTCCCAAATCCTCCCACCCGAAAACTACCCCTCCCACCGGCCACCTTCTCAAATCCTTCATTCCGGCGAGTTTTGAACCAATTTCTTCCACCCAAATCAATCCCCCAAGCTTTCCCAACAAAACCCACCAAAAATCCACATCCAAAACACCATCTTTCACCCACATTGCCCAAATTCCAACCGAAACTTCTCCATTCCGATTCGCCGGATTCCGGCGACCTTTTTCCCGAACCAACTACCCAAAAACCTTCCCCCCACCAACCTTAACCCTTTCCCAATCACCAATTCCAAATTCCAATTCCCAATCAAATACCCCCAAATCTTATGAACCCTAATTTTTGGATTCTTTGATTTGGTGGTGTTTTGATCAAATTGGCGATTTAATTGCATTTACTTGTTTATTTGGAATGCTACATTGCAATTTTTGAGTAATTAGGGCTTGCCGCCACTAGCTTTTCTTGTTGATTTTGATTGGGCTTGCCGCCACTAGTTGCAATTTGCTTTTTGAGTAGGGGCTTGCCGCCTTGTAGCTAGTTTAGCTGTGTTGGACTGTTGAGTAGGGGCTTGCCGCCTTGTAGCTATTTTGATCATGGCACCGAGAAAAAGGTCTCGCCGAGGGGAAGCCTCTACTTCCCGTGAGCCCGTGCTCCCCGAATCCCCCCCTCGCCAACCTAGCCCTCCCCCTGCAGAAAACCTGCCTCCTATTGACCTTATGGGACTGCAAGGTTTGGATGACGATGCCCAACAACGGTGGAGGAAGTTGATAGGGAATGGGAGGCGAACCATCATGGAGACGAAGTTCCTCTCCTCTGAGCTACTTCAGGAGCTAGGTTTGCAACAGCCTGTGCTATTTTTATTGGATCGCGTTGGCATGAGAGGATTCATTGATCGGTCGGCACCGACCTACATCCGCTATACACTTGAGTTCCTGTCCACTCTAGCCAAGCACTACGAAGAGGACTATGACAGGCATTACATCACCTTCAGGTTGAATGATGTAGACCGCCGGATGACCTATAATGAGATCCAAGCTGCTTTTGGGTTCGAATATGCGGAGGGCTACAAGAATCCGAAAGATAATGCCCCGGACGGATTTGACCTAGCTTTCTTTTGGAATTGCTTGTCTGGATCTCCTAACATCACGGGCGCCACGAAGAACAACCACATCATACATCCAGCTGTTCGTATGGTGCACAAACTCTTAGTGATGACTATCTTTTGTCAAGGGGAGCTAACACATATTACTAGGGAGCAGGTCCAATGCCTTTGGACCATGTTTTGGAGGCCGGACCACCCGTGTTGGGTAGACCTCTTTGTGCAGAAGTGTTTGGAGACCTCTGAGAAGAGCAAAGGGAAGATACCGCAGGGGGGTATGATTTCTCTTCTGGCAGCTTATCTGAACATCCACTTACCTCCAGACATTCAGGCATTAGGCAAGACAGCCGACAGAGCTCACAGGTTCTACTCCATCGCTTCTTTGGAGTCAACTAATGTCTTGGCCATGCACAAATTCCCTCCTCCTAGATTCATCTGGCTAGTAGCCAAGAATCAGCACATGTACCTGCCAAATCCGGAGGCAGTGCAGCTGACTGGGCGCACCCGCATGGAGGAGCTCACCTTACCCCTTCAGATCACAGTCCCTGCACCTACCGTCGCCCTTGCCAGGCTAGAGGCACCTCCAGAGCATGGAGAGCAGTATGTTCCTCCACATCAGGATCCTCAGTATGTCACTCAGCAGCAATTCCAGGAGTTCACGCAGAGGCATGACGCGTTTACTCAGAGGTATGAGGACGACATGGAGGTGATGTTCGCCATGATGGCATCCATGCACCCACATGGACCAGGGGCTTTTGACTATGAGGGTCATCGCAGATCGCGAGCTCAGCGCCGTCGCGATGGTTCCGGCCCCTCGCAGTGAGTATATCCTACACTCTTTCTTACACTATGATTTTCATTGATATATTTAAACATTGAGGGCAATGTTTAGAATAAGTGTGGGGGAGAGGTGTAGGACTTTTGTTGCTGCTTTTGTTGCTGTTTTTGCTGCTATTTTAATTCTGTATTTAAAAAAAAAAAAAAAAAAAAAAACATTTTCTTTTATCTCTTGTATAGATATGTAAAGCTCTCAAATGTTATGTGCTTAATTATTCAGGGTATACACTTGGATCTTGATCGTTCTTTCTCGAGGACGAGAAAGGTTCAAGTGTGGGGGATTTTGATAGGTCCCAGATATTAGGGGTGATCACGGCACGGTTAACCTTCCCGTTTCTAGAAAATATACTATTCGCTCAACTATTCAACGGTTCGGTTAACCTTTAAAATTGACAAATAAAATCTGATAACCTTTGTCACGGTTAATTAAAAATCCGGTTCGGTTAACCGGTTAACCTACGGTTAACCTAATTTTTATAATTCATTAATTATAAAATATTTTGAACACAATTTAGCATACTACAAAAGCTAGCTATATATTTATATATATTTCCCCATATGCCAAGAGTTAAACAAAAGCTACATCAAAGAGGAATACAAAATCTAGTTATATATACATATTTCCTCATACACCAAAGAGGCAAGAGGAATACAAAAGCTAGCTACCTATATGAGTACAAAACCTGGTTATATATACATATTTCCTCATACACCAAAAGCTAGCTACCTAGATGAGTACAAAAGCTGGCTAACGAGAGGAGTACAAAAGCTAGTTACATATACATATTTCCCATACACCAAGAACCAAGAGCCAAAAGGAATACAAAAAGCTATATATATATATATATATATTTCCCCATACACCAAGAGAAATGAATTGCTTCTCCACACACCAAAAGGAAGAATGCAATACTAAGTACCTGAGATAAATATGCTAAATACGAGTAGGACTAGGACTAGGAGCTGAACACATAACAAACAGAACAAAATGCAGGTTCAATTGCTTCCATAATTAATTGCAAAATAATCCCCGGTTAGTCGGTTAACTATTCGTGTTGAATATTGAAAACCTTAACCTTAACCTAAAGACCGGTTAGTCAAAAAGTGATAACCTTAACCTAACCCTACGGTTCGGTTAACCTTAAAATCGGTACGGTTCCGGTCGGTTAACCAGTCGGTTTCGGTTACCCGGTTAGTTTTGCTCAGCCCTACCAGATATACTCTTATTTTGTAGCATTTGAGAGCTGTTTTAGATAGTATTTTGCATATTTATATTAGACTTTTGGACCAAATCATTCATAGTGGTTTGAAATTGAAGACGTGCAATTCGATCTTGAATTGCACTTGCGATGGATTTGAATGATTTGAAGACCTTCTATGACCGTCCTGACCGCGATTGATACATTGAAGAACCGGTCGTAGAAGTGGTGTGAAGGCACACTCTCGCGGGCCGCGAACCCTAGGTCGCGAACCGCGAGGGTGTGTGTTGCTGTTTTGAAGATGCCGAGTTTCGCGCGGTCCGCGAAACTCCGGTCGCGAGCCGCGAGGACCAGACGCGCGGGCCGCGAAACTCCGGTCGCAGGCCGCGAGGACCGACCAGCGCGCGAACCACGCCGAGACCGAGACACGGGCGCGAGACCGAGACACGGGCGCGAGACTCCGGTCGCGAACCACGCCGAGACCGAGACACGGGCGCGCGGGCCGCGAGCCGCGAGAACCAGGCTCGCGGTCCGCGAGGGATTTCGCGCGACCCGCGAAGGCCCTGCAAGTGGCATTTTATTTTGTTTTATTTTTGTTAATTTTTGGAGTATAAATTGAACTTATCCTCATTGTTTGAGGGATCGATTTTACAGAGCTTTAGAGTGTTTTCTTCAATTTTCTCTTCACTTGGATCTTGAATTTAACTATGGTTTGTTGTATTGAATTTGTTTGTGATTATATAACTATGGTAGTAGGCTAAAACCCTTCTTGGATATATGTGATTAGACTTCTTGTTATGGATTGAGAACATGATTCATGAAGCTTAGGAATGGTGATTTGCTATTGAATGATCATAATCTATATGTGTATTTGATGCTTGAAATGATTAGGAATGATTTCCTAGTGATAGATATGTGTTGGATATGTGTTAGATATTGCTTTTCCATGGTTAGAATGTTATCATTCTTCCTATGTATGAGTAGTAAATTAGGAATTGAATGCATGTTGTTATCAATTGTATTTGTTCTTAAGATCATTCATTAGCATTATACCTATGTTAAGTTTGTTATCAAAGTGCATGGGTAGGGTTGAGAAATATCTAATTTGAATTTATATTGACTCAATTGAACTAGTTGTTATCATCTAGTAACATTGTCAATTGAAGTTGTGAAGATGCTTTCATTTGCATAGCTTTGGTTAAAGATAGTTCTCACTAATGTTCACCATTCTCAAGGCATCATGATAAAGTTTGAGGAAAATCTTATAACAAGAAGTCACCAATCTCATATGTCCAAGTTTCTCATTCTCTTAGTTAAACCTCTAGTTAGAATAATCTTATGGTAAAGTAGTTGTAATCCTAAGGTTCTAGTAGTTTTATTTAGTAGTGTCTTAAACAAAAACTCAACTCAAACCCCCCCCCCCCTTGTTTACATTGCTTTTATATATGTATATATATATATATGCTACAAGATATACATAGAAATAACCTTCTCCCTGTGGAACGAACCTTACTTGCCATTGTACACTTAATAGTGTGGAAAGGTAGTAAGTGATCTATAAATTGTATATTTGAGAGGTACGGCGACGACCTCCCACCTGGGGGTGGTACACCGATGTTAACTTCTGCTCTATACCATACTTGACACACCATGATTTGAAAGGATCATTCTCGAATTGCGCCCCATTATCTGTGACTATGACCTTTGGAATGCCGAATCGACAGATGATGTTCTTCCAGCAAAACTTGACACAAGTTAGTCCCCGTATGTTGGTGAGCGGTTCTGCCTCCACCCACTTGCTGAAGTAATCGATCGCCACTATCAAGTACTTGGCTCCTCCCGGGGCAGTCGGGAATGGTCCGACCAAGTCAATTCCCCATCTACTGAACGGCCAAGCTCCTGTGACTCCGACTAATTCTTCCCGGGGAACATGGATTAGCGGGGCAAATGTCTGGCATGCCAAGCACTTCTGTACATGTTCTTCCGCATCCTTGAACAACGTCGGCCAGTAATACCCCAGCCTTAAGATCTTTTTGGCCAAAGTGCGAGCTCCCTGGTGGCTCCCATTAGATCCCTCGTGCATTTCCCGGATGAGGTACTGGCCTTCTAACCTTTCTACACACTTTAGCAGAGGTTGGAGGTACCCTCTTTTGTACAGCTCCCCTCCCTGGATCACATACTTAGGCGCCTTAACTCTTAGCTTCCGGGCCTGAGCCCTATCCTCCGGGATGATTCCTTCTTCTAGGTATGCCCGGATGGGCATGATCCAGAATTCTTCCTCGTTCACCAACATTACTTGATCACTCTCCTGGTAGCTCCTTTTTCCCAGTACCTCCAAGTATAACTTTTGGTCGGGCTCAGGTTTCAATTCTGAGGAAGCCAATTTGCTCAAAACGTCTGCTTTGCTGTTCTTCTCCCGGGGGACTTGAACCAAGTCGAAGGTTTTAAACCCGGCTATCAGAGGTTTTACCGCTTCCAGGTATTTTTGCAGGCTCCTCTCCCGGGCTTCATACTCTCCCTTCACCTGTTGCACCACAATCTGGGAATCACTGTGTGCCGTGAGAGTTTTGATGTCCATCTCCTTTGCCAACCTTAACCCCGCGATCAAAGCTTCGTACTCGGCTTCATTGTTGGTTGCTCTGAAAGTGAATTGAACTGCATAGGGATACTCCTTTCCTTCCGGGCTGACTAACAATACTCCTGCTCCACTGCCCCCGGAGTGCGCCAATCCATCCACATATAACTTCCAAGCCGGGTCTGTCTCGGCCTTAGCCGTATTCTCCAGAGTGTTAGGCGTCTCCTGTTCCTCATTTATCCTTGCTTCTGATTCCAACAGGAAGTCTGCTAGGGCCTGGCCCTTGATAGCCCTCCTTGGCTCATACCGGATTTCATACTCTCCCAGCTCTATAGCCCATTTCATCATTCTCCCTGATGCCTCCGGCTTGAACATGACTTGTCTTAGCGGGTAATTGGTAAGAACCACTATGGGATGGCCCTGGTAGTAGGGCTTAAGCCTCCTTGAAGCATGCACCAGCGCCAGAACCAACTGCTCCAACTCAGTATACCGGGTTTCTGCCCCCCGAAGTGCCCGGCTAACAAAGTAGATTGGGTGCTGTTTTCCCTCCTCTTCTTTGATTAGCACGGCACTTACCGCCTCCCGGGACGCCGCTATATACAGAAAAAGCTCCTCTCCCGGGAGTGGCTTCTTTAAAGTTGGCAACTGTTGAAGGTGCTCTTTCAGATTTTGGAATGCCTTCTCGCATTCCCCGGACCACTCAAACGCCTTGGCCCTCCTGAGAATGTTGAAGAAGGGCAACTGCCTGTCTGCCCCCTTTGACAGGAACCGACTGAGGGCCGCGAGGGACTCTGTCAACCGCTGTACTTCTTTCACCGACCTAGGAGAGGTCATCTTAGCTATGGCTTCCACCTTTTCCGGGTTGACGTCGATGCCCCGGCTTGACACCATAAAACCCAAGAACTTCCCCGCACCCACTCCAATGGTACTTTTGGAGGGGTTCAGCTTCAAATTGCTCCGTTCCAGCTTTTCAAACATCTCCTCCAGGTCATTCAAGAAAGCCCCGTAAGCCCTGCTTTTAACCACCATGTCGTCAACATACACTTCCATGTTTCTTCCCACTTGGTCCTTGAAGAGTTTGTCTACCATTCTCTGATACGTAGCCCCCGCGTTCTTCAGGCCGAAGGGCATCTTCTTGTAGCAAAAGGTTCCGAAATCAGTGATGAATGAGGTTTTCGGCTTGTCCGCCTCATCCATCTGCACCTGGTGATACCCTTTATGTGCGTCGAAGAAAGCCAGCACCGAATACCCCGCGATAGCCTCTGCCAACCGGTCCAGATTTGGGAGAGGATAGCTGTCCTTGGGGCAACACTTATTCAAATCCGTAAAGTCAATACACATGCGCCAGCTTCCATCGTGCTTCTTTACTAAGACCGGGTTAGCTATCCATTCCGGGTAGATGATTTCCTCGACCACCCCGGCTCTCTCCAGCTTCTTTACTTCATTCTTTATAAATTCCGCTCTTTCCGGGGCTACAGGCCTTTTCTTCTGCCTGATTGGTTTAGTTGCAGGGCTTATGTTCAGCTTGTGTACCCCCAACTCTGGTAACACCCCCACCATGTCCTCCGGGCTCCACGAGAATACTCCCTGATACTTGGCCAAAAGTTCCTTTAGCGCACCTTTTACTTCCTCCGGGAGGTCTTTTCCCACCGTGACCGTCCCTTTGTCCGCCACCTGCATCTCCTCCAACTCCTGGCGGGGAACTTCTCCGTGTACCACCCCTACTGCTTTCTTTGCGTCCAGCACCGCCGTCATCATGCAGCTTCTTGCGACTGCTTGACTACCCCGCACGACCGCCACACCTTGCGCAGTGGGGAACTTCATTGTCAGCAGATATGGGCAACTCGCTGCCCGGGCTTGAGTTAGCCACGGTCTTCCTATGATTACGTTGTACGGTGAGGGTGCGTCAATAACCGCAAAGTTGCATGTCACCGAGATCCTCTTGCTCCGGTCTTTCTCATCCACCATACACACTGCAAGGGGAATAACACCTAGTGGAACTTCGGGTTTACCCGTGAACCCTGACAGGGGAGACGAGGGGGGTTTCAGGTTCTGTCTCCCAATTCCCAACTGATCGAAACAAGAAGCGAACATGATCTCCACGCTGCTCCCATCGTCCACAAACACCCTTTTGACCAAGAAGCCTTCAATCTCCGCCATTACCACCATCGGGTCAGAATGGGGTATCTGTGGCGGGGCCGCATCCACTTAAGAGAAGGTGAGAGCTTCATCGGGGCGAAACCTTTTCCCCTGAATCTCCCCCGGGGGGACATACCGGGTCCGGGCCCGGATAGCAGAGACTGACTGGCATGCTTCTCCGACTTCTCCACTGATCACGTTGATCATCCTGTTGGGTATTGGGGCCGGCTCCACCTCTTGGGTCTGCCGTCCTTCTTCTTTCTATCTTATCCGGGAGAAATCCCCCGGATTCTTCCTTTCTCTTCCGCGTGGCATCATTAACCGCGCAATATAGTTGCACCGCCATTTGCAAGTTGTGAAAGGTTTCCGGGATATTTTCCATCAACTTCTGGAACAGCGCCATATCCCTCAGGCCATTTATAAACCCGCTAATTACCGCCTTCTCCTGCTGTTGCCTGTCTACCACCTTCATGCTATCGTCCATGTACCTTCGATAGTATTCCATTGATCCTTCTGCAGCCTTCTGCCGGGTAGCTAAAAGCTCAGTCAACTGCTTTCCTTCCTTCTTTAATCCGGCGTATCTAAACAGCAAGGCCTTAGAGAAATCGTAATAATCTCTAAGACTTTCTCGAGGCAAGGAATCAAACCATGAAAGACAGTTTCCTCTCAGGTAACAGCCCACCAGCTTGCATCTTAATTCCTCCGGGAAGTCCCTTGACACCATTAGGTTCTGGTACGTTCTGACAAACTCTTCCGGGTCTGTCTCTCCATTATATGTTGGGATTCCCTCCGGGGTCCGGAGGCCCGGCGGCCATGGGTACGCGAGCACTCGAGGTACCCAAGGGGAGCTGGGTTTAGCTCCGTTTCTTCCCACCAGTTTGTCTAGTCGAGCCTCCAAGGAGTTGGGGTCCTGCTGTGCCACCTGATAGCCCCGCATCCTATCGTCCTCCCGATAGTATCTCTCCGGGTTACCGTAGCTCATCCCCATTGATCCAAACATGGGTCCGGAATACTGGATCGGGTTTCCCCGGGTTCCAGGGGCCTGATAACCGAACGGCCCCGTCGGCATGACTGGCAGGTCATACCCCATTTGTCCCGCCCCCCAACTGGAATGCGGATAATAGGGTGGAGCATGTGGAACCAGATTCGATTGTTGTCCCGTAGCCGCTCCCCCTCCAACCCCGAAATTCTGAGGGAAAGAAGGTGGAACTGTGGAAGAATTTACACGCCCCTGTAGCCTTGGCGGCTGAACGGCTCCGTCCAGATCAATAACCTCTCTTTGGTGCCCCCCTAGAGGGCCTGCCTGGTTCCTCCCGGGTTCCCTTCGCCTCAGGCTTTCCCGGGGTGGAGAGTACCCATTGGCGGTACAACTCCTTGTTGGCTCTCATGAACTCCAAGGCCGCCACTTCCTCCGTACTAACTAAGGGCTGCCCCTCCTCCCGGGTTTCAGGTCCCTGGCCCCGGGTGGTGCCATCCCCGGCGGGCCCAAGCCCTTCCTGCCCATCCTGGTACTCTCCTTCCGAGTAGGCTTCGTCGGAGGCAGTTTCCACGTGGCCGTCTTGCGGTACCCCTAACTCTCGCTGGTGTCTAGCCTCCTCCTGCAACTGCCTCAATGTCACATCGTCTTCCGGGGGTGGAAGAGGATCACCTCCTGAAGGTGCCGCGTTCTTCTTAGGGCGCCCGCGCCCTCTCCTTGGCGACTCCATCATGCGAAGGTGGAAAGGTCCCACCGGGCGTGCCAATTGATGCTACCAAATCCGTCCGGGTCCCCGCTCCAATGCTACCCGCGCCTCCTTACCAGAATACCCGCGACAACCCTGCAAAACAATCCCCGGGAGGTGTCCCGGGGAAGAAGCTCCGGCGTGATGATGAGATGGGGGTGGCGATACGGGAAAACGTACGGGTAAGGTTCTCAATATGAAATAGAGATATAAGTCACATACCTTGTTTACTGTTTGGAACTAGTATTTATAGTCAAGCTTTGCCTGCCTGGGGATAAGATGCAGGACCACTCCCTTTGTCATCTTCTGTCCTCTTCCTTGTCCGGATGCGCCTCTTACCGGGAAAGATACCGCTCTGATGGTTCTGGGCCGCGGGCTTGCTTCCTGGCCCAAAAGGGTTCTGGGCCAGTATTATCAGGCACCTTTGGACATTTTATCTCAAGTGGAAAAAACACAAGAGGATTGCAGGGAGTAAGCTTCCATCAAACAGCAAATTCTGCAGTTTTTTTCTGAATCAAGCTCAATTTCAGAGGGAGGGTTGTTACAATTCACTAAAACCTTCAAGGGTAGTGTGGTAATTTCCTGAGCTCGGATTTTGTCTTTTAGCTAAGAAAGAGAGGCTATGTGATAGAGTTGAGCTGTGAGGATATAAGGGGGAGAAATGGTCTTAGAAAAAGACATGAAATTGGAATTGAACTGTTTTGTCTTTTAGCTAGCTCTTCCTTCTCTCCTAAAAATTCATATTCTCTCTCCTTTTCTCTTTCTGTAAATCCAGCCATCAGAGCTGTTTAATTACTAAATAATACATCATATTTTGTAGTTGTTACAGCTACGAAAAGCGGTCGTTTCGTGGCAGTGTGGTGCCTCAAAATCCCTTGTTTTCGCGAATTCGTGGCCCGCGAGCCCGTACGTTTTTTTTTTGCACTTTTTTTTTTCTTTTCAGGTTTTTTTTTTTTTCAGTGCCTCTTTCTTTTTTTCTAATAAACACAAGAAATCAAAATAAAATAAAAAGGAAAAAAGAATTTTAAAGAGAAGGTTTTTTTTTTTTTTTTTTTTACATAACAAAACATTAACAAGAAAAAAAACGTAATCTACTAATTAAAACAATGAAATACTCACAATGAATTATTATTTTTTGAAAATATAAACACAATAAAACCTAAATAAAAATAAAAACAATAATCGTTTAATGAAAAGTGTTACTTCCAAAAGATCAAAATCTGTTTATTTAACGTCGTCGACACGACCCTAATCATATAACAAAAGTTTGAAATCTTTCACTTTCGAAAGAAAAACGGTTGTGGTCTTAAAGGAGGGAGGATGATGGGAAGTGTAAACAAGTAATAAGATTTCCTAGCCTCCTTTAAGAATTCCAGAAGTAGTAGAATTTGTTGCATAGGTGGAGGTGAGGGTATCAATGGTGATGGTAAAGGTTCAAAAACACTCACATCTCTTTCTACTTCATAATACTCAACGAAAATTTCCTCATCACTTTCGAACTCTTCCTCATGCATTGTGGTGATATCACTCACCATAGCACTAGGATTATGTTCTACTTCGGATGGTACTTCCTTGGAGTATTGAGCTTCTAATCTCATCACCACATTCAACATTTCGCTCAATTGCCTCTCAAGATTCTCTAAACGTAAATTTTCACCATAACTCATCGAATCTTGTTCTTGAGGCAATTCACAAGGATGTGGGGGTATATTTTGTTGCTCAAAATATTGGTTTTCCGGAAGGTAATCACAATAAGAATTCGAATAACCACTCCATTGTGGATTAAAAGAATCATCATATGGATTAACACAATTTTGACTTTGGAAACAAATATTTGTCTCCTCCTCATAGCACTCATCATCATAGTACCCGTGGTATGAAGAACCAAAGGGCCTTTCAAATTCATAGTGCTCACTTGTCGACTCAAAATAACAAGGCTCGGAAAAATCATTAGAAAAATAAGAATCACACGAGCTTGCTGCAAATATGGATTTTCAAGGGTGGTACTGCTATTTTGGAGGTTGAAGCTGCTATGCAGAAGTACATTACTAAGGGAGGATCAGTTTACAACTTGTCAAGGGATATGAAAAATGTCAGTCCAGTTGGAAAAGAAAAGCCGACGCTGTCATTACTCTTGGAAGCATGGTTAAGTATGGGTTCTGGAACTGATCTGGAGATGCAGAACCAATTTCAACACTCACCAAACTCATCAAGTTGCAATTTTCACATGCTAGTAATTCAACAAGCAATGTGGCAGTTTCATGATCAGGACAGTTATGAAGTCATGAACTGGGCAGTACAGCAGACTTTTCAAAAAGAAAGCTTGGGACAAACTTGCTGCTACATTCCTAGGAGCTTTTATACTTGGAAAATTTAAATAAGCACATTGGTCATAGTTTGAGTTCTTGGCACCTTTGGACATTTTATCTCAAGTGGAAAAAACACAAGAGGATTGCAGGGAGTAAGCTTCCATCAAACAGCAAATTCTGCAGTTTTTTTCTGAATCAAGCTCAATTTCAGAGGGAGGGTTGTTACAATTCACTAAAACCTTCAAGGGTAGTGTGGTAATTTCCTGAGCTCGGATTTTGTCTTTTAGCTAAGAAAGAGAGGCTATGTGATGGAGTTGAGCTGTGAGGATATAAGGGGGAGAAATGGTCTTAGAAAAAGACATGCAATTGGAATTGAACTGTTTTGTCTTTTAGCTAGCTCTTCCTTCTCTCCTAAAAATTCATATTCTCTCTCCTTTTCTCTTTCTGTAAATCCAGCCATCAGAGCTGTTTAATTACTACATAATACATCATATTTTGTAGTTGTTACAGCTACGAAAAGCGGTCGTTTCGTGGCAGTGTGGTGCCTCAAAATCCCTTGTTTTCGCGAATTCGTGGCCCGCGAGCCCGTACGTTTTTTTTTTTGCACTTTTTTTTTCTTTTCAGGTTTTTTTTTTTTCAGTGCCTCTTTCTTTTTTTCTAATAAACACAAGAAATCAAAATAAAATAAAAAGGAAAAAAGAATTTTAAAGAGAAGGTTTTTTTTTTTTTTTTTACATAACAAAACATTAACAAGAAACAAAACGTAATCTACTAATTAAAACAATGAAATACTCACAATGAATTATTATTTTTTGAAAATATAAACACAATAAAACCTAAATAAAAATAAAAACAATAATCGTTTAATGAAAAGTGTTACTTCCAAAAGATCAAAATCTGTTTATTTAACGTCGTCGACACGACCCTAACATATAACAAAAGTTTGAAATCTTTCACTTTCGAAAGAAAAACGGTTGTGGTCTTAAAGGAGGGAGGATGATGGGAAGTGTAAACAAGTAATAAGATTTCCTAGCCTCCTTTAAGAATTCCGGAAGTAGTAGAATTTGTTGCATAGGTGGAGGTGAGGGTATCAATGGTGATGGTAAAGGTTCAAAAACACTCACATCCCTTTCTACTTCATAATACTCAACGAAAATTTCCTCATCACTTTCGAACTCTTCCTCATGCATTGTGGTGATATCACTCACCATATCACTAGGATTATGTTCTACTTCGGATGGTACTTCCTTGGAGTATTGAGCTTCTAATCTCATCACCACATTCAACATTTCGCTCAATTGCCTCTCAAGATTCTCTAAACGTAAATTTTCATCATAACTCATCGAATCTTGTTCTTGAGGCAATTCACAAGGATGTGGGGGTATATTTTGTTGCTCAAAATATTGGTTTTCCGGAAGGTAATCACAATAAGAATTCGAATAACCACTCCATCGTGGATTAAAAGAATCATCATATGGATTAACACAATTTTGACTTTGGAAACCAATATTTGTCTCCTCCTCATAGCACTCATCATCATAGTACCCATGGTATGAAGAACCAAAGGGCCTTTCAAATTCATAGTGCTCACTTGTCGACTCAAAATAACAAGGCTCGGAAAAATCATTAGAAAAATAAGAATCACACGAGCTTGCTGCAAATATGGATTTTCAAGGGTGGTACTGCTATTTTGGAGGTTGAAGCTGCTATGCAGAAGTACATTACTAAGGGAGGATCAGTTTACAACTTGTCAAGGGATATGAAAAATGTCAGTCCAGTTGGAAAAGAAAAGCCGACGCTGTCATTACTCTTGGAAGCATGGTTAAGTATGGGTTCTGGAACTGATCTGGAGATGCAGAACCAATTTCAACACTCACCAAACTCATCAAGTTGCAATTTTCACATGCTAGTAATTCAACAAGCAATGTGGCAGTTTCATGATCAGGACAGTTATGAAGTCATGAACTGGGCAGTACAGCAGACTTTTCAAAAAGAAAGCTTGGGACAAACTTGCTGCTACATTCCTAGGAGCTTTTATACTTGGAAAATTTAAATAAGCACATTGGTCATAGTTTGAGTTCTTGGCACCTTTGGACATTTTATCTCAAGTGGAAAAAACACAAGAGGATTGCAGGGAGTAAGCTTCCATCAAACAGCAAATTCTGCAGTTTTTTTCTGAATCAAGCTCAATTTCAGAGGGAGGGTTGTTACAATCACTAAAACCTTCAAGGGTAGTGTGGTAATTTCCTTAGCTCGGATTTTTTCTTTTAGCTAAGAAAGAGAGGCTATGTGATAGAGTTGAGATGTGAGGATATAAGGGGGAGAAATGGTCTTAGAAAAAGACATGAAATTGGAATTGAACTGTTTTGTCTTTTAGCTAGCTCTTCCTTCTCTCCTAAAAATTCATATTCTCTCTCCTTTTCTCTTTCTGTAAATCCAGCCATCAGAGCTGTTTAATTACTAAATAATACATCATATTTTGTAGTTGTTACAGCTGCGAAAAGCGGTCGTTTCGTGGCAGTGTGGTGCCTCAAAATCCCTTGTTTTCGCGAATTCGTGGCCCGCGAGCCCGTACGTTTTTTTTTTTGCACCTTTTTTTTTTCTTTTCAGGTTTTTTTTTTTTTTCAGTGCCTCTTTGTTTTTTTCTAATAAACACAAGAAATCAAAATAAAATAAAAAGGAAAAAAGAATTTTAAAGAGAAGTTTTTTTTTTTTACTTAACAAAACATTAACAAGAAAAAAAACGTAATCTACTAATTAAAACAATGAAATACTCACAATGAATTATTATTTTTTGAAACACTAGTAGATGTCGTGGATACGTCAAAAGAGATGCAAGGTATTGGATAATGCCTTGCGGGAAAGAAATGGTGTGGATACTTCCGAGGAAAGGAAATTACAAGTATTGGATAATATTTGTAATGGGAAGTCGGGAACTCGGGGTCGCTCCCACGATGGTGCCCCGCAAAATGAAGGAGGTTTTATGAAGGATTTCAATTTTAACAATTCCAAGAATTAAAGATTTAAGATTTTAAGACACTCAAACCATCAGATGGAATCCCTCGTTAGAAGAGTACCATCCGATGAACCCATAAGGAAGAATTTAAGGGTTTAAGATTTTAAGTCATTCAAACCATCGGATGGATGCCCTCATCAGAAGAGGATATTCCGATGAACTCATAAGGAAGAATTAAATATTTAAGATTTTAAGGCATTCAAACCATCGGATGGATGCCCTCGTCAGAAGAGGATCATCTGATGAACTCATAAGGAAAAATTAAAGATTTAAGATTTGATGGCATTCAAACCATCGGATGGATGTCCTCTTCAGAAGAGGACCATCCGATGAACTCATAAGGAAGAATTAAAGATTAAATATTTTAAGGCATTCAAACCATAAGATGGATGCCCTCGTCAGAAGTGGACCATCCGATGAACTCATAAGGAAGAATTAAAGATTTAATATTTGAAGGCATTCAAACCATCAGATGGATTCCCTCGTCAGAAGAGGCTTATCCGATGAACTCATAAGGAAGAATTTAAAGGTTTAAGAATTTAAGGCATTCAAACCATCGGATGGATGCCCTCGTCAGAAAGGTCCATCCGATGAACTCATAAGGAAGAATTAAAGATTTAAGATTTGAAGGCATTCAAACCATCGGATGGATGCCCTTATTATTAGAAGAAGACCATCCGATGATATACAAGAACAAACCAAAGATTTAAGAATCTAAAGCTAGACACTTTCAGATACTTTTGCACGATGCAGGGTATTAGGCGGTTGACTACCCTCGGCAGAAGGGGTGAAGGAAAGGCGGATATGGCTCGGATAGCCGAACCACATCAAAAAGAATGAGAAGGTACGCAAATTAATTTTTTGAATATTCAGATTTTATGTAAGGTTTAGTACATCGGACGACAAGTTTAGGTTCTTGTACCCGATGCTCCTAATGGGGGAGAACAAGGGGATAAACAAAGGGAGACAATAAAAAGAAAGAAAAGAAAGAAAAAGGTGCACAAAAGAGAAGGAAAATTACAACAAAAGCATATCTTCCTTAAAGATCAGACAAGGACAAATTACAAAAGCGAGCAAGAAAAGCAAAATTACAAGGAGCAGATGCAGAAGAAAACTAAGAATCAGTAGATTGAGTAGCATCAGACTCAGAAGGAGTAGCATCGGACTTAGAAGGAGTAGCATCGGGAATAGGAAGCCGGGCCGGAGAACGGATAGCCTCGGGACGTTGGATCCGGGGTCTCTTGCAAACTACATTCGGCTTACCATCTTCCTGACCCACGGTGAACCCATATAGGAAAGGAAGGGCACAATATTCGCGGTAAACAGGGGTTTCAAGGCAGACTCCCAGGTCATTTATAGCATCCATAGGAGGATGAGATTCAGGAAGGGAATCAGAAGATGTAGGAGAGCCAGGAGAGGGTAAACGTCCTTCTGGAGCAGACAGGGCTCTCGGAGAGAGGAGGCTGATAGAGGAGGAGAGGTAGAGCAGAGAGCTTTCCAAATTGTGGGAGCCAATTGGCTCATGGTCTTGTTTAGCACTGGAACTTATAGAGGTAGCTTTGATGGGCACAAGGCTTGGAGAAAGACTTATGGTAATCGAGTCGAGGACTCCCCGGGACCCATCCTCGCATTTTCTTGTAAACCCACGTGGTTTGTTGGTCGTTTGACTCCTTCAAGACCTCTTTTACGGCTATCGTAAACTCTGGGGATCAGATGATCTCTTCAGAAAGGGCAGCACTGTATTAGCAGAGGTTGGAACCATCCTTCCAGGGCTGTAATTCCTTTTCAAGCTCAGACAAGCGAGATTCTAGTTCAGCCGAACGAAGTTTCTCTTGCTCCAGTTCTTGAGCAAGGACAGAAGATTGACGCCTCTCTTCAGCAAGGCGACGCTGGTGAGTGGACTCCAAGAGATCTCGGAGACCAGTCGATCCGAGTATCTCGGAAGAGAAGTGAGATACCTGAAGCATTGAAGGTTAGGAGGAGACAATAAGATGTATAGTAAACAAGACACAGGAGGAAAAAGGGGATGACCATAGGATCGAAATGAGGGGCCCGCAATTGAACTGAACTGAACTAAAATATATTTATTTGAACTGAAAAAGTATAAATATATTTATATGAATTGAAATAAATTTAAATATACTAAACTGAACTGAAATAAATTTAAATATATTTAACTGAACTGAAATACAAAATAACTCTAGCAAACATAGCCTAACTTAGTATTACATGATTATTAGTTAAATTTATTACCGAAAATTGTAATACTCAATTTTCATTAAAAAATAATGTATATTTATAATTACTTTTTTTTATTAAACTTTTTGATATATTGGAGCCATTAATGATATTGTATGAGGAATAAGTCTTGGAAGTGACCGTCACTATATAGTGATCAGGGACCGAACTGCAAATAAAGAAATTAGGAGTTAAATTTCGCAGGTCGACCCGATCCGTATGGCAACCCGGAAAGTGTTAACATGCGCCATATGGCAATCTGAAACTGAATCGCTCCCAATTTTGAAACCCTGGTCGTCGGAGCTCCCAATTCTAAAACCCCTAACCGTCCGAGCTCGAGACCGCCACCACAAAATCGATCGGATATTCTCCATCATGATCGCTTCGTGTCAGAGGCCTGCTACATCTTTTTTGTTGCCTCGCATTTGATCGCTCCGTCCTCTAGATCAATGGCGGCATAACTCAGTTTTTGCGATTGGCTCCGCGTGGGTGTCGACGAAGCCTCCAGCACCGGTGACGAGGACGGAGAAGCCGTGGGGATGGGGTGGAGGAGCGGCGCCGCCTCTGACGAATGCAATGGCGGAAGACGATTTCTGATACTCCGATGACGATGATTTTCGACGAGTTCAGGAGGATTTTCCACGGCTTTGGAGCTGTAGATCGTAAAGCGGTGGTGCGCTTAGCACACGATACGGTCGCGGCGCAGTGGCGATGCTCCTGATCTCCTTCTGTGACGACGCTAATGCTCTAGACTGCGATATGGAGATTTTGTGATATATCAGGTTTCAGTTTGCATGTGCTCCTATTGCTGCTTTGTTGAATCAGGTATGAATTAGGTTTCTCCTTATTACTGAATAAGATTTGTGTATTAGTTGCATATTCTGAATTATGATTCTGATTAAAAGGTTATTATTTAATAGTGAAAGGTTGATATTTCAGACTCTGTTGTTATTTGAATATGCTTAAAATGTTTGAAAGGTTGATATTTAAGAGTGAAATCTTGTATGTTGTTATTTGTATATGCTTAAAAGGTTGGAGTTTAATAGTGAAAAGTTGATATTTCAGACTCTGTTGTTATTTGTATATGTTTAAAAGGTTAGAGTTTAATAGTGAACGGTTTTTTTTTTTTTTTTTTAGTTATACCACCATAAAGGTGGAGGGATTTATATTGGCTTCCCTATGCCATATAAATAACAAGACATAAATCAGTATAGTTACAAAAATACCGCTTGCTAAACTAGTCTATGGAGCGGTTGTAGTAGATACCCAAAGAAAAGGTTCTACTAGAAGCTAAGCATAGCTTCCAAAAAGAATGAGTTAGGCTAACTATTAACACTAAAAACAACTCATTCTATACATGAAGAAGTCACTAGGACTCAAATGATACATCAAAAAGATACTAGATCAGTGCTCATAAGAATTAAGGATAGAAACCATTTGCTTATTAGTGAATCAGAAGCACAAGGCAACTCAGACACAAGGCAGCCTATGGGTCATTCCTAAAATTCAACAGAGGCATGATCAAAGTGTAAAAAACCACCAAGATTGTTGTGGTGCAGCTCCATGATGATTATCTCCATTTTCCAAGATGGACCAGTGGTGTTAAGCTGAAGATGAGTTGTAACAGAACAACTTTTGGGAGATGAGTGAGGGAGTGAAAACACTCCCTCTGTACCTGAAACAGAAATTTCTTTCATTAAGTAGCATCTATACTTGGAATTCTTAATGCAGGTGTACCCATTTGATCTAGTCTAATCAAGCCTTGTATCCTATCAGGGAGAGACATAAAGCCAAAATTCATATCACATTTGCTTTCTAAACACAGTTTAGCAATGGCATCAGCAGGCATGTTACCTTGTCTAAACACATGTATTAGTAAAGTTTTAGACATAAGATGATGTATACTATCAGCTAAGCAGAACAGTTTCCAAATAGCATTGTCAGGCTTGAGGATAAAAGAGATGGCATTGAGACAGTCAGATTCAATAGTAATAGGCTCAAAATAATTAGCAGAGTACCTGACAGCAAATTTTATAGCTTTCATTTCTGCCTCAAGTGGTGAATCAGCACAAGTGTAGCTACTATGAGCAGCTATGAAGGCTCCTCTATTATCTCTGATAAGAAGACAGATGCCAGCCATAAGAGAGGAGGAGGACCAAGCAGCATCTACATTGAATTTAAGACCACAGAGAGGTTTAGTCCAAGCAATTTGGAATATTTTTGGTTTTGGTGGTCTTTTTCCAAGAGGTAAATAGCTATGGTTAGCAATTTCAGAGTCAAAGGGTGAAGATATGAAAAATGGTTTAGCAGAAAACATGAGGAAAATGAGATCCTTGATCTGTTTCAGCACATAAGTATAGTTGGCAGGGATATTATCATAAAGCCAACTATTTCTGGTTTTCCATAATATCCAGCATGTCACAGAAGGGGTGAGCCTAATGATCATATTATGTAATTTGCTCAAACCATTATAAGTAAGGTAGAAAGAAAGTCTTTCCCAAATAGATGCAAACCTCCTGTCAACTATACCCATAAAAATATGCATAGCATTCCAGATTTGTAATGAGAAATCACAGGAGTTATAAAAATGATCTAAGGAATCCTCATTACTGCACTTAAAACACTTTGAAGCCAGGTTGAAATGCATTTTTCTCAGAATATTGTCAAAAGGTAAAAATGAATTAATCATTTTCCACATAAAAAATGATATTTTCTTTGGAAGTCTAGGGTTCCAAAGATGGTGAATGGATGAGATACTTCCCCTAGATTCCCTCAGCCTGAGATAAGTGGATTTAAAAGTGAAGTGTCTTTGAGGTCAGGCTTCCAGATTAGTTTATCATTCCTATGAGTGAAAAGTTCTGCAGCCTGCAAAAGAGAAAGAGTATCAGTTGAGAGAAGAGAGGATAGTTGTTGCATATAATGAGGTTTGTTTTGTACAAAGGATGCAACAGAACTATCCATAGATATAGTGGTAAGGGATGGAACACAGTGATCCATAAGTGGACCTTTGTCCAACCAATTGGATGTCCAAAAATTACAGTCTCCTCTCCCTATAATCACTCTACTATTTAATTCTGCCCAAGGAGTAATCCTACAGATTCTTTTCCAATTAGTAGAGGACTGATAAGATGCAGGGAGAGAAGCCATAAAATGAGCCCACAAGGTTTCAGCATTTTGGTATTTCCGGTTTCTATGATGGTATGAATTGATCTAAATCCTAAACCATTTTGAGAGATAGGAATGCATAAATCATCCCATTTTCTCCATGAGTTTTTTGGTTTCAAATCAGATTCACCCCAAAAGAAGATGCTCAACTTTCTCTCAATTTTCCTAATTATCTGTTTAGGTGGGACACAAACTGACCAAATATGTTGAGGCAAAGCATATATACATGAATTAATGAGTGTAATTTTACAACCAGTAGAGAGCCAAATGTTTTTCCAATTTTTGAGTTTCTGATCAATGGATTCCAGTAGTGGTAAAAAATGAACATTAAGAGCTTTTCCTTTAAAAATAGGGACACCAAGATATTTAAATGGAAAACAACCTTTTTTCATTTCTAAAATACTCTTAATGTTTCTAACAGTAGAAGGGGAAGCATGCTTGCACACAAAAATGTCACTTTTGTTATAATTAATCTTTTGACCAGTTACTTCTTCAAATTTAGCAAGAAAGGCTTTGAATCTGGTCAAAGTTATCTTGTTAGCATTGAGGAACACAACTGTATCATCAGCATAACTTAAGTGAGAGATGTTCATTGCATTTGATGGAAGATCAAAGTACTGCATTTTACCATTCTCAAATGCAAATGCTAGGCTCCTAGTGAAAGCTTCAGTGAATATATTAAAGAGAAAAGGAGAGAGGGGGTCACCCTGTTTTATACCTCTTGTAGGTTGAAAGAAACCTACTGGCTTACCATTTATGAGCACTGAAAACCAAGCTTGAGAAAGATTTTGCATAATTGAGTAGATGAACTTTCCATGAAAGCCAAATTTTAGAAGAACAGCCTGCAAAAATCTCCATTTAACCATGTCAAATGCTTTTTTCAGATCAAGTTTAATGATGCAATTTGGATCTTTACTTTTCCTATCTAAGAATCTGATCATTTCTTGAAGGAAGATGACATTATCAGAAATGTCTCTTCCTTTCATGAATGCAGATTGATGAGGTGAGATGATTTTTGGCATTAAAGGCTTGAGCCTCTCCATCAGTAGTTTTGAGCAAATTTTGTTCAAAACATTGGAGAGGCTTATAGGCCTATAATCATCAAAGGAAATAGGAGTCTCTTTCTTGGGAATGACAGTGATCCAAGTACTTGCAATGCCCCTTGGATGATGAGGTTCGATACCTCAGGGGGATATGGCTTGTTTGATTTGTAGCCTAACAACCAATTGAATCGGAAGACCCAAGAATATTTGTTTATTGATTTGATAATTGATTAAAACATAGGAGCCTGACAATGCTTTTATAGGCATCTTTATGGAAATAACATTCTAAAAAGAAAGAGGAATATCTAACAACAATTACCATAACAAATAACCTAATTAGAATAAAGAAAGGAATAGTAATATAGTTAAATAAGGAATGGGATCCCATCATTCCCGCGCCCCTGAAAGAAGGCTTGTCCTCAAGCCTGAAAATTGTCGCAATACGCCATGGAATCAACCATTCTCGAAAGGGATCGTCGGTCTCATGAAGCAACAATACCCACACACAAACTGTTAGGGTCAGGCTAACATGATTGAAAGTGGGTGACATGGTAGAAACAACACCTACAAACTTGACATGAAGATGACGAACCGGGAACCCAAACTGATGAGCAATATTAAAATCCACAAAATGATGAAACAACCCAGAATCCTGACCAACAGATTGAGTTGTTTCAGGAGTTCTTGGCACATGTGAAGAAACAGTCACATGTTGTCGCTGGTGTGCCTGGATCTTCAATTGTGGAAAAACTGACTCTTGGAGTGGTTGGATCACCATCGACAGAGGCAGTGGTTGATGTTCTGGTAATTGTTCTGGTCCTTTTGGAACACTAGCGGAAGGCATTCTGACTTGCTCAAGAGAATCCAACTGAACAAGAACATGCGATGGTTGTGGTGGTAGAGATGGAACACTAGCGGAAGGTGGCCCGATTGGTTTAATACGCATAGACTTCTCAAGCTGATCCTGAAACTGGGATACAGTTTGAACCTGATCATCAAACTGCTGCTGAATCAATGCGCACAAATCTAGAGTTTTACGCGTCCACTCGGAAAAATCGAACATTGGAGACCGGATTTCATCAAGCTTGGAAGACATGAAAAAAAAAATTATCGAAATTTTCAATCTGGCTTTGATACCAAATGATGAGGTTCGATACCTCAGGGGGATATGGCTTGTTTGATTTGTAGCCTAACAACCAATTGAATCGGAAGACCCAAGAATATTTGTTTATTGATTTGATAATTGATTAAAACATAGGAGCCTGACAATGCTTTTATAGGCATCTCTATGGAAATAACATTCTAAAAAGAAAGAGGAATATCTAACAACAATTACCATAACAAATAACCTAATTAGAATAAAGAAAGGAATAGTAATATAGTTAAATAAGGAATGGAATCCCATCATTGGAATATCTTTCCCTGATTGAAATTTTGTTACTGCTTCAAGAAGATCAGAGGATATAGTATCCCATGATTTAATAAATTTTTTTGCAGTAAATCCATCTGGACCAGGGCTACTGTTTTTATTTAATGAAAAAACAATCTCCTTTAGTTCAGGAAGTGTAACAGGGCTAAGTAAAAATTCATTATCCTCACTAGAGATGAGCTTTGGTATTTGGCTAAGGAAATGTGACTGAAAATAGTCACTATCCAGATCACTATCATCAGAGAGAAGATTATGGTAGTATTGAATGGCTTCGTTCTCTATATCTGAAATGTCATCTGGTCAGATACCATTAGAACTTTTTATCTTGGTGATATTAAGCCTATTTTCCCTTTCTTTGACAGAATTGTGGAAAATTTTTGTATTATTATCACCATCTTTAATCCATTTAATTCTGGACTTCTGTTTCCAGAAATGCTTCTGTTTAAGAGTAAAAGCTTGTCTGTTGTTATTTGTATATGCTTACAAGGTTAGAGTTTAATTATGAAACGTTGACGTTTCAGAGTGAAAGCTTGTGTGTTGCTAGTTGTATAATAGTGAAAGATTGACATTTAAGAGTGAAATTTTTTCTGTTGTTTTTTATATGCATTTTTATCTTTCTTGAAAGGTTGATGTTTTTTTTTTTATCGAGAATTGAGTATATATATTCATCCCCATCAAAAGTCTTGTAAAGTTTTGACTATCACTCCTAGCCTTACCATACTCCTTCTATGCATAAAAAGTTGTTCTACAAGTAAACATATACTATATTCATAACCTGTCAAAACTCTACAAAGTAAAGTGTCAGGTGTCCTCTTCTTCTGAAAAATTCTTCTATTTCTTTCCTGCCAAACATGGTATAATAAGCTGACTGCTCTATGGTACTTAAGCTTCCCTTTCCATCTAGCCATCTTATACAGCTGTCTCAAGAAACCTCTGAACGTATTTTCCAGATTCAAATGAAGGCTCAGCTGTAACTGCTGCACAAATGAACATTGTAGAAATAGATGCTGCACTGTCTCACCCATCTTACCACAGAAAACACAACAGTCATTTTGGTTTTTCAACATCCCCAAAGACTGAAGTCTATCAATTGTTGACAATCTCCCTTTCAAGAGTATCCAAAAAAAGAATCCTTATTTTGGTTGCAAACCCATTCTCCAGATCAATGGTGCTTTGGAGTTCTTCTTAGTTGCACCCTTGAACAAGGTGTATGCCAAGGTGGTGCTGAACTTCCCTTTACTGTCAATACACTGACACATATGAGGCAATAACCTATCTTTAATTCTGACCAGCACTCCCCAATTCCAGCTATACTTGTGCCCTGTTAAACTATAACTAGCAAAGTCCTGCCCTTTTAAGTAATACTCATGTACCCATTTCAACCATAGTACGTCTTTTTTCTGGCACAGGTCCCAAACTAGCCTACACAATGAAGCCACGTTCCACAAAAAAGGATCCATCAAACCTGCTCCACCAAGATGCTTAGGAAAACATAGAGTGTCCCAAGCCACAGGGATCAACTTCCTTTTGCCCTCTTCCTTACCCCATAAGTAGTCCCTACATTTCTCAACTACTGCTTTGTGAATGCTCTCAGGTAACTGAAACACATTTGCCCAATACCCTGTCATGCTAAGCAATATAGTATTAATAAGTTGTACCCTTCTAGCATATGTCAATCTCCTTTTGTGTCTCAAGTATTAATTCTTCCAACAACTTTATCCACCAATTTTTCACATGTGCTTTTATCCCATCTCCCAGTTGAGATAGGCAAGCCCAAATACTTTACTGGGAGCTCCCCTTAGACTACATCAATGATTGCTGCTAACCAATTCATCTCATGTACATGCATTTTAGAAAAATAAATTTCAGATTTACCTTCATTTATCTCCAAGCCAGTCACCTGTTTGAACTCCTATAAAACCCTCTTCACTCCCTGCATTGATTTTTAATTAGCCCTACCGAAAAGAAGCAAATCATCTGCAAACATAAGACTATGCACTCCCACTCTAATGCATCTCTGATGATAATCAATACTTCTCATTTTAATGGCCTGTTGCATCTGCCTGGTCAAATATTCCATTCCAATAACAAACAGGAGTGGGGATATGGGGTCATCTTGTTTAACACCTCTCCTCCCTTTGAAGCTAGCAGTGTGAGTTCCATTTAAAGAGAAACAATATTCTGTACCTTCAATGCACCTTCTAATCCAGTGGATGAACCTGCCAGGTAATTTCAGAGCTTGCAGCCATTGAAAAAGAAACTTCCAGCTGAGACTATCAAAGGCTTTCCTGATAACAATTTTTAGCATACAACTGGGGATCAATGTTCCTCCTCCATAACAATTCTTGTGTTAACACAATATTGTGTGAAATACTCCTTCCTTTCACAAAAGCCCCCTGATTTGTGCTGATTATAATTGGCAGAATCTCTCTCAACCTATTGCTCATAATTTTTGTGACTATCTTGTAGACCACTGAACAACATATTATTGGCCTATAATCAGTTGCCTTCTGTGGACTCTCTATTTTGGAATCAGAGTTACAACTGCCTTCCTGAACTCCTGAGGTAATTCTCCATGCTGAAGAAAACTTCTAACTCCCACTTTTACACCCTCTCCTACCACTGACCAGGCTTGTTTAAAAAAAAGACTAGTATATCCATCCACTCCTGGGCTCTTATTGACATCAATATTCTGCAGTGCCTTCCAAATTTCCTCATTTGCCAAGGATGCCCTCACGAACATTACTCGTATGCATGCGGGTTAATGTATATCTACCTGGTGGTTCACTGTCTTCCGCCTTTTACTCTGGATCTTTACGTTTTGGGAATACTATGCTTCATAATGTTTTACATATTCCTGAACTGCGTTGCAACTTGTTATCTTGCTCTAGATTGCTTGCCTCGTTAAATTGTCTAGCTTTGCTTGCAGAAAATTATTGTATTTTACAGAAAATCAGCACGAGGATAGTGATTGGCGTGGGTGAACAGTATGGTGGGGTTTAATGGCTTTGGACACTGGATGAGGATTTTAAACCACCTACCGGAGTCATCTTTGCTGTTCGTTCTTCGTCTTCTGCTTTATGGCATCAATGTTTTGGACATCCATCCTCTACGGTGTTGTCTTCCATTCCCTCTTTAAAATTTAGTAATAATACAAATGTTCCCTGCTCTATTTGTCATCGAGCAAAGTAGGCTAGACATTCATTTCCTGTAAGCTTGTCTCAAGCAAACGATTTTTTTGATTTAGTTCATTTTGATGTTTGGTGGCCTTACAAAACATCCTCATCTAATGGATCATTTTATTTTTTTAACTATTGTTGATGATTACTCTAGATATGTATGGGTTCAACTTTTAGTCTATAAGTCAGAAGTTGCTTCTAAATTCAAGCAATTTTGTGCTTTAGTTAGGACTCAGTTTAATCGACAAATTCGTCGGGTTCGAGCTGATAATGGAACCGAGTTCTTACCTCTCCAAAACTACTTTGCGGACGAAGGCATCCTCTTTGACACTACTATTGTTTACACTCCTCAACAAAATGGCCGAGTTGAACGAAAGCATAGGCATCTCCTCAATGTTTCTAGAGCTTTGATTTTCAAGCCAGTTCACCTGTTCGATTTTAGGGTGTACATTCAGACGGCCGCTTACCTCATCAACCGCACTCCTTCACCTTTGCTTCAAAATTGGTCTCCATTTGAGTTGCTTTATGGAACTCTGCCTTCTTACTCAGAGCTTCGAGTCTTTGGCTGCCTTTGCTTCACATCTGTGCTTCCTCGTCTTCACGACAAGTTCGCCTCAAGGAGTCGCTGCTACGTTTTCCTAGGCTACACACCTGGAAAGAAAGGATTTCACCTTTACGACTTAGAGTCTGAATCTTTTCTTGACAGTCGCGATGTGTTATTCTACGAGCATATCTTTCCCTTTGCTGAAGACTCTTCTGCTGCTATTCCGGTCACTTCAACATCAGAACCATCACCGGCTCTTTACGACGATGCTGACTTCTTCATGTCACCGCCAGCCGCTTCTCTGATCAGTCCACTGGATCCAGATTATTCGGCCGGATCTGCTGGTCAGATAGGCCATTCGCGTCAGCTGCCAGTTCAGTCTCCGGTTCAACCAGCTCAGCCCTCGGTTCAACCACTACCTCTGGTTCAACCAACTTCATCATCGGTTCAACCAATCTCTCCAGTTCAACCAACTCAGCCTCTGGTTCAACCAACTTCTCCGGTTCAACCACCTCAATCTCTAGTTCGCCCTACTCCAACTCAACTAGCTCCGCCATCTGCAACTCCTCTTCCGGCCCGTGCACCTAGCACTCATGTTCGTACTTCACCATCTTACTTGAAAGACTACGTCTGCACTGCTTACAAACCCCCCATACTACTTCATCTGCAGTGCCTTCTCTATCCTCAAGTATTCAATACCCTATTTCTGGTTTCATAAATTATGATAAGTTTTCTGCTTCACATTCTAGCTTTTTGTATGCGGTAACTTCTAGTGCAGATCCTACCACCTACTTGGAGGCCTCTAAGCATGCACATTGGCGTGCTGCTATGTCTGAAGAACTCCTTGCACTTGAACAGAATGGTACTTGGACTATGTCTCCTCTTCCCTCGGCAAGAAGGCTATTGGGAGTAAATGGGTTTTCCGCACCAAGTTCAAGTCTGATGGATCCATTGAGCGTCATAAGACACGTTTGGTTGTTCTCGGTAATCGTCAGATTGAGGATACTGAATTTACGGAAACCTTTGCTCTTGTTGCCAAGATGGATTCAGTTCGTTTGTTTCTTACTGTCGCCGTCATTCGTGGTTGGGAGCTTCATCGGATGGACGTTCATAATGCCTTTCTCCATGGCGATCTACATGCGTCCGCCTCCAGGTTATGGTTCTTCTCCTAGTCTGGTTTGTAAGCTTCGAAAGTCCCTATATGGTTTACGTCAGGCACCTCGTAACTGGTTTAAGAAGCTTTCTACCGCCTTGTTGGCGTTTGGCTTTGTCCAAAGCAAGGTTGAGTACTCCCTTTTATAGTATCTTCGGGGTTCAGTATCCATGCATGTCTTGCTTTATGTTGACGATCTGGTCATCTCTTCCAGCTCCCCTACTCTCATCGCCAGCCTTAAGGAATATTTGGGTTCGTGCTTTCACATGAAGGATCTTGGTCCTTTGAAGTACTTTCTTGGGATTGAGGTGGCTCGCGGACCCGATGGGATGTTTCTGTGTCAACGGAAATATGCCCTAGATATTCTGTCTAATGATGGACTTTCAGCCAGTAAACCGGTTCACTTTCCGATGGAGCCACAACATGACCTTGCACGTGTGAATGAGCCCCTCTTTGATGATCCTGCACGTTACCGTCAACTTATTGGATGTTTGATCTACCTCACTATTACTCGGCCTGAGTTAAGTTATTCAGTTCATACACTAGCTTAATTTATGTAGTCGTCATGTCTTCCTCATTGGCATGCTACCTTACGTGTATTGCATTATCTTAAGAGTCATCCTGGCCAAGGTTTGTTCCTGTCTGCCCGAAGTTCCCTTCAGTTAACTGCTTACTGTGACTCGGACTGGGCTACTTGCCCAATCACTCGTCGCTCTCTAACGGGTTATTTCCTCATGCTCGGTAATTCACCTGTATCTTGGAAGATGAAGAAGCAAGCTACTGTCTCTCGTTCTTCTGCTGAGGCTGAATATCGTGCGATGGCCTACACCCGTTGTCAACTTTTATGGATAAAGGCATTTCTTCGCTCTCTGGGGGTGGTTCATTCAGCTCCTATGCGGTTATTTTGTGATAGTCAGGCTGCTCTACACATTGCTTCCAATCATGTGTTTCACAAGCGGACAAAATACATTGAGGTGGACTGTCATTTTGTTCGCGATCTTGTTCAGTCTGGGTTGTTGTTACTTCTCACATTTCTACGAAAGACCAACCAGCTGATCTTTTTGCCAAGGCCCTTGATCATGCTCAATTTCATGTGTTACTTGGCAAGTTGGGCATTCGTGATCTTCATTCCAACTTGAGGAGGAGTATTGAGGAATATTTAATATATATTGTGAATATATTATATTGATATGTAGAATCCTATTTTACCTTGTATACTCTTTTGTAGTTCGTACATATTAAACCCCTCAGTGGTGAATAACGTACATAATTCCCACAATTCTCTTTGCATTCTTACATCCTCCTTGTCTTCCAAAAGGGTCGGAATTCCCAATGGCAGCTTCCACTATACTGAGGCTCTCGGTTTCTACGAATCGCCCTTCGCCCAGATCGTCTGCTCTCTTGCAACCTACAGGTACCCACCTCGTTTTACTGGCTTCACTATGCTCTCATGCAGTCTTGGGCGCGACCCGGTTGGGGATTTGGTGGATTTTTTGTGTACTTGAGCAATTTTTTGATGTGCATGTTATGTGTTTGATAAAATGCCTAACATGATAGGTTTTGGAATTACTGGATATCGTGCTTGGTGTTAGGCGAGGAGGATGTGGGGGTGCTGATTGTTGGTGGTGGGCGAGAAGGACAGTGTGCTGCTGATTGAGTATTCCAATACCTTGTACAATATATGTGTTCACCTCATGAGAATAAAGCTTTTCCATATCAGGTACTTCGTTTATTATTGCAGGAAAACCCATGTCTTGTCTGATCGTTTCCTATTTTCAAATGCAATTTTATTCGTACTAAGTTTTATATTTTTCGTTGCCTATGGATATGTTTCTTACTATCCTTGTTGAGGTTCATTGACATCATTCACATAGTCGTATATCAATGAACATTATCTAGTGAGCATCTTATTAGATTAATCGTATTTTGGAAATATCTAAATGTTTCTTAAATCCAGCGAAAATCAGAAAAAGTGATCTTTAGATTGGGACAGAGTAATTAGAATCTAACTTCATGATGCTCTTATGTTATTGGTAAAAAATGTTTCTTTAACTCCTGTGAAAATCAGAAAAAGTGAACCTTAAATTGGGACGGAGTAATTAGAATATAACTTCATGTGCTCTTATGTTATTGTATTGAACTGTTAATTGAGGATGATCCCTTTATTAATGATGGAACCTGTGATTCTGGACAGTTTCAGTTTTCTGGTTATGATAAGGATGAAGATGAGGATGAAGATTATGTTAATCTGAATAACAGGTATGTTATTGTATGAGCTTTATATTTGGCTGAATTTGAAGTGTCTTTATTTCCTTTCCAATATCTTGGTTTTTATGTCGATGTCAGACAATGTTACCGCCGGTGGAGCAACTGCATACATATGGTTTTTGTCTCCTGCTACGGCTGAATGCGATGGCTGGCTGGTTACCTTCTTCCGGATTTTCTTGTTAGTACGACTCATGTTGAAAACTTAGCAGTAGATTTTAGTAGTCTTAGTATTATCATTGTAGTGAATATTATAGTTGAATTAGTGTGTCACTTTTCTTTAAGAATGATTTTATTTATTAATTAAATTAAATTAATATATTAATTTCTTATTATGGTCACCACTCACCAGTCGTATGTATGATATGACCAAATTCCAAAGTTAAGATTTGGTCACTGGCTGTCATGGCCGGTGACCCTTTTTTTAAAATAAAATTGGTAATTTATTTCGTCACTAAAAATGTATTATGTGACCGAATAAGTGACAATAATATTCGTCACTAAACTTTAGTGACTAGAAGTCCTTTGGTCACTCGTTTTTGTAGTGACTGGAAAAATTTTGTCAGCAAAGCTTTTAGTGACAATATATATTTGGTCGGTAAAATTTCATTGACAACATATCATTCGTCACAAAAGAAATCAATGACTATAACTTATGAGAAAATCTTGGGTGAGACCTGTCTTTGTGGAGACCAAGGGTAAGACAATAAAATAGGGGGTCAAATTGTAATTACTATAAACTCAGCGTAATTACAATAGAATACAAGGACCTTTTCCGCAAAATCAGAAACCCACCAACAAAATCAGGAAAACTCGCCCCAAAAAATGACATAATTTCCTCTATCGATCAATGATCACAAAACCCGATCACCTATGGCGTCAATTGCTCCGGCGATGTTTCCTCCACCACCGAACGATAATCTCCGGCCTCGATCTCCAGACACTATGATCATCTGTCAAAACATAAAACATAAAAAGATCAGGCAAAACAAATAGAAGATCATGCATAAAACATAAAAGATCAGCATGCAAGAAACACAAAAAAAAAAACAAGCAGGCAGGGAGTAATATAAAAAGATCAGGCTAAACAAATAGAAGATCATGCATAAAACATAAAAGATCAGCATGCAAGAAATACAAAAAAAAAACAAGCAGGCAGGGAGCAACATAAAAAGATCAGGCAAAACAAATAGAAGATCATGCATAGAACATAAAAGATCAGCATGCAAGAAACACAAAAAAAAAAAAAAAAAACAAGCAGGCAGGGAGCAACATAAAAAGATCAGGCAAAACATATAGAAAATCATGCATAAAACATAAAAGATCAGCATGCAAGAAACACAAAAAAAAACAAGCAGGCAGGGAGCAACATATAAAGATCAGGCAAAACAAATAGAAGATCATGCATAAAACATAAAAGATCAGCATGCAAGAAACACAAAAAAAACAAGCAGGCAAGGAGCAACATGAAAAGATCAGACAAAACAAATAGAAGATCATGCATAAAACATAAAAGATCAGCATGCAAGAAACACAAAAAAAAACAAGCAGGCAGGGAGCAACATAAAAAGATCAGGCAAAAAAAGTAGAAGATCATGCATAAAACATAAAAGATCAGCATGCAAGAAACACAAAAAAAACAAGCAGGCAGGAGCAACATAAAAAGATCAGGCAAAACAAATAGAAGATCATGCATAAAACATAAAAGATCAGCATGAAAGAAACACAAAAAAAAACAAGCAGGAATGGAGCAACATAAAAAGTCAGGCAAAACAAATAGAAGATCATGCATAAAACATAAAAGATCAACAGGCAAGAAACACAAAAAAAACAAGCAGGCAGGGAGTAACATAAAAAGATCAGGCAAAACAAATAGAAAATCATGCATAAAACATAAAAGATCAGCATGCAAGAAACACAAAAAAAACAAGCACGCATGGAGCAACATAAAAAGATCAGGCAAAACAAATAGAAAATCATGCATAAAACATAAAAGATCAGCATTCAAGAAACACAAAAAAAACAAGCAGGCAGAGAGCACAAAAATCAGGTTAAAAACAGAGAAGATCAAGTAGTATACAAATAAGATCAACACAATTTGCGAAAAGCTCTAAGCACAAAACAAAACGGTCACACAAGGAGACTTCTGTAAATTCTTCGGATTGTAATTCTGTTGGAGCTCGAGCAGAGCTCTTTGAATAGCCGGATCGGACATGCTACAACACAAATACAAAAATCAAAACCCTAGCGCAAATTGATAAACCGAAACCGAGGCAAAATCAAAACCGAGGCAAATTGATGAACCAAGGAAAACGCACCTGATTCGGAGATGCAAAACAGAAACAAATCGCACGGCGGAGTTCTCGAAGCGTTCTGAAACTGTCTCGCGAATGGGAGTGGATAAGGGACCTGCAGGGAATATTTATAGAAAAAACTAATTGCAATTTCAGTCCCTAATGTTTTGGTTAATACCAGCGAAAATACCCTACAAAATAAATTATTTCTCAGTCCCTGGTCTCTGTGGATACAGGTCTCAAATGAGAATTAGTAATAACTTATTCGTCACCAATATAACTGTGATGAATACATTTTGATCATTGATTTTTTTTGACGAAATTATGTCGTCGTTAAAAAGAAAATTAGTGACTATTTCTGAAATTATAGTGACGAATATATTGACGAATAGTTTTCGTCACTAATATTAGTGACTAAAATAACTTGGTCACTGAAACTACTCGTCGTGGCCAACGCCAAAAATTCGTCACAAGGACTTATTGTGACTGAGCTAATGTGACCAACTGGTGACATCTGATTTCAGTCACTAAAGGGCTTTAGTGACGAATTTCGGCCATTCACCTGTCACTAAAGACCATTTTTCTTGTAGTGATTTCATCACTCATAAAGACCACTAATTGCATTTCTTATCTCCACTGCTAGTGGTGTCGATTCGGGTAAATAGGTCGGTTTCGATCTTTCGAAAACGGGTTCGGTTAAAAACGGTTTCGGTTTAAATCGGTCATTTTTTCTTATTCGGTTAATATCGGTCAGGTCGGGTTGATGTCGGGTCGGATTTACTCGGTTATTTTTTCTTTTCCGGTTCATTTCGGGTTTAAATAAATATTAATCGGGTCGGTTCGGTTTGGATACTGATGTCAATACGGGTCATTCGGTCGGGTTGAAATGGTTTTGGGTTAAAATATGTTTGGTTTTATAAAGTTCGTTTAAATATTTTTTTGTTCTTGTCGCCGAATTTGATTTTTCATATATATATATATGTGTGTGTGTTTGTTTTTTATTCATTTAAATCGATATCTTTTCTCGATCTCCATAGCAGATTGAGTACTTTTGATTCTTTTATAGATTAATGTAATTGCTAGTTATTATTTGATTCATCTAATACTTTTGTTTTTGATCTATAATAGATCATGATTTTGTTACTACTTCTTGCTATTTAAATGTTTAATTTTGCGATTCCAACGTGTTTATAGTTTGATACAAAATCTTTATAATTTTGACCACAATCATCTTGTTTAAGGTATTACAGATGTTCTGTGAACCCTGGTTAAAAATTTAGATTGTACTTAAGGTGGAGATCAATGTCAAGCGATTAATTCCCTGATTAACAATTTTGATTACTTTTAATTATTTTCCTCTCTATATGAATTAGTAATAAAATTGCAAATATTTAACACAAAAGTCGAATGTGTTAATGTGTACATTAATTTTGTTAAAATTGAGTAGAATTGTATATAGAATATGTATATTTTATATTTTAGGTGTTTACTATCAAAATTTTAGTTTAAATTAATTGGTAGGAACTAGGAAGTTTGAAAGTTTTATTTGCTTAGTAGTAATACAAACTTTAATTACATTTATAGGAATTTTCCATTTTCTTTGGTTGATTGAATCGATTGATTTATGATGGTTATTTATTGGTTTGAATCGGTTTAGGTTGGTTACAAGTCGGGTTGATTTCGGTTCGGTTCGGTTCGGTACCGTGCAAATTCGGATATCGGTTGGCTTCGGGTCTAAATTCTCGGGTCAGTTCGATTTTCAGGTTGAGTTCGGTTCGGGTCGGTTCGGTTCGGTGACCTATATCTCTCGGGTTATTATTGGATCGGTATTATTCGGTTTCGGTCGGTTTTTCGGGTTCGGGTCTACACTGACAGCACTATCCACTGCTACACAATGATGCTTTGGATTTTTTGCAGGAAATTTAAGTTCTCGCCACATAGGGAGGACAAAATCATTTGGAAACCTGATCAAAGAGGAAATTTCACTTTTTCATCAGCTTACAATGCACTTAGGCCTAAAAGATGCAAAATCTCTTCTATGGAAAAATTATGGTCTCCCAGCCTGAAAAGGTGTATGTGTTTATGTGGAAGCTTTTCAACTGTCTGCTCCCATTTCAACTGAAAAGATTTTCTTTGGCTTTAATATTGTTTCCAAGTGTTTTCTGTGAGAACTCTGATAGTATAGATTACTTTTTTAGTAGCTGTGTCGTAGCAACACAAGTTTGGAATGTTGTACACTCTTTCTTATGTATTGGCAATCCTGATTTTGTATCTCTGTGGAGCAGACTTGCTAGCTACTTGTTTTTTAAAGGCCTCGCTTCACTTCATACCAACTTAGTTAATATGGTTCCATCCTTTATATGTTGGTGTTTATGCAAGACTAGAAATAGGAAACTTTTAGTCAGTGATTCCTAATGTACAAGGCATAGTCAAGGAAATAAATGATATGATTTTTGACTCATTCGTAGCTAAGGCTTTTTACATTAGTAAACAACATGATATAGATATTGCAAATCATAATCTTCCAGTCAGAGTTAGAGGAGTCTTAATTTTAGATAAAATTGAGCTCCCGCAAAGTGGATGACATATTGGTAATGCTGCTACATAATCAATTATCCCCGAGAACTGGCAGCGAAAAAATTCTCTCACAAAACAGTGTAGATATTCTTTCTGATACACATCTATTGAACTTGATAAATTGAAGCCACGAAGAGTATCAACAAAATCTGAGAAACAAAAAAGTAACAGCTTAAAACTACAAAGCATCAGACCACCACTCAGATCGTATACCTACCTGAATCGCCCTCCAATTCCGTCCTTGAAAATGAAACCCGAAGTGCATGCAAGTTGACGGAGGATGTAGAATGTTAATGCAGAAAATGGGATTATCCTGTACTCTGGTGTCTTCTCTTCCCACAGAACCTGCATAAGATCAACAAAGGTCAGACATGCCGGCTTAAGTATACGCCTCCTCCGACAATCTAATTAGGTAGAGAAAGTCTGGTTGGAGATCTGAATGGATAAGGTGCAGAAGAGAACTTACCCTCCGTGGAAGCATATCTGGTTCTATGTATACCAGATGGGGTTCCGACATGAGCACATTAATGGCGCTACAGTTCTCTAGCTTGTCCATGGGCCGGTCCAGAGTCCAGTCCAACTTGGGCCTTCTGGATGGGCTATTATTCCTGACTGGAATAGTACCATATTTATCATAGATCCCTCTCTTATCTACACAAAATTGAGCCAAAATCCCTCTAAACATGACTCTCGCCTTGGAAGAAACAGATGTGTATGGGAGGAGGATTTAAGAGCCAACAGGGAGAGACACGGAGATGATATCGACAAAGGAAGTAGAAACCCCTTTCGGACTCCACCAAAACGAAGCAGAATCAATTTGGGGCTCATTGGAATTGGTACAATTTCGGACTCCATCTTTGCTTTGGAATGTTATAATTATTGTGTTTTACTCTTATCATTTCTATTTGAAAATTCTTCCCCGTCTCTTTGGTCGGCTACGTTATTTGTGAGTTGTATGCTTGAACATTACCAGATGAACATTTGGTGAAGCTTAATTTAAAAGAACTTGAATTCTTTTTATAAAGAAGAATAAATGTTGTTAATTAGCATCATAAAATGCAAGCTTTTGACCAGGACTAACTTGTAGCAACAACTTCCCCCTTTTCTCTATAAATCACATCAGACTTGAGCATAGTGTCGGATACATGCACACTCAGTCACAATTACATAACTCAATGAAGAAAAGCATTCACAAATCCAATAGCGTCAATCAATCATGTGAAACTTTTTAGTTAGTAATTACAATTTTGACAAAGTCTCATATAAGGCTACCTTCAGTAAGGCAAGGCAACATGTACAAAGACTCGTATATATACGGACAAAGTTTTTTTTAGCAAATCTTACTATTAAGTTTGTTATTAGAATTTGGCATGTTGAACTTTTTCTTAGCATTTCAGGATTAGAGAGGTATTATATATTTTTCTCATGCATGTTATATGGGTTAATTCCATCTATTAATCTGAAAGAAAGCCATATACCTATCAAATGTGTCCATAAAATTGAATACGACAGCTGGGAATTTTCAGTGTTCATGAAGAGAAAGGAATACATAAACAACTCCAAAACATGTATATAGATCAAAGTGGCTTTCATTTGATCTTCTAGAAACAAAATAAATCAATGTCATTAATCTTCTAAAAAGAGGAGTAGCAACTTGAAACAAGAAAGTACAATATTAATCTTCTAAGAGGTAAAAGGTGAAGCAAAGGTTCCAACACAAACAAAATAATCTCTATCTTCCCTATCGCTGATGCAATTGTATCTTTTTTCACAAACACTACTGCCTCCAGTGCAATCTTCCCTGTCTCTTTTGATAGATACTTGACTAAATGATTTCCTGTTAATGTCATAAAACAAAAGCTTCTGGTCATTAGTTTGTAGCAGCAGCTTCCCCCTTTTCTCTATGAATACCACCGGCATTACGTTCACAAAATTCGGGGGAAACTCGATGGAGGTGAGCTTATTCCACGACGTCTCAACTCCATATTCTTCCATCACCCAAACATCCGCAAATCCATTGTGTGTAACAAAATAACGGTCCATTTTCAGATGATGTGCAGGATTACACACCAACGAAAGGCTGCCATTCAAGCTAGTCATTCTTATATAACCCCGGATATTTCTCGACGGGCTGAAGGATATTTTTCCAAATTCATATGTTGCAAGATCAAAAGCAAGAATGAAGCTCTTATCTATATTGATCCAGGAGTATTCGTACACAAGCCAATGAGCAGCGCCATTTGTTACAGTACAACTATAATGTAAGAATTGTTTGGGCATCTCATATGGAATACCATCCATGATCGTCCTCCACGAGTTCTGCTTCAAACTATAGACACAGAGGTCATACCCATGACAACCTACTCGATCGTAGTCGTAGTGACCACCCGATGATACGTAAAACTTAACCACTTTGTAGTCATCATTGACGTGATCGTATCCAAATGCTTCCATTTTAGTTGGATGACAACTCTCAAAATCATCTGGTAGAGGAGGCAACTCAACATATGTGCGAGTAAAGGGGTTCCATAAAACCATATGATTTATATCACGGCCACCCTGCCAGTAATTTGAATTTAGACAAAGAATCCCATTACAAGATCCCGCCAAGGTGAAATTATAGTCGTACCGAAAATTGATGCTGAGTTGTTTAGGAAAGGCCTCGTACGCACCTTTGGCCTTCTTAGCCACGTAATCAAATACGTAAACCTGTTTTCCATCAACCAATTCAAGGATCATGGAGTCGGGATGGGGGATGGTTTGACACAGACGAGATCTTGCGGAAGAATGCAGTCCGGTGATATATTTGCTATCGATAAAATCACGCCATGATTTCGATACACACCTGAATCGATTCAAGGATTTAAATGACAGTCTCACAAATATATTGGCGAGGATATGGTCTGAGATGTATTCCGACATTGCTTTGATTTTTTCGAATTCGAGTCTCTGGTGGATTAATTCAAAACATGTATTAATTTATACTAGAGCATGTGGGGATGCATCAACTATTTTCCTTTTCCCATATGGATTAGATTATTTACTCATTCACTAGTTGAATAGGGTTTTATACATGAATCCTTTGTGTAAAGGGATTCATTGGGTTTTGTCTACATAGAGTGTATCTCAGTATTAGAATTAGATACAGAGGTTACATGATTGTTAATTTGTTATCCATATGTTGTAGCTCTCCGATCTCTTTGTAATATTCTCGAATAGGTTTTATATATATTATTTTTCAAGTCTGTGTTCGTATAATTTCTCATTAATTCTCACTTTATCTTGTTGGATTTAATGCATATTTAAAACATCAAATTATCATAATTTGTACTGATGATGATACTGAACACGTCACACGCTATTAGGAAAGGCGGTGACTCAGCTGCTGAAGGAAATTGCCAGGAAGATGCACGGGCACGTGAGAGAATCTAAAGCAAGATATGGAAGGTACAGTGTCACTTGAGACATACTTGGGGAGGAGGAAAAAGAATGATGAGTCAGCAAGGAGAAAGGGATGAACAAGGCATTCCAAGACGCCTATAAATAGAGGTCACAATCAACCAATCCAGGTAAGTTCTCTAACTCTTGGATACAAAGTTTTTATCTTTCAAAGCACGAAATCTCATCATCGCACCAGAGCTACCACCCCCGGGGTAGCGCCGGGGGGTTTGTTTTGCAGGTATCGGAAGTACAAGTTCATAGTCAATCTTCCCCTAGAGCCTCAGGGTTCGGATAGTCAAGCATCTCAGACGGCGGTTTACCGATTCACATCTCCAAGCCCTCGGACATAGTCGGATTCCGAGGCATCCGTTTACTCATCAGTTGGAACGCCCGGTGGGTTGAAGGGTTCTTCTTCCGATCGTCATGTCGGAGACCGCAAAGTGCTGACCTGGTTAGCCTCGCAAATCTACCGCTACCCCAACATCAACTTCAGCGGCGGCAAACACAAATGAGGTGATACAAAACGAAGACAATCCCACGTTATTGCAGCTGCAAGCCGAAGGACAGAGGTGCAAAAACACGCCAGAAGGCCAATGCGAAGGGGAGCCTATCACAGAAGGAGAAAAGGTTGAGGCCGAGGACAACCCTTTAGAGTTGGGCATGTGAGCGTTACCCGAGGCAGGGCCATCAAGGGCTGCTCACGACGACCAAAAGCCAGTAAGTACAGTTCAAAACAATCTGAGGCCCTCGGGCACAGCTCGGAATAACTCAAGGCAGAGGGGTGAAGATCTATCAACGCTAGATTTTATGATGGCCCACAAGGAGTTGTATCACCAGTGGATGATACAGCATCAGAGAGAGCAGGAAGGAGGACCTGCTCCACCCATAAGATCGGTGATTGACTTGGAGGCGCTGAACAGATTGGGAGAGCCCGAGAGAAGAGTGCCGGTCAGTTCTAGCGCAGTACCTCCATCTGTTCCACCTTTACGGACCGGTGCAAACGTGGGAAATCTTCAGTCAAATCAGGTGCATGGAGGTGCAAGACAAGGAGGATGGGCGTGTCCTCCAGGATCCGGGTTGCCGGTCGTATCGTTTGTAACACCGGGAATTTCGGTCTCTACTCCGATGAGGTTACCTAATGAGAAGCTACTAGCAGTGTATTACGTTATGGGAATCTTTGGGGGGTATCGGACTATAGGAGTAGGCTATCCGATGACTTCAGCCGAAACAAGGATGCACTACGGAAAAAACCAGGGAGGGTACGAAGGGAGAACTTATAAGGAAAGATATCCCAGAAGAGAGGATGAGTATCATTCAGATCCAGATTCTTTGGAAGCGCGCTTGGACAAGCTGATCGGGAGGAATGGCGCGAGGCCTGCCTCTCCTTGGATTCCGGAGATTCTGGCCTAACCATGGCCTCAAGGGTTAAGGCCGCCGGAGGGAATTCCTACGTACAATGGAGAAACGGATCCGGAGCAATTTGTAGAAACATATCAAAACCTGATGATTTCTAGGAACATCCCACACAACTTGAGGTGCAAGTTGCTAGGGTGCTACCTCCGAGGCAACTGGTTGATATGGTTTGACTCGCTCCCGAGGGAAAGCCTAAGGAGCTTTTAAGATTTCAGCCGAGCTCTGCTGTACAGATTTTCTCAGTTAAAGAAATCAGAAAAGCTGTTAGCTGAGTTGCTAGCAACTAAGCAAAAGGCCTCGGAGGAACCGATGGAATACTATAGAAGGTATATGGATAACAGCATGCAAGTGTCGGACAGGCAGCAGCAAGAGAAGGCTGTTATCAGTGGATTCATCAACGGCAGCGTTGTTCCGAAAATTGATGGAAAACATTCCTAACACTTTCCACTCACTTCAAATTGTTGTACAATTATATTGCACTGTCAACGACGCAACCCGCGAGAGGAAGGAAGACAATGATAGCTTTGTCTCTGGAAAAAGCGACAAGAAGAAGGCACCAGAAACAGGAAAGAGGGACTCAGGAGCTATGGCAACGGGGAAATCAAGGATATAGGTCTACACCCCCTGATCAAACCACGCTCGGAGATATTAACAGTGTACATGAACCTGTTCGGTGATCCCCCTCCGATCCAAGGGATCCCTTCAAAGGAAAATTCGGAGAAGTGGTGTGCTTACCACAAATCTCACGGACATACCACAGATGGTTGCCACACTCTAAGGAATGAAATAGAGAGGCTTATAGAGATGGGGAAATTGAGAGATTGTGTTGCTCCAGAAGCCAGGAAGGAAGGGCATCAACAATTCGGAAAAAAGAAATAGAGAGGAGCAAATCAGTATGGAGCCAATCAATATCTGAACCAGGGTTAGATGCAAGGGGAGAACAGGCTTACGGAAACAATGGAGGTCAGGCTCCGAGTCAGATAGTAGCCATAGCTCAAGATTCGGAACCCATCCCGAACCGAATAATAAACATGATCAGCGGGATGGTAGGAGATAGCAGCCAATCGCTAACGGCATTGAAGGCACATGCTAGGTATGTGCCGCCAGGGGAAGAGCCAGGTAAGCGTTTCCGACCTGACGAGACCATTATCTTTTCCGAAAAGGATGCAATGCCTACTCAGGCCTTACACTCAGATCCGATGGTGGTTACGGCAGAAATAGAGGGTTTCGTTATTAAAAGAGTCTTTATAGATGATGGCAGTAGTGTGGAGATTATGTTTGCCACCTGCTTTGACCAGCTGGGAATAGGAAGGCAGAACCTCAGGCCACCGATATCCTCATTGTTAGGGTTTACTAGGAAAGCTGATATCCCTATCGGCATAATCACCCTTAAAGTGACCATGGTGGATGATAAGGACAGAAGCCGCCGGACCTCGGCAATGTGCAATTTCACGGTGATGGGTGATATTTCACCTTACAATGTCATTCTCAGGAAGCCTTGGATGGTGAACTGCCCTACTTACTGAATATAAAGTTCCCAACAGAGCAAGAAATTGCTTCTGTCTGGGGTATCCAAACAATAGCTAAAATTGCATGCTAACAGCCATAATGGATGCAAGGAAGGCTGTCGGGGCAGTCCATCAAAGGTCGGCAAGCAAAGGGAATGTGATGGTCAAAGGTTCACTTTTAGAGAAGGGTAAGGCAAAGGAGGGAAAATACTCAGATATACTAGAAAAAGATAAAGGTGCTAACGCCTTGGATATGGGTGAGGAAAGCCCAGAAAAGCAGTTGTCAGACAAAGAGAACGAGGTAACAGTGGAAGAAAGTTAAATCAGGTAAGCCCCTCTTTCGACATTTAGAAATTTTATTAAGAAAGAAGGAATTTAGTGTGTATACACTTATGCCGGCAGCTTGGATACGTCTGCTGGTAGATAGCGTGGATACGTCAGAAGAGATGCAAGGTATTGGATAATGCCTTGCGGGAAAGAAAGGGTGTGGATACGCCCGAGGAAAGGAAATTACAAGTATTGGATAATATTTGTAATAGGATGTCGGGACCTAGGGGTCGCTCCCACGATGGTGCCCCACAAAAAGAATGAGGTTTTATGAGGAGTGTAAATTTTAACATTTTTAATGATTTAATATGCTAAGGCATTCAAACAATCGGATGGATGCCCTCGTCAGAAGAGGACCATCCGATGAATCTATAAGGAAGAACTTAAAGATTTAAGATTTTAAGGCATTCAAACCATCGGATGGATGCCCTCGTCAGAAGAGGACCATCCGATGAATCTATAAGGAAGAACTTAAAGATTTAAGATTTGAAGGCATTCAAACCATCGGATGGATGCCCTCGTCAAAAGAGGACCATCCGATGAATCTATAAAGAAGAACTTAAAGATTTAAGATTTTAAGGCATTCAAACCATCGGATGGATGCCCTTTTCAAAAGAGGACCATCCGATGAATCTATAAGGAAGAATTTAAAGAGTTAAGATTTTAAGGCATTCAAACCATCGGATGGATGCCCTTGTCAGAAGAGGACCATCCGATGAAATACAAGAACAAACTAAAGAGTTAAGAATTTAAGGCTAGATACTTTCAGATACATTTGCATAGGCAATCGACTACCCTCGACAAAAGAGGGGAAGGAAAGGTGGATATGGCTCGGATAGTCGAACTGCATCAAAGAAAAGACAACAGAAGGTACGTAAATTATTTTTCTAAATATTCAGATTTTATATTGGGTGTAGTACATCGGACGACAAGTTTGGGCCCTTGTGCCCGATGCTCCTAAAGGGGGAGCACAAGGGGATGAACAATGCAATAAAAAAGAAAAAAAGTGCATAAAAGGGAAGGAAGAACAAAATCATTTCTTCTTTAAATATTAGACAGGGACAGATTACAAAAACAAGCAAGAAAAAGAAAATTACAAGGAGCAGATGAAACAGAAAACTAAGAATCGGGAGAACGAGTAGCATCAGACTCGGGAGAGCGAGTAGCATTAGACTCGGGAGCCGGACCGGAGGACAGGTAGCCTCAGGGCGTTGGGTCCGAGGGTTCTTGAAAACTTGCCATCTTCATAGCCCACGGTGAACACATATAGGAAAGACTGGGCGCAGTATTCGCGGTAGGTATGAGTTTCAGGGCAGACTCCTAGGTCGTTTATAATATATTTGAGAGGAGAAGGAGAGTTAGGAAGAGAATCAGAAGAAGACGTAGGAGAGCTAGGAGAGGGTAAAGGTCCATCTGGAGCAAACATGGCTCGGAGAGAGGAGGCTGATAGAGGAGGAGAGGTAGGGCAGAGAGCTTCCCAGACTTTGTGAGCCAATTGACTTAGGGTCTTGTCCTGCAAGCACTGGAGCTTATAGAGATAACGTTGATGGGCATCAGGTTTGTACGGGAACCATCCCTCCACGAAGGTTGGAGCCATCCCTCCAGGATTGTAACTCCTTCTCAAGCTCGGACAAGCAAGATTCCAGTTCGGCCGAACGAAGTTTCTCTTGCTCCAGCTCTTAAGCAAGGATAGAGGATTGGTGCCTCTCTCTGGAAAGGCGACGCTGGTGAGCGGATTCCAAGAGATCTCGGGGACCGGCCGATCCGAATATCTCAGAGGAGAAATCGGATACCCGAAGCATTGAAGGTAAGAAGGCGACAATAAAATGCATAGAAAACAGAACACAAAGAAGAAAAAGGGAATTACGAGAGGATTGGAATGAGGGGCCTACAATTGTGCGTCATTCGGGGGAGACAAAGATTGAGGGTTTAGAGCCTCGGTCCGAGGTCTTTTCCAACTACAACTTAAAGGATCATCGGCAAGGGCGCTGACCAAGTCAGGAAAAGGAAAGGGTATGGGAGTCACAGGACCGATACCCACGGGTTGAGTCTCACTTGGGGGGATCGGGCCGTCCAACTCAGGCAACAGGGTAGGATTAGGGGCAAGATGGTAAGATGGATCATCTTCAAGAGAGCGCAGCACTGCAAAGGAGAAAATTGGGTTAGAAATCAGCAAGACAAGGAAAAGGGGAAGTCAACATTTGAAATAAAAGACAAAGTTTGAGGGGCAACCTTGGTTAGGCCAATCAGCGCGATAGTAAGGAGTGCCTTGTCAGGATATACTTCGGAAGGCCAAGAGAATCCTACATTTTCAGGGATCCAGTATTGAGACAGGTATACTGGGCTATTCAGCAAAATCTCATAATCCAAGTGAAGCTCATCAGGGAGCCAAGGTACCTAATCCTCGGATGTGATGTCGCGATTCCACCAAGGAGCCTGATAGGTCTGATGGTCATAAGAATAATGTTCCGTCCAATAATTATCCCCTCGGATAATTGACGAAGCCTCGGATGAAGTGGGCATTAGGAGTACGGGAGGCAAAACCAAAGATGCCAGGGATTCAGCTTGCGTTCCCGGACAGGGAAAGATCGTAACAAGTCTTCCGATTCAGAGACCCCACATCGACGACAATTGACTAGAAACGCCATGATAATTGCAAATCCGTTGGGATTAATTTGAGCAGGGGGAATCCTGTAGTGGTGAAGGAGGCCAGAGTACAAAGGAGGGAAAGGAAGGTTTAGGCCAAATTGAAACAGATGCTTAGGGATGCAGGGCCCATTAGTTTGATACCCGTCTAAGCCTACGTGATAGGTCCTAATTATACTCTTGTTTTACAACATTTGAGAGCTAGTTTAGGTAGTATTTGGTACCTATATATTGAACTTTAAAGCCAAATCATTCATAGTGGTTTGAAATTGAAGACGTGCATTTTGGCTATTGATTTGCACTTACTATGGAGTTGGATGATTTGAAGACCTTTTATAACTGTTTCAAAAGGATCAAAAAGCATTGAAGAACCGGTCGTAGAAGTGGCGTGAAGGCCATACTCTCGCGGGCCGCGAAGAACTGATCTCGAGCCGCGAAGTATGTGTGATGTTGGTTTTGATGTTGCTACTTCTCGCGGGTCGCGAAGGATAGCTCGCGAACCGCGAAAGTCTGCTGCAAGTGACATCTTATTTTAGTTTATTTTAAATTTCCTAGATTATAAAAGGAACTTATCCTCATCTTTTAGAGGATCGAATTCCAGAGCTTTGAACTCTTTTCTTCATTTTTCCTTTGAATTTCTCATTTGAATTCTCTATGGAATATTGTATGGAGTTGTATTTTGATTATATAATTATGGTTGTAGGCTAAAACTCAACTTGGGTACATGTGATTAGACTTCTTGTTATAGATTGAGAACTTGATTGAGGAAGTTTATGAATGTGTGATTTGCAATTGAATGATCATGATATGTATGTGTATTTGATGCATGAAATGGTTAGGAATGATTTCCTAGTTATAGATATGTGTTAGATATTGCTTTTTCATGGTTGAAATGTTATCATTTCTCCTATGAAAAAGTAGTAAATTAGGAATCAAATATAAGTTGTTATCAATTATATTTGTCCTTAAGATCATTCATTAGCATTGTATCTATGTCAAGTTTATTATCAAATTGCATGGGTAAGTTTGAGAAACATCTAAATGATATTAATGAATTGAACTAGTTGTTATCATCTAGTAAAGTTGTCAATAAAAGTTGTGAGGATGCTTTCATCTTTCATAGCTATGATTATAGATAGTTTCTCATTACAAACAATCACCATTCTCAAAGCAACATGATAAAGTTTGAGGAAAAATCCATGATAAGAAGTCACCAATCTCATGTATCTAAGTCTATTATTCTTATTAGTTAAATCTCTAGTTTGAATCATCATATGATAAATTAGTTGTTACTCTGAAGTTCTAGTTGCTTTACATAGTAATGCTTCTCACTAAAAATCAAATCAAACCCCCCCCCCCCCCCGTTTACATTGCTTATATATATGTATATATATGTATATATATATATATATATACATGTGTATGTATGCTATTAGATATAGTAATTACTCTACAAAATATACTTGGAAATAACCTCTTCTCTGTGGATACGAACCTTACTTGCCATTATATGCTTAATTGTGTGTAGCGGTAGTGAGTGAATCTAAATTGTTGGTAGGTCGTTTTTCTACCAAATAAACCTGCAAACAACTAGGTTTATATTCAAGCACAGGGTAAGCAGGGTCGATCCCACAGAGAACAGTTTTGACGAATTCTTATTCTAAAGATTAGATTTTTGGTTAGTAACCACCTTTATCTTGAATGTTTTTAGTAATTAACTACCAACTAATTATGCTAAACTATAAATAACAATGAACTCAAATAAACAAAGAAAATATAATGGCAAGCAAACATTTAATCAATTAATTAAACATATCGGGCAATAGGGAAATCCACATTAACTTATGATTTATTTCTGATCCTCGGCACAGTAATTAATCAAATTGCATGAACCAATCAGTTATACACTGCCGAGAATCAGCTACAAGACACAGTCCAATTTCTTCTTAGTTTATCGATAGCCACAGCTATAAACTGACTACTTCTCTAATTAAAATATAACCTAGCTGGAACTGCCTAGACTAGATTTAATATCTTAACAGCATTAAGAACCAAAGAAACCCAATTCAGATAACATGTAATCAAATAAATTGTCACAAATTACCTACCCATTATTCTCACCATCTGATGTTGGTTTTGCCACTAATTAAATCTACCCATTAGATACAGATAAATAGTGGAATCTAATTGGCACTATTCTGAGGAACCTAAGGTTGCGCAGAGCTTAAACAATTCAGAAATCAAATATACACACAAAATAATTAGGAATCCATACAAAATATTATCAAGGACATTTAGACCTCACATATAAATCTAGTTAATGCTTCAAAACCCTAAGCCGGACTAGAAATTTAGATACTCATATTTATATAAATTTTTTTTTTAATCAAAACCACCATAGGTGGGAGGAGTTTATTGGGTGCCTCAAGCCCTTTCAATAAGGAGAATATAATGTTTTACAAATGTATCATAGCAGAGAGAGAACATACTAAAAACTAAACACATTTTAATTCTAAAGATTTCCACTTGTTTCATCCCACTAGAACTTGAGAGTTTCCTTTGGTTTCCTCATTCACCCTAATTAAAACAAAGAAGGATGAACGAAGAAACCAGGTGATGATTGATTAACTCCAGAAAGATTGCATGCGTCCAAAAGTGCTGGGGAAAACTCCAAAAACCTAACTAAAATAATTAGCTACGTACGTGAGTCTAAAAAAGAATCAGAGCCTCGCCGTGTACAACTCGGCTAATATTTATACTACTCAAGCTATCAAGCTACCATATTTTTGGAATAAAAATACATAGAATATTGCTTGTAGAATTCTTTTCCAAATAGGAAATAATGATTTATTCCTTTTCCAATTCCAACACCGTAGCTTTCTTGAGAGTATTTTCCAGCATGCATATTTTCTTCCAAGGCCAAGAAAAGACTTTTTTTGGGCTATAATAGCGTTCAGCCCAATTAGGATTTATAAGATCGGAATCCTGTCTTTTCTGGGCCTTCCACCTGGCTCCTCGTTGGACGGAATAATGTCGATCCATTATCCGTTGGAGCAAACTACCTCATTAAAAATCCAGTGGGAAAAAAGAGTGTAGTGTATAGCTCCTCGTCGTCTTCAATTCCGCATCTTTCGCCGGAATTTCACCAATTCACCATTTGATTGTCTCACACCAATTCTTCAATTAAACCTGCACAAAACACACCTTCGTGCACATCAAATGGCAAAATAATACTATTAAAGCACATAATTTAGATGTATAAATATACACCTAATCAATTGTATATTTGAGAGGTACGGCGATGACCTCTCAAATTTTGGCGCCGATGCCGGGGAAGAGGCGTATTTTTATGTGTTTATTGTAGTTTTATTAACACTCTATCTTTCTTTTTAGTCCTATTTTGGTTTGGAACCCTATTGCTCTAGCTCTTGGTGCATGGTTCATACAAGATCCTCGAACCAAGACCCTTTGCAATACGATTCCGAACTAGTAAGAAATCTCCGCCGACTCAAGAGGCGGGTGCAAGAGACACTAGCATCTAACCTTTTTTCCCTTGAAAGTGAATCATTACCTTTCAACATGGCAGAAGATGGTGGAGAAGGGAGCAACCAAGACATTCCCCGGAACCAATTTTACAACCCTTTCCAAAACCCTAACACTTCCCCTACCAACAATTCCATGAGAGAGTACATGTCCCCTAACTATGAACAACAACAATTGAGCATTGTTTACCCAAACTCTCAATATGAAATCAAGACGGGAGTAATAAATTTGCTTCCAACTTTCCATGGTAGAGAGATGGAGGTGGATGATTCTAATGACTTCCTTGAGGCTTTCAAGTTGCCCGTACCATAGCTTCACCGAGCCCCAATTGGTGTGTTTCTATTACAATGGTTTGAATGACAAGGAGACCGAGTTGATAAATCGATCTTGTTATGGCTCCATTGCTAACCTTGGTTCTTCCGATGCCATGATGCTATTTTAGCAATTAGCCGAGGGGTGCAAACCAAAAAGGGATCGGAGACTACGAGTGGGTAACTCCGGTGCAACCAATGATGGAACTCGTCAAGAGATCAAAGAGCTTACGGCATTGATGAAAGGCTTTATGATGGGAAATCGCTCCGGAGGAAACACGGGGAATCAACCAAGGCAACAAGTTATGTCGTGTGGGATTTGTGCTTCAAACCATCTCACCGAATCTTGTCCTCAAGCAAACGAGGAATATGGTGAAGAGGTTAATGCCATGGGAGTATATGGTGGAAACCAAGGTTTTAGAGGTGGCCAAAGATTTAAGGGGGGCGAGGATACCAAGGTGGTAGAGGTTTTCAAAGTGGACAAGGCCAAGGTGGTGAGCGAGGTAACCAAAGGAAGTATGACCCTTTTGCCTAACACTACAACCCCGGAACTAGAGATCACCCCAACTTTCGGTGGAGAGATGAACCAACGGGGCAACAAGGCCAACAAGGTGGATACCAAGGTCAAGGTGGTCAATCTTTTGATAGATCGAGGGGACAAAATGATCAAGGCTACGGGGGAGACCAAAACCACCAAAATCAAGGGTACCAAGGTTACCAAAACCAAGGGTACCAAGACTTTGGCTACCAAGGGTACCAAGATCACCAAAACCCTCAATATCACCCTCAACCACAACAATACCCAAGAAACCAAGGTCAATCCTGTTTCAATAACCGTGCCCCTCAAAATGCTTACCCGAGGATAGAAGATAAATCTCATGAGCAAGGTGAAAGCTCGGGCCAATTCCCACAAGACGCTCGATTCAAAAGCATCGAGGTGCAAATGAGTGAAATGACCATGGTCTTGGGGAAGTTGGAAGCACAAAACACCGGGAAACTACCCGCACAACCGATGATAAATCCAAGGCCTCATGCGAGTGCCATAACCTTGAGGAGTGGTAAACAAGCTATTGAACCCTAAGTGGTTGTGAAAAAGGCACCCAAGAGAGCTCTTGTGAAGAAGAATTTGACCAATGAGGAAGTCGAGGTGACCTTAGCTAATGAAGAAGTGATTCTTGAGGAGCTAACCAAAGAAAAATGTGATGTCGGGGTTGTAAAGGAGAAGGAGGTTAGTGACGAGGAACTTGTAGAATCAACAACTCATGTTGAACCACCGTCACATCCATTCTCACCTCTCCACAAGAAAACTAAGGTAGATCCTCCCTTCGAGGTGGAAGAACGATTTCCCGAGACTTTGAAAAATGCTCGCAAAAAGGAGATGGACAAGGAAGCTTTCGAGGTCCTTCGAAAATGTGAGGTAAACATTCCTTTGCTCGATGCTATTGATCAAGTTCCTAGATACTCTAAATTTTTGAAAGAATTATGTGTGAATCATCGTCAACAAAGGTCTAAGCATGTTAAAAATGAAAGAGTCAATGAACATGTGTCGGCTTTGTTTCAAGAAAAAATACCCACTAAGTGTGGTGACCCCGGCATGTTTACAATTCCTTGCATCTTAAGGAACACTTAATTTCCAAGAGCCATGCTAGACCTAGGTGCATCCATAAATGTCATTCCATATTCATTGTATGAATCATTAAATCTTGGTACTTTGCATAAAACCGGGGGAGTGATCCAACTTGCCGACCGCTCTAATGCATACCCTAAGGGTAGTGTTGAAGATGTTTTGGTAAAAGTCGATAAGTTGGTGTTCTCCACCGATTTTTACGTTCTTGACATGAAACATGATAAATTTGCTACCCCTGTCTTGTTAGGGCGTCTATTTTTGAAAACGTCAAGAACCATAATCGATGTGCATAATGGTAGACTTACCATGAAATTTGATGGGGATAAAATAGAGTTTAACATTTATGGTTCTATGAAGTACAAAGAGAATGAAACTTCTTGCAATGCTATTGATATTATCGAATCCTTTGTGCAAAAAGTTTGTGAAAATGATGGTGATGATCCTTTGTTAAGTGCTTTAGCGAATAGTTTGACACAAGAGATATTCATGCATATGTTTTGAGCACTAACTTGAAGGAAAGCATATGTGAGCTAGATACCTTTGAGGAACTTCCTCTTGATGCACCACTTTTAGACCTCGTGGAATCGAGAGGCTCGGGAAACTGACCATCTCTCGAGAAACCTCCGGTGGTGGAATTGAAACCACTACCCGAGAATCTAAAATATGCATTCCTCGGTGATGGTGAAAAGTTATCGGTGATCATCTCAAACAAGCTCACCGAGGAACAAGAGGAAAGATTGATGAAAGTGCTACAAGAGCACAAGGAAGCCATTGGGTGGACTATTGCCGACATCAAAGGCATAAGTCCAAGTACTTGCATGCGCCGTATTCTATTGGAGGATGATGCTAAACCCACCCGACAAACTCAAAGGCGATTGAACCCTCCTATGATGGAGGTAGTAAAAGCTGAGGTACTTAAATTGTTGGATGCGAGAATGATCTATCCAATCTCCAATAGCAAATGGGTAAGCCCGAACGCAAGTGGTACCCAAGAAGACCGGAGTGACCGTGATGGAGAATAGCCATGGCGAGTTGATTCCCACTCGAATTCAAAATGGGTGGCGTGTTTGCATTGATTACCGAAGGCTAAATGCGGTAACAAGGAAAGACCATTTTCCTTTACCATTCATTGATCAAATGCTTAACCGGCTCACGGGCCACTCTTTCTATTGTTTTCTTGATGGCTATTCAGGTTACTTTCAAGTTTCCATTGCACCCGAGGATCAAGAAAAGACCACCTTCACATGTCCTTTTGGCACATTTGCTTACTGACGCATGCCTTTTGGGCTTTGCAATGCACCTGCTAGGGCTGAGCATAACTAACCGGATAACCGAAACCGACTGGTTAACCGACCGAAACCGTACCGATTTTAAGGTTAACCGAACCGTAGGGTTAGGTTAAGGTTATCACTTTTTGACTAACCGGTCTTTCGGTTAAGGTTAAGGTTTTCAATATTCAACACGAATAGTTAACCGACTAACCGGGGATTATTTTGCAATTATTTATTTATATTATTATTATTATTAACCCTATATAAATAGCACCGAACCCTTACCAAAACTTAATCCTCCCACATTTCACTCTAGGTAGCTAGTCTTTGTATTCCTCTTGCCTATTGGTGTATGAGGAAATATGCATATATAACTAGTTTTTGTATTCCTCTTAGAGGTAACTTTTGTATAACTCTTGGCATATATTATATATATATATATATATATAACTTTTGTAGTATGCTGAACTGTGTCTCAAAATATTTTATAATTAATGAATTTTCAAAATTATTGGTTAACCGTAGGTTAACCCGTTAACCTAACCGGCACAAAGGTTAACCGACACAAAGGTTATCTAATTTTATTTGTCAATTTTAAAGGTTAACCGAACCGTTGAATAGTTTAGCGGATAGTAGTTTTTTTAGAAACGGGAAGGTTAACCGTACCGTGATCAGCCCTAGCACCTGCTGCATTCCAAAGGTGTATGGTTAGCATTTTTTCGGAGTATATTGAAAAGTTTGTTGAGGTTTTTATGGATGACTTTACCGTGCATGAAAATTCTTTCGATAATTGCTTGATCCATTTGTCACTGGTCCTAAAAACTTGCATTGATAAGAATCTTGTGCTTAATTCTGAAAAATGTCATTTTATGGTTGCACTACCAGGAAAATTTGGCGTTTCAGCGCCAACGTTTCAGCGGTTATTGGCAATAACCGTTGATACCGTCCAAATAGTGAAAAAATTGATACGCTGAAACAATATTTCAGCGGTCGGAAAATGTGGACTTTGGTCAACTGAAAGACTCAAAGTTGGATTTTTTTAGTTTGACCGAGAAATATTATTTTAATGGGATGTTTCAGCGCTTCCTTCAATTCAGCGCTGAAACATTTTGATGACTGGATCATTTGCCTCAATTAAACGTTGAATTTTCGATGGGTCCTACCCAAAAATAAATATTTTTAATAAAAAATTTTATTCAAATGGGCTTTTTTTAAAACCCAATTCGTATGTTATTATAGCCCAATGATGATTTCAGCGGGTCATTTTCGTTGCGCTGAAACAACCATTAAGTAGCAACATAATATAGCTGCCACTATGTATATTTCATCGGTCGAGTTAGTGCTGAAACAATTGGTGGGTCCATGTTTAACACGTGTCAACTTTCCATGTACTTCAAATGATTGAAATATGACGTGGCAGCGTCCCATTGGTCAGCCGTAAAATCATTTCAGCGGTTGTTTATTACCGCTGAAACGTATGAACTTAGCATAATTAGCAATAATTTCACAATTTAAGCAACATAATCAAAATTTTGGATAGTAACATTCATTTTATTGTATGTGAGTAACTTTTCATATAGTTTTTGTAACAAAAAACACACATTTGAGGGGACCTATAGTAGGAATGTTGATGTTTCAATAAAACATTCACTACTTATACATTAACTCATTACTTAAGCATATATACTATGTTGTTATGATTTCTTCTCTAATTGTGACTAATTTATATACACTTCATTTGATATAACTACACCACATATTATGACAATTTTCAAAACATCTAAAGATTATATAAGTACTGATCAAATCATCAATAGTAGATCATAATGAAAATTAACACAAAAATGTGATTGAAAAGCTTAAATTGTGAAGTTATATATGTACTTATTAGTGTTTCTTACAATCATATAATGTCTATAAATACTCCCTTGCTTATTATATTTACATATAATCCCGTTTAAAAGTGTTTTAAAAATTATCGGGGTCAATTTAGTATTTATCAAAAGTTCAATTGATGGCTATAAATTCAATTCTTTTCACTTCCATTTGCATGAATCATACAAATCAAATAACATAATACACGTAAAGATTAGAGAGCAAATAATTTGGGTGAAATTGAAATTTATTAAAAATATTAAGTTCCTTGTTTATATTTCCAAAAAGTTAAGGGGCATAAGTGCAATTATCAAAAATTATTATCTAACCAAAGTTTTTGATTAATATAATTATTGGTTTTAAACAAACCACGATCCATATTTTTACATGTTTTACTCTACTTTAGTTGGATATAAATAGTTTTAAATTAGTTTAATTGAACTGATTTCAATCAAATTTAAATGGATTTGATAGAGATTAATGAAACTGGACTTATTTGAATACTAGCTAAGAATAAACTAAATTAAATTAAAATATACAATAAAGTAATTCTAATTGAAGTAATAAAATTAATATAGATTTATGGAAAATAATGAAATTTATCCGAATCCAAATAAAGAATGATTTATTATAAAATTCAATAAATATATCAAATTTTAATGTATTTATTTAATTTTGATCTCAACCGTCAATTGTTTTCATCAACACATCTCAACCATTCAATCATCATCCCACACTAAACCCTCTTCTTCTTATCCTCCATCGCATAAAAACAAAAAGCAAAAATTGAAGCGTCTTTCTTCTTCTTCTTCTTCTTCTTCTTCCTCCTCTCTTCCCGCGATAAAATCCCTTTCAGTCCCAAATCTGCGATCAATTCCCGCCGAATCGTTCACTGAAGGCAGCCAATCAAACCTTCGTAGCGATCTGGAGCCTCCGATTCTGCCAATCTCGAGGGGCGGTTGCCAATTGATTCTGCCTTCGTGGATCTCTACCCACTCCGACAACGACCGCCGCCACTTCTCCCAGCTGAACAACATGCGTCCCTCCATTGGCGCCATCACCTTCGCTATCGCCATCGGCCCTTTCAGGCCAAAACTTTTGATCTCCATTGCACCCAGCCCCTCACAGGTGTGTTGAATACGTTTACATTTATTTTTCATCGTTTCTGTGTGATTTACCTTTTTGAATTAGGGATAGTTTTTATGTGCGTGAAATTCATATGAAATTTTGCTGGGATTTGCAAGAAAGATGGGTATTGAGTTAAAGGTGATAAGCACTAGCAGGTTGTAGGATGATTATTTCAATTTAGCTCTTTTAAACTGATGTTGCAAATGCTGTTTTAGATGGAACTGATACAATTCTCTTGGAGCTGAGACTTTGACAGGATTATATCCCATTGGATGTGTTTCCATTCTGAACAAAATCTGCGCTGAGGTATATTTGTTGTGATCTAAATACACTTGCGTGATGTTTTAGTTGTACATTATTTGTTAGTTTAGATTGGTGAGTCCTCCGTTTCGAAGGCCTGCGATATCTGCTCCAGCTGAACCGTAAGTTTGTGGTGTTTTTTTTGATGTATTGAATGTTGTTGCCTTTTATGTTGAGATACCATGTGTTGCTTTGCTGATTTAGGAGAGATTTTGTATATTGTATGTGTATGGAGTTGTTGTTTGTTGCCTTAATTGGCTACTTATATGACACTGCTGTGCTGATTTTTATTACTAGGAAGATTGAAGTTCTTTTTGATGTGAATTCGTTTCTTTGGTGAATGAAGTTTTGGATTCTTATGTAAAAATAAGACATTTTTGGGCTTAATGCGGAGGATGTAATGTTCTGAGTTGGCATCTCACACCAGTAAAAGAGATGTTTCGGGACAGACGAGATAGTTACGAAGAGTTCCTTGAAGTCATGAACGATTTCAAATCTCAAAGGTTTGGAAGTTTTTGTTAGGTTTTATACTATTTTCATCACTTTTTAATCATCACTGCATGTGCAAATTGATTTTCGTTGTTTTCGTTGTGCTGCTCGCAGTTTTTTTCATGTAGAACTTACACAAATGGTGAAATAGATAAAGTCAAGGAAAAGGACATAAAGAGCTGATTTTGGGTTTATGCCTTTTTGCCCAAAGATATCAAATTACTCTCCCTCATGTGTATGAAGTGCGGCTGGGGAAAATACCAGTTAAATTTATAAAAGCAATCACATTTGTAAACAAAATTAAGGTGAGTATTTCATTTGCCTCTGTCTTATAGTGCATTTATGGTTAGTACTTCAGATTTATAAGAGGTGTAGATTGTTGTTCTGCAACAGGTCTACCTATTTTCCCAACTCAGCTCACCTGGACGGCTATGTACAGCACAAGAAGGTACCATCTTGCTTGAAACATATTGATTGATTAGTCACTCTTTTCAGACAAACCCCAAGTTGTTTCGTATATCTGTAAAAATAGAGTTATCAGAATCCCTCTGATATTTATGTCAAAGAGATTCTGATATGGTTAACTTGATTGCCATCTTCTCTACAGAATGATGTATTCCTCATTAGATAACTTAATGGATTACAGATTTGTAATTTAGCATGTTTTCCTTTCTTTTTTGCTGTCATTCTAAATTCGACCTGCCAAGATTTGTAATGAGCTAACTACTTAATATTTTTTTTGTCTAGGCTCCCTATAAAAAGAAGTGCAGGGAATTTACAACTCCAAGTCATGAGAAAAGCCTAGAACATTTTACCTGTAGTGTGAATTAGATTTAGTATGTATGATAGTTGATGTAGTTGTAATATGATAATGGATGATTATTTTGATTTCAATATAAATTATAATTATGAATTGGGGGAAATTGTATAAATAGCAATTCCAGCTATTTCTGCCAAAATCTTTTTTGTTTTTTTTTTCCATATTTTTTGAGGCGTTGAAACGTGTTCCACCACTCCCATTAAAGTCAACAAAGTCCAAGCTCCACCTAAGCAATACTCATTCAACTGTCCAGTCAGCATGGGAGACTTTTTGGTGGACCCCGGAGGCTGTTTCAGCGGTTAGAATTTTCCTGCTGTTCCACCCCCCCCCCCCCCCCCCCCCCCCCAACAACAGCGGTCGGAGCGTTTTATCGACCGCTAAAACGGGCACTTTTTGAGCGCTGCTACTGGCGATTTTCCTGGTAGTGTTGAAAAAGGAATTGTGTAAGGTCATGAGGTATCATCTAAGGGTATTGAGGTAGATAAAGCAAAAATGGATACCATCCAATCTCTACCTTACCCTACTGGTGTGCGTGATGTGAGATCTTTTCTTGGCCATGCGGGTTTCTACCGCCGTTTTATAAAAGATTTCTGAAAAATTTCATCCCCTTTAGGTAAATTGTTGCAAAAGGATGTGGAATTTGTGGTAGATAAAGGTTGTTAGAGGGAATTTGATTGTTTAAAATCTATGTTAGTGTCGGCCCCTATTATACAACCTCCAAATTGGTCCCTTCCATTTGAGATCATGTGTGATGCAAGTGACTACGCCGTTGGTGCGGTGTTAGGTCAAAGGGTGGGGAGAATTCCCCATGCCATCTATTATGCATCCATGACTCTCAATGAAGCTCAAAGGAACTACACTACTACCGAGAAAGAATTGCTAGCGGTTGTCTTTTCTTTAGAAAAGTTTAGGCCATATTTGCTTGGTATAAAGATTATTGTGTTCACTGACCATGCAGCTCTTCGTTACTTGATGACGAAGAAATAAGCAAAGCCTAGATTGCTACATTGGATCTTGCTCTTGAGTGAGTTTAATTTGGAGGTCAAAGACAAGAAGGGAGCCGAGAATCTAGTAGCCGACCATTTGAGTCGATTGGTGCCCCATGAGAAGATTGGAGCCAAAGCATTGAAGGAGCACCTTCAAGAAGAGTTTCCCGACGAGCAATTATTTGCTCTTAGTGTTTCTCTTCCATGGTATGCCAATATTTTGAATTTCCTTGTCACAAGTAAGTACCCTTCTCATTTCACTAAAACTCAAAAGGATAAATTAAAGCATGATGCTAGGTTTTATGTGTGGGATGATCCTTATGTGTGGAAACATTGTTCCGACCAAGTCATTAGAAGATGCATTCCCAATAATGAAACCAACTCAATCCTTGCTTGTTGCCATTCCTATGCATGTGGTGGTCATTTTGGTGATAGGCGAACCGCTAGGAAAGTGCTTGATTGTGGTTTTTATTGGCCTAGTTTGAATAAGGATGCATATACCTTTTGCAAGTCTTGTGATAAATGCCAAAGAGTAAGGAATATTTCTTCTAGGAATGAAATGCCCCAACATTGCCCCCTATATTGTGAACTCTTTGATGTGTGGGGAATCAATTTTATGGGACCTTTGGGAGGTCGTCGCCGTACCTCTCAAATATACAATTTAGATACGCTTACTACCGCTACACACAATTAAGTATATAATGGTAAGTAAGGTTTGTTTCCACAGAGAAGAGGTTATTTTTACGTATATCTTGTAGTATGCATACATATATATATATATATATATATATATATATATATATATATATATATATATAAGCCATGTAAAAAAAGGGGGGTGGTTTGAGTTGAGTTTTGTAAGAAATACTACTAGGTAAAGTAACTAGAACTTCAAGGTTATAACTAATTTATCATATGATTATTCTAACTAGAGATTTAACTATGAAAATAATGGACTTGGGCACATGAGATTAGTGTCTTCTTGTTATGGATTTTTCCTCAAACTCTATCATGTTACTTTGAGAATGGTGATTGTTTGTAATGGGAAATCATCTCTATTCTAGTTATGAATCATGAAAGCATCTTCACAACTCTTATTGGCAACATCTCTATATGATAGCAAATAGATAAATTGATCAATGTTATTTCAAATTAGATGTTTTCCCACCTTACCCATGTAATGTGATAACACAATTGACATGAATATAATGCTAATGAATGATCTCAAGAACAAATATAATTGATAACAACATATATTTGATTCCTAATTTAATACTTTTACATAGAAGAAATGATAGCATTTCAACCATGGAAAAGCAATATCTAACACATATCCAACACATGTCTATAACTAGGAAATCATTCCTAACCATTTCAAGCATCAAATACACCTACAATTCATGATCATTCAATGACAAATCACCCATTCCTAAGCTTCATAAATCATGTTCTCAAACCATAACAAGAAGTCCAATCTCATATACCCAAGATGGGTTCTAGCCTACAATCATAATTATATAATCACAACCATAATCGATACAATAATACATGGTGAATTCAAAGTGAAAATCAAAGGAACAATGAAGGAAAAAGAGTTGAAGACTCTGAAATTCGATCCTCTAACAAAATGAGGATAAGTTTCTTATATAGTCCAAAACAATTAAAATTAAAGCAAAACAAAGTGCAAGTTGCAGGAATGTTTCGCGGACCGCGAGAAATCCTTCGCGGCTCGCGAGACTGGTTCTTGCGGCTCGCGACCGAGGATTCGCGGCCCGCGCGACACTGGTTCCCGCGGCCCGCGCGATACTGGTTCCCGCGGCTCGCAGCCGAGGATTCGCGGCCCGCGCGACATGGCTTCTTCAAAACAGCAACACACACCCTCGCGGCTCGCGAGACTTGTTTCGCGGCCCGTGAGAGTGTGCCTTCACGCCACTTCTATGACCGGTTCTTCAATGCATCTAACTCCTTCAGGACGGTCATAGAAGGTCTTCAAATCATCCAAATCCATAGCAAGTGCAATTCAAGGTCAAAATGCACGTCTTCAATTTCAAACCACTATGAATGATTTGGTTTAAAAATCTAATATAAAAGTACAAAATACTATCTAAAACAGCTTTCAAATGCTACAAATTAAGAGTATATTTAGGACCTATCAAAATCCCCCACACTTGAACCTTTCTCATCCTCGAGAAAGAACGATTAAGATCCAAGTGCATACTCTGAATAATTAAGCACATAACATTTGAGAGCTTTACACAAGATATCTATTTACAAGAGAAAAGAAATTTTATTTTTTTTATGCCTCTCATTTTTGCCTGATTTTCTAGTATTTTTGGAACCATCCGGGCGGTTTTTTTTTTTTTTCTTTTTTTTAAGAAATACAGCAGCAAAAACAGCAACAAAAATAGAATCACAGTCCTACACTTCTCCCCCACACTTAGTCTAAACATTGCCCTCAATGTTTAAATATATCAATGAAAATCATGGTGAAAGGAAGGGGTATAGGACATACTCACTGTGAGGGGCCGGAACCGTCGCGACGGCGCTGAGCTCGCGATCTGCGATGACCCTCATAGTCAAATGCTCCTGGTCCCTGTGGGTGCATGGATGCCATCATGGAAAACATCACAGCCATATCATCCTCGTACCTCTCAGTAAATGTCCGAAACTGCTGCTGAGTGACATACTGAGGCTCATGATGTGGAGGAGCGTACTGATCTCCATGCTCCGGAGGTGCCTCTAGCCTGGCAAGGGCAATGGTAGGTGCAGGGACAGTGATCTGAGTGGGCAATGTGAGCTCCTCCATGCGGGTGCGCCCAGTCAGCTGCACAGCCTCCAGATTCGGCAGATACATGTGCTGATTCTTGGCTACAAGCCAGATGAATCTAGGAGGAGGAAATATGTGCATGGCCAAGACACTAGTGGACTCTAAGGAAGCGATGGAGTAGAATTGGTGAGCTCTCTCGGCTGTCTTGCCTACTGCCTGAATGTCTGGAGGTAGATGGATGTTCAAATAAGCTGCCAGGAGAGAAATCATACCCCCTGCGGTATCTTCCCTGAGCTCTTCTGAGAGGTCTCCAGACACTTCTGCACAAAGAGGTCTACCCAACACGGGTGCTCCGGCCTCCAAAACATGGTCCAAAGGCATTGGACTTGCTCCCTGTTGATGTGCGTCAACTCCCCTTGGCAAAAGATCGTCATCACTAGGAGCTTGTGCACCATACGAATAGCTGGATGTATGATGTGGTTGTTCTTCGTAGCGCCCGTGATGTTGGGTGATCCAGACAAGCAATTCCAAAAGAAAGCTAGATCAAATCCGTCCGGGGCATTATCTTTTGGATTCTTGTAGCCCTCCACATATTCGAACCCAAAAGCAGTTTGGATTTCATCATAGGACATCCGGCGGTCTACATCATTTAACCTGAAGGTGATGTACTGCACGTCTCGCTCCTCGTCATAGTGCTTGGCTAGAGTGGATAGGAATTCAAGTGTATAGTAAATGTAGGTCGGTGCCGACCGATCAATGAACCCTCTCATGCCAACGCGATCCAATAAAAATGGCACAGGCTACTGCAACCCTAGCTCTTGAAGGAGCTCAGTGGAAAGGAACTTTGTCTCTATGATCGTTCGCCTCCCATTCCCAATCAACTTTCTCCACCGTTGTTGGGCTTCGTCATCCAAACCTTGCAGTCCCATGAGGTCAATAGGAGGCAGGTTTTCTGTAGGGGGAGGGCTAGGTTGGCGAGGGGGGGATTCGGGGATCACGGGCTCATGTGAACTAGAGGCTTCTCCTCGGCGAGATCTTTTCCTTGGTGCCATTAGCTAAATCTACTCAACAACAGTCCAGCACAACTAAACCAGCTACACGGCGGCAAGCCTTACTCAACACGCAAATTGCAACTAGTGGCGGCAAGCCCAATCAAAATCAACAGAAAAACTAGAGGCGGCAAGCCCTAATTACTCAAAAATTGCAATGTAATATTCCAAATAATCAATTAAATGCAATTAGATCGCCAATTGGATCAAAACACCACCAAATCAAAGAATCCAAAAATTAGGGTTCATGAGATTTGGGGGTATTTGATTGGGAATTGGAATTTGGAATTAGTGATTGGGAAAAGGTTAAGGTTGGTGGAGGGAAGGTTTTTGTGTAGTGGGGTTGGGGAGAAAGTCGCCGGAGGCCGGCAAATCGGAGTGGAGAAGTTTCGGTTGGAATTTGGGCAATGGAGGTGAAAGAGGATGAATTGGAGTGAAATTGTTGGTGGGGTTTGTAGAGGAGGAGTGGGGGAGTGATTTGGGTGGAGTGAATTGATGAAAATCTTGCCGGAATGGTGAATCGGAGATGGTGGCCGGAGGAGAGAAGGTTTTCGGGTGGAGAGTTTTTGGGAAGAAGAAGAAAAAGATAGAAGAAATTGGGAAGAAGTAAGAGGCCGACGTTTCGCGGATCGCGAGCCTGCATTCGCGGGTCACTAGCCTCCTTCGCGGGTCGCGAAAATCCGCATTTTCGTTCCAGGGTTTGCCGAAAAATCTCCTTTTTTCGCGGGTCGCGAGGCTGGCTTCGCGGGCCGCGAGGCAAAACCCTCGCGGCCGAAATTTTCTCCGCGCGCATACTGTGTCGCGGTCCGCGCGGTGAATTCGCGGGTCGCGACGCAAAACTCTCGCGGCCTGAGCGATGAATTCACGGGCAGCGAGCACAGTGTCGCGGGCCGCGAAAAGTAGCATTTTTGTGCCAGGGATTGCCGAAAAATCCCACTTTTCTCGCGGGTCGCGAGACTTCTTTCGCGGACCGCGAGACCCGGTCGCGGCCGCGAGCTCCCTTTCGCGGCTCGCGAAATCCTCGGTCGTGGTCCGCGCGATTAATTTGTGGGCCGCGAGGAAATGGCTCCTCGATTTCGTGTTACTCCACTTCACCTTTTCTAAAACAACAAATCAAAAGCTCGCGTCATATCCGAATTACAAGTTTAATAGAATGTACATAGACAATATGTAGAAATAGAGTAATGTTCCAAATATTGAAATTGTTCGACAAAATGCTTTTAAAGATCAAAACTCGTTTATTTAACATCGTCGGCACGATGTACCTCCATGGTAAATATCAATCGTAGGTCGGGTTGCCTAGAGACATGTACTCTAGTATCTCCGATTTGAAACCCTCGTAATACGGCTTCAACCTTTGGCCGTTAACCTTGATAACCTTAGCACCCTCGTCGCTCTGGACCTCAACCGCACCATGAGGGAAAACTCTTACAACCACGAACGGTCCAGTCCACCGAGAACGCAATTTCCCCGGAAACAAACGAAGGCGTGATTGAAATAGGAGAACCTTTTGACCTACCTCAAAGGTTTTCCTAATTATCATCTTGTCATGCCATGCCTTCGTTTTCTCCTTGTAAATGGCGGCGTTCTCATAGGACTCATTCCGGATTTCCTCAAGCTCTTGCAACTGAAGCTTCCTTTCATTCCCGGCTTCGTCCAAGTTAGTTGAACTTCGTGATTGCCCAGTACGCTTTGTGTGCCAACTCTACCGGCAAATGACACGGCTTTCCAAAGACTAATCGGTATGGAGACATACCAATTGGAGTCTTATAAGCCGTCCTATATGCCCACAATCCATCATCCAACCGAGTACTCCAATCCTTGCGAGTCGGCCTAACCGTTTTCTCAAGGATGGACTTGATTTCCCTATTGGAAACTTCGGCTTGTCCATTTGTTTGTGGGTGATAGGCGGTAGAAGTTTTGTGATTTACCCCATATTTCTTCAACAATGAGGCAATGGTTCTATTGCAAAAGTGAGTGCCTCGATCACTGATTAGAGCTCGGGGTACCCCGAACCTAGAGAAGATGTGAGATTTGATGAACTCTGCAACCACTTTAGAATCATCAGTATGAGTGGGGATTGCCTCTACCCACTTAGAAACATAGTCAACCGCAAGCAAGATATATTTGAAACCAAAGGAATTAGGGAAAGAAACAGCCTACCGTTTCTCGCTCGAGATCGGAATCGGAGTATCGGGCTCTCGCCAACACTGCTTCGGAGGTTGTTTGAAATGACATTGATGAATTGATCTAGTTGTTATCATCTAGAAAAGTTGTCAATAAGAGTTGTGAGGATGCTTTCATCTTTCATAGCTATGATTATAGATAATTTCTCATTACAAACAATCACCATTCTCAAAGCAACATGATAAAGTTTGAGGAAAAATCCATGATAAGAAGTCACCAATCTCATGTATCTAAGTCTATTATTCTTATTAGTTAAATCTCTAGTTTGAATCATCATATGATAAATTAGTTGTTACTCTAAAGTTCTAGTTGCTTTACATAGTAGTGTTTCTCACTAAAATCAAATCAAACCCCCCCCGCCCCCCCCCCCCCCCTTTTTTTTACATTGCTTTTATGTATATATATATGTATGTATGCTATTAGATATAGTAATTACTCTACAAAATATACTTGGAAATAACCTCTTCTCTGTGGATACGAACCTTACTTGTCATTATATGCTTAATTGTGTGTAGCAGTAGTGAGTGAATCTAAATTGTATATTTGAGAGGTACGGCGACGACCTCTCACTACGGGAATAAGTTGAGCATTCATAACCAAAGGGCAGAACATGTTGGAGGCAGCTCAGATAGTCTCAGCACGGATCCAATCCTGTGCTGGATCGGCAGGAGGTCCCTGGACATTAGAAACGATCCCTCGCGGTCGGATGTGCGAGGATTCATCAAAGGCTTCACCAGTTGCTGTCTGAGAGTCAAGACGGCGAGAACTGGGATCCTCACCAAAAGAAATAATCTTGGGACGAGTCATATCGTTGCGAGAAGATGAGGCGGCGGTGCTATCAAAAGATTTACCAGGAGCAGACGAAGTCAAGCGAGAACGATTCAGAGTAAGTGAACAAGAATCCTTAGAAAAGGAAAAAGAATTGCAAGAAAGGTAGTCAAACATGCGAAGTGGAATGAAGAAAAGAGGGAAGGAATTTATAGTACAAGTAAAATGAGCAAGGCGGTGGAAGATAAAGGGGCAAGGATAAGTCGTACCTAGGTAGAAGACACAATGATCAAGTCACTCAAAAGAAAGTGGAAATCAGACACTGTGCAGCCGTCATGCGAAAAGCGCACCAATCGGGGCCCACTCATTAAAAGGATGTCACCCCGGGATAACGAAACGGCAAGGCCCACAAAATATCGGCCGAGAAAGCCCGAGTAACAGGGGAGAAGGGTCGGATCAAGTCAAGTCAAGCGTTGTTCTTCCAAAACTAAAGCTCGACTTAGGGGGCTTGTGATGATACTGAACACGTCACCTGCTATTAGGTAAGTCGGTGACTCAGCTGCTGAAGGAAATTGCTAGAAAATGCATGGGCACGTGAGAGAATCTAAAGCAAGATATGGGAGGTACAGTCTCACGTGAGACATACTTGGGGAGGAGGAAAAAGAATGATGAGTCAGCAAGGAGAAATGGGATGAACAAGGCATTCCAGGACGCCTATAAATAGAGGCCACAATCAACCAATACAGGTAATTTCTCTAACTCTTGAATACAGAGTTTTTATCTTTCAAAGCAGAAATTTCATCATCACACCGGAGCTACCACCCCCGGGGTAGCGCCGGGGGTTTGTTTTGCAGGTATCGGAAGAACAAGTTCATAGTCAATCTTCCCCTGGAGCCGCAGGGTTCAGATAGCCAAGCATCTCAGCAGGCGGTTTACCGATTCAAATCTCCAAGCCCTCGAACATAGTCAGATTCCGAGGCATCCGTTTACTAGTGCGGATTATCCTCGCATCAACTGACATGCGATTAAAAAAATATTTAAACATTTTAAAAGGCAATTGATTAAAGTCAAATTGTTCTTGTAGAGGAAATATAATATTGTTTAATTTATAAACGGTGAAACATTTCTTATAAATTATAGAAGAAAAACACTATAGTTAGATAGAACGGGTTGAATGAATTGAATTCTTACCATTTTAGATCTAAATTTTTACAAACGGCATAAATTTTGAAGAATTGCATAAATTTTACAAACGGCATCACTTAGTTTAAATTTTGAAGAATTGCTTCTGTACCAAATATAAGATCATTTGCATATACAATGAAGAAACAGAAAAGTTTACATTTAGGGTTTAGAGTTCAGGGCTTTGGGTGAAACTGGTATTCGGCCCCGATGCGAGTTTGTTGTGTTAGACCTATATATTATATCGGGCATAAATGTAAATATTAAAAGTTACAGGGACTAAATTGAAAAATAAATAAATACTGTAAATAATTTATGTTTATTCAAAACTGAATATATTACAAGAAATTTAAGCATAAATTCGAAAATATCAACATATTCAACATGGATGGAGTTGTGCGTGCATTGCCCTTGAAACGAATAGGCCCCGCTATACGAGTCTTTCGCCCCCTAGGCTACGATAAACCATCAAGGCTCTAGTCAACCTGTGACTAAAGCCCGTACTGGCGCACAGCCCGAAGACATATATCACATAATCAACGACTGACCTGATATTTTGACGAACTCGATGAACGAACTTAGAGCCGACATAGATAGATTTAGGAGAGATAATATGAGTGGTGCTTAAGGCTTTGAATTAGATTGGTTTTACTAACTGACTCTAAGACTCTATTCATAATAGTTCTACTCAGGTTTACTTTAACAGAAAGAAAGTTCTGATTGATTTCAATATTAGAGAAAATATTCATCTGGTTTGATTTGATGATACAGCTTAACAAATATAGCTGATTCACACAGTTGGAAATATTTGATCTCATCTTTTCACATGCTTGAAATATTTGATCTTATGTTTTCATGCATGTACAGCTGATCCTACGAATTTGGACAGCTTTCTGGGCCTTCTGGAAGCTTCATGAAAATACAGTCGGGTTCCCATCTTTGTTGGTAGAACTAAGCATAACTATTTTCAAACTATTTTTGAGAAAATGACATCTAGACTTCTACTCTGGCAGAATAAGTGGTTAAATCAAGCAGGAAGATTAGTCTTGATAAAACATGTATTATCATCTATCCCCTTGCATATTCTAGTTGTATCTAAACCTACTAAAGGAGTGATAGATAAAATACATGTCCTTTTTGCCAAAAAATTTTGGGGAACATCAAATTTTGGATAGAAAAAAATATGGAGATTTTGGTCAAACTTATGCTTCCTAGAGTGTGAAAATGGCTTAAATACCAAGGATCTTCATATAATAATTGATAGTTTCTCACTTAAATTATGGTGGAAGATGCAAAAAGGTAATAGTCTTTGGTCTGATTTTATGTGGGGATTACCCAACTATCTTAAAAACTCAAAGACTTGGAAAAGGACTAAAGATATACACCATTTAGCCTCAGAAAATACCAAACTCCAAGTTGGAGATGGAAGAGTATCTTTTTGGAACTCAATTTGGCTAACTGATTATCCCTTAGCTGATATATGGAATGAAAATCATGAAATGCCATTTCCTGACCTTACCATTGCTGAATTCATTTTTAATCAGGAAACATATGTGCATACCTTACAAATAGGTATGGATAGGGAATATATTACTTTATTATCAAAAGATTTCTCTCTGTTTGAATCTTACCCAGACACATTAATTTGGAAACCAGAGAGAAATGGTCATTTTACACTGTCTTCGGCATATACATTACTTAGACCTAGGAAAGATGATATTCCATCCTTTCAACATCCATGGTCAAAGTATCTCCCAAGAAAATTCACTATATTTAGCTGGAGATTATTAAATAGGCTGATTCATTTTCCTGATGTATTAGAAGATTTTAAATTCCACTTACCTTCTATGTGCTCATTCTGTAAAAGTAATAATGAAGACATACACCACTGCTATAATAACTGTGATAAAGTGATAATCTTTTGGAAATACTTAAATCAGTGGTTTGATCTTCAAAATATTACTTTTCATAACCTATGGGATAGATTCTTTTATTACTGGAATGTGGAATTTAAATCTAAAACACAGGAAATGATTGTAAGAATGCTCCCATGCATTGTTGTTTGGTTCATTTGGTGTGCTAGAAATTCATGGTTTTATGAAGCAAAGGAACCAAACTGGCTTACAATGGCCTCAAAGGTTTATAACACAGTGAAAGCAATCATCAAAATCCATGGAAAAACATGGAAATTGTCTGAAACAGTTAACATCTCTCCTAGTTTGTTGTCTCTAGCTCAAATCTCTACATGTTCCAGGACAAGACGAGCTATTAGTGTGATGTGGAAGCTACCACAAACACAAGCAAAACTTAATACAGATGGTTCATCTTTGAGTTATGGAGCTGATGGAGCTGGAGTGGTTATAAGGGATCAAGAAGGGAGAGTCTTGATTGCAAAATCCAGGTTATTGGGCAACATGGACAGTTTGGAGGCTGAAGTCACTGCTCTATCAATTGGACTGGAAACTGCCTATGCGCAAGACATCATGGAAATGGAATGTGAAGTGGACTCATTGGTGCTCTTGAAGATGGTGAGAAAGGAGTTTAGAATCCCTTGGAGACTCATCAATCTGATGAGGAACATATGGATGGTAACAGGTGAAATTTCAGTAACCTTTTCTCATACATTTAGAGAGGCAAATTTTGTAGCAGATTCACTTGCAAAACTAGCTAGTACTAGCAAACTATCTAGCACTTATAATCATCAAAACCTACCATCTAATATAAAAGGGTTGGTGCAATTAGACAGTCAAGAATTTCCTTATGTTAGAGTTATATGAAGGTTTTTATGGAAATCTTGGATACTACTGCTGGTTTGTTTTAATGACAGAATCTGAAGACAGGAAGCAATCCAAAGCAGCTCTGCTCAAAAAGAACTTTGGAAACCAAAGGGTGGATCAGGTGCTAATGTTTCATCTTCTTTATTCAAAAAGTTTAAAGCACAACCTAGTTTTTCCCTTAGAACAATTACCTGGCCATTAGTTTTGTTTTTTCAGGGACTTTGGCCTTGTGGTAAAACTGTTCAAAGAAGGCCAGGTCTCAATCAACCAAACAAAGAAGCACATGTGTTTACTGAAGAAACCGAAGTGCTACTGCATCTTTGAGCTTCCCTCAAGCTGTCCAGTTTGGCTGAGTTCTGGCTGCTTCTTATGCTGTTGGAGATACCTAACAAGATCTCTTCTAGTCTTCACTAGTATTTTTTCAAATTTATTCCACAAATTAGCAACTCTTAATCACACTCAAGTGGCTAATATGTGTTTATTCAGGTTTCATCTTGATACTCACAGACTTGCTCCTTGTAGTGATATCCTCGACGTGGCAAAATTGTGCTCTCGACTGGGAAACTGGTCGATCACTAACCTAGATCAGCTGAGTCGATATAGATTAATAAGTGCTAATTATAATCTTCTCAGGGAACTTAAAACTTCCCAAATTTTTTTCATCCCAACTGATTGGGATTTTTCTTGAAGCTCAAGTTTTTTCATCCCACTTAGTTGGGATTTTTCTTGGACAAATTGTATTCAGTTTTAAGACTTTGAGAAATATGGTTCAGGGAGCCAAATAAATTTCCCTCCAGCTCTGCTGGTTTAAACTAAAAAAATAAAAATACAGTCGGGTCTGGTGCAAAATTGGACGCTAGGGTCTGGTGCAAAATTGGACGCTAGTCCGGCCACCAGAGGCATAACAAGCCCAAGCCCAAGCCCATAAAGTGATTGCTCACTTTAACTCTTAAGAAATGTTGACACTTATATAGTGAATAATTTCTCTCTAAGTTTCCAATGTGGGATTTTTACAAAATTCTCATTTCAAGAGACCGTGTTTGAGCATACATAACTCGGTCATCCTTGATCCGATTTGAGTGTTCGAATAGCCGATTTTGTAGGTCTCGCGGAGGAGAATCCAACGGTACCAAAATCTCGAGCTAATTCAACTTTTAACTATCTCAAATTTGTGCCCCAAGTTTCGGGTAATTACAATATTTCCCTCAAATTTCCAACAATCCCCCACATAAGTCAGATATCACTTCGGGAATCATAACAATCAAGACAGACACGGAATTGTATTGATTATGTGATAGATCGTAATGACGGCTTAGAATGCTGCATAGGATAAGTGTGCGATTCCGCTTTGAACTTTCCCTTGAGAGAGCACACTTGTTCCACCGATTAGGAAGTATGCGGTCCCACTTTGAACTTCTCTGAACCTTTGGTGTGGACTTTCAGTGTACTTCCCACAACCTTCTTTCCTTGCTCGTGCATTTTTCTCGGTTGTGTTCATTTGTTATGGCCCTGGATCACTGCCTAGTTCCGTAAGTTTCCTAGAGAATTGAGTCCCAACAATTCTCTTTCAAAGCGGCTCACACTTCTCCTTACATAGGTGATTCTTTGCTTAGGAGTAGTTTATTGAACTTTATCGTCTCCACCCAAGTAATCCATACTTTGAGGCCGTGAATCATTAAAAGCATTAAATGCTTATCCTCTAGTTCCTACACTGTTTCTTCATCTTCAGAATGAGACTAGAGGTGCATTAAGCCCCCACAGTGGAAGTCGGCGGGTCTTTGCAGTTCAGTTGTCCCTTTGAACCTAAACCATGGGATCTCCAATTGCATAGGAAGGGTTTTCCGCATACGTAACCTCACCCTGTAGTGGACTTCAGTCTCATCCTCTCGATGATATCTCAACTATCTCTCGATTCAACCTTTTAGTCAAGGGATCGGCTATATTGTCCTTTGATCTTACATAGTCGATTTTGATCACATTCTTTGAGAGAAGTTGCCAAATGGAGCTATGCCTACGTAGAGACATACCCTTATCGATATGGGTTTAGAGTAAACCAATCAGCATACATTTACTTTAGTTACCTATGGATTCAGTTTCGTAAAAGGTATGGAAAATCATTCCATTTCCCTTAGTCCAACTCAATGGATTTAGATTCATCATATGAATCTTACAGAGAATAATTTCTCTACACATTTCAAGGCATATCCATGACTACACGAGTATCACACAAACTTGGATCCAATAGTTTCCTCTGGACTACTCGTGTCTCATCTTACTATCATAGTAAGGATTGTCTGATCGAGTACAACTCAGTTAAGTACTACATACCTTCAATGACTCTTCATTTCTCTTATCTTGAGAAATCTCACCTTTACTAAGGTATTCCAACCACGTTAGAGTCATTCCATTGAATATGACATATCTTTCCAACATATTTAGTCATCGTTTCAATGTTGCTATCAATGAACAAATCAACTATCCAAGAACATAAATGACTTGGTCATTTCTTGTTTGATTTAGCACATGTGCTTTAAATAAAACTCATTGATTCAAATCATTGGCTCAACAACAATTAGTGTCACCAACCCATGGGTTGTTTTGGAGCATGGAGCTATTTATATTGCTCTATTCAGATATTAATATCTAAATCTCCACTTAACCATTTAGGTCCATTTGATATACTTTCAGCTTTACAAAACATCAATACTGAGTACCATCATTTCAGGTATCATTCCCATTTGTAGAGAATACCCATCAAGTATATAAATATACTAACTAATTGTTGAAATCTACTAGAAGTCTAGTGATTTGCCTCACATGGTGGATCAATCTTACCATTGATTACCGTTTTTCCATAAACAACATTTCATGGAATTCTAGCCTTTTAAATCTTTCAGGTATACCTATAAAGCAAACAAGGCACAAAGCTATGTCCTGTCACATTTTCTTTATTCTGATCTATCATCACAGTCCATTGACTCATAAGTCTAATTTCAGGATAAATTGAGATCTTTGGGAATTTCCAAATACTCTTTCCATCCAAAAATGTATTTCTCTATTCCATAGCGCATTTCTTGTGAATTTCAAAGATATTTGATATTCTTTCACAAGAACTCAACAAGCATTTCTACATTGTGCACTTCTAGTGAATATACCATTTCAGGTTATATTTTTACCATACATGGTTAGATGTCAAACCCCACATTCGAATGAATTTATTGGATGACTCTACAACATTACCCCCCACATTCAAACGAATTTATAGAATGAATCTACACCACTAAGAGTTTCAATTACTCCTATTATGGGATTTCTTAATTAAAAGATCACAACATATATATAGGTTTCCCCTCACATCGCTTGAGCATTTCTAGCGACCATCTGTTTCTACCACTATATATAGCTGGTACGTACAGAATAACTATATTAGTGAATAATTTTACAATGTGAACACAATCACAAAGATTTCACGTATTCGCTTTCACCATCACGTTATACCACAAATGATACGAAAATGGACTTAGATACATTTATCTAAGTATCACTTCAGTGATTTTCCGTTAACTATCACTAAGACGTAGTGTCTATCTCACTGACTTATTACAAGGTTCGCTTGGTCAACACAATGAGCCATACTCAAGGTTCGTATCCCTCAAAACTTTAATTTCAGGATAGATCCTTACATTCCAACACTTTCGTGTTTCAACTGAGTGCGGAAATCTCTCTTATTTCTGTACATAGAATTTAGAGATGATCGGATTTCCCAATCTCAATTTACCATGCATCCTAGCCCATTACTACAACATTGAAGTAATGTCCATGCTATCAAAGATTTGGTCAATTTCCATTTCAGGGATTTCGTATTACTATCCCTTATGGTGCAGATACTCCCAACTCTTTGGGTACTATGTGAGTTACAGACTCTACACAATTTCTGCCCATATCCAAATCAAATTCCGACTGTCATACTCGTGTTGACATTATCATTTCACGTTCATATCTGAACCGACCTCTCAACTTACGTTTGAGCAATGCCCTCTCATTATGAGTTCACATTTTAAACTCTTGACCCGAGGTCCTATTCGAGTCTCACATTGCTCGAATTTTATCTCCCACATGCTCAACTCAGTTGAGTTCGAGTATTGACTCGGGATTCCGCCTCATCAGCATATGAGTTTGTCACTCTCTTGACCATTAGTCTTTAGTGATAACTTTTTACCTTATTAAAATTCACATCGCTAAATTTCCAAGGTTTCCGGTCCCCATTGGACGAATTATCTCCACACATTTAGTTCCTCAGAACTTAGTGTCTTGGAGTTCTCAGACCATAAGTGTAACACCCCGGGAACACAAGACAAAATTTTGGAAGGGGTGCCACGAGTACTAGTAAAGTTTACTACAAATTTCTTATTCAATTCTTTCATCTGAAGTTATAAACGTTTTGTATACAATACTTTGGTCATTAAATATTACAGAGATGTCTAAACCAATCTAAAATAAACTCTATACATTCAGGATTCTTCACTAACACACCATCATATTCTTTATCTTATCGCTTAGATAGAGGCTTAGGTATAAATCTGCAACAAAATAGTGTAAAGAGTGGGGTGAGCTACACTAACTCAGTGAGAATAATATCATCCTTTGCAAAATCTTTACAACATACACTTATCACAGTCAAAATCATAGAGTAAATAGTCACGTAGCAGCAAGCAAGGTCATTCAAGTAGTTTCACATTGAAAAGATAATGGAAGCATGATAAAACCCTCGCCGTGAATCCTAATCTCACAATTTCCTTCAACACCTGCAGTATAGTTATTTATATTTATTAAGGATCTTTCACACATCGCTTTATCCATATTATTATGTTGTTCTCAACAGGTCACGTCACTTGATAACATAAAAATTGCAGCAGCAGATCATTGCAATAAACAAGCATATAATTACTAATTATAATAAACACATTTCCAACCTCAATTATAAACCGCAGCGACTTTATAACCCTTTGTGAATGCTATATTTCTAATCAACATGGATCGTTCTTGATCAGAGAGTGTATTCCAGGTTACAAGGATCTTATTGACACAAGAATTAACAAAATTTGAGCTACGGTTCATCAGTTACGAAATTTCAAAGTGAATTATAAAACTGATGCGAGCAGAAAAGTACTTAACAATTGCAGAACTTCAAGAGCATTTTTCTCACTCATTTCTAAAACAAATTGTTCATTCTTGATTCTAAATCATAGTTTAAAATATCATTTTTCCAAAAGTAACAAATTTATTCCAAATAGACCAGCTGTGATATTTTTAAAGTGAGTTCCAAACTGATGCCAGCAGAAAACTGAATTTAAAAATTGCAGAAATTTAAAACCCTTTATCTCTCTTGTTACTTAGGCGAATTGGCCCATTCTTGTTTCCAAATCAAAGATAAAAGTTCAGAGAATACACCAGTATAAACATAAGCCACAATGGAATTACGGTTATAAAGATATAGATTTTTAAAGTAAGCACATGCTGCTGCCAAAGAACAGTACCAGTCCAGCACAACAGTCTTAAAACTCAAATATCTCCATCATTAATTATGCAAATTCCGAAATATTAGATTCTAAATCCTAGAGCATCTTACAAAGATTTCACAGGTATAAGAATCAACAAAATCAGAGTTGGGATTAAATCAGGGCCGGCCTCACCATGAGGCAAGTGAACCTTTCGCCTCATGCCCCCAAACTTGGAAATTATCTTTTATTATCCCTAAAGGGAACTTGAATAGTTATTTAAGTCAAAAAGACGTTGTTTTGTATAAAGTATTCTTTTGCCGTTATTTTAAATATAGATATATATAATTGTCATTTTAAATATGTTAACTTAAAAACTATATCATCGTAATTATTTTTAGGCTAATTAGTCCACAAATTTGCGTGATTATTTTTAGCCGACAACAATCTTTGCGTGATTATTTTTAGGTTAAATCGATATATTTATGTGATTATTTACTTGCATTACCGTGATTATTTTTGTTAATATATTATTGTAATTATTTGCATATGATTATTTTTAGTAAGAGTCGACAAGAATATAAGTCTAAGTCTAAGTCGACAACTAATTAAATATGTTCATTATTAGAAGATGTAATATAATAAAATCGTGGACTAATTTTTGTTATAGCATAGTATTATTAGTTAACTAAAATACTCTAAAAGAAAAAAGAATAACAATATTAAATTATATATAGCATATCTTACTATTTATCCTGTTTTACTTTAAACCATTTGTCGATAAATATATTTATTTAAATATAATAATATATACTTATATATTTAAATTAGGTTTAGCATATCGGAGTTGAGGTTGTATATATAGAGATCTTGAGGACGCCTTCGTGACGGTGTCTTGGGCGGATGCATACGCTTCCCCATGTACAGAGTCTGAGCATCTAATTTTGAATGTATGGTGTTCACTTTGTACCTCTCTTAATTTGTTTCAGTCTTCTGTGTGTGAAAATTTCAAAAACAGCTTTGAATCATCTTCAATCAGGTATTTTTTTAATCATCTTCTTGTATTGAATGTTTTTCAAATGTTGTTCAAATTGTACCTCTCTTTGCTGCAGGGTTGGATCTGTTTTTGTTGGTTGATTTATATGAAATTGATGTTTTTTATTCTTAATATTATTTGTTGTTTGAAGTTTAAGTTCCGGATTGCAATATCGTACGAAAAAGTTGGATATGGTTTGATTCTATAAAGTAAAATAAATTGGTGGCGGTGTAAGACCCAGAGGTTTAATCTTAACAACTCCAGGAACTGGATTTGACAATCCCGCATTTGAGAGCCCGGTCCACCAACAGGTTTATTCTTCACACTAAATTTTTGAATTAACATAAACTGCTCTAACATGATAAAATGTGCAGAATGAAAATTCTTCAACTTATTTGGTACTTAAACAAATAAGGACATGTGACAAAAAAGAAGCCTACCTCTGCTTGAATCATATGAGATGGCAGGCAGGTAATTGGTTAAATACGACGTATATGAGTTGCAGCGAGCGGTTTGATGAAGGTGGTGGAGCTGGCGGTGTACCGGCCGGGGATAGTATTAATTCTTATACCAAATTAATTATTTCTTCTCATTCTTAGGTTTAAGAGATCCTCTATCATTTTCAGTGTAGTATGAGTAGCCAAGTCTTCCCTCTCCTTATTCATATTGTTCCAAAATTTTCATTTTTCATTGTAATCTTGACTTAATTAAAGCTATTGCATACAACAATATATTTGTTGTACCAACTCATTCTTAAAGAATAGTATATTGCGTGAATATTTATAGATTAAGATAGGTCAAGAGCGATCAACAATATATTCCTTGCATTATAAACCATGAATTAACGGGAAAATGATATTATAATAGTTTACTGATAATAGTTATGGACGGATTCTTTTTATGTCAAATTTATGATTAAAAAAATAAAAAAATTCTTTGAGCTTCCTAATGAATTTAGTGCCAAAGATCTGTTGTTTTGGAGCTTCATATGTGTGTATTACCATTATATGTTTTTGGTAATGTTTGATAATCTAATCTTAACTATTTTTTATACTACTTGATGCTAAATTTGTTATTTGCTTTGATTTTTGTGTGTGGAATATATATGTAACCAAATAAAAGTTTTTGTATGTACTAATATATTTACATTATTTAAGTTATGTGATATTATACTTTTATATTGGATGATTTGTTTCCTTCATTTAAATTATTTGCTTTTCCATAATTACCATATTTGGGCTGTAAAAATATATACAATACATTAGCACTCCACTGCTGATGTGCCTACGTAATCATAGTCTCTAAAAAAGGATTATATTTTTAGAATAATACAAAGCATACATAATATTTGTATAATAGTTGATTTTAGTTATTAATTTTTTTTATTAAAAGTACTCAAATACACCGTGCAACACACGGTACAACGTTCAACTAGAAAATATATCTAATATTTAGATATTTTAGTTATAATTATCACACGTATGGAGATCAGGGGCGGATCCATGTAGTAACGCGGGGTGCACGTGCACCCCAGTTTTGTCTTTTTTTTCCAGTTCAAACTAGATCAATTCAAATCAGTTCAAATAAGTTAATATAAGTTAGGGAGAATGTGCCATACTTTTTGCAAATCCATTTTAACTTCTGAAAATCTTAGCTTTCGTAAATCCAAATCCGCTCTTCATACTTATAAACAGTTGTGGTTGTAATTTTGTTTTTTTTTTTTTTAGGATGAAAGATTGTAGTTTGAGTATATTATTTGGTTTTAGATGTCAGTATGTCACTCTTAATGCAATTTTAACTCGATTTCAAAAATGCGTAAAAGTGAATTTTTGGTGAGTTTGACTATATGTATCATTTTTTGCGATGATAAAACACTGTGATTAATTGATTTCAAGGTTTTAAAATCATGATGTACAATACTGTGTAAAAAAAAAAATTGTGCACCCCAAATATAAAATCCTAGATCCGCCACTAATGGAGATCATGAAATATATGTATATTTTTGTAATTATATGAAACCTTCTAATGAATCACTATAATTTGCGTTCGTTGATGTCCTAAAAATTCAATTAATAAGTGGTCAAATATGCCGTGCAACGCACTGTGGAGCCCTGCTAGTATAATTAGAAAAATAATATAGTTAGTAATTTTGGAACTTTTTTAAATTTGTTTTTGTTATATGATAAAAATCGAGGTCTAAAATGATAAATAAACTCTCATTCTTAAATGTTTATGGTATTAAAACATTAAAAGAGAATATAGATTCTAAACGAAAGTTTGGGGACCCCATTTTTTGAAATTATCTTTCATTATTTAATTAGAAAAATATATAGTTAATAATTTTGGGGCCTTTTTTAAGTTTGTTTTTGTTATATGATAAAAATCGGGGTCTAAAATGGTAAATGAACTCTAATTCTTAATTTTTTATGGTATAAAAACATTAAAAGAGAATACAGATTCTAATTTTTTTTTCTAATAACTGAAATATCTATTATAATTTTTATGTTATTTAAAATATAATTAAATTATTGTCCTTATAGTATATGCGTAACTTCTTTTTTTTCTCGCCTCAAGCCCCCAAAACTCCAGGACCGGCACTAGGTTAAATAGATATGGGTTGTAAACTGTTGTGCTGTAAACATGAATGAACGAGGGCAGAACTTCGTAACCCTTTTCTCCCTCGTTTCTAAACCAAATTGAATAATTCTTGTTTCTAAATTTAAGTTAGGAATCTGAGACTTTCAGATATACCAATTTAGTTTTAGCCGGATGTACAAACTATAAGACACAGCATTTTGAAGTTCAGTACTTTCACTTGACCAAAAACTTCTCAGATTTCAAAACATTTTCCCTTACCATTTTTCGAAACAAATTTGTACTTTACTCAATATCTGTAAACCTAAATCTCATCCATGAGTCTATTACCCTATTTATAATATTTCATCAAAACAACCAATCCCTTTGTATAATCCCCAATCTTAAAGAAACAAGGGTTTACCTTTTCATCTTGAGAGTGTTGAATTTTCCACAGTTTGAGAACCTATTGATAACTTCTAATCCTTGGCTCCTTCTCTCATCTTAAAATGCAATTGATGACTTCTGATCTTTGCTCCCTTACCATCCTCGCTTCCGCAATGATCAATTTGCCTATTTCCTCGAGATTTTGATGATAAAAGTGAGGTGTGGGTGAAAAAATCTGGTTGAATCGATTAGGCAGCAAAAGGGTAAGAAACATGTTATGGTAGTGAATGGACAGAGGTGATGACCGCCAAGGATGAAGAAAGAAGGTGGCGTGATGGTGAAAGAGAGAGATGGTGTTCTGATTCTTTATTTTTTTTTTGATAATAGCAGAACTTTCATTAATTAAAAATAGAGTTACATACGGCAGAATTACATTTAAGATCATTTGGTAACCTACGCTCCTGATCTATTACCTGCCTATCTACTTTTAAAAACACAAGAGAATGAAACTGAGCAGCTATTTTCCTTATATCATGGACTAAGGTACATATTTCCCATGGAGGAACATAATTTTTATTCTGCAAAATACTGACCAAAACCTGACAATCAGATAATACCGATACTGTGGCCATGTGAACTCCTTGAGAAATTGCCTGCCGGAGTCCTTGCAGGCAAGCCATTGCTTCAGCCATCAAAACAGAGGTCGCTATAAAATGCACTGTGCTGCTAACTATCACATCAGACAAACCAAACTTATATAGCGCAAAGGATGTTGATGCATGACCATTCCTTTTCCAATAAGCTGCATCTGATTTCAAAACATACTCTGTTACAATCTCCTGCTGATGAACAGCTCCTTCTCTGCATTCTTGACGCAATAAACCTGGAAGTTGAATATCTTCTATGTCTTGGACTGTACCACGGCTAACAAATAATCTATGATCTTGCAACGATGCCTGCCAAACTTGGAAACAATCCTGCTTAACATTATCAAAAACAAACTTATTCCTCGCTTTCCAGATATTCCATAATACACAAACAGACAAGGATACAACTTCATCATTTGGTGCCAAGGCCATCCAATTCCAAAACCAATTCTGAAAAGAAACTGGCTGACCTATATCAAAATCAAAACCCAAGGATGATAGCCTCCAAACTCGTTTCGCTTGCTCACATTCTATAAAGATGTGATTCACACCTTCTGGAATGTCTGCATTACATGCCTTACAGAGAGGATTAAGGATGATTTTCCTCTTGAACAAATTAACTGATGTTGGCAAAGCATCTGATAATGCTCTCCAAATACATATCAGTATTTTCATAGGAAGTTTTAACTTCCAAAACTTGTCCCACTTGCAAGACGAACCTGATACAGATGTAAATCCTGAAGACTCATCCATACATCTATACCCAGTTTTAACAGAATACATACCTGAAGTTGTGTGTGGCCAAATTAATGTATCCTGCTGAGCAACTTGTGGCACATGAATACTTCTAATGCTATCAACCACTTGAGGAGAATACATAATGTTAAGAAGAGGCACTCTTCACTTGTTATCATCTCCAATAAGATGCTGAACCTTCAAATCTGTGCCTTGTAAGAACACTGAATGTGTTTTGATTCTGAGAGGAAAATATTTCCATAAAGATCTGATATTTCTTTGTTCATTGTTTAGCCAACTTTTGGAAGTTCCTAGGAATTTCCATGACTACTCACCTTGATGGATTAATTTTGGAGTGACACATGCCATTCCTTTCTCTTTCCTTTTTTAATTGTAATTTTAATTTTAATCTTTTCTTATGTATTGACGTTTGGCAAAGTCTTGGGACTGACCGTCTACATATGTAGACCGGATTAAATTGTAAATAGTCTAATATTTCAAAAACAAGGAAGGATTAATTTGTAATTTTAAAAATTTTAGAAATTCACGCGCTACATTAATTCGTGCGTGAACAGTACCAGTGAACAGTAGGGCTGATCACGGTACGGTTAATCTTCCCGTTTCTAGAAAATATACTATTCACTCAACTATTCAACGGTTCGGTTAACCTTTAAAATTGACAAATAAAATCTGATAACCTTTGTCTCGGTTAATTAAAATTCCGGTTCGGTTAACCGGTTAACCTAATTTTTATAATTCATTAATTATAAAATATTTTGAACACAATTTAGCATACTACAAAAGCTAGCTATATAAATATATATATATTTCCCCATATGCCAAGAGTTATATAAAAGCTAGTTATATATACATATTTCCTAATACACCAAAAAGGCAAGAGGAATACAAAAGCTAGCTACCTAGATGAGTACAAAAGCTGGCTAACGAGAGGAGTACAAAAGCTAGCTACATATACATATTTCCCCTACACCAAGAAGCAAGAGCCAAGAGGGATAAAAAAAGCTAGTTATATAAATAATAATAATAATAATATAAATAATAATAATAATATAAATAAATAATTACAAAATAATCCCCGGTTAGTCGGTTAACTATTGGTGTTTAATATTGAAAACCATAACCTAAAGACCGGTTAGTCAAAAAGTGATAACCTTAACCTAACCCTACGGTTCGGTTAACCTTAAAATCGGTACGGTTCCGGTCGGTTAACCAGTCGGTTTCGGTTATCCGGTTAGTTTTGCTCAGCCCTAGTGAACAGTACCAGTGAACAGTAACTTGTTAGGTTTTGGTTTAAATTCCCCATGTTTTATGTTATAATCATTATGTTCTCAGTTACAAGTTCACTTTATTATATAAAAAATACCGACAAAGTTTTTGGTTTAAATTTCCCATGCTTTAAGATATAATTCTCATCTTCCGAGTTTCAAATTGAGTGTTTTGAAATAATGTATGCATGTCAGGTTTTGATTTAAATCCCGCATGTTTTATATTATACTCATCATCTTTTGAGTTACTAGTTCAATTTATTTGATAATAAATATTGGTCAAGGTTTTGGTTTTAATTCCCCATGTTTTAAGTTATAATCCCCATCTTCTAAGTTACATGTTCAATTTTTAAACTAATGTATACTTGTTAGGTTTTAGTTTAAATACCTCATGGTTTATGTTATAATGATCATCTTCCAAATTACAAGTTCAATTTATTAGAAAATAATTACATGTCAAGTTTTGGTTAAAATTCCTTATGTTTTAAATTATAATCCTCATCTTCTGAAATGCATGTTTAGTTTATTGAATAATATATGTTTGTCAGGTTTTGGTTTAAATTCGACATGTTTTATGTTATAATGGTCATCTTCTGAGTTACAAGTTCAATTTATTATATAATAAATACCGACCAAGGTTTTGGTTTAAATTCTCCATGCTTTAAGTTTAAAAGATTCAAAATTTAAAACGTTATGTTTTTAATTTTATTTTTTTACAAAATTATTGTAGCAGATTACTGTAGCGGATTACTGTAGCGCGTGAAATTTTGACTTATTCAAAAATTGTAAATTGGTCCTTCCTTGTTTTTATATTACCCATTTATAAGTTAGTCCCTGGTCTACATATGTAGACGGTCGCTCCAGAGACCACCCCTTGACGTTTTGATTTATTTGATTTAACTAAAATAATCATATCACTCTAGGGTCTCTTGGGTGACCGCACTATATAGTGACTAAGGATTAAGTTGTAAATAGTTATTTATGCAAAATCGGAGGGACTAAAATGCAATTTTAAAACTTTGGATTTTACACGCGCGCGTGAGTAATGAAGAACATGGGAGGTGATAAATTGGAAGTGGAACATATTTATGCAGTATTCTCTCCCCGCGGACCCCACCAAACATATTCTCCATACTCCTCGTAATTATATTTCTACTTGAATTTTTCAAAACACTTCCACAATTCCACAATTCCCTCACATTTTTACTCATAATATAATTTTTTATTTTTAATTTAAAAAATAGTATGTTTATCTAAAAACCTATAAATTTTAACTTAAAACGTTTCATATTTATTTTAAAAGTTACAACGTTTCATTTTTAGCTTTAAGATAAATGTTATATTAAAAGGTGATGCTTTAAAATAAATGTCGTATGTTTGGTGTTTATAGTAAAAGTTTAAAATGTAACTTTTTATATTTTTAGTAAAAAGTTAATGTTATTTGGTAGAAAGTATAATGTTTGTAGTAAGAGATTAAAACATAATTTTATGTTTGTATTGTAAAAGATCAATATTATTAAGTGAAAGATTAGGTGTGGTGTTTATATTAAAATGTTAAAACTGGAAGTTATAAGTTAAAACATGAACATAAAATAAAACATCAATTTTATAAGGTAAAACATTAACGATAAAAGGTATAGTGTTTGTAGTAAAAGGTTAAAGCTGAAAATTATAAGTTAAAACATAAACATAAAACACGTTATAAGGTAAAATATGAAAATTAAAACTTAAAGGTTTTAAGTTAAAACATGAAAATTTCAAACTTAAACATAAAGGTTATAAGTTAAAAACATGAACATTTTAAAACATGAAAATTTTAATTCAAAACATGAAGGTTTTAACATGGAACATAAACTGTAAAAGTTAAAATATAATGATTTTAACTTTAAATATAAACTATAAAAGTTAAAACATGAATATTTTAAATTAAAATATGAATATTTTAACCTGAAAAATAACTTAAAAAGCATGTTTAAAAGAAAAACATGATTTTAAAAAGGAAAAGGTTGGGAGAGATAAATATGGAGTGAGGGTGAGAATATTTTGTGCGCATGAAGGGGTGGACAAAAAATATAAGCACGCCGATTGAATCAATTCTTTTCACAGACCATTTACACGCGCCGCGTGAATTTATTGATTTTTCAAAAATAGCAATTAAGGAGCCGCCTACTAAAAATTGCAGTTGAGACCCTGGTCACTATATAGTGACGGTCACTTCCAAGACTTATTCATCACGCTATATGTTTTTTTCTCTAGCTAGAAATTGAGAGCTCTAATATTCACTCCAAATTCCAAAATTCGAATGCCGGTGATTTTGGCATTTATTTTCTACATTGTTTTAAAATTCAATTACTAGTTTAAGACAATCTAATGCTTTTCGCAACAATCCTAAATCACTATCAATGAGAAAGTGTAAAATTACATTCCATCATGGTTCAAAGTATTATCATATTCAACTATAGGGCACGGGGCCTCACATTAAGTCTTTGGATTTTATAGTCCGAGATTTTTTTTAGTTAGTCTGGACAAAATTCTGAACTTTGCCATATCTCAGGATCCCAATCTCAAAATTCATAATTTCTGGATTTGACCATATGTCCTGGGATTCCTCAACCTCAGATTTCTCTGGTTTATCAAACCAGTGTGACGATTTCCAAATTCTTCAATTACAAGTAATTAGTATTTTAACCTCGGAATACTTAGGGGTCTCAACCATGATTCTAACGATTATGTAATTCTTCGATTACAAGTAATCAGAATTTTAGCATAGTTACGAAACTCATGCTTTCAGGGTTTCTCGTTATGGTTCTTAAAACCAATACGCTCGACATAGTTAAACAACTCATGTCCTCATGCTCGTATTATATAAATTATAAAATCATCATAATATCGAACCTTGAGTCGTATGATCATTTTGTGCAATTAAAATTACCAACGGACCTTACGTAGCAGGCTACTACCAATCTGGTGCAATTTAATTGGAAAGCCATAGTTTTTCAACTTTTGGTAACAACCAAGCCAATATATCTTACGTGTAAGACAAATTACACATATTCTTCACTGGAAATCGACATGCATACCCACATACTTGCCAAATTATAAGTGATTTTAAGCAGGCATGTAATGATAAGCTTGTAGCCTTTAGCTGCAACCATAAATGCCAACCCAATCCCAGTGTTTACGCTTGTTGGTTCAATGAGAACACTCTTCAGCAGCACACAGAAAACAAAGCAACTTTTTTTTTATGCAAAACATAGTATATTAATTAAAAGGAAATGTTAGAGCTGTGGCTCTATTATGTTCATTACAAATAAGAGACCTATCTACTTTCTGAACAAAAACCAAATAAAATTTGGACAGTACACTTCTAATTTCCATGACAAGGGGTTGAATCTGCCATGGAGGGATGATTTCATGATGCGTAAGCAAGTCTTTTAGCACCTTACAGTCTGTCTGCATCCAGACAGCTCCAATCATCTCCTCGGGTACCTGCAACAAAGCTTTCCAACAAGCATACACCTCTGCATGAAGAGCTGAGTAGGCTCTAAACTGATCCTCTCCCTGTCTTACTAGATTAGCTGAGGAGACGGTCCATGCTGCAGCTGCTTGTTGTGAGTTTGGCTTAAAAGAGCCATCAAACCTGATTACCCAATGAGGGACAATTTGCAACCATCCTGGGGTGGTCTCCTCACCATGATGCTGTAATAAATGAGTACCTGCATCTTCAATATCTTGTGCCACTGCTCTTCCTTCCATTACCTGCAATATCTGCATGGCTGAAGCTGCTACAAACCTGGCTCTATGTCAGAATCTTGAAAAACTTTCATATTCCTGTCCTTCCATATTTCCCACATAATACACAGACTAAGATTGATATCCTGCACTTGTGGGGCTGTCTTGAACCAATTCCAGAACCAGGTATCTATTTGTATTCTACCATTAGTCTGGAATTGAAAACCTAACCTGGAGGCTCTCCAGACTCTACAAGCTACCTCACATCCAATGAAAAGATGTGTAGAACTTGTTCCAAAGTTTATCATTGTTGGGTAAAATCTGTTGTTGTAAGCTTCTATATCCTTCTTTGACAGTATATTCGTCTGTAACAGAGCCCTCCCATATTATATAACAACTCAAAAGTCAGGCTTTAATGCATTATAAAACAAGCCATTCAATGAAACATTTCTATTGCATACACCAATTCAAATTTACATATCTAAAGAATAACTATCTTCAATCTGTGCTCATAACAATCCTAAATGGCTAATTGGCTATTGGCTACTAACACAGATATGTTCTTGTAAGTGTCCGTAAGTATAACCTGAAATTATATCTACTTAAACCAAACAATTGCTTTTTACTAGATTCTGCCTAACATGGTGTTCCAACATGAAATATAATAAAGTGCAGAAAAGTAAATGACACAAGCAATTGATTACGCAGTTCGATGCATCGCATCTACGTCTGGAGGGCCTTGCCCAGTATTGTAACCATCCACTAGTAAGTCAAAGATACAGATTACACGAGAACTTATCTTTACTACTCTATCTGTGGATTCACATTCCCCTACCTGATGTGAATCCTCCACGGAATAAGATAAAAATGATTCGGATACGATAATTATTCAACAGTCGTCAAATAATTACCCAGGGATATGATAATTACCTAACAACCGTCAAATAATTACCTGGAGAACCACAAACCACCGTCTCTGGGGTGACTGCAACCGAGTCTTAAAATTGAAGACACAGCTCAAAGTTGAAAATCATTGTATTCCAATCACAATATCTTAAAATCTGTCTATTACAATGAGAAGAGTAATATTTATAACCCTAATAGAATTCATAATCCTACCAACAATCTAAGAAAATAATAATAAACTCCTACAACTATAAGGAAAATAAATATAATCTTACCAGGATTAAAAGAACATTTTAGGAAAAACTCTAAACCTTGGAAAGGTAAAAATCTAACTAATAATTTTATGGTATTGCCTACTATATCGTATCAGTTGTCATTTGGCCTGACTAGCTATACTATCAGTTGATGCTCAATCACCTCTCCCGAGATTTTATGACTAGGTTACAATACTAAACGTTCATGTCCCAGAGTAGGTTTCATGAAGTTTTGTGGACCTTGCTGCCTGGCGCTGCTCTAGACAATTCTGAGTGCAGAATTGTTCTTCAATAAAAGACTTTTCCCCATACCAAGTAAGTTATCTAGCTTTGCAGTGTCTTTGTTTAGTTTCTGTAGGGTAGCTTCAGCCGATTCAGCTCTCTTTGTCATGATTTCCAACTTCCTACTCGTTACTTCAAGTGAGATCTCTGCATTATTGGCTCTTGTTGACATATCTGACAACTTCTTCTTAAGTGTTTCATTCACGGTTTCTGCATCTGCAACTTTCTTGGTCATAGCTTTCAAATGTGAATCCAGATCTTCAATGGTTTCCTCATCCATTACTGCACCACGAATCAAATCCTCAAATTTTTTCCCGATAAGTCTCACTTCGGATGGAACTGTACTTGTAACTATCATATCTTCACTTGAATCGTTATCTGAAACCACAGTGTTGGAACATGAGGCTGTGTTTTCTTCGAGCAATGACACTTCCTCAATTTCCTCAACTCTTGCACCATACGAGACAAATTGATTCTCACTTTTCTGAGCTTCTTCCTCTTCGTCATCACTCCAAGCGGCATTGTATGCTTTATCCACTGTAGTTCTTAGATTACCATAGTTTGCTCTTATATGCCCATATCCATCACACTCCCTGCATTGAGATTTTCCTGCATGCTTCGATCCTTCAGGTGCCCATGTAGACTCTTCCTTCTACCGTCCTTGGTAAGGTTTGTTATGGAAACCTTTCTTGTCATTGGTACGTTTCAGAAGCTTCTCAAAGTTTCTAGACATAAGTCACTAGTGCAAATCAGGGGATTTAAGGCACTTTTTTAAGGCGGTTCCGTAGAGCACCTTGGAACCGCCGTAAAAGGACATGTCTTTCGAACTCGAAAGAGCATTTCGGATGCTAAATGGCCGCGTTGGCCTGGAAAAATATAGGACGGCGGTTATCTAACTTTTGACGGCGGTTTTTAAAGAACCGCCGTAAAACAAATATTCTTACGAGTTTGAAACGGATATGCACCACAAACGCGATATCGTATATATCTAAATACGTACTTCGATATCGTGATAAAAATTAGGGTTTATCGCATCTAGTTTAGTTCGAATTCGTAACCTAATTTGTGAACATAAACGATATCGATGTAACATAAAACCCCTTTCGATATCGTATATATATGTAGGGTTTGGTGAAGAATAAATATTTCGATATCGAAACACTGTAATAACCCCTTGCGATATCGCAAAAAAGGTAGTAGTACATATTTCATTCTGAAAAGTATTTGGACAACTTCGAATATAAAGAAATACCTTCAAGTATAAAGAAACAACAGTGTTTGTCACTTCATCAAAACAACAAAAGAGAAAACATGAATGGTACGGACAATGTCAAACAAGATTAATGGAACAATGTCGCATCTAAGCTCCTTTGAAAGAACAATCCTCTTCCATTGGAGGCAGCATAATAAAGTTGTGTTCTTCATCACTCATATCGCCATCGGTAATCCATCCATAGCAAGGTTTCCTAATTTTCTTAGTCGCGGCTGAAACTTTATCATTGACATCGACGCTCTTAACATCATTGTTAGCACCTCTTACTTCTACGGAGGTCGAGCCCGAACCAATGTTGCTTCCACATGCGATTGGAGGCTGGGGCTTAGCAACCTTGTCAACCACAATGAAAACACCCATTCAAAATCACAACAAAAAAGATTGACAGCACTATAAAGGTACAAAATTGATAACTATTTCAAGCATAAAGCTACCAACTTTTAGATTGTACAAAATTGACTATCCGAAGCATAAAGGTACAAACTACTATATCAACAAGTAATTACAAGAGCAAAATTAGCATTAACTATTGAGAATACCAAATCTCCACCGTATTGAAATTGTACATGAAATCATGAATGTAATTACCTTGGCGGCTTCACGGTCAATGAAGGTGGGCAACACCACCACCTCTCTTGCGGTCTCCTTTTGAGCAGAAGATTGGCTAGTACTCTTGGACATGTTGGAATTCGATGGGTTTGTCAAATATATGATTTTGGGGGTTTTTCTGCTTTGAAGGATTGAAAAATTTGTGATAAGATGCTGAGTTTTATATTCTCCGCCGGGTGCTTTGTTATCTCCGCCGGGTACTTTCGAACTCGCTTTGGTAGTTTATACCTATTCGATATCGAAACTTTACTCGACCCCATGGACAGAAGGAAAGGAGAAACTTGTTTCGATATCGAACTATATTCGTAGTTTATAGCGATATCGAACATATATTCGACTTGGGTTATGATCAACACCAACGATATCGAAACATATGAGGGGCTATAAGATAGAAATCTGCGATATCGAAACGGTAGACGGGTTTTGCGAAACATACGCTTAAAAATGGTCAAACCCCAAAGTTATGCTATTTTCTTTTATGGGTAGTTTGTTCCAACATTTGATATTGAATTTCAATCTCCCTTCCAAGGGATTTATGCTTATGACATTGTTGGTTTGATTCCTACCATAGTCATCCCCAAAAAGGTATGAAATTTGTAAAGTTTTTATAAATTTAAACCTTACCATTGCTTTGTGAAGTTATTGATTGTTTCATTGTGTTTTTCCTTGATTGCATAGGAGTTTGTTATTTAATTTGCGATTGGGTTTTTGCAATAGTTGGACATTGTTGATATGGAACGAGTTGAAATTATTAGGAGGAATGATAGATTGTCTCTTGAGTATAGTGGTTTGATTGATGAATTTATTCATGTTGCATTTGAGGATGCTAAGAGGAAAGAGGTTGAGGGTGTTAGATGTCCATGCAAAGATTGTAAGAACAATGCCTATTATGATGATCATATGGTTTTACGTGAACATTTGATTTGTAGGGGTTTTGACCCTAAGTATACCGTATGGATTTGGCATGGTGAAGTTGTAGTTGACCAAATTATTTCTGAAATTGATGTTGGTAGTGAAGACATGGAATATGATGCTTATCTTGGTGAAATGGTGGAAGATGTTGCTAGGGAGTTTGTTGATAAACCTAGTGTTCTAACGACAATGATGAATGATAAAGAAACACCATTGTACAATGGGTCTAGACATTGTATTATGGCGGCGACATTGTTGTTGATGAATTTGAAGGCGAAACATGGGATTACCGATAAAGGGATGACGGAGTTGTTTGGTATTGTTAGTGAATTGCTTCCGGTCGATAACAAGTTGCCCGATAAAGTATATGCCGCGAAAAAGATTTTGTGTCCAATGGGAATGGAATTGGAGAAGATTCATGCATGCCCTAATGATTGTGTGTTGTATAGGTAGAAAGATGAGAAAAAATTGGACAATTGTCTAGTATGTGGGGAGTCGAGGTACAAACTCAAGGACAAAGAATCAATAAAAGTAGGTGACGAAGATTCTAGTTTTAGCGATAAGAAAACACCCGCAAAAGTAATGTGGTATCTTCCAATTGTGCCTAGATTGAAAAGGTTGTTTGCAAACTCCGATGATGCGAAACTGTTTACGTGGCATGCAGAGAGGGAGAGAGGGGGTGATGACATCATTAGTCATGCATCGGATGGAGAACAGTGGAAAAAAATGAATGAGTTGTACCCCGAATTTGGAAATGAACCCCGAAACCTCCGATTAGGGTTATCAACCGATGGTATGAACCCTTATGGCAATTTGTCTAGCACACACAGTTCATGGCCTGTGATGTTGGTTATTTACAATCTACCTTCTTGGTTGATGATGAAACGTAAATATGTGTTGCTATCAATGTTGATATCAGGGCCGAAACAACCAGGAAATGACATTGACGTTTACCTTGCCCCACTCATTGAAGATTTGAAGTCTTTGTTCAACTCGGGTGTAATGATAGCCGATGGTAGTCGTGGGGATGAAACGTTTGAGTTAAAAGGGATGTTGATGTGGACCATTAATGATTTTCCGGCATTGGGCAATTTAAAAGGTTATTCAGTGAAAGGTCACCTTGCATGTCCTGTTTGTGAGAAAAACACTAGCTATTGTCAATTGAAAAATGGTGGGAAAACGGCTTATCTAGGTCATCGGCGAATTCTCCCTCAAGATCATTCATGGAGGTTTGCTAAAAAATGGTTCAATGGGAAGGTTGAGACAGATCCAGAACCTATCCCTCCAACTGGGATTGAAATCCTTCAACACATGGAGAAGTTGGGACATGTTTATGGAAAAAAGGAAAAAGTTGCAAAAAACAGTGGTAGTTGGAAAAAAAGGTCCATTTTTTTGACTTGCCATATTGGAAGTATTTAGAGGTTACACACTGTCTTGATGTCATGCATATAGAAAAAAATGTATGTGACGTATTGGTCGGCACACTGTTGAATACCCCAGGCAAAACCAAGGATGGGTTGAAGTCACGTCTAGATTTGGTGAATTTAGGCATCAGGCCTTCACTTGCTCCTGTGGAGGAAGGTGACAAGACTTACTTACCACCGGCGTGCTATACAATGTCGACAAAAGAGAAGGAGAGTTTTTGTAACACGTTGAAGTCGGTCAAAGTTCCTACGGGGTATTCGTCCAACATTAGGTCTTGTGTGCAATTAAATGAACTTAAGTTGGTGGGTATGAAGTCACATGATTGTCACAATTTGATGCAAGAGTTGAATGTAATCGCCATTCGGGGTTCCCTCCCGGCGCATGTGAGGAAGGCTATTACCAAACTTTGCTTTTTTTAAAGGCTATTTGTAAGAAAAGTCTTAGTCATCGGAGGTTAGACAAGTTGCAAAGAATGGTGGTTGAGGTTTTGTGTCGATTGGAGATGTACTTCCCTCCATCCTTTTTCGACATCATGGTTCATTTGATTGTTCATTTAGTCCTGGAGATCAAACTTTGTAGACCGGTCTTTTTACGGTGGATGTATCCATTTGAACGGTACATAAAGATATTCAAGTTGTTTGTGAAAAATCGGTATCGGCCTGATGCTAGTATAGTCCAACGCTATGTCGCCGAAGAGGTCATAGAGTTTTGTACAAACTACTTGAAAGATGTTGATACAATTGGTGTTCCCAACTCTAGACATGAAAGTAGGTTGGAAGGTCATGGATTGAGGCACAAGCGCATGTTTCAACCATCGGCTGATGATCTTATTAAAGCTCATGTGTACGTCCTCCGGAATCATAAACATATTGCTCCATATGTGGACATTCACATGAAAGAATTAGTTGAGGATAATAGTATTTACACCAACGAAGAGTTGCTTGAGGAGCACAATCGGACATTTGCTACTTGGCTACAAACTCATGTTGAATGTGGAGAGCACTCCGAAACTGTGAGGTGGTTATCGCGTCGACCTCTCAGCACGGTCAAATCCTTTGGTGGCTATGATATCAATGGGTATACCTTTGGGACAAAAGTGTTGGATGATAATGGTGTTTCTCAAAATAGTGGTGTCTCTAACATTTCAGATTCATTAAAGGATGGAACATTGAAGAAAACGGTGTTTTTTGGCACTATAACCGATATTTGGGAACTTGATTACGTGAAGTTGCGAATAGCCATTTTTAAATGTGAATGGGTTGATGAAAGGCGCGGGATTAGGCGTGAGGGTTTAGGCATGACACTCGTTGATCGTTCTCGACAAGGTTCGAAAGATGATCCCTTCATTTTGGCGGTGCAAGCCGATCAAGTGTTTTATGTTAGAGATCCCATCGATGCTCGATTGGAAGTTGTTGTTGGTGGGAAGAAAACCTTTGTCGATGATGATACAATAGAAGAGCATTATGCCAAAGAGGAAAATACTCCATTGGACTTACATTTGGATGAAGAAAACCTCTTAGAAGATGAAGCTAGTTTGAAGCGTTATATGGCTCGCATTGATCATGATGAGGGCATTTGGGTTACTAATACCGGTAAAGTATCCAAGAGGAAGAGAAGAAGGGCCGGCAAAAATAAATAGTTTTGCTAAACTAGTAATAAATGTGTTGTACGAAGTTAATTTCGAATTCGAACTATCTAAAAATATTTATTTCGATGCCGTACTTTGGTGAGTTGCTAGTTGCGATATCGCAAGTATTATCTCCTAATATATACGAAATCGAAACTGAGTTCGCCCCGGGTCACAGGACCAAAGACGATGTTACTGTCGATATCGAAACTATTTATCAAGAAATATACGATATCGAAACTAAATTCTTTTACAAAATTTAACCTTTCGATATCGAAAACCATTTGTGTTACCAAAAAACACAAAAAGAGTAAAAGGAAATAAGTGATAAAACTTCAAATCAAAGTTCAAATCGAAAACCTTTCATGGCCCAATGTTGGAAGAAATAAAACTTCAAATCATAGTTCATACTATTACAAAACAAGGATTCAAATTCAATCTTCTTCAGCTTCTGAAGACCATCCTTCACCTGTTGAACTTGAACATGATTCAGCAGAAATGTCCCAGTACAAAAAAACATTCCATAGGGTACTCTGGTTCCGATGGATCCACAGTAACTCCAACATTATGCTGTCTGCCTAGTCTGATTATTTCTTCCTTTGCTTCATGGGTCTCCCTAATTTCTTTCTCCGCCCTAATCAGCCCTTTCTCAACCGCACGGCGCATCAACTCAATTTTTTTATGAAAATCATAAATTATTGCAACAAGTAAAACAACAAATCCATAATTTGATTTTTATAACTGTATATATGATTAATATTGAATTCAATTTCATAAAAGAATAATTGAGGGGATAACTTACTACACCACGAGTGTATACTTTGTCAAACTCCTTTTGTGATTCTAAGATTATGTATGAATCATCCCACGGAAGTCGGGCAAACCCATACTGAGGAAAAATATATTCAAAGTGAGTCTTCAAGAACTCTAGCTTGCGGCGTTCCTCAGGTTCAACAACGTTTACCCACTCTACATATTACATACAACATTCAAATAAATAATAATGAAGTGTGTAACCAAAAAATGTAAAATCATTGAGGATCCAGCAAGAAGTTGTGTATTAATTCATACCTCTCATCCTATCAGTTCTCAACTGTGCAATCCTTGCTTCCATTGCTATCTTTCTTTGTTCAGCTGTGGACATATTGCTATTGCCCGCCATAATATGAAAAAAAAACCAAGGAGAGGAGGAAGAAGGAAGAAAACAAAAGGTTTGGATGAAAGTGATACTTGTGATCACCTATCTGATTAATTGGACGGATAAAACAAGAAGTTGTGGTCCCCATGTGAATAATTGGACGGAGAAAACAACAAGGGAAACCGGACTTTCGATATCGAATGGTTATACTAAAATATATTCGATATCGTAAGTATGTTCGTCTAGGGACACAGGGCCCTGGGCGAGTAAATGTTCGAACTCGATACAACATTTGTTAACACGTTCGATATCTAAAGCGTAGGTACACATCATTTCGAAATCGCTCTTGTATAAATATTATAATATTATTTAACACTCAGGCGGGAATTGCCAGCTGGATCCCACGGTGAGCCGCCATGACCTAAACCCTTAAACCCTAATACTATGATCTTTCGATATCATAACGATTAATATAGTAGACGAAATAAGAGTTCGATATCGAAAAAAGAATCGGTGATCTGCGTATTATAAGAGTCAGCTGCGTTTTGTGCGGGTCAAACTCACCCAAAACACAACCAAACTCCACAAACTTCCAAGTTCTGCGCATTTGGGGATTTTCAAAACCTATACCCACCCATTTTTCCATCCAATTTACTTCTCTATTGTATCTCTATCAATCAACCCAACATATGTGTGTTATTGCTTTGGTTTTCAACTATCTCAAATCCGAAATTAAACTTTTTTTTGTTCATTCTTAATATATTTCTCAACATTGAAACATTATTAGGGTTCTTCACGCCTAAAGGGATGTGTTAATGGCATGGGCTTTCATTCAAAAGGTTGGGTGGTACACTTCAAACATCAATTTGCTACTAAGGGTGAGTAATTCAATAATTGTTTTTGGTACCCTAGGGTTTGATTTGTTTCCTCCAACTAAGGTATCTTTAATTACATGTGTAGGGTTTAGGATTCATTAATTTTTTTGGTACCCTAGGGTTTGATTTCTAACCTATGATTATTGTGAAGTGCTTGTACTATGGGTAACAATAAACGTAGGAAGGATGCTAAAGTGTTCGGAGTTAGGAGGGACTTGGAGGTTCCTTTGCAAGAGTTCAAAGATTTTTGGCATATGTTGGATTTGGACTCCACTATACTATCAATACATCAAACGTAAGTTTCCTCATATTGATTTTGCATTATATTATTTTAACCTTTAAATCCCATACTAATTGTTTACAATTACACTATTAGCTATATGCATCACAAGTCTTTGCAAAAGAAAAAAGATTGGATAGGTTTCCTTTGTCCCCAATCCATGACTATATTTCAAGGCAAGGCATCAACAAGCCAACGTGCTTATCTTACCAATTTACTTCGTATTAAAAACAAGAAGATATTCATATGCCCCTACCTAGAAGGGTAATCATCTTTCTATATACTTCCGGTTGATAACTTATGTTATTGTCTTATTTAAACCCTAATAATGTTGTCAATTTTTGTACTAGTGGCCATTGGCGTTTTGTTGCTATGGTACCTGAGCAAAAACAAGTGACGACAAGTGTGTTGATTCTCTAACGTTGGACATTCTTGATCTTCGTCAAGTAGGCTCATTTTTGAAATCTCAATGTATTTTCATTACTCATTCAATTTTGAAATATAAATTGAAATTGATTTTTTCCTTTTCTTGTTACATAACCAAAATTTGCAGATTTATGAGGACGACCAAACACCCTACACCCTTGCCGAATTAAATGATGCGAGAAATAAGTTTGCAAGAAAACGGTGTTTTGGTTCGTGGCGAGTAATATCAAGCCCATTTATTCTCAAATAGATATAAGGTAAACATTAGTTTAGCTGTGATGATCATAGATGGAAAGTTGGATGTTAGCTATAGAAAGGTTGAAATTTTAGCTATTGTAGTGTCTTTTGGTATGGACAGATGTTTCTTTCGAACTCGATGGTTTAGCTATAGCGAAGTTCGATATCGTATCCATGTAATTGTTCATTTCGATATCGAATAAAATATTAACGAAACTTGTTGTCGATATCGTAACCACTTAATATACTATTCGAGTTCGTTTATGTTCTCGGGTCTTGTGCTAGGGCCTCAGCCGATTATTATGGAGATATCGAACGACGCATCGTTCACAATTTAATCCTTTCGATATCGCTTATTTTTATCCCCGATCCACGTAGCGACATCGAAAATTATTGCAAAACCATGCGCTATCGTACTGAGGAAGTGTATTGGCCAATTTTGGGTGCGATACCGCTAATTAATCTTTCAGTTTAAAACCCTTTCGATTTCGTTGTGAATATTATTTCCTTTCGATATCGAACATATTTGTTGAGGAAACACATCATTTTAACAATGTAACGATATCGAAAGCATTAACATGTACTTTCGATAGCGAAAGGTCCAATAGTTGAAATGCGAAATCCATTTTGGTTTCGATATCGAAACATTGTATTTCATATACACGATATCGCACATAGTGTTAGGGTACATGTATCTTCGATATCGACAAGATCTAAACATAAGTCAAGATAACTACGATCTCGCCAATATATGGGTTAATACCGGATGACATTGACACTTGCGATATCGAAACATGGGTGACCGAGGAGTGTTTCGATATCGCAAGATCTGTAAATTGACGGCGGTTCCTGGAACCGCCGTAAATGTCATTCCCATTTACGGCACAGCCAGAGAAGGCGGCTCCAATGTGCCTTCTCTGGTACGTTGGAACCGCCTTAAAACCTATCCGCCTGCACTAGTGAGTGCCACAAAGCATTCAGTACTTTGTTATTCAGAACTGCTTGGGATGCTTTGGAGGCACAACATGGATAATCCATGGACATAAGTGTCACATCATGATAGTAGTACACCCATGGATAATCCTGAACTGCTCATCATCGACTCCAGTGAACAAAGCATTCAGTACTTTGTTATTCAGTTTCTTTGCATGTTCTCTCCATCTGTCCATGGCTAAGGTTTCGTTACAGTTGCTCCGTTAACTATTGCAGTAGGGTCGACCCAAGTTGTCTCAATCGAATCCCATGCGTCGTCGTCCAGTTGAGATAGTTGTCAACATTCAGCAGGGGGCCTTGACACAGATCCAGCTTCTCTTCCTGCCATCATAGATAGATCTGATCTCACTAACCTCGCAACAAGATAAACAAGGTGACTTAGCTCCGATACCAATTGAAATTCTATCTACTTAAACCAAACAATTGCTTTTTACTAGATACTGCCTAACATGGTGTTCCAACATGAAATATAATAAAGTGCAGAAAAGTAAATGACACAAGCAATTGATTACGCAGTTCGATGCATCACATCTACGTCTGCATGGCTTTGCCTAGTATTATAATCATCCACTAGTAAGTCAAAGATACAGATTACACGAGAACTTATCTTTACTACTCTATCTGTGGATTCTTCCCTGCTGCCAATTGGCCTGACTAGCTATACTATCAGTTGATGCTCAAATCAAATCATTTGCGATATTCTTCGAAATCCTGAGCTGAGAATATTCCATCGACTGTATTCATACCACAAATACCACGCGCAGTAATATTCCATAATACAAAGTTTCCATAAATAAACAATGCGTTTTCCGCATTTTAAACCTGCTGGTGTTAGCCGATGTTCCAACATGACTCTGTCTGCATTATGTTTGAACAACATTTTCCACAAATCCACCAATTAAAACCACGGACTTTACATAACCTACCTCCCCAGGCTTAATAAGTTCTTTGGCCTCGGCGTCTACAATCATAATATAGCCAATCCTGAATGTGATGATTTTTTTTTCAAAGAACGGTTTAGCGTAACTCTTACAGATAACTGAGCACCCTAAATAGAGAAATAATCTTATATTTATCGAAAGAAATACCTATCCTTCACACTTGAGCATGGCTCCATCATCTCCAGCTTGGCTGCAATCCGGCCAACACATCCCTCCACCACATTGTTCATATACACCAATGGAGTTTTGCCAATCAACTAAATTCCATTAGTTATCCTCAAAACCAAATAGCTTATGGATCTTGTCCATGTCGAGCTTTCTGAAGTCCATAGTAGACATAGACCTGTGGTTGTATTCAATATGCTCTCTTCAAAATGGGTGGCAGCACCTGTTAGAGATGCTAGTAGAAGAGGATAGTTCTGGATATTCTTGAGAGCGCTCGGATGCCCTTCTGTTTTAGCAAAAAGATCCTGCCGCGAATGAAACGCCAGTGGTGGTGAGGGAGGTGATCTTGCATGAGTCCTCCCTATTTTTACACTTGAGCTGCTACTGCTTACACTGTTGGCCATCTCCTGACTGTGGAAGCTGTTTTCTCCATGCTTTTCTTGCTGTGAAACAGTTAAAAGTTTAGAAATTAATAATATGTTCTAGGTCCATCTAGTAAAACTAGGATCCGCAGGTAAAACTGAACTGATATCGTGTTCATAAGTGTACTCATAAAGGTTGTTTACCTCTTTACAAGATTCAGTATCTTCTTTGACAGTTTCAGCAAATGAGACCTTTATTTTCTGAACATCGCGATTTCTGCGTGACTGCCTTTTTGATTTGGCAGCCCTGTACAATAATGACAGTAACTAAGATTAGTTCATCTGATCACCTTTTTTTAGTAGAATTGTTCTAACAGAGCAGTCACAAATGAGCAGTAATATATATTTTTTCCAGAAAAGGGAGGGGAATTTGATCATAAAGTGCTTGTCCAAATGTTATAACCTTCCTAGAATTACCTTATCTGGCCATTGTACTTGGCTGCGTCTTCTTCCTCTTTCTTCAGTGAAGGTAAACCAGACGGGTCGCAGGGCAGTGGACTTGTAGTGAAATACTGTAAGCAGACAAAAGTAAAAAGGTTAAGAACGCCTAGACAGATGAACTGTTTCTAGTCACTGTAAATGCCTAGAGATCAAACTATCACCAGGGCCGATTGGGATGCGTTTATCGCATCGATCGCTGCTTTGGGGAGCCAAATTGGTGGGCAGATAGAATCGTTGTCAACGCGGATGGATAACCTGAGCTGCGACAATCGATTGGGCAGAAGGTGTTCGATGAAATTACAGAGAGTGAAGGCATTGGATCAAACCATGGTAATCAACATGTCAATTTGTTTTCTGGCGTGATTAATGATATTCCCTTGTTCTATGGAGGAAGGGAAGAATTTATGGATTGGGAGATCGAAGTTGACTGGTTCTTTAGTATGAACTATGTTTCTGAAGACAAACAAGCAAAGAAGGTAGCGAAAAGCTTACAAAGTACCGCATCTAGGTGGTGGGATAAGTTGGTTGTCCAGAGGCATAGAGAGAACTCGTCATTAATCAAGACATGGAGGAAGATGAAGCGATACATGACAGATCAATTTCTACCTAAAGATTATGAGGAGATTCTTCGTAGGAGAAAGAAGCTTGAAAGAGACAAGGAGATCAAATCATGTGATGATGAGAATTGGAAGGGATTAATTGCAAATCCTAGCACCTCTACTTCGTCGAAGGATGAACTCGTCGTTACTAGTGATGAAAAATATGTTCTTCAAATTGATCATCATGATTCTAAATATGAAGTTGTCATCATGGATGGAGATTTATTCGATGTTCCTTGTGACAGCGAGGGTTTTGAGGCATCTTGTAGAGACATGAATTTTGTTGATCCATTTTTGTATGAAGCTGTTTGTGAAGAATCTGAAGGTTTTCTTGTTGGACATGACAATGGAGTTGAGGATGAGAAACTTGGAGTCCAAGGTTTTGAAGGCTTTGTGGGGGAACCTCAAATCAATGAGAGGGTCTTTGAAGACATCAATTCTTTGGATGATAGGTATGAAGATTTGAGTATTCAAGTTTCAATCTTTGAATGTGCTATTGAAGTTGTTCCTGTGAGGGAGGATGAAGATGCAAAGATCAAGCCTAGTGAAGAAGAAGAAATTCATGTTGAAGGTGGTTTTGTCAAGTTTGAAGAGAAGCCTCGTCTTGTTGAAGAGTTTATCAATATGGCTGAATTTTTTGAGAAAATTCCAGAATTTGTTTTTCCGGAATTGGTGTTCATAGATATGCCGAAAATGTTGAGCTGGAACTGGGAAATGGTACTCCATGTTTCTTATACTTCAAGGGAATTTGCTATAGAGGTTGAAGCTCTTGATGGTGGAGGGGAGAACTCGGGGCGAGTTCTTTTTGAAGTGAAGGAGACTGATGTAGGGAGGATTTTATCCAAGAATTGAATAAAAACGATCGTCGGACAGACTTGGTCTTTTCTGGGCAGATTTGGTATTCAAAATTGAATGGGCATGTATTGTACCTTTTCGGAAAGGTAAACGAGTCAACAAACATAACTTACTACTTTGTAGTGAGCACCATGCTAATTAGGCCATCGGAGATTGTTTAGAGCCTTAAAAAAGCGTTTTTATATTTTTATTATTTATTTTCTATTTTAGAATAAGTTTATTTTTAGCATAGGGTTTAAGAGTATTATTTATACTCATCTTGTAGCAGCCACGAGATTATTCAATCAATTATTATATTTTCAAGAACTTTTATGTTCTTCCTGGTGGATTCCAGATTTCTGATGGATTTCCGACCCTAACCCTTGGATTCGTGCTGGCGAATCCTTGATTGTTTCATACAGATTCGTGCTGGCGAATCTCACGATTATTCCACTGCGTCAGTCTTGTACACTAAATTTATCTGTTGAAAATTTGCAAGAATTGCAATTTCATTTTATATGAGCATGAAAAGCTTAAATGTACAATAATAACATAATAATTATTAATTTCTTACTACTTAAAGAATGAATTGAGTGGTAATAGGAAAGAATATCGATTTATGATGCAATAAAAATATATTTTTAGGAATGAAACATTTAGTAAGAAAATGTAGTAATCATTCATATTATGTTATTTTCCCGTTTTAAATAAAGTATAAAATCCATCATATATTATATTATATCATAAGTAATTTATCTTCACCAATAATATATAATAAATTTAGTCTTAACACCTAATTCAAAGATAACTCAAACAAACATCTACCATTTTGAGATCACAATCACCTCAATTCAAGCACCATCTACTTGTCGAACCTATAAACCAACAGAAGATTTTAACATAATCTATCATGTTGAGCAAGAAAATCAAAAGTTATGTTAAATATCTTTGCACATCCATTATTTATGAGATATAATCAAGTGAAACAATTGAACAATAAAAAGAATACTTACCACTCAAACAAAAAATATTTTTGCCATAAAAGCCATAATCCTAACACTATTGTTCTTGAAACAATGTTAAAAGAGTATGTATATTACCGCATGTATATTTAATCAAAACAATATTACAATTTGCAAAAAATGAGAGTAATTATAAAGATAAACACGTAAATTCAAAATCAAGATAGGCATAGAATGAAGTAAAAGAAATGCCCCTATTAGAGCAAGTCCAACAGCTTCTCTAAATTTTTTTCTAAAGTAGAGATAAAAATGTAAGATTTGCTATAAAATTTTGCTGCCAATCCAACAGCTTTTCTATTTTAGAGATTTTGGAAAGGAAATGGAAGGTTGTTTAAATATTTTACTAAAAATAGGAAATCTAATTCAAAATAAAACTAAATAAAATAATCCTAAATAAAACTAATTCATCAAATCAAATGGAAGAAAAGGGAAGAAAAAGAAAAAGAACTAGGGAAATGGGTGTTTGGATATGAGGGAGCTCGTCCAAGAAGAGGGGATAATGAGGGTATTTATAGCCTCAAAATTCAGCTCAAGGAGGCAAGTGGGCTGTGGCTTTAGCGACCCTTTCTTTGGTCGCTGGTCTTCATCAACACTTCTTCTGTGTACCTAGTGACGCTTCTGGTAAGCAACGACACTTTCTTCATCTGCAGTGACACTTTCTTCAAGCTCCAGCGACACTTTTCTGGACAACTTCTACCACCTTCAACAAGGTGGCCTTCTCGCCACTTCTATGACCAAATCTACAACTTTTGACCTTTGAGTCTCGACTCCATGGTATGATCATAGAAGGTCTTCAATGATTTCAATCCAAATACTCCAAAACATGTACATTATCATAGAATCTTGCAATTACGAATCTAATGTACAAAGAGCTATTTAATTCCAAAAGTTGCTCAAAAACAAGATTTAAAATTTGCTAAAACTAGGGTACAAATAGGGCTCATCAGTACAACAAGAGTGTTACCGAAATTGGTGTTGCAGGGATTGAAAGCAACTTGGTTGTAAGCCCCGTCGCTGATGAGACGTTCATCATCGGTGAAAGCCACGTACGAAGGGGTTGTCCGGCTGCCTTGGTCGTTTGCTATGATTTCAATTCGATCGGTTTAACATATATTTATATGGTAGTTTTTCTTAATACGATAGTAAAAATTAGATGCATAATTAAATTTTTGTATATAAAATATTTTGTATATTCAGATATTGTAAGACTGAGTAATCATACCAAAAATAAATTATACCAAATAAATTATTTTGTATAATCTTACCAAATAAGTTATGCAATTTCTAAAATACCCTTTTATAAGTATATTTGTATTGTGTTTATTTGGAAAATTTAATTGTTTTCAACAAATAATTAAGCGTAAATTTGGGGGGAAAACAATTCCCTGCATATACTCTGACAAAAGTCCGGGGAAAAAAATTTCAAAAGAAAACATCCATTTTCATGTGGAGACTAGGTATGTGCCGCCAGGAGAAGATCCAGGTAAGCGATTCCGACCTGATGAGACCATCACCTTTTCTGAAAAGGATGCAGTGCCTACTCAGGCCTCGCACTCGGATCCCATGGTGGTTACGGTGGAAATAGAGGGCTTCGCTATCAAAAGGTCTTTATAGACGATGGTAGCATTGTGGAGATTATGTTTGCCACCTGCTTTGACCAACTGGGGATAGGAAGGCAAAAACTCCGACCACCGATATCACCATTGTTAGGATTTACTAGGAAAGCTGAAATGCCCCTTGACATAACTACCCTTAAAGTGACCATGGTGGATGACAGAGACAGAAGTCGTCGGACCTTGACAATGTGTAATTTCGTGGTGATGGATGCTTCCTCGCCATACAATGTCAAACTTGGGAGGCCTTGGCTGATGCAGGATCGGGTGGTGAACTATCCCTACTTGTTAACGATGAAGTTCCCAACAGAGCAAGGGATTGCTTCTGTGCGGGGTAGCCAAACGATAGCGAAAAATGCATGCTAACGGCCATAATAGATGCAAGGAAGGCTGTCGGGGCAGTCCACTAGAGGTCGGCATACAAAGGAAAGGTCAAAGGTTCACCCTTAGAGAAGGGTAAGACAAAGGAAGGGAAATATTCAGATATGCTAGAAAAGGAGAAAGGTGCTAACGCCTCGGATAAGGAGGAGGAAAGCCCAGAAAAGGAGTCGTCAGACAAAAGAGGTGAGGTGATAATGGAGGAAAGCTAAGACAGGTAAACCCCTTTCTCAGAATTAAGAAATTTTATTGAGGAAGAAGGAATTCAGTGTGGATACACTTAAGCTAGCAGCGTTAATACGTCTGCTAGTAGATGTCGTGGATACGTCAAAAGAGATGCAAGGTATTGGATAATGCCTTGCGGGGAAGAAATGGTGTGGATACGCCTGAGGAAAGGAAATTACAAGTATTGGATAATATTTGTAATAGGAAGTCGGGAACTCGGGGTCGCTCCCACGATGGTGCCCCGCAAAATGAAGGAGGTTTTATGAAGGATTTCAATTTTAACAATTCAAAGAATTAAAGATTTAAGATTTTAAGACATTCAAACCATCAGATGCCCTCGTCAGAAGAGGACCATCCGATGAACCCATAAGGAAGAATTTAAGGGTTTAAGATTTTAAGTCATTCAAACCATCGGATGGATGCCCTCGTCAGAAGAGGATCATCCGATGAACTCATAAGGAAGAATTAAATATTTAAGATTTTAAGGCATTCAAACCATCGGATGGATGCCCTCGTCAGAAGAGGACCATCTGATGAACTCATAAGGAAAAATTAAAGATTTAAGATTTGATGGCATTCAAACCATCGGATGGATGTCCTCTTCAGAAGAGGACCATCCGATGAACTCATAAGGAAGAATTAAAGATTAAATATTTTAAGGCATTCAAACCATAAGATGGATGCCCTCGTCAGAAGAGGACCATCCGATGAACTCATAAGGAAGAATTAAAGATTTAATATTTGAAGGCATTCAAACCATCAGATGGATTCCCTCGTCAGAAGAGGCTCATTCGATGAACTCATAAGGAAGAATTTAAAGGTTTAAGAATGCGAAGGTACGCAAATTAATTTTTTGAATATTCAGATTTTATGTAAGGTTTAGTACATCGGACGACAAGTTTAGGTTCTTGTACCCGATGCTCCTAATGAGGGAGAACAAGGGGATAAACAAAGGGATACAATAAAAAGAAAGAAAAGAAAGAAAAAGGTGCACAAAAGAGAAGGAAAATTACAACAAAAGCATATCTTCCTTAAAGATCAGACAAGGACAAATTACAAAAGCGAGCAAGAAAAGGAAAATTACAAGGAGCAGATGCAGAAGAAAACTAAGAATCAGTAGATTGAGTAGCATCAGACTCAGAAGGAGTAGCATCGGACTTAGAAGGAGTAGCATCGAGAATAGGAAGCCGGGCCGGAGAACGGATAGCCTCGGGACGTTGGATCCGGGGTCTCTTGCAAACTACATTCGGCTTACCATCTTCCTGACCCACGGTGAACCCATATAGGAAAGGAAGGGCACAATATTCGCGGTAAACAGGGGTTTCAAGGCAGACTCCCAGGTCATTTATAGCATCCTTAGGAGGATGAGATTCAGGAGGGGAATCAGAAGATGTAGGAGAGCCAGGAGAGGGTAAACGTCCTTCTGGAGCAGACAGGGCTCTCGGAGAGAGGAGGCTGATAGAGGAGGAGAGGTAGAGCAGAGAGATTTCCAAATTGTGGGAGCCAATTGGCTCATGGGAGGTCGTCGCCGTACCTCTCAAATATACAATTTATATCAACTTACTACCGATATACACAATTAAGCATATAATGGCAAGTAAGGTTCGTTCCACAGAGAAAAGGTTGTTTCTATGTATATCTTGTAGCATGCATATACATATACATATATAAAAGCAATGTAAACAAAGGGGGGGGGGGGGGTTTGAGTTGAGTTTTGTTTAAGACACTACTAAGTAAAACTACTAGAACTTTAAAGTTACAACTACTTTACCATAAGATTACTCTAACTAGAGACTTAACTAAGAGAATAAGAAACTTGGATATATGAGATTGGTGACTTCTTATTATGAGATTTTCCTCAAACTTTATCATGATGCCTTGAGAATGGTGAACATTAGTGAGAAACTATCTTTAACCATAGCTATGAAAAATGAAAGCATTTTCACAACTTCAATTGACAACTTTACTAGATGATAACAACTAGTACAATTGAATCAATATTACTTCAAATTAGATGTTTCTTAACCCTACCCATGCAATTTGATAACAAACTTGACATAGATACAATGCTAATGAATGATCTTAAGAACAAATACAATTGATAACAAACATGCATTTAATTCCTAATTTACTACTCTTACACAGAAAGAATGAACATTCCAACCATGGAAAAGCAATATCTAACACATATCCAACACATATCTATCACTAGTAAATCATTCCTAATCATTTCAAGCATCAAATACACATATAACATATGATCATTCAATAGCAATTTCACCATTCCTAAGCTCTATGAATCATGTTCTCAATCCATAACAAGAAGTTCAATCACATATACCCAAGATGGGTTTTAGCCTACTACCATAATTAGATAATCACAACCATAATTAATACAACAAACCATAGTGAATTGAAGATCAAAATGAAAAAGAAAAATGAAGGAAAAATGGAGTTTCCTCTGTAAAATTTCGATCCTCTAACAATGAGGATAAGTTGGTTTTTATCCCCAACAAAACTAAAATTAAAACAAAATAAAGTGCAAGTTGCAGGGTAATTTTCGCGGACCGCGCGAAAACCTTCGCGGACCGCGAGCCTGGTTCTCGCGGCTCGCGACCGAGGATCCGCGGTCCGCGCACTAATGGCCTCCGCGGTCCGCGACCGAGGATTCGCGGACCGCGCGTCTCTGGCTTCCGCGGTCCGCGACCGAGGTTCCGCGGACCGCGCGTCTGGTCCTCGCTCTGGTCCTCGTGCTGGTCCTCGCGGCTCGCGATTGGAGTTTCGCGGACCGCGCGAAACTCGGCATCTTCAAAACAGCAACACACAACCTCGCGGTTCGCGACCTAGGTTTCGCGGCTCGTGAGGGTGTGCCTTCAGCAAGGCGACGCCTCTCTTCAGCAAGGCGACGCTGGTGAGTGGACTCCAAGAGAGCTCGGAGACCAGTCGGCTCGCGGCTCCAGTTCTTGAGCAAGGACAGAAGATTGACGCCTCTCTTCAGCAAGGCGACGCTGGTGAGTGGACTCCAAGAGATCTCGGAGACCAGTCGATCCGAGTATCTCAGAAGAGAAGTGAGATACCTGAAGCATTGAAGGTTAGGAGGAGACAATAAGATGTATAGTAAACAAGACACAGGAGGAAAAAGGGGATGACCATAGGATCGAAATGAGAGGCCCGCAATTGAACTGAACTGAACTAAAATAAATTTAAATATATTTATTTGAACTGAAAAAGTATAAATATATTTATATGAATTGAAATAAATTTAAATATACTAAACTGAACTGAAATAAATTTAAATATATTTAACTGAACTGAGATACAAAATAACTCTAGCAAACATAGCCTAACTTAGTATTACATGATTATTAGTTAAATTTAATTACCGAAAATTGTAATACTCAATTTTCATTAAAAAATAATGTATATTTATAATTACTTTTTTTTATTAAACTTTTTGATATATTGGAGCCATTAATGATATTGTATGAGGAAAAAGTCTTGGAAGTGACCGTCACTATATAGTGATCAGGGACCGAACTGCAAATAAAGAAATTAGGAGTTAAATTTCGCGGGTCGACCCGATCCGTATGGCAACCCGGAAAGTGTTAACACGCGCCATATGGCAATCTGAAACTGAATCGCTCCCAATTTTGAAACCCTGGTCGTCGGAGCTCCCAATTCTAAAACCCCTAACCGTCCGAGCTCGAGACCGCCACCACAAAATCGATCGGATATTCTCCATCATGATCGCTTCGTGACAGAGGCCTGCTACATCTTTGTTGTTGCCTCGCATCTGATCGCTCCGTCCTCTAGATCAATGGCGGCATAACTCAGTTTTTGCGATTGGCTCCGCGTGGGTGTCGACGAAGCCTCCAGCACCGGTGACGAGGACGGAGAAGCCGTGGGGATGGGGTGGAGGAGCGGCAGGCCTACTTCTCCTAGGCGGCGCCGCCTCTGACGAATGCAATGGCGGACGACGATTTCTGATACTCCGATGACGATGATTTTCGACGAGTTCAGGAGGATTTTTCGCGGCTTTGGAGCTGTAGATCATAAAGCGGTGATGCGCTTAGCACGCGATACGCTCGCGGCGCAGTGGCGATGCTCCTGATCTCCTTCTGTGATGACGCTAATGCTCTAGACTGCGATATGGAGATTTTGTGATATACTAGGTTTCAGTTTGCATGTGCTCCTATTGCTGCTTTGTTGAATCAGGTACGAATTAGGTTTCTCCTTATTACCGAATAAGATTTGTGTATTAGTTGCATATTCTGAATTATGATTCTGATTAAAAGGTTATTATTTAATAGTGAAAGGTTGATATTTCAGACTCTGTTGTTATTTGAATATGCTTAAAAGGTTGGAGTTTAATAGTGAAAGGTTGATATTTAAGAGTGAAATCTTGTATGTTGTTATTTGTATATGCTTAAAAGGTTGGAGTTTAATAGTGAAAAGTTGATATTTCAGACTCTGTTGTTATTTGTATATGTTTACAAGGTTAGAGTTTAATAGTGAACGGTTGATATTTAAGAGTAAAAGCTTGTCTGTTGTTATTTGTATATGCTTAAAAGGTTGGAGTTTAATTATGAAAGTTGACGTTTCAGAGTGAAAGCTTGTCTGTTGCTAGTTGTATGTGTATCTTTATCGTTGTTCAAAGATTGTTGTTTAATAGTGAAAGATTGACATTTAAGAGTAAAATATTTTCTGTTGTTTTTGTATATGCATTTTTATCTTTCTTGAAAGGTTGATGTTTTTTTTTTGATCGAGAATTGAGTATATATATTCATCCCCATCAAAAGTCTTGTAAAGTTTTGACTATCACTCCTAGCCTTACCATACTCCTTCTATGCATAAAAAACTGTTCTACAAGTAAACATATGCTATATTCATAACCTGTCAAAACTCTACAAAGTAAAGTGTCAGGTGTCCTCTTCTTCTGAAAAATTCTTCTATTTCTTTCCTGCCAAACATGGTATAATAAGCTGACTGCTCTATGGTACTTCAGCCTACCTTTCCATCTAGCCATCTTATACAGCTGTCTCAAGAAACCTCTGAACGTATTTTCCAGATTCAAATGAAGGCTCAGCTGTAACTGCTGCACAAATGAACATTGTAGAAATAGATGCTGCACTGTCTCACCCATCTTACCACAGAAAACACAACAGTCATTTTGTTTTTCAACATCCCCAAAGACCGAAGTCTACCAATTGTTGACAATCTCCCTTTCAAGAGTATCCAAAAAAAGAATGCTTATTTTGGTTGCAAGCCCATTCTCCAGATCAATGGTGCTCTGGAGTCCTTCTTAGTTGCACCCTTGAACAAGGTGTATGCCAAGGTGGTGCTGAACTTCCCTTTACTGTCAATACACTGACTCAGATGAGGCAATAACCTATCTTTAATTCTGACCAGCACTCCCCAATTCCAGCTATACTTGTGCCCTGTTAAACTGTAACTAGCAAAGTCCTGCCCTTTTAAGTAATACTCCGTACCCATTTCAACCATAATACGTCTTTTTTCTGGCACAGGTCCCAAACTAGCCTACACAATGAAGCCACGTTCCACAAAAAAGGATCCATCAAACCTGCTCCACCAAGATGCTTAGGAAAACATAGAGTGTCCCAAGCCACAGGGATCAACTTCCTTTTGCCCTCTTCCTTACCCCATAAGTAGTCCCTACATTTCTCAACTACTGCTTTGTGAATGCTCTCAGGTAACTGAAACACATTTGCCCAATACCCTGTCATGCTAAGCAATATAGTATTAATAAGTTGTACCCTTCCAGCATATGTCAATCTCCTTTTGTGTCTCAAGTATTAATTCTTCCAGCAACTTTATCCACCAATTTTTCACATGTGCTTTTATCCCATCTCCCAGTTGAGATAGGCAAGCCCAAATACTTTACTGGGAGCTCCCCTTGGACTACATCAATGATTGCTGCTAACCAATTCATCTCATGTACATGCATTTTAGAAAAATAAATTTCAGATTTACCTTCATTTATCTCCAAGCCAGTCACCTGTTTGAACTCCTATAAAACCCTATTCACTCCCTGCATTGATTTTTAATTAGCCCTACCGAAAAGAAGCAAATCATCTGCAAACATAAGACTATGCACTCCCACTCTAATGCATCTTTGATGATAATCAATACTTCTCATTTTAATGGCCTGTTGCATCTGCCTGGTCAAATATTCCATTCCAATAACAAACAGGAGTGGGGATATGGGGTCATCTTGTTTAACACCTCTCCTCCCTTTGAAGCTTGCAGTGTGAGTTCCATTTAAAGAGAAACAATATTCTGTACCTTCAATGCACCTTCTAATCCAGTGGATGAACCTGCCAGGTAATTTCAGAGCTTGCAGCCATTGAAAAAGAAACTTCCAGCTGAGACTATCAAAGGCTTTCCTGATATCAATTTTTAGCATACAGCTGGGGATCAATGTTCCTCCTCCATGATACATACTCAACAATTCTTGTGCTAACACAATATTGTGTGAAATACTCATTCCTTTCACAAAAGCCCCCTGATTTGTGCTGATTATAATTGGCAGAATCTCTCTCAACCTATTGCTCATAATTTTTGTGACTATCTTGTAGACCACTGAACAACATATTATTGGCCTATAATCAGTTGCCTTCTGTGGACTCTCTATTTTTGGAATCGGAGTTACAACTGCCTTCCTGAACTCCTGAGGTAATTCTCCATGCTGAAAAAAACTTCTAACTCCCACTTTTACACCCTCTCCTACCACTGACCAGGCTTGTTTTAAAAAAAGACTAGTATATCCATCCACTCCTGGGCTCTTATTGACATCAATATTCTGCAGTGCCTTCCAAATTTCCTCATTTGTCACAACTTGAATTAAACTCATTTGTTGCTCCAAGCTCAAGCTTTGGTCGACGAATTTCAAGCCCTAAATCTGGCGATTGTTTGCACGTGTGTTGTATGCAAGCCTCTTTGGACTTGCGACTACGAGTCGAAGATCTTCGCTGCCCGCAATCGCGCCACGGTGTTCCAGTTCCTTCTCGGTCTTGATCCCAGTTGTCACAACTTGCGAAATGGGATCATAACCCGTTCTCCACTGGACACAATTGACCATGTTTACAATCTTGTGACTCAGGAGGAGATCACTCAGTCTTTGGTTCGATCTCGTGAGCTTTTTCCCGACTCCTTAGCACTTGCAGCTCATCGCCCTCCTCATCCGGCGGCACCTTCTGGATCTGCCGCCTCTGATGGCCGTCGCCACTGCGGCTCAGTTTGTGACTACTTCCACGTTAAAGGTCATGACAAGGACGCGTGTTTCAAGCTCAACGGGTACCCTGACTGGTATCCTCGATCTCACACTGGCTCCAAGTCCAAAGTTGCCGCTTCACTTGGCAATGACGCTGCGGTCAACCGCCGCCTGCCACAGGGAACTCCATTCATTGATTCTGCCACCTTGACCCCGCTCGCGCTGCCACCACCGCCAGGCTTTGCGGCTACCACTGGCCTCTCGCCGCTTGATCGGTCCTCTATTGGTCATCATCTCACCAATGATCAATGGGGTGCAGTTCAACGACTGTTGAGTAACTTACATACCTCTTCTGGCAACATGCCTGGTAAGCTTCACCTACCTTGGATCCTTGATTCCGGTGCATCTTATCATATGACTGGAGCCAAGGATGCCCTCACGAATATTACTCGTATGCATGCGAGTTAATGTATATCTACCTGGTGGTTCACTGTCTTCCGCCTTTTACTCTGGATCTTTACGTTTTGGGAATACTATGCTTCATGATGTTTTACATATTCCTGAACTGCGTTGCAACTTGTTATCTTGCTCTAGATTGCTTGCCTTGTTAAATTTTCTAGTTTTGCTTGCAGAAAATTATTGTATTTTACAGAAAATCAGCACGAGGACAGTGATTGGCGTGGGTGAACAGTATGGTGGGGTTTAATGGCTTTGGACACTGGATGAGGATTTTAAACCACCTACCAGAGTCATCTTTGTTGTTCGTTCTTCGTCTTCTGCTTTATGGCATGTTTTTGACATCCATCCTCTACGGTGTTGTCTTCTATTCCCTCTTTAAAATTTAGTAATAACACAAATGTTCCCTGCTCTATTTGTCATCGAGCAAAGTAGGCTAGACATTCATTTCCTGTAAGCTTGTCTCAAGCAAACGATTTTTTTGATTTAGTTCATTTTGATGTTTGGTGGCCTTACAAAACCTCCTCATCTAATGGATCATTTTATTTTTTTAACTATTGTTGATGATTACTCTAGATATGTATGGGTTCAACTTTTAGTCTATAAGTCAGAAGTTGCTTCTAAATTCAAGCAATTTTGTGCTTTAGTTAGGACTCAGTTTAACTAAATAATTCATTAGATAATGGAACCGAGTTCTTACCTCTCCAAAACTACTTTGCGGACGAAGGCATCCTCTTTGACACTACTATTGTTTACACTCCTCAACAAAATGGCCGAGTTGAACGAAAGCATAGGCATCTCCTCAATGTTTCTAGAGCTTTGATTTTCAAGCCAGTTTACCTGTTCGATTTTGGGGTGAGTACATTCAGACATTCAGAAGTTTTAGAGGAGAGTAGGAAGTCATATGACTCATTCATGCTTCCTACCATTCCCACTCCTTTAAAACCACCATCTTTTATCCCTCCTCCAACACCTTCTCTACTACCCTTCATTTTTCTTTCGAAAGTGAAGGATTTCAATCTTTTGTTCTATGAATAACATTTGGGTCGTGTCGACGACGTTAAATAAATCGATTTTGATCGTTTTATTTTTACTTAGCTTTTATTTTGTTTATAAATTAAAAAAAATATAGTTTCTTTGTATCTTTCATTGTTTTAATTAGTAGATTACGTTTTCACTCTTGTTTTTGTTTCGTTTTAATTCTTGTTTTTCTTTGGTTGTGTTATTTGAATTAAAAAAAAAAAAAAATCGGCTCGCGGGCCGCGAATTGGGCCTCGCGGCCCGCGAAAAATTGGCCATTTTCAGGCCAAATCCCTGCCACAAATTGAACGTTTTTCGCGGCTCGCGAATTAGGCCCGCGGGCCGCGAATCGTGCTCGCGGACCGCGAAACGGGCCTCGCGGCCCGCGAGAAAAAAAAAAAAACAATTTCGCGGTCCGCGAAAAATTGCCCATTTTCGGGCCAAATCGCTGCCACAAATTGGCCGTTTTTCGCGGCCCGCGAATTAAGCCCGCGGGCCGCGAATCGGGCTTCGCGGACCGCGAAGAAAAAAAAAAAAAAATTTCAAACGGATTTGGGGGATTAAATCCACCCAAACCCCGCCCCCCTATCCCACCATCTTCCCCGATCCACCTCCCCCCACCCAAAACTCCGCCCAAAAATCCCACCCCACCTCCATCCCGCCGCCCACCTCCCCATCCTCTCAATTCGCCGCCCCACCTCCCTCCACCTCCCCTCCATCCCCGACCACCCAATCCCCCGCCCAGACCCCACCCCGCCGCCCCCTCCCTCCACCTCCATCCCGTCGCCCCCTCCCTCCACCACCAAATCCGCCGCCCCACCTCCCTCCACCTCCACCTCCATCCCTCCACCTCCATCCCGCCACCCCCTTCTCTCCACCTCCATCCCGCCGCCCCCTCCCTCCACCTCCATCCCGCCACTCTCCACCCTCCATCCGCCACCTCACAACCGCCCTCAATTTGAAGCATTGTTCAATTGGAGTCCAACCACATTCTTCGGTATCCCCTATACTCGTTCTTTTGCTCTCTAATTTTGATGTGATGGCTTGCCGCCATTTGTTTAGACGAAGCTATGTTTTTTTTTGAGTGTTATGTTTGGATTGATTTTATGATTCGATTGCTTCGAGAGTATAGTGGAGTATTATCTTGGTCTAATATGTGTTTAGTGCTTGGACTAGAGCATGCATTTTGTTTGGGTTAGAATGGTCGTAATTGTTGTGCAAACCTAGTTCTTGTAGTCTTACATTTTGTTGTGCTTAGCTCCATAGACTACGAGAACAAATTACGAAAATTCTAGTGTGTGAGTCCTTTCCTTTCCTCAAAATTTTAATTTGTTCTTGAACATTGAGGACAATGTTTGGTTTAAGTGTGGGGGAAAGGTTTAGGATTTTTGTTTTGCTTTTGCTTTGGTGTTGTAAATATGCACTTCTCTTGAAGAATTTATTAAGAAAAATGAGTGAAAAGCCCGGATAGGTCAAAACATTAAAAAGGCCCAGGTAAAAGTGAGAGGCTTGAAAAAAGAAAAAAGAAAATTTAAATGAGAGGCTAGGTAAAAAAAAAAAAAAACCTAGGCAAAAGGAGAGTGTGTGGCAAAAATGAGAGGCTAGGTAAAAACCTAGGCAAAAGGAGAGTGTGTGGAAAGAAAGAGGGGCTAGGTAAAAACCTAGGCAAAACGAGAGAAATTTTGTGATCTTTTGTTGGTTTTGTGTGCCATGGAAATTATTTTGATGAAACTTATGTTTGGCATACTTTGCTTGTTGATGAAAGTAATAGAAATTTCTTGTTTTGAAAGTCTTAAATGTGCATTGGATTGATTTTAGGAGTATGAAACTTAGACTTATATCGTTCTTTCTCGAGGACGAGAAATGTTTAAGTGTGGGGGAGTTATTTTTGACAAGCGATTTCCCCACGTCGTAAATGGGAATCTCCCTCAATCAAAACACATTTATATCTCACCTACGACTTCTAACTACTATAGAGTAGATAGTGGGAAGTAGGGATCGAACCACAAGGAGAAGGATCTTGTTTAGTGTTTTAGCAAAGATTATAAACACATACATATATATTATATAGAAAGCAAGGTAAACAAGGGGGGTTTTGATGTTGGTTTTGTTACACTACGAAAGAAAGCAACTAAGATGAACTACACTACAATGCAAATACAAGGCCTTGGGAGGCAATTGACTTCAACTTCAACTATCGATTAATCATTGAGTGAACGCTTCATATATAGGGTTTATGATCATAAGTCGTAGATGAAAACATCATATTCTCTCAATAATGGCTAGTGAGCATGAACACATCACTCAAGAGCCCTCATTATCAATCCACCTAGATGATAACATCTAGATACATCGACAATGGAATTAAAAATGGAGAATCGACAAACTCATCCATACTCGCCGTTAACGTGAGCATTGGACAAGACATTTGAAGACTATAAAGAACTAAGATGATGATAACATACAAATCTCAATTCATACTTTATGATATTGGGGTAAACGATCACGTTCTACCCACGACTCTAGCCTATTTGTTGCTAACAATCATATGTCAAAAAGGAATCTTCAACTAAAATATACAATCACATATTAGGGGGATCGATGATAACATTAGATCATTACCTAAACACACAATTGATTAATCATGCAAGTTCATAAGATTTCCAATTCTAACAACTTATATTCATCATGGCATTTCTCAACTACAATCACATAACCAAGGGGAGAGTTTGTCATCACTCAACCCCTTTCCATAGTCACTAAACTACTAGAGATCACACTACATTACAATGCATCACCTAGAATTACTCTAAAACTATATTACTTTAACACTAAGAACTAATCTACTCTAATTAGTGACTATGAGGCATGCAATTTATATAAAACATAAAGCCCATGGCAAATATAGCAAGATTGAACAACATTCAAGCATAAGAACTCAAATTCATCAAGAATTCAAATGATAATCTAACCCAAAATAGAAGCATAATGAAGTTAATGAAGATTTCAAGCAAAGAAGTTTACATCAATAGCTCCCAAGGAAGAAACTAAGCTAATACAATCATCCTAATACATCATTACATAAACATAGAATCAAAGGGAAGAACAATGGAAGAAATGGAAGAAAAGATGAAGAAATTGGGGTTTGGATATGAGGGAGCTCGTCCAAAAAGGTGAGGATAAGGAGGTATTTATAGCCTCCAAATTTCAGCTCAAGAGTGCAAGTGGGCAAAAGTTTAGCGACGCTTTATTTGGTCGCTGTTCATCATAGCGACACTTCTGGGCAGCTGGTGACGCTTTCTGGGCAGCAGTGACACTTTCTTCATCTGGAGTGACACTTCCTTCAAGCTCCAGCGACACTTTTCTGGGCACAAGCGACACTTTTCTGGGCATCTTCTACCACCTTTAGTAAAGTGGCATTCTCGCCACTTCTATGACCAATTCTTCAAGTTCCAAGCATCAAATCAGCAACTCTATAGCATAGTCATAGAAGGTCTTCAATATATCAATCCAAATATTCCAAAACATGTACATTATCATAGAATCTTGCAATTACGAATCTAATGTACAATGAACTATTTAATACCAAAAGTTGCTCAAAAATAAGTCTTAAAATGTGCTAAAACTAGGGTATAAATAGGGCACATCAGTAGTGAGTGAATCTAAATTGTTGGTAGGTCGTTTTTCTACCAAATAAACCTGCGGACAACTAGGTTTATATTCAAGCACAGGGTAAGCAGTGATGCTACCAAATCCGTCCGGATCCCCGTGTTACGATGCTGCCCACGCCTCCTGACTGGAATACCCGCAACGACCCTGCAAAACAATCCCCGGGAAGTGTCCCGGGGAAGACGCTCCTGCGTGATGATGAGATGGGGGTAGCGATGCGGGGAAAACGTACGGAAATGCTCTCAATACATAGTAGAGAGATATATGTCACCTACCTTGTTCACTGTTTGAGACTAGTATTTATAGCCGAGCTTTACCTGTTTGGAGATAAGGTGCAGGACCACCGCCCTTGTCATCATCTGTCCTCTTTCTTGTCCGGACATGCCTTTCAGCGGGAAAGATACCGCTCTGTTAGTTCTGGGCCGCGGGCTTTCTTCCTGTCCCAGCAGGATTCTGGGCCAGTATTATCACTAGCCCCCCAGACCAGTCACCCGGGTTTCCGTGACGCGGGAGACTGATCTCACACGCTCCTCTTCCTTTTGCTGCTTCTTTTGGTGGGGCCCCTCCGTGTTAAAATTGATTTCTGACGACGCCGCCTTTTCCCCTTCTGCATTAATCAGCACCTTGTTTACCGTGTCATCATTGTTTTTCCTCCTTTTGGGGCAACGTTTCCTATTCACCTACCTATATAAGGGGTCTAACCCTCCTCACTAGATTACTTTCTTCACACAATTTCCAGACGCTCCGCTTTCTCTTAACAAGTAAGCTCTAATCCTCCTCCTTTGTTTCTTCCGCTCCTCTTCCACCATGAGTTCCCCGCATGTTACCGCTTCCTCTTTAGATTCCGAGGGGGTTCAAAACCCATTTGAAATTCAATTCCGAACCCCCGATCCAATCCCTTCTCCGGGTTCCTCCTCGGGTACCCATTCTGAGGCCTTCAGCACCTCCCAAGAGTTAATCGCTCCGGGTGTGTCGGCCTTAGATGGTGCGGGTTCATCCCCCGCCGGGCCTTCCCATCCCCCCCGGGAGGATCAAGATGGGGAGACCTTTGGTGAGGACGGTGGCGATGGTGCTCCCCCGGGTCCTACCCATGGAGTGAAGCCCTCAGGCCATCAGTTTTTCAATCATTCCGGGCCTCCCCCTTCCTTAGATAGAGATGTTTTAGATTTAGTTAGGCTCTGCTTCATTCCTTTTCCGCTGGATGCGTCTTTATCCAAACTGCCCCCGGGAGTGTCCGAGCGGGAGGTACCTTGCATTCCCCGGATTCACTTCCAATATGGGCTGAGCCTCCCTTTCCCTCCCCTGTTTACAGAAATTTTTAATTTTTATCAAATGGCCCCGGCCCAGCTACACCCCAACGGGGTTGTACTAGTGCTGACCTTCTTGGTCAATTGTGCGAGATGCAATGTCCCTTCCTCCCTCCTTCTCTTCCGTTCTTTCTACGCCTTGCGACGCGCTCATGCGTCCTTCCCGGGTGTATTTTCATTTGTAATCCGTTCCGGGATGAGGGACTTTGTTAAGAGTAAACCCAAGTCCGCCAAATGGTACCTTGCAAAAGGTTTCTTCCGCTGCGATTCCCGGGTGTATCCTATGCCCCCCTGGAACGATTCCCTCGTCCCTGAAGATAACAAACCCCTTTCCTCTCTTTCGATAGATATTACCAACGACCATAACCTCCTCCAGCTATCCCCCCTAAACATGGACACCTTCTTTAAGACTGGGAACGCGGGCTATTACTGGCCTCGCGGGATATACCCTGAAAAACTTTTTACCCTTCCGCTCATCTCCGTTGTGTGCCCGGCTGGAGGTGCCTATTAAAGGCTTTATACTTTGTTTATTTTGATATATATATATGTACCTCATTCTGACGTGTTTTTTCTGGTTTCAGTTCAGCCTACCCTATACGCGAACGTCACGCCATGGATGGGCTATTATTCCTGACTGGAATAGTACCATATTTATCATAGATCCCTCTCTTATCTACACAAAATTGAGCCAAAATCCCTCTAAACATGACTCTCGCCTTGGAAGAAACAGATGTGTATGGGAGGAGGATTTAAGAGCCGACAGGGAGAGACACGGAGATGATATCGACAAAGGAAGTAGAAACCCCTTTCGGACTCCACCAAAACGAAGCAGAATCAATTTGGGGCTCATTGGAATTGGTACAATTTCGGACTCCATCATTGCTTTGGAATGTTATAATTATTGTGTTTTACTCTTATCATTTCTATTTGAAAATTCTTCCCCGTCTCTTTGGCCGGCTACGTTATTTGTGAGTTGTATGCTTGAACATTACCAGATGAACATTTGGTGAAGCTTAATTTAAAAGAACTTGAATTCTTTTATAAAGAAGAATAAATGTTGTTAATTAGCATCATAAAATGCAAGCTTTTGACCAGGACTAACTTGTAGCAACAACTTCCCCCTTTTCTCTATAAATCACATCAGACTTGAGCATAGTGTCGGATACATGCACACTCAGTCACAATTACATAACTCAATGAAGAAAAGCATTCACAAATCCAAATCGCTGCCACAAATTGAACGTTTTTCGCGGCTCGCGAATTAGGCCCGCGGGCCGCGAATCGTGCTCGCGGACCGCGAAACGGGCCTCGCGGCCCGCGAGAAAAAAAAAAAACAATTTCGCGGTCCGCGAAAAATTGCCCATTTTCGGGCCAAATCGCTGCCACAAATTGGCCGTTTTTCGCGGCCCGCGAATTAAGCCCGCGGGCCGCGAATCGGGCCTCGCGGACCGCGAAGAAAAAAAAAAAATTTCAAACGGATTTGGGGGATTAAATCCACCCAAACCCCGCCCCCCTATCCCACCATCTTCCCCGATCCACCTCCCCCCACCCAAAACTCCGCCCAAAAATCCCACCCCACCTCCATCCCGCCGCCCACCTCCCCATCCTCTCAATTCGCCGCCCCACCTCCCTCCACCTCCCCTCCATCCCCGACCACCCAATCCCCCGCCCAGACCCCACCCCGCCGCCCCCTCCCTCCACCTCCATCCCGTCGCCCCCTCCCTCCACCACCAAATCCGCCGCCCCACCTCCCTCCACCTCCACCTCCATCCCTCCACCTCCATCCCGCCACCCCCTTCTCTCCACCTCCATCCCGCCGCCCCCTCCCTCCACCTCCATCCCGCCACTCTCCACCCTCCATCCGCCACCTCACAACCGCCCTCAATTTGAAGCATTGTTCAATTGGAGTCCAACCACATTCTTCGGTATCCCCTATACTCGTTCTTTTGCTCTCTAATTTTGATGTGATGGCTTGCCGCCATTTGTTTAGACGAAACTATGTTTTTTTTTGAGTGTTATGTTTGGATTGATTTTATGATTCGATTGCTTCGAGAGTATAGTGGAGTATTATCTTGGTCTAATATGTGTTTAGTGCTTGGACTAGAGCATGCATTTTGTTTGGGTTAGAATGGTCGTAATTGTTGTGCAAACCTAGTTCTTGTAGTCTTACATTTTGTTGTGCTTAGCTCCATAGACTACGAGAACAAATTACGAAAATTCTAGTGTGTGAGTCCTTTCCTTTCCTCAAAATTTTAATTTGTTCTTGAACATTGAGGACAATGTTTGGTTTAAGTGTGGGGGAAAGGTTTAGGATTTTTGTTTTGCTTTTGTTTTGGTGTTGTAAATATGCACTTCTCTTGAAGAATTTATTAAGAAAAATGAGTGAAAAGCCCGGATAGGTCAAAACATTAAAAAGGCCCAGGTAAAAGTGAGAGGCTTGAAAAAAGAAAAAAAAAAAATTTAAATGAGAGGCTAGGTAAAAAAAAAAAAAACCTAGGCAAAAGGAGAGTGTGTGGCAAAAATGAGAGGCTAGGTAAAAACCTAGGCAAAAGGAGAGTGTGTGGAAAGAGGAGAGGGGCTAGGTAAAAACCTAGGCAAAACGAGAGAAATTTTGTGATCTTTTGTTGGTTTTGTGTGCCATGGAAATTATTTTGATGAAACTTATGTTTGGCATACTTTGCTTGTTGATGAAAGTAATAGAAATTTTCGTTTTGAAAGTCTTAAATGTGCATTGGATTGATTTTAGGAGTATGAAACTTAGACTTATATCGTTCTTTCTCGAGGACGAGAAATGTTTAAGTGTGGGGGAGTTATTTTTGACAAGCGATTTCCCCACGTCGTAAATGGGAATCTCACTCAATCAAAACACATTTATATCTCACCTACGACTTCTAACTACTATAGAGTAGATAGTGGGAAGTAGGGATCGAACCACAAGGAGAAGGATCTTGTTTAGTGTTTTAGCAAAGATTATAAACACATACATATATATTATATAGAAAGCAAGGTAAACAAGGGGGGTTTTGATGTTGGTTTTGTTACACTACGAAAGAAAGCAACTAAGATGAACTACACTACAATGCAAATACAAGGCCTTGGGAGGCAATTGACTTCAACTTCAACTATCGATTAATCATTGAGTGAACGCTTCATATATAGGGTTTATGATCATAAGTCGTAGATGAAAACATCATATTCTCTCAATAATGGCTAGTGAGCATGAACACATCACTCAAGAGCCCTCATTATCAATCCACCTAGATGATAACATCTAGATACATCGACAATGGAATTAACAATGGAGAATCGACAAACTCATCCATACTCGCCGTTAACGTGAGCATTGGACAAGACAGTTGAAGACTATAAAGAACTAAGATGATGATAACATACAAATCTCAATTCATACTTTATGATATTGGGGTAAACGATCACGTTCTACCCACGACTCTAGCCTATTTGTTGCTAACAATCATATGTCAAAAAGGAATCTTCAACTAAAATATACAATCACATATTAGGGGGATCGATGATAACATTAGATCATTACCTAAACACACAATTGATTAATCATGCAAGTTCATAAGATTTCCAATTCTAACAACTTATATTCATCATGGCATTTCTCAACTACAATCACATAACCAAGGGGAGAGTTTGTCATCACTCAACCCCTTTCCATAGTCACTAAACTACTAGAGATCACACTACATTACAATGCATCACCTAGAATTACTCTAAAACTATATTACTTTAACACTAAGAACTAATCTACTCTAATTAGTGACTATGAGGCATGCAATTTATATAAAACATAAAGCCCATGGCAAATATAGCAAGATTGAACAACATTCAAGCATAAGAACTCAAATTCATCAAGAATTCAAATGATAATCTAACCCAAAATAGAAGCATAATGAAGTTAATGAAGATTTCAAGCAAAGAAGTTTACATCAATAGCTCCCAAGGAAGAAACTAAGCTAATACAATCATCCTAATACATCATTACATAAACATAGAATCAAAGGGAAGAACAATGGAAGAAATGGAAGAAAAGATGAAGAAATTGGGGTTTGGATATGAGGGAGCGCGTCCAAAATGAGGGAGAAAAGGGGGTATTTATAGCCCCAAAAATTCAGCTCAAGAGTGCAAGTGGGCAAAAGTTTAGCGACGCTTTATTTGGTCGCTGTTCATCATAGCGACACTTCTGGGCAGCTAGTGACACTTCTGGGCAGCAGTGACACTTTCTTCATCTGGAGTGACACTTCCTTCAAGCTCCAGCGACACTTTATAGGGCACAAGCGACACTTTTCTGGGCATCTTCTACCATCTTTAGTAAAGTGGCCTTCTCGCCACTTCTATGACCAATTCTTCAAGTTCCAAGCATCAAATCAGCAACTCTATAGCATAGTCATAGAAGGTCTTCAATATATCAATCCAAATATTCCAAAACATGTACATTATCATAGAATCTTGCAATTACGAATCTAATGTACAATGAACTATTTAATAACAAAAGTTGCTCAAAAATAAGTCTTAAAATGTGCTAAAACTAGGGTATAAATAGGGCACATCAGTAGTGAGTGAATCTAAATTGTTGGTAGGTCGTTTTTCTACCAAATAAACCTACAGACAACTAGGTTTATATTCAAGCACAGGGTAAGCAGTGATGCTACCAAATCCGTCCGGATCCCCGTGTTACGATGCTGCCCACGCCTCCTGACTGGAATACCCGCAACGACCCTGCAAAACAATCCCCGGGAAGTGTCCCGGGGAAGACGCTCCTGCGTGATGATGAGATGGGGGTAGCGATGCGGGGAAAACATACGGAAATGCTCTCAATACATAGTAGAGAGATATATGTCACCTACCTTGTTCACTGTTTGAGGCTAGTATTTATAGCCGAGCTTTACCTGTTTGGAGATAAGGTGCAGGACCACCGCCCTTGTCATCATCTGTCCTCTTTCTTGTCCGGACATGCCTTTCAGCGGGAAAGATACCGCTCTGTTAGTTCTGGGCCGCGGGCTTTCTTCCTGTCCCAGCAAAATTCTGGGCCAGTATTATCACTAGCCCCCCAGACCAGTCACCCGGGTTTCCGTGACGCGGGAGACTGATCTCACACGCTCCTCTTTCTTTTGCTGCTTCTTTTGGTGGGGCCCCTCCGTGTTAAAATTGATTTCTGACGACGCCGCCTTTTCCCCTTCTGCATTAATCAGCACCTTGTTTACCGTGTCATCATTGCTTTTCCTCCTTTTGGGGCAACGTTTCCTATTCACCTACCTATATAAGAGGTCTAACCCTCCTCACTAGATTACTTTCTTCACACAATTTCCAGACGCTCCGCTTTCTCTTAACAAGTAAGCTCTAATCCTCCTCCTTTGTTTCTTCCGCTCCTCTTCCACCATGAGTTCCCCGCATGTTACTGCTTCCTCTTTAGATTCCGAGGGGGTTCAAAACCCATTTGAAATTCAATTCCGAACCCCCGATCCAATCCCTTCTCCGGGTTCCTCCTCGGGTACCCATTCTGAGGCCTTCAGCACCTCCCAAGAGTTAATCGCTCCGGGTGTGTCAGCCTTAGATGGTGCGGGTTCATCCCCCGCCGGGCCTTCCCACCCCCCCCCCTCCCCCCCGGGAGGATCAAGATGGGGAGACCTTTGGTGAGGACGGTGGCGATGGTGCTCCCCCGGGTCCTACCCATGGAGTGAAGCCCTCAGGCCATCAGTTTTTCAATCATTCCGGGCCTCCCCCTTCCTTAGATAGAGATGTTTTAGATTTAGTTAGGCTCTGCTTCATTCCTTTTCCGGGTGTATTTTCATTTGTAATCCGTTCCGGGACGAGGGACTTTGTTAAGAGTAAACCCAAGTCCGCCAAAGGGTACCTTGCAAAAGGTTTCTTCCGCTGCGATTCCCGGGTGTATCCTATGCCCCCCTGGAACGATTCCCTTGTCCCTGAAGATAACAAACCCCTTTCCTCTCTTTCGATAGATATTACCAACGACCATAACCTCCTCCGGCTATCCCCCCTAAACATGGACACCTTCTTTAAGACTAGGAACGCGGGCTATTACTGGCCTCGCTGGATATACCCTGAAAAACTTTTTACCCTTCCGCTCATCTCCGCTGTGTGCCCGGCTGGAGGTGCCTATTAAAGGCTTTATACTTTGTTTATTTTGATATATATATATATGTACCTCATTCTGACGTGTTTTTTCTGGTTTCAGTTCAGCCTACCCTATACGCGAACGTCACGCCATGGATGGGCTATTATTCCTGACTGGAATAGTACCATATTTATCATAGATCCCTCTCTTATCTACACAAAATTGAGCCAAAATCCCTCTAAACATGACTCTCGCCTTGGAAGAAACAGATGTGTATGGGAGGAGGATTTAAGAGCCGACAGGGAGAGACACGGAGATGATATCGACAAAGGAAGTAGAAACCCCTTTCGGACTCCACCAAAACGAAGCAGAATCAATTTGGGGCTCATTGGAATTGGTACAATTTCGGACTCCATCTTTGCTTTGGAATGTTATAATTATTGTGTTTTACTCTTATCATTTCTATTTGAAAATTCTTCCCCGTCTCTTTGGCCGGCTACGTTATTTGTGAGTTGTATGCTTGAACATTACCAGATGAACATTTGGTGAAGCTTAATTTAAAAGAACTTGAATTCTTTTATAAAGAAGAATAAATGTTGTTAATTAGCATCATAAAATGCAAGCTTTTGACCAGGACTAACTTGTAGCAACAACTTCCCCCTTTTCTCTATAAATCACATCAGACTTGAGCATAGTGTCGGATACATGCACACTCAGTCACAGTTACATAACTCAATGAAGAAAAGCATTCACAAATCCAATAGCGTCAATCAATCATGTGAAACTTTTTAGTTAGTAATTACAATTTTGACAAAGTCTCATATAAGGCTACCTTTAGTAAGGCATGGCAACATGTACAAAGGCTCGTATATATACGGACAAAGTTTTTTTTTTAGCAAATCTTACTATTAAGTTTGTTATTAGAATTTGGCATGTTGAACTTTTTCTTAGCATTTCAGGATTAGAGAGGTATTATATATTTTTCTCATGCATGTTATACGGGTTAATTCCATCTATTAATCTGAAAGAAAGCCATATACCAATCAAATGTGTCCATAAAATTGAATACGACAGCTGGGAATTTTCAGTGTTCATGAAGAGAAAGGAATACATAAACAACTCCAAAACATGTATATAGATCAAGGTGGCTTTCATTTGATCTTCTAGAAACAAAATAAATCAATGTCATTAATCTTCTAAAAAGAGGAGTAGCAACTTGAAACAAGAAAGTACAATATTAATCTTCTAAGAGGTAAAAGGTGAAGCAAAGGTTCCAACACAAACAAAATAATCGCTGATGCAATTGTATCTTTTTTCACAAACACTACTGCCTCCAGTTCCAGTGCAATCTTCCCTGTCTCTTTTGATAGATACTTGACTAAATGATTTCCTGTTAATGTCATAAAACAAAAGCTCCTGGTCATTAGTTTGTAGCAGCAGCTTCCCCCTTTTCTCTATGAATACCACCGGCATTACGTTCACAAAATTCGGGGGAAACTCGATGGAGGTGAGCTTATTCCACGACGTCTCAACTCCATATTCTTCCATCACCCAAACATCCGCAAATCCATTGTGTGTAACAAAATAACGGTCCATTTTCCGATGATGTGCAGGATTACACACCAACGAAAGGCTGCCATTCAAGCTAGTCATTCTTACATATGTCGGGATATTTCTCGACGGGCTGAAGGATATTTTTCCAAATTCATATGTTGCAAGATCAAAAGCAAGAATGAAGCTCTTATATTCTATATTGATCCAGGAGTATTTGTACACAAGCCAATGAGCAGCGCCATTTGTTACAGTACAACTATAACGTAAGAATTGTTTGGGCATCTCAAATGGAATACCATCCATGATCGTCCTCCACGAGTTCTGCTTCAAACTATAGACACAGAGGTCATACCCATGACAACCACCCGGTGATACGTAAAACTTAACCACTTTGTAGTCATCATTGACGTGATCGTATCCAAATGCTTCCATTTTAGTTGGATGACAACTCTCAAAATCATCTGGTAGAGGAGGCAACTCAACATATGTGCGAGTAAAGGGGTTCCATAAAATCATATGATTTATATCACGGCCACCCTGCCAGTAATTTGAATTTAGACAAAGAATCCCATTACAAGATCCCGCCAAGGTGAAATTATAGTCGTGCGGAAAATTGATGCTGAGTTGTTTGGGAAAGGCCTCGTACGCACCTTTGGCCTTCTTAGCCACGTAATCAAATGCGTAAACCTGGTTTACATCAACCAATTCAAGGATCATGGAGTCGGGATGGGGGATGGTTTGACACAGACGAGATCTTGCGGAAGAATGCAGTCCGGTGATATATTTGCTATCGATAAAATCATGCCATGATTTCGATACACACCTGAATCGATTCAAGGATTTAAATGACAGTCTCACAAATATATTGGCGAGGATATGGTCTGAGATGTATTCCGACATTGCTTTGATTTTTTTCGAATTCGAGTCTCTGGTGGATTAATTCAAAACATGTATTAATTTATACTAGAGCATGTGGGGATGCATCAACTATTTTCCTTTTCCCATATGGATTAGATTATTTACTCATTCACTAGTTGAATAGGGTTTTATACATGAATCCTTTGTGTAAAGGGATTCATTGGGTTTTGTCTACATAGAGTGTATCTCAGTATTAGAATTAGATACAGAGGTTACATGATTGTTAATTTGTTATCCATATGTTGTAGCTCTCCGATCTCTTTGTAATATTCTCGAATAGGTTTTATATATATTATTTTTCAAGTCTGTGTTCGTATAATTTCTCATTAATTCTCACTTTATCTTGTTGGATTTAATGCATATTTAAAACATCAAATTATCATAATTTGTATTGATGATGATACTGAACACGTCACACGCTATTAGGAAAGGCGGTGACTCAGCTGCTGAAGGAAATTGCCAGGAAGATGCACGGGCACGTGAGAGAATCTAAAGCAAGATATATATGGAAGGTACAGTGTCACGTGAGACATACTTGGGGAGGAGGAAAAAGAATGATGAGTCAGCAAGGAGAAAGGGGATGAACAAGGTATTCCAGGACGCCTATAAATAGAGGTCACAATCAACCAATCCAGGTAAGTTCTCTAACTCTTGGATACAGAGTTTTTATCTTTCAAAGCACGAAATCTCATCATCGCACCGGAGCTACCACCCCCGGGGTAGCGCCGGGGGTTTTTTTTTGCAGGTAACGGAAGTACAAGTTCATAGTCAATCTTCCCCTGGAGCCTTAGGGTTCGGATAGTCAAGCATCTCAGCAGGCGGTTTACCGATTCACATCTCCAAGCCCTCGGACATAGTCGGATTCCGAGGCATCCGTTTACTCATCAGTTGGAACGCCCGGTGGGTTGAAGGGTTCTTCTTCCGATCGTCATGTCGGAGACCGCAAAGCGCCGACCTGGTCAGCCTCGCAAATCTACCGCTACCCCAACATCAACTTCAGCGGCGGCAAACACAAATGAGGTGATACAAAACGAAGACAACCCCACGTTATTGCAGCTGCAAGCCGAAGGACAAAGGCGCAAAAACACACCAGAAGGTCAATGCGAAGGGGAGCCTATCACAGAAGGAGAAGAGGTTGAGGCCGAGGACAACCCTTTAGAGTTGGGCATGGGAGCGTTACCCGAGGCAGGGCCATCAAGGGCTGCTCACGACGACCAAAAGCCAGTAAGTACAGTTCAAAACAATCTGAGGCCCTCGGGCACAGCTCGGAATAACTCAAGGCAGAGGGGTGAAGATCTATCAACGCTAGATTTTATGATGGCCCACAAGGAGTTGTATCATCAGTGGATGATACAGCATCAGAGATAGCAGGAAGGAGGACCTGCTCCACCCATAAGATCGGTGATTGACTTGGAGGCGCTGAACAGATTGGGAGAGCCCGAGAGAAGAGTGCCGGTCAGTTCTAGCGCAGTACCTCCATCTGTTCCACCTCTACGGACCGGTGCAAACGTGGGAAATCTTCAGTCAAATCAGGTGCATGGAGATGCAAGACAAGGAGGATGGGCGTGTCCTCCAGGATCCGGGTTGCCGGTCGTATCGTTTGCAACACCGGGAATTTCGGTCTCTACTCCGATGAGGTTACCTAATGAGAAGCTACTAGCAGTGTATTACGATATGGGAATCTTTGGGGGGTATCGGACAATAGGAGTAGGCTATCCGATGACTTCAGCCGAAACAAGGATGCACTACGGAAAAAACCAAGGAGGGTACCAAGGGAGAGCTTATGAGGAAAGATATCCCAGAAGAGAGGATGAGTATCATTCAGATCCAGATTGTTTGGAAGCGCGCTTGGACAAGCTGATCGGGAGGAATGGCGCGAGGCCTGCCTCTCCTTGGATTCCGGAGATTCTGGCCGAACCATGGCCTCAAGGGTTAAGGCCGCCGGAGGGAATTCCTACGTACAATGGAGAAACAGATCCGGAGCAATTTGTAGAAACATATCAAAACCTGATGATTTCTAGGAACATCCCACACAACTTGAGGTGCAAGTTGCTAGGGTGCTACCTCCGAGGCAACTGGTTGATATGGTTTGACTCGCTCCCGAGGGAAAGCCTAAGGAGCTTTTAAGATTTCAGCCGAGCTCTGCTGTACAGATTTTCTCAGCTAAAGAAATCAGAAAAGCTGTTAGCTGAGTTGCTAGCAACTAAGCAAAAGGCCTCGGAGGAACCGATGGAATACTATAGAAGGTATATGGATAACAGCATGCAAGTGTCGGACAGGCAGCAGCAAGAGAAGGCTGTTATCAGTGGATTCATCAACGGCAGCGTTGTTCCGAAAACTGATGGAAAACATTCCTAACACTTTCCACTCACTTCAAATTGTTGTACAATTATATTGCACTGTCAACGACGCAACCCACAAGAGGAAGGAAGACAATGATAGCTTTCTCTCTGGAAAAAGCGACAAGAAGAAGGCACCATAAACAGGAAAGAGGGACTCAGGAGCTATGGCAACGGGGAAATCAAGGATATAGGTCTACACCCCCTGATCAAACCACGCTCGGAGATATTAACAGTGTACATGAACCTGCTCGGTGATCCCCCTCCGATCCAAGGGATCCCTTCAAATGAAAATTCGGAGAAGTGGTGTGCTTACCACAAATCTCACGGACATACCACAGATGGTTGCCGCACTCTAAGGAATGAAATAGAGAGGCTTATAGAGATGGGGAAATTGAGAGATTGTGTTGCTCCAGAAGCCAGGAAGGAAGGGCATCAACAATTCGGAAAAAAGAAATGGAGAGGAGCAAATCAGTATGGAGCCAATCAATATCTGAACCAGGGTCAGATGCAAGGGGGAGAACAGGTTTACGGAAACAATGGAGGTCAGGCTCCGAATCAGATAGTAGTCATAGCTCAAGATTCGGAACCCATCCTAAACCGAATAATAAACATGATCAGCGGGATGGTAGGAGATAGCAGCTAATCGCTAACGGCATTGAAGGCACATGCTAGGTATGTGCCGCCAGGGGAAGAGCCAGGTAAGCGTTTCCGACCTGACGAGACCATTATCTTTTCCGAAAAGGATGCAATGCCTACTCAGGCCTTACACTCAGATCCGATGGTGGTTACGGCAGAAATAGAGGGTTTCGTTATTAAAAGAGTCTTTATAGATGATGGCAGTAGTGTGGAGATTATGTTTGCCACCTGCTTTGACCAGCTGGGAATAGGAAGGAAGAACCTCAGGCCACCGATATCCTCATTGTTAGGGTGTACTAGGAAAGCTGAGATCCCTATCGGCATAATCACCCTAAAAGTGACCATGGTGGATGATAAGGACAGAAGCCGCCGGACCTCGGCAATGTGCAATTTCACGGCGATGGATCTTTCACCTTACAATGTCATTCTCAGAAAGCCTTGGATGGCGTAGGCTCGGGTGGTGAACTGCCCCTACTTACTGAATATAAAGTTCCCAACAGAGCAAGAAATTGCTTCTGTCTGGGGTATCCAAACAATAGCTAAAATTGCATGCTAACAGCCATAATGGATGCAAGGAAGGCTGTCGGGGCAGTCCATCAAAGGTCGGCAAGCAAAGGGAATATGAAGGTCAAAGGTTCACTTTTAGAGAAGGGTAAGGCAAAGGAGGGAAAATACTCAGATATACTAGAAAAAAAGAAAGGTGCTAACGCCTTGGATATGGGTGAGGAAAGCCCAGAAAAGCAGTTGTCAGACAGAGAGAACGAGATAACAGTGGAAGAAAGTTAAATCAGGTAAGCCCCTCTTTCGACATTTAGAAATTTTATTAAGAAAGAAAGAATTTTGTGTGGATACACTTAAGCCGGCAGCGTGGATACTTCTGCTGGTAGATGGCGGGGATACGTCAGAAGAGATGCAAGTTATTGGATAATGCCTTGCGGGAAAGAAAGGGTGTGGATACGCCCGAGGAAAGGAAATTACAAGTATTGGATAATATTTGTAATAGGATGTCGGGACCTAGGGGTCGCTCCCACAATGGTGCCCCACAAAAAGAATGAGGTTTTATGAGGAGTCTAAATTTTAACATTTTTAAAGATTTAATATTCTAAGGCATTCAAACAATCGGATGGATGCCCTCGTCAGAAGAGGACCATCCGATGAATCTATAAGGAAGAACTTAAAGATTTAAGATTTGAAGGCATTCAAACCATCGGATGGATGCCCTCGTCAGAAGAGGACCATCCGATGAATCTATAAGGAAGAACTTAAAGATTTAAGATTTGAAGGCATTCAAACCATCGGATGGATGCCCTCTTCAAAAGAGGACCATCCGATGAATCTATAAGGAAGAATTTAAAGAGTTAAGATTTGAAGGCATTCAAACCATCGGATGTTCATAAGAATAATGTTCCGTCCAATAATTATCCCCTCGGATAATTGACGAAGCCTCGGATGAAGTGGGCATTAGGAGTACGGGAGGCAAAACCAAAGATGCCATGGATTCGGCTTGCGTTCCCGGACAGGGAAAGATCGTAAAAAGTCTTCCGATTCAGAGACCCCACATCGACGACAATTGACTAGAAACGCCATGATAATTGCAAATCCGTTGGGATTAATTTGAGCAGGGGGAATCCTGTAGTGGTGAAGGAGTCCAGAGTACAAAGGAGGGAAAGGAAGGTTTAGGGCAAATTGAAACAGACGCTTAGGGATGCAGGGCCCATTAGTTTGATACCCGTCTAAGCGTGATAGGTCCTAATTATACTCTTGTTTTACAACATTTGAGAGCTAGTTTAGGTAGTATTTTGTACCTATATATTGAACTTTAAAGCCAAATCATTCATAGTGGTTTGAAATTGAAGACGTGCATTTTGGCTATTGATTTGCACTTACTATGGAGTTGGATGATTTGAAGACCTTTTATGACTGTTCCAAAAGGATCAAAAAGCATTGAAGAACCGGTCGTAGAAGTGGCGTGAAGGCCATACTCTCGCGGGCCGTGAAGAACTGATCTCGAGCCGCGAAGTATGTGTGATGTTGGTTTTGATGTTGCTACTTCTCGCGGGTCGCGAAGGATAGCTCGCGAGCCGCGAAAGTCTGCTGCAAGTGACATCTTATTTTATTTTATTTTAAATTTCCTAGATTATAAAAGGAACTTATCCTCATCTTTTAGAGGATCGAATTCCAGAGCTTTGAACTCTTTTTCTTCATTTTTCCTTTGAATTTCTCATTTGAATTCTCTATGGAATATTGTATGGAGTTGTATTTTGATTATATAATTATGGTTGTAGGCTAAAACTCATCTTGGGTACATGTGATTAGACTTCTTGTTATGGATTGAGAACTTGATTGAGGAAGTTTATGAATGTGTGATTTGCAATTGAATGATCATGATATGTATGTGTATTTGATGCATGAAATGGTTAGGAATGATTTCCTAGTTATAGATATGTGTTAGATATTGCTTTTTCATGGTTGAAGTGTTATCATTTCTCCTATGAAAAAGTAGTAAATTAGGAATCAAATATAAGTTGTTATCAATCATATTTGTCCTTAAGATCATTCATTAGCATTGTATCTATGTCAAGTTTATTATCAAATTGCATGGGTAAGTTTGAGAAACATCTAAAAGATATTAATGAATTGAACTAGTTGTTATCATCTAGTAAAGTTGTCAATAAAAGTTGTGAGGATGCTTTCATCTTTCATAGCTATGATTATAGATAGTTTCTCATTACAAACAATCACCATTCTCAAAGCAACATGATAAAGTTTGAGGAAAAATCCATGATAAGAAGTCACCAATCTCATGTATCTAAGTCTATTATTCTTATTAGTTAAATCTCTAGTTTGAATCATCATATGATAAATTAGTTGTTACTCTGAAGTTCTAGTTGCTTTACATAGTAATGCTTCTCACTAAAAATCAAATCAAACCCCACCCCCCCACCCCCGTTTACATTGCTTTTGTATATATATATATATATATATATATATATATATATGTATATATGTATATATGTATATATATATGTATATATATATATATATATGTATATATGTATATATGTATATATATATGTATATATGTATATATATATGTATATATATATATATGTGTATATATATATATATGTATATATTTATATATATATATATGTATATATATATATATATGTGTATATATATATATATGTATGTACTCCCTCCATTCAGCTATTGTTGGCACACTTTCCTTTTTAGTATGTTCATTTTACTTTGGCACTTTCCTTTTTTGGAAAGTTTTCAATCAATCTCAACCACTCATTTCTCTTTTTCCCTCTCTCCTTCATTCTACACCACATACCCATTCATTCCTTAATTTTTGTGTCACTTTCCTGGGTGCCAATTATAGCTGAACGGAGGGAGTATGCTATTAGATATAGTAATTACTCTACAAAATATACTTGGAAATAACCTCTTCTCTGTGTAGCGGTAGTGAGTGAATCTAAATTGTTGGTAGGTCGTTTTTCTACCAAATAAACCTGCAGACAACTAGGTTTATATTCAAGCACAGGGTAAGCAGTGATGCTACCAAATCCGTCCGGATCCCCGTGTTACGATGCTGCCCACGCCTCCTGACTGGAATACCCGCAACGACCCTGCAAAACAATCCCCGGGAAGTGTCCCGGGGAAGACGCTCCTGCGTGATGATGAGATGGGGGTAGCGATGCGGGGAAAACGTACAGAAATGCTCTCAATACATAGTAGAGAGATATATGTCACCTACCTTGTTCACTGTTTGAGGCTAGTATTTATAGCCGAGCTTTACCTGTTTGGAGATAAGGTGCAGGACCACCGCCCTTGTCATCATCTGTCCTCTTTCTTGTCCGGACATGCCTTTCAGCGGGAAAGATACCGCTCTGTTAGTTCTGGGCCGCGGGCTTTCTTCCTATCCCAGCAGGATTCTGGGCCAGTATTATCACTAGCCCCCCAGACCAGTCACCCGGGTTTCCGTGACGCGGGAGACTGATCTCACGCGCTCCTCTTCCTTTTGCTGCTTCTTTTGGTGGGGCCCCTCCGTGTTAAAATTGATTTCTGACAACGCCGCCTTTTCCATTTCTGCATTAATCAGCACCTTGTTTACCGTGTCATCATTGCTTTTCCTCCTTTTGAGGCAACGTTTCCTATTCACCTACCTATATAAGGGGTCTAACCCTCCTCACTAGATTACTTTCTTCACACAATTTCCAGACGCTCCGCTTTCTCTTAACAAGTAAGCTCTAATCCTCCTCCTTTGTTTCTTCCGCTCCTCTTCCACCATGAGTTCCCCGCATGTTACCGCTTCCTCTTTAGATTTCGAGGGGGTTCAAAACCCATTTGAAATTCAATTCCGAACCCCCGATCCAATCCCTTCTCCGGGTTCCTCCTCGGGTACCCATTCTGAGGCCTTCAGCACCTCCCAAGAGTTAATCGCTCCGGGTGTGTCGGCCTTAGATGGTGCGGGTTCATCCCCCGCCGGGCCTTCCCATCCCCCCCGGGAGGATCAAGATGGGGAGACCTTTGGTGAGGACGGTGGCGATGGTGCTCCCCCGGGTCCTACCCATGGAGTGAAGCCCTCAGGCCATCAGTTTTTCAATCATTCCGGGCCTCCCCCTTCCTTAGATAGAGATGTTTTAGATTTAGTTAGGCTCTGCTTCATTCCTTTTCCGCTGGATGCGTCTTTATCCAAACTGCCCCCGGGAGTGTCCGAGCGGGAGGTACCTTGCATTCCCCGGATTCACTTCCAATATGGGCTAAGCCTCCCTTTCCCTCCCCTGTTTACAGAAATTTTTAATTTTTATCAAATGGCCCCGGCCCAGCTACACCCCAACGGGGTTGTACTAGTGCTGGCCTTCTTGGTCAATTGTGCGAGATGCAATGTCCCTTCCTCCCTCCTTCTCTTCCGTTCTTTCTACGCCTTGGGACGCGCTCATGCGTCCTTCCCGGGTGTATTTTCATTTGTAATCCGTTCCGGGACGAGGGACTTTGTTAAGAGTAAACCCAAGTCCGCCAAAGGGTACCTTGCAAAAGGTTTCTTCCGCTGCGATTCCCGGGTGTATCCTATGCCCCCCTGGAACGATTCCCTTGTCCCTGAAGATAACAAACCCTTTTCCTCTCTTTCGATAGATATTACCAACGACCATAACCTCCTCCGGCTATCCCCCCTAAACATGGACACCTTCTTTAAGACTGGGAACGCGGGCTATTACTGGCCTCGCGGGATATACCCTGAAAAACTTTTTACCCTTCCGCTCATCTCCGCTGTGTGCCCGGCTGGAGGTGCCTATTAAAGGCTTTATACTTTGTTTATTTTGATATATATATATATATGTACCTCATTCTGACGTGTTTTTTCTGGTTTCAGTTCAGCCTACCCTATACGCGAACGTCACGCCATGGATGGGCTATTATTCCTGACTGGAATAGTACCATATTTATCATAGATCCCTCTCTTATCTACACAAAATTGAGCCAAAATCCCTCTAAACATGACTCTCGCCTTGGAAGAAACAGATGTGTATGGGAGGAGGATTTAAGAGCCGACAGGGAGAGACACGGAGATGATATCGACAAAGGAAGTAGAAACCCCTTTCGGACTCCACCAAAACGAAGCAGAATCAATTTGGGGCTCATTGGAATTGGTACAATTTCGGACTCCATCTTTGCTTTGGAATGTTATAATTATTGTGTTTTACTCTTATCATTTCTATTTGAAAATTCTTCCCCGTCTCTTTGGCCGGCTACGTTATTTGTGAGTTGTATGCTTGAACATTACCAGATGAACATTTGGTGAAGCTTAATTTAAAAGAACTTGAATTCTTTTATAAAGAAGAATAAATGTTGTTAATTAGCATCATAAAATGCAAGCTTTTGACCAGGACTAACTTGTAGCAACAACTTCCCCCTTTTCTCTATAAATCACATCAGACTTGAGCATAGTGTCGGATACATGCACACTCAGTCACAATTACATAACTCAATGAAGAAAAGCATTCACAAATCCAATAGCGTCAATCAATCATGTGAAACTTTTTAGTTAGTAATTACAATTTTGACAAAGTCTCATATAAGGCTACCTTCAGTAAGGCAAGGCAACATGTACAAAGGCTCGTATATATACGGACAAAGTTTTTTTTTTAGCAAATCTTACTATTAAGTTTGTTATTAGAATTTGGCATGTTGAACTTTTTCTTAGCATTTCAGGATTAGAGAGGTATTATATATTTTTCTCATGCATGTTATATGGGTTAATTCCATCTATTAATCTGAAAGAAAGCCATATACCAATCAAATGTGTCCATAAAATTGAATACGACAGCTGGGAATTTTTAGTGTTCATGAAGAGAAAGGAATACATTTTTTTTTTTAAGTTAAACCACACCATGGTGGAGGGATCTTTATTAGGCTCCCCAAACCTATCCAAAAGGAATAAAAGTTTATACAAAAACCAAGGTTTGCTTATGAAGCAAAGCTTCCAAAAGAATGAGAGAAAAATAGGCCTAGATAACCTATTCTAAGATATATTACAATCGGGTTGAGAGGATATATTTAGCAAAAAAGGGGAGCCATTTAGTGATCGCAATGCGAAGCACAACTCTGCCACCCTATATTGCCAGCATAAAAAAACTACAAAAATCCACTCAGAGTTTTATTTCAAGGAGATACATCTAAGAGGACATAGTCCCCTCTTTTGTATGCAAAAATTGATATCAGCTACTCCAGCCTGCAAAAGTGGGCATCCTGAGCATGTCCAGAAGCCTCCTCCTCCTGCAACTTGCCAAAAAAACTAAAACCAGTAAAAGTTCTAAGGTGAGGCATAAGTTCTGACAGAGGGAGTACCCTTTCTATCCAAAGCAATTAGTCCTATTAACTTTCTAGGGGCATCCTGTAAAGACAGGTTCCCAGAGAAGGTTAATTCATGGCTCCTTTGAGCAAGGAAATCAGCAGGAGAATTTCCTTCTCTAAGTACATGAGACACTCTATCTTTAATCTCAGCATTAAGTTCAGCACATAGAGAGTAAACATGCCAATCACAAGAAAGTGGATCTTTGATCCCTTTAACTGCATTATAACAATCAGATTCAATGATAAAAGTAGAGAGTTGCATTTGGTTGGCAATTTGAAGTCCTTTTTGAATAGCTAAGATCTCAGCCTGAAGAGGGGAGTTAGCTTGAGTGTAATACATGGACAATTTAATAACCTTACCTTCTTGATTTCTGATGATAATGCCTAGACCTGTGTTAGGTCTATGGAAGGATGCATCTACATTTATCTTAAAACCTACATCTGGTGGATACCACTTGACAATTTTGACCTTTTTTAGTCTTTTCCTTTTTATAAAGGGTACCAGACCCCCAGAAATCAGAAAGGAATTCTTCTCTAGTGCACCATTTAGTGGCCATGCATGGAAAATAAGATTCACTTGTTTAACAACCTCACTGCATACTGATTCAGAAGATAGTTTTTTGTCATCATATAAGAGCTTATTTCTTTTAATCCATAGAGCCCAGAATACCATCATCATGGTTATTACTGTGTTGTGGATTTTAGAAAAGCCTTTATATGATAAGTAAAAATCCATCCTCTGTTTGACATTTCTGAATAAAGGGGGTTTAATTGCAAGTTTGTTGTTAAAAAAGTTCCATATGTTGTCATTAGAACTGCATGCATTAAAATAATGATCCATGGAATCACAGTTATCACAAAACATGCATTTTGATGGCAGATTAAAACCAAATCTCATTAAGATATCATCAAAGGGCAGAATACTGTTTCTGATTCTCCAGAGCAGAACATAGATTTTACCTGGACATGGTTTGGACCAAACCTGTTTAAGAGTGTCAGATGGTTGTGCTGTAGGTCTGAGACTCTGGTAAGCCGATTTGATTGAAAAATTTCCAGTTCTTGATGGCCTCCAGATGAGATGATCATCATGATAGGGTCTAAGCTGAGCAACCTGCAAGATAGAAAGTATGGTGGTAGCCAGATGTGGCTCCAGGGTGGTCATATATGAAACTTTATTGTTAATAAAGGACTCCACTGTAATATCAGAAAAGGGAATTTCCATCTCTTCTGGCCATAAATAGCACAGGGCACCTTTTCCTGTCCAGTTAGAGAACCAGAAAGGACATGTGCCTTTACCCACCAAGACTTGAGAATTAGCATTTGCATGCTCAGTAATGAGACATATCCTTTTCCAAGTGTGTGAGCATTTATATGATTGTGGAAGGGACCAGAGATATTGGGTCCAAATGGTGTCATTTGTTTGGAGTTTCCACCATAGCTTACATGAGAAGGCATCAATAAGCGCTGTTATGTTTCTAAATCCCATGCCATTTTCATTTTTTGGAAAGGTTAGTCTGCTCCATTTTCGCCAGATTTTCCTTTGACCATGTTGAGATTCTCCCCAAAAGAATTTTATAGCGATGCTTTCCATTTTCTTGATGACTGTCTTTGGCGGTTTGAGAACAGAGAAAATGTGAATTGGAGAGGAGAGCATAACATGGTTAATAAGGATCATCCTACCAGCACTGCTAAGCCATTTGTTTTTCCAGTTAGAGGTGAGTTTCTCAAATCTCTCAAGTATGGCCTGGTAATGGCTAACCTTATTTCTACCATTGAAAACTGGCACTCCAAGATATTTGAATGGCATTTTCCCCAGCCTCATGCCCAGAGTTCTTTTGATAGTTCTAATTTTGATGTTTGAAGTTCTGGGATGAACAAAAAACTCAGATTTAGCATAATTGACCTTTTGACCAGAAGATTCCTCATAGGCTTGGAGAAAAAGTTTTATCTTCTTAAGGTTTTTTTTTTGGAGGAGAGGAAAAGAGCAGTATCATCTGCATACATAAGGTGAGTGATTGGAGGGACTGCTGATGGCATTTGGAAACTTTCCAGGTATTGTGTGCTTACAAGTTTTTTCAAGGTTCTGGAGAAAGTTTCTGTGACAAGGTTATAGAGAAAAGGGGAGAGTGGATCACCTTGTTTGATTCCCCTGCTAGAGGAGAAGAAACCAGATGCAATACCATTTATTAGTACTGAAAAACTAGCAGCTGCTATGTTTTGGAGTACTATCTTGACGAAAGAGCCATGAAAACCAAATCTTAAAAGAACTGAATTCAGAAAGGCCCAAGACACTCTGTCAAAGGCCTTTTGCATGTCCAGTTTGATTATAAGATTGTTAGATTTGGATTTCCTTCCCAGAAGTCTTGCCATTTCTTGCATTTGGATGGTGTTATCAGATATATCCCTACCTTTAGTGAAGGCAGACTGCTCAATGGATGTTAATTTATGAAAAATGGGTTTTAGTCTTTCCACCAGAAGTTTAGAAAAAACTTTGTTTAGGAAATTGGAAAGGCTGATTGGCCTGAAGTCTGCAAAACAAGATGGGTTTGGTTTTTTGGGGATGAGAGTCAGCCAAGTGCTGGAAATAGCTTTTGGGATGGGATTTCCTTGGAGAAAATCGTTTGCTGCATCTAGAAGGTCTTGCTTGATAATATCCCAGCAGTTAGAGTAAAAAGATCCAGAAAAACCATCAGAACCTGGTGCACTATCTTTGTTAAGATCAAAGACAGATTGTTTGAGTTCCTCATAGTCTGAGAGCTTGAGAAGATTGTTGTTTTCTTCTTCAGTGACTAAGATAGGAATCTCTGATAAGAAGTGTTCCAGGTACTGGCAGGGGTTTGGTTGCTGTGGTTCGTTGAGGAGTTCATCAAAAAATCTGATTCCTTCCTCTTTGATGACCTGAGGATCTGTAATCCAATGACCTGTGCTGTCTTTGATCTTGGTAATTCTGGATATGCTTCTCCTTTCTTTGACAGAATTGTGAAAGAAAGTAGAGTTAGCATCCCCTTCTTGAATCCATTTGATGTTGGATTTCTGCTTCCAGAAGATCAATTCTTCTTTCTGAGCACGTAAAAGTAGAGCTTTGTGCTTGTTCAGCTCCTCCCGATCAGACTCGCTTAAAGAAACTTGGTATTGTTCCTCCAATCTGCTCACAGTTGATTCAACTTCTTTAAGGTTTTGATGAACGTCTCCAAAGGATTGTTTGTTCCAGGATTTCAAAGTGGTTTTCAGCCTTTTAAGTTTGAAAACCATGTTGACCATACCATAAAATTCACTAGGTTGACTCCAACTGTCATTAACCATATCAGTGAATTCAGGTCTGTTGGTCCACATTTTCTGAAATCTAAAGGGTTTAGGTGTCTGTTCAGAAGAGTCTTGGATGGATAGAAGGAGAGGGTTATGGTCTGAGGTGGTTCTGTTAAGGATTTGGATGGAACTGTGAGGAAAGAGTGTAAACCACTCCTGAGTACAAATACCTCTATCCAGTCTTTGTAAAAGTAGCTCGTCCTTGGCTCTATGATTTGTCCAGGTAAAAAGATTCCCAACAAAGGGAATCTCCTGTAAGGCAAGTGTGTTTGACCAGTTACTGAAGTCTCTGATGCTGCCTATAGGGGGGTGATGAGAGCCTTTTCTTTCTGACACTGAGGCTACCGTATTGAAATCTCCAATGAATATGGATGGACTGTGATTTAGATTTAGAAGGTCACTCCAAAGTTTCCTTCTAGGGCCTCTGAGTACATTAGCGTAAACAAAGACCCCGTTCCAAGAGATGTTAGAGTCAGTGGCAGATATCTCAGTTTGTACAAACTGATCAGATTCAGTAATGATTTTAAGATTGAAAGAGTTATTCCAGAAAATCCAAATTTTAGTATAAGATGCTGCAAAGGAGTTTTGAAAATGTAGTTCATGCTTTAATTTTTCAATTTCAGCAGAATCATGCATTGGCTCTATAATACAGAGAATAGAGATTTTGTTTAAATTTAGAAGGGTTTTAAGTCTAGTCATAGAGGTACCATATCCCCTAATGTTCCAAACTAAAACATTACCTATAATTTTGTACTTAATCATCTAAACAGTATATTTGATGTTTTGTTTTGGTCTAAGAATCCTACTGGCCTCAGAAGGAGTTCCAGTGATCATTTTCTTTTTGGATTTATTTTTGGATGGTTCAACTATTGGTAAGGAAACTTGTTCCTTACTAAACATTGACAGTTCCATACTCTTATAAGTTGGAGCATTGTTGACACTTACAGTGGTGGAGATTGCCTCATGCCTTGAAGATTCTGTGATAGAGCTATGACTTGGTGGATTTTGGTAAAGCTGTTGTTCCTCCATTTTCCACTCAGGTTCACTGGGAGCGTCATCGAAGGATTCATCAGAGCTATTATCATCTTCCTGCAATATAGAAAAATGATTTGACAGTGAAACTGGATTTTGATATGGGACAATAGCCAAGTTATTGGCATCTTTTTGGGCTTTCAGTTGTTTTTTGAGGCTAGCTATGTGGAGATCATCCTGTGAAAGGAAAGAGTGATCTCCTGGAGAGTGGAAGCACAATCTATCATCAGGGGACATCTTGGAGGGACTGCTGATGGCATCATCAGTGGACAGATTGCTTGTCTGAGTTGCTCTAATGATGGCAGAGTGATCAGGATAAACCACTGAAGCTTTCACCTCTTTGGTCCTCTCAAAATTCTGAATGAGAGTCAAGGTTGTATCATTTTCTTTCTGTTGAGGGGATAAACCAGACACGCCAGCTTCCTTAAAGAAGTCTTTCTTCTTCTTCCATTCCTTCCTCAGTTCTGGATGAAGAACATTGCAAAATCCTTCATCGTGCCCCAACTTCTTACAGTGCTTGCAGAACCTGGGTAAGTTCTCGTATTCCACCGGACATTCTGTGTATTCCTTCGTGGTACCAATTGGGATCGACTTGATCAGTTCACCCTGAAGATCGACCTCCACACACATCTTCAGAACGGAGGGCCTTGTGATTCCATTCGTTGCTGCGTCCATTTTGATGAAAGATCCGATCTGACTCGCTACATCCTTGATCATCTTTTGGTTGTAATACCACAAGGGGATATTCCTCACCGTGACCCAGATCGGCACAATAGAGGATTCCTTTTCGGGTGAAAAATCAGGGGTCCATTTCATGACCTTCATGGCAGCTCCGGCTATGGTCCAATAAGGACGGATCCAAAACCGCTGGTAATCTTCTTGATTCTGAAACCTGATAAGAATATGTCTATAATCAATCAAACCGACCTGATAATTACCAGTGAAACCGATTTCCTTGAAAGCTTGTTGGATCTGCTCCATTGTTGGCTTTCCTCTCCCGAACTTTCCGACGAGAGCGTTTTGATAGTGCGCAGCGAGTATTTTGACCGATTCCTCATCGTACAGACAAGCCGGCCGTCCGTTAAGTGATGTGATAGGCTGTATTTCAGGGTTTGAAGGAAGAGTAGAGTACAGAGGGGTGGGTTTATTGAGCACAGCGTTTCGAAAGGAGGAATCTGGGGCTGCGCCACCGGTTTGGGCCGGTGGCTCCGCCATGGGAAGGACCGTTAAAGTACCGTTATGGGCGGAGATAAAGACGTTATCAGTGAATTTGGCTGAAAGTTAACATGGAGAAAGGGGGCGCGTGGATTTCAAAGTAGAGAGAAGGGAGAGCGTTTTAGTTAGAGAGAGAAACGATTCGTCGGTCGCAATAGTGTAAACACGCTAACCTTCGGGACTAGTTCACAAACTGACTGATAGAGAAAGGAATACATAAACAACTCCAAAACATATATATAGATCAAAGTGGCTTTCATTTGATCTTCTAGAAACAAAATAAATCAATGTCATTAATCTTCTAAAAAGAGGAGTAGCAACTTGAAACAAGAAAGTACAATATTAATCTTCTAAGAGGTAAAAGGTGAAGCAAAGGTTCCAACACAAACAAAATAATCGCTGATGCAATTGTATCTTTTTACACAAACACTACTGCCTCCAGTTCTAGTGCAATCTTCCCTGTCTCTTTTGATAGATACTTGACTAAATGATTTCCTGTTAATGTCATAAAACAAAAGCTCCTGGTCATTAGTTTGTAGCAGCAGCTTCCCCCTTTTCTCTATGAATACCACCGGCATTACGTTCACAAAATTCGGGGGAAACTCGATGGAGGTGAGCTTATTCCACGACGTCTCAACTCCATATTCTTCCATCACCCAAACATCCGCAAATCCATTGTGTGTAACAAAATAACGGTCCATTTTCAGATGATGTGCAGGATTACACACCAACGAAAGGCTGCCATTCAAGCTAGTCATTCTTATATAATCCGGGATATTTCTCATCGGGCTGAAGGATATTTTTCCAAATTCATATGTTGCAAGATCAAAAACAAGAATGAAGCTCTTATAATCTATATTGATCCAGGAGTATTCGTACACAAGCCAATGAGCAGCGCCATTTGTTACAGTATAACTATAACGTAAGAATTGTTTGGGCATCTCAAATGGAATACCATCCATGATCGTCCTCCACGAGTTCTGCTTCAAACTATAGACACAGAGGTCATACCCATGACAACCTACTCGATCGTAGTCGTAGTGACCACCCGGTGATACGTAAAACTTAACCACTTTGTAGTCATCATTGACGTGATCGTATCCAAATGCTTCCATTTTAGTTGGATGACAACTCTCAAAATCATCTGGTAGAGGAGGCAACTCAACATATGTGCGAGTAAAGGGGTTCCATAAAACCATATGATTTATATCACGGCCACCCTGCCAGTAATTTGAATTTAGACAAAGAATCCCATTACAAGATCCCGCCAAGGTGAAATTATAGTCGTACGGAAAATTGATGCTGAGTTGTTTGGGAAAGGCCTCGTACGCACCTTTGGCCTTCTTAGCCACGTAATCAAATGCGTAAACCTGGTTTCCATCAACCAATTCAAGGATCATGGAGTCGGGATGGGGGATGGTTTGACACAGACGAGATCTTGCGGAAGAATGCAGTCCGGTGATATATTTGCTATCGATAAAATCACGCCATGATTTCGATACACACCTGAATCGATTCAAGGATTTAAATGACAGTCTCACAAATATATTGGCGAGGATATGGTCTGAGATGTATTCCGACATTGCTTTGATTTTTTTCAAATTCGAGTCTCTGGTGGATTAATTCAAAACATGTATTAATTTATACTAGAGCATGTGGGGATGCATCAACTATTTTCCTTTTCCCATATGGATTAGATTATTTACTCATTCACTAGTTGAATAGGGTTTTATACATGAATCCTTTGTGTAAAGGGATTCATTGGGTTTTGTCTACATAGAGTGTATCTCAGTATTAGAATTAGATACAGAGGTTACATGATTGTTAATTTGTTATCCATATGTTGTAGCTCTCCGATCTCTTTGTAATATTCTCGAATAGGTTTTATATATATTATTTTTCAAGTCTGTGTTCGTATAATTTCTCATTAATTCTCACTTTATCTTGTTGGATTTAATGCATATTTAAAACATCAAATTATCATAATTTGTATTGATGATGATACTGAACACGTCACACGCTATTAGGAAAGGCGGTGACTCAGCTGCTGAAGGAAATTGCCAGGAAGATGCACGGGCACGTGAGAGAATCTAAAGCAAGATATGGAAGGTACAGTGTCACGTGAGACATACTTGGGGAGGAGGAAAAAGAATGATGAGTCAGCAAGGAGAAAGGGGATGAACAAGGTATTCCAGGACGCCTATAAATAGAGGTCACAATCAACCAATCCAGGTAAGTTCTCTAACTCTTGGATATAGAGTTTTTATCTTTCAAAGCACGAAATCTCATCATCGCACCGGAGCTACCACCCCCAGGGGGTTTTTTTTGCAGGTATCGAAAGTACAAGTTCATAGTCAATCTTCCCCTGGAGCCTTAGGGTTCGGATAGTCAAGCATCTCAGCAGGCGGTTTACCGATTCACATCTCCAAGCCCTCGGACATAGTCGGATTCCGAGGCATCCGTTTACTCATCAGTTGGAACGCCCGGTGGGTTGAAGGGTTCTTCTTCCGATCGTCATGTCGGAGACCGCAAAGCGCCGACCTGGTCAGCCTCGCAAATCTACCGCTACCCCAACTTCAACTTCAGCGGCGGCAAACACAAATGAGGTGATACAAAACGAAGACAACCCCACGTTATTGCAGCTGCAAGCCGAAGGACAAAGGCGCAAAAACACACCAGAAGGCCAATGCGAAGGGGAGCCTATCACAGAAGGAGAAGAGGTTGAGGCCGAGGACAACCCTTTAGAGTTGGGCATGGGAGCGTTACCCGAGGCAGGGCCATCAAGGGCTGCTCACGACGACCAAAAGCCAGTAAGTACAGTTCAAAACAATCTGAGGCCCTCGGGCACAGCTCGGAATAACTCAAGGCAGAGGGTGAAGATCTATCAACGCTAGATTTTATGATGGCCCACAAGGAGTTGTATCATCAGTGGATGATACAGCATCAGAGATAGCAGGAAGGAGGACCTGCTCCACCCATAAGATCGGTGATTGACTTGGAGGCGCTGAACAGATTGGGAGAGCCCGAGAGAAGAGTGTCGGTCAGTTCTAGCGCAGTACCTCCATCTGTTCCACCTCTACGGACCGGTGCAAACGTGGGAAATCTTCAGTCAAATCAGGTGCATGGAGATGCAAGACAAGGAGGATGGGCGTGTCCTCCAGGATCCGGGTTGCCGGTCGTATCGTTTGCAACACCGGGAATTTCGGTCTCTACTCCGATGAGGTTACCTAATGAGAAGCTACTAGCAGTGTATTACGATATGGGAATCTTTGGGGGGTATCGGACAATAGGAGTAGGCTATCCGATGACTTCAGCCGAAACAAGGATGCACTACGGAAAAAACCAAGGAGGGTACCAAGGGAGAGCTTATGAGGAAAGATATCCCAGAAGAGAGGATGAGTATCATTCAGATCCAGATTGTTTGGAAGCGCGCTTGGACAAGCTGATCGGGAGGAATGGCGCGAGGCCTGCCTCTCCTTGGATTCCGGAGATTCTGGCCGAACCATGGCCTCAAGGGTTAAGGCCGCCGGAGGGAATTCCTACGTACAATGGAGAAACAGATCCGGAGCAATTTGTAGAAACATATCAAAACCTGATGATTTCTAGGAACATCCCACACAACTTGAGGTGCAAGTTGCTAGGGTGCTACCTCCGAGGCAACTGGTTGATATGGTTTGACTCGCTCCCGAGGGAAAGCCTAAGGAGCTTTTAAGATTTCAGCCGAGCTCTGCTGTACAGATTTTATCAGCTAAAGAAATCAGAAAAGCTGTTAGCTGAGTTGCTAGCAACTAAGCAAAAGGCCTCGGAGGAACCGATGGAATACTATAGAAGGTATATGGATAACAGCATGCAAGTGTCGGACAGGCAGCAGCAAGAGAAGGCTGTTATCAGTGGATTCATCAACGGCGGCGTTGTTCCGAAAACTGATGGAAAACATTCCTAACACTTTCCACTCACTTCAAATTGCTGTACAATTATATTGCACTGTCAACGACGCAACCCACAAGAGGAAGGAAGACAATGTAGCTTTCTCTCTGGAAAAAGTGACAAGAAGAAGGCACCAGAAACAGGAAAGAGGGACTCAGGAGCTATGGCAACGGGGAAATCAAGGATATAGGTCTACACACCCTGATCAAACCACGCTCGGAGATATTAACAGTGTACATGAACCTGTTCGGTGATCCCCCTCCGATCAAGGGATCCCTTCAAAGGAAAATTCGGAAAAGTGGTGTGCTTACCACAAATCTCACGGACATACCACAGATGGTTGCCGCACTCTAAGGAATGAAATAGAGAGGCTTATAGAGATGGGGAAATTGAGAGATTGTGTTGCTCCAGAAGCCAGGAAGGAAGGACATCAACAATTCGGAAAAAAGAAATGGAGAGGAGCAAATCAGTATGGAGCCAATCAATATCTGAACCAGGGTCAGATGCAAGGGGGAGAACAGGCTTACGGAAACAATGGAGGTCAGGCTCCGAATCAGATAGTAGCCATAGCTCAAGATTCGGAACCCATCCCGAACCGAATAATAAACATGATCAGCGGGATGGTAGGAGATAGCAGCCAATCGCTAACGGCATTGAAGGCACATGCTAGGTATGTGCCGCCAGGGGAAGAGCCAGGTAAGCGTTTCCGACCTGACGAGACCATTATCTTTTCCGAAAAGGATGCAATGCCTACTCAGGCCTTACACTCAGATCCGATGGTGGTTGATATACCCTATTTGTACTCTAGTTTTTAGTGCATTTTAGACTTGTTTTGAAGATAATTTTGTAACAAAGTATAGGATTTTAGAGTGAATTATATCATTGGTTCTTTATGTTTAGAACTTGTAAAATCCTATGTTTATGTGTATTTTGGGAGCTTGTTGATTGATAGTCTTGAAGACCTTCTATGATTATGTTATAGAGTTGATGATTTGATGCTTGGAACTTGAATAATTGGTCATAGAAGTGGCGAGAAGGCCACTTTACAAAAGGTGGTAGAAGCTGCCCAGAAAAGTGTCACTTGTGCCCAGAAAAGTGTCGCTTTTGTTTGAAGGAAGTGTCACTCCAGATGAAGAAAGTGTCACTGCTGCCCAGAAGTGTCACTAGCTGCCCAGAAGTGTCACTATGATGAACAGCGACCAAATAAAGCGTCGCTAAACTCTTGCCCACTTGCACTCTTGAGCTGAATTTTTGGGGCTATAAATACTCCATTTTTTCCCTCATTTTGGACGAGCTCCCTCTCAATCCAAAGCCAATTTCCCTAGTTTTTCTTCCATTTCTTCTCTTTTCTTCCCTTTGATTCTATGTTTGAATATGTATTGATTAGAATGATTGTTGTAGCTTAATCTTCCTTGGGAGCAATTGATTAAACTTCTATTCTTGAGATTTTCATGAACTTTCATATGCTTCTATTTATGGTTTGATTATCATTTGATGAACTTGTCTTGAATTGTATATGAATGTTGTTAATCTTGCTCAAATTGCCATGGGCTTTGTGTTTTAAATCAATTGCATGCCTCATAGTTTGGATAATTGTAGTTTAAACCCTAGTTCTAGTTTAATTTAGAGATTATGTTAATTAGAAGTGATTGGGTGGTGACAAACTCTTTAGCTTGTTAGTCATGGAGTAGTTTAGCCTAGTTGGTAGAGTAATTGGTCATTAGAGAGGTTGTGTGATTGTTGTTATGAAACATGGTAAATTATAGTCATGGGAATGAATTGTTTAGGAGTTTGAATTGTTGCATGTCTTCGTAGGAACCTAATGTGATCATTGATCCTTCGTTATATGCAATTGTAGAGTTGAGATCTTCATTCCCAATGTGTGATTATATGCATCGAATTGCTAGATTCGTGGGTAGATGTTAGCATTTACCCCAATATCATAAAGTAGCAAATATGAATTGAGATTTGTATGTTATCATCATCTTAGTTCTTTATAGTCTTCAAATGTCTTGTCCAACGCTCACGTTATCGATGAGTATGGGTGAGTTTGTCAATTCTCCATTGTTAATTCCATTGTCGATGTATCTAGATGCTATCATCTAGGTGGATTGATAATGAAGGCTCTTGAGTGATGTGTTCATGCTCACTAGCTATTATCGAGAGAATAGGATGTTTTTCATCCACGACTTATGATCATAAACCCTATATATGAAGCGTTCACTCAATGATTAATCGATAGTTGAACTTGAAGTCAATTGCCTCCCAAGGCCTTGTATTTGCATTGTAGTGTAGTTTATCTTAGTTGCTTTCTTTCGTAGTGTAACAAAACCAACTACAAAAACCCCCCTTGTTTACCTCGCTTTCTATATAATATATATGTATGTGTTTATAATCTTCGCTAAAACACTAAACAAGATCCTTCTCCTTGTGGTTCGATCCCTACTTCCCACTATCTACTCTATAGTAGTTAGAAGTCGTAGGTGAATATAAATGTGTTTTGATTGAGTGGGATTCCCATTTACGACGTGGGGAAATCGCTTGTCAAAAATGGCGCCGCTGCCGGGGAGAAGGCATTTCTTGTTTTGTGTTTTATCTTAGATTTTATTGTTTATCTCCTTTGTTTTCTTTCTTTTCTTTGAAAGTGTATTGCTCGAGTTCTTTGTGTAAACGGCACCTTGTAGTGTGTATTGCCTTAGAATCCTTGCACTATAGTTTCAATCCTTTGTTTTCTTTCTTTTCTTTGAAGTGTGTATTGCTTGGTTTCTTGGAATAAATGGCACCTTGTAGTGTGTATTACCCTAGAACCCTTGCACTACCATTTCAAACCTTTTTTAGCTATGTTTAGTTTAAAAAGAAAAGATTTTCTTGAATTCCTCTCCTTTAACCATGAAAGGGTGAGGAAGAATGCAACAAGCTCGTGTGATTCTTATCTTCGAAATGATTTTTCCGAGCCTTGTTATTTTGAGTCGAGAAGTGAGCACTATGAACTTGAAAGGCCCCTTGGTTCTTCATACCAAGGGTGCTATGATGATGAGTGCTATGAGGAGGAGACAAACATTGGTTTTCAAGGTCAAAATTGTTTTAATCCATATGATGATTCTTATAATCCACAATGGAGTGGTTATTCGAATTCGAATTATGGATATCAACCGGAAAACCAATATTTTGAGCAACAAAATCTACCCCCACATCCTTGTGAATTGCCTCAAGAACAAGATTCAATGACTTATGATGAAAATTTACGTTTAGAGAATCTTGAGAGGCAATTGAGCGAAATGTTGAATGTGGTGATGAGATTAGAAGCTCAATACTCCAAGGAAGTACCATCCGAAGTAGAACATAATCCTATTGCTATGGTGAGTGATATCACCACAATGCATGAGGAAGAGTTTGAAAGTGATGAGGAAATTTTTGTTGAACAATATGAAATAGAGAGAGATGTGAGTGTTATTGAACTTTTACCATCTCCATTGTCACCTTCATCTCCACCTATGCAACAAATTTCACCACTTCCGGAAGTTTTAGAGGAGAGTAGGAAGTCATATGACTCATTCATGCTTCCTACCATTCCCACTCCTTTAAAACCACCATCTTTTATCCCTCCTCCAACACCTTCTCTACTACCCTTCATTTTTCTTTCGAAAGTGAAGGATTTCAAGCTTTTGTTCTATGAATAACATTTGGGTCGTGTCGACGACGTTAAATAAATCGATTTTGATCGTTTTATTTTTTTTACTTAGCTTTTATTGTGTTTATAAATTAAAAAAAAAAAAAATAGTTTCTTTGTATCTTTCATTGTTTTAATTAGTAGATTACGTTTTCACTCTTGTTTTTGTTTCGTTTTAATTCTTGTTTTTCTTTGGTTGTGTTAAAAAAAAAAAAAAAAAAAAAAAAAAAAAAAAAAAAACAAATTCGCGGCCCGCGAAAAATTGCCCATTTTCGGGCCAAAAATCGCTGCCACAAAATGACCCTTTTTCGCGGTCCGCGAATTAATCCCGCGGGCCGCGAATCAGGCTCGCGGGCCGCGAATCGGGCCTCGCGGCCCGCGCAAAAAAAAAAAAAAAAAAAAAAAAAAACGGATTTGGGGATTAAATCCCCCAGACCCCCAAATCAGCCGCTCCCATCCCCTACCTTCTTCCCAATCCACCTTCCTCCCGCCCCTTCCTCCATCCCTCCCCACCTCCACTCCGCCGCCCTCCTCTCCCATCATCTTCCTCCACCCACCGCCGCCCTCCTCTCCCTTCTTCTTCCTCCACCCACCACCGCCCTCCTCTCCCTTCTTCTTCTTCCAACCCCACCATCTCCACCACGATTCGCCGACCTCCGGCGACTTTCTCCCCAACCCCAATACATCAAAACCTTCCCTCCACCATCCTTATCCTTTTCACCATCTCAAATTTCAAATTCCTAAACGAATTTAAATATCCCCAAATCTCAAGAACCCTAATTTTTGGGAATTTTTGATTTGGTGATATTTTGGTTCAATTGATGATCTCCTCATGCTACATTGCTTCCAAAGGCTTCAATTGACGGTACCCTACTGAATTTGTTTAAAATTGTGGATGATTTAGGTCTTGCCGCCAATAGGTTTAATTGCATTTTGAAAGGCTTGCCGCCTTTAGTTGTATACTGAGCTTTTTGGTAGGGGCTTGACACCTTGTGTTTTGCGAAGTTATGAATTGTGATTGTTTTGTTGGGATTGCTCTATGATTTGTGATTGTTGTGAGCATATATTTTTTGTAGTCTTACATCTTGTCGTGCTTAACTTCATAGACTACATGAATGAATGCCAAGTTCTAGTGTGTGAGTCATTCCCTTTCCTCATGATTTTAATAGTTTTGAACATTGAGGACAATGTTTAGTTTAAGTGTGGGGGAGAAGTTTAGGATTTTTGTTTTGCTTTTGTTTTGGTGTTGTAAATATGCACTTCTCTTGAAGAATTTATTAAGAAAAATGAGTGAAAAGTCCGGATAGGTCAAAACATTAAAAAGGCCTAGGTAAAAGTGAGAGGCTTAAAAAAAAAAAAAAAAAAAAATGAGTGGCTAGATAAACTTCTAGGCAAAAGGAGAGTGTGTGGAAAAATGAGGGGCTAGGTAAAATCCTAGGCAAAAGGAGAGTGTGTGGAAAGAAAGAGGGGCTAGGTAAAAACCTAGGCAAAAGGAGAGAAATTTTGTAATATTTTGTTAGCTTTGTGTGCCAAAGAAATTGCATTGATGAAACTTATATTGGCATACTTTGCTTGTTGATGAAAGTAATTGAAAGCTCTTGTTTTGAAGTCTTAAATGTGCATTGAATTGATTTTTAGGAGTATGAAAATTTAGACTTGTATCGTTCTTTCTCGAGGACGAGAAAGGTTTAAGTGTTGGGGAGTTTGATATACCCTATTTGTACTCTAGTTTTTAGTGCATTTTAGACTTGTTTTGAAGATAATTTTGTAACAAAGTATAGGATTTTAGAGTGAATTATATCATTGGTTCTTTATGTTTAGAACTTGTAAAATCCTATGTTTATGTGTATTTTGGGAGCTTGTTGATTGATAGTCTTGAAGACCTTCTATGATTATGTTATAGAGTTGATGATTTGATGCTTGGAACTTGAATAATTGGTCATAGAAGTGGCGAGAAGGCCACTTTACAAAAGGTGGTAGAAGCTGCCCAGAAAAGTGTCACTTGTGCCCAGAAAAGTGTCGCTTTTGTTTGAAGGAAGTGTCACTCCAGATGAAGAAAGTGTCACTGCTGCCCAGAAGTGTCACTAGCTGCCCAGAAGTGTCACTATGATGAACAGCGACCAAATAAAGCGTCGCTAAACTCTTGCCCACTTGCACTCTTGAGCTGAATTTTTGGGGCTATAAATACTCCATTTTTTCCCTCATTTTGGACGAGCTCCCTCTCAATCCAAAGCCAATTTCCCTAGTTTTTCTTCCATTTCTTCTCTTTTCTTCCCTTTGATTCTATGTTTGAATATGTATTGATTAGAATGATTGTTGTAGCTTAATCTTCCTTGGGAGCAATTGATTAAACTTCTATTCTTGAGATTTTCATGAACTTTCATATGCTTCTATTTATGGTTTGATTATCATTTGATGAACTTGTCTTGAATTGTATATGAATGTTGTTAATCTTGCTAAAATTGCCATGGGCTTTGTGTTTTAAATCAATTGCATGCCTCATAGTTTGGATAATTGTAGTTTAAACCCTAGTTCTAGTTTAATTTAGAGATTATGTTAATTAGAAGTGATTGGGTGGTGACAAACTCTTTAGCTTGTTAGTCATGGAGTAGTTTAGCCTAGTTGGTAGAGTAATTGGTCATTAGAGAGGTTGTGTGATTGTTGTTATGAAACATGGTAAATTATAGTCATGGGAATGAATTGTTTAGGAGTTTGAATTGTTGCATGTCTTCGTAGGAACCTAATGTGATCATTGATCCTTCGTTATATGCAATTGTAGAGTTGAGATCTTCATTCCCAATGTGTGATTATATGCATCGAATTGCTAGATTCGTGGGTAGATGTTAGCATTTACCCCAATATCATAAAGTAGCAAATATGAATTGAGATTTGTATGTTATCATCATCTTAGTTCTTTATAGTCTTCAAATGTCTTGTCCAACGCTCACGTTATCGATGAGTATGGGTGAGTTTGTCAATTCTCCATTGTTAATTCCATTGTCGATGTATCTAGATGCTATCATCTAGGTGGATTGATAATGAAGGCTCTTGAGTGATGTGTTCATGCTCACTAGCTATTATCGAGAGAATAGGATGTTTTTCATCCACGACTTATGATCATAAACCCTATATATGAAGCGTTCACTCAATGATTAATCGATAGTTGAACTTGAAGTCAATTGCCTCCCAAGGCCTTGTATTTGCATTGTAGTGTAGTTTATCTTAGTTGCTTTCTTTCGTAGTGTAACAAAACCAACTACAAAAACCCCCCTTGTTTACCTCGCTTTCTATATAATATATATGTATGTGTTTATAATCTTCGCTAAAACACTAAACAAGATCCTTCTCCTTGTGGTTCGATCCCTACTTCCCACTATCTACTCTATAGTAGTTAGAAGTCGTAGGTGAATATAAATGTGTTTTGATTGAGTGGGATTCCCATTTACGACGTGGGGAAATCGCTTGTCAGTGGTTACGGCAGAAATAGAGGGTTTCGTTATTAAAAGAGTCTTTATAGATGATGGCAGTAGTGTGGAGATTATGTTTGCCACCTGCTTTGACCAGCTGGGAATAGGAAGGCAGAACCTCAGGCCACCGATATCCTCATTGTTAGGGTTTACTAGGAAAGCTGAGATCCCTATCGGCATAATCACCCTTAAAGTGACCATGGTGGATGATAAGGACAGAAGCCGCCGGACCTCGGCAATGTGCAAATTCACGGTGATGGGTGATCTTTCACCTTACAATGTCATTCTCAGGAAGCCTTGGATGGCTAGGCTCGGGTGGTGAACTGCCCCTACTTACTGAATATAAAGTTCCCAACAGAGCAAGAAATTGCTTCTGTCTGGGGTATCCAAACAATAGCTAAAATTGCATGCTAACAGCTATAATGGATGCAAGGAAGGCTGTCGGGGCAGTCCATCAAAGGTCGGCAAGCAAAGGGAATGTGAAGGTCAAAGGTTCACTTTTAGAGAAGGGTAAGGCAAAGGAGGGAAAATACTCAGATATACTAGAAAAAGAGAAAGGTGCTAACGCCTTGGATATGGGTGAGGAAAGCCCAGAAAAACAGTTGTCAGACAAAGAGAACGAGATAACAGTGGAAGAAAGTTAAATCAGGTAAGCCCTTCTTTCGACATTTTGAAATTTTATTAAGAAAGAAAGAATTTAGTGTGGATACACTTAAGCCGGCAGCGTGGATACGTCTGCTGGTAGATGGCGTGGATACGTCAGAAGAGATGCAAGTTATTGGATAATGCCTTGCGGGAAATAAAAGGGTGTGGATACGCCCGAGCAAAGGAAATTACAAGTATTGGATAATATTTGTAATAGGATGTCGGGACCTAGGGGTCGCTCCCACGATGGTGCCCCACAAAAAGAATGAGGTTTTATGAGGAGTCTAAATTTTAACATTTTTAAAGATTTAATATTCTAAGGCATTCAAACAATCGGATAGATGCCCTCGTCAGAAGAGGACCATCCGATGAATCTATAAAGAAGAACTTAAAGATTTAAGATTTTAAGGCATTCAAACCATCGGATGGATGCCCTCGTCAGAAGAGGACCATCCGATGAATCTACAAGGAAGAACTTAAAGATTTAAGATTTGAAGGCATTCAAACCATCGGATGGATGCCCTCTTCAAAAGAGGACCATCCGATGAATCTATAAGGAAGAATTTAAAGAGTTAAGATTTGAAGGCATTCAAACCATCGGATGGATGCCCTTGTCAGAAGAGGACCATCCGATGAAATACAAGAACAAACTAAAGAGTTAAGAATTTAAGGCTAGATACTTTCAGATACATTTGCATAGGCAATCGACTACCCTCGACAAAAGAGGGGAAGGAAAGGTGGATATGGCTCGGATAGTCAAACTGCATCAAATAAAAGACAACAGAAGGTACGTAAATTAATTTTCTAAATATTTAGATTTTATATTGGGTGTAGTACATCGGACGACAAGTTTGGGCCCTTGTGCCCGATGCTCCTAAAGGGGGAGAACAAGGGGATGAACAATGCAATAAGAAAGAAAAAAAGTGCATAAAAGGGAAGGAAGAACAAAAGCATTTCTTCTTTAAATATTAGACAGGGACAGATTACAAAAACAAGCAAGAAAAGGAAAATTACAAGGAGCAGATGAAACAGAAAACTAAGAATTGGGAGAACGAGTAGCATCGGACTCGGGAGAGCGAGTAGCATCAGACTCGGGAAGCCGGACCGGAGGACGGGTAGCCTCAGGGCGTTGGGTCCGAGGGTTCTTGAAAACTACCCTGGGTTTGCCATCTTCATAGCCCACGGTGAACCCATATAGGAAATAATGGGCGCAGTATTCGCGGTAGGTATGAGTTTCAGGGCAGACTCCTAGGTCGTTTATAATATATTTGAGAGGAGGAGGAGAGTTAGGAAGAGAATCAGAAGAAGATGTAGGAGAGCTAGGAGAGGGTAAAGGTCCATCTGGAGCAGACATGGCTTGGAGAGAGGAGGCTGATAGAGGAGGAGATGTAGAGCAGAGAGCTTCCCAGACTTTGGGAGCCAATTGACTTAGGGTCTTGTCCTGCAAGCACTGGAGCTTATAGAGATAACGTTGATAGGCATCAGGTTTGTACGGGAACCATCCCTCCACGAAGGTTGGAGCCATCCCTCCAGGATTGTAACTCCTTCTCAAGCTCGGACAAGCAAGATTCCAGTTCGGCCGAACGAAGTTTCTCTTGCTCCAGCTCTTAAGTAAGGATAGAGGATTGGTGCCTCTCTGTGGAAAGGCGACGCTGGTGAGCGGATTCCAAGAGATCTCGGAGACCGGCCGATCCGAGTATCTCAGAGGAGAAATCGGATACCCGAAGCATTGAAGGTAAGAAGGCGACAATAAAATGCATAGAAAACAGAACACAAAGAAGAAAAAGGGAATTACGAGAGGATTGGAATGAGGGGCCTACAATTGTGCGTCATTTGGGGGAGACAAAGATTGAGGGTTTAGAGCCTCGGTCCGAGGTCTTTTCCAACTACAACTTAAAGGATCATCGGCAAGGGCGCTGACCAAGTCAGGAAAAGGAAAGGGTATGGGAGTCACAGGACCGATACCCACGGGTTGAGTCTCACTTAGGGGGATCGGGCCGTCCAACTCAGGAAAGAGGGTAGGATTAGGGGCAAGATGGTAAGATGGATCATCTTCAAGAGAGCGCAGCACTGCAAAGGAGAAAATTGGGTTAGAAATCAGAAAGACAAGGAAAAGGGGAAGTCAACATTTGAAATAAAAGACAAAGTTTTGAGGGGCAACCTTGGTTAGGCCAATCGGCGCGATAGTAAGGAGTGCCTTGTCAGGATATACTTCGGAAGGCCAAGAGAATCACATTTTCAGGGATCCAGTATTGAGACAGGTATACTGGGCTATTCAGCAAAATCTCATAATCCAAGTGCCTAATCCTCGGATGTGATGTCGCGATTACACCAAGGAGCCTGATAGGTCTGATGGTCATAAGAATAATGTTCCGTCCAATAATTTTCCCCTCGGATAATTGACGAAGCCTCGGATGAAGTGGACATTAGGAGTACGGGAGGCAAAACCAAAGATGCCAAGGATTCGGCTTGCGTTCCCGGACAGGGAAAGATCGTAAAAAGTCTTCCGATTCAGAGACCCCACATCGACGACAATTGCTTAGGGCAAATTGAAACAGACGCTTAGGGATGCAGGGCCCATTAGTTTGATACCCGTCTAAGCGTGATAGGTCCTAATTATACTCTTGTTTTACAACATTTGAGAGCTAGTTTAGGTAGTATTTTGTACCTATATATTGAACTTTAAAGCCAAATCATTCATAGTGGTTTGAAATTGAAGACGTGCATTTTGGCTATTGATTTGCACTTACTATGGAGTTGGATGATTTGAAGACCTTTTATGACTGTTCCAAAAGGATCAAAAAGCATTGAAGAACCGGTCGTAGAAGTGGCGTGAAGGCCATACTCTCGCGGGCCGTGAAGAACTGATCTCGAGCCGCGAAGTATGTGTGATGTTGGTTTTGATGTTGCTACTTCTCGCGGGTCGCGAAGGATAGCTCGCGAGCCGCGAAAGTCTGCTGCAAGTGACATCTTATTTTATTTTATTTTAAATTTCCAAGATTCTAAAAGGAACTTATCCTCATCTTTTAGAGGATCGAATTCCAGAGCTTTGAACTCTTTTTCTTCATTTATGGAGTTGTATTTTGATTATATAATTATGGTTGTAGGCTAAAACTCATCTTGGGTACATGTGATTAGACTTCTTGTACATGTGTTAGATATTGCTTTTTCATGGTTGAAGTGTTATCATTTCTCCTATGAAAAAGTAGTAAATTAGGAATCAAATATAAGTTGTTATCAATTATATTTGTCCTTAAGATCATTCATTAGCATTGTATCTATGTCAAGTTTATTATCAAATTGCATGGGTAGGTTTGAGAAACATCTAAATGATATTAATGAATTGAACTAGTTGTTATCATCTAGTAAAGTTGTCAATAAAAGTTGTGAGGATGCTTTCATCTTTCATAGCTATGATTATAGATAGTTTCTCATTACAAACAATCACCATTCTCAAAGCAACATGATAAAGTTTGAGGAAAAATCCATGCTAAGAAGTCACCAATCTCATGTATCTAAGTCTATTATTCTTATTAGTTAAATCTCTAGTTTGAATCATCATATGATAAATTAGTTGTTACTCTAAAGTTCTAGTTGCTTTACATAGTAATGCTTCTCACTAAAAATCAAATCAAACCCCACCCCCCCACCCCCGTTTACATTGCTTTTTTATATATATATATATGTATATATATGTATATATGCATATATATATATGTATATATATATATATATGTGTATATATATATATATGTATATATATATATATGTATGTATATATATATATATGTATGTATATATATATATGTATATATATATATGTATGTATATATATATATATATGTATGTACTCTCTCCATTCAACTATTGTTGGCACACTTTCCTTTTTAGTATGTTCATTTTACTTTGGCACTTTCCTTTTTTGGAAAGTTTTCAATCAATCTCAACCACTCATTTCTCTTTTTCCCTCTCTCCTTCATTCTACACCACATACCCATTCATTCCTTAATTTTTGTGTCACTTTCCTGGGTGCCAATTATAGCTGAACGGAGGGAGTATGCTATTAGATATAGTAATTACTCTACAAAATATACTTGGAAATAACCTCTTCTCTGTGTAGCGGTAGTGAGTGAATCTAAATTGTTGGTAGGTCGTTTTTCTACCAAATAAACCTGCAGACAACTAGGTTTATATTCAAGCACAGGGTAAGCAGTGATGCTACCAAATCCGTCCGGATCCCCGTGTTACGATGCTGCCCACGCCTCCTGACTGGAATACCCGCAACGACCCTGCAAAACAATCCCCGGGAAGTGTCCCGGGGAAGACGCTCGTGCGTGATGATGAGATGGGGGTAGCGATGCGGGGAAAACGTACAGAAATGCTCTCAATACATAGTAGAGAGATATATGTCACCTACCTTGTTCACTGTTTGAGGCTAGTATTTATAGCCGAGCTTTGCCTGTTTGGAGATAAGGTGCAGGACCACCGCCCTTGTCATCATCTGTCCTCTTTCTTGTCCGGACATGCCTTTCAGCGGGAAAGATACCGCTTTGTTAGTTCTGGGCCGCGGGCTTTCTTCCTGTCCCAGCAGGATTCTGGGCCAGTATTATCACTATCCCCCCAGATCAGTCACCCGGGTTTCCGTGACGCGGGAGACTGATCTCACACGCTCCTCTTCCTTTTGCTGCTTCTTTTGGTGGGGCCCCTCCGTGTTAAAATTGATTTCTGACAACGCCGCCTTTTCCCCTTCTGCATTAATCAGCACCTTGTTTACCGTGTCATCATTGCTTTTCCTCCTTTTGAGGCAACGTTTCCTATTCACCTGCCTATATAAGGGGTCTAACCCTCCTCACTAGATTACTTTCTTCACACAATTTCCAGACGCTCCGCTTTCTCTTAACAAGTAAGCTCTAATCCTCCTCCTTTGTTTCTTCCGCTCCTCTTCCACCATGAGTTCCCCGCATGTTACCGCTTCCTCTTTAGATTCCGAGGGGGTTCAAAACCCATTTGAAATTCAATTCCGAACCCCCGATCCAATCCCTTCTCCGGGTTCCTCCTCGGGTACCCATTCTGAGGCCTTCAGCACCTCCCAAGAGTTAATCGCTCCGGGTGTGTCGGCCTTAGATGGTGCGGGTTCATCCCCCGCCGGGCCTTCCCAACCCCCCCGGGAGGATCAAGATGGAGAGACCTTTGGTGAGGACGGTGGCGATGGTGCTCCCCCGGGTCCTACCCATGGAGTGAAGCCCTCTGGCCATCAGTTTTTCAATCATTCCGGGCCTCCCCCTTCCTTAGATAGAGATGTTTTAGATTTAGTTAGGCTCTGCTTCATTCCTTTTCCGCTGGATGCGTCTTTATCCAAACTGCCCCCGGGAGTGTCCGAGCGGGAGGTACCTTGCATTCCCCGGATTCACTTATAATATGGGCTGAGCCTCCCTTTCCCTCCCCTGTTTACAGAAATTTTTAATTTTTATCAAATGGCCCCGGCCCAGCTACACCCCAACGGGGTTGTACTAGTGCTGACCTTCTTGGTCAATTGTGCGAGATGCAATGTCCCTTCCTCCCTCCTTCTCTTCCGTTCTTTCTACGCCTTGCGACGCGCTCATGCGTCCTTCCCGGGTGTATTTTCATTTGTAATCCGTTCCGGGACGAGGGACTTTGTTAAGAGTAAACCCAAGTCCGCCAAATGGTACTTTGCAAAAGGTTTCTTCCGCTGCGATTCCCGGGTGTATCCTATGCCCCCCTGGAACGATTCCCTCGTCCCTGAAGATAACAAACCCCTTTCCTCTCTTTCGATAGATATTACCAACGACCATAACCTCCTCCGGCTATCCCCCCTAAACATGGACACCTTCTTTAAGACTGGGAACGCGGGCTATTACTGGCCTCGCGGGATATACCCTGAAAAACTTTTTACCCTTCCGCTCATCTCCGCTGTGTGGCCTGCTGGAGGTGCCTATTAAAGGCTTTATACTTTGTTTATTTTGATATACATATATGTACCTCATTCTGACGTGTTTTTTCTGGTTTCAGTTCAGCCTACCCTATACGCGAACGTCACGCCATTCGTGGGGCTGCTCCTGAGGCTGGTCCTGGGGATTCTCCTTCTTTGCTTCCGTCGCCATGCAGTCTCTCAGCTGCCCCCGCTCTATCAATTTTTCTATGTCGTTCCTCAGCCCCCTACACCCCTTTGTCGAATGTCCATAAGACTTGTGATAAGCGCATCACTTGTCCGCATTTTCCCTAGACGGAGTCCCTTGGATAGGCAACGGATCCGGGAACAAATCCTTGTGAACAGCATGAATCTCCGTTCGGGATTTACTGAGCGGGGTGAAACTGTCTGCCCTTTCCCGGTTTACCGGCGCGGGAGCCGGATCCCTTCTACTCGGGTCAGTCGCCCTTCTCCTTTCCATCTTATCCGGGAGGAATCCCCCATATTCTTCCTTTCTCTTCCGTGTGCCATCATTAACCGCACAGTACAGTTGCACCGCCATCTGCAAGTTGTGGAAGGTTTCCGGGATATTTTCCATTAACTTCTGGAACCGCTAATCACCGCCTTCTCCTGCTGCTGTCTATCGATAACCTTCATGCTGTCGTCCATGTATCTTCGATAATATTCCATTGGCCCCCCCCGCAGTCTTCTGCCGGGTAGCCAGAAGCTCAGTCAGCTGCTTCCCTTCCTTCTTCAATCCGGCATACCTGAACAGCAGAGCCTTAGAGAAATCATAGTAATCTCTGAGGCTTTCCCGGGGTAAAGAGTCAAATCATAGGAGACAGTTTCCCCTCAAGTAGCAGCCTACCAACTTGCATCTCAATTCCTCCGGGAAGTCCCTTGACACCATTAGGTTCTGGTACGTCCTGACAAACTCTTCCGGGTCTGTCTCTCCATTATATGTTGGGATTCCCTCCGGGACCCGGAGGCCCGGCGGCCACGGGTATGCAAGCACTCGAGGTACCCATGGGGAGGTAGGTTTGGCTCCGTTTCTTCCCACCAGCTTGTCTAGTCGTGTTTCCAAAGAGTTGGGGTCCTGCTGCGCTACTTGATACCCCCGCATCCTATCGTCCTCCCGATAGTATCTCTCCGGGTAACCGTAGTTCATCCCCATTGACCCATATACGGGCATGGGATACTGGATCGGGTTCCCCTGGGTTCCAGGGGCCTGATAACCCGATGGCTCCACCGGCATGACTGGTTGGTCATACCCGATTTGTCCCGCCCCCCAGCTGGAACGCGGGTAGTAGGGTGGAGCATGTGGAACTAAATTTAATTGTTGCCCCGTAGCCGCTCCCTCTCCGACCCCGTAACTCGGAGGGAAAGAAGGTGGGACGGTTGAAGAATTCACCCGCCCCGGTATCCTTGGCGGTTGAACAATTCCGTCCAGATCAATAACCTCCACGGGTTGCCCTCGCCTAAGGCTTTCCCGGGTAGAGAGTACCCACTGGCGGTACAACTCCTTGTTGGCTCTCATGAACTCCAACGCTGCCAACTCCTCCGCATCAGCTAAGGGTTGCCCCTCCTCCCGGGCGTCAGGCCCCTGGGTCCGGGGACTGCCTTCCCCGGCGGGCCTAGGTCCTTGCTCATCCTGGTATTCTCTCTCCGAATCAGCTTCGTCGGAGGCAGTTTCCACGTGCCCATCCTGCGGTACTCCTAGCTCACGCTGGTGTCTAGCCTCCTCCTGTAACTGCCTCAGGGTTATATCGTCTCCGAGGGGTGGTGGGGGACCACCCCCTGAAGATGCCGCGTTCTTCTTCGGGCGCCCTCTTCTTGGCGACTCCATCGTGCGAAGGTGGAAGTGTCCCACTGGGCGTGCCAATTGATGCTACCAAATCCATCCGGATCCCCGTGTTACGATGCTGCCCACGCCTCCTGACTGGAATACCCGCAACGACCCTACAAAACAATCCCCGAGAAGTGTCCTGGGGAAGACGCTCCGGCGTGATGATGAGATGGGGGTAGCGATGCGGGGAAAATGTACGGAAATGCTTTCAATACATAGTAGAGATATATGTCACCTACCTTGTTCACTGTTTGAGGCTAGTATTTATAGCCGAGCTTTGCCTGTTTGGAGATAAGGTGCAGGACCACCGCCCTTGTCATCATCTGTCCTCTTTCTTGTCCGGACATGCCTTTCAGCGGGAAAGATACCGCTCTGTTAGTTCTGGGCCGCGGGCTTTCTTCCTGGCCCAGCAGGATTTTGGGCTAGTATTATCAAGCAGGGTCGATCCCACAGAGAACAGTTTTGACGAATTCTTATTCTAAAGATTAGATTTTTGGTTAGTAACCACCTTTATCTTGAATGTTTTTAGTAATTAACTACCAACTAATTATGCTAAACTATAAATAACAATGAACTCAAATAAACAAAGAAAATATAATGGCAAGCAAACATTTAATCAATTAATTAAACATATCCGGCAGTAGGGAAATCCACATTAACTTATGATTTATTTCTGATCCTCGGCACAGTAGTTAATCAAATTGCATGAACCAATCAGTTATAGACTGCCGAGAATCAGCTACAAGACACAGTCCAATTTCTTCTTAGTTTATCGATACCCACAGCTATAAACTGACTACTTCTCTAATTAAAATATAACCTAGCTGGAACTGCCTAGACTAGATTTAATATCTTAACAGCATTAAGAACCAAAGAAACCCAATTCAGATAACATGCAATCAAATAAATTGTCACAAATTACCTACCCATTATTCTCACCATCTAATGTTGGTTTTTCCACTAATTAAATCTACCCACTAGATACAGATAAATAGTGGAATCTAATTGGCACTATTCTGAGGAACCTAAGGTTGCGCAGAGCTTAAACAATTCAGAAATCAAATATACACACAAAATAATTAGGAATCCATACAAAAAATTATCAAGGACATTTAGACCTCACATATAAATCTAGTTAATGCTTCAAAACCCTAAGCCGGACTAGAAATTTAGCTACTCATATTTATATAATTTTTTTTTTATTAATCAAAACCACCATAGGTGGGAGGAGTTTATTGGGTGCCTCAAGCCCTTCCAATAAGGATAATATAATGTTTTACAAATGTATCATAGCAGAGAGAGAACATACTAAAAACTAAACACATTTTAATTCTAAAGATTTCCACTTGTTTCATCCCACTAGAACTTGAGAGTTTCCTTTGGTTTCCTCGTTCACCCTGATACACCTACTTCCTTGGTGTATCTACTACCCCAGAATGAGGTAAACCAAGGCCAGTTCTCAAGTAGCAGATAGAGGTAGCAAGAGGAAATAATTGGGACAGGGAGAAAGTGTGTCACAGCAGGTGTAGGATCTGATCCAAAAATGACAGCTGCTTTAATACCAGAGCCTTGCACATCATCAGTAGTTGGGGCATCCATCAGTAGTTGAGCTCCTTTCACCATGGATGTACCTGTAGGAACAAAGAAAGAAGCCAGTAACCAGTAACATGTAGGAACCAGAGCCAGTAACATATTTATAAAAAAAACAAACAAACAATAAAATAAGTATTAAACATATTGATCAAACAAATAAAACAAAAGATTCCTAATTAAAACAAAGAAGGATGAACGAAGAAAACAGGCGATGATTGATTAACTCCAGGAAGATTGCATGCGTCCAAAAGTGCTGGGGAAAACTCCAAAAACCTAACTAAAATAATTAGCTACGTACGTGAGTCTAAAAAAGAATCAGAGCCTCGCCGTGTACAACCCAGCTAATATTTATACTACTCAAGCTATCAAGCTACCATATTTTTGTAATAAAAATACATAGAATATTGCTTGTGGAATTCTTTTCCAAATAGGAAATAATGATTTATTCCTTTTCCAATTCCAACTCCGTAGCTTTCTTGAGAGTATTTTCCAGCATGCATATTTTCTTCCAAGGCCAAGAAAAGACTTTGTTTGGGCTATAATAGCGTTTAGCCCAATTAGGATTTATAAGATCGGAATCTTGTCTTTTCTGGACCTTCCACCTGGCTCCTCGTTGGACGGAATAATGTCGATCCATTATCCGTTGGAGCACACTACCTCATTAAAAATCCAGTGGGAAAAAATAGTGTAGTGTATAGCTCCTCGTCGTCTTCAATTCCGCATCTTTCGCTGGAATTTCACCAATTCACCATTTGATTGTCTCACACCAATTCTTCAATTAAACCTGCACAAAACACACCTTCGTGCACATCAAATGGCAAAATAATACTATTAAAGCACATAATTTAGATGTATAAATATACACCTAATCAATTGTATATTTGAGAGGTACGGCGATGACCTCTCAAATTTTGGCGCCGCTGCCGGGGAAGAGGCGTATTTTTATGTGTTTATTGTAGTTTTATTAACACTCTCTCTTTCTTTTTAGTCCTATTTTGGTTTGGAACCCTATTGCTCTAGCTCTTGGTGCATGGTTCATACAAGATCCTCGAACCAATACCCTTTGCAATACGATTCCGAACTAGTAAGAAATCTCCGCCAACTCAAGAGGCGGGTGCAAGAGACACTAGCAGCTAACCTTTTTTCCCTTGAAAGTGAATCATTACCTTTCAACATGGTAGAAAATGGTGGAGAAGGGAGCAACCAAGACATTCCCCGGAACCAATTTTACAACCCTTTCCAAAACCCTAACACTTCCCCTACCAACATTTCCATGAGAAAGTACATGTCCCCTAACTATGAACAACAACAATCGAGCATTGTTTACCCAAACTCTCAATATGAAATCAAGAGGGGAGTAATAAATTTGCTTCCAACTTTCCATAGTAGAGAGGTGGAGGTGGATGATTCTAATGACTTCCTTGAGGCTTTTCACCGAGTTTGTAGTAGTTTGAAGCCTTCCGAGATGAGTGTGGATGAGTTTAAGTTAAAGACATTCACCTTTACCTTGAAGGATAAGGCCGCCAAATGGTTAAGCCGTTTCCCTTCGACCTCAATCACTACATGGCCACAATCGAAGAAGAAATTCCTCGACAAGTAATTCCCTCCCTCTAAATCCCCGGTCTTGATACAAGCCATTAGCTACATCACCCAAGACGATGATGAGACCTTGTATGAGTATTGGGAAAGATTCCAAACTATCCTTTCAAGTTGCCCGTACCATAGCTTCACCGAGCCCCAATTGGTGTGTTTCTATTACAATGGTTTGAATGACAAGGAGACCGAGTTGATAAATCGATCTTGTTATGGCTCCATTGCTAACCTTGGTTCTTCTGATGCCATGATGCTATTTTAGCAATTAGCCGAGGGGTGCAAACCAAAAAGGGATCGGAGACTACGAGTGGGTAACTCCGGTGCAACCAATGATGGAACTCGTCAAGAGATCAAAGAGCTTACGGCATTGATGAAAGACTTTATGATGGGAAATCGCTCCGGAGGAAACACGGGGAATCAACCAAGGCAACAAGTTATGTCGTGTGGGATTTGTGCTTCTAACCATCTCACCGAATCTTGTCCTCAAGCAAACGAGGAATATGGCGAAGAGGTTAATGCCATGGGAGTATATGGTGGAAACCAAGGTTTTAGAGGTGGCCAAAGATTTCAAGGGGGACGAGGATACCAAGGTGGTAGAGGTTTTCAAAGTGGACAAGGCCAAGGTGGTGAGCGAGGTAACCAAAGGAAGTATGACCCTTTTGCCCAACACTACAACCCCGGAACTAGAGATCACCCCAACTTTCGGTGGAGAGATGAACCAACGGGGCAACAAGGCCAACAAGGTGGATACCAAGGTCAAGGTGGTCAATCTTTTGATAGATCGAGGGGACAAAATGATCAAGGTTACGGGGGAGACCAAAACCACCAAAATCAAGGGTACCAAGATTACCAAAACCAAGGGTACCAAGACTTTGGCTACCAAGGTTACCAAGATCACCAAAACCCTCAATATCACCCTCAACCACAACAATACCCAAGAAACCAAGGTCAAGCCCGTTTCAATAACCGTGCCCCTCAAAATGCTTACCCGAGGATAGAAGATAAATCTCATGAGCAAGGTGAAAGCTTGGGCCAGTTCCCACAAGACGCTCGATTCAAAAGCATCGAGGTGCAAATGAGTCAAATGGTCACGGTCTTGGGGAAGTTGGAAGCACAAAACTCCGGGAAACTACCCGCACAACCGATGATAAATCCAAGGCCTCATGCGAGTGCCATAACCTTGAGGAGTGGTAAACAAGCTATTGAACCCAAAGTGGTTGTGAAAAAGGCACCCAAGAGAGCTCTTGTGAAGAAGAATTTGACCAATGAGAAAGTCGAGGTGACCTTAGCTAATGAAGAAGTGATTCTTGAGGAGCTAACCAAAGAAAAAGGTGATGTCGGGGTTGTAAAGGAGAAGGAGGTTAGTAACGAGGAACTTGTAGAATCAACAACTCATGTTGAACCACCGTCACATCCATTCTCACCTCTCCACGAGAAAACTAAGGTATATCCTCCCTTCGAGGTGGAAGCACCATTTCCCGAGGCTTTTGAAAAATGCTCGCAAAAAAGAGATGGACAAGGAAGCTTTCGAGGTCCTTCGAAAATGTGAGGTAAACATTCCTTTGCTCGATGCTATTGATCAAGTTCCTAGATACTCTAAATTCTTGAAAGAATTATGTGTGAATCATCGTCAACAAAGGTCTAAGCATTTTAAAAATGAAAGAGTCAATGAACATGTGTCGGCTTTGTTTCAAGAAAAAATACCCACTAAGTGTGGTGACCCCGGCATGTTTACAATTCCTTGCATCTTAGGGAACACTTAATTTCCAAGAGCCATGCTAGACCTAGGTGCATCCATAAATGTCATTCCATATTCATTGTATGAATCATTAAATCTTGGTACTTTGCATAAAACTGGGGTAGTGATCCAACTTGCCGACCGCTCTAATGCATACCCTAAGGGTCGTGTTGAAGATGTTTTGTTAAAAGTCGATAAGTTGGTGTTCTCCACCGATTTTTACGTTCTTGACATGAAACATGATAAATTTGCTACCCCTGTCTTGTTAGGGTGTCTATTTTTGAAAACGTCAAGAACCATAATCGATGTGCATAATGGTAGACTTACCATGGAATTTGATGGGGATAAAATAGAGTTTAACATTTATGGTTCTATGAAGTACAAAGAGAATGAAACTTCTTGCAATGCTATTGATATTATTGAATCCTTTGTGCAAAAAGTTTGTGAAAATGATGGTGATGATCCTTTGTTAAGTGCTTTAGCGAATAGTTTGACACAAGAGATATTCATGCATATGTTTTGAGCACTAACTTGAAGGAAAGCATATGTGAGCTAGATACCTTTGAGGAACTTCCTCTTGATGCACCACTTTTAGACCTCGAGGAATCGAGAGGCTCGGGAAACTGACCATCTCTCGAGAAACCTCCGGTGGTGGTGGAATTGAAACCACTACCCGAGAATCTAAAATATGCATTTCTCGGTGATGGTGAAAAGTTATCGGTGATCATCTCAAACAAGCTCACCGAGGAACAAGAGGAAAGATTGATGAAAGTGCTACAAGAGCACAAGGAAGCCATTGGGTGGACTATTGCCTACATCAAAGGCATAAGTCCAAGTACTTGCATGCACCGTATTCTATTGGAGGATGATGTTAAACCCATCCGACAACCTCAAAGGCGATTGAACCCTCCTATGATGGAGGTAGTAAAAGCCGAGGTACTTAAATTGTTGGATGCGGGAATGATCTATCCAATCTCCAATAGCAAATGGGTAAGCCCGAACGCAAGTGGTACCCAAGAAGACCGGAGTGACTGTGATGGAGAATAGACATGGCGAGTTGATTCCCACTCGAATTCAAAATGGGTGGCGTGTTTGCATTGATTACCGAAGGCTAAATGCGGTAACAAGGAAAGACCATTTTCCTTTACCATTCATTGATCAAATGCTTAACCGGCTCACGGGCCACTCTTTCTATTGTTTTCTTGATGGCTATTCAGGTTACTTTCAAGTTTCCATTGCACCCGAGGATCAAGAAAAGACCACCTTCACATGTCCTTTTGGCACATTTGCTTACCGACGCATGCCTTTTGGGCTTTACAATGCACCCGCTACATTCCAAAGGTGTTTGGTTAGTATTTTTTTGGAGTATATTGAAAAGTTTGTTGAGGTTTTTATGGATGACTTTACCGTGCATGAAAATTCTTTCGATAATTGCTTGATCCATTTGTCATTGGTCCTAAAAACTCGCATTGATAAGAATCTTGTGCTTAATTCTGAAAAATGTCATTTTATGGTTGAAAAAGGAATCGTGTTAGGTCATGAGGTATCATCTAAGGGTATTGAGGTAGATAAAGCAAAAAATGGATACCATCCAATCTCTACCTTACCCTACTGGTGTGCGTGATGTGAGATATTTTCTTGTCCATGCGGGTTTCTACCGCCGTTTTATAAAAGATTTCTCAAAAATTTCATCCCCTTTAGGTAAATTGTTGCATAAGGATGTGGAATTTGTGGTAGATAAAGGTTGTAAGAGGGAATTTGATTGTTTAAAATCTATGTTAGTGTCGGCCCCTATTATACAACCTCCAAATTGGTCCCTTCCATTTGAGATCATGTGTGATGCAAGTGACTACGCCGTTGGTGCGGTATTAGGTCAAAGGGTGGGGGAATTCCCCATGCCATCTATTATGCATCCATGACTCTCAATGAAGCTCAAAGGAACTACACTACTACCGAGAAAGAATTGCTAGCGGTTGTCTTTTCTTTAGAAAAGTTTAGGCCATATTTGCTTGGTACAAAGATTATTGTGTTCACTGACCATGCAGCTCTTCGTTACTTGATGACGAAGAAAGAAGCAAAGCCTAGATTGCTCCATCGGATCTTGCTCTTGAGTGAGTTTAATTTGGAGGTCAAAGACAAGAAGGGAGCCGAGAATCTAGTAGCCGACCATTTGAGCCGATTGGTGCCCCATGAGAAGATTGGAGCCAAAGCATTGAAGGAGCACCTTCAAGAAGAGTTTCCCGACGAGCAATTATTTGCTCTTAGTGTTTCTCTTCCATTGTATGCCAATATTTTGAATTTCCTTGTCACAAGTAAGTACCCTTCTCATTTCACTAAAACTCAAAAGGATAAATTAAAGCATGATGCTAGGTTTTATGTGTGGGATGATCCTTATGTGTGGAAACATTGTTCCGACCAAGTCATTAGAAGATGCATTCCCAATAATGAAACCAACTCAATCCTTGCTTTTTGCCATTCATATGCATGTGGTGGTCATTTTGGTGCTAGGCGAACTGCTAGGAAAGTGCTAGATATATATATTTTTTTTTGCCTCACATTTTTGCCTGATTCTCTAGTATTTTTGGAACCATCCGGGAGTTTTTTTTTTTTTTTTTTTTTTAAAGATTTTAAAGAAATACAGCAACAAAAACAGAATCACAGTCCTACACTTCTCCCCCACACTTAGTCTAAACATTGCCCTCAATGTTTAAATATATCAATGAAAATCATAGTGAAAGGAAAGGGTGTAGGATATACTCACTGCGAGGGGCCGAACCGTCGCGACGGCGCTGAGCTCGCGATCTGCGATGACCCTCATAGTCAAATGCCCCTGGTCCGTGTAGGTGTATGGATGCCATCATGGCGAACATCACCTCCATGTCGTCCTCATATCTCTGAGTAAACGCCTCATGCCTCTGCGTAAACTCCTGGAACTGCTGCTGAGTGACATACTGAGGCTCATGATGTGGAGTAGCGTACTGCTCTCCATGCTCCGGAGGTGCCTCTAGCCTGGCAAGGGCAATTGTAGGTGCAGGGACAGTGATCTGAGTGGGCAAGGGGAGCTCCTCCATGCGGGTGCGCCCAGTCAGCTGCACAGCCTCCAGATTCGGTAGATACATGTGCTGATTCTTGGCTACTAGCCAGATGAATCTAGGAGGAGGGAATCTGTGCATGGCCAAGACATTAGCGGACTCCAAAGAAGCGATGGAGTAGAATTGGTGAGCTCTCTCGGCTGTCTTGCCTATTGCTTGAATGTCTGGAGGTAGATGGATGTTCAGATAAGCTGCCAGAAGAGAAATCATACCCCCCTGCGGTATCTTCCCTGAGCTCTTCTGGGAGGTCTCCAGACACTTCTGCACAAAGAGGTCTACCCAACACGGGTGCTCCGGCCTCCAAAACATGGTCCAAAGGCATTGGACCTGCTCCCTATTGATGTGCGTCAACTCTCCTTGGTAAAAGATCGTCATCACTAGGAGCTTGTGCACCATACGAATAGCTGGATGTATGATGTGGTTGTTCTTCGTAGCACCTGTGATGTTGGGAGATCCAGACAAGCAATTCCAAAAGAAAACTAGATCAAATCCGTCTGGGGCATTATCTTTCGGATTCTTGTAGCCCTCCACATATTCGAACCCAAAAGCAGTTTGGATTTCATCATAGGACATCCGGCGGTCTACATCATTTAACCTGAAGGTGATGTACTGCACGTCTCGCTCCTCGTCATAGTGCTTGGCTAGAGTGGATAGGAATTCAAGTGTATAGCGGATGTAGGTCGGTGCTGACCGATCAATGAATCCTCTCATGCCAACGCTAGCTCTTGGAGGAGCTCAGTGGAAAGGAACTTTGTCTCCATGATCGTTCGCCTCCCATTCCCAATCAACTTTCTCCACCGTTGTTGGGCTTCGTCATCCAAACCTTGCAGTCTCATGAGGTCAATAGGAGGCAGGTTTTCTGCAGGAGGAGGGCTAGGTTGGCGAGGGGGGGATTCGCGGATCACGGGCTCATGTGAACTAGAGGCTTCTCCTCGGCGAGATCTTTTCCTTGGTGCCATTAGTTAAATCTACTCAACAACAGTCCAGCACAACTAAACCAGCTACACGGCGGCAAGCCTTACTCAACACGCAAATTGCAACTAGTGGCGGCAAGCCCAATCAAAATCAACAGAAAAACTAGAGGCGGCAAGCCCTAATTACTCAAAAATTGCAATGTAGCATTCCAAATAAACAATTAAATGCAATTAGATCGCCAATTTGATCAAAACACCACCAAATCAAAGAATCCAAAAATTAGGGTTCATGAGATTTGGGAGTATTTGATTGGGAATTCGAATTTGGAATTGTTGATGGGGGAAAGGTTAAGGGTGGTAGAGGGAAGGATTTTGTGTAGTGGGATTGAGGGGAAAGTCGCCAGAGGCCGGCGAAACGGAATCGAGAAGTTTCGGGTGGAAGGTTGGGATTTGAGGTGAAATTTGATGTTTTGGATTGGGATTTTTGGTGGGTTTTGTTGGGAAGGATTGGGAGTTTGATTTGGATGGAAGAGATTTGTGAAAAACTCGCCGGAGTGGTGAGATTGAGATTTGGCCGGTGGGGGAAAGATGGTGTCGCGGCGGGAGAGGGAGAAAAAGATTTGGCAAAATATTTTTGGGAAAGAAGATGTAGGAGTGCCCGATGTCTCGCGGATCGCGAGCCTGCCTTCGCGGGCCCTGCGCCAAACTTTCGCGACGCGCGCGCAAAATCCTCGCGGCGCGCGCGATGAATTCGCGGTCCGCGCACGCTTAACCCTCGCGGTCCGCGCGATGAATTCGCGGTCCGCAAGCATAGTGCCGCGGCCCGCTCGATCAAGTCGCGTACCGCGAAAAGTGTCATTTTGGGGGCAGGGATTGCCGAAAAATCCCCGTTTTCGCGCGGGTCGATAGCCTTTTTTAGTGGACCGTGAGACCTGGTCGCGGTCCGCGAGTTTCCTTTCGCGGCTCGCGAAATCCTCGGTTGCGGCCCGCGCGATGAATTCGCGGGCGGCGAGGAATGGCTCCTACAGCCTTTATGGTTTGCTCCGCTTCACATCTTTTTCTACAAAAACAAAACAAAAACTAGCGTAATGTTCGAATTACAAGTTTAATGAAATGTACATAGATAATAAATAGAAAGAAAGTAATGTTCCCAATATCGAAATTGTTCGACAAAATGCTTTTAAGGATCAAAACTCGTTTATTTAACATCGTCGGCACGATGTACCTCAATGGTAAAGATCACTCGTAGGTTGGGTTGCCCAGAGACATGTCCTCTAGGATCTCCGATTTGAAGCCCTCGTAATATGGTTTCAACCTTTGGCCGTTGACCTTGATGACTTTGGCATCCTCGTCGCTTTGGATCTCCACCGCACCATGAGGGAAAACTCTCACAACTACAAATGGTCCAGTCCACCAAGAACGCAATTTACCTGGAAACAAACGGAGGCGTGATTGACATAGGAGAACCTTTTGACCTACCTCAAAGGTTTTCCTAATTATCATCTTGTCATGTCATGCCTTCGTTTTCTCCTTGTAAATGTGCGGCGTTCTCATAGGACTCATTCCGGATTTCCTCAAGCTCTTGCAATTGAAGCTTCCTTTCATTCCCGGCTTCGTCCTAGTTCAAGTTGAAACTTGTGATTGCCCAATATGCTTTGTGTGCCAATTCCACCGGTAAATGACACAGCTTTCTAGAGACTAATCGGTATGGAGACATACCAATTGAAGTCTTATAAGCCGTACTATATGCCCACAATCCATCATCCAACCGAGTACTCCAATCCTTGCGAGTCGGCCTAACCGTTTTCTCAAGGATGGACTTGATTTCCCTATTGGAAACTTCGGCTTGTCCATTTGTTTGTGGGTGATAGGCGGTAGAAGTTTTGTGATTTACCCCATATTTCTTCAACAATGCGGCAATGGTTCTATTACAAAAGTGAGTGCCTCGATCACTGATCAGAGCTCGGGGTACCCCGAACCTAAAGAAGATGTGAGATTTGATGAACTCTGCAACCACTTTAGAATCATCAGTACGAGTGGGGATTGCTTCTACCCACTTAGAAACATAGTCAACCGCAAGCAAGATATATTTAAAACCAAAGGAATTAGGGAAAGGTCCCATAAAATGGATTCCCCAAACATCAAAGAGTTCACAATATAGAGGGCAATGTTGGGGCATTTCATTCCTAGAAGAGATATTCCCTACTCTTTGGCATTTTATCAAAAGATTTGCAAAAGGTGTATGCATCTTTATTCAAACTAGGCCAATAAAAACCACAATCTAGCACTTTCCTAGCAGTTCGCCTAGCACCAAAATGACCACCACATGCATATGAATGGCAAAAAGCAAGGATTGAGTTGGTTTCATTATTGGGAATGCATCTCCTAATCACTTGGTCGGAACAATGTTTCCACATATAGGGATCATCCCACACATAAAACCTAGCATCATGCTTTAACTTATTCTTTTGTGCTTTTGTGAAATGAGAAGGGCACTTACTTGTGACAAGGAAATTCACAATGTTGGCATACCATGGAAGAGAAACACTAAGAGCAAACAATTGCTCGTCGGGGAACTCTTCGTGAATATGGTCCTACAATGCTTTGGTCCCAAACTCCTCATTGGGCACCAAACGGCTCAAATGGTCGGCCACTAGATTCTCAGCTCCTTTCTTGTCTTTGACCTCCAAGTCGAACTCACTCAAAAGTAAGATCCATCGGAGCAACCTAGGCTTTGCTTCTTTCTTCGTCATCAAGTAACGAAGAGCATCATGGTCAGTGAAAACAATAATCTTTGTACCAAGCAAATATGGCCTAAATTTTTCTAATGAAAAGACTACCGCTAGCAATTCTTTCTCGGTAGTGGTATAGTTCCTTTAAGCATCATTGAGAGTCATGGATGCATAATAGATGGCATGGGGAATTTTCCCCACCCTTTGACCTAACACGGCACCAACGGCGTAGTCACTTGCATCACACATGATCTCAAATGGAAAGGACCAATTTGGAGGTTGTATAATAGGGGCCGACACTAGCATAGACTTCAAACGATCAAATGCCCTCTTACAACCTTCATCTACCACAAATTCCACATCCTTTTGTAACAATCTACATAAAGGGGAAGAAAATTTCGAGAAATCTTTTATAAAACGGCGGTAGAAACCCGCGTGGCCAAGAAAAGATCTCACATCACGCACACAAGTAGGGTAAGGAAGAGATTGCATGGTATCAATTTTTACCTTATCTACCTCAATACCCTTAGATGACACTTCATGACCTAACACAATGCCTTTTTCAACCATAAAATGACATTTTTCAGAATTAAGCACAAGATTCTTATCAATGCAAGTTTTTAGGACCAATGACAAATGAAGTAAGCAATTGTCAAAAGAGTTTCCATGAACAGTAAAGTCATCCATAAAAACCTTTACAAACTTTTCAAGATATTCTGAAAAAATGCTAACCATATACCTTTGGAATGTGGCCGGTGCATTGCAAAAGGCATGCGTCGATATGCAAATGTGCCAAAGGGACATGTGAAAGTGGTCTTCTCTTGATCCTCTGGTGCAATGGCAACCTGAAAGTATCCTGAATAGCCATCAAGAAAACAATAGAAAGAATGGCCTGCGAGCCGGTTAAGCATTTGATCAATAAATGGTAAAGGGAAATGGTCTTTCCTCGTTACCGCATTTAGCCTTCGGTAATCAATGCAAACATGCCATCCATTTTGAACACGAGTGGGGATCAACTCGCCACGGCTATTCTCCACCACGGTCACTCCGGTCTTCTTTGGTACCACTTGCGTTGGGCTTACCCATTTACTATCGGAGATTGGATAGATCATTCCCGCATCCAACAATTTAAGTACCTCGGCTTTTACTACCTCCATCATAGGAGGGTTCAATCGCCTTTGAGGTTGTCGGATGGGTTTAGCATCATCCTCCAATAGAATACGGTGCATGCAAGTACTTGGACTCATACCTTTGATGTCGGCAATAGTCCATCCAATGGCCTCCTTATGATCTTGTAGCACTTTCATCAACCTTTCCTCTTGTTCCTTGGTGAGTTTGTTTGAGATGATCACCGGTAATTTTTCACCATCACCAAGGAATGCATATTTTAGATTCTCGGGTAGTGGTTTCAATTCCACCACCGGAGGTTTATTGAGAGATGGTCGGTTGCCCGAGCCTTTCAGTACCTCGAGGTCTAGAAGTGGTGCATCAAGAGAAAGTTCCTCAAACGTATCTAGCTCAAAAATGCTTTCCTTCAAGTTAGCACTCAAAGCATATGTATGAACATTACTTGTGTGTAAACTATTGGCTAAAGCTTTTAACAACGGATCATCACCATCATTTTCATAAACTTTTTGCACAAAAGATTCAATCACATCAATAGCATTGCAAGAAGTTTCATCATTATTGTATTTCATTGCACCATAAATGTTGAACTCTATTTTATCCCCATCAAATTCCATGGTAAGCTTACCACTATGCACATCGATTATAGTTCTTGACGTTTTCAAAAATGGACGCCCTAACAAGACAGAGGTAGCAAATTTATCATGTTCCATGTCAAGAACGTAAAAATCGGCCGGGAACACCAACTTGTCGACTTTCACCAAGACATCTTCAACAATACCCTTAGGGTATGCATTAGAGCGGTCGGCAAGTTGGATCACTACACCGGTTTTATGCAAAGTGCCAAGGTTTAATGATTCATACAATGTATATGGGATGACATTTATGGATGCACCTAAATCTAGCATGGCTCTAGGAAAATAAGTGTTCCCTAAAATGCAAGGAATTGTAAACATGCCGGGGTCACCACACTTAGTAGGCATTTTGTCTTGAAACAAAGCCGACACATGTTCATTGACTCTTTCATTTTTAACATGCTTAGACCTTTGTTGACGATGGTTCACACATAATTCTTTCAAGAATTTAGAGTATCTAGGAACTTGATCAATAGCATCGAGCAAAGGAATGCTTACCTCACACTTTCGAAGGACCTCGAAAGCTTCCTTGTCCATCTCCTTTTTGCGAGTATTCTTCAAAGCCTCGGGAAATGGTGCTTCCACCGCAAAGGGAGTGTTTACCCTAGTTTTCTTGTGGAGAGGTGAGAATGGAGGTGCCATTGGTTCAACATGAGTGGTTGAGTCTACATGTTCCTCATCAATTAGCTCTTTCTCCTTCTCAACCTCGGCATCACCTTTTTCTTTGGCTAGCTCCTCAACAATCACTTCTTCATCGGCCAAGGTCACCTCAACTTTGTCATCGGTCAAACTCTTCCTCACAAGGCCTCTCTTGGGTGCCTTTTTCACAACCACTTCGGGTTCAATAGCTTGTTTACCACTCCTCAAGGTCATGGCACTCGCATGAGGCCTTGGATTTAACTCCGGTTGTGCGGGGAGTTTCCCGGAGTTTTGTGCTTCCAACTTCCCCAGAACCGTGGCCATTTGACTCATTTGCACCTCAATACTTTTGAATCAAGCGTCTTGTGGGAATCGGCCCGAGCTTTCACCTTGCTCGTGAGATTTATCTTCCAACCTCGGGTAAGCATTTTGAGGGGCACGGTTATTGAAACGGCCTTGACCTTGGTTCCTTGGGTATTGTTGTGGTTGAGGGTGATATTGAGGGTTTTGATGATCTTGGTACCCTTGGTAGCCAAAATCTTGGTACCCTTGGTTTTGGTAACCTTGGTACCCTTGATTTTGGTGGCTTTGGTCTCCCCCGTAGCCTTGGTCATTTTGCCCCCTCAACCTATCAAAAGATTGACCACTTTGACCTTGGTAACCCCCTTGGTAGCCACCTTGTTGGCCTTGTTGCCCCGTTGGTTCATCTCTCCACCGAAAGTTGGGGTGATCTCTAGTTCCGGGGTTGTAGTGTCGGGCAAAAGGATCATACTTCCTTTGGTTACCTCTATCACCACCTTGGCCTTGTCCACTTTGAAAACCCCTACCACCTTGGTAGCCTCGTCCTCCTTGAAATCCTTGGCCACCTCTAAAACCTTGGTTTCCACCATAGACCCCCATGGCATTAACCTCTTCGTTATAATCCTCGTTTGCTTGAGGACAAGATTCGGTGAGATGGTTCACTACAAGAGAACTGGACTTTTGCGACATATATACGTCCGACCAATCTATAAGTGTCATATATTTACGACATTTATGACAATGTGATATATATTTTCGACATTTTAACGTCATTTTATTGCTATGTTGTAGTTTTTGTGACACTTATTTGACAACTTATATAATGTCCCAAATTTACGACATATTTTTACAACACTTTAAAAAAATGTCTTAATTATGTGACACAATTATGAATCTGATGCAAAATTGTGGCATAATTTGTGTCATATTTTTCAAGTGATGGATTGCTTGCGACATATATACGACATTTTCTTTAATGTTCCAGAATTGCTTCATATTATTTACGACACATAAATAACAATTTTTAAATATACCACATATTTATAATTTGTTTTGAATTTGTGACACAATTGTGTCATTTTTTATCTTGTGCCACCCTTCTTGCGACAAATATGCAACACTTTATATAATGTCACAAGATTACGACAATTAATATACTACACATCTAAAAGATGTCTTTATAATAGATGTAGCAGGCAATACTGTGGCTAACTAGGTAAGCGTGAGAAGGTTGGAACCAGATGAAACAAACAGGTGAACCAGTGTTCGTTGTTTCCTTCTTGAATATATATTGTGTCATTTACTCAAATAGAGATCACCCTCATCCTCCTTGAAATCCTTGGCCACCTCTAAAACCTTGGTTTCCACCATAGACCCCCATGGCATTAACCTCTTCGTTATAATCCTCGTTTGCTTGAGGACAAGATTCGGTGAGATGGTTCGAAGCACAAATCCCACACGTCATAACTTGTTGCCTTGGTTGATTCTCCGTGTTCCCTCCGGAGCAATTTCCCATCATGAAGCCCTTCATTAATGCCGTAAGCTCCTTGATATCTTGACGAGTTCCATCATTGTTTCCACCGGAGTTACCTACTCGTAGTCTCCGGTCCTTCTTTGGTTTGCATCCCTCGGCTAATTGCTCAAATAGCATCATGGCATCGGAGGAACCAAGGTTAGCAATGGAGCCATAACAAGACCTATTTATCGACTCGGTTTCCCTATCATTCAAACCATTGTAATAGAAACACACCAATTGAGGTTCGGTGAAGCTATGGTACGGGCAACTTGAAAGGAGAGTTTGGAATCTTTCCCAATACTCATACAAGGTCTCATCCTCGTCTTGAGTGATGTTGCTAATGGCTTGTATCAAGACCGAGGATTTAGAGGGGGGAAAGTACTTGTCAAGGAACTTTTTCTTCAATTGTGGCCATGTAGTGATTGATGATGAAGGTAAACGGCTTAACCATTTGGCGGCCTTGTCCTTCAAGGTAAAGGTGAATGTTGATGCTACCAAATCTGTCCGAATCCCCGTGTTACGATGCTGCCCACGCCTCCTAACAAGAATACCCGCAACGACCCTGCAAAACAATCCCTGGGAAATGTCCCGGGGAAGACGCTCCGGCGTGATGATGAGATGGGGGTAGCGATGCGGGGAAAACGTACGGAAATGCTCTCAATACACAGTAGAGAGATATAAGTCACATACCTTGTTTACTGTTTGAGACCAGTATTTATAGTCGAGCCTTGCCTGCGTGGGGATAAGGTGCAGGACCACCTCCCTTGTCATCATTTGTCCCGTTTCTTATCCGGACGTGCCTCTCAGCAGGAAAGGTACTGCTCTGTTAGTTCTGGGCCGCGGGCCTTCTTCCTGGCCCAGCAGAATTCTGGGCCAGTATTATCACTAGCCCCCCAGACCAGTCATCCGGGGTTCTATGATGCGGGAGACTGGTCTCCTACGCTCCTCCTATCATTATTTCCTTAGGTAGGACCCATCCGTGTCTTCATTAATTTCTGACGACGCCGTCTTTCACCATTCTGCACTAATCAATGTCTCGTTCGCCGTGTCATCATTGCTTTTCCTTCTTTTGAGGTGGCGATTCCTATTCATCTGCCTATATAAGGGGCCTAACCTCTCCTTTCGCAAGATTACTTTCTTCAGATTTTCTCCAGACGCTCTGCTCTTCCAACCCTCTTTTCAACCAAGTAAGGTCTCATTCCCTCTCTCTTCTTCATGGATTCCCCGCTTCCCTCCAATTCTTCCTCCGACACCAAGGGAGTTCGAAATCAGTTTGAGGTCCAATCTCGGGCTGCTGATAACACGATTTCCTCCCCTTCCACCCCGGACACCTCTTCCGAGGCTTTCAATACCCCCGGGAACTAAACAACCCAGGTGCGTTGAACTCGGATGGAGCAGGTTCGCGCCCAACCGGACGCCCTAATCATCCCCGAGAGGATCAGGGTGAGGAGGTGTTGGGTGAGGAAGTTGGTGATGGCATTCCCCGGGGGCCTACTCACGGGGTGCGTCCCATCGGTCTTAAATTTCATGACACCCCCGGGGATTCTCCTTCTCTAGATAGAGACGTTTTAGACTTAGCCAAGTGTTCCTTTATTCCCCTTCCTTTAAATGCCTCACTTTCCAAACTTCCCCCGGGAGTCTCCGAGCGAGAGGTTCCGTGCATCCCGCGGATCCATTTTCAATACGGGCTTAGCCTGCCCTTCCCCTCTCTTTTCCTTGAGATTTTCCAATTTTACAAGATGGCCCCGGCCCAACTGCACCCTAACGGGGTTGTCCTAATCCTGGCTTTTCATGCTTAATTGCGCCAGGTGCTATGTTCCCCCTTCTCTCTTACTTTTCCGCTCCTTCTATGCCCTGCGGAGGGCGCACGCGTCTTTCCCCGTCGTTTTTTGTTTTACCATTCGCTCCGGGATGAAGGACTTCATTCTTTCCAAACCCAAATCCGCCAAAGGATATCTTGCAAAGGGTTTCTTCCTGTGCGATGCCCGGGTATACCCTATGCCCCCATGGAACGACTCTCTCATTCCTGAGGACAAAAAACCCCTCGCCAATCTCCCTGGTATTGTTACCAGTGACCACAGCCTCCTTCGTCTTTCCCCCCTAAGTACAGACGATTTCTTTAAGACTGGAACTCGGGCTACTATTGGCCTCGCGGGATCTATCCTGCCGAGCTCTTCACACTCCCGCGCATAGCCGCGGTGTGGCCGGATGGAGGTGCCTATTAAGGCTTTTATTTTATTTCTGATCTATTTTTCCCTTCTATTATTTATATTCTCTTTCTTTGCTTGGTTTCAGTTCAACCTCTATTGTACGCGGACGCTATGACTTTTGTGGATAGGTCTTCCGCCGGGAATGGTCAAGCCGGGCCCTCTCAACAAGTGGCTCCCCATCCCGAGCCATCCTCCAATGAGAATCCGGCCATCATCCCACAGGTGGCCCACACGCAGCAGCGTTCTCGCCAACCGCCATCCTCCGGGTTATCTCCAGCGCCCCGCACTGTTCCCTTCCAGTCCCCTACTCCCGGGCGTCGATCCTTCATCAAGCACCCGGTTTATAGTGGCGGGGCCAGTTCCCGGCTCAAACGGCCACCCGCTAATGAGCTGCCTGGGTCTCCCTCATCCTCTCGTCAGAGGATCGATGATTTCCCTCCTTCTCCCCCCCCCCGGCTCACCACACTCCCCCGCGGGCCGCTACCTCCGACGTTACCCCGGGAGAGAAAGAGGAGGTAATTATTTTCCTTAAAGCTTCCTCCTTCATTTAAGTTTCAATCCGAATTTTATCTAAGTTTATGCGCTGTCTTGCAGAGTACTGCCTTCGCGGACTCCCTCCTCGCGGATCCTCAGTTTACCGAGGCGCTGAACCGGTGCTATTCCAAGTATAGCGCCGGGCTATTTTCCAAGATGGAGAAGGAGCTCCGTGATGCCCGGGAGAAGTTAGCTGGGCGGGGTGACCTAGAGGCCAAGCTGGAGGCCTCTCAAAAGAGGCTAGCTGAAAGGAGAAAAAGCTGGCGGACAAGGAGAAGAAGCTAGCCGAGGTGGAGAAGAAATACTCCTCCCTCAAGAAGGAGAAAAAAGACGCCCAGCTTGAAGCTCTGGATGCTGTAGTCCAGAAGGTCCTTCGCTCCGCCGATTTTGACAAGAGGCTTGAGGCAATTGCTGCTGCGGCCAGCGAGGATGCTTACCACGAGATGTACCGTAGCCTGCGGGGTTGGCTTCCGGGGCCTGCTCGCCTCGAGGCCCAAACCTCATACTATCGCTCCAAGGCAAGCGACCTGCTGAATCACCGCTGGAGATCCCTCCAAGAGGCAGACCTAAAGGGCCTGGTGCCCCAGCTATGGGATTCGCTGAAGATGTCCTCCCGGGTCCCTTGTGCCTCAGACATCAAGAAGGCCAAGCTCCCGGAGATCTGCGAGGCTTCTTACCCTGACCCTGGCCCGGAAAGCTTTAATGCTTATGGGGTAGTCCCAGAGACACCCAACTGGGCTGAGAGTTATCGGGAGTTTTGTGCCGTTCCTGACAACTACAGGTACCAGGCTGTCTTCGATGAGAAGGCAGATGCGTACATTGTGGGGCTTGCAGAGGGGTAGGATGACTTGCTGTACCAGTCTCGAAAGTCCACCCGGAAGGTGGGGTTCCCCGCGCGCCCCGAAGATGAGCCTACGGTGGATGCTCCTGCTTACGGTGGTCCCGACTGGCCTGCTGAGGATATAGCCGCGATGGAAAGGAGATGGGTGATGGCTCATGCTGCCCCGGGAGGGGACTGTGCTGATAACGTATTACCCTAGACTCTAGTTCACCTTTTCTTTTCTTTTGTAGTTTAAGTCTTTTGTAATCTTCCTCCCCGGGAGGCACATGTAGAACTTGGCCTTGGCGCCCATTTTGATTTAATATAAGTTCTACTTTTTAACGAAATTACTATCTTTTGTAGTCTGAGCGCCCCCTAGAGAAAATTCTCCCGCGCGGGCCCATGCCTTACGTTTTTCCTCATCCTAGTAGTTCCTTTGGCACCTACTTCTCACTTCCCCGCGCTGGATGCCTCCAGTGCTCTTTCCTTCAGAGGAAACTAGCTCACTCATCTCGGAAGGTTTCAAACTACTACAAACCCGGTGAAAAGCCTCAAGGAAGTCATTAGGATCATCCACCTCTCTACCATGGAAAGTTGGAAGCAAATTTATCACTCCCGTCTTGATTTCATATTGAGAGTTTGGGTAAACAATGCTCGATTGTTGTTGCTCATAGTTGGGGACATGTACTCTCTCATAGAAATGTTGGTAGGAGAAGTGTTAGGGTTTTGGAAAGGGTTGTAGAATTGGTTTCGGGAGATGTTTTGCCCGGTATCCTCATCTCCGCCATCTTCCGCCATGTTGAAAGGTAGCGATTCACTTTCAAGGGAAAAAGGATTAGATGCTAGTGTCTCTTGCACTTGCTTCCTAAGTCGGCGGAGATTTCTTACTAGCTCGGAATCGTATTGCAAAGGGTCTTGGTTCGAGGATCGTGTATGAACCATGCACCAAGAGCTAGAGCAATAGGATTCCAAACCAAAATAGAACCTAAAAAGAAAGATAGATTAGAAATAAAACCACAATACACACATAAAAATACGCCGATTCCCCGGCAACGGCGCCAAAATTTGGGAGGTCGTCGCCGTACCTCTCAAATATACAATTTATATTCACTCACTACCGCTACACACAACTAAGCATATAATGGCAAGTAAGGTTCGTTCCACAGAGAAAAGGGTATTTCTACGTATATCTTGTAGCATACATATACATACACATATATAAAAGCAATGTAAACAAGGGGGGGGGGGGGGGAGTTTGAGTTGAGTTTGTGTAAGAAACACTACTATGTAAAGTAACTAGAATTCTAGAGTTACAACTAGTTTAGCATTTAAAGATTCAACTAAAGGATTAACTAATGAGAATACTAAACTTGGACATATGAGATTGGTGACTTCTTATTATGAAATTTTCCTCAAACTTTATCATGTTGCTTTGAAAATGGTGATTGTTTGTAGTGAGAAACTATCTTTAACCATAGCTATGAAAGATGAAATCATCTTCACAACCTCCATTGAAAACTTTACTAGATGATAACAACTAGTTCAATTGATCAATATCACTTCAAATTAGATGTTTCTCAAACTTACCCATGCCATTTGATAACAAACTTGACATAGATACAATGCTAATGAATGATCTTAAGAACAAATACAATTGATAACAACATGCATTTGATTCCTAATTTACTACTCTTACATAGAAAGAATGATAACATTCCAACCATGGAAAAGCAATATCTAACACATATCTAACACATATCTATCACTAGGAAATCATTCCTAATCATTTCAAACATCAAATACACATATAAATTATGATCATTCAATAGCAAATCACCATTCCTAAGCTTCACAAATCATGTTCTCAATCCATAAAAAGAAGTCCAATCACATATATCCAAGATGGGTTTTAGCCTATAACCATAATTAGATAATCACAACCATAATTAATACAACAAACCATGATGAATTCAAAGATCAAAATGGAAAGAAAAGTGAAGGAAAAGAGAATTCTCTGTCTCAAAACCGATCCTCTAACAATTGAGGATAAGTTCTTTTTATAGTCCAAAACAAATAAAATTAAAGCAAAACAAAATGCAAGTTGCAGGGTATTTTCGCGGACCGCGAGAAACCCTTCGCGGCTCGCGAGACTGGTTCTCGCGGGTCGCGCGTCTCTGGTTCCCGCGGCACGCGACCGAGGAATCGCGGCCCGCGCGATACTGGTTCTCGCAACTCGCGACCGAGAGTTCGCGGCCCGCGCGATACTGGTTCTCGCGACAGAGGGTTCGCGGCCCGCGCGAGACTTGGCATCTTCAAAATAGCAACACACACCCTCGCGGCTCGCGAGAGATGTTTCGCGGCCCGCGAGAGTGTGCCTTCACGCCACTTCTATGACCGGTTCTTCAATGCATCTAACTCCTTCAGGACGGTCATAGAAGGTCTTCAAATCATCCAAATCCATAGCAAGTGAAATTCACAGTCAAAATGCACGTCTTCAATTTCAAACCACTATGAATGATTTGGTTTAAAAGTCTAATATAAAAGTACAAAATACTATCTAAAACAGCTTTCAAATGCTACAAAATAAGAGTATATTTAGGACCTATCAAAATCCCCCACACTTGAACCTTTTTCATCCTCGAGAAAGAACGATTAAGATCCAAGTGCATACTCTGAATAATTAAGCACATAACATTTGAGAGCTTTACACAAGATATCTATTTACAAGAGAAAATGTTTTTTTTTTTTACGCCTCTCATTTTTGCCTGTTTTTCTAGTATTTTTGGAACCAACCGGGCATTTTTTTTTTTTTTTAAAGATTTTAAAGAAATACAGCAACAAAAACAGAATCACAGTCCTACACTTCTCCCCCACACTTAGTCTAAACATTGCCCTCAATGTTTAAATATATCAATGAAAATCATGGTGAAAGGAAGGGGTAAAGGACATACTCACTGTGAGGGGCCGTTTGGATTTCATCATAGGACATCCGGCGGTCTACATCATTTAACCTGAAGGTGATGTACTGCACGTCTCGCTCCTCGTCATAGTGCTTGGCTAGAGTGGATAGGAATTCAAGTGTATTGCGAATGTAGGTCGGTGCCGACCGATCAATGAACCCTCTCATGCCAACGCGATCCAATAAAAATGGCACAGGCTGCTGCAACCCTAGCTCTTGAAGGAGCTCAGTGGAAAGGAACTTTGTCTCCATGATCGTTCGCCTCCCATTCCCAATCAACTTTCTCCACCGTTGTTGAGCTTCGTCATCCAAACCTTGCAGTCTCATGAGGTCAATAGGAGGCAGGTTTTCTGCAGGGGGGGGGGCTAGGTTGGCGAGGGGGGGGATTCGGGGATCACGGGCTCATGTGAACTAGAGGCTTCTCCTCGGCGAGATCTTTTCCTTGGTGCCATTAGCTAAATCTACTCAACAACAGTCCAGCACAACTAAACCAGCTACACGGCGGCAAGCCTTACTCAACACGCAAATTGCAACTAGTGGCGGCAAGCCTAATCAAAATCAACAGAAAAACTAGAGGCGGCAAGCCCTAATTACTCAAAAATTGCAATGTAATATTCCAAATAATCAATTAAATGCAATTAGATCGCCAATTGGATCAAAACACCACCAAATCAAAGAATCCAAAAATTAGGGTTCATGAGATTTGGGGGTATTTGATTGGGAATTGGAATTTGGAATTAGTGATGGGGAAAAGGTTAAGGTTGGTGGAGGGAAGGTTTTTGTGTAGTGGGGTTGGGGAGAAAGTCGCCGGAGGCCGGCGAATCGGAGTGGAGAAGTTTTGATTGGAATTTGGGCAATGGAGGTGAAAGAGGATGAATTGGAGTGAAATTGTTGGTAGGGTTTGTAGAGGAGGAGTGGGGGAGTGATTTGGGTGGAAGGAATTGATGAAAATCTCGCCGGAATGGTGAATCGGAGATGGTGGCCGGAGGAGAGAAGGTTTTCGGGTGGAGAGTTTTTGGGAAGAAGAAATAGATAGAAGAAATTGGGAAGAAGTAAGAGGCCGACGTTTTGCGGATCGCGAGCCTGCCTTCGCGGGTCGCGAAAATCCGCGTTTTCGTTCCAGGAGGCTAGAACGACGTGGGGAAATACTCACAAAAAGAAACTTTTTATTTTTTAAATATACACACAATAGAACCTAAACAAAAATAAAACGATAATCGTTTAAGGGAAAGTGTTACTTCCAAACGATCAAAATCGGCTTATTTAACGTCGTCGACACGACTCAAATGTTATTCATAGAACAAAAGTTTGGAATCCTTCACTTTGGAAAGAAAAGTGAAGGGTGGTAATGGAGATATTGGAGGAGGAATAAATGGTAGTGGTCTCAATGGGGTGGGAATGGTTGGAAGCATGAATGAGTCATACGGCTTCCTACTCTCCTCTAAAACTTCCGGAAGTGGTGGAATTTGTTGCATAGGTGAAGATGAAGGTGATAATGGGGATGGTAAAGGTTCAAGTTATAGCCTCAAAATTCAGCTCAAAGAGGCAAGTGGGCCGAAGTTTTAGCGACGCTTTCTTAGGTCGCTGTGGAGAACAGCGACACTTCTGGGCAGCTGGCGACACTTCTGGGCAGCTGGTGACGCTTTCTTCATCTCCAGTGACACTTTTCTAGGCTTGAGCGACACTTTTCTGGGCTTGAGCGACACTTTTCTGGGCAACAGTGACACTCTTTCTGGACAGCTTCTATCACCTTCAACAAGGTTGTCTTCTCGCCACTTCTATGACCAATTCTTCAAGTTCCGAGCATCAAATCATCAACTCTATAACATAGTCATAGAAGGTCTTCAAGAATATCAATCCAAAATACTCCAAAACATGTACATTATCATAGAATCTTGCAATTACGAATCTAATGTACAATAAGCTATTTAATACCAAAAGTTGCTCAAAAAAAAGTCTTAAAATGTACTAAAACTAGGGTATAAATAGGGCTCATCAGGTCGCGAGACTTCTTTCGCGGACCGCGAGACCCGGTCGCGGCCCGCGAGCTCCCTTTCGCGGCTCGCGAAATCCTCGGTCGCGGTCCGCGCGATTAATTCGCGGGCCGCGAGGAAATGGCTCCTCGATTTCGTGTTGTTCCACTTCACCTTTTCTAAAACAACAAATCAAAAACTCGCGTCATATCCGAATTACAAGTTTAATAGAATGTACATAGACAATATGTAGAAATAGAGTAATGTTCCAAATATTGAAATTGTTCGACGAAATGCTTTTAAAGATCAAAACTCGTTTATTTAACATCGTCGGCACGATGTACCTCCATGGTAAAGATCAATCGTAGGTCGGGTTGCCTAGAGACATGTCCTCTAGTATCTCCGATTTGAAATCCTCGTAATACGGCTTCAACCTTTGGCCGTTAACCTTGATAACCTTAGCATCCTCGTCGCTCTGGACCTCAACCGCACCATGAGGGAAAACTCTTACAACCACGAACGGTCCAGTCCACCGAGAACGCAATTTCCCCGAAAACAAAAACGAAGGCGTGATTGAAATAGGAGAACCTTTTGACCTACCTCAAAGGTTTTCCTAATTATCATCTTGTTATGCCATGCCTTCGTTTTCTCCTTGTAAATGGCGGCGTTCTCATAGGACTCATTCCGGATTTCCTCAAGCTCTTGCAACTGAAGCTTCCTTTCATTCCCGGCTTCGTCCAAGTTCAAGTTGAACTTCGTGATTGCCCAGTACGCTTTGTGTGCCAACTCTACCGGCAAATGACATGGCTTTCCAAATACTAATCGGTATGGAGACATACCAATTGGAGTCTTATAAGCCGTCCTATATGCCCACAATCCATCATCCAACCGAGTACTCCAATCCTTGCGAGTCGGCCTAACCGTTTTCTCAAGGATGGACTTGATTTCCCTATTGGAAACTTCGGCTTGTCCATTTGTTTGTGGGTGATAGGCGGTAGAAGTTTTGTGATTTACCCCATATTTCTTCAACAATGCGGCAATGGTTCTATTGCAAAAGTGAGTGCCTCGATCACTGATTAGAGCTCGGGATACCCCGAACCTAGAGAAGATGTGAGATTTGATGAACTCTGCAATCACTTTAGAATCATCAGTACGAGTGGGGATTGCCTCTACCCACTTAGAAACATAGTCAACCGCAAGCAAGATATATTTGAAACCAAAGGAATTAGGGAAAGGTCCCATAAAATCAATTCCCCATACATCAAAGAGTTCACAATACAAAGGGCAATGTTGGGGCATTTCATTTCTAGAAGAGATATTCCCTACTCTTTGACATTTATCACACGACTTGCAAAAAGTATATGCTTCTTTATTCAAACTAGGCCAGTAAAAACCACAGTCTAGCACTTTCCTAGCAGTTCGCCTAGCACCAAAATGACCACCACATGCATATGAATGGCAAAAAGCAAGGATTGAGTTAGTTTCATTATTGGGAATGCACCTTCTAATCACTTGGTCGGAACAATGTTTCCACACATAAGGATCATCCCACACATAAAACCTAGCATCATGCTTTAACTTATTCTTTTGCGCTTTTGTGAAATGTGAAGGGTACTTACTTGTGGCAAGGAAATTCACAATGTTGGCATACCATGAAAGAGAAACACTAAGAGCAAATAATTGCTCATCGGGAAACTCTTCGTGAAGGTGGTCCTTCAATGCTTTGGTCCCAAACTCCTCATTGGGCACCAAACGGCTTAAATGGTCGGCCACTAGATTCTCAGCTCCTTTCTTTTCCTTGACCTCCAAGTCGAACTCACTCAAAAGTAAGATCCATCGGAGCAACCTAGGCTTTGCTTCTTTCTTCGTCATCAAGTGACGAAGAGCTACATGGTCAGTGAAAACAATAATCTTTGTACCAAGCAAATATGGCCTAAATTTTTCTAATGAAAAGACTACCGCTAGCAATTCTTTCTCGGTAGTGGTATAGTTCCTTTGAGCATCATTGAGAGTCATGGATGCATAATAGATGGCATGGGGAATTTTTCCCACCCTTTGACCTAACACCGCACCAACGGCGTAGTCACTTGCATCACACATGATCTCAAATGGAAGGGACCAATTTGGAGGTTGTATAATAAGGGCCGACACTAGCATAGACTTCAAACAATCAAATGCCCTCTTACAACCTTCATCTACCACAAATTCCACATCCTTTTGCAACAATCTACACAAAGGGGAAGAAATTTTCGAGAAATCTTTTATAAAACGGCGGTAGAAACCCGCGTGGCCAAGAAAAGATCTCACATCAAGCACACAAGTAGGGTAAGGAAGAGATTGTATGGTATCAATTTTTGCCTTATCTACCTCAATACCTTTAGATGATACTTCATGACCTAACACAATGCCTTTTTCAACCATAAAATGACATTTTTCAGAATTAAGCACAAGATTCTTATCAATGCAAGTTTTCAGGACCAATGACAAATGGAGTAAGCAAGTGTCAAAAGAGTTTCCATGAACAGTAAAGTCATCAATAAAAACCTCTACAAACTTTTCAAGATATTCTGAAAAAATGCTAACCATACACCTTTGGAATGTGGCCGGTGCATTGCAAAGGCCAAAAGGCATGCGTCGATATGCAAATGTGCCAAAGGGACATGTGAAGGTGGTCTTTTCTTGATCCTCGGGTGTAATGGCAACCTGGAAGTAACCTGAATAGCCATCAGGAAAGTAATAGAAAGAATGGCCTGCGAGCCGGTTAAGCATTTGATCAATAAATGGTAAAGGAAAATGGTCTTTCCTTGTTACCGCATTTAGCCTTCGGTAATCAATGCAAACACGCCACCCATTTTGGACACGAGTGGGAATCAACTCGCCATGGTTATTCTCCACTACGGTCACTCCGGTCTTCTTTGGTACCACTTGCGTTGGGCTTACCCATTTACTATCGGAGATTGGGTAGATCATTCCCGCATCCAACAATTTAAGTACCTCGACTTTTACTACCTCCATCATAGGAGGGTTCAATCGCCTTTGAGGTTGTCGGATGGGTTTAGCATCATCCTCCAATAGAATACGGTGCATGCAAGTACTTGGACTCATACCTTTGATGTCGGCAATAGTCCATCCAATGGCCTCCTTATGATCTTGTAGCACTTTCATCAACCTTTCCTCTTGTTCCTTGGTGAGCTTGTTTGAGATGATCACTGGTAATTTTTCACCATCACCAAGGAATGCATATTTTAGATTCTCGGGTAGTGGTTTCAACTCCACCACCAGAGGTTTATTGAGAGTTGGTCGGTTGCCCGAGCCTTTCAATACCTCGAGGTCTAAAAGTGGTGCATCAAGAGAAAGTTCCTCAAAAGTATCTAGCTCAAAAATGCTTTCCTTCAAGTTAGCACTCAAAGCATATGTATGAACATTACTTGTGTGTAAATTATTGGCTAAAGCTTTTAACAAAGGATCATCACCATCATTTTCATAAACTTTTTGCACAAAAGATTCAATCACATCAATAGCATTGCAAGAAGTTTCATCATCATTGTTTTTCATTGCACCATAAATGTTGAATTCTAATTTATCGCCATCAAACTCCATGGTGAGTCTACCACTATGCACATCGATTATAGTTCTTGAAGTTTTTAAAAATGGACGCCCTAACAAGACAGGGGTAGCAAATTTATCATGTTCCATGTCAAGAACGTAAAAATCGGCCGGGAATACCAACTTATCAACTTTCACCAAAACATCTTCAACAATACCCTTAGGGTATGCATTAGAGCGGTCGGCAAGTTGGATCACCACACCGGTTTTATGCAAAGTGCCAAGATTTAATGATTCATACAATGTATATGGAATGACATTTATGGATGCACATAGGTCTAGCATGGCTCTTGGAAAATAAGTGTTCCCTAAGATGCAAGGAATTGTAAACATACCGGGATCACCACACTTAGTAGGCATTTTATCTTGAAACAAAGCCGACACATGTTCATTGACTCTTTCATTTTTTACATGCTTAGACCTTTGTTGACGATGGTTTACACACAATTCTTTCAAGAATTTAGAATATCTAGGAACTTGATCAATAGCATCGAGCAAAGGAATTTTTACCTCACACTTTCGAAGGACTTCGAAAGCTTCCTTGTCCATCTCCTTTTTGCGAGTATTCTTCAAAGCCTCGGGAAATGGTGCTTCCACCTCGAAGGGAGTGTTTACCCTAGTTTTCTTGTGGAGAGGTGAGAATGGAGGTGACATTGGTTCAACATGAGTGGTTGAGTCTACATGTTCCTCATCAATTAGCTCTTTCTCCTTCTCAACCTCGGCATCACCTTTTTCTTTGGCTAGCTCCTCAAGAATCACTTCTTCATCGGCCAAGGTCACCTCAACTTTGTCATCGGTCAAACTCTTCTTCACAAGGCCTCTCTTGGGTGCCTTTTTCACAACCACTTCGGGTTCAATGGCTTGTTTACCACTCCTCAAGGTCATGGCACTCGCATGAGGCCTTGGATTTAACTCCGGTTGTGCGGGGAGTTTCCCGGAGTTTTGTGCTTCCAACTTCCCCATAACCGTGGCCATTTGACTCATTTGCACCTCAATGCTTTTGAATCGAGCGTCTTGTGGGAATTGGCCCAAGCTTTCACCTTGCTCGTGAGATTTATCTTCCAACCTCGGGTAAGCATTTTGAGGGGCACGGTTATTGAAACGGCCTTGACCTTGGTTCCTTGGGTATTGTTGTGGTTGAGGGTGATATTGAGGGTTTTGATTATCTTGGTACCCTTGGTAGCCAAAATCTTGGTACCTTTGGTTTTGGTAACCTTGGTACCCTTGATTTTGGTGGCTTTGGTCTCCCCCGTAGCCTTGGTCATTTTGCCCCCTCGACCTATCAAAAGATTGACCACTTTGACCTTGGTAATCCCCTTGGTAGCCACCTTGTTGGCCTTGTTGCCCCGTTGGTTCATCTCTCCACCGAAAGTTGGGGTGATCTCTAGTTCCGGGGTTGTAGTGTTGGGCAAAAGGATCATACTTCCTTTGGTTACCTCTATCACCACCTCGGCCTTGTCCACTTTGAAAACCCCTACCACCTTGGTAGCCTCGTCCTCCTTGAAATCCTTGGCCACCATAGACCCCCATGGCATTAACCTCTTCGTTATAATCCTTGGCCACCATAGACCCCCACTAAAACCTTGGTTTCCACCATAGACCCCCATGGCATTAACCTCTTCGTTATAATCCTTGTTTGCTTGAGGACAAGATTCGGTGAGATGGTTCACTACAAGAGAACTGGACTTTTGCGACATATATACGTGCGACCAATCTGTAAGTGTCATATATTTACGACATTTATGACAATGTGATATATATTTTCGACATTTTAACGTCATTTTATTGCTATGTTGTAGTTTTTGTGACACTTATTTGACACCTTATATAATGTCCCAAATTTACGACATATTTTTACAACACTTTAAAAAAATGTCTTAATTATGTGACACAATTATGAATCTGATGCAAAATTGTGGCACAATTTGTGTCATGTTTTTCAAGTGATGGATTGCTTGCGACATATATACGACATTTTCTTTAATGTTCAAGAATTGCTTCATATTATTTACGACACATAAATAACAAGTCTTAAATATACCACATATTTATAATTTGTTGTGAATTTGTGACACAATTGTGTCATTTTTTATCTTGTGCCACCCTTCTTGCGACAAATATGCAACACTTTATATAATGTTACAAGATTACGACAATTAATATACTACACATCTAAAAGATGTCTTTATAATAGATGAAGCAGGCAATACTGTGGCTAACTGGGTAAGCGTGAGAAGGTTGGAACCAGATGAAACAAACAGGTGAACCAGTGTTCGTTGTTTCCTTCTTGAATATATATTGTGTCATTTACTCAAATAGAGATCACCCTCGTCCTCCTTGAAATCCTTGGCCACCTCTAAAACCTTGGTTTCCACCATAGACCCCCATGGCATTAACCTCTTCGTTATAATCCTTGTTTGCTTGAGGACAAGATTCGGTGAGATGGTTCGAAACACAAATCCCACACGTCATAACTTGTTGCCTTGGTTGATTCCCCGTGTTTCCTCCGGAGCTATTTCCCATCATGAAGAACCAAGGTTAGCAATGGAGCCATAACAAGACCTATTTATCGACTCGGTTTCCCTATCATTCAAACCATTGTAATAGAAACACACCAATTGAGGTTCGGTGAAGCTATGGTACGGGCAACTTGAAAGGAGAGTTTGGAATCTTTCTCAATACTCATACAAGGTCTCATCCTCGTCTTGAGTGATGTTGCTAATGGCTTGTATCAAGACCGAGGATTTAGAGGGGGGAAAGTACTTGTCAAGGAACTTTTTCTTCAATTGTGGTCATGTAGTGATTGATGATGAAGGTAAACGGCTTAACCATTTGGCGGCCTTGTCCTTCAAGGTAAAGGTGAATGTTGATGCTACCAAATCCGTCCGAATCCCCGTGTTACGATGCTGCCCACGCCTCCTGACGGGAATACCCGCAACGACTCTGCAAAACAATCCCCGAGAAGTGTCCCGGGGAAGACGCTCCGGTGTGATGATGAGATGGGGGTAGCGATGCGGGGAAAACGTACGGAAATGCTCTCAATACACAGTAGAGAGATATAAGTCACATACCTTGTTTAATGTTTGAGACCAGTATTTATAGCCGAGCCTTGCTTGCGTGGGGATAAGGTGCAGGACCACCTCCCTTGTCATCATTTGTCCCGTTTCTTGTCCGGACGTGCCTCTCAGCGGGATGGGTACTGCTCTGTTAGTTCTGGGATAGGTACTTTTTAAATTCAGTTTAGTTATTTTAATATATTATTTAGGAACAGAACCTGTGTAAGAACATTCTCAAAATTTATTTAGTTGTCTTTCTAAAAACAATTTAGTTTCCATGTAAATGGCATTGCATATTCTATCAAAAGATGCAATGTTGACTATTTTTTATATATACACTATTTAGGTATGATATATGAATAAGTCTTGGAATAGACGGTCTATATTCTACTAAAATATAGACTGGGGTTTAAACTACAATAAAATGCAGGCGGTGGGTTGTTTTGCAATTATCAAACTTTATTCTCACGCGCTGCGCGTATTGAATGGGCTATAAAACAATGAATTCGTCCCCCTTTTCCGAAATTCTTCTTCTCCCGTTTCTATAAATCCAAATTTTCAATCCCTAATTTTCTTCGCTCCAATTTTTGTTCTTGTGATTCGGAGAAATCAATCTGGCAACACGGTCTGCTTCTTCATTCCGATGAGGTAATTAATCTGTTTCGTGTTCAATTATTCGGTTTATACTTTTTCTGTTCATATTTTGATTCGTCCGAGTTTTGTGCTATTTTTTGTTACATGCTTTGTCGATGAAAAAACCTCTCAGGTGACCTGTTCATTTTTGCTTCATCTCAGATGAAAAAACATTTATACTAGCTCGCAAGATCTCTTTAGTGTCGTCAAGAGATCTCTTAGTTTAAATTTCCAGTAATATATTTTACATTAAAATATTATATCAACAAGGAATCTAGTTATTAGAAAAATACTCACAACACGCAGTTTCAATTTCATATATTAAAATTCTAGAAATAAATTTTGTATTAAATTAATAATATCACAACAAGAAATATTGTTATATTTGATGAAGAACATATGCACTATCACATACATATATCGTAAATGAAAACTTCACCAAAAGTATTACAAGTGCTTCCGGAATGGAATTTATTATAAAGATTCATGAGATTGAATGAAAATAGCATAAAATCAAGTTTTACCTTTTATATTGTCGGTATTAGAGTCAACTACAAATTATTCACCAGCTTATCATCCGCGCCTCAATTGATGATTATAATTCATACGAAGGAATTGATTTTTACCATCGGAGCTCATTTATCAAATAGATGTATTGGGCACGTAAGGACGTGAGGAGAGAAGAACAAAATCCAGCACGGAAACAACGTAATTGATCGACGAGTAAACTTTCCGAGAGGCTAAGATCGATAAGATTTACATCGCGGCCGTTGTTTTTGTGTAGCCCTAGATGGATGGATCTAAATGTTCTAGCAGTTGTCGAGGATTTTCATCAATGGGATCCGAGCAGGCGTCTGGGATTTCAATCCCTCGACCCTTGGATTTCTACGAAGGTAATGACTGTTGACTCAAAATAAGATCAAATTTTTCTTTACTTTTCGATTTTTTTTTAATTTGTAGCTTTTCTTTTACTGATATATTTTATTTGTTTCTCAAAGGGTTAAGGGATTTTAAACTCAATTCTTGATTGTATGACAATGTTTTTTTGGTTGATTCAATTCACTGGACGATTGATTCAATTAATGGATTCTTTTTAACGCAAGACACGTAGTTTTGGTCTGATCTGCGGTGCCTTCAATTGGTTCCACTTGATATATAAGCAAGAGCAATGATTACTGTGAGAAGAATAATACAGTTGCAGTGGTTGCTTAAATCTTAGAATATTACAGTTGCAATTGAGTTTATTTTATTTCTGATATTTATTTATGACATAACAAAAAAACGTGAATGTATGTAACGTTGCTAATTGTTTTGTTTTTGTAGAATAAGATTTAGAGTTCAGACTCTTCGGGAGTTCAGACTCTTCGAGAGTTAAGACAATGCATGTAATGAGTTGGCATATTACACATGAAAGGAGCCAATATGAATATGCAAAGCAAGTATCAAGATGCAGAGCTGCACAAAGGTAAACTTATTATTTCGTTGTCTGACATTTCAATAATACTTTTATCTTTTGAAATAATATATTAATAATTTAATTTTGTAAGTATTTAATTAATTATTGTTGCAATAATATTACAGTTTTATAATTTTATTCTGTGTCGCATGGTATAACTTCACAATATTGTGTGCCGCGTGTACTGTCGCAATTGTGACTCGACACATGCAACGTCTCAAATTGTGTTGCAAATAAAACATCCTTCATTTTTTCAAATGACGCTTAGTGTGTCGCAATAATTCATGCATCATTGAACATAAATGTTGCACGATGTGTCGCAAACACCTATGCGCCACTAATAACAAACGACACACAATATGTCTTAAAACAACATGCGTCACTAAGATTAGATGAAGCATAATGTGTCGAGATACATATGCGTCGCAAAACTTAAAAGTTGCAGCATGTGTCCCAAATATTCACGACATGTAAAATAATGATGCAAATTGTGTCATTCATTTTACAACAAAATTCAACTTAAGTGTCGCTAATTTGCTACATAGGTTTTTACGACACAATATGTAGTGACGTATAAAGTGTTGTAAAATAACATGCGTCACTAAGTTTAACTGTCGCAAAATCTGCCGCAATTCATATGTGTCACAAAACTTATAAGTAGCAGTACGTGTCACATATATTTACGAATGTAAATTAATGATGCAATTCGTGTCATTAATTTTACGTCATAATTGAACATTTATGTCGCTAAACTTACTACACCACCTTTCACGACACAATGTATAATGAGGCATACAATGTCGCAAATTAGCATTTACGACACTATATCAGAGATAAATGACATATTTAAATGTCGCAAAAAGTTAGAATTGTTGTAGTGGTTTGAAGCACAAATCCCACACGTCATAACTTGTTGCCTTGGTGGATTCCCCGTGTTCCCTCCGGAGCTATTTCCCATCATGAAACCTTTCATCAATGCCGTAAGCTCCTTGATATCTTGACGAGTTCCATCATTGTTTCCACTGGAGTTACCCACTCGTAGTCTCCGATCCCTCTTTGGTTTGCACCCCTCGGCTAATTGCTCAAATAGCATCATGGCATCGGAAGAACCAAGGTTAGCAATGGAGCCATAACAAGACTGATTTATCAACTCGGTTTCCCTATCATTCAAACCATTGTAATAGAAACACACCAATTGAGGTTCGGTGAAGCTATGGTACGAGCAACTTGAAAGGAGGGTTTGGAATCGTTCCCAATACTCATACAAAGTCTCATCATCGTCTTGAGTGATGTTGCTAATGGCTTGTATCAAGACCGAGGACTTAGAGGGAGGGAAGTACTTGTCGAGGTATTTCTTCTACAATTGTGGCCATGTAGTGATTGATGATGAAGGTAAACGGCTTAACCATTTAGCGGCCATGTCCTTCAAGGTAAAGGTGAATGTTTTCAACTTAAACTCATCCACACTCATCTCGGAAGGTTTCAAACTACTACAAACTCGGTGAAATGCCTCAAGAAAGTCATTTGGATCATCCACCTCTCTACCATGGAAGGTTGGAACCAAATTTATCACTCCCGTCTTGATTTCATATTGAACAATGCTTGATTGTTGTTGCTCATAATTGGGGGACATATACTCTCTCATAGAAATGTTGGTAGGAGAAGTGTTAGGGTGTTGGAAAGGGTTGTAGAATTGGCTTCGGGGGATGTTTTGGCCGGTATCCTCTTCTCGGTCATCCTCCGCCATGGTGGAAGGTGGTACTTCACTAGCAAGGGAAAATGGATTGGCGGCTAGTGTCTCTTGCACTTGGCGCTTGAGTTGACGAAGACTCCTAACCAGTTCAGAATCGTATTGCAAAGGGTCTTGGTTCGAAGTTCTTGTATGAACCATGCACCAAGAGCTAGAGCAATAAGGTTCCAAATCACAAATAAGACACAAAGGAAAGATAAAGTGTTAATACAACTACAATAAACACATAGAAATACGCCTCTTCCCCGGCAGCGGCGCCAAAATTTGGGAGGTCGTCGCCGTACCTCTCAAATATACAATTTAGATACGCTTACTACCGCTACACACAATTAAGTATATAATGGTAAGTAAGGTTCGTTTCCACAGAGAAGAGGTTATTTTTACGTATATCTTGTAGTATGCATACATATATATATATATATATATATATATATAAGCCATGTAAACAAAGGGGGGGTTTGAGTTGAGTTTTGTAAGAAATACTACTAGGTAAAGTAACTCGAACTTCAAGGTTATAACTAATTTATCATATGATTATTCTAACTGGAGATTTAACTATGAGAATAATGGACTTGGGCACATGAGATTAGTGTCTTCTTGTTATGGATTTTTCCTCAAACTCTATCATGTTACTTTGAGAATGGTGATTGTTTGTAATGGGAAATCATCTCTATTCTAGTTACTAGCGGGCACTCACCGCGCGATGCGCGGTGTATTTGCACATATAATTTTTTAACAATAATATTCATATACGAAATGTCCAATATATAATTGTACAATAGAATAAAATATTGCACTCATCCTATAACGATGTGGAGGATTTTTAATTAATTTTAATAAGGAATGATGTTGTCATAATATACCTTCCGGTAGCCGTACTCTGAAATGTGGAAATAATTAAATCTAGACCCTTTTTGCAGCTTATTTCTTGCTGAGCTGAACTGAACTGAATTGAACTGAGCTAAACTGAAATAAATTTAAATTTACAGAATAGAAATAAATTTAAATAAATTTAACTGAATTGAAATAAATTTAGATATATTTAACTGAACTGGATTGGAATGAAACAAATTTAAACATATTTAACTGAACTGAAATAAATTTAATTTTAAAAGTGTTGTTGTAATGACAAAGCATGAGGAAGGTGATGATCACGTACGTATATGCCGCAAATGTACCTAGACACAATGTGTTATAGTGATAGACGTGATTGATGCAAGTTTATGGACATAGTTTCGGATAAGCATCTAAAGTAAGGTTTCAAACTTTTGTATATGAGTTTAAGCATTAACAAATGAAAGATTCCTACTGTAATACAAAGTAGGCGCCCTGGAAGAACTGCTCCCGAGCCAAGCCTGACATTTTTCAAATACTGATCAAACCATATATAACATCCTCATTTGCCAAATCTGATGCAGTGCATTCCATCATCTGTTTCGATAATGTATCAGACAGCTCAAATGCGTCATCGGCTTTAACAATCCCCAACTTTGCCAACTTCTCTTCATTCTCCCTTAACCATGCTTCCATTACATCGACATTCATCAAAACCATTTGTAACTGCTGCTCCAAGGCCTCCTTCTTATCCCGCATCTCTTTCAAACCATTCACCAGCTGATTCTCGTGTTGTTCAAAGAAATCAAGAATAAGTTACTGGCAATAGTCAAAGAAAAGCAAGAGCAATGGGTTCAGCCAACTTCTGCAGCAATAAATAAAATAAATTGTCTGCAATCCAAACATCCAATACGTAAATTCTTAACTTGGTCCAGATGCAAACTTAAACAGAAATCAACATAATCAAAACACAAATAATTCACCTTCCTAACATGTTATAACATATTCTAGCTAGGCAATCCGTGTAGAGCAAGATAATGAACAAGCCCTATTTCCCAAGAAATTTAAAGCCTACAAATCAATCCACCCAATTAAAAAACGCCTTCAGAGACCATAAAGATAAAATAAGAACTGAAAAGTGTGATACACTATAGTTCGAAATAATTTTGTGATTGTATTCTCGGTGTTTCAGCACCTGATAAAATGAGAGGAAACTATCAAGAGTCATTTGGTTAGAAAAGAAGTCATGCAGTTCTATCATGTGAATTTTGATAATGTTCAGTTGCAAGAATGGTAGTCCATAGATACTACTTCATTACTTAAGACAACAAATTTACTAAAATTGAAAAGGTCACAATAAGTTTAATTCCTAAACACAACTTAATTCTCGTAAAAAAACATCAAATATGCGACTAAAGTAATTTGAGTTTCACTTTGTAAACATTTTTCAAAATATTACTATTAGTTAGAGTTCACATGGAGCAACTTAAGAAAAAATGATTTATTCAAAGCCAACTTTGGCAATTTATATTTATTATACTAAAAGGTCTCAAAAAAGTAGTACAGTAGAAATATTCAACTACATGCGATTCTTGCTTCGTTTGTAAAACTCACTCGCCTATAAGTTAGTGTTGTAATATTATCTCTAAAAAGCAACAATGGACATATTTCGATCAAATATGTACCATCATAACCCTCCTTCAAGATTACAGTACTCTTGGCACCCTTATTTGTGATGTAGAAAATGCCATGATAATTAATCAAACAAATCAGCAGCCAGGCGGGTACTTGAGTTCAGAATGAAAGGCTTTCAGCTGAGCAGATTTTAACCAGTTTTCCATTGTGAGACTCATAAGTTAATGGAGCACGCCAACGACTCTCTTCCTACCTTTTGGATCAAACTTTGAATCTCCTTGCATTCAAGCATGGAGCAGGAAATTCCAGTTTCTACCACTTCTGAAACTCTTCAAGATAGCCCCCTTATTTTCCCTAAAACCAAATCCAAACCTGATCTGAAAACCAGCAGCATCACTTATACACTGCGTTTGTTCGACTTCTATTTCCTGCCCAGAAACTCCCAACACCAGCTCATAATTTGTCTCCCTTTGAACACAAATAATAGTTCCTCCTCCAAATTGCTGTTCGAAAGTAGCAATTTGTTCAGGTTTTGAACTCTCTTTCTGTTCAGAAATTGCAGCAAAAGGCATTGCTGTCAGGTCATCAAAAGAACAACAATGATCTCCAACACGGCTTGCAGCCCATTTGTTTTGAGACAGAAACATAATGACCTCTGCTTCTTTGAACACTTTATTCCCACAAAACAAAATGACAGTTCTCAAGTTCCCATCAAACTGCAAATTCTCAGCTGAACCTGAATGAATACCAACGTGAAAAAAACGTGTCTCCAACACCCTTAAAGCCAGCCACGACTTTCCCTTTCAATTTAGCATTCAGATCACCCTGAAAATTCTTCCGGAAAAATACAGAATCAAAGCATAGAACTCATTTAAGCTCATAACAAATTCTCCCCCTCAATTTAAGTCTTGTCCTCAAGACATGTAACGAGGAGCCAAATTTCAGAATATCCTCCTCTAGCAAATTTTGTGGTATTATCAAAAAAAAAAAAAAAATTTGTGGTGATTGCAATATCCAGCCATTTTGTATCAACTGAAAGAAGGCTCTATTGTTTTCATCAACAGTACTACAATGATCACTCTTCCAGCAACCTCTATCATCAACCACTAAAATCCCCAAGTATTCCAGAGATAAACCATTCCAGCTCCTAGTTTCATTACTCTTAATGTCACCGGTAATTCCATCTATTTATCACTCACTTTTACCACTCCCAAACTGAAAACGTGCCCCAATATTCTGAAAAGTTCTTCTAAAATACCGGGGTCAAAGCATTTCCAGGTTTTGACTTCCAATGAATGCAAAAACAGCAAAAAATCGAGTCCAAATACATATTAGAGCACCTCAGGATCTCACCACTTCTCACATAAGAATCACCAAACTCACACCAATTAAGGACCAGGCTAAAGGCACAGATTTTACAGCAGTTTTTGCATCCCAGATCAGCAAAGTATACTCATAGAACAAAACAAACAGAACTGAAGCTAAACAATAAGCAATGCATTCTACTGCTATTACAGTTTGCCCTCTTTAATGACTTACATCAAGGTTCTCTGTTAGGACATAGGAGGATCGCCATTCTTCACTTGTTACTTTGTCTATATCTATTCGATTATCATGAATATAAGTCCATGTTTCAGTCAAGTGTGTATAAAAGCAAAGAGTAGAGATATCAAAAGATGTTAATTAGTAGCACACAATGACTTGTCCTTTTCAGATATGCAGTTGTTTGTTCTGAAAGATAAAGACTCACCTTTTATAATGAAATCAGTTTAAGCATCAAAACACATCAGCATCAGCAACACAAGCGGAACCAACATACAGGCACAAAAACCACTAATCTGAAAACTTAAATTGCAAAAAATGCATACAAAATAAGAGTCGTGGCTATGAGAACTAGGAGTGAGCACGATCACGAGCGTTCGTTAATCGGATCGCGATCGGATCGGTTAAAGATCGGATCGAGATCGTTCATTTAATAAATGAGCCGATCATGATCAAAAATTTTTGATCGTTTAATAAATGAACGATCAACGATCATAGACATAAAAACTCGATCATGATCGCGAACAGATCGATAAGGTGATCGATATCGATCGATAAGATATCGATTAATATAATATAAATATATACATCTAAATGAATTATTTTCTATTAATTTGTTAATTTTTAACTTTTTTAAAAAACTTTTAAACTGATAATGATTGATCATTGATCATTTAATCGAGCCGATCGTTATTGATCATTGATCATCTGATCGATTATCTAAACGAGTCGATCGCGATCATTATAATTTTTAAACGATCCGATCATGATCATGAATTATTTTGATCGCTTTGATCGCGATCGATCATGATCACCTCAAAATTTAAACGAGTCGATCATGAAAATAGTGATGATCGTGATCGGATCGACTCGTTATCACCCCTAATGAGAACAAAGATCCGTTGGAACCGAGAGACATAAATCTGACAAAAAGAAATGGCATCTAACCGCGTATAAAGTATATACAAAATGCAGCATCTAAAAGTTAAAGTATGTCCTAAGCACGTAAGGAATCCATGGAAATTGGGTTTTGTACAATTTATAAGCATACACCGAATGAAAACATATAAACAAGCCACTTTTCCTATGGTGGGTATTATATCCATTCCCTAAAAAGATAACCATGAATCTGCATCATAAAGCCATAAAATAATGATGTTAAATTTAAATCATATTTCCATCAACATCATTTAGCTCGTTTTAACATTTACAATGTTGAATAAATAAAAAGAAAAATTATCAATTTTATATCTTTGATAATATTCAAGATAAATGAAGAAAAATGGCCCTTTTTTGCAATCAGATAAATGAATCCAAAGGATTTTTGCAGTCAGATAAATGAATCATGTTCAAGTACAATGCAGTAAAAAGTCCCCATGGAGCCATATACTTACCTAACCAATGTGTGAAGAACAATGATTCAGCACCAACACCAACAGAATGTTAACTCAGTTTTCATCATTGACAGAACAATGTTAACACTACTGAGTTTCAACAAACAAATACATAATCAAACCTGAATTCATGTTTTTCGCCCAATCAATTAAACTTCGCCAGCATAATGATTCTACAACAACAAAAATATCATACTTCAATGCTCGGTGAAACAAAAATCCCTAAAAATTCTGAAAAAATATATTATAATATAATTTTTTTTAAGAAAACCTTGGCTCGTCGAAATTAACTGAAGCTCAAATCTCCTGAAATTCTGTGATGTACGGTGCTTAATAAAATTGTGATTCGTACACCTCTGTGCCATGGCTTTCTCGATCCTCCGAACAAAACAGAGTGAGCATAAAGACGGTGAAAAACAAGCCCTGAGAGCTCTTAAAAAATGGAGAGCCCAGTATTCCGACAAGGAATCCGACGATGTTGATTATACCCAACCCAAGACTTCATCTACCTTCTCCTAACCCTGAAAAACATGCCCCCGGAATCCTCTCCAAAACCTATCTCCCGAACACTCTCCAGACTAACCACGAGCTCAGAAACCTCTGAATCGCCATCGACGACCGCCCGATCAAATCTCTGGACAGAATCACGGCGGCGGTGGAGATTTTCTCTTCTCAGCATTCATAATCGAACTAACAAAACAACGATCAAAATATGCCCATATTAGCTAACTTGAAGCTAGAATTTTCAGAAGCTGGCGTTAGCAGGTAATAAAGAAGAAAACCCCATGAAATCAGCCACTTTTATCATGCAACATCGGCTTGATAACAGGATTGTTGTGCACACAAAAATATTAACTCCAAGAGGAGGAATCACATTCAAATTGAAAGAAGAAAAAGGATTTAGGCGTAGATGATGGGTTGGTGGCGAATTCTATGTCCAAATCCAAACGACGTCGTTTTTGGAGACACGTTAGGTTCAAAAAAAAAGGAAAATCAGGGAGGGGAGAAACCAAGAAACAACCCAATAACTATTACATATTACTCTAGGATGAATCATGAAAGCATCTTCACAATTCTTATTAGCAACATCTCTATATGATAGCAAATAGATAAATTGATCAATGTTATTTCAAATTAGATGTTTTCCCACCTTACCCATGTAATGTGATAACACAATTGACATGAATATAATGCTAATGAATGATCTCAAGAACAAATATAATTGATAACAACATATATTTGATTCCTAATTTGCTACTTTTACATAGAAGAAATGATAGCATTTCAACCATGGAAAAGCAATATCTAACACATATCCAACACATATCTATAACTAGGAAATCATTCCTAACCATTTCAAGCATCAAATACACCTACAATTCATGATCATTCAATGACAAATCACCCATTCCTAAGCTTCATAAATCATGTTCTCAAACCATAACAAGAAGTCCAATCTCATATACCCAAGATGGGTTTTAGCCTACAATCATAATTATATAATCACAACCATAATCCATACAATAATACATGGTGAATTCAAAGTGAAAATCAAAGGAACAATGAAGGAAAAAGAGTTGAAGACTCTGAAATTCGATCCTCTAACAAAATGAGGATAAGTTTCTTTTATAGTCCAAAACAATTAAAATTAAAGCAAAACAAAGTGCAAGTTGCAGGAATGTTTCGCGGACCGCGAGAAATCCGTCGCGGCTCACGAGACTGGTTCTCGCGACCGAGGATTCGCGGCCCGCGCGACACTGGTTTCCGCGGCACGCGACCGAGGATTCGCGGCCCGCGCGACATGGCTTCTTCAAAACAGCAACACACACCCTCGCGGTTCGCGAGACTTGTTTCGCGGCCCGCGAGAGTGTGCCTTCACGCCACTTCTATGACCGGTTCTTCAATGCATCTAACTCCTCCAGGACAGTCATAGAAGGTCTTCAAATCATCCAAATCCATAGCAAGTGCAATTCAAGGTCAAAATGCACGTCTTCAATTTCAAACCACTATGAATGATTTTGTTTAAATGTCTAATATAAAAGTACAAAATACTATCTAAAACAGCTTTCAAATGCTACAAAATAAGAGTATATTTAGGACCTATCAACCTTTCCCAAATTCCTTTGGTTTTAAATATATCTTGCTTGCGGTTGATTATGTTTCAAAGTGGGTAGAAGCAATCCCCACTCGTACTGATGATTCTAAAGTGGTTGCAGAGTTCATCAAATCTCACATCTTCTCTAGATTCGGGGTACCCCGAGCTCAAATCTTCCTCCTCTACGCCGCCCGATCCTGCCGATACTGAGAAGGCCAAGGAAGTGTATGACTCCGCCAAGGAAGCCTATGATTCATGGGTGCTTGATGATCAAAGGTTATGTAGCATTCTCTATGCTTCTCTCTCCCCCGATGCCAAGAATGAGGTTTTTAAGTGTAATACCGCGAAGGACATGTGGGATGCTTTTGCCACTGCTTATCAACATGGCACTGCGATCGCCACCTTCACTCTTCGTCAACAGGCTTCTCTCATCCGCAAAACTGGTACAGTTCATGATCTCCACCTTGCTTATATGCAAATTTTTGATCAATTATCTGTTATGGGTGAACCTGCTACGAATCGTGAGAAATTGCTTTGGTTTCTTACTGCGTTGGGCCTTGAATATAAGGATTTTAGTTCCCCCGTCGCTGCCCGTCATCCCCTTCCCGCTTACGTTAACGCGGTTGAAGAGGCAAAGGGATACGAGGATTTTTTGCTCAATTTGGAGCGTATGAAGGGTCCGGTTGTGCAAGGTTTAAGCACGGGTCCAGTAGTTTTATGGCAGCCGAGCAGCAGCAGGCCGCCCAGCAGTAGCAGTCCGCCCAGATCGCCCAGCAGCAGCAGCAGCAGGTTGAAGGCGCGTGGGCCCACGCGCCCGCTGAAGCCGTCCTTCCTGGCGGTCATCTGGTCGTGGTCAGTGGTCCAGAACAGCAACTATAGGCTCTCAGATTCAGTGTTATACGTGTAAAGGCTTCGGGCATATTTCGAGTCAATGCCCCTCCTCCGTTCAGCGTACTATGTCTCCAGCTGTCCAGTCCTATGCTCCTCAGCAGTACCCACCTCATTTGGCTCGGATTGGTCAGGTTCCTCATTCGGTTCAGGCTCATGTAGCTCAGCAGTTTCAGCCGTATGCAAATCCCATGTTTCAGGCTCCTCCAGCTCAGCAGGCTCTTGTTGCACCTCAGTACTCACCCTCTGCTCCACCATATCTGACTTATCCAACTCCGCAGTTCCAACCATCTGTTTCTCCTGCTCCATCCTTTGTTGCTTCAGACTGGTATATGGACTCAGGAGCGACAAATCACATGAGCTCTTCCGCTTCGAACCTGTCGAGTGTCACTCCTTATACTGTTAACACTCTTGTCTCTGTTGGTAATGGTGCTTCACTTTCTATTGCTGTTGTTGGTGATGTTCGAATTAGTCCTACTTTGCGTTTGTCTGATGTATTGCATGTGCCTGCTAATATTAAGAATCTGTTGTCGATCAGTAAACTTACTCGGGATCTTAGTGCCTTAATTACCTTTGATGATCGATCTTTTGTCATTCAGCACAAGGTCACCAAGGCAATTCTGGGACGGGGACACAGTGAGGATGGACTTTATGTGCTGGATCGTGGTGAAGATGCACTTGTTTCGTTTGTTAGGCAGAATAATAATAGAGCACCTTTTGAGATTTGGCATGCTCGTCTGGGACATGTGTCCTTTAGTACTGTTTCTTTGTTGAACAAGAATGGTTTTTTATCACTTACTTCTGTGCTCCCTAAACCTGGTATTTGTGAGTCTTGTGTTGTGGCAAAGGGGAAGAAATTGTCTTTTGTTGAGAACTCTAAGCGTGCAAGTCATGTTCTTGATTTGATTCATTGTGATTTATCGGGGCCTTCTCCGGTTTTATCTGGAAATGGATTTGCTTATTATGCTGTTTTTGTCGATGATTATTCACGATTTACCTGGTTTTACCCTCTTCGTCGAAAATCTGATTTTGCGGACGTGTACTTCCAATTTGAGGCACTTGTAGAGAATCAATTTTCGTCTCGTATCAAAGTCTTTCAGAGCGATGGTGGAACTGAATTCATAAATACCAGACTGCAGTTTCACTTTGGTACTAGGGGCATTCATCATCAAGTATCTTGTCCCTATACTCATGAACAAAATGGCAGGGCTGAACGGAAGCACAGACATATCATGGAAATGGGGCTATCCATGATATTTCATTCTCACATGCCGCTTTCCCACTAGGATGATGCCTTTGGTGCTGCGGTCTTCACCATCAATCGTCTCCCAACTCCGATTTTGAATAATATATCTCCTTATGAAGTGCTCTTTGGCCGGTCTCCAGAATACTCCAATCTTCATTCCTTTGGATGCCGAGTTTTCCCTGATATTCGACCCACTGCAGCTCACAAACTTTCTCCTCGAAGTCTTCCATGTGTCTTCATTGGATATAGTTCACACTATAAGGGGTTTAAGTGCTTGGATCCTGATGAATCCCACTTTCCATTCTCTAATACATCTTCGGAGGCCTCATTTACCTCTCTAGATGTTTCCTCTTTTTTGGACCCCACTGATCCAGAACTGCCACCCATTGACACTGAGCTTACTCCAGCATTGCCGCATTTTTCTTGTTCATTGTGCTATGAGTCCTCATCTTCATCTCTGGCAGCTGTTCCTCCTGTTCAATCAGATGATGACGATTCTGCCACTCCACCTAGATCGCCTATATCTCTAAGCTCTCCGTCTGGGTCTTCTGTTGGCACACCTGCTTCTTCTGATTTCAGTCCTGCTTCTGCATCAGATATTTCCTCTGGAAATGCTTCTCCGACTCCTCCTGTGCCTCGTGCTCATCCGATGACCACTCGCATTCAGGATGGGACACGTGTTGCTCATGATCTTGGACCAGATTTTGTGTCAACGGGGTTGGTTGCTGAGTTTTTTGTCCAAAGAGAGCCTCGCACTTATCGAGCTGCGGTTAAAGATTCCAGATGGGTTTCTGCCATGGACGAGGAAATGGCTGCTCTTCGTCATCAACAGACTTGGGATCTGGTGCCTTGTCCTCCGGATGTCAATATTGTTGGTTCTAAATGGGTCTATCGGCTGAAATATCGGCAGGATGGTACTATTGATCGTTTTAAGGCTCGCCTGGTGGCACAGGGCTATTCTCAGATTCCAGGGTTTGATTTTGATCACACTTTTAGCCCAGTGATTAAGGCTGGCACTGTTCGCACTGTTCTTGCCATAGCCACTATGAGGAAGTGGCCGTTACATCAGTTGGATGTCAAGAATGCTTTTCTCAATGGTGTTCTTGATACTCCTGTGTTCATGGCTCAGCCAGCTGGTTATCAGGATCCCGCTCATCCTCAGTATGTCTGTCATTTGCGGAAGGCTATCTATGGGCTCAAGCAGGCGCCCAGAGCATGGTTTGACAGGTTCAGTGCTTTTGTTTGGCAGTTGGGGTTTATTGGCAGTCTGTCGGATCCATCGTTGTTTGTGTTTTCTCGCGGCTCAGTTATCCTCTACCTTCTTGTTTATGTTGATGATATCATCCTTACCGAAAATGATGGTGTTTCTATTCGCCAGTTCATTGCTCGTGCTGATCGCGAATTTTCGGTTAAGGATCTTGGTTCTCTTAGCTACTTTCTTGGTTTGGAGGTTACCCCTACCACCACTGGACTATTTTTGGGACAGGCCAAGTATGTCAGGGACATTCTTCAGTGAGCTGGAATGTTGGATACTTCTCCAGACTCTACACCATTTTTGCCCTTATCACAGCTGCATAGTAGTACGAGTGGCCCGTTTCACAATCCTAAGCTGTATCGCTCGTTAGTTGGGGCTCTTTAGTACCTTACCATCACTCGGCCGGATTTGTCTTTTGCTGTTAATTCCGTGAGTCAGTTTCTTCAGGATCCTCGCGACGATCATTTTTCTGCTGTTACTCGGATTCTTCGGTATGTTCGTGGTACCCAGCATTGTGGACTGACCTTTGATGTTGGTGGTGTTTCAGAGGTTATTGCTTATTCCGATGCTGACTGGGCACGTTGCTTGGAGACGCGTCGGTCCACTTACGGCTATGCGGTTTTTCTTGGTGGTAATTTGGTTTCGTGAAGCGCGAAGAAACAGCCTACCGTTTCTTGCTCGAGATCGGAATCGGAGTATCGGGCTCTCGCCAACACTGCTTCGGAGGTTGTTTGAAATGACATTGATGAATTGATCTAGTTGCTATCATCTAGAAAAGTTGTCAATAAGAGTTGTGAGGATGCTTTCATCTTTCATAGCTATGATTATAGATAATTTCTCATTACAAACAATCACCATTCTCAAAACAACATGATAAAGTTTGAGGAAAAATCCATGATAAGAAGTCACCAATCTCATGTATCTAAGTCTATTATTCTTATTAGTTAAATCTCTAGTTTGAATCATCATATGATAAATTAGTTGTTAATCTAAAGTTCTAGTTGCTTTACATAGTAGTGTTTCTCACTAAAATCAAATCAAACCCCCCCACCCCCCCTTGTTTACATTGCTTTTATATATGTATATATACATATGTATATATATGTATATATACGTATGTATATATATGTATGTATGTTATTAGATATAGTAATTACTCTACAAAATATACTTGGAAATAACCTCTTCTCTGTGGATACAACCTTACTTGTCATTATATGCTTAATTGTGTGTAGCAGTAGTGAGTGAATCTAAATTGTATATTTGAGAGGTACGGCAACGACCTCTCACTACGGGAATAAGTTGAGCATTCGTAGCCAAAGGGCAGAACATGTTGGAGGCAACTCGGATAGTCTCAGAACGGATCCAATCCTGTGCTGGATCGGCAGGAGGTCCCTGGACATTAGAAACTATCCCTCGCGGTCGGATGTGCAAGGATTCGTCAAGGGCTTCACCAATTGCTGTCTGAGAGTCAAGATGGCGAGAACTGGGATCCTCACCAAAAGAAATAATCTTGGGATGAGTCATATCATTGCGAGAAGATGAGGCGGCGGTGCTATCAGAAGATTTACCAGGAGCAGACGAAGTCAAGCGAGAACGATTCAGAGTAAGTGAACAAGAATCCTTAGAAAAGGAAAAAGAATTGCAGGAAAGGTAGTCAAACATGCGAAGTGGAATGAAGAAAAGAGGGAAGGAATTTATAGTACAAGTAAAAGGAGCAAGGCGGTGGAAGATAAAGGGGCAAGGACAAGTCGTACCTAGGTAGAAGACAAAATGATCAAGTCACTCAAAAGAAAGGGGAAATCAGACACTGTGCAGCCGTCATGCGAAAAGCGCGCCAATCGGGGCCCACTCATTAAAAGGATGTCACCCCGGGATAACGAAACGGCAAGGCCCACAAAATATCGGCCGAGAAAGCCCGGGTAACAGGGGAGAAAGGTCGGATCAAGTCAAGTCAAGCGTTGTTCTTCCAAAACTGACGCTCGACTTAGGGGGCTTGTGATGATACTGAACACGTCACCCGCTATTAGGAAAGTCGGTGACTCAGCTGCTGAAGGAAATTGCTAGAAGATGCACGGGCACGTGAAAGAATCTAAAGCAAGATATGGGAGGTACAGTCTCACGTGAGACATACTTGGGGAGGAGGAAAAAGAATGATGAGTCAGCAAGGAGAAATGGGATGAACAAGGCATTCCAGGACGCCTATAAATAGAGGCCACAATCAACCAATACAGGTAATTTCTCTAACTCTTGAATACAGAGTTTTATCTTTTAGAGCAGAAATTTCATCATCACACCGGAGCTACCACCCCCGGGGTAGCGCCGGGGGTTTGTTTTGCAGGTATCGGAAGAACAAGTTCATAGTCAATCTTCCCCTGGAGCCGCAGGGTTCAGATAGCCAAGCATCTCAGCAGGCGGTTTACCGATTCAAATCTCCAAGCCCTCGAACATAGTCAGATTCCGAGGCATCCGTTTACTAGTGCGGATTATCCTCGCATCGACTGACATGCGATTAAAAAAATATTTAAACATTTTAAAAGGCAATTGATTAAAGTCAAATTGTTCTTGTAGAGCAAATATAATATTGTTTAATTTATAAACGGTGAAACATTTCTTATAAATTATAGAAGAAAAACACTATAGTTAGATAGAACGGGTTGAATGAATTGAATTCTTACCATTTTAGATCTAAATTTTTACAAACGGCGTAAATTTTGAAGAATTGCATAAATTTTACAAACGGCATCACTTAGTTTAAATTTTGAAGAATTGCTTCTGTACCAAATATAAGATCATTTGCATATACAATGAAGAAACAGTAAAGTTTACATTTAGGGTTTAGAGTTCAGGGCTTAGGGTGAAACTGGTATTCGGCCCCGATGCGAGTTTGTTGTGTTAGACCTATATATTATATCGGGCATAAATGTAAATATTAAAAGTTACAGGGACTAAATTGAATAATAAATAAATACTGTAAATAATTTATGTTTATTCAAAACTGAATATATTACAAGAAATTTAAGCATAAATTCGAAAATATCAACATATTCAACATGGATGGAGTTGTGCGTGCATTGCCTTTGAAACGAATAGGCCCCGCTATACGAGTCTTTCGCCCCCTAGGCTAGGATAAACCATCAAGGCTCTAGTCAACCTGTGACTAAAGCCCGTACTGGCGCACAGCCCGAAGACATATATCACATAATCAACGACTGACCTGATATTTTGACGAACTCGATGAACGAACTTAGAGCCGACATAGACAGATTTAGGATAGATAATATGAGTGGTGCTTAAGGCTTTGAATTAGATTGGTTTTACTAACTGACTCTAAGACTCTATTCATAATAGTTCTACTCAGTTTTACTTTAACAGAATGAAAGTTCTGATTGATTTCAAAATCAGAGAAAATATTCATCTGATTTGATTTGATGATACAGCTTAACAAATATAGCTGATTCACACAGTTGGAAATATTTGATCTCATCTTTTCACATGCTTGAAATATTTGATCTTATCTTTTCATGCATGTACAGCTGATCCTACGAATTTGGACAGCTTTCTGGGCCTTCTGGAAGCTTCATGAAAATACAGTCGGGTTCCCATCTTTGTTGGTAGAACTAAGCATAACTATTTTCAAACTATTTTTGAGAAAATGACATCTAGACTTCTACTCTGGCAGAATAAGTGGTTAAATCAAGCAGGAAGATTAGTCTTGATAAAACATGTATTATCATCTATCCCCTTGCATATTCTAGTTGTATCTAAACCTACTAAAGGAGTGATAGATAAAATACATGTCCTTTTTGCCAAAAAAATTTGGGGAACATCAGATTTTGGATAGAAAAAAATATGGAGATTTTGGTCAAACTTATGCTTCCCAGAGTGTGAAAATGGCTTAAATACCAAGGATCTTCGTATAATAATTGATAGTTTCTCACTTAAATTATGGTGGAAGATGCAAAAAGGTAATAGTGTTTGGTGGGGATTACCCAACTATCTTAAAAACTCAAAGACTTGGAAAAAGATTAAAGATATACACCATTTAGCCTCAGAAAATACCAAACTCCAAGTTGGAGATGGAAGAGTATCTTTTTGGAACTCAAATTGGCTAACTGATTATCCCTTAGCTGATATATGGAATGAAAATCATGAAATGCCATTTCCTGACCTTACCATTGCTGAATTCATTTTTAATCAGGAAACATATGTGCATACCTTACAAATAGGTATGGATAGGGAATATGTTGCTTTATTATCAAAAGATTTCTCTCTGTTTGAATCTTACCCAGACACATTAATTTGGAAACCAGAGAGAAATGGTCATTTTACACTGTCTTCGGCATATACATTACTTAGACCTAGGAAAGATGATATTCCATCCTTTCAACATCCATGGTCAAAGTATCTCCCAAGAAAATTCACTATATTTAGCTGGAGATTATTAAATAGGCTGATTCATTTTCCTGATGTATTAGAAGATTTTAAATTCCACTTACCTTCTATGTGCTCATTCTGTAAAAGTAATAATGAAGACATACACCACTGCTATAATAACTGTGATAAAGTGATAATCTTTTGGAAATACTTAAATCAGTGGTTTGATCTTCAAAATATTACTTTTCATAACCTATGGGATAGATTCTCTTATTACTGGAATGTGGAATTTAAATCTAAAACACAGGAAATGATTGTAAGAATGCTCCCATGCATTGCTGTTCGGTTCATTTGGTGTGCTAGAAATTCATGGCTTTATGAAGCAAAGGAACCAAAATGGCTTACAATGGCCTCAAAGGTTTATAACACAGTGAAAGCAATCATCAAAATCCATGGAAAAACATGGAAATTGTCTGAAACAGTTAACATCTCTCCTAGTTTGTTGTCTGTAGCTCAAATCTCTGCAGGTTCCAGGACAAGACGAGCTATTAGTGTGATGTGGAAGCTACCACAAACACAAGCAAAACTTAATACAGATGGTTCATCTTTGAGTTATGGAGCTGATGGAGCTGGAGTGGTTATAAGGGATTAAGAAGGGAGAGTCTTGATTGCAAAATCCAGGTTCTTAGGCAACATGGACAGTTTGGAGGCTGAAGTCACTGCTCTATCAATTGGACTGGAAACTGCCTATGCGCAAGACATCATGGAAATGGAATGTGAAGTGGACTCATTGGTGCTCTTGAAGATGGTGAGAAAGGAGTTTAGAATCCCTTGGAGACTCATCAATCTGATGAGGAACATATGGATGGTAACAGGTGAGATTTCAGTAACCTTTTCTCATACATTTAGAGAGGCAAATTTTGTAGCAGATTCACTTGCAAAACTAGCTAGTACTAGCAAACTATCTAGCACATTTAATCATCAAAACCTACCATCTAATATAAAAGGGTTGGTGAAATTAGACAGCCAAGAATTTCCTTATGTTAGAGTTATATGAAGGTTTTTATGGAAATCTTGGATACTACTGCTGGTTTGTTTTAATGATAGAATCTGAAGACAGGAAGCAATCCAAAGCAGCTCTGCTCAAAAAGAACTTTGGAAACCAGAGGGTGGATCAGGTGCTAATGTTTCATCTTCTTTTTTCAAAAAGTTTAAAGCACAACCTAGTTTTTTCCTTAGAACAATTACCTGGCCATTAGTTTTATTTTTTCAGGGACTTTGGCCTTGTGGTAAAACTGTTCAAAGAAGGCCAGGTCTCAATCAACCAAACAAAGAAGCACATGTGTTTACTGAAGAAACCGAAGTGCTACTGCATCTTTGAGCTTCCCTCAAGCTGTCCAGTTTGGCTGAGTCCTGGCTGCTTCTTATGCTATTGGAGATACCTCACAAGATCTCTTCTAGTCTTCACTAGTATTTTTTTCAAATTTATTCCACAAATTAGCAACTCTTAATCACACTCAAGTGGCTAATATGTGTTTATTCAGGTTTCATCTTGATACTCACAGACTTGCTCCTTGTAGTGATATCCTCGATGTGGCAAAATTGTGCTCTCGACTGGGAAACTGGTCGATCACTAACCTAGATCAGCTGAGTCGATATAGATTAATAAGTGCTAATTATAATCTTCTCAAGGAACTTAAAACTTCCCAATTGTTTTCATCCCAACTGATTGGGATTTTTCTTGAAGCTCAAGTTTTTTCATCCCACTTAGTTGGGATTTTTCTGGACAAATTGTATTCAGTTTTAAGACTTTGAGAAATATGGTTCAGGGAGCCAAATAAATTTTCCTCCAGCTCTGCTAGTTTAAACTAAAAAAATAAAAATACAGTCGGGTCTGGTGCAAAATTGGACGCTAGTCCGGCCACCAGAGGCATAACAAGCCCAAGCCCATCAAGCGATTGCTCACTTTAACTCTTAAGAAATGTTGACACTTATATAGTGAATAATTTCTCTCTAAGTTTCCAATGTGGGATTTTTACAAAATTCTCATTTCAAGAGACCGTGTTTGAGCATCCATAACTCGGTCATCCTTGACCGATTTGAGTGTTCGAATAGCCGATTTTGTAGGTCTCGCGGAGGAGAATCCAACGGTACCAAAATCTCGAGCTAATTCAACTTTTAACTATCTCAAATTTGTGCCCCAAGTTTTGGGTAATTACAATATTTCCCTCAAATTTTCCAACAATCCCCCACATGAATCAGATATCACTTCGGGAATCATAACAATCAAGAAAGACACGGAATTATATTGATTATGTGATAGATCATAATGACGGCTTAGAATGCTGCATAGGATAAGTGTGCGATTCCGCTTTGAACTTTCCCTTGAGAGAGCACACTTGTTCCACCGGTTAGGAAGTATGCGGTCCCACTTTGAACTTCCCTGAACCTTTGGTGTGGACTTTCAGTGTACTTCCCACAACCTTCTTTCCTTGCTCGTGCAATTTTCTCAGTTGTGTCCATTTGTTATGGCCCTGGATCACTACCTAGTTCCGTAAGTTTCCTAGAGAATTGAGTCCCAACAATTCTCTTTCAAAGCGGCTCACACTTCTCCTTACATAGGTGATTCTTTGCTTAGGAGTAGTTCATTGAACTTTATCGTCTCCACCCAAGTAATCCATACTTTGAGGCCGTGAATCATTAAAAGCATTAAATGCTTATCCTCTAGTTCCTACACTGTTTCTTCATCTTCGGAATGAGACTAGAGGTGCATTAAGCCCCCACAGTGGAAGTCGGCGGGTCTTTGCAGTTCAGTTGTCCCTTTGAACCTAGACCATGGGATCTCCAATTCCATATGAAGGGTTTTCCACATACGTAACCTCACCCTGTAGTGGACTTCAGTCTCATCCTCTCGATGATATCTCAACTATCTCTCGATTCAACCTTTTAGTCAAGGGATCGGCTATGTTGTCCTTTGATCTTACATAGTCGATTGTGATCACATTCTTTGAGAGAAGTTTCCAAATGGAGCTATGCCTACGTAGAGACATACCCTTATCGATATAGGTTTAGAGTAAACCAATCACCATACATTTACTTTAGTTACCTATGGATTCATTTTCGTAAAAGGTATGGAAAATCATTCCATTTCCCTTAGTCCAACTCAATGGATTTAGATTCATCATATGAATCTTACATAGAATAATTTCTCTACACATTTCAAGGCATATCCATGACTACACGAGTATCACACAAACTTGGATCCAATAGTTTCCTCTGGACTACTCGTGTCTCATCTTACTATCATAGTAAGGATTGTCTGATCGAGTACAACTCAGTTAAGTACTACATACCTTCAATGGCTCTTCATTTCTCTTATCTTGAGAAATCTCACCTTTACTAAGGTATTCCAACCACGTTAGAGTCATTCCATTGAATATGACATATCTTTCCAACATATTTAGTCATCGTTTCAATGTTGCTATCAATGAACAAATCAATTATCCAAGAACATAAATGACTTGGTCATTTCTTGTTTGATTTAGCACATATGCTTTAAATAAAACTCATTGATTCAAATCATTGGCTCAACAACAATTAGTGTCACCAACCCATGGGTTGTTTTGGAGCATGGAGCTATTTATATTGCTCTATTCAGATATTAATATCTAAATCTCCACTTAACCATTTAGGTCCATTTGATATACTTTCAGCTTTACAAAACTTCAATACTGAGTACCATCATTTCAGGTATCATTCCCATTTGTAGAGAATACCCATCAAGTATATAAATACACTGACTAATTGTTGAAATCTACTAGAAGTCTAGTGATTTGCCTCACATGGTTGATCAATCTTACCATTGATTACCGTTTTTCCATAAACAACATTTCATGGAATTCTAGCCTTTTAAATCTTTCAGGTATACCTATAAAGCAAACAAGGCACAAAGCTATGTCCTGTCACATTTTCTTTATTCTGATCTATCATCACAGTCCATTGACTCATAAGTCTAATTTCAGGATAAATTGAGATCTTTGGGAATTTCCAAATACTCTTTCCATCCAAAAATGTATTTCTCTATTCCATAGCGCATTTCTTGTGAATTTCAAAGATATTTGATATTCTTTCACAAGAACTCAACAAGCATTTCTACATTGTGCACTTCTAGTGAATATACCATTTCAGGTTATATTTTTACCATACATGGTTAGATGTCAAACCCCACATTCGAATGAATTTATTGGATGACTCTACAACATTAATTCAACCCCCACATTCAAACAAATTTATAGAATGAATCTACACCACTAAGAGTTTCAATTACTCCTATTATGGGATTTCTTAATTAAAAGATCACAACATATATATAGGTTTCCCCTCACATCGCTTGAGCATTTCTAGCGACCATCTGTTTCTACCACTATATATAGCTGGTACGTACAGAGTAACTATATTAGCGAATAATTTTACAATGTGAACACAATCACAAAGATTTCACGTATTCGCTTTCACAATCACGTTATACCACAAATGATACGAAAATGGACTTAGATACATTTATCTAAGTATCACTTCAGTGATTTTCCGTTAACTATCACTAAGACGTAGTGTCTATCTCACTGACTTATTACAAGTCTCGCTTGGTCAACACAATGAGCCATACTCAAGGTTCGTATCCCTCAAAACTTTAATTTCAGGATAGATCCTTACATTCTAACACTTTCGTGTTTCAACTGAGTGCGGAAATCTCTCTTATTTCTGTACATAGAATTTAGAGATGATCGGATTTCCCAATCTCAATTAACCATGCATCCTAGCCCATTACTACAACATTGAAGTAATGTCCATGCTATCAAAGATTTGGTCAATTTCCATTTCAGGGATTTCGTATTACTATCCCTTATGGTGCAGATACTCCCAACTCTTTGGGTACTATGTGAGTTACAGACTCTACACAGTTTCTGCCCATATCCAAATCAAATTCCGACTGTCATACTCGTGTTGACATTATCATTTCACGTTCATATCTGAACCGACCTCTCAACTTACGTTTGAGCAATGCCCTCTCGTTATGAGTTCACGTTTTAAACTCTTGACCCGAGGTCCTATTCGAGTCTCACCTTGCTCGAATTTTATCTCCCACATGCTCAACTCAGTTGAGTTCGAGTATTGACTCGGGATTCCGCCTCATCAGCATATGAGTTTGTCACTCTCTTGACCATTAGTCTTTAGTGATAACTTTTTACCTTATTAAAATTCACATCGCTAAATTTCCAAGGTTTCCGGTCCCCCCACATTGGACGGATTATCTCCACACATTTAGTTCCTCAGAACTTAGTGTCTTGGAGTTCTCAGACCATAAGTGTAACACCCCGGGAACACAAGACAAAATTTTGGAAGGGGTGCCACGAGTACTAGTAAAGTTTACTACAAATTTCTTATTCAATTCTTTCATCTGAAGTTATAAACGTTTTGTATACAATACTTTGGTCATTAAACATTACAGAGATGTCTAAACCAATCTAAAATAAACTCTATACATTCAGGATTCTTCACTAACACACCATCATATTCTTTATCTTATCGCTTAGATAGAGGCTTAGGTATAAATCTGCAACAAAATAGTGTAAAGAGTGGGGTGAGCTACACTAGCTCAGTGAGAATAATATCATCCTTTGCAAAATCTTTACAACATACACTTATCACAGTCAAAATCATAGAGTAAATAGTCACGTAGCAGCAAGCAAGGTCATTCAAGTAGTTTCACATTGAAAAGATAATGGAAGCATGATAAAACCCTCACCGTGAATCCTAATCTCACAATTTCCTTCAACACCTGCAGTATAGTTATTTATATTTATTAATGATCTTTCACACATCGCTTTATCCTTATTATTATGTTGTTCTCAACAGGTCACGTCACTTGATAACATAAAAATTGCAGCAGCAGATCATTGCAATAAACAAGCATATAATTACTAATTATCATAAACACATTTCCAACATCAATTATAAACCGCAGCGACTTTATAACCCTTTGTGAATGCTATATTTCTAATCAACATGGATCGTTCTTGATCAGAGAGTGTATTCCAGGTTACAAGGATCTTATTGACACAAGAATTAACAAAATTTGAGCTACGGTTCATCAGTTACGAAATTTCAAAGTGAATTATAAACTGATGCGAGCAGAAAAGTACTTAACAATTGCAGAACTTCAAGAGCATTTTTCTCACTCGTTTCTAAACCAAATTGTCTCATTCTTGATTCTAAATCATAGTTTAAAATATCATTTTTCCAAAAGTAACAAATTTATTCCAAATAGACCAGTTGTGATATTTTTAAAGTGAGTTCCAAACTGATGCCAGCAGAAAACTGAATTTAAAAATTGCAGAAATTTAAAACCCTTTATCTCTCTTGTTACTTAGGCGAATTGGCCCATTCTTGTTTCCAAATCAAAGATAAAAGTTCAGAGAATACACCAGTATAAACATAAGCCACAATGGAGTTACGGTTATAAAGATATAGATTTTTAAAGTAAGCACATGCTGCTGCCAAAGAACAGTACCAGTCCAGCACAACAGTCTTAAAACTCAAATATCTCCATCATTAATTATGCAAATTCAGAAATTTTAGATTCTAAATCCTAGAGCATATTACAAAGATTTCACAGGTATAAGAATCAACAAAATCAGAGTTGGGGTTAAATCAGGGCCGGCCTCACCATGAGGCAAGTGAACCTTTCGCCTCAGGCCCCCAAACTTGGAAATTATCTTTTATTATATAATTAGAAAAATAATATAGTTAGTAATTTTGGAACTTTTTTAAGTTTGTTTTTGTTATATGATAAAAATCGAGGTCTAAAATGATAAATAAACTCTCATTCTTAAATGTTTATGGTATTAAAACATTAAAAGAGAATATAGATTCTAAACGAAAATTTGGGGGCCCCATTTTTTGAAATTATCTTTCATTATATAATTAGAAAAATATATAGTTAATAATTTTGGGGCCTTTTTTAAGTTTGTTTTTGTTATATGATAAAAATCGGGGTCTAAAATGATAAATGAACTCTAATTCTTAATTATTTATGGTATAAAAACATTAAAAGAGAATACAGATTCTAAATTTTTTTTCTAATAACTGAAATATCTATTATAATTTTTATGTTATTTAAAATATAATTAAATTATTGTCCTTATAGTATATGCGTAGCTTCTTTTTTTTCTCGCCTCAAGTCCCCAAAACTCCAGGACCGGCACTAGGTTAAATAGATATGGGTTGTAAACTGAGGGTTGTGCTGTAAACATGAATGAACGAGGGCAGAACTCGTAACCCTTTTCTCCCTCGTTTCTAAACCAAATTGAATAATTCTTGTTTCTAAATTTAAGTTAGGAATCTGAGACTTTCAGATATACCAATTTCGTTTTAGCCGGATGTACAAACTATGAGACATAGCATTTTGAAGTTCAGTACTTTCACTTGACCAAAAACTTCTCAGATTTCAAAACATTTTCCCTAACCATTTTTCGAAACAAATTTGTACTTTACTCAATATCTGTAAACCTAAATCTCATCCATAAGTCTAATACCCTATTTATAATATTTCATCAAAACAACCAATCCCTTTGTATAATCCCCAATCTTAAAGAAACAAGGGTTTACCTTTTCATCTTGAGAGTGTTGAATTTTCCACAGTTTGAGAACCTATTGATAACTTCTAATCCTTGGCTCCTTCTCTCATCTTAAAATGCAATTGATGACTTCTGATCTTTGCTCCCTTACCATCCTCGCTTCCGCAATGATCGATTTGCCTATTTCCTCGAGATTTTGATGATAAAAGTGAGGTGTGGGTGAAAAAATCTGGTTAATTGATTAGGCAGCAAAAAGGTAAGGAACATGTTATGGTAGTGAATGGACAGAGGTGATGACCGCCAAGGATGAAGAAAGAAGGTGGCGTGATGGTGAAAGAGAGAGGTAGTGTTCTGATTCTGAGAGGAAAATATTTCCATAAAGATCTGATATTTCTTTGTTCATTGTTTAGCCAACTTTTGGAAGTTCCTAGGAATTTCCATGACTACTCACCTTGATGGATTAATTTTGGAGTGACACATGCCATTCCTTTCTCTTTCCTTTTTTAATTGTAATTTTAATTTTAATCTTTTCTTATGTATTGACGTTTGGCAAAGTCTTGGGAGTGACCGTCTATATATGTAGATCGGATTAAATTGTAAATAGTCTAATATTTCGAAAACAAGGAAGGATTAATTTGCAATTTTAAAAATTTTAGAAATTCACGCGCTACATTAATTCGTGCGTGAACAGTACCAGTGAACAGTAGGGCTGATCACGGTACGGTTAATCTTCCCGTTTCTAGAAAATATACTATTCACTCAACTATTCAACGGTTCGGTTAACCTTTAAAATTGACAAATAAAAATCCGGTTCGGTTAACCGGTTAACCTACGGTTAACCTAATTTTTATAATTCACTAATTATAAAATATTTTGAACACAATTTAGCATACTACAAAAGCTAGCTATATAAATATATATATATATATATATATATATATATATATTCCTCATATGCCAAAAGTTAAATAAAAGCTAGTTATATATACATATTTCCTCATACACCAAAAAGGCAAGAGGAATACAAAAGCTAGCTACCTAGATGAGTACAAAAGCTGGCTAACGAGAGGAGTACAAAAGCTAGCTACATATACATATTTCCCCTACACCAAGAAGCAAGAGCCAAGAGGAATAAAAAAAGCTAGTTATATAAAAAATAATAATAATATAAATTATTAGTGGCGCCAATTTGGTCACCATCGTTTCCACAGAACCAGCCACCTCCTCAAGGGAAATCCATGGATGATAAGCTTGATATGATGATGAGCATGCACCAATTTAAACAAAAGCTAGCTACCTGCAATCTCAAGGAATATAGAATTCTTAGTACAGAGGAAAGCAGGGTCGATCCCACGAGGAACGGAGCAAAATCTATTAATTTAACCTACCAACGATTTTCGGTTTAGCAACCACGCCTTAAATTTGAAGAATTGTATCTATCAACTAGGAAACAGTGAATTTAAACACAATAAAAATCAAAGAAAAATATATAAAATGCATCGGCTTAGATTAACATCATTGATTCATTCATTGATCATCGGCTATAGATAAATTATCTAATGCAAATCAATTAGTTATATAGAGGCAAGTATTTGCTGAACCCCTAAAATCCTCTCTTATTACCCATCAACGAGCAAGTATTTGCTGAACTCGTTAAATTACAGATTAAAAACCAAGGAGACCTAATTTAGATAATCGTTCCAGTATTCGCTATCAACGATCATCTACTCAGTTGATTACTTTCTTGTTATTACAGTCTGTATCAGTTATCTGTTTTTTCACAAGAAATTTGCCACTTTTATTAGCCCTAGCCTAGCATGCATCAAGGTGATCAAACTCAATTCAGCAGGCATCAAATTAAAACAGTAATCAACAGAGAATTCGCATAGATAATTGTTAAGCCCAATTCAATCCTCACAATTTCATGAATCAATTCAGTCAATCCAGCCGATAACTAATTTAGCTACTCATCATAATTAAACTAGAAAAGCAAAATATATAATAAGAAAGAATGAAATAATCTAAATAAAAAGATGGAGAAGAATTCACCAAAGTTGCTATCTTTCCAAATCTGAAAATAGAAGAAATCTCCAAAATTGGATCAAAGGTTTCGGCTTATTCTGTCTCTCTTTCGCAGAAAGATGACTGCAATATATATATTGCCTTTCTAAGTCTATTCACATTCCAAAACAGAAACCTTATTTATTTCCTAACTAATTATTTTGGCCCAATCCAAATTCTGGTTAATTATTTTGGCTGTCCAACTTCTTTTGCCCAAAAGGCTAAATCTGCCAAATAAAAACAAAATAGGATTCTGAATCCTAATCCAAGTAGGATTTTGTGGCTGAATTCTTCACCAATTTAATTCAGTCCCGAGAAGATCATCTTGGCATCTTTTAGTTCTCCTCTTATGTGGTGAATAAATATCACTACCTCATTAAAAACCCAGTGGGAAAAAAGAGTGTAGCGATTTTGCTTGTAAGTTCCATCAATTTCACCAAATTCCGGGTCGTCTCATGGAGCAACTTAGTGATCGATAAACGAAACACAACTCTGCCACATGAGATATTCCGGAATAGAGATCAATTGGATCAACATCTCTTGGCTCCAAATTGCTCCAAAAACAGCTCCAAATTGCTGCTTAGTGTTCTTTATTGCCATCTCCCAACATGTGTAAAATCTGCCAATAAAACAGCCCATAAGCATCTAAATGCATAATAATTGGCACAATTTTACCATCATTAATCAATCATATAAACAACATATCAATAATATAAATAAATAATTGCAAAATAATCCCCGGTTAGTCGGTTAACTATTCGTGTTTAATATTGAAAACCTTAACCTTAACCTAAAGACCGGTTAGTCAAAAAGTGATAACCTTAACCTAACCCTACGGTTCGGTTAACCTTAAAATCGGTGCGGTTCCGGTCGGTTAACAAGTCAGTTTCGGTTATCCGGTTAGTTTTGCTCAGCCCTACCGTACAGGGTCAAAGAGGTACTGAAAGGTGGCGCTTACAGACTGGAGCACCTGAACGGGGAACCTGTACCCCGCACATGCAACATCTACAACCTGCGCAGATATTACGGTTGAAAGGTACCGTACTCCCTACTCATATTTTGACGAGCTGTATGCAGCTGTGGGTTCATAGCCCCGGGGGAATTGTAAATAGGCCAAGTCTTTTTATAAAACATTGATCTAGCTAATGTTAGGCCCTATAAGGGTATGGCCGCCCCATGGCCCCCATCTTGTTTGAACTGCATGTGTTTAACTTGCAAGTTCTCGTATTTAATTCCAGTTGTGCGTATTAAATTATGTGTTGAGTAAGTGTTTAGACCTTTAATACATTTGTGATTGAACACGCCTCCGAGGGCTCAGACATTTTGGAAGGTTGGTCAATATTTACCATAACTAACAAGGTCCGAGGCAAAAGAGTGGGATATTCTCATACTACCTTGCTCAAACTGGATAAAAAAAACGAGGCAAAAGAGTGAGATATTTTCATCCTACCTTGCTCAAACTGGATAAAAATACGAGGCAAAAGAGTGGAATATTTTCATCCTACCTTGCTCAAACTAGATAAAAATACGAGGCAAAAGAGTAGGATACTCTTATCCTACCTTGCTCAAACTGGATGAAATGCGAGGCAAGGAGGAGAAACTCCAGTTCTCTCCCCTGCCTGAAGATAGTCAAAGAATCGGCTAGGGACCAAACACGTTAAGAAACGTAATCTCCAGCATGAAGGCGATCTCATCAATCGCCTCTTCTGGGGAGAGGAACACGATCTGATCAGTCATGTTCCCAAAAGATGCAATTGAGCACAAACCAACCTGTTTAAACGAGACAGGTCGAAGTTCAGAATTAGACCTTTCCAGCACGAGTTGCCCCTATGGAGCATCCCGGCTGGGGGGCATGCATACATCCACATTGTTATAAAAAAGATAGAAAATATCAAATCCAAAAGGCCACGCCAACAGAGGAGGGCAGAGATAAAACAAGGGCAAAGAGCCCAAGGAATATCCAAAAGATACAAGCCATCAAGGCCAGAAAAGATTGTTTAGAAAGAGCATGCAAAAAGCGCTAAACAAGGTACGCTGGGTAGGAGAGCCGACATAGTCTCAAATACAGGAGCGGCTATCATGGTTGTCTCGACCCCCCGCATTCAGGTTGGTGGCCTGGCTGGTGCTAGGAACAGGAGCTGGCTGAGGAGCGACCCAAGCCTCAACATCATCCGCGCTCATGCCCGGGTGGAAGGTACTGAAACACCCGTCAAAGGGATGCTTGGAGAAGTCCTCAAATAGCCCATGCAGAGCCACGCGGAGGTCATGGTCATTCTCATGATGAACCCGCAACCTGATTGCCTCCTTCATGGTCTTCACAAACAGAAGCCCCGCCTCGCGACTAGTGGCAATTTGGTAGTGTACTTGAGCAAGGCCGCGAGTCAAGATCCTCCCTCTCTCTGCATCCGCGTGAGCCAGCTTGACGTCAGCCTCATGAAGCTTCAAGACCTTATCTGCAACCAGGGCCCGTTCATTCGCGAGATCCTCTCTTCAAGGACGACAACCTGGGCTCCCAGTTTCCCCACCTCTAGCTTAAGGAAATCTAACCTGGTAGAATCAATGGACACCTGGGAAAGCCGGACTAGCTCCTCGTCCTTTGAACCCAGCTCATTTCGAACCTCACCAAGAGCAGCCTTAACCTGGGCAAGCTCGTTCCTCCTGGCGGCCACCTCCTCTTTCAGCTTCTGAATCTCAGACCTAGCCGCCAGGGTGGTGCATAAGACCTAACATCAGGAAACAGGTTAAGGACCCTGATAAGCAGGCTAAAATTACATGCGACAAGGAAAACAAGAGATTAGTGTTTACCTCCATGGTGGTGGAGACCTGGCGGTCATCAAAAGAAGCTGAACCGGCAAAGTTTTCCACCAGACTGCGGCCCCAGGCCTCCATCTGAGAAGAGGGCAGAACATTTTCCAGGAGCGCAGCCCGAGAAGGAGGGGAACCCAGGGGCACTGAGGTTGGAGCCAAGTACTCCGAGAGACCAGGGAACGAGCCACCATTATCTCCGAAGAACAGATCATCATGAAGAGCGGACGGTGGCTGGGTATCCTGAACGGTGTCGCGGGAACGGGAGCTCATGGCATTATGCTGCTTGGTGGGACGCTCCAACTCCTGGACCGAGCCCTCAGACCGTTCGCGGGTCCCACCCTTCTCAAACTGGACCTGGCTCCTGGTGCGTACCCCCCGTCCGCAGGGATGCAGCATCCCCGTCAGATTCCACCATCCCGCTTGTTTCCCCGGGCTCCTGCTTCGGCACGAGGGGAATGCCCCCAAGTCATTGAACAAGTCCAGGAGACTCATGGCTGCGAGAGAGAGACAGATAGGGTTAGAAAGCGGAAAGTAAATCAACTACATGAAAAAAGATAAGGAGCAGAACCGGCATGCCCATGAGGCATACCATCGGAGTTACCTTGCAGAAAGGCATCCCAGCAGCCCTCAGCATGTCCTCGGCACGGAGCTCGACGAACCGTTTCTCCCTCTCCAGCTTGGCAGTGTACTTCACTATGGCCTCCTTACCCACATCCGTGAAGTTGCTACTTCTCAAGCCCAGGGCGAGAACCTCTGCATCGGCCAGAATCTTGAAAGCCCCATAGATGACGGTGTTATCCACATAAATGAAGGCTCGCCTCCATGATTTACGGCTTGCCTCCATGATTTACGGCTTGGGAGCCCTGCCACCGGCTTGCAACCGGCTCACGGCCGGGGTAGTAAAAGTAATGGAGGAGACAGGGCTCGGGCACTTTTCGGAGAAAGCATAATACCTCAAACCCAATCAGAGTTCGGACGGCGTTGGGGGTCAGATCTAGGAACTGGAGGCTGAAGTAGTGAATGGCAGTTTGGAAGAAAGGGGTCAGAGGGAAACGCAGCCCGCAGTCGGAGATGTGCTCGGCATACACGGCAGTCATGCCGACCGACGCATCTAGAGCGGTCTGCTCCGCCGAAGGCCTCATAACCAAACCCTCAATCTGCTCAGGGCTATATCCCCCCACCGCCTGTATCACAGCCCTCAGATACAAAAATTGGCGGTCGCCCAATTCACAGGACAGGAATTTGCGTTATCGGACTGTAAAGAAATATGGGTAAAAGAGAGAAGGCCGGCGGATTTACCTGAATAATAAATCTCCGGCGGCTCCTGAAAAGACCCGCAACGTAAAAGCAAAGAAATGGCGGGAACAACGATTGCAGAATCCCCTGGGATGTTTGTAATTTAACACGTGAGGAAAAGAGGAACCTAGGGCCGCGGGATAATAAAGGCGAGGTGATGGCCTCGGAAGTCGCGGAAATCAACTGCCCACTTGGCAGGGAGACGCACACGCGTCAAAGACGGGATGGAAGCGAGCGGGTGGCAGACTGTTCAACTGCCCAGCTTTAGTCAAATGCTCGGTCCCTGACTTCCCGAACCTAGACTGGGGGACATGTCAGGGATTATCTTGTAGTGATCATCCCGCACGACCAAGCCCGCTCCACCTCGCTGCTAGTCTCTTTAGGCCCGTGGCCAAATGCTCGGCATCGTCAGATGGGCCCAGACCCATTGATTATATAAACCACACACAACAGGAGAGAGAGGGTAAGTTCACTGCCCTCACCACATTAATACCATAATAGCTCTGCATCAGTCCCATACTAATTAGGGCGTCGGAGCAGGTACCGGCATCACGCCGCCCCGCCTAACCCTTGCCACCTTGTGCAGGTGACCGGAGAAGTGACATAGAGGAAGCATACCTAAAGGGCAAATCCTTTCTCTGACAATGTGCAAATAACGAGCTCAAGAGCTATAATAGCAAGTACATAATAAAATACTTAGAACCTTAATAAAGGTTAATAGAATATCTTAAAGGTGTTCTAGAAATTACAATTTTTCTAACAAAAACAAAAAAAACAACTGGAATGTGTTCATTTGTTATACATACAAATTTTCAATTGACACTTGGTCTCAAAGGTTTAATATGTAAAAGATCAAGTTTGAAAGTGAGAAGATCAACACAGAGCAGATAATGATCAGGCATGAAAATGAAAAGCAACAAATACACTGAACGACCATGTTTAATATGTAAAAGATCAGAATTTTTGAATGTGGTAACATACACAGAATAAGTGATGATGACGCATAAAAGTGTGATCAACATTTGCCCATATGCTCTCTATTACAATCTTACTCATTTAATTTTTTAGGGTGGTTCAGGACATTTTTCTTTTGCAGGACACAAAAAAACTTGAACTTCCATGAATACCCCCGTTTAGTTTTATTTGATTCCCCCACAAATCAAACTTGCAATCCTCACCCCCATTAGGTTTTAATAGCAATGAAATCCAAAAAAAAACATATGAAGAAATTGCAAATCTAGGCCCATTGAAGGGTTTACTAAGAAAAATTCGTGAATATGATTTCTCCATCTCATATTTGTTCACCCATATGTCGGATCTGATAGTACAAATGACACACCGCCAGTAAATAGCTGGGATGACTCAGCTATAATAGCTAATTTCTGGGAAGTTACCATGAACACGTGAGAGGATCTGAGAAAAGGAGGCCTCGGAGGATCACTTAAAGCTGGTAGAGAGGAGGCCGAGAGAGGCGGGCTATCGGATTTAAGAGCTTCCCAAATTTTGGGAGCCAACAACTCAAGGGAGCTTCTTCGAAGAGACTTATATTTGTAATGGTAGCGTTGTAGAGCCCTGGTTTGTAATAATCCTTCTGGAATTGAAACCTGATCCTCCCAGGTATCCATCCTCGGGCGTTCTTGTAAACCATGGTTGTTTGATGGTCATTCGCCTCTTTCAGAACTCCATCCACAACTTCTTTGAACAGGGGAGAGCAAACGACCTCTTCAACAAGAGCCTCACTAAAACTTCGAAGGTTAGAACCATCCTTCCAAGTTAGAAATTCCTACTCCATCTCGGACGAACGGAGTTTCTCTTTCTCTAATTCCCGGGAAAGGGAAGAAGAGCGGAGCTTTTCCTCTTCCAAGTCCCGGTAAAGTGCAGAAAGATGGTGCAGAAACTTAGAGTCAAGAAGGTCCTGGAAGGATGCGGAATTCAGCAAATCTAGCGTAAATACATACACCTGGAAAAGATTTTAAAAAATAAAATAATAGTAAGAGATGATCAGGCATAAGGAAAGAATGTAGCAAGAAAAGTAGACAGGGAGAGAGAAAGAGAGAGCTACTGAGGGAGTAACAGGGAAAACCTCCAAGCTCAGACCTCTTGAAGAAGAGGCTGATTGGCGAGAAATAGCGCCCGACTTGGTCCTGAATCAAGCTCTTCTGCTCCTACACTGGCCCTGGACAACACAGTGTTTGATCGAAAAATGGGTCATCAGGGAAGGATCGAAGAACTACAAAAGGGGGAATAAAAACAGGCAATTAGAATACAAAATAAGAAGGTATAAAAACAGCAAAGCATATATGAAGGAACTTAGGGACCAACCATGATCAAGCCAAATAGAGCGATAATGAGGGAGTGTAAAAACCTCATCAGGGTATATATCCCCAGGCCAATAGAATCCCCCATTTTCTGGAATCCAATATTGAGGTAGGTAGACATGGCTGCTCATCAGAGTGTCATAGTCCGAACGCAACTCATCATGGAGCCAAGGTTCTCGATCCTCAGAGGAGATATTGCGATTCCACTCAGAAGCTCGATAAACTGAGGAATTATAGGAGTAATGTCCTTCCAAGAACCAACCGCTCAGATATTTGATATAACCTCGGATGAAGTGGGCATTCTCAACACGAGAAATAAAACCAAAAATACCGGCAATCCGCACCCGATAGGCAGAAGAAGGATCAGTACATATCCAGAGATTCAGAAACATTGCATCGGCGACAATCAACCAGAAAGGCCATTAAGATTGCAAACCCATTCAGATTGATTTGGGCGGGAGATATCTCGTAATGCCGGAGTAGTGCAGAGAACAGGGGAGGAAAAGGAAGACTGAGACCAAATTGGAATAGTCACCTCGGAATGCACGCCCGTTGGTTTGGTACTCGTCAGGGGCTAAGGGATTGAGATTGGCATCCATAGCCAAAGGGGAAAACATATCCTCTACAAGACTGCGGATCTCCTCATCAACCCAGTCCTGCCTAGGATTCACTGGGAACCGCAAGTTTTAGATACAATATGATCAAACAAGATTCGAAGGGATTCGACGGTGACCTGACCAATGCCAGTCTGAGAACTCAGACGCCAAGAGCTAGGACCTTCCCCAAAAGAGATGGTTGGCTAACGAGGCATGCTGGAATCAGAAAGAGGAACGACATTTTCCGTCAGAGGTTTTGGAGAATCTGAAGCAGTAAAACGGGAAAGATTCAAAACAATAGGGCAAGGATCTTCAAAATTAGGGGAAGAGCTATCGAAAGAACGATAGGCCATACGATAAAAAAGGCAAGGAATAGGTTCTCCTGTCAGAAGAAGAATCTGTGGAGATAGGAAAAAGGGACGAGAGGTAAATATAGGGACACGAAGTACATAAGGAGAAGACAAAATGATTAAGTTACTCAAAAGAAGGGGAATATGGGAAACTGTGCGGTCGCCAACGAAAAGTGCGCTAGGGGGACCCGCACTTTAAAAGATTGTCTTCAGAAGGCGAAGGGACAAAACCATCGGACCTTCAGATGAAAGGGTCGGAGAAAGGGGTGAGAAGAGAAGGTTATTTTCAGAAGACAAGTGTTACTCTATCAAGAATAAGCACCTGTCTTTGGGGGCTTGTGATAGTACAAAGGACGCACCGCCACTAAATAGCTGGGATGACTCAGCTATAATAGGTAATTTCAGGGAAGTTACCATGAACACATGAGAGGATCTGAGAAAATATATGAAAAGTAGAAAATATATGAAAAGTACCAAGCACGTGAGAGATGTACGAGAGGAAGGAAGAGGATGATGACTCAGCAGCAAGAAAGGGAAAAAGGGGAGCTAAACCAGCAGGATTAGATCATTTATAAATAGGAGGGGAAATCAGCCATTCCAGGTAAGTTCTCTCACTCTAGCTTTTAGAGTTTATTCTTTCCTTTCAATACACAAAATTTCATCATCACACCGGAACTGCTACCATCGGGTGGCTCCGGGGGCTTGTTTTGCAGGCTCGCACGAACATGTCCATTTTTTTCAAGCCACGATAACATGCCAGTTTGAAGCCTCGGTAATTAGCCAGCTAGCACGATCGACGGACATAGACCCTCGGACACGTCATTCATCTGAGGCATCACTTACTGAGCGGATCCTTTTGAATCTATGATTTCTAAACCCATCTCAGATTTTAGAAATGATTTGTCACCCCATATAAGATTTTGGATCTAAATTATTCCCCCCATCCGAGAAATGATATTGTTGATTTTTCAATATCTGCCACTGGCATTGTTGCTTGGGAAACCTGTTTTAGGCTCCAGTCTCATTATGTGCTAATTTATTCTAATGGATTTATATTTTCCCTATTGCTAAATATTGAACTAAGCTCAAGAATTGAAAATGTATTTACTACTCTTTTGGAATTTAGAGTAATCTAGCTGTATGTGGATTCTATGAGGTTTATGCTCGAAGGGATTGAACAACTTTTTGTTGAAAAATACCTTAAGTTTGTATGAGTGTTTTTTTTCAGTATAAATTTGTATGAGTCTTGATAACTGAATCTATGGCCCATTACAATATTTACCAAACCAAATGTTAAATTATCTATATATATATATATATATATATATATATATTTGCATGTAGTGTAAAATTAATTGCCACTAAACTTACCAAATCTGACAATATATTTACCCAATTGCTATATGCATGACCGATTTTCTAATGCAGGACCGATTTTTTACCATAATACCCCAAAGTGTACCCTTGCACTTTGAGTAGCTCTTTTTGCCTTCACAATAAAAGGGGCATTTTGGTAAAAAACCGGTCCTGCATGAGAAAAATGGTCCTGCATGTAGCAAACCCCACCCCTAAATTTATCGATGTATTCTTGCTAGTTTAATTAATGAGGCTCACCTTTTCTAGATCGATGTTCGGGAATGTCTCATAAATCATAACATTCATCAACTTGGAACAACATGGAATTGGATCTCTCTTCCAGAAAAAAGACCAGAAAAATCTTTAAGAAAAGAAGAAAAAACTCTGAAATGGAGGACAATTGGTCTAGCCTTTCGTCCGAAATAGTAGCAATTGGTAAAAAGTAGATGGCAAGTTGATAACAAGTAACAACACAATACTATATTACTATAGCAGTTGTATAGAAAGTAAGTTTCCAACAAACAAAATGAGTACAACAAACTGCGGCAACATCTTCAACTACTACAACATCTACGGCTACACACTTTCAAAGAACATAAAAGCCCAGTGCGCCATTCTCAAAAAAAAAACTGGAGTACCCAACATACAACATATTCGACTGAAACATCTTACACAATCTCAGAGGACATGAAACAATGCAAGTTTCTAACTAACCTTTTTGAAATGTTTGGCATTGTCCAACCACATTGATGGTGGAAAAAGGGTAGAATGCACATGTGTCAAAACGCACGATACTTCCGTCTGCAACATCACAAACTCCAGTGTCCAGTCCCCTTCCGTCTGTTCCAAAATTATCATCGGTGAAATATATGCAGTTAGGGATGATCACGTCACTGGGAAGAGCGGCATAAGCCGGTACAGTGATCGGGGCATTGTTTCCGATGAAAACTGCATCATTACCCAAACTATGGATTTCATTCCATTCCCTTCTCACCAAATCCAACAAAATTACTCCAAACTTAGCACTCTGGCACTCTTGACCTCTTCTTCCTTGAACATAACGCGTAATCATCAGTAACTCACCTTTAGATGACTCGACTAAGTACAAAGTTTGTTCTCGGTCAATCCAGGAGAATCTACCACCATCACGAGATTAATATGAGTTGAATAAAAGTTGGGATTCCAAACCAGGATTTTTCCGTGAGAATTAACTATGTAGAGCGCTCCATTGTGATAACATATATTTTCAGCAGGAACTTCAGTGAAGCCATATGAAATATCTATTGCCTTGGTCCATTTCGGGTAACTAGGCCTCCAAAACCCCAGCTTGTGATTCACAATCACAGCTAGCTCAAAACTCGAAGAATTGTCCAACGGATTATCGGAAAGCACTCCTCGTTGAATGAAGTTGGAATGGCGATAATGTGGGAAAGTCTTGAAATTGGGGAGATGAATATTGCTGCCATATTTAGAGTTCCAGAAATGAACCTCCCCGTCATTTTCAACAATCATTATCCATCCGAACCCCACGCCAATGATCGTCATTTTAGCCAGCCTTTCTTCAGGGAATTGTATTTTTGCGAGGATTTTGTTGCACATTACGGGTTCAATAATTTTGCCAACGCCGGTTCTTGCCGGAATCAATAGCATAACCATGCCTTCACATGCGAATATGTCCTTGGTAACGGCCCTTCGCCAGGCGGTGCAAACCCCTCGGAAAGCAGTGAAATCCTCCTCCGATATCAGTAGACATGCTATCACCACCAACAAATCCGGTAGAAGATCCGACCAGCAAGAATCCATGCAGTGGATCAACCTAAGAGAGATATTGAATTTACATAATTAGAAAAGGATTGGAGTGAGAAATTGCAGCGATAAATTCAAGAAGAACATAGAATATGCAAAGTTGAATAATAATTTCTAGATGAATTACAGTTGGGTGAGGTAAACAGCTAAAAGCTAACTGATTCCCGGCCCCCTATGGTACATATGAGATTTTACTGGTAGGCTTCTAGATTTTACCATACCATGCCATTGGGGGGGTGGGGGGTAAAATGGAACGAGTATAATTGAATGATACTAATGTCTAGATTCTGGAGAGGTAGAAATGGGAAAAATTGGAATTTAGGTTTTAGGATCGGTATTGAGATTGGGAAATTAAATTTTTTTAAGGGATCCACCAAACTATTTAATCTCAATGGAAACCCATTAAATTTCCTAATTTTTCCAAAAAAAAATCCTCATTCTAGAAAAGCACTCTCTAAGAAGTGCCATATAATAACTTAGAAGTGAGATAATGTCTAATTGGGAATCCAACTCAACGAATGGATTAAGAAAATGAAGAAACTGGAATCAACGAAGTACTCAACGATTCAAAAATTGGACTAGATAAAGACATGTGCGTGCAATACAATCAGAAGAATGTTATTATTACTCATACTAGTAATCACCAAAAAGATGTCAAAAATTGAAGCATCAACTTCACAAGTCAAAGATTCGGTTGTAGCCCAGTACAAATCATAATATAAAGGGCCAAAACAACAGCGTACCATGTAGATGAGCGGTGAAGGCATTAAGAAGTCGAAGCTGCGAGAAGGAGAAGGTGATGTCGATGATAAGAGGTCAATGTGCGATAGAGGCAGCGAGAAAGCAGAGTGATTGGCGATGATGCTAATGAGATGGTGGATCGATGGGGGCACCGAAATGGTGGAGGAAATAGAAAGATCGAGATTGCGGAGTCGAGATGGTGGAATCAAGATGGCGGAGTCAGTGAATTGGTACCCTTTTCCCAATGTTTAATCGGCCTAAATAGGAATATGGGATCCCATGGCTATCATTATCCGAGCCCAACAATCTCATTTTTAGCCCAAATATGAAGATTACAAACCATTTTTCATCCCATATTTTTATCTAATTTGGGACCCATGGTAATGAGATTAATTGTTATCTCTAATAATATCTAACATTCGATTTACTGTATTAATAACAAATACAGAATGCGTTAATCATTTAATTATTTTCTTCTTGTTTGAAAATGATGATACTGATGACTCAGCAAAGGAAACCACCTTCCAGGAAGCTTCCGAGTCACGTGACAAAGAGCGAGGAAAGAGGGTCGGCCAGTACGCTTACATAGCTGGAACCTCTGATTATACAGAAAGAATGACGCATCATGATGAGTCATGGTACTACACCCTTTGGTTGGATCAACTCCTATGAATACCAGAGGAAATCAGCAACACATACACTACTCACTATAGACTTTTGCTATTAGGGTTTTAGCCCTTTTCAATACATGAAATCTCATCTCACACCGGAGCTGCTACTATCGGGTAGGTCCGGGGCCTTGTCTTGCTAGCTCGGACGAACATGTTTAGGCCTCGGTTGAGTCCAGATATCCTTCAGATCATCAGCACATCGAAGGCTGGATTACTGATCAGAACGCGCATCATCAGTTGGCACGCCCAGTGGAACCCGACACGAAAGGATCTCACCCCTCCTCTGATGGGAGCCAACCAATAAAATGATTGATGTCGCGAATGGAATCATTGGAGAAAACCTCCAGTTCGCAGCCTCCTCGAAGGTTTTTGCACGGTATGTACCGCCCGATGAAGACCAAACCAAGAGATTCAGGCTTGGTGTCACCATGGAGTTCTCTGAGACGGATGAAGGGCTGATGTAATCGCCTCATTCAAATCCAATGGTGGTCACAACGAAAATTGAGGATTGCACGGTAAAGAGAGTGTTTGTAGATAGTGGAAGTAGTGTGGAGATCATGTTTGCATCATGTTTCGACCAACTAGGCATCGAGAGGCAGAATTTGCTATCCCTGGGATCCATGCTGACTAATTTTTCAGGGATACCAGAGATGCCCCTCGGGATAGCGCCCTTGAGGGTCACGATGATAAATGATGAAGATCAAAACCAAAGAGTGTCTGTGGTATTTGATTTTGCGGTGGTAGACGCGTTATCCCCATATAACGTAATCCTCGGCCGACCATGGCTTGCGAGAGCTCAAGTGGTAAGTTGCTCTTATCTGTTGATGTTGAAATTTCCAACTGAGAAAGGAATTGCGATCGTCCGAGGTATCTAGGCCGAGGCTCAAAGTTGTGAGCAGGCCGCGATAGCAGACACAAAGAGAGCTGTCGGGGCCATGTCCGAGGAGGCGCCTAAACAAGAGTTGGAAGAGATGCAGGTTGGGGATAAGGGAGTAGTAACCATCGGAAAAGATCTACATGGGGAAGTAAAAGATAGCCTGCGTAAGCTGCTAGCTCGATATACTGGTATTTTCTCGTGGAACTCAGAAGATCTTGTGGGGATTCTTTCGAGCGTGGCAGTCTACAATTTAAAGGTTAAGTCATCGGTAAAACTATAAGACAGAAGAAGAGGCTCATGGCGAGTGAACTGGTTGAGTTCATAAGAACCGAGGTGGAAAAGCTACAGAAAGTAGGAGTGGTAGAGGAAATTATGTACCCCGAGTGGGTTGCCAACCCGGTGTTGGTTGAAAAGCATGACAGGAGCTAGATAATGTGTATTAACTTCACTGATCTAAACAAGTTTTATCTGAAGAATGTTTACTCGTTACCCTCGCTAGACCATCTAGCCGAAGCTATCACATGATATCCGGTGCTTTCCTTCTTCAATGCGCACAAAGGTTACTATCAAATCCAAATGGTCGAGGGGGATAAGGAAAAAGTATCTTTCATTACTAACGACTGTACTTTTTGTTATAAGAAGATGCCATTTTGTTTGAAAAATGCAAAAGCAACGTATCAGAGGATGGTGGATGCATTCTTCGGAGACCGGAAAGGAAGAAACATGGAGGTGTACGTGGACGATATGGCGATCAAAAGTCGCATCCATCGGGAATTCTTAAACGATTTGCCGGAAACAAATGAAAAGTTGGAGGCGACCAATCTGGATGCAAATCCGGAAAAAGGTGAAGGTACAAATCAAGAGCATGAAATCAAACCGATCAAAGAGGTACAAAAGCTCACAGGGTCATTAGCTGCGCTAAGTCGCTATCTTTCGAAAGTGGCAGAACGACAATTGCCATTCCTTAATGTGTTTTCGGAAAAAAATGATTTCAATTGGACTTATAGATGTGAGGAAGCATTCTAGCATCTGAAGCAACACTTGTAGAAGATGCCAACTCTCAAATGATCAAAAAAGCATTCGAAAAATGATAAAAAAGTCTTTATATCGCACAACCAGAATCAGCTTGGTGGCGCCGGTCAATGACTCCATCAGCCACGTTGCATCCAACATCGACACCTGGTTTACTGCGATCTTCACTTTGGCTTTCGTGCTGTCGATGCAGCATTGAGGATCCCAGACCCAGATTTCTCTATCATGGCCAATAGTTATGGTGTTGGTAATTGCATACAATCTTTGGCCGGAGTAATATATGTTGTAAAATATGAAATCTTTGCATTCGATTGTTCACCATGTTTCATCCCCTAACCTGTAAAACCTTAACTGATTCTTGATAAGCAAAAACAACACAAAGTTTTTAGATTCAGGACAAAACGGCTCTAATTCTTACTTTTTTTTAATATCTGGGGAAAGCTGCGAGACTGGAGAGAGGAATCAGAGCATGAGAGAAAGGGTTTAACAGACTAGCCTCTCCTGATTCCACCACCGTTATGATCCACCCGAATCCCGCCGGAAAGCATCTCTTTCGGCTGGCTTTCGGTAGGGCTAAACTGAAGCACACTTTTCTCTTCAAAGAGATATAAAATTCTTGGTGTTCTTCGCCGTGGAGCATTACCAGAGGAGTCCCAACCGCCGTAGGTATATTTTTCACAGCCGCGGCCGCCGCACACCAAGAGGGGGCACCCGCATCGAAAGGCGAAGAAATCTTCCACGAATACCATCTCTCTTCTATCTTCAATAATAGCTCCGGCAGAAGGCCCGATTAGTCCGAAGCACACGCCTCCATTGGAGGAGTTTAGAGCATCCACAATGGTGCTCCTTAAAGACACTTTTCTTAATAAGGAGCACTTCTTATTTTAAAATGACCATTGTTGAGTTTTAAGAAGTACTCCCTAATAAGGACTTGCTCCTTATTTAAGGAGTGGTTGCATCTTTTCTTGTGTTTGACCAACCAATAAGAGAATTTTCTTTCATGTTTATTGTTTAAATAATTTGTATATCAAATGCAAGAAGTGGTTCTTAATATACTCTACCATTGTTGATGGTTGGTTTTTACCTTATTTTTATCAAAATTTAAAATATGACACGTAAGAAGTGCTCCTTAATTCCTTAATTCCACAATGGTGGTTATTAACTCAACCTTTCTTAATAAGTAGCACTCCCTAACAAGAAATGACCATTGTGGAGTTTTAATAATCACTCCTTAATAAGAAATTGCTCATTACTTAAGGAGTGGTTGCCTCTTTTCTTGTGTTTGACCAACCAATAGGAAAATTTCTTTTCATATTTATTATTATTACAAATTGTAAGAAGTGCTTCTTAATGTATACTACCATTGTTAATTGTTGGTTCTTACCTTATTTTTTATCAAAACTTAAAATATGGCATACAAGAAATTACGGTGGCTTTCGTATATGATGGCTGATAGTATTAAATAAAGAACTTTTAAGGAATACTAGCAAGGTGACACCGCGCGTTGCGCAGTGTATTTAGGTGGTAAAAAGTACTTAAATATGTAATATACACTTTGAAAGTAAAAGTAATAATTTAGATGAATTCCTTATATTGTAATAGCAATATATAGTCAAGTAAGTATATTGTAACTTAACTAAAATTGAATTGTATCATAACTGTATCATCTCCACTTTCAATTCTTGGTTTTGTTATTGTTTCTTCCTGTATTGTAATGAAATTTATTATGAAAAGCACGATTTTTATTTTTATTTATAGTAATATACATAATATTTAGGATTGTTCCTATATGTGTTTTTGGTCATTTGAATGAGTGGTATATTATCTTCAGAATCCATGTTTCTGCTTCTTGTACATTAGGTTCAGGTTCTGTAATCAGTGGGGAAAAATAATTAGTTCAAGATACTTCAAAAATGAATAGGAAAAAAGTTTAACACCTTCATCATCCTCCAAATCTTGATGTTTGTCTTTGTCTTTTTCTTGTTTTGTTATAATTGAAAGATTATGTTATATAAAGTGGCAATTTCTACATGCAGGTCCATTTTTCTCTTGCAGGTCCACATTTTACCATAATGCCCCCTGATTGAACCCTATAATTTCAAACCCATTTTTTGCCTTAACAATATTAGGCGTATTATGGTGAAAATACGGACCTGTGCCACATGCGGGCATACTTGGAGGATGGAATCTCCCCGGAGGACAGAGTGCAGGCCAGGAAGTTGAGGGTCAAAGCAAAAAAGTATGTGGTCCAAGGCGGGGTGCTATACAAGAGAGGATACCTCAAACCTTTATTCAAGTGTGTGGAGAGAGCAAAAGGCCAGCATCTTGTCTGAGAGGTGCATGAGGGATCCATTGGGAGCCCGCACGATGGCAAGAAAGACCACAAATAATAATGAACATAGTATGTGTTCAACAATGACTTTCATGCCAAACCTTTGCCCCATTGATTCATGTTCCCCGAGAGGAGATGATAGGAGTTACAGGAGCCTGGTCATTCAGCAGATGGGGGATTGACTTGGTGGGACCATTCCCTACCGCCCCGGGAGGAGCCAAGTACTTGATCGTGGCAATCGACTACTTCAGCAAGTGGGTGGAGAGATTATAAACCCGGAAGGAGAAGGATAAGTTGAGGGAAAAAACATAGTAAAACGACGTCGTTTTGCCTTTGGGGGTTTAAATTACAAAAATACCCCTGTGCTGGATACCAAAATTGGTTGACCATGGATCATAAGAATTCTTATTATATAGTGGAGGTATTTCGTTGATACTAATATTTAATTTAAATTTCCATGTGCTTTGGATTTGTGCATATTCAGAATTGGTGGTCCTTTATTATTTACTTGTGTTAATCCAAATGAATATTATGCTTTTGATTTGGTGTTTAATGAAACGGATAATATTTTGATCATCATCTTAAACTTGTGGTATTTCGTTGATATTAATATTTGTATTACCTTGAACAAACGATCTGAACTTAAAAATGGTTTGTTACAGTAAAATGGGTGTTAGCCTTGAATTCTACAATTCCTCATTGGCATATGCATTGGCACAAATCTCAACCTCAGAGTCATCAACCAAAATTTAAGTAGGCAAATAAAATGGATGATACTATATATTTACCTCAAGATATCATCTCTGATATGTATTTAAATATTGACTATCATCCAAGTTAACCTATAAATGGATGAGAAAAACAAATTCTAACTCTGCTGCATATTTAGTTTATGTAAAAGGGTTTCCTAGGAACTGCATAAATTCGTGACTTACATTCCATATTCAATTTCATCAAATTTTAGCAGGAGAATGATTAGCTATAATCTTTTTTAAACACAAACCTAAGATGGTTAAATAGCCATAGATTTTATATCGACACACTTATATAAGAAACAGAATAAGTGGTATATGATCAAAGAATATATTTACATATGTAATCATAGGTTATTTAAAAACCCAGCTATTGCTCTCTGTCTTCAATTTCACTTTGCATAAGTAACTCCATTTTACTAACCTATGGACAATCTTGTGGTTCGCCTTGAATTGCCCTTGACAAAAACCCCTTAATTCTTATTATATCTTGAGGTATTTCGTTGATACTAATATTTAATTTAAAGTTCCTATGAATATCATATTCATATTTAATATGAAACTATAAATTCATAAATAAGATTATATAAATAATCTTAAACCCTTTTAATAAGATTAAATAAGATTAAATAAATTATTCATATTATTTAAATTCATAAATAAGAAAATAGATTCAGAAACACAACCGGAGAAGGAAAACTGGATATTAAAATTTGAATCAAAAGAATTCTTATTATATAGTGTTCTAGGACTAGATATCACACGAATTTTCCAACGAAAATATTTAAATTTATAATTTATCATATTAGGTATGAATATTAACATTTCTTTTTAATTGAATTAGAGATGAAGAATAGAGGAAAAAAAGAAAATAAATCGAAAAGAAAATTGGAAGGAAGAAAAAGTGTATAGAAAATGAAAGGTAGATTAGAAAAGTTAAATGTACATTTAATGAGGCTTATTTGATGTTTTTTGTTAATTTTTTTTTTTTTAAAGATTGAGGAAATTCTGTAAAAGCACTATGTTTCGCTTCCACAAGCGCTCTTACAAAATTGTGCTTTTATATATAGTATAAATTTAGGGAAAATTTCCGTTAAGGGCGTAATAAGAATCTAAATTCCTACTTAGGTTGTAAAACTTTCATAATTCCTATTAAGGGTGTGATATAAATTTTATGGTTAAATAATGTTTAAGTGACTAATCTATCCTTTAATAGAAAATTATATAGCATTGAACTTATTTTGGAAATAATTAAAGTTCAGTTTAAATAAATTTAGTTCAGACTCATTCCAAATTTATATTAAAAAAAGTAGATTAGTTTCATTAAGTTCATTTCAATTCAATTAATTTAACTCGTCTAAATTTGAGTCAATGAAATTTAGTTACTTAAACTATATTTCCCTATGTCTAATTTGTTCACTTTAATTTAGTTTAGTTAAGTTCAGTTTAATTCAGTTTAGTGTAGTTTAGCTCAATTTAATTCATTTCAAATCAATCCAACCACAAATTGACTAGTTTACACTGAAATTAATGAACCATAATTATTATTCACCTCCACTTCTTTCTAGCCAACTTAGTTCAATTCAGTTTAACTAAATTTAGTTTAGTTTAGTTCAACTAAAATGACCTTTAGTGAATGATGTTGTAGAATTAAAAATCATAGAACTAAAATACTAAATAATGGTTGCAAGAACAATTAAAGGTTAAAGTAGTCATTCAACTATTTTTAAAACTATTAATATAATTCCACGCCTTTAGTAGGAATTATGAAAGTTTTACACCCTAAGTGGCAATTTGACTTCTTATTACGCGCTTAATGGGCGTAATAAGAAGTTAAATTATTTCACCCAAGAATTGGTCTTCTATAAATTATGCCAAATTTACATCTCATATTCAAATTATAAAAGTTTTAACACTCTTAATTCAAATTTTTATTTTTATTTTAAAGTGATCCAAACCCAATATTTTACGGATCGGTCTCTGGTCTACATATGTAGACGGTCGCCTCAGAGACCACCTCAACTTATTAAAAATATTTTGAGCTAAAATAGATCATATTTGGGGTCTATAACAATTTTCAACAATTATTAGGACCGAAAACATAAATTTAGTTGGCATCCAAACTGGAGTAGGATTATCTTTCAGCGTTGACCATGTTTTCTAAAAACAAATAGGAAAGGGTATTCAAAATTATAAGAGCTGTGTGTCCCCAAATTTGTTCCCGCCCCCATCCCCTAATTTTTCTCGCAATTGCAATCGTTGGATGCAGAAACCCTTGGTGGTTTTCCCGATCGATGAATCACCGAATCTTAGAGGTTCAAGCCGCAGAGATGAAATCCTCTGAGCAGCGGAAGGTTAAAGCCCTAGGCGTCTCTCTCAAGGGGAATCAAATCGAAAAGATTTGCTCCAATCGGCACCAAAAACCTGCCGGTGAGATTTTAATTATCAAATCGAAAAGAGTTGCTCAAATCGGATCAGTTTTTTTATTAACTTCTGTATGTTTTGGTGCGATGAGTTTGTGTATGCTTGTTTTATCTTAATGCGATTGGTGTGTCTGTATGTATGTATGTTGTTGCCGTTTCTGTTGTTGTTGTTGTTGTTGTTGTTGTTGTTGTTGTTGTTGTTGTTGTTGTTGTTGTTGTACTTTGTAATCTCCTTATCCGGCATAAATGATAATGGTGGAGAGGGTAATTTATGTTGTCGATGAATGTGTTTTTCAGGGGAAATTAAGGCCCATCCACCTAAAAATTTTAGGGGGCGATCTCGTGTAGATGATGCTGCTCCTCCAAGGATTACATTGCAGCTTTTCCCGGTAAATTCAGAGACACGTTTAAAATTGGAGAAGGTAATAGACTTAATCTTAATTTGTGAAACTATGTCCACTATATTGGGAGGAATGAGTGATCATTTGCATTTGTAGGACCGACACAATCCTTTCTTGGAGCTCACTCTAAGTGTTCGGAAGAAGATATCATCTATAATCAAACACCTGAATTCCAAATGGGGAGGTTTTGGAGACGAGCTTATGCTTTTCCCATACGATGTGAGGTTGGAAAGAATTAGCTCATTTAGTAGATGGACTTTAAATTCCGGAGGTATTACTGCTGGAGAGGTGCACACAACTTTAGGATGTCCAACAATTTTCCGCTTAAGGTATTTTTGAATTGATTATTCCTATACACGGTCTTATAGTTTGTCGAGATAGCTTCTTATCTCAGATTTCCTCCCTCTAGGTATGGCTGGTTTTCTAATCTTAATGTTGAGACTTCTGGGATATCTTTTGCATCTATGACTGAGGATGAGAACTTAGGATCCAAACAAATTGAGTCAGATTGCAATGGTGTTTTAAATATGGCATGCGATGTAGTGGTGGACAAAGGCAACGTTGCAAGTTGTGAAAACATAAACCCCTTCAACATTTTTCAAACAAACAGTGGAGCTTGGAGAGAGCAGATGCCAATGCCACTTTCTGTGAGTACATTTTCATTTTTTTCCTGTTTTAGTATTAACTGCTATCTGTTAGATGTGCCAGCATTTCTTACTCATATCTTGCTAAGTTAATAATGATTTACCTGTCGCCGTCTCTGTCTCACCGTGGATCCCTTTGCTTTTGACATTGCGGCATTCCTGCACAATTATATATAGATGGACCCGGATACTTTGGACGTGTGATATCTTCTAAGGGCATAGCTATAATACCTTGTCACCTTGATTTCATTCTGCATACTTTCCTCATCATTGTTTAATATGTCAAAACTTCACTGATTGCCGTGCGATCAGGCTTACACTTGTTTTGAGCTGTTTGCATGCATGAATAATAAAACTGCTGCTATTATTCCAAATCATAAAATTGAGTTGTTTTTGAGCTGTCAGGCCACTGCTGGCTGCTGCTATTCCAAATTAAAGAGTAGGTGAAACATCAAACTTTTTTAACAGCTACTTTTATTTCTTAGGTTGCTGATGCAAATGCAAGTTTCATATCTCCATGGGATGACAGTTTGACCAGCTTGAGCATAGGAGGCCTCCTATCAGAAGCTTCTTTACTGAATAAGATAAAGAATTCTACTCAGAAGTCAGAGAGTAAATCAAGCTTTCAGCCTATTGAGTTAGTCTCTGATATTAGTGTTGGAGCTTTGCTCTCCGAAGCATCTCTACTGAACAAGTTCAAGAATCCTGAAGAAAGATCCGAGAATATATCAGTGCCTGTACGTACTGGGGGCATCTTGTGTGATGCATCCTTGCATATAAAGAATGATAACCCGACACCAAATCAAGCAGGATGCCAGATTATAAACTTAGATTCTGAATTAAGCCTTGGTGGAATGGTTGAAAAGTACTCACAAAGAGATACAAATGGAACTGACAAAGTGTCCCGCAAAATGGCACATGGACTGGAGGCAAATATGAAAAAAGGAGATGTCTCATGTCAGTCGTCTATTCCATGGTATGATGATAGCTTCATATCGCTAAGCATTGGAGGTTTTCTATCTGAGGCTTCCTCACGTGGGAAGTTTGATGGTTTTGATTCTAAATCGAAACAGAGTACTAAAGCTGGTGATTCTGCTCAACATACTATACCACCATTAAAGCAGGCGTCACATGAGTCATTTTCATCAATATTGGATGCAGAAGAGACATGCAATGCTTTCTCTTTCAAAAAAGTTTCTTCATCTAGATCATCTCGTAAAATTGAGGTTTGTTCTGACTTCTGATTTTTACATACTGAATGAAACTTTATTTCCTTGTGCCGTTAAGTTATCAGTATTTATCTATCTTGGCAGTGATCAACTGATCATACATTCCTCTTATTAAGATATGCATGAAGTCCGCAACTTCTGTTGTGCAATGGGCCTGAGTACATTACGAGTTTTTTGACTGGGTGCCAGTTGAAAGTATAACAGTTGCTTTGCATAATTTGTTGGAACGTGTTAAGTGTTAACCTCCCATTGTGGCAACTGTTTTTCGGTATTTGAATATTTGATGGAAAAATATTTAACCTCACATGATGGAAAAATATTTGAATGTCCTGGAACTAATGAGAATGAAATTGTAAATCTCCGGAATTTGGGTATAATTTACACTCGACCATGTCATATTTAATGGGACAATTCTGTATATGGCTGCGTGGTTTCTTTTGATGGAAATGATTTTCATCTTCTGTATGATGGGAGATTAGGGTCATATTATAAAATTATTTCACAAGAAGTAGAATATGCTGTTAGCATGTATTTAACTTTTATGTTACAATCTTTTAAATTCAGGTCAATGAGCTTTCACTTGTTTGAGATCTGATGGCTTGTCATCAAAGCTGATGAATCACACCAATTTTACAAATTCCCTGCTGCCCTCAGTTCTTCTTCACTTCATGTGGGGGTTTACAGTCAGTGAACTGATGGTAAGTCATCAAATACCTATTTTATCATTACATTAGGGTTGAAGTGGCTGGTCATGATGTCTATCAATATCCTTAGAATGATGTTCATATGCAGAAAGGATTGGAGATCTTGGCCTTTCGACATCCCCTGTTTGTAGAAAATACTTGCTCTTCTCAATAGCCGATAAATTTATTGAAATCAACAATGGTGTTCACTATACGAGGAAGTACATTCTTTTACTGCTGTCATTTAGACCTGGCATGCATTAAAGAGTTCTCAGGATACTATAATAGTGTAATGTAGCAGCAGTACAGCTCACAGTCGTACATGTTGAGTAGAGTGTAAATTAAGAGTATAGATTTTTCTTTGTGGCTAGCTGCTGGCTGGTCTTCCAAATGTTTGCGTTAAAGGGTTTGCTAGTTACTGCTGAACTGCATTTATCTATTTTTACACCATTTTTGTGAAACGAAGTTGAACTCTAAAATGTCAAAGAATCACATTCTGCCAAAAGGCATCAAGATTCGTTTTGCTTCTTCACTTGCGGCTCTAAGAATTAGGAGGTCTGAAGCCAACAATTAAAAAAGAGGCTCTCTCAACTAAATCACGCCCTAACAATCAAGTTTTAACGTTCTAATCAACCAATAAATCAAGAACAATCATAATTATATGATACAACTCATTTGAACCCGGAATTAGAAATTTGATGCGCAATACAAATTGTAATTTCTTAATGGACAGGGCCATACGATTTCCATTTACAAACATTATATCTATATTTACTATTGAGAAAGTCTTGGGTGAGACCTGTCCTTGTGGAGACCAAGAGTAGGGGAATGAGCATTTACTGTTTCTGCTTGATCTTTTAGTCAGTTTGTTTGATCTTTCAATCAATGTCCTTGAGTATTTTTGTTTTGCCTTGATTTTTCAGTTAAGATCTTTCGTTCGATTTGCTTGATCTTTCGGTCAATTGTCTTGATCATTTCCTTGGTCAATTTCACCAACAACAAATTCAATCAAGGAAATCGGCAGGTTTAAAGCTCACCAACGACAAATTCAATCAATAGCAGTCTCATATAATCTTTGGTCTCATTTGAGACAGGTCTCAAATGAGAATTTGTATTTACTATTTGGTTTACTATTTTTTATTTTTAATATTACAAATTCTCATTTGAGACAGGTCTCAAATGAGACCAAAGATTATATGAGACTGCTATTGATTGAATTTGTTGTTGGTGAGCTTTAAACCCGCCGATTTCCTTGATTGAATTTGTCGTTGGTGAAATTGACCAAGGAAATGATCAAGACAATTGACCGAAAGATCAAGCAAATTGAACGAAAGATCAAATTAACTGAAAAATCAAGGCAAAACAAAAATACTCAAAGACATTGATTGAAAGATCAAACAAACTGACTAAAAGATCAAGCAGAAACAGTAAATGCTCATTCCCCTGCTCTTGGTCTCCACAAGGATAGGTCTCACCCAAGACTTTCTCTTTTAATATATCTATATTTTAATTAGACCAAAAAGTTAGATTTTTCGAGGGTCTTGTGCAATGTAGTCATGTACATCATTGCAAGGCCGCTCTGTCCAGGGGTCCGAGAAGAGAGTAACCTTCTTCAATAACGTTACCTGACTCTCAGTATCAACTTCTCAATAGTTCTCGTGCTGAATATTCAGGAAATGTGACTCTCGCCAAACAAAAATTTCAATTAATCGTTTAGTTTTCTCCCTAAATCCATGTTTGTTTTGGATAAACTTTTAGTTTTGATTTAACCTTTTAAATTATATTTTATTTATTTGTTGTAATTATGTATCGAATATTGGATCTTGATTCAAAGTTTATTTAAAATAAGATTATTGATTTTAAAAATATTTTACCGTTTTCATCAAGTAAGCAATTTGAATAGTGTAAAAAAAAAAAAGGTGATAGGAAAAAGAAGTGACATATGGGATATTATTTGCCGCCTTCAATCAAAATGGTTAACTTAAGTTTACCAAATAAGAAGTATTAAAACTGAAAAGTCAAACTTGCTCAAATATATAAACAATAACTATTTACCAAATGTCTAAAATTAAAAACATGGTCAAACCAGCTCACAACTACTTTTTTTTTTTTTTTTTTTTTGAACACAACTACTTACCAAACGAGACCTTAAATTTAAGTTTCAACAACTATTTACCAGGGATATTGACACTTAATCTCTCTAAAATTCTAGAGAGAAGTTTTCACACTTTTTTCAGTCGAAGACTGTTGATTTCTAGGGTTCTACTTTCCCATCTGGGGACTAGAAATCTCAATTAATATTGGGGTTTTTGTCTATTTCATTAAGTCAAAGTTGATTCTAGCAAAATGAAAGCAGTTTGAGGAGTATTTGAGTGGGTATTGGATTCGACAGATAATCTGGTTTGCGTCAAAAGGGCCATCGGCGTGCTCTGAAGATCTTGTCGGAGTTGGAGAGGTTTTCATAGCACGGTTGGGCAGGTGAATAGGCTTCTATAGGTTGGCAATTGGGGGCTAAGGGTTTGAGTCTAAGGTTCATCGGAATGTGCACAATGGAGTCTGAATCTGGCGGCGCTCTGATGGGTGCTCAAGTGCTTTCTTAGTAATGCGGGGGTTTCTGAATGTGCTTTTTTTTAATCTCCCAGAGCTTATTAATGGAGGCTCCAAGAAGCATTTCTGGGTAACACAAAAAGGAACTTTTGCTTTTCTGATTTCTTCATTTCGAGGTGGCCAAAGGCGGCTCCATTTTGGGAATACTCCATTTTGGGGGTATATCAAGGCGACAAAAGGTACTTTTCCTTTCTTTACTCATTTTTCCAGAAAGTTTGTTGCCTTTAGAGGAGTATCTAGGCTTTATATAGATCGGCTGGAATCTTGGGTTTCGAAAAACATCATGGAAATCAATTCACGAGGGGTAAGGAAGAGGGAATGCTTCGAGATAGTGGAGGGAAAGCAAAGAACGAAATACATTCCTCCCCTATAAATAGGCGCTCCATTCCTGAGCTTTCTCATAAAAGAGTTAGAAACAATTCTAAGTACAAATATAGTTTCCAACACCTCTGGTTAATCAAGGACAAGATGTCTTTTAGCTCTGCTGATCCATCGCCTGAGTTTAATCTGCACCAATATGCTGGAAATTATGATGAGGAGCTTAGAGATGGAGTTGATCCGGAAACTGATCTCGGAGCCATTGTTCGTCCAACCAGAAGAGGAGGAGTGTTGGAGTTCAACCAAGCTGATATCGAAGATGCAGTAAGCATGGAACAAAACTGTTTGCTCGGTTTCTGGGCAGACAACAGAGACTTTGACATTGAGAGGATGAGAACTTATGTTCATCAGTTTTGGAATCTCAATGTCCAAGTTCAACACAGATGTGAGAACTTCTTTGTTTTTAAGTTTAACACAAGAGAAAAGGCTCGGGCGGTTCTTCACAGAAGTCCGTGTGCAGTGGATGGAGGCCTGCTAGCTCTAAGAAGATATGGAGCTGGAATCTCTTTAAAGAATGTTAAAGTGGAGAAGATAAAGATTGTTGTGCAACTTCATGGCTTCCCAGGAGAATATTTATGCCCGAGGGCTGCCATCAAAGTAGCTAATCATGCTGGTGAAGTTATTGATGTGGACGTGGATGTCAGGCCTGCTGAAGATATTAAGTACCAGAGAGCTACTATCTGGGTGAAACCAGATGATCCTCTGGTTTTTGGATACTATGCCAAGCATGTTTCTGGTGACATTGTCTGGATTGGAATGAAGTATGAGCGCATGCACCGTTTCTGCAGAAGGTGTAGAGTTATCGGTCATCTCATCCATCAGTGTCCCATTGAGTGTGATAACGAGTTGGATAATTTTATAGAAAGCAAGTTCCTGCATCATAATGTAGAAAGGGGGACTGATGTCCTCTATGATCCAAATGGGGTATTATTTCCGGCGTCCATGAACGCTCACAGGAATTGGCCGGAGAGAAGGAACACGAACATTCCGGCAAACTATATGGCCACTAGGTGGCAGAGATATAGGGAGTTGGCTGATGAGGATGTTCAGGAAGGTTTCCTCTTTTCCATGGCAACAGAAGGAGAGCTGTACAAGGCCGATATGTGGGACGACAAGGTGGATATGCTGCTCCACAGCATTTCAATCAAAGACACTTTGATCCCTACTTTGGTGCTGGCTTTCCTGTACAACCTATGGAGGAGGGCGGAGAAGAGCCTGTTCAAAATGAGACCCATTCGGAGCAAGAATCAAATGAAGATTTCAATCAAATGGAAGCAGCAATTCAGAATGATATTGGTGATGATCAGATACTAATAAGGGAACCGCTGGCAGTTGCAAGAGAGCCAACGGAGCAAGAACTACAAAACATGCCTGTGGATGTACCTGAGAACCAGATGAACTTGGGAGAATTTTTTCTACAGCATGAGCAAGAGAAGAATGCAAATGCTCTCATTCTAATGGCAGGAACGTGGTCAATGAAGGAATGAAGGAATTTAATGAGCAATTCTGGGCCCTTCTTCCTATTGAGGAAGCCTTAGAAGTTGAAGAAGGAGCTGAACAGGGTGCTGAAGGACCATTTCCAGCAGCGAACATCCCCATTGTTTCAATCTCCTCGGATGAGAGCTCAAAATCGGTGTGGGATAGCATTGCTAGGCCAGCTTCTGATCCTTTTTCAGATTTTTTACTGCCACTTAATGGATATGATTTATCAGAGGAGAAGAGCTCTGAGGGAGAGCTGTCTGAGAACTTGGTAGGGGTTTGTGGCTCTGCCAAGGAGAGCCTGAGATCAGGATCGGAAATGAGCCTGAGCCCTAAAAACATTTCCCGGAAGAGCACTTTTGAAATTGGAGAATCTAGCAGGCGTGGTCTTCCTCGTCAGAGATCCGCCTCTTCTGCTAAAAGCTTGGTAGGAAGTACTGGTTCATTTAAGAGCCTCAGTGGTCAGAAGTGAAAAAGAAACAGAAGGGAACCGGTGAATAAGGTGCAGCCCCCACAGGTTAGGGTCAAGAAGACTTTGAAGAAAAGAGTCCCGGTTTTTCGATTTAAGGAATTCTTCAGATCTTTGAGCTGGATGAACTTAGAAGCAGAGCATGGAAAACAAAAAAGACTGCTCCTCAGAGCCCGACCAGCGAAGGAGGATCCCCTCAACAAGTACCAGGAGAAAGAAGGGTTCCTGTAGCATGAAGAGGTCTTCTCTCTAGCCCTGCTGTTTCTGAGCCATCCTAGGAATGCACAAGGGTAGCAAGAGTCAAAAGGGCCAGGTCCTTTGAGCTCTTAGATGATCATGTGATTGGTGACTCTGGAGCAGGACTGAGGAACAGAGCAAAATTTTCCCTGGTACAAGAAGGTTGGAGATCGCTAGCAGATGAAGGAAGAGTTAACAGAGAGGCTTTGATCAATGATGAAGATGAGGTCAATAGTGTGATCAAGGAAGTCATTAGTACCTCCCCATGAGTTGAAATTGACACCTCCCCTACGGTTTTCTCAGAGAATAGAGCAGCTCAAAATGTTAATTCGATTGCTCAGACTGAAGCTGCTCAGAACGAAGCTGCTCAATACGAAGATGTAGCTGAAGAGAATGATGCTGAGCTGGGAGATGGAGCCAGAATGGTTGAAGAAGAGTTTGAGGATCCCAATGGCACTGATCGTAGAGGCGGAGATTGAAATTCTGCTTCTTTTTTAATCTGAGGTCGCAGGGGGCTGAACCACATCAGGCCCCAGGGGGGCCATGAGTCTCATAGTGTGGAACTGTAGAGGTCTGAATAAGGCCTCTACAAAGAAGATGGTCTCCAGACTGGTGAAACAACATAAGCCAAACATTCTTTGTCTGATTGAAACCAAAATGTGCAGAGACAAAATGGAAGCTTGGGTGGATAACTCAGGTTTTTCACACTTGGCAGCTGTAGACCCAATAGGGAGATCAGGGGGTTTAGCTATTGTATGGAATAATAATGTGGCCTTAGATGTAGTTCAGGCCAGTAGGAACTTTATTTTTGCTTTTGTAAGAAGTGCTGATCAGCACAGGTGGTGTTTAGGGCTGATCTATGGAGCCCCAGAGTAGGAACTCAGACTTGCAGTGTGGAATGAAATTAGATCTTTTCAGTATTTTGCAAGCATGCCAGTTGCCTTGGTTGGAGACTTCAACCAAGTCCTTGGCCAACAAGATAAAAAAGGAGGTAATCCTGTACCATTTCCTCTCTCCACTGAGCTTCATGATCTTATTGCTGAACAGGAACTATCTGAAATTGGAAACAAAGGATTGTGGTACACCTGGACAAATAAAAGGGAACCTCCAGATAGCATCATATAAAGGTTAGACAGAGCATTCTGTAATGACTCCTGGAAAAATCTATTTCCTAATGCCAGAGTAAACAACCTTCCTATTGTCAGTTCTGACCACAGTCCAATAGTTCTGGAATTGAAACTGGTTGACAGAAGAAGAGATAGAAAACTAAGGTTTGAAAGCTTCTGGTCTAAACATGAACAAGCAGACCAGATTATTGAAATAGTATGGAATTTTCAGCAGATAAAGTATGGAGGACATCTGCATACTGAAACCTTGGATGAAAGCTTGTGTGTCTCTTTAAAGCACCTGTCTAACTGGCACTGCAACACATTTGGAAGTTTAGAGAAGAAAATCAAGGAGTCCCTAAAGGAAGTGGAAGATTTACATGGAAAAGCTGGGAATCCACTATTTCAAGAAAGATTTTTTTTTTTAAGTCAAATCCACCGTTGGTGGGAGGAGATTAATAGGCTCCCCAAACCTTGTAAAAACAATCGAAAATCTGAGTTTACAATAGAGCTCACAGCCGTAAATCGGGTGAACGATCTTGACTATCTAGGCTAATTATAAGGACTAGGTAAGGACCCGCCCTCGAAGCAATACATTTGCTTCCAAAAAGATTGACCTAAAACTAAAGAATAGGAAGTTTTTCAGAAATATGTATTGATTTTACGTATCTTACAAAAGCATAGAGGCCATCATACACTCTCACCCACCGTACCAAATGTGCATTATGCTTTTTGGAGGCCCACGGGTGATGAGAGGAAGAGGCATAAAAGAAAAGAAGGAGAAACCAGCAGCTGCTGCTACTGATATACTGACATCTTAACAGGATCAGGAGCACCAATGTGGAGAAAACCGCTTGCCCCTCCAGTTGATTATGTTGGTTGTTGTAGTCCTCAACACCTGCCATAACAAAAAATCAGTAGCATCCATTCATAGGACATATTCTCAAGGAAGGAGTTCCCATTTTATCCAGCTGAATGAGTCCTCTTAATTTCACAGATAAATTAGAAGGAACTAGATAACATGTAAGAGAATTTTGAAGTGCAAATCTAGAGATGGCATCAGCCACCATATTTCCTTCTCTACATACATGTTTGAGAACTGTCCTCTGAACCCTATCCTGCAGCATGTCCTTAAGTTCCATATTAATTTGAAAAAATTGCCAGGGGGCCTTGTCAGGGTTGAGAATGCCAGATATAGCATTATTACAGTCAGACTCAATATGGCAAGAACTATGCAATGTATTAGCAGTAGACAGTCCTTACTTAAGGGCCAATATTTCAGCATGCAAGGATGATATTGCAGGAAGAACAACACATTTCATATCCCAAGTATTACCATGCATATCCCTAACAATCAGACCAATGTCTGCCTTACCAGATGTTCTATTCCATGAGGCGTCAAATTGTGATGCTTCATTTGATCAATCTGGAAAAGCTGGTATTGGGTGTATTATAAGGGACCAAAATGGGGAGTTTGTGATGGGAAAACAAGATTTTCAATATGATGTTACTTCACCACTGCATGCAGAGTTGTTATCTCTTAATGCAGGCTTGGATCTAGCAATACATAAGGGGTTTTCTCCACTTGTGATGGAAACAGATTGTTTGCAACTGGCCCAAATGGTTAACAAGAAGCAGCTTCCACCATGGTCACTCAAGCACCAGGCACTGAGCATCATCAAAAAGCTTCACCAACATTCAGTTCCAGTTAGGCATGTTTACAGAGAGGTTAATGCTGCAGCAGACTTGCTAGCAAAGAAGGGAATGGAAAGTTCAACTAGCATTTTATACATGACCTCATCAGTACCAAATGATTTGAGATGTATTTTGCAAACTGATATCACTCTTCCACACTTGAGAAGAGTGAATGCCTGAAATATTTTAAGGGCATTTTGTATAAGGCTTCTACACTGCCTTCTCATCAGGTTCACTTCACTATCTTTCTGATTGATTCCTGACAACGTGGCCTATGACTGCTCACCACAGGGTTGTAGGATACCAAGGGGTAGGTTATCCAGGGGTGGTGACGCAGTCTTAGGATCGTTTTTGGGAATCAAACTCACGGATCTTGAAGTGTCTTAACTAGTTTAATTTTCACTAGGAAAGCTCTTATGGCTTGTAATGATCACATGACTTATTTATTATTTTTAATATAAGCTTGGGGAAGCTATAAAAACCCCCCACTTCGGTGGCTCTTGAATTAAAAAAAAAAATGAGGCGTCAACATTAATTTTGAAGCTATCTATAGGTTTAGTCCATTTAACAATTTCTATTCTTGGTCTTGAAGGCAGTGATCTATTAGGCAGGAAACCAAATGATGCAAGTTCTAGATCAAAGGGATGGGAGATGCACAAAAGCTTAGCACAGAAAGTGTAGAAAGTAATTTCCTTGATCTCTTTTAGAAGTGATGGGAGATGAGGAGACAGATTTTCATATAGTTTTTTGTTTCTAGCTTTCCACAAAATCCAAACCATAAACACAGGAAGTAATTGAAATAAGAGTGTGTGCAATTTTGTAAAACCCGAGTATGAAAAGTAGAACGAGAATCTCTCCCACAAAGTAGGGAAACTACAGGGGTTGATTCCTAGCCAAACATGGATTGGATCCCATAATTTTCTTGCAAACTCACATTGGTTAAAAAAATGATCCAAAGAATCACTGTTATTGCAAAAGCAGCACTTAGATGTGATCTGAAATCCCATAAATCTAAGTATATCATCAAAAGGTAGACAAGCATTGAATATTTTCCAGACAAGTATAGCTACCTTTTTGGGGATTCTCTTGTTCCAAACTTTCTTTAAAGCAGCAGAAGAGCCTCTAGTAGGGACTAGAGCTTTATAAGCTGTTTTGAAAGTAAAATCACCCGTGATGCTAGGTTTCCATATCAACCTGTCTGCTCTACCATGTGTGACTGTAGTTTCCTGCAAAAAAGAAAACACATCAGAGTGAACAAAGGGCGAAATTGAGGCTATAAAGTGGCTTTTTTCAGAAACAAAATCAGCCACAGAACAGTCCAATGGTATGAGAGTTAGTTGAGGGTTGCAAAGATCGAGTAGAGAACCCTTCCCTGTCCAGTTAGATGTCCAAAAATTGCAGGAACCCTCTCCCAAAATGACCCTGGTGTGTGTTTCAGCAAAAGCATTAACCTCCATGATTCTTCTCCAGTTCTGAGATTTTCTAGCTGGAGGTTGGAGCGACCAGAGAAATTGTGTCCATGGAGCTGAGCCAAGTTGAAACTTCCACCACAGTTTAAGAGAGCAAGCTCTAATAATTGTGGGGAGTGATCTAACACCAAGACCATTTTGCTCCACAGGAAAACACAAGCAAAGCTAAAGCTAGAGGAACTGCTCCAGGTGGAGTCAGACTACTGGCAGCAGAGAACCAAACTCAATTGGATGATCCAAGGTGAAAGGAACACAGCCTTTTACCACAAATGGGCGACAAGAAGACAGAATAACAATTTGGTCCAAGGAGTTTATGACAGCAATGGAGCCTGGATATCTGAGGAAAGAGAAATAGTAGAAGTTATCTCTAACCATTTCAAATCCACCTTCATCTCTCCTGAATGGTATCCTCCTAGAGTAGAGGGTGATATAGGCATCTCAACCTTTATGAACTGCAATCAGAATGTCCTCTCAGATCTCCAGCGTTCCAAGCTTAGCAGAAGCTTCACAACAGCAGAAATTTGGCAAGCCATTAAAGAGATGAAACCCTGGGCTGCGCCAGGAGAAGATGGTCTTCCTGCTGGCTTTTATAAGAGATATTGGAAAATTATTGGTGAAGATCTCTCAGCAACCTTACTAATAATTTTGAATGGTGAACCTTTCCCTCCAGAATGGAACAAGACCCAGCTGATTATGATCCCTAAAAAGAAGACTACATCCAATGCAGCTGACTTTAGGCCCATTGCTTTATACAATGTTAAATACAAGATTATAGCCAAGGTACTAGCTAAAAGACTGAAAAGATGCATTGGAAGCCTCATCTTTGAGAGTCAGAATGGATTTGTGCCTAGTAGGAATATTACTGAAAATGTTCTACTGGCTCATGAGGTAGTGCATGGTCTTAATCACAGAACTCAAGGAAAAGTGGGTATGGCTGTCATTAAGCTAGACATGGGTAACGCTTATGATAGAATCTCTTGGAATTTTATGGAACTGACATTAGGGGCTATGGGTTTCCCTGCAAGTTGGATAAACTTGATAATGTGGTGCATAAGATCAGTATCCTACCAGGTCATTGTCAATGGGAAATCATCTGCTACTTTCCACCCAAATAAAGGAATTAGCCAGGGTTGTCTCTATCTCCATACCTCTTTATCATAGCTCAACAGTTTATGTCTTCTTGGCTGGAACACAAATTGACAGAGAACAAACATCTGGGTGTTCAACTATCTAGAGGAGGTCCCAGAGTTAGCCACCTTATGTATACAGATGACTGCATCATGTTTTCTATGGTCACTTATGAAAGTGTGAACCAACTTGCAAAGACCCTTGACTTATATGCAAGGTTCTCGGGTCAAAGCCTAAATGTGGAAAAATGCTCAGTACAGTTTAGCCCAAACACCTCAGAGGAAATGAAACAGTACCTGATGTACTCCTTGAACATCCATAACCATGGCCTTGGAGATAAATACTTGGGTATACAGATCAACTTCAAAGAGCAGAAAATGGAAATCTTCCAAAATTTGATCAAGAAAGCTAAGGAAAAGTTTGGATCCTGGAAAACAAAGCTGCTGAACTTCACAGGAAGAGTTACACCGGCAAAGCATGTTCTCAGTGCCCTCTCTATATATTCTCTGAGTATCTTTAAAATTCCCAAGTGTATCCTTCAGAAATTGGACAAGATGACAGCCTGTTTCATTTGGAAAGGAGACTTAGAGGGAAGAAGTTACACTGGAGTTCATGGAAAACCATATCCAAGTCCAAAAGCGAAGGAGGATTAGAAATCAGATCAGCAGTGGGAATGAACAAGGCCCTCCTCGCCAAACATGCTTGGAACGTTCTGAAAAATAAGGACTCACTTCTAGTAAAGGTATATAAAGCCAAATACCTTAGAAACAGTGACATGAGAGAAGTCAGACAAAAATCAGGGGATTCTTGGGGCTGGAAATCCATTCTCTGGGCAAGGGACCTGATTACAGATAATCTAGCTTCGAAAATCAACAATGGAAAGAAGGTTAGAGTGAATGATCAATGGATTCCATCTGTCAACAATCCTCTCAGGGACATGAATGTGGTATCACATCATACTAATTTGAAAGTTGAGCACTTTATTCAGGGACCTAACACTTGGAGAGAGCCCCTATTAAGAGTCATCTTTACCAGAACAGTCATCCCACATATCCTAGCAATGAAAATGAGTGTTGATCCATCAGTTGAGGATGATCCACTATGGATTCACAACAGGAATGGAAACTACTCTGCCAAGAAAGGATACCACATCTTTATGACTGAAATTGGATGTGTTGATTTAAGGAGGAAGAAGCTGTGGGACAAGGTATGGAACCTAAAAGTCCCCTACAAGCTGAACATGTTCCTATGGAAAATGCTCTCAAAGGTTCTGCCAACACTGATAAACAGAAGGAAAAGAAGAATATCAGACCAGGTAATCTGCCCTAGATGCTCATCACATGAAGAAGATGAACTTCACCTCTTTGTAAACTGCAGGGAGAGTAGAAGATTTTGGGAGAATTCCCCTCTGGGTCACAAAGTTCTTAGCCACAGTCAATTACATTCCAGATCTTGGTTGCTAACAAATAATTTGGAAGATGACACAAGGCTTCTGATTGTTTCCCTTTGGGAGATATGGATCCAAAGGAACAAGAAGGCTATGGACAATGTAGACCTGGTCTCAAGAGCTTGTGCAGACACAGCCACTGCTAAATTCTTGCTATTCAAAAAACAGGAAGTAGTTCAGCAACCTTGCTCCTCTCTGATATGTCCAGAAGGACAATCCTTTTCTGAAAGCACATCACAGGCTCACTCTCAAAGCCAAGAGGAACAAATGGTTCTCGTTAAAGTGGATGGCTCATTTAAGAGAAGATGTAATCTTGGAACTGCAGGCTGGACTATTTCATCGGCTAAAGAAAGAACAAGAGGATCTGATTTCTTTGTCTCAACCTCTCCATTACAAGCTGAAGGGGAAGCTTGTTGGAGGGCAACCAAAACAGCATCCAGGGATCACTCAAGAGGGATTTGCTTGCTTACAGACTCATCGGAATTAGTGGCGGCACTCAATGATTTAGAGTCAGCGTCATGGGAGATAAAGGGCATCACAGAAAGCATCATCGATCTTTTGAGGAACTCTTTCTCTTTTTTTAATGTTAACAAAGTTTATAGAAATGTACTAAGTACTGAACATAATATGGCCATTAGCTTAGATCGGGTAATTTGTAATCGTTCCTTGTTTTAATATTAATTAAAGTTTGAGTTCCAAAAAAAACTATTTACCAAATTTCCTCGGTCAAACAGTCTCAAACCGATATAGTGTAAATTAATTTACACTATATTAGAAAAGATGCCAAATTATCTTTGATTTCTGAAGAATTGAAAATATACCGAAGACAGAAAGGGTCAAAGGGATATTATTTTAGCATACATGGCAATGACATACATGTTGGATTCAGCTTCAGGAGTACATATCCCCTCACTGCTGAATTTTTTAATGATTATTAGTACATTGAATTTTAATTGCCCCAACCCAACTGAATATCTTGCCTCATTTCCACTCATCATTACTATGCTGTAGGCCGGGCAAACGGGTCGGGCGGGTTTTAAACGGGTCATATATAATGGGTAATTTAATTTTTATAAATGAGTTTAACCCGTTTAAATCCATTTAAAAACGTGTCATAAACAAGTCGGGTCATAAACGGATCGGGTAAACCCGTTAAATCCGGCGGGTTGAAAATAATATAAATGGGTTGGGTTGGTTCAAATTTGATGTATATATCTATAAATTTGATATATATTAGGTTGTTTAAGGTACCATTATACGTCAAAAATGAAAAAAAAAAATTTTAACAAAAAAAAAGAATGTTACTAATAATGTCATCGTTATGGAGTATAAAATATTTGTACTAGATTTTTTTGTTTGGTACTTGATAGGCCCCAAATATACTCTTGTTTTACAACATTTGAGAGCTAGTTTAGTTAGTATTTTGTACCTAAATCTTGAACTTTAAAGCCGAATCATTCATAGTGGTTTAAAAGTGAAAATGTGCATTTTGGCCTTTGATTTGCACTTGCTATGGAGTTGGATGATTTGAAGACCTTCTATGACCGTCCAAAAGGATCAAGAAGCATTGAAGAACCGGTCGTAGAAGTGGTGTGAAGGCAATACTCTCGCGGGCCGCGAAGCACTGATCGCGAGCCGCGAGGTATGTGTGTTGCTGGTTTTGATGCTGCTGATTCTCGCGGGTCACGAAGGACATCTCGCGGGCCGCGAACGACTGCTGCAAGTAGCATATTATTTTGTTTTATTTGAAAGTTTTTGGCATATAAAAGGGATCTTATCCCATCTTGTAAGAGGATCGAATTTCTGAGATTAGAACCCAAGTTCTTCATCATAGCAATTACCTTCTGAATCTTGAAGCTCGGATGAGCTGGAAGACGTTTGTTCATCATAGCAAAGTTCCGCGGCAGGAACTAAATGCGATTCTGCATATTCTTTCTCTTTGTTGATCCTGTCAACGTTTTCTAGGCTTTCGTATTCTCTGATGAATTCTTGGTTATTCTCAATGGATTTAGCTTCTTTAGCACTAAAACTGCCTTCCTCGACATTGATACTGATCTTCCAAGTACGAATCATCATAACTTTCGAGATGAGACACTGAAGAGATTCTTCTTAGCAATATAGGACCACTACATCCTAATCTCATCTTATTTTCATTTCTCAGCCTTACTTCTCGATGAACCTCGAAAACAACCTAGTATACTTGTCTAGTGATTCGTTGAGCGAGGAGCTTCTTAGGTGGTACATTCTACTTCTAGGTAAAAGATGCTCCTCCTCTGCATCTTCACACTGATCAACCATGTTACTTTCATCCGTTTCTGTTGAGGTTTCTAAGAGAAAGATTAACGCTTGACGGAATTTCATTTATTTATGGCAGTAATCTTAAGGCAAGGACTTGGACCGGCTATGCATTGCTTGGTCCAACTTTGCTGTGCTTATGTTTCAATGTGATAGGTACAAGCTCCCTTTTCTGCGCTAAACGACGAGAAGGATAGGATCCTGACTCGTCCAAACATAGATATAATTTTTACAAACGATTTATTCCAGTGATTTTCATGTCAAGAAGCATAATTTTCAAAGGCAAATGCAAATACGAAGATGATATGTGTTTACCTGGTCATGGAGATTTATAAGGCACCCATAGCTGACAATTGAAGGTGTAAAGCCACATTCCTGTATATTATTTTAATATAAATGAGAAAATCTCCGGTGAGACCTGTCCTTGTGGAGACCAATGGCCAGAGATAATACAGTAGTAGCAACATAAAAAACGGGGGTTATATTGTAAATAATTTGATTTCGGCGCCACAGTGCAAGATACATAAAACATTAAGGACTAGATTGCAAATTAAACAAACATTTGGTCTTTCTTTTTCAGATCGCGTTTCCGGCGCTGTTATCCCTGCCAACTAAGAATTCTCCGGCGAGCTTCTCCAGTATGCAGCCTCACTCCATTTGATGCTTTCCGGCCATTCGTGGCTTCAGATCTAATCAATTTTCCATCAGATCCACCCTCACCGAAGTGATGAAAGTTGAACCGCAATCGGCTTTGATTAGGTTGGATTAGGTGGAACTTGCCGACTACTATCATATGCCAGCGAAGTTCTGCAGCTAGGATGCCTGCAATTGCTAATTAATTAGGACGATTTGGGCAATGTTTGTGTTTGGCTAATTAATTGCCAAACACATAAACCTAATATTAATGCCCCACACTTAATCAAAGTAAATAGTAATAGGATATGAGCATGTTAATCAATGCTGGTGCTTGAACTTGCTGACTTTCTCACCCTAAAAGACAATTTAGACTAACATCAATCTCAAATTATAACTGAAAAAATCAAATGAAATATCAAAAAGATCAAACAGAATAAGATCAAGCTCATATAATAACTGAAAAGATCAAACAAAATATATAAAAAAACAAGATAAATCTCAAGCGATTGACTGAAAAAGATCAAAGAAACTATCAAAAAGGTCATACAGAATAAGATCAAGCTCACATGATAAAGTGAAAAAAATCAAAGAAAATATCAAAGAGATCAAACTATTAAGATCAAGCTCACATGATAACTGAAAAAGATCAAACAAAATGTAGAAAAGATCAAACAAAATAAGATCAAACTCAAGTGATTGACTTAAAAAGATCAAAGAAAATATCAAAAAAATCATACACAATAAGATCAAACTCACATGATAAGTGAAAAAGATCAAATAAAATATCAAAGAGATCAAACTATTAAGACCAAGCTCGCATGATAACTGAAAAAGATCAAACAAAATATAGAAAAGATCAAACAAAATAAGATCAAACTCAAGTGATTGACTGAAAAAGATCAAAGAAAATATCAAAAAGATCATACACAATAAGATCAAGCTCACGTGATAAGTGAAAAAGATCAAAGAAAATATCAAACAGATCAAACAGAATAATTATCGGCATGCATATTGCCTTGCTTTTATCAAACAGAACAATGTATATGCAAGATCTCATAAAGAGTCCATGAAGCATTTAATGGTTCGAGAGCACATGATATTGCATTTTCGCAATCAGGCTCAATTTCAGTTACAAAATTGTGCACAGAATATGCAAAGCATGAGAAATTGCCATGAGAGAGATGTTGGAAGCAGTTCCAGATATACAAGAGTCCACCGTAATGAAATCATGGGGAGAGCAGGTTTGGGATTGAAGCATCAACACCGGGAAGGTCGTCGGCGGAGGAAGGGATCTGTATCGTTAATCCCTACGCGAGGAAGGAAAATTGGGGGAAAATAAACTAATTTTGCAATTCAGTCCTTACACTTAGCCGCGTGTTTCATTCTGCACCCATACTTATTAGAAAGTCTACATAGTCCTTGGTCTCTACAGAGACAGGTCTCAAATGAGAATTTGTAAATATAAATATACTGGTTATCCAAAATATGTGGAAACATCAAAGAAAAAGAAGTTTTCCTCTAGAGCATGAAAGTCACTTCAAAGTTTTAAAGACTTATGAGACATTTTACTAAATTTAAATGGATCCCTGACCTTGAAGTTTCAACATTCAAAAACTGAGTACCTAGACACTATTGCCAGTAGATATTACGATTTAATAAATAATTTCAAAGGTTACTCCCAATTGGCTATGCAGCAAATTTCAATATAAGGCCGTAATAGCAGTTTCCCAGATTTCTAAAAACAGCATGCAACATATTTTACAGAGCTTCGACAATCATTGGCTCAGCTATGACCATTTAGTTTCCCATGTCACTTAGTACAGACGATCCCTATGTTCCTATTACTTCAAGGTACAATTTTTCAATCCTAGTCAGTTAAGTGAAGGTATAACTCTTCTTAATCCAACTACTTTCCTTTGGAACAGGAGTACAAACGATTATTTTTAAAGCACGGACTGCACGGTTACAATTATGATGGACACAGAATCGGTTAAACGAGGTTATACCCTTAGCCTCTCAAAGACTACCAAATATTTGTTCTCATCTCCTATCATGGTACAGCCATCCATCATTGTATGGTATATCAACTGGAGCATCAATACCATCTTCTTCCATCTCCCTGATCAATGCTTCAGCGCGTTCCATATCACCACTTTGACTGCAATTCAACATAAATAACAGTAAATTGATCAGAATCTAAAAAATGTTATACGCCAAACAAACAGTGTCCATCTTCTCACATCTCCCTGACCAATGCTTCAGCGTGTTCCATATCACCACTTTGACTGCAGTTCAGCATAATTAAGAATATATTGATCAGAATCAAAAAGATGTTAGGAGAAACTATATGCCAAACAAAGAGTGGGGATGTTTTTTTTTTTTTTTTTTTTTTTTTTTTTAAGAACATGAAGCAAAAGAAGGCCCCATGGCCATTTGTGTTTATACATCATCATAAAAGCTCTGGCAATTGCTGGTGTGATATCAAGTTTGAATTACTTCCAACACATTATCCATCATATCATCTACCTTAAACATAATTAGGACATGATGTTTAACCTAAATCAACCAACGTACAAACAGTTCTTGAAAAAGCAGCAATCAAAGAGTGGGGATGTAAAGTGCCAAAGATCAATACTCTCCCATATCATATTAAATTCCAAACACTCTTCTAAATAAAGAAGAAATCAGATGTACAAGTGAAACCAGCTTCCAATTAGAGCCAAACAGTATGAGGGAGTCCTATGTACCAAAATAAAGCAGCACATAATGCATCCAATTTGAGGTACAACGTGGCACATTGCAGAAATTCATGGAAGCAAACAAGTTATGGTTACATCATGATCTTCTCAACAAAACAAGTATAAGTATAAATATAATTCACAACTCATAATAATATCAGCAAATTAACTATCCTTGAGAGAATTTTGAGTCATTGCCAGGAAGATGATCACATTGTGTATCGAACTACTCAGTAAAATGATAAATAGTATATTTGGCCTCAATAAACAACATCTCAGTCAGAATCTTATCACACAATTCAACGAATTTTTGAACCGGAATCACAAGAGCTAAACTAATATAATACTGATATTATTTCAAAGGTATATAACTGTGTTTCTTTTGACACCAGTTAAACAAAATGCAGCACAAAGACAAGAGATTAAAGATGAACATGATCAGAAAACCTACATCAAATTAAAGATACCAGAGTTTATTCAAATCGAGAAATCAAAACCATTTGAAACCCCAGTCCACGACTTTGCACAGTGCTGATTGCTGAAAGCTTAATTTAATATAAGCCCCCAAAATCAACACATTTATCCAAATATTATACAAATGTATGATCAATGATCCTACATATATATCATGATAAGGGTGCTTGGAAGCGCCGTAAAAGGCCCCATTTCAGTGATCAACCCTAGTACCTTATAGTAGTCAACTAAACATAGCCTATTATTATAAGGCTATAACACTGCATACACTTGCTTGACAAAGTGACATATTTGATGTTATTTAATCATAATAGTAAAATTAAGTTTACCAAATAAGGAGTCATAAAACTGATAAGTCAAACCTACTCAAATATACAAATAATAACTATCTAGCAAATGCCTCAAATTAAAACATGGTCAAACCAGCTCGGAACTACTTACCAAACGAGACCTTAAATTTAACTGCCAACAACTATCAACCAAATTTTCATCAGTCAAACAGTCACAAACCCACCAAATTAACACATATAGCAATAATTTACCGATATGCCTCCAATTAATACTATTAGTCAGACTAGACATTTAAAACACACACATAACAACCAACAACCAACAACTAACAAATTGTCTACCAGAAATGGCCTTAAATGTCATTATACAATTTTCATTTGTTAAAACAAGCATAATGGAAGAATTAAAAACAAAAAAGAAGAATCTTGGGTAACTGTACTCACCTTCATAGTGATGTGATTAACTTTATGGTGGTCTGTGATCAACGAATGCATATCAATGTTTTCAAGCCGAATGATGATGATGATGGGCCTGAATATCAATGCTTCACCAAAATCTTCACCCTTCAGGAGTTATAAAGTAATCGTGAGAAGAAAATTGGATTAAGTCAAAGACTATAAGTACAACGATTAAAAAAGCTGCAGCTTAGTTTTCCCAAAACAAAACAACATTATACCCGAATACATCAAAACCCAAGCCATTAGAGGAAATTGCACTGATATTAAAATTGGATTATACGTTAAAAACATTATACATCAACATTAATTGGATTAAAGTTACTGGATGGTGCAAGTATTATCTATTTAATTTTCAATCATGAACATGGAACTTTATTAAGGTTGGAGACAATCAGGGATTATTTTTATTTTTACCTTGAACACAGCAAGATGAACTTGATCCAGTTGAAACAGTTTTGACTCTAGATCAGCCAGCCGTGTCCCATGCTCATACTGCGGTGAATGCCAGAATAACTCAACCCTGTTCCTTACTCCAGTCAGCTTAACCAGAGATTGCTTTTTTACCTTCTCGACTCGGCTCTCATCATGAAACTGCATTCGAGGATGTGGAGCATCCTTCTTTCTGTCTTTGTCCATGGGGCGATCAACAACAGGAGAGTTATCTTTCCTCTGCTGGGGAGCCTTGGCAGCCTTTCCAGTTACTGAACCAGCTACACTAGGAGCATCAAAAGGTGCTTTACCACCATCTGCTGGATTTATCAACACAACAAGACAGGAACTATCCATTTTGTAATCATAGTCAGGGTTGAATCTCCTTTAGGGCTACCCCAGGTACAAAAAATCCAGTCACTAGAGCAAACGAGAAGCTTCGGTCAATGATTGAATTTGCCATCAGTTTTCTACATACTAATTCAACATTATGCGGATTGTGAGTAAAAAATTTCCTCTATATTAAAGGTTATCACGAAAAACCAATAATGGCCTGATTCGCCAATATTTTTACTCCAAAATTTTGTAAATGATTTCGCATAAAATACACAATTTCACAACAAACAACTAAAATTTTCACCTTTAGCTAGCTTGGCAGCTCGCTGTGCTTCTTGAATCGTGCGCCTTTCAGCCTTTGATGTCTTCTCTTGCCTTGCTTTTGCCCTTCTGCACTACACCTTCTTTCTCTACAATTCATCAAAATTTGAGGCAATCATACTAAATTGCAAAACATGAATCACTCACATCAACAATAGCAACAACTACTAACCGGTGAATCCGAGAGGCATGGTGACAACTGCTACTGTGGTCAAACGGCTCCCAGTGGCCCAGCCTGCATTTTGAAACCTCAGGGAGAGATGATGCGAATTTCCCGGAATTGCTCCGGCGACCGGCCCATTTTGGGGGTATCATGACCGGCCCATTTTGGGGGTATCATGACCGGCCCATATTGGGCACTGGCACAGGTGGGCGAGTGGTCGACCGGTGGGAAATGAAGATGCGGCTGACCCGACTGAGCACGGTCGGGTGGGGCCCCGGGGGTGAAGAACCCGACGCACCTCCATCTCCATCTCTGAGCTGTAGAGACTAGAGAGGATTATTTGCCATACTTAACCTTGTCAAAAGAATTACCTTATTAACCCTCTCCATCTCAGACGTTTGTGAATTCCCAAACGGCTAGTTTTAGAAAGGATTTTGAAATAAATCTGAACTCACTTTCATACATTAACGGCTAATCAAATACTCCATTTCATCCATTTCATCTCTTTAATCAAAGATTCACCTGCCCTCTTCTTCAAGAATTTCATCCGCTCCATCCCTTTCATCTAAGTTTCACCTCTCTTATTCAATAATTTCATCCCTTTCTTCTCTATCCCTTTCATCAAAGTCTCTGTGATGGCCACCACCACCACCACCACCACCACCACCACACTCCTCAGCCTGCTGCAACCACCATAAAAATGACGTCTTCCTCCGCCCCCACCATCAAGAACCCCAAAATCCACCCGGAATCCTCCTCCTCTGCCTCCACAACCCCCAACGTCCCTAAGATTCAGTCGTTAACGGTGTCTTTGGGCGATTTGGAAGACTACAAGCAGTACACGGTGCCTTGGAGTTATGGCCATATGATAAGGGACCTCCGAAATCATGTTTCCGACAACAAGAAAATATGTCACGGAGGAGTACCTTTTACGGCGAAATTCCCAGCAGATGACCAATATATTCAAGTAAAAGTCCAGGCTACTAAAGGTTGTCGTGAGCTCACGACTAAATTTCTGATTCATAAAGAATCCCTTTATGTAATAGCGTACCGGTGTAAGGGTCAAAAGGAGTGGAAAGTGACAAAGGACTGGGTGTCGGTAATCAATAAGGAAGACTTTGAATCGTCGGGTGCTGGGTTCGATTCCCGATATACAACATACAAGGAAACAAAGACCTCCATGCAAGAAAGACTTGCCAACGCTTTAGAAACTCTGAAGAAAGAAAAAAATATGGATGAGAAAAAAGAGGCCTTTCAACTCTTCTGTCGATTCATATCGGAAGCGGCGAGATTCACTAGAATCTTCGACCATTATGTTTACTCTTTGAGAGAGAGTTCCGTTGCCGATATCCCCATGGAGGGATTGGGAGAGCTTATCAATAAATGGTCTGCTATATCTACATTGTTCATGGCAGGATCAGACGACTCTAAATTGCTCAGGGGAGGATCAGACAACTATTTGCTTACTTTGGAGCTTGCATGCGGGTGCAATTCAGATTATGTCGAACCGGCAGACAGAGAGAAGAAAGGAAAAGGATGAGGTGTTTGAAGAAAACGTTGGTCAGAGAAGGTCAAGTGATTGGAGATGAAGGTCACTTAGAGCTAGTTTTATTTCTTTCTCATTAAGATGAGGCCACGTGTTCGGCCCTCATCCATAGTCTAAATTTTTCCTGTAATTTTCAAATATTTTACTATTGCGCTGATAATAAAATGTCAAGGTCAGTTCATCAGTTGCTTCTCTATAATTTCATCTCAACCTGCATTTTAACTATTGATATGGTCAGAATTCTCAGCAAAACTGGATAAATACATGAACCAGTGCACCATCATCATGTTTAATATGTTAGTAATCAAAGAGTTCTCATTCCAAATTTGATGTATGGAACAGATAGGCCATGGAACGTACAGCAATGTGTACAAGGCTAAAGACAGGGACACTGGGAAGATTGTTGCCATGAAGAAAATCCGATTTGACACATCGGATCCGGAGATCGAGCGTGAAATTCATGGCTAGAGAGATCATCATGCTCAACAAGCTTGATCACCCTAATGTCATCAAGCTTGAAGGGCTGGCCACTTCAAGAATGCAGTACAGCCTGTACTTGGTTTTCGATTTCATGCTCTCTGACCTAACCTGGATCATATCACGCCCGGAAGGAAAGCTCACAGAGCCACAGATCAAGCTGTACATGCAGCAGCTGCTTGCAGGTCTTCAGCATTGCCATGACAGTGGAGTCCTGCACAGAGACACTAAGGCTTCCAACCTGTTGATAGACAAAAATGGGATGCTAAAGATTGCTGATCTCTAGGTTCAAAAATGATAAAAAGAAGAAGCAATTAAATAGTTTTTTTCTTGAACTGTTAGATTGAGCAGCTTCACAAGATCTTGAAGCTGTGTGGCTCACCTGCAGAGGAGTACTGGAAGAAGATGAAGCCGCCAACTACTTTCAGACCAACTTTGAACTATAAACCAACTTTCCGAGAATCATTTCCCAACATGCCTGATTCAGCTATAAGCCTTCTGACCAGTCTTCTCTCCCTCGATCCAGCCTGCCGGGGCACTGCTTCCTCTTGTCTTGATAGCGAAGTGAATTCATATACGTCCGATAGTACTCTTTTGTACAATGCTTATCAGCTTTCCAACATCTGAGTTCATATCCAAGTTGATTAGAGATGAATATTCACACTTATGGCTGCAAATACCATGTTAACAGTTTCATTCTATCTTGGTTATTGCAGAGTTTACAGTGACTCGAAACAGTTCATCTGTCTAGGCGTTCTTAACCTTTTTACTTTTGTCTGCTTACAGTATTTCACTACAAGTCCACTGCCCTGCGACCCGTCTGGTTTACCTTCACTGAAGAAAGAGGAAGAAGACGCAGCCAAGTACAATGGCCAGATAAGGTAATTCTAGGAAGGTTATAACATTTGGACAAGCACTTCATGATCAAATTCCCCTCCCTTTTCTGGAAAAAATATATATTACTGCTCATTTGTGACTGCTCTGTTAGAACAATTCTACTAAAAAAAAGGTGATCAGATGAACTAATCTTAGTTACTGTCATTATTGTACAGGGCTGCCAAATCAAAAAGGCTGTCACGCAGAAATCGCGATGTTCAGAAAATAAAGGTCTCATTTGCTGAAACTGTCAAAGAAGATACTGAATCTTGTAAAGAGGTAAACAACCTTTATGAGTACACTTATGAACACGACATCAGTTCAGTTTTACCTGCGGATCCTAGTTTTACTAGATGGACCTAGAACATATTATTAATTTCTAAACTTTTAACTGTTTCACAGCAAGAAAAGCATGGAGAAAACAGCTTCCACAGTCAGGAGATGGCCAACAGTGTAAGTAGTAGCAGCTCAAGTGTAAAAATAGGGAGGACTCATGCAAGATCACCTCCCTCACCACCACTAGCGTTTCATTCGCGGCAGGATCTTTTTGCTAAAACAGAAGGGCATCCGAGCGCTCTCAAGAATATCCAGAACTATCCTCTTCTACTAGCATCTCTAACAGGTGCTGCCACCCATTTTGAAGAGAGCAGATTGAATACAACCACAGGTCTATGTCTACTATGGACTTCAGAAAGCTCGACATGGAGAAGATCCATAAGCTATTTGGTTTTGAGGATAACTAATGGAATTTAGTTGATTGGCAAAACTCCATTGGTGTATATGAACAATGTGGTGGAGGGATGTGTTGGCCGGATTGCAGCCAAGCTGGAGATGATGGAGCCATGCTCAAGTGTGAAGGATAGGTATTTCTTTCGATAAATATAAGATTATTTCTCTATTTAGGGTGCTCAGTTATCTGTAAGAGTTACGCTAAACCGTTCTTTGAAAAAAAAATATCATCACATTCAGGATTGGCTATAGTATGATTGTAGACGCCGAGGCCAAAGAACTTATTAAGCCTGGGGAGGTAGGTTATGTAAAGTCCGTGGTTTTAATTGGTGAATTTGTGGAAAATGTTGTTCAAACATAATGCAGACAGAGTCATGTTGGAACATCGGCTAACACCAGCAGGTTTAAAATGCGGAAAACGCATTGTTTATTTATGGAAACTTTGTATTATGGAATATTACTGCGCGTGGTATTTGTGGTATGAATACAGTCGATGGAATATTCTCAGCTCAAGATTTCGAAGAATATCGCAAATGATTTGATTTGAGCATCAACTGATAGTATAGCTAGTCAGGCCAATTGGCAGCAAGGAAGAATCCACAGATAGAGTAGTAAAGATAAGTTCTCGTATAATCTGTATCTTTGACTTACTAGTGGATGGTTATAATACTAGGCAAAGCCCTGCAGACGTAGATGTGATGCATCGAACTGCGTAATCAATTGCCTGTGTCATTTACTTTTCTGCACTTTATTATATTTCATGTTGGAACACCATGTTAGGCAGTATCTAGTAAAAAGCAATTGTTTGGTTTAAGTAGATAGAATTTCAATTGGTATCGCAGCTAAGTCACCTTGTTTATCTTGTTGCGAGGTTAGTGAGATCAGATCTATCTATGATGGCAGGAAGAGAAGCTGGATCTGTGTCAAGGCCCCCTGCTGAATGTTGACAACTATCTCAATTGGACGACGACACATGGGATTCGATTGAGACAACTTGGGTCGACCCTACTGCAATAGTTAACGGAGCAACTGTAACGAAACCTTAGCCATGGACAGATGGAGAGAACATGCAAAGAAACTGAATAACAAAGTACTGAATGCTTTGTTCACTGGAGTCGATGATGAGAAGTTCAGGATTATCCATGGGTGTACTACTATCATGATGTGACACTTATGTCCATGGATTATCCATGTTGTGCCTCCAAAGCATCCCAAGCAGTTCAGAATAACAAAGTACTGAATGCTTTGTGGCACTTATGTCTAGAAACTTTGAGAAGCTTCTGAAACGTACCAATGACAAGAAAGGTTTCCATAATAAACCTTACCAAGGACGGTAGAAGGAAGAGTCTACATGGGCACCTGAAGGATCGAAGCATGCAGGAAAACCTCAATGCAGGGAGTGTGATGGATACGGGCATATAAGAGCAAACTATGGTAATCTAAGAACTACAGTGGATAAAGCATACAATGCCACTTGGGGTGATGACGAAGAGGAAGAAGCTCAGAAAAGTGAGAATCAATTTGTCTCGTATGGTGCAAGAGTTGAGGAAATTGAGGAAGTGTCATTGCTCGAAGAAAACACAGCCTCATGTTCCAACACTGTGGTTTCAGATAACGATTCAAGTGAAGATATGATAGTTACAAGTACAGTTCCATCCGAAGTGAGACTTATCGGGAAAAAATTTGAGGATTTGATTCGTGGTGCAGTAATGGATGAGGAAACCATTGAAGATTTGGATTCACATTTGAAAGCTATGACCAAGAAAGTTGCAGATGCAGAAACCGTGAATGAAACACTTAAGAAGAAGTTGTCAGATATGTCAACAAGAGCTAATAATGCAGAGATCTCACTTGAAGTAACGAGTAGGAAGTTGGAAATCATGACAAAGAGAGCTGAATCGGCTGAAGCTACCCTACAAAAACTAAACAAAGACACTGCAAAGCTAGATGACTTACTTTGTATGGGGAAAAGTCTTTTATTGAAGAAAAATTCTGCACTCAGAATTGTCTAGAGCAGCGCCAGGCAGCAAGGTCCACAAAACTTCATGAAACCTACTCTGGGACATGAACGTTTAGTATTGTAACCTAGTCATAAAATCTCGGGAGAGGTGATTGAGCATCAACTAATAGTATAGCTAGTCAGGCCAAATGACAGCTGATACGATATAGTAGGCAATACCATAAAATTATTAGTTAGATTTTTACCTTTCCAAGGTTTAGAGTTTTTCCTAAAATGTTCTTTTAATCCTGGTAAGATTATATTTATTTTCCTTATAGTTGTAGGAGTTTATTATTATTTTCTTAGATTGTTGGTAGGATTATGAATTCTATTAGGGTTATAAATATTACTCTTCTCATTGTAATAGATAGATTTTAAGATATTGTGATTGGAATACAATGATTTTCAACTTTGAGCTGTGTGTTCAATTTTAAGACTCGGTTGCAGTCACCCCAGGGACGGTGGTTCGTGGTTCTCCAGGTAATTATTTGACGGTTGTTAGGTAATTATCATATCCCTGGGTAATTATTTGACGACTGTTGAATAATTATCGTATCCGAATCGTTTTTATCTTATTCCGTGGAGGATTCACATCAGGTAGGGGAATTTGAATCCACAGATAGAGTAGTAAAGATAAGTTCTCGTGTAATCTGTATCTTTGACTTACTAGTGGATGGTTACAATACTGGGCAAGGCCCTGCAGATGTAGATGCGATGCATCGAACTGCGTAATCAATTGCTTGTGTCATTTACTTTTCTGCACTTTATTATATTTCATGTTGGAACACCATGTTAGGCAGAATCTAGTAAAAAGCAATTGTTTGGTTTAAGTAGATATAATTTCAGGTTATACTTACGGACACTTACAAGAACATATCTGTGTTAGTAGCCAATAGCCAATTAGCCATTTAGGATTGTTATGAGCACATATTGAAGATAGTTATTCTTTAGATATGTAAATTTGAATTGGTGTATGCAATAGAAATGTTTCATTGAATGGCTTGTTTTATAATGCATTAAAGCTTGACTTTTGAGTTGTTTTATAATATGGGAGGGCTCTGTTACAGAAGAATATACTGTCAAAGAAGGATACAGAAGGTTACAACAACATATTTTACCCAACAATGATAAACTTTGGAACAAGTTCTACACATCTTTTCATTGGATGTGTGGTAGCTTGTAGAGTCTGGAGAGCCTCCAGGTTAGGTTTTCAATTCCAGACTAATGGTAAATACAAATAGATACCTGGTTCTGGAATTGGTTCAAGACAGCCCCACAAGTGCAGGATATCAATCTTAGTCTGTGTATTATGTGGGAAATATGGAAGGACAGGAATATGAAAGTTTTTCAAGATTCTGACATAGAGCCATGTTTGGTAGCAGCTTCAGCCATGCAGATATTGCAGGTAATGGAAGGAAGAGCAGTGGCACAAGATATTGAAGATGCAGGTACTCATTTATTACAGCATCATGGTGAGGAGACCACCCCAGGATGGTTGCAAATTGTCCCTCATTGGGTAATCAGGTTTGATGGCTCTTTTAAGCCAAACTCACAACAAGCAGCTGCAGCATGGACCGTCTCCTCAGCTAATCTAGTAAGACAGGGAGAGGGTCAGTTTAGAGCCTACTCAGCTCTTCATGCAGAGTTGTATGCTTGTTGGAAAGCTTTGTTGCAGGTACCCGAGGAGATGAATGGAGCTGTCTGGATGCAGAGGTGTATGCTTGTTGGAAAGCTTTGTTGCAGGTACCCGAGGAGATGAATGGAGCTGTCTGGATGCAGACAGACTGTAAGGTGCTAAAAGACTTGCTTACGCATCATGAAATCATCCCTCCATGGCAGATTCAACCCCTTGTCATGGAAATTAGAAGTGTACTGTCCAAATTTCATTTGGTTTTTGTTCAGAAAGTAGATAGGTCTCTTGTCTGTAATGAACATAATAGAGCCACAGCTCTAACATTTCCTTTTAATTAATATACTATGTTTTGCATAAAAAAAAAAAGTTGCTTTGTTTTCTCTGTGTTGCTGAAGAGTGTTCTCATTGAACCAACAGGCGTAAACACTAGGATTGGGTTGGCATTTATGGTTGCAGCTAAAGGCTACAAGCTTATCATTACATGCCTGCTTAAAATCACTTATAATTTGGCAAGTATGTGGGTATGCATGTCGATTTCCAATGAAGAATATGTGTAATTTGTCTTACGCGTAAGATATATTGGCTTGGTTGTTACCAAAAGTTGAAAAACTATGGCTTTCTAATTAAATTGCACAAGATTGGTAGTAGCCTGCTACGTAAGGTCCGTTGGCAATTTTAATTGCACAAAATGAGCATACGACTCAAGGTTCGATATTATGATGATTTTATAATTTATATAATACGAGCATGAGGCCATGAGTTGTTTAACTATGTCGAGCGTATTGGTTTTAAGAACCATAACGAGAAACCCTGAAAGCATGAGTTTCGTAACTATGCTAAAATTCTGATTACTTGTAATCGAAGAATTATATAATCGTTAGAATCATGGTTGAGACCCCTAAGTATTCCGAGGTTAAAATACTAATTACTTGTAATTGAAGAATTTGGAAATCGTCACACTAGTTTGATAAACCAGAGAAATCTGAGGTTGAGGAATCCCAGGACATATGGTCAAATCCAGAAATTATGAATTTTGAGATTGGGATCCTGAGACATGGCAAAGTTCAGAATTTTGTCCAGACTAACTAAAAAAATTCTCGGATTATAAAATCCAAAGACTTAATGTGAGGCCCCGTGCCCTATAGTTGAATATGATAATACTTTGACCATGATGGAATGTAATTTTACACTTTCTCATTCATAGTGATTTAGGATTGTTGCGAAAAGCATTAGATTGTCTTAAACTAGTAATTGAATTTTAAAACAATGTAGAAAATAAATGTCAAAATCACCGGCATTCGAATTTTGGAATTTGGAGTGAATATTAGAGCTCTCAATTTCTAGCTAGAGAAAAAAAAACATATAGCGTGATGAATAAGTCTTGGAAGTGACCGTCACTATATAGTGACCAGGGTCTCAACTGCAATTTTTAGTAGGCTGCTCCTTAATTGCTATTTTTGAGAAATCAATAAATTCACGCGGTGCGTGTAAATGGTCTGTGAAAAGAATTGATTCAATCGGCGCGCTTATATTTTTTGTCCACCCCTTCATGCGTACAAAATATTCTCACCCTCACTCCATATTTATCTCTCCCCACCTTTTCCTTTTTAAAATCATGTTTTTCTTTTAAACATGCTTTTTAAGTTATTTTTCAGGTTAAAATATTCATATTTTAATTTAAAATATTCATGTTTTAACTTTTATAGTTTATATTTAAAGTTAAAATCATTATATTTTAACTTTTACAGTTCTGCTCAAAAAGAACTTTGGGAAACAAAGAGTGGATCAGGTGCTAATGTTTCATCTTCTTTTTTCAAAGTTTAAAGCACAACCTAGCTTTTTCCTTAGAACAATTAACTGGCCAATATTTATGTTTTTTTCAGGAACACCACAAGGCCTTTGGCCTTGTGGCGATCAAAGAAGGACATGTGGTGAAAAGCTTAAAAAAAGGCCAGCTCTCAATCAACCAAACAAAGAAGCACATGTGTTTACTGAAGATTCTGGAGTACTACTACATTTTTGAGCCTCCCTCAACCTTTCTAGTTTGGCTGAGTCCTGATACAGGAGATAACTGCTTATATCTTCTTGTCTTCGCTAGTATTTTTTCAAACTTATTCCACAAATTAGTAACTCTTAATCACACTCAAGTGGCTAACATGTGTTTATTCAGGTTTCAGCTTGATACTCACAGACTTGCTCCTTGTAGTGATATCCTCGCTGTGGCAAAATTGTGCTCTCGACTGGGAAACTGGTCGATCACTAACCTAGATCAGCTGAGTCGATATAGATTAAAGAATGCTAATTATATTTTTCTCATGGAACTTAAAACTTCCCAAGTTTTTTCATCCCAACTGATTGGGGTTTTTCTTGAACCTCAAGTTTTTTCATCCCACTTAGTTGGGATTTTTCTTGGACAAATTGTATTCAGTTTTAAGACTTTGAGAAATATGGTTAAGGGAGCCAAATAAATTTCCCTCTAGCTCTGCTGGTTTAAATTAAAACAAAAAAAAAAAAAAAACTTTTACAGTTTATGTTCCATGTTAAAACCTTCATGTTTTGAATTAAAATTTTCATGTTTTAAAATGTTCATGTTTTTAACTTATAACCTTGATGTTTAAGTTTGAAATTTTCATGTTTTAACTTAAAACCTTTAAGTTTTAATTTTCATGTTTTACCTTATAACGTGTTTTATGTTTATGTTTTAACTTATAATTTTCAGCTTTAACCTTTTACTATAAACACTATACCTTTTATCGTTAATGTTTTACCTTATAACATTGATGTTTTATTTTATGTTCATGTTTTAACTTATAACTTCCAGTTTTAACATTTTAATATAAACACCACACCTAATCTTTCACTTAATAATATTGATCTTTTACTATACAAACATAAAATTATGTTTTAATCTTTTACTATAAACATTATACTTTCTACCAAATAACATTAACTTTTTACTAAAAATATAAAAAGTTACATTTTAAACTTTTACTATAAACACCAAACATACGACATTTATTTTAAAGCATCACCTTTTAATATAACATTTATCTTAAAGCTAAAAATGAAACGTTGTAACTTTTAAAATAAATATGAAACGTTTTAAGTTAAAATTTATAGGTTTTTAGATAAACATACTATTTTTTAAATTAAAAATAAAAAAATATATTATGAGTAAAAATGTGAGGGAATTGTGGAATTGTGGAAGTGTTTTGAAAAATTCAAGTAGAAATATAATTACGAGGAGTATGGAGAATATGTTTGGTGGGGTCCGCGGGGAGAGAATACTGCATAAATATGTTCCACTTCCAATTTATCACCTCCCAGGTACGGGCCTTCCCAAGTGGCGTCCAACTTGCGTTGTCCTTGCACCCTGCTGGCCTCATTTATCCTCATGGCTAAGTCTCCCACCTTCATGTTCCAGATCCTAACTCGGGAATTGTACCTCTGCTCAAGGTAAGACTTGTAGGTGGCCTCCTTGAGCTGGGCCTTTTCCCGGGCCATCTCCACCTTTTCCAGTTCGACCAACCTGGATTCCTCTACTGTCATCCCGTCATCTCGCTGCATGACTCGGATGGACGGGATGGTCATCTCAGGGGGAATCACAGCTTCCTACCCGAAGCATAGGCGATAAGGAGTTTCATCATTGGATTTGCAGGGCGTGGTCCTGTATGCCCACAAAACACTTGGCAACTCTTCAACCCAAAGTCCTTTAGCCGCTCCCAGATGCTTCTTCAAACCGTCCACTATGGTCCCATTGGCCCTTTCGGTCCGACCGTTGGCCTGCGGGTGAGCGACCGACGTGAATCTCTGCTGGATCTTCAACTTCTCATACCACGTCTTCAAGGGTTCGTTGGCGATTGGTTTCCCATTGTCGCTGACTATCACTTGCGGGATGCTGACAAGCGATTTCCCCACGTCGTAAATGGGAATTTCACTCAATCAAAACACATTTATATTTCACCTACAACTTCTAACTACTATAGAGTAGATAGTGGGAAGTAGGGATCGAACCACAAGGAGAAGGAGTTTGTTTAGTGTTTTAGCGAAGATTATAAACATATACTTATATATTATATAGAAAGCAAGGTAAACAAGGGGGGGTTTTCAAGTTGGTTTTGTAGGAAACACTACGATGTAAAGCAAATGAAAATCTAAATTAGCATTTAATTATCTAAGTAAAGATTAACTATCTAAAATACAAGTCTTGGGTGCATGTGATTTCAACTTTCTACCATGGGTTCTTCCTCAAACTATGACGTGTTGCTTTGAGAATGATGATTATTTATCATAAGAAGATACCTCTAATCGTAGAGACATATTTCTCAATCTCACTATGATAGTTGTGGATGACGAAAGCATCACCACAACTCTCATCGACAAATGACATAAATGATAGCATTTAAACCGATTCGTTAATGGCATTACCAATTAGAGACTCAATAAACACTACCCATGATATTCGATAGCGAAATTAACATGGATATAACACTAGTGAATGGATTCAAGAGCAAACACAAATGATAGCATAATGTAATTAACTCATAAATCTACTACTCAACAATAGAGGAAATGTTAGCATTCCAACCATGTTTCTAGCAAGATTCAACACATTTCTATAACTAGGAAATCGTTCCTAACCATATCATGCATCAAAACACACAAATACAACACAATCATACACTTGCAAATCATATATTCATAAGCTACACAAACAAGTTCTCAACCCATAATAGAAGTTTAATCACATGCCCCCAAGATGGGTTTTTAGCCTACAACAATAATCCTAAATAATACTAACATGTTCATCAAATCAAAATGGAAGAAAATGGAAGAAGAGGAAGAAAAACTAGGGAAAATGGAGTTGGATTGTGAGGGAGCTCGTTTTGGATGAATGGGATAAGAGGAGTATTTATAGGCCTTCAAAATCTGATTTTCTGGCCTTCATTATGCCAAAAGTCAACCCATTTTCGCGGCCCGCGAGATGTCTCTGACTGGTTGGCAGCAATCTTCTTTGCTTCGCCACGGATGAACCGTTGATCCATTTTTGACGTTCTAGTAGTCCATTTTGTAGTACTCGAGAAGACGAAGCCAATGGTACCACTTATGCACTCCAATTCCTCTTTTAACATTTCCAGATTTCAGCTTCAAAACGTTAGTGCACAAGTCTTTCTTCAAAATGCAAGGTAAGAGAGATTTAACCTTAATTCTTAACCCTTTGCACTAAATGCCACCCCAAATGAACTCTCAAATGTGCTAAAAGTAGAGTATATATTGGCTACATCAAATACCCCCACACTTAAACCTTTCTCGTCCTCGAGAAAGAACGATTAAAGTTTAAGATTATACTCAAATCAAAATTTTTTTTTTCTAATGCACATTTGAACTCCTCCAAAACTATGACACTAAAACAAGAACTTCCAACAAGTAAAAAGCACAATCACAATAAAGATTGTATCAAATTTCTATTCTTCAACTTGATGACAAGTTCTACCCAAAAATCCCAACAAAATCAAAACATATACCACATGTAGAACACCCCCACACTTAAACCTTTCTCGTCCTCAAGAAAGAACGATTCAAGGCTAAGATGACAATTTCACAACAATAAAACACATGGCATACTCAAACAAAAAATTGCAAAGTAGAATATGCCAAAGTGTACTACTTTGCTCCCACTAGATGAAACATCCCAACAAAGCCAAGATGCAAAACTACCAACTCTCCATTAATCACCGCATCCTTATGACTTCAACCATCGGAAAATGAGGATAAAATGAGATTCCTCTCCTTTTGCCTAGGTATTTATACCTAGCCACTCTTTTTTTTTCTCTCCCTTTCCTTTTGCCTAGGATGTACCTAGCCACTCCTTTTTTTTTTTTTTTTTTTTTTTCACACAAAGCCTCTCAATTTTGCATAAGTCTCTATTTCTTTTGGACTTATCCGGGCTCTAGCCTCTCATTTTTGCCTAAGTCTCTATTTCTTTTGGACTTATCCGGGCTTTCATTTTTTTTTTTTTTTAAAAAAAAACAAAGTCTTCAAAGAAGTACATATTTACACCAAAAACGAAAATCATAAACCTCCCCCACACTTAAACCAAACATTGTCCTCAATGTTCAAGAACAACTATCAAAATTGGGAGGAAAGGGAAGGACTCACACTAAATGTTGGCTCTTTAAAATTTTTTTTTTTTTCTTTTTCGCGGGCCGCGAGGCCCGATTCGCGGCCCGCGAGACCCAATTCGCAGGCCGCGAAAAACAGCCAATTTGTGGCAGCGGGCTGCCTGAAAATGGCCAATTTTTCGCGGGCCGCGAGGCCCAATTCGCGGCCCGCGAGCTAATTTTTTTTTTTTTTTTTTAAACAAATTCAAATAAACTAACAAAAGAAAAACAAGAATAAAAACGAAACAAAAAAGACAAGAATAAAAACGTAATCTACTAATTAAAACAATGAAAGACACAAAGAAATTTTTTTTTTTTTTTTAAAATATAAACACAATAAAAACTAAATAAAAACGATAATCGTTGTATGGAAAATGTTACTTCCAAACGATCAAAATCGATTTATTTAACGTCGTCGACACGACCCAAATGTTATTCATAGAACAAAAGTTTGAAATCCTTCACCTTTAAGAAAAAAGTGAAGGGGGGTTGAGAAAGCATAGGTAGAGGAGTGTAAGGTGAGGTTCTTAAAGGAGTATGGATGGTTGGAAGCATGAATGAGTAAGTTGGCTTCCTACTTGGCTCCTCTAAGATTTCCGAAGTTGGTGATTTTGGTTGAATAGGTGGAGGTAGGGGTGGCAATGGTGATGGTAAGTTCTCAAGTTCGATCACCTCCCTCTCTTCTTCTTTTTGTTCAACAACCAACTCCTCATCCCTTTCAAATTCTTCTTCGTGCAAAGCACTCGGAATAGGTTCTACTTGGGATGGTTCTCCTTCGGAATATTGAGCTTCTAATCTCCTCACCGCTTCCCACATTAAATTCAATTGCCTCTCAAGATTTTCTAAGCGTAAATTATCTTCATAATTCATCGCATCTTGTTCTTGAGGCAATTCAAAAGGTGGGTGAGGTAGATTTTGTTGCTCATAGGGTTGGTTTTCCGGTGGGTATCCAAACCTCGAATTCGAATGACCACTCCATTGCGGCTCATAAGAATCGTAGTAAGGATCATAAACTTGTTGATATTGGAATCCAACTCCCTCCTCATTATAGCACAATCATGGTACCCTTGGTATGAGGAACCAACGGGCATTTCATGTTGAAAGTGCTCATTTCTCAAATCAAAATTGCAAGACTCGGAAAAATTAGTAAAATTGTATGCATCACGCGAGTTTGCAAAATTATCATCATCCCTTGAATAGTTATAAGGGAGGTTATCCATATGTAAATTAAAATTAAAACTACAAACAAAAATATTGAAATTGTAGTGCAAGGGTTCTAGGGTAATACACACTACAAGGTGTCGTTTACTCCAAGAAACCAAGCAATACACACTTCAAAGAAAACAAAGTAAAGAAAGGATTGAAATTATAGTGCAAGGATTCTAAGGCAATACACACTACAAGGTGTCGTTTACGCAAAGAACTCGAGCAATACACTTTCAAAGAAAAGAAAGAAAACAAAGGAGGTAAACAATAAAATCTAAGATAAAACACAAAACAAGAAATGTCTTCTCCCCGGCAGCGGCGCCATTTTTGACAAGCGATTTCCCCACGTCGTAAATGGGAATTTCACTCAATCAAAACACATTTATATTTCACCTACAACTTCTAACTACTATAGAGTAGATAGTGGGAAGTAGGGATCGAACCACAAGGAGAAGGAGTTTGTTTAGTGTTTTAGCGAAGATTATAAACATATACTTATATATTATATAGAAAGCAAGGTAAACAAGGGGGGTTTTCAAGTTGGTTTTGTAGGAAACACTACGATGTAAAGCAAATGAAAATCTAAATTAGCTTAATTATCTAAGTAAAGATTAACTATCTAAAATACAGTCTTTGGTGCATGTGATTTCAACTTTCTACCATGGGTTCTTCCTCAAACTATGACGTGTTGCTTTGAGAATGATGATTATTTATCATAAGAAGATACCTCTAATCGTAGAGACATATTTCTCAATCTCACTATGATAGTTGTGGATGACGAAAGCATCACCACAACTCTCATCGACAAATGACATAAATGATAGCATTTAAACCGATTCGTTAATGGCATTACCAATTAGAGACTCAATAAACACTACCCATGATATTCGATAGCGAAATTAACATGGATATAACACTAGTGAATGGATTCAAGAGCAAACACAAATGATAGCATAATGTAATTAACTCATAAATCTACTACTCAACAATAGAGGAAATGTTAGCATTCCAACCATGTTTCTAGCAAGATTCAACACATTTCTATAACTAGGAAATCGTTCCTAACCATATCATGCATCAAAACACACAAATACAACACAATCATACACTTGCAAATCATATATTCATAAGCTACACAAACAAGTTCTCAACCCATAATAGAAGTTTAATCACATGCCCCCAAGATGGGTTTTTAGCCTACAACAATAATCCTAAATAATACTAACATGTTCATCAAATCAAAATGGAAGAAAATGGAAGAAGAGGAAGAAAAACTAGGGAAAATGGAGTTGGATTGTGAGGGAGCTCGTTTTGGATGAATGGGATAAGAGGAGTATTTATAGGCCTTCAAAATCTGATTTTCTGGCCTTCATTATGCCAAAAGTCAACCCATTTTCGCGGCCCGCGAGATGTCTCTGACTGGTTGGCAGCAATCTTCTTTGCTTCGCCACGGATGAACCGTTGATCCATTTTTGACGTTCTAGTAGTCCATTTTGTAGTACTCGAGAAGACGAAGCCAATGGTACCACTTATGCACTCCAATTCCTCTTTTAACATTTCCAGATTTCAGCTTCAAAACGTTAGTGCACAAGTCTTTCTTCAAAATGCAAGGTAAGAGAGATTTAACCTTAATTCTTAACCCTTTGCACTAAATGCCACCCCAAATGAACTCTCAAATGTGCTAAAAGTAGAGTATATATTGGCTACATCAGATGCCGAACCTGCATACTATGTTTCGCCAAGCGAAGTTGGTGATCTTTGTGATTGTGCTTAGGGCTGCAGCTTCGACCCACTTGGTAAAGTAATCAGTGGCAACAGCTAGGTAACGCCTGCCCCCGACTTCCGTTGGGAACGGGCCTACGATGTCAATGCCTCATTTAACTAATGGCCATGGTGAGGTGATTGCCACCATCGGCTGGGCCTGCATGCGGTTGACCTTGGCATGTTCATGGCACCTGCGACATTTCTGTACCTAGGTCGTAGCCTCTTCCAGCATATTTGGCCAGTAGTACCCTGATCGGACGGTCCTCATGGTGAGGGTGCGGGCTCCCTGGTGACTGCTGCAGCTCCCTGAATGCATCTCCCTCAGTAATAGGTCAGTTTGGGCTCCTCCTACACACCTTAGCCATGGTTCCACGAACCCCTTGCGATATAACACTCCATCCTTGATTGAATAAGAGAGTGTCCTTCTTTCTAAGACTCTGGCCTTCTTTGGGTCTGCTGGGAGGCGTCCCGTCGCTAAGTAACTCTGGACCGGGGCGAACCAGGTTACCCGCCCTGTCTCAATGTAGCCCGTCGTGTTGTCATCCGTGGACCTGTTCTGGAGAACTTCCACCATTACTTTCTTGTTGAGGTGACCATTCACGCAGGATGCCAGCTTGCTTAATGCATCTGCCCTGGTGTTTTCCGACCTAGAGACGCGGGTGATCTCGAATTCCTCAAAGCTTGTTGCCAAGTATTTCACCTTGGTCAAATACTTCTGCATGGATGGTTCCTTGGCCGCGTATGATCCATTGACTTGGTTGGCTACCAGTGCTGAGTCCCGGTATGCATCTAACCAGGTTGCCCCCAGCTTCCTAGCTATCTTCATACCCGTGATGAGGGCCTCATATTTCGCCTCATTGTTGGTGGCTGAGAAGCTAAAACGTAAGGCATAGGTAGTCTCTGTCCCTTCCGAATCCAAGACTAGTAGCCCTGCTCCCGCGCCCTCTATACCAGAGGACCCGTCAACGTGGAGCTGCCACCAGCCCGACCGGTCATCCGGTCGGGTTTTCTTCGGGGCCTGCTCCGACTTCGCTTCAGGGCCGAAAACCTTTGGCTTTTCCGGCATTTCTGCCAAAAAATCTGCCATAATCTGGCCTTTTATGGCCTTTCTTGGTTGGTATTTGATGGCATGTTCTCCCAATTCCACCGTCCATTTGGTCAATCTCCCCGACGCCTGTGGCCGGGACATGATCTGTTTCAATGGCTCATTAGTCAGGACAACAACGGGGTGCTTGGAAATACCTACGCAACCTACTACTAGCATGGATCAGGGCCAACGCTAACTTCTCTTGGTCTGGGTACCTGAGTTCGGCACCCTGTAACGCCTTGCTGACATAATATACTAGCTTCTGCACCTTACCGGCTTCCCGGACTAGGACGACACTCACTGCCTCCGCTCTGGCGGTCAGGTACATGTAGAGGAGAGTCTCCTAGGACGGGGGATGACAGGACCGGCAACGTCACAATGTGCTGCTTTAGTTCAATGAACGCGTCTTCCTCTGCGGGGCCCCAACAGTTCCGTCTTTTCCAACACTCAGTTTAAGTGTTTTCAGGAAAGGCAAGGTTCTCTCAGTGGCTCGGGACAAGAAGCGGCTCATAGCGGCTATCTTCCCGTTGAGGCTCTGGATTTCCTTCACCGTGGTCGGGGTGGGCATGTCCACCACAGCTCGCACCTTCTCGGGGTTCACCATCAGTCCATCGTTGGAGATAAAGTATCCCAAAAATTTTCCTGCGCTCACCCCGAATTGGCATTTTTCTGGTTGAGCTTCATGCCAGATCCCTCCAACCTGGAGAGGGTTTCATCAAGGTCTGATATTAGCCCCTCGAAGGTCGTGCTCTTTATCACCATGTCGTCAACGTAAATCTCTAAGTTCCTTCCGACTTGGCCCTCGAAGATCCTGTCAACGACACGCTGGTAGGTCGCCCCAGCATTACAAAGCCGGAAAGGCATCATGCGATAGCCGAATACCCCCCTCTCTGTGATGAAATCAGTTTTCTCTATGTCTGCCTCAACCATGGGGATCTAATGGTACCCCTTGTAGGCGTCCAGAAAACACTTGATTGGGAAAGCAGCCAGAGAATCCACCTCCTGGTCAATCGGTGGGGTCGAGTAGCAATTTTTTGGGCATGCCTTATTCAAACGGGAATAGTCTATGCACATTCTCCATGTCATATTCGACTTCTTCACCAGGACGGGGTTGGCCAGCCATGTCAGATACGGAACCTCCACGAGGATATTGGCATTAACCAATGCTGACACCTCCTTGTTGATGGCATCGTTACGTTCTCTACAGATGGTTCTCCGCTTCTGCATCACCGGCATGTGGTCCGGGTTTACCCGGAGGGCATGTGCTCCTAGGGACGGTGATACTCCTGTCATGTCTGAGGGCTGCCAGGCGAACGCCTCCGGATAGGAGTCCAATACTTCCACCAAAGCCTGCCTGACATCATCGGGGAGGTTTTGGCCAACCTGTACTTCTCTTCCGGGACCGTCTTTCAGTTCTACAGAGACAGTACCCCCCGACCACGTCGCTGGATCAGGGTGACTCTGTATCATTTGTACGGACCATCCTGGTTTGGCACTTCTCTTATTGCTGCTTTCGGGCCTGTCCGCAACCACGGCTTCAGGACGGATGCGTTTTCGCAGTGCCACTCTATGGCATTCCCGCGCCTTCTGCTAGCTGGTCCTCGCACACTGTGGCTACACCGTTTTCCGTTGGAAACTTCAGCATCAAGTGTAGGGTTGACACGATCCCCTTAAGTGCGGCCAAGGCCGGCCTTCCTAAGATGACGTTGTATGGGATGTGCGCCTTAATGACAATGAACTTCATGCCACATGGTTCTGTCTGCAAAGTCCACCAGCGGGGTTTCGGTGGGGCATAACTTGCCCCGGGTGTGCTCATCCAGCTTCTCAAAACAGTGCCAATACATGATCTCTGCGGAACTCCCTCCATCTACATACGCTCGATGTATGAGCTTGTCTAGGATCTGTATTGTGATGACCACTGCGTCACCCTCAGCCGGTCTCTGTGGAACATGGTCGTCACTCCCGAAGGAGATAGTCTCACCTTTACCCAACCTTCTGTTGGCCGGAGTTGGTTCTGGGACTCGTCGGCATCGTTCCTTTCTCTGGGACTCCGAATTGCCCCCTGCGCTGCCCCCAATGATAGTCATGATATTGGTGGTAGCGAGAGTTAACTCTATGGACGAGTCATCCTCATATCTCTATCGTTTTGCCTCTTCCTCGCCAATCTCTGTCCTGGCAACCTCCTTGCCTTTACAGTAATCCCGCCGACCTGCTCTGTTATCCTGTTTGTCATCACGAGCATCCGTTGCAGAAGGCCTATCCCGTTTGGCGAAGTTCACCTGATTGCGAGCCCTGGCCTCTTTGGCAAAGTGCGACAGATGTCCATCTTTGATGCAAGCCTCAATGGCTCGCTTTAAGTGATGGCAATTATTTGTGTCGTGACCGACATCATCGTGGTACTCACAAAACAACTTGGAATCCCGTAGGTTCGTCGGGGTTTTCATCGTCCTTGGGGGCTTCAGGATGCCCTTAGGCCCCACAATGGCGAAAATCTCCTTCGACGTCTTGGTCAGCGGGATGAAGGTTTTCGCCCGGTCAGGCTTTCCTTTTTTCTCACGCCTCCCCCGGTTGCCCTGCTTGCAGTCATCCGTAGTCGGGTTCGCCTGCTTGGGCGGTGGCTGTGTTGATTGGCCCGGGTGCGCTAACAGCCTGGCATCTATTCGCTTGTTAATGATGTCTATTTTGTGAAAAATCTCCACCCTCATCATCAGCTCATCCATGGTATACACAGGGTCCAGCTCAAGGTCGGTAAGCAGGGCTCGGTGGACCCATCCCCTTCTGAATGCATCCAACAAGAACTGGACGCTGCCCCTGTGTTCCACCTGATTGGCCAGATCATTGAAACGCTCCCAATATTCATCAAATCCTCCCCTGGTAAGGTTTGTATCTGTAACAGGTCGTCCCTAGTCATCATGAACTTCTTCTTCTGCATGAAACGGGACAGGAATACATCTTCCAGCTGCCGAAATTCACTGATGCTATTGCGGGGCAGATTGGTGAACCATGGGCGGGCGGGCTGCCTTGGTCAGTATGGACGCGAACACTTTGCACCAGATGGCATGTGGTGACGAAAACGTCAACATGTTCGTGTTGAAGGTATGTAGATGATCCGCCGGGTCCGTGGTCCCGTCATACATTCCCAGGTTGAGTGAAACCCTCAACCTAGGATCAGTTGCGAACTGCAACACCCTTTCTGTGAAAGGCGAGCCTCTGGCGTCCTGCTCCCTTTCATCGTAAGGTACCGAAAACCTGTTTCGGGCTGCCACGCGAGGTTTTACCCTGGGCGCATGTACATAAGCCCGGTCCCAATCTTCATCCTATATAGCCGAGGTGCCCCTTCCCCGGGAGTAACCGCCTCGGGAATCCGCTTCATCATCCTGAGTGCTATGCCCCCGGGGGCGACTACGACTTCGGCTAGATGCCGCCTGCGTCCCTTCCCGCGTTTCTTCCCAGAGCTCGGGCTCTGCCTGAGTTTCAGTGACCGCCCTCTCCAGGATGGGGAACAAACGTGTCGGGACGACTCGGTTGGCCACCGTGGGCTTCCCCGCAACAGATTGATGCGCTTGCCAGAGCGGGAGGTCGCGCAGCTGTCGGGACATCTCCGCCTGAGATGCGAGTACCTGGTGCAGTAGCGCGGAGTTATCAGATTCCTCCGCCTGCCGGGTCTCATTGCTTGGCGTGTCATCGCCTGGCGTTTCAGTCCGACCAGTGGCTGAAGTAGCCACTCTGGAGGCGTTAGTCGGTAGGGGTCTGAAAGCGTTGAGGACTGCCCTCTGGCTCGGCCGGCCGAAACGGGCGTTCCTGATCTCCGCCTCCTGATCTCTAGCTGTGTGAAGTTTATATACTCAATGGGTCTGGGCCCATCTGTCGATGCCGAGCCTGTGGCCACGGGTCTCAAGGGACTGGCAGCGAGGTGGAGCGGGATGACACACATAGCTTCAAAATACACAACCAGATTCTCACAACTTATATCATGTAGACTCCTTGGAGATTCATAGAGGTGATAGGAAAAATCAAACCCTAAATTTGAAATAGTCACATGCATATCCTCCCTGATCACAAGACACCAGCCGGATGTACATGAAAGATGTTTATGATGTTGCATATTGCAATGATATTTTAAAGTTGTCTGGACTTGGTCATGTTTACCGGAGATTATTTCTTGATGCACTAAATTGAACTGAACTGAACTGGATTGAACTGAAAATTAATGTATTGAAAAAAGTATCAGCATAGTTGATATAATTACATTTTTATTGAATTGAACTGATTTACTAATAAGCTCTGGCAAACAGGACTAGTCGAGGCGGGGACAATATAAAAATGAGTTTTTGTAAAGCGATTTTGTTTCTTGTTTGACATGCTAGTTGTTTTTAGATCTTGACAGGATTCCAATTATTGTGGAGCACCGACACCAAACCACCACATTTTATGTAAGAATGGTCTAAGCTAAAGGTTGAGTACGTAGTGTAATTTATACGGCGCATTGAATTAAAGCCAGCGCCTCCGCACCAGATGAAAGCCAAATGACCATGTTACAAGATGCTTACAAATGCGAGAGCTGGTTCCCACGCACCAAGTTTTGGGAAAATATAATGCCCATCCATGTTATTATTCTTAGGAAAACTTGGAGAAACTTGTAAAATTATGGTGTATTTAATTTAGTATATATGTTAAAATAAATACTAAGGTTTAGGGTTGCTCCATTTACCTTTTTCTAAGGTCCAAAATTTTACAGGAATTCCCTTAATATTAGTAAACCTTAAAATGCTAACCAAAATGCAAGGTACTACATTTAAGAGTATTTTGGAAAAAATGTGGACTTAATAAGAAAAACGTATATGCATACAGTTTATTTTCTGTTAAACTGAAAAATAAATTTAAATATATTTAACTGCAATGAACTGAACTGAAATAATTTTGAAATTTATCATATGTCGTTGTAATCTATCATAAAAGTAATATTTAATAAAAAAATTATTAAACTGGACTAAAAAATATAAATAAATTTATGTGAACTGAACTGAACTAATCTATAAAAAAAACTCATACAAACATGGCTTAACTGAATCATTAAATTTAAAAAATTACCTAGCTACACATTTTTATTGAAATTTTCTACAATTCCATTTGTCTATTTTGAGTGAACCTCCCGTCATCCATCTTCCAATAGAAAAACAATATGTGGATGATTATATATTTACATTACAATCTACAATATTTAATTTGCAATATGTATATTTAATTTACACAACATAATAACATATCATTATTATTATTTTGAGTTAACCTAGTTATGTGCATTCATATTTCTTAATAATTTAGAAATCATACTTTTCAAAAAAAAAAAATTAGAAATCTTAATCCGATAATGATGGTCAAATTTGGTTGGAATTTTCAGTTTAAAAGTCAGCGTTTACTACTAATCTTTGACTTCTCTAGTTTTGTAAATGAATCCGTTGATACTTGATCCTAATCCATTAACCTTAAAGTACTGCAAGTATCAAGCAACTTCTTCTAAAAGACTGTATGTTACGCAAAGCGGTTTAGATCGATCTGCATGAAAAACTGAGAAAGAAAGAGTTAAATTTAGGAGAGAGATTCAACTTTTCATGTATTTCTGAAACAGTCACATTATATTTTATAATTAAATTAGTGCAAGTATCAAGCAACTTCTTCAAGAAGACTGCATATTACGCAAAGCGGTTTAGATGCATGAAAAACTGAGGAAAGAAGAGAGGCGAAATTTAGGTGAGATTCAACTTTTCATGTATTTATGAAACAATCACATTCATTGGGATCGTCCAACAACAATAAGCCAACGTTCAAATATTTTATAAGATAATTAAATTAAATGCAAATCACATTCATTAATGTTAACAAAGTGTAAGTGATTCATTTCCGAAAATCTCAAATCTTTCGAAAAGAGATCCTCAACAAGCCTAATCCACCTTGTTAATTAATCAGTTTGATCTGCACACATATTTGTCGTGTTTGACATATTAGAAAAGGTCTTTTGTGAGACCCGTTTCAATTAGGAATAGAGATAAATGTTGATATTCTCATTTTCAAACATGATATTTTACATATTAAACATGATCGTTTTATTGCTGATCTTCTCACTGATCATGTCTGATCTTCTCACCTTCAAGACTGATCTTTTAAATATTAAGCATAATTATTGAGTGAGACTAATTGAGAAATGTCTGATTTGAGAATTTGTCGACATCTAAACCACATAGAATTGCAAACATGTCTACATGAGGTGGTGATTATGCTGATATATATGTGGTACATTTGCATTTTACTCACTCTAGCTACGCATACAGTTTCTTGCAGCCCTAGTCATGGGAGTATACATTAAGCGGTTAGCTAGGCTAATATTAATGGGAGGTATTATACAGCAAAGAAGATTGAAAATGGAGGAATGTAAATGCAAGTTTCAGATGGTTAGGCTAATCTTAATGATAGTTTTGACTATATAACCCAAGGTACTATTTGTAAAGTTTGGTAAATTATCAATATTTTTTGTTTAGTGATCTAGCTAGGGCGATATTTTCCCAACATATATTGAAAATAGATACATTTTAATCATATTATTTTTGAAAAAAAATGCATTTTAATCATTTAAAAGGCCATTCATCTTCATTTCCTAAGTGACTTACTAGGTACAAGTTATACCAACAACCAAATATTCACCTAATGTCCTTTTTGGTTGAAATGTTTTTCAAATTAAAAATATAATTAATAAGTTTAAACTCGCGGACAACAATTCATGCATTTGTCTATAAAAGATTGATACAATTCATGCATTTTCCCATAAGTATATAACAATAAAAAAGTTGATGTCGATCTATATGGTAACATTTTGTTTAGATTGATTTAGTTGTTATTAATTAAAGCTTTTGATTCCACAACTACTAATTTCTCAACCATAATCTAAACAAAGCATATAACGTGTAAAGGAAATATATGCTTAATTACCATATTTATCTTACTATTTTATAGCAAATTTATTTTTCCTATATCCGTTTTGGTAACAATGTTGAATATAAGCAAAAAAAAGATATTTCCACACCCCACATTCATATGATTCCTAAAGGTTAAAACAATCTATAGTTTAAACAGATCAATATTTTATATTAATATATTTTTAATAATATAATTTTTGAAAGCTTAGTAAAACTCAACAAACATAAAATCACAACACATTAACATAGTTCTATTTAAAAAAAAAAACTACTTAAATTAAATAAAATTCTCCAAGATCTCTTCTCCTATTTGGAATATACCATAAGCAAAGCCGGCATTGAATTGTAGAACAAAAAGAAAATTCCAAAACTAATTAGAGAAGTAAAGAAAATCCCAGAAAAGAAAAGATTCTTTTGATATAAATAATATGTTACGAAAAAGGACAAATGTCACCCCCACCTCAATTTTCCCCTATTTTCAATTCTCTTCAGATTTAGCAAACACACAGAGAGCACCGCTAAACACACACTGCCGCTTATCGTATATATATACTGTATATAAGCGCAGTATATATACATTCAGCTACAGAGCCAAGCCTACAACGCGCAGACACGCACTGGTGGTGGAGGTGAGCTGCTGAATCATCCTCAATTCATGTTCTAGTGTGCTCAATTTTGTTAATTGTGATTCGTTGTGATCAATGTCCTGTGCTTGATTTGGTGTTTTTCTGTGAAATAATCTGTTTTTGATCTTATGAATTCGTGGTGAATTTACTTCCGGCGTTGGGTAGCTATTGTAGAACGAAAATTTGGTTATTGTTATGAGGGAATTCAGTACTTTACCGAGCTATGAGTATTGCATACTTGAGTTGAGATTGACTTTTCAACTGGTGGAGCGGTGGTGGTTCACTTTTGTGAAAGATTTTGATTCATAATGCTTTTTGCATCCCCCTCCCTTTGTCCGGGATGAGATTCGTGTCACCGTGGTTGAGTTACCAGATATCAACCGCTGAGACAATTCAATTTCAGTAGACAGTAGTTAATTATGGAGCTTTCTTCTGTTGTGTTAATTGGCATTGTGAGATCTGTGATTTTGGAATCTCCTTCTGATGAATATTACAATCTTTTTTTAAAAGGAAGCCAGTTAAAAGCATTAGCTCTTTGTTTTTTCCAGTTCTAATGTGATTTATGTTTGTTTTGCCAGAAACCTTTCCACTGCTAGTATTTCGGTGTCTTTTTGGTTCGAAGGTTGATCAGTGTAAATTGGTGACACATTGGGGCCTTTGGAAGAATCATGGCAACCATTAAAAAAGATGAAAATAAAGCAATCCTTGATATTGGTGCGTGGGCATTTAATATTTCCAGTTCCGTGGCAATCATAATAGTGAACAAAGCTTTGATGGCATCATATGGTTTCAGTTATGGTAAGAATTTGTCCTCTCACTCCAGATCTTCTATTTTGTTTCAAATCACTTTGATTTTTTGCTTTTCAGTGATCTAAGGTATACTGTTAGAAATTTTAAAATATGTTGGATGTTAACGTCTCCTTTGAAAACTATAAAATGTAATGCACGAAATTGTGTTAAAGCATAGGTTAGTGTTATTACAGGAGCAACAACACCTTCCAGACCAAAAACAAGACTAGATTACACAAATACCCTTTTATAATCATTTCTTAGCCTATCTCGAAAGCAACAGTCCAAGTCTTTTGATTCTATCTTTGGCTCTCTAAATATATTCACCACCGATGCAATCGTTTTCTTTGGTTATATAGGCATAGTGATAGCCTTACTTTGAACCCCACGCTCTTCTTACAATCTAATTTGTTGGAGTCAATCACAACTCAAATCCAATCTGACAACAAGGACATCGGAGCCCCAATACTACCATTGCTGAGAAAATCGTAGATACAAATAAGCCCTAAGTTCTAATTTTTTGTGTGATCTGTAGCTCTGTCAACAACATTTTTGTTGTTTCTTTGGTCACTACTCACTAGATCAGTTTGGTGATAGACATAGGTAAAAGATGGTATAAGCTGTTGTGTTCAGAATCTGCCAGGGAAGATGTGTTTAAGGGAAAGAAACTGAAACAAAACCATTAAAGGGTATCTGGATGCTATTTCTTTCACTGGCTATAACACTAGCTGAAAGAACATTGAGAATAACTTCCCTCTGCATTCCTTCTTTAGCTTATGGTAGCCAAGAATTATTGGCTTGCAATTCCACCCCTTCCTTCCCTACCAGCACATTTTTTATTTATTGCCCTAACTTCTCTTTATGGCCTTTCATGTCTGCAGCTACAACATTGACTGGGCTGCATTTTTTAGCAACTACCTTAATGACTGTAGTTATGAAGCATCTGGGATATATCCAAGACACACAACTGCCTATGCATGAACGCCTTAAATTTGTTATGTTTGCCAATTTCTCCATTGTTGGAATGAATGTGAGTTTGATGTGGAACTCTGTGGGATTTTATCAGGTATGAGAACCACATCAATCCGTCTTTTATATTTGTGTTGCTGCTTCATTAACTTAGAATTCCACTTCTCACTAACCCATTACTTGTTCTCATCAGATTGCAAAGCTTACTATGATACCTGTGTCATGCTTATTGGATGTTGTATTGGACAACATGCGGTATTCAAGGAACACCAAGCTGAGCATTGTGCTGGTTCTGTTAGGTGTTGGAGTCTGTACCGTGACAGATGTTAGTGTAAACGCAAAGGGTTTTATTGCTGCTTTTATTGCAGTATGGAGTACTTCTTTACAGCAATATGTAAGTTTTTCTTGGTTTCATGGTATTCTTTTGCAAAGAAAATAAAAATGTGCAGTGAGTAAAAAGTTATATTTAGTCACATAATTTGTTATAGCAAGGACTGTATGCCTTGCGTTTTTGGTTATGTGAGATGACTTATGCTGGGACAGAGGCAGTACTTTTTAGTGATTTCTCAGGGCATAGAAGTATATAGTTTTATAGTTTTGTGCTTTATCTCATAACTATGTCATGCTCGAATGTGATCTGTATGCCTTGTGTTCTGGTTTGTGCATATTCTTTTTTTCCTGATCCCTGGCTGTCATTGAGCCAACTTGTTTATGAGATTTTATGAGATTCATTGAGCCAACATATTCTGGTTCTGGTTTTGATAATTTTAGTTATTCTTTTTGCTTGCAGTATGTCCAGTCTTTGCAGAAGAAGTATTCACTGGGATCTATGAACCTCTTGGGCCACACTGCTCCACTTCAATGTGCATCCCTTCTGTTTTGTGGACCCGTCCTGGACTATCTGCTTTCTGGAAATAGAGTTGATACATATCCCTACACTTTGACATCAGTGGTAAGTCAATAAAATACACACTTAGTTACATGTTGGTTTCACAATTATCTCTGAGTTGATCATAGTTACTATCATTGGCTGATTAGTACGCTCATCCTGTCTTTCATATATTCCTTTTGAGTAGAGAGTAGAATTTGAGACCTGTTAGTAAATCAAGAAGTTAATGAACACCCTAGGATTGTTAGTAAATCTGGTACCTCTATTACCAAAAGAATTGCTACTTGACTTAGTGTTCAAGTTCGTTCATGAATCTGCAAACATACATGAACTCACATTTGAAGGGCTAAACAAGTGCAGGGTATTTAGTTAAATATAGGATAAATAGTTTAATGATATTGGTTCAAGTTTTGGCAGACACTTCTGAGCATTGGTGCATTTTGTTATGTGTATGATAGTGTGGCTATGTGGGTTAAAAACTGTCTGTTGCTGTAAAGTTTGGATAAAGTCGAGGCTGGAGACACTGATTGGGATCATGTGTTCTAGAAACAAACGATGAATCTACGTTACTGTAAATATGGCTAATATTGTTGAGCCGCTCTTAAGACCTACTCCCCCCACTCATAAGAACATTCCCTCTGTCCCACCAAGATTGCCTGACCTTAGTTTTCCACAAAGTTTAAGAAAAATGCATAGACTAAGATGTGGGTAGAAGAGAGAGAATAAGAAGTGAAAACTGAAAAGATAGAAGTGGGTATGTGAGTAGAGAGGTTTGCCAAAAAGACGGTTTTAGTGGATGAATTCCAAATGATATCTAGTGGTTTAATCATTTTCTTTCTGTGAAACAACATCTCTCTGCTCATCTGGCGGTTTAATCATTTTGAAGGGAAGCAGTTGAAATAATTTTGGATTGCACTCGAGAGAATTTATATTCCTTTTAAATATCAAAAGCTCAACTAAATAGAGCTAAAAGGTGGTAGATCGTCCCCAGTTTTTAAGTATAAAAAGAAAATTGATGCTGTCTTTAAAGTCAATAAGCTATCTTGAACCTCGTAAAATCACATGTTTCCCAACATGTTGAAAACAGCTTTCTCCAGAAAATTTCAATCTCATTGTTTTTTTAGTATGATCTGCATATATGTCTTTAAACCATTGTGATGTGACTAAATCCCTAGTAGGACCTTTATGCTTTATTAATTGCCTATCATCTTCTATTTCTAACATATTACTTTGCAACCGCTTCCAATAAACAAACGTTTTTTATGCAAAATTTCTGCCATTCATATTAATAGAATAGGCACGACTAAATATACTAACGCACGACACATAAGACATCCTGGTGTTATCCCTAACCCTTTACCGCTATTGTACCATGCCATGCTTTCGTCTCTAGGAGATAGAAGTTTGACCTCTTATAATCTGAAGCGCTGACAACTTTTCTTCTGTTTTTGTTCATGCAGCTGTTTATAATATTGTCATGTGCCATAGCGATCGGGGTAAATCTGAGCCAGTTTATCTGCATAGGGAGATTTTCAGCTGTGTCATTCCAGGTGCTTGGCCATATGAAGACGGTTTTTGTCCTAATTATGGGTTTCCTATTCTTCGGGAAAGAAGGTTTGAATCTACATGTGGTATTTGGGATGATAATTGCAATAATGGGGATGCTGTGGTATAGTAAGGCCTCTTCCCAACCTGGAGGCAAAGCGCCTGCTCCATCCATCGAAAATCCAGAAGAAGAACTAAGTTTAGTAGATTCTGCCAGTGACAAGGTTTGACAGCCTGATTTTACCTGAACTAGTATTTCTTACAAGAAATCCTTTTTTGCTCGACTCTGACTTCATATATTATACAATCAGAATGCTCTTTATTATGTCCAAAGAAAATATATCTGTATTTTGTAAATTCTGAGGGAATAGCTATAATGCTCCTGTCCTAGACCTAGTTACTTTCATCATCATTTGATGAAAAATGTTTGATTTTTAACATTGAATTTATTTTTGCAAGGATGATTTAAACATAGAAAATTTAAAATTGTCAAATATGTGATAGGTATCACAAAATAGTTATTGCCTACTTGCTATCTTTTTCATCCCCCGACAGCCATAACGGATTAACGGCTCTAATATTTCCCGGGAACCTGAAGAAGACACCGGCAAACATGACGGCACGTCCAACCAACATTCGCTTCTATTTTCTTTGGACATTTTTCAAGTTTGACACAGAATTTATTCCAATTTTTTGACACACAATTTACTCCGAAATTGAGATAATATACACGACATGGCATAAACAACATTAGATAGGGACTAATTTTAGGAGATTATTATTTTGAGGAGTAGTCTCAGAAAAACTCTTCATTTCGTTGCGTAACACTTCTACATTAATCCACTTAAGCTTAAATTCATTTTCTATAAGTATGAATTTCTAGAATATTTAATTTTCTTATACTTATGATCTTTTTAAGATACACTTTTTATACTACTTATTTATTTATATATCTTGAATTTTAATTTGAAAAAACATACCCTCTACTTTTTTTTATGAGAACCTATATGTTAAATTTTTCAGGGTTGAAAACATGTGTTTATTTACTCACAACTTTGAACATATATTAATTAATTAATAGTCAAAATGAGAATTTTAAACAATACAAATTCTCATTTGAGACATGCCTTAATAGAGGCCAGGGATTTATTAGTAAAAATATAAGTTATGGAGCTAGTTGCAAAACACGCAGAAATATAGGGGCATCTTTGCAAAAGTAGCTTCTTTTCTTCTAAATAACACTCCTGAACCAAATCTGGATCCTCGCTCGCTACTTAAACCAAATCTGCATTTTCCATCGACTTGAATCTTTAGCAGCCATGTCGATCCTCCACCCTCCAACTCACCGATTGCCTTGCACTAGCTGGCCGCGACAAGATGAAAGATAATGGCCTTAATCTATCAGACTGGTTTCAATCGTTGGCTTTGTTTTAGGGGTGTTTGTGAAGGAATCATCTATCCCAAGTGTACATGAAAGACCTTTTTCCACTATTTCCCCGACGACACCGAGTAGTTCTGTTCAGGCAAAACATGAATGCTCAAGCAAATTGCTTGAAAGATCAAGATAAAACAGTACATACTCAAACACAATGATTGAAAGATCAAGACAACACAGTAAATGCCCAAGCACATTGAGTAAGAGATCAAGACATAACAACAAATGCTCAAGGAAATTGAAAGATCAAGACAAAACAAGGATGCTCAAGAAATTGATTGAAGGATCAAGCCAAAACAACAAATGCTCAAGCAAATTGATTAAAATATCAAGACAAAACAGTAAATGCTCAAGCACAGTGATTAAAAGATCAAGACATCATACAAAATGCTCAAGCAAATTGATTGAAATATCAAGACAAAACAGTAAATGCTCGAGCATAATGATTGAAAGATCAAGATAGCACTATCTCAGGTCATCATTTTTTCCCATACAAAATCCTTGATAGGAGATCAAAATCATTTACATCGGTTCACCTCAACATTAAAACCAAGATTGTTTACATCTAGGATGTACTCCCTCCGTCCCCAAATAAATGTCCTACTGAAATAGTCAATTTTTTTCACACCATGTTTGACCATTAATAACTTTCATTATATTTAATATTAGAGTAAATAATTTTGATTTTTAAGAAGTACATCATACGAGGATTCTAACGATATCTCATGTGAAAATATATTATTTATATATTATAAGTTATTAATGGTCAAACATGGTATGAAAAAAATTGACCATTTAGTAGGACATTTATAAGGGGACAGAGGGAGTATGCAGAACCGACCTACAACACAACACGATTGAATTCAAAAGGATCACAAATCATCACAGTTAAGGATCATTCATAATTGAAGAATCATTAACGGTCGGCACATTACCAGGACAGTGTTAACCCACCACAACGCAAGCCCCAGGGATCGCGAAGCCGCTTTGTAATCTGATGAATGGCGTAATAGGTTTCAGGAATTAGTGTACGAAGTAGAATTGAATGTACTCAGAATGAAGAAGGCGAAGGTAAACGACGATTTAAGGATTATACCTCACGTTGTTGGCGTTGGAGCTCGTCGATCTTAGTTGGTCGTCGTGGAGTGGATCAGTTGGCCAGATTAGTTGATTTGAACGATAAATTGGGAGTGTTTGCAAATCAGTCCCTGTAATTACACCAAATATTACTATTGTGCCGAATATAAAATTATCACAGAATGACCTCAAAACTTTGAAAACTCCTATTATATAGACTCGTTTTACTCTGGTCTCTACAAAGACATGTTTCATCAAGACTTTCTTTTTAAAGAAAATACAAATGAATAAACATAATTATTTGTAGGCATACTATCATTCATAATTTTAAATTATATAAACAATAATAACTTTATTAATATGAACTTCGGACCAATATTATCTAGTGAGGACAAAGCAAGTAAATTTGTCTTAAGCACAAAATGCATTTTACTTTTTTTAATAGTACTCCAGTAGTGTAGGATCGGAGGACCAAAACCAAATAATATAGACAAGCAGGCATAGATCCATCCAACTTCAGTCACACGTACGCGGAAACATTCAATAGAGAAATAACGACAAACGCAATTAATAAACACTTCATTATTCATTGATTAATTGTTTGGTAATGCACAATTAACGTTTAATGTGATAAATCATCTCAATGATTAAATAATTTTGCATCACTCAAAGTATATCTGTAAAGCCAGAGACTACCACTCTCTCTATTGAATTATTATAATTATGATGTGATTATTGTAGAATATTATAGTTATACTATTTTTAGTCCATTCACTTTAAGAAGGAAAACCTCAACTGACTGAATCGAGAAAGGGTATTGATACAAATTGTCCTCTTTATAAGCACGTAATCTAGTTTTGCAAATCATTATCACTTTAATTATTATATTCTAAATTATGATAGTGAGGGTATTTTTCGGCTCCTCAATTAAAACAAAAAAATTGAATATTTTGTTCAATATATAGAGGTTAGTTTCATTAATACAAATTCTCGGTTGAGAATTGTTTCAAAAGTTTAATATATATATATATATATAAAAGATCATGCTGGTTTGAAAGTAAGAACATCAACATAAAATATGTAATGAATATGCATGAAAGTGAAACAGTAATAAATTGAATTATCATAGTTAATATGTAAAAGATCAGACGTACCTAGTGAGATGATCAACACAAAATGTGTATTGATCAAACGTGAAACTGAGAATATCAAAATTAATCGGCTGTCTCAATTATGACTATGCTACATGAGACACACTATTTTTAAAATCAATTTAATGGAAAACTCTGATCGGTAATTTTAATGAGTGAAATTAAAATGTGATTATAATGAGTAAAACTAATATCCAAATGAGTATATCAAACGTTCTAAATACATATCCTAGTTATGGTCACATTTAATATAATAACCTCCACTTATTTTGGTATTGATTAATTTTACTTTATTTTGAAAATACTTACTTAAAACATACAAGATTATCTCCATTTTCTAACTTATCATCGACTTGACATATATTAATTTCAGAACTAGACTGAACTAAACTAAATGAATAACTAAATTAAACTAAAATAAGTGCAATGAAATATATAAAAAAATTAATTTAAATTTTATCTAACAACTATTAAATGAATCATGCAAAGATACGAAATGAATAAACTTAATTATACTGAATTAAATTGAAATCAACTAAAAAAAATTAGACGGAGCTAAAATTAGCTAAATTAAAGTGAGTTGATAGTGTTGGTATCATTACATAATTGAGATTTTCTTGTTACTCCAAATGAATCCCTAATAAAATCTCACACCTACTAGGTAGGAATAGGATCCGAAATCTCTTGATAATTCAAAGTAATGTTTGGATCCGAAATCTCTTGATAATTCAAAGTAATGTTTTTTAAAGTAAAAAATTTATATTTCAGGGTTTGGAAATCGTGCAGAAACGAGTAATAAAAAACTAGGAAGAGCATCTCATGTGTTAACTAATAGGGAGTTCGACTTCACATAGTTAGTAAGAGGATGAGCTATAAAAAAGGGGGTTTCTTACATGCAGGTACGTTTTTCTTGTGCTGGTCCAAAATTTACAAGAATGCCCTTAATATTAGTAATACTAAAAAAGCTAACCAAAATGTAAGGGTGCATTTAAGGGTAAAAATGTGAATCTGCATAAAAAAACGTACCTGCACGGAGAAATCCAGTAAAATTATCATCTCGTGGTATCAAGAAAGACCCCTTTAAGTGATTATGTTCTAGCATAAGCATAATCTTTTCAAAAGCCGACTCACAGATGACAGGGCATGCTGATTCTTGATGAACAATTTGCACCACCTAAAGAGCATCCCCTACAATGCAGGTATCAATTGGCAAGAATTTTTGCCAAACTCCGAGCTTCCTATAACGCCAATGTTTTTGCCAAGATGGGATCTTGGATATGCGGAAATATTCTCGTCGCTGCACGATAGAAAGTGCCCGGGATCCAAAGCCACGACTCTCATTACTGCCGACCCTCGGTCAATGCCAGAATCAAAGTAGATCATGAGCTTGTCACTTGGCGGGCGAAGCATGGCTCTCGGCACAAGAGAATCTCAGACATCATCCTGCAATCTACGAGCCTCCAGGAAACGCCTTTAACTCGACAGAGCAGAAGCCACCATGGTATCTGAGTGTCAGAGTATAAACTTATTGTTGCCTTGTGTCAACTCCGGTCACTATTACCTATGGAATATCAAACCTGGGTTAGGCGGGAGGCTTGGTGCCATAGCCCGCTCCGATGCCCAGATTATTAAGATTCAGACGTGCAAAACTACTATGGTGAATGCAAGGAGTAGTGAACTTACCTCCTCTCTGTGAGAGAGCGGGCTTATATACTTAAGTGGATATGGACCCACCTAAGTCAGCCGCTCGTGATCCTGCCAGTCATGTTGGGGATTCCAGCGACTGTCCAGACTGCCCTTGCATAGCTACAGTAAAAGAAAAGGTGCCTCGTCGTGATATCTTCCTTTGAGTATACTCCCTCCGTCCCCAATTAAATGTCTCACTGAAATAGTCAATTTTTTTCACACCATGTTTGACCATTAATAACTTATAATATATAAATAATATATTTTGATATAAGATATCGTTGGAATTCTCGTATGATGTACTTTTTAAAAATCAAAATTATTTACTCTAATACTAAGTATAATTAGAGTTATTAATGGTCAAATATGGTGTGAAAAAAATTGACTATTTCAGTGAGACATTTAATTGGGGACAGAGGGAGTAGTGCACAATCCACCCTGACTGGAAGTAATGTTTTGGTATGCTTGTGCCTGAAATCTTGCACATTTTTTGGTCTAATCATGTAAAATAATCTAAATAAAAGGTAAAAAGTGGTAAAAAGTATCTTTAATATCATATTGTAATCATTAGTTATTTGTACTTTCTTTGACCAAAAAGTGACTGTATAAATCATCTTGAAAACATAAAAATGTTAACAAAAGTAATTTCATCCAATCAAGTAGTGCCTTTCATTGACACACTTTTCATTTTGACACATTCTTTATATTTCGACAATTTTGATTCTGAATAAAGTTTAAATTGCCACCTATTATATCATTTATTTTTTATTTATAAAGTGTGAGAGTTCAATTAAAATCACCCATTACAACAATCCAAATAGTAGTGCAAATTGAGAGGAGAAACGTAAGAGGTTGGAACCATCATCACCTCATCCTTAACACATAAAACACCCATCAATTGCTAATTATAGAGAAAGTGTGGGGGATATGCTAATAATAGGTTTGGAAGGGATTAAAATCAAAGTTTAATCCCCTTTTTGTTTTATATGGGGGGGCAGTAAAAGAAATGAATAGAATAGTGATGGGAGAGCAGTATGTGGAGTTAATGCAGTACTGGAAGAAGATGATATTATAATAATAATAATTTGTATTAAACAATAAATAATACATTTGTGCAGAGAGAGAGCATAGATAGATGGGTCACAAAATCACATGGCATGTGAGCATCACAGCTGTGTCCATGTCCACTCCTCCCCTAACAACCTCTCCCATTTCCCAATTCCCCATAAAAACCCATCTTTCATTACTATTATTATTATTATTATTTTACTCCCTAACTATATATTCTCTTCTTACCTCTCTTACTCCATTCTTTTGACTACACTTTCTCTCTCACACACTCACACACTCACACACTACTCCAATAACTCATTCTCACAATCCCTCTCCCTTCTCTCTCTCTCCATCAATCAAATGGCTGCCATGGAGCTCAAACCTTAGCTCAATCTCAGACTTGCAGAAACAGAAATGGATGATTGCTTCTTGTTATCCTTCTCCTTCTTCTTCTCCCCCATGAGCTCACCCCAGAAGAAGCCTTTTTTATCTTTCTTCTCCCACCATTTTGCTGTTTTCACACTGGCCCTTTTGTTGCTGTGCTCCCTGGCGGCTCCGGCGCCTTCTCCGGTGAGTGGCCTGCTGAGGGACTCGCAGCAGCTGCTGTCGTTGAAGGCTGCTCTCCCGAACCCGGTTCCGGCGGAGCTGCTGGACTGGCTTCCCGGGAGCAGCCCCTGCAATTTCAGCAATGTTTCATGCAAGAATGGTAGGGTAGCTGAGATAGATCTTACCGACATCCCTCTCAGCGTGGACTTTAGCTTAATCTCGTCCTCGTTGGTGTCTATGGAAAGTTTGGAGGTTCTGAGCCTCAAGAGGACGAACCTCAGCGGTGCACTGGCTTCGCTGTCGAGATCCCAGTGTGGTGCCTCTCTGAGCTCGCTGGATCTTGCTGAAAACGCCATTTCCGGGCCTGTTACCGACGTCCTCAGCTTTCAAGCTTGCTCCAGCATCGTCTCGCTGAATCTCTCCATGAATTCGCTCGACCCGCCGGTCAGAGAAGTGGGGGGGAAAGGTTCCGGCTTCGAGCTTCAAGTTCTTGATCTTTCGTACAATAATCTCTCCGGCGCGTACGGAACTCCGTTCTTGCTGTCCAGTCACTTCTCCGGCCTCCGGCACCTGTCGTTGAAGGGGAACAAGCTGGCCGGAGATATACCGGTTCTGGGGTTCCTCAACTTGTCGTATTTGGATCTTTCTATGAACAATTTCTCCACCGGGATTCCTGCGTTTAAGGATTGCTCCGGGTTGCAGCACTTGGATTTGTCCACCAATAAGTTTTATGGTGATATCGGGGCCGCTCTTGCTTCCTGTCCGAACCTCAGCTTCCTTAATCTGACCAACAATAAGTTCACAGGCTCAGTCCCTCAGCTGCCTGGTGGGATGCAGTATCTGTATTTGCAGGGGAATGACCTGCAAGGCGGGATTCCGAAATCGCTGTCTGACTTGTGCTCGACCTTGGTGGAGCTGGATTTGTCATTCAACAATTTCTCAGGTATTCTTCCGGAGAGCTTTAGCTCCTGCTCAGTTTTGGAGCTTCTTGATCTTTCCAACAATAGTTTTTCGGGCGAGTTACCCATTCATACGCTTGTGGGCATGGCTAGGTTAAAGCATTTGCGGTTTTCGTTTAATAACTTTGTTGGTCCCTTGCCTGAGTCTGTGTCTGATTTGGTGAGTTTGGAGACTTTTGATGTGAGCTCCAATGGCTTCTCTGGGAGCATTCCTTCTGGGATTTGTGGGAACCCGAAGAACAGCTTGCAAGTGCTGTATCTTCAGAACAATATGCTCACTGGTCCAATCCCTGAGGGCCTGAGGAATTGTACCAATTTGGTTTCTCTGGATCTTAGCTTCAATTTCTTGACTGGGGTTATTCCTTCTGGCTTGGGATCTTTGTCTCAGCTTAAGGATTTGATTGCCTGGTTGAATCAACTCCACGGAGAAATCCCGCAGGAGCTGATGAACTTGCAGAATCTGGAGAATTTGATTCTTGACTTTAATGATCTGAATGGCTCCATCCCTGCTGGTCTGAGCAACTGTACCAACTTGAACTGGATTTCATTGTCCAACAATCAGCTGTCTGGTGAAATACCAGCTTCGTTTGGCCAGCTGGGAAACCTGGCGATTCTGAAGCTTGGGAACAACTCATTATCTGGCAGCATCCCGGCGGAGTTGGGGGATTGCCGGAGCTTGCTTTGGTTGGATCTCAACTCCAACTCCTTGAGTGGCACCATCCCTTCCGGCCTTTCCAAGCAGGCTGGAAACATCGCTGCTGCACTTCTCACCCGGAAGCAGTATGGCTACATTAAGACTGATGGAACCAGGCAATGCCACGGTGCAGGTAATCTGCTCGAGTTTGGAGGGATTCGACAGGAGCAGTTGGATAGATTGTCTGATAGGTATCCGTGTAATACGTCATCCTCTAGGTTTTATAGAGGGATCACTCAAAGAACCTTCAACCACAATGGTTCCATGATATTTCTTGACATTTCTCACAATAGTTTAGGAGGGAGTATTCCGAAGGAGCTTGGGTTTTTGTATTACCTTCAGATACTCAACTTAGGGAGTAATGATCTATCAGGGCCTATTCCCCCAGAGCTTGCAGGGTTGAAGAATTTAGCCATTCTTGATCTTTCCTATAATAAGCTTGAGGGGGCGATTCCTTCCTTACTGTCTAGCCTAACGTTTCTCGGGGAGATGGATGTGTCCAATAATAATCTCTCTGGGGCCATCCCGGAGTCGGCTCCGTTTGATACTTTTCCTGAGAGTATGTTTGCCAATAACTCTGGCCTCTGTGGATATCCTCTACTAGCTAAGTGTGGGAGTGGTTCAGGTTCTGGTTCAAATCAGCACGAGAAGTCTCACCGCCGACAAGCATCCCTAGCAGGAAGTGTGGCAATGGGGCTGTTATTCTCCCTGTTCTGCATTTTGGGCCTGATTCTAGTTTCGGTGGAGATGAGGAAGAGGAGAAAGAAGAAGGAGGAATCTCTCGAGGCTTATATGGATAGCCATTCTAATTCTGCAACTGCAAATAGCAACTGGAGGGTGAATGCCCGCGAAGCATTGAGCATAAGCGTTGCAGCATTTGAAAAGCCTCTCAAGAAGCTCACATTCGCTGATCTTCTTGAGGCCACTAATGGCTTTCACAATGATAGCCTTATTGGCTCTGGTGGCTTCGGTGATGTCTACAAAGCCGTGCTCAAAGATGGAAGCTGCGTGGCCATCAAGAAGTTGATACATGTCAGCGGGCAGGGCGACAGAGAATTCATTGCTGAAATGGAAACCATTGGGAAGATCAAGCATCGGAATCTAGTGCCTCTCTTGGGGTATTGCAAAGTTAACGAGGAGCGGTTGTTAGTTTACGAGTACATGAAATACGGCAGTCTAGAAGATGTTCTACATTTTAGGAAGAAGAGTGGGATCAAGCTCAACTGGCCAGCTAGGAGGAAGATTGCCATTGGAGCAGCAAGGGGGCTGGCTTTTCTGCACCATATGTGCATTCCTCACATCATTCACCGGGATATGAAATCGAGCAACGTGTTGCTGGATGAGAACTTGGAAGCTCGAGTTTCGGATTTTGGCATGGCCAGGTATATGAATGATGCACAGGACACTCATCTGAGTGTGAGCACTCTGGCAGGCACTCCTGGATATGTCCCTCCTGAGTACTACCAGAGCTTCAGATGCTCGACCAGAGGTGATGTTTACAGCTATGGCGTTGTCCTTCTCGAGCTTCTAACAGGAAGGCAGCCGACTGACTCAGCTGATTTCGGTGACAACAACCTCGTCGGGTGGGTTAAGCAGCACGCAAAGATGAAAATAAGTGATGTGTTTGATCCAGTGTTGATGAAAGAAGATCCAAGCTTGGAGATTGAGCTTCTGCGGCACTTGGAGGTTGCTTGCGCGTGCTTAGACGACCGGTACTTGAAGCGTCCCACGATGATCCAGGTGATGGCGATGTTCAAAGAGATTCAGGCCGGGTCAGGAATGGATTCGGCATCAACAATCGCCACAGACGAGCCAAACTTCAGCACGGTGGAAATGGTGGAAATGAGCATAAAGGAAGGCAACGAGTCGAACCACCATTCCTGAGAAACAATTTTCTGGTTTTCGCCGAATATTGTATGTAATGTAATGTATCTCCCTCTCCCTAGTAGTCCAGCAGAATCTCCTTTTCATCATCAGCATACGTAAAAACATGTTTAACTCTGTACATATATAGCCCTTCCTCCCTGGAATTTTTTTAAAAAATCTGTCCATTGATGATGGTGACTAACTTGTTGCAGTTGATGAATTTAAAATGTGTGTTCATGTCTCATCTTCATCTGGACTGCAAGCATGCAAAGTCATACATCAAATCCCTTCATTAAAGACCCATGAAATGGTTTGTCTACCAGTAGGGCCTTACAACTCGTGCTTGCCAGCTTGCTTTCAGTGTTCCCTTTCAATTTGTAGGACATATCTCGCACCCTTCATCTGGAAACGATAATAATGACTCTTTTGTCGTCCTCAGTCTCAGCACTAGATTCACCTTCTTCATCAATCATTATCCGAAGTAAAAGAAATTTTACTTCGGATCCGCGATTACGCTCTTTCTTTTCCTCCTGGATGACCAATTGAAAACGAAGAACAAGCACCTGAACCACATGTAATTCTGTTGTGTGCCTCTTTCCACAGCATATTACGTTTGCTAAAAGGCATTTGTACACTCTCCTTTTCAAAATGTCCTTTTTGTTAAAAAGGAAAATAGTAGAGTTTTTGGTAGAAAGAAGGCTCTCTTGATGAAATGATATGGTTAACCTATCCACGCATTAGTTTACAGTTGGCACTTGATGATTAGTTAATCATGAGTAACCGCCGCATCAAAGGTTAGGGAGGGAGGGAGTCTTTTCTATAAATGACTATAAATTTTTTTTTTTTTAGTTAGGCTCTATTCTCTTAGCTTTATCAGACGTTTATAATTTTCTAAAAATGACTATAATCGAAGTTACCTAAACTTTAATTCATTCGTAATCCAATTGAATTGGTTTTAATGGTTGGCATTTTTTACTTTCCCTTTTAGATAACCATCTAAATTTGAAATATGAATGGAAAATAATATGGATGCATGCATCTATATAGTGAGTCAGATCTCATTCTTATAAACTTTTTGGGTAAAATTATATAGTCTATCGTTTTGCAATCGTTCTCTCAATTCTTCTTCTATCTTCTTCCATCTTGCCGCCACCATGCCGCCGCCAGACCCAAAACTCAACGCCGCTGCCACATCATCACAATTCACAACCTCACATCATCGCGGTTGCAGAAGTTCTGAAAATTGGAGTCGATTTGAGGGGAGAAAATGGGTTTTCTGAAAGGTGTTGGTTATGTACGGCGCGTGTTGCTACGCACCGGGTCGGAATGCGGGTCAGGTCAACCTGCGAGTTTTGACTCCTATTATTTCTATTTGCAATCCAATCCATGGTCACTACATAGTGACGGTTACTTCCAAAACTTATTCAAAGAATACATGTCCGCAATGATAGTTAAAAAAAATGACGTGCTAAATATGGTCTTGTATGATACTTATTTAGTCCGCATATTTGTTAGAAATGTCCAAACACCTCCTCTAATATTTTGCAATTAAATATGAAGTTCTTGTTTTTGATTTATAGGAAAATACGGACTAAATGATTAAAATAACGGACTACATTTAGCATGATAAGTTGACACAACACACTGTAATCTAGAAATGCAAGTTGCTCCCATATATAAAAGTCACATAAGATTGATTGTTTTCTAAATTTGAAAAAGAAGTGCATCTTCATTCAGAGGCGGAACATGAATTTAAAATTGCATATTATACATTTGTAATTTTTTATATATATATTAAAATTTAGTACTATATTTTTATTTATATTCTACTATGGCCTCACTCAACCTTAATTTCTGGGTCTTCATTTTTCTCTTATTTTTGGCATTTGCTTCTTACTAGTAGTTATTATCCTAATATTATCAAAATGATAGCTATGATAATTATGTGAAACTTACTTAATTAATATTAAATTTGTAGGTGCTCTTAAATTTTTAACTCAACTTGATTTTTATGATAAATGATAATACTTCATTCATGTGGACCTATGATAATCTCATTGTTTCGTGTGTGTGTGCATGCGCACGTGGATGTGCACGTGTGGTCTTGCTTGAAGACTATGCAGTTACCCACAAAGCAAGGTTTTCGCTCTTTAACCAAAATGTGGGCACATTGATTTAACCTAACCTCGTAAAGAAGTTCGAATGAAATTGTGTTTACTCATGAAATAAGGCGCACACGGTACGCCACTAATAAGGATTAGATTATTGTTACTAATAAAGTTAAGAGTTGGTCTCTTGGGTGACCGTCACTATATAGTGACCAGATTAAATTGCAAATAGGATATAAGTTAAAAAAACACGGAGGGACCAATTTGCAATTTCAGAAAATTTTAAAAAATCACGCGCTACAGTATCAAGCCACGCGCTACAGTACCGATTTGCTACAGTGCCGATTTGCTACAGTATCGAGTTGCTACAGTAACATGAACAGTTTAACTTAAAACATGGACATTTTAACTTAAAACATGGACACTTTAAATTAAAACATGAACACTTTAACTTAAAACATGGACACTTTAACTTAAAAACATGAACACTTTAACTTAAAACATGTTCATATTTATGTTTTATGTTTCAAGTTAAAATGTTCATATTTTATGTTTCAAGTTAAAGTGTACATGTTTCACGTTAAAACATAAATATTTTAACTTAAAACATAAACATTTTAACTTAAAACATAAAACATGGACGTTTTAACGTGAAACATGAACACTTTAACTTGAAATATGAACATTTTAACTTGAAATATAAAATATTAACATTTTAACTGAAAACATAAAACATGGACGTTAAAACATAAAACATGGACGTTTTAACGTGAAACATGACCACTTTAACTTGAAACATAAAACATGGACATTTTAACTTGAAACATTGAAGTACACTGTAGCAAACACTGTAGCGCACAGTAGAAAAACACTGTACACGCGCGGAAACACTGTAGCGCGTGATTTTTTTTAATTTTTAAAAATTGCAAATTGGTCCCTCCTTGATTTTCTTTATTGCACTATTTATAATTTAGTCCGGTCACTATATAGTGACGGTCACTCCCAAGACTTTTCCTAAAGTTAAAGCAAAATTACACAAATAATCTACGGTTTAGGATAAATGACAACAGATTGCCAATGATAATCAAACTATAATTAAAAAACATCAAGTGACTAGCGTTTAAGTTACACATGTCCATAAATTCGACTCATGTTATCTAATGACTTATTGATATTACAAATAAACAAATCACGGTAATAAAATTATCAAATTATCAAGTAATATAAACAACCTATAATCAAGCAATATCAACCTGGAATTACGGTAATATGAGACAACATCTAAAATAAAATGCATACAAAATTATAATCTCCCTATTAATGACTTAAAATCCAATAATATGTGTAGAAAACAAGTAGTGGTGATCTTCTGAATCCACATCATTTTATAATAATACAAAAATTCACTCGTAAGAAGTACCAACCTATAAAAAAATCAAATAAAAGGCCTAAATTAACATCAAAACCTTCATATTCAATTGAGTTAAACAAAAACAAAAAAAAGGCAAAACCGCATATCCCAGAGCTTGTTTTTCTCTAGATCAATTCAATTCATTTAAATTAAATTAAGTAAAAATGTAATTTGATAAATTCAGATAAATTTAGGTTAATTTAGTTATTCTGATTTTTTTACAATACACTAATTTTTACTTTTAGTTCAATTTAGTTTAATTCAATTCTGTTCAGTTATCTAGTAAACCGAGACTAGGTACTCCGATCGATCTGGCTCTGTAAAATAAGGCAACTGTTGGGATAGTAAATTAATAAACCAGAAATTTCCGAGGCAGGATCATCAAAACAACGAGCCAATTATAGCTTCAGTGCATGCACGCACAAAACCCAGCAAAGGGATAGTAAATTAATAATCAGAAATTTGGATGCCTAAATTAAATGTCGGGGCTCTCTTGAATAATCAAATGTTTAGTGGATGTTTTAAAAATGTTTCATTCGAAATTCAATACATTTTGGTCTTCGGTCTCACCAGCAAACGCAAAACACCAACCTGCCCTGCACCACCATCATCCATGGTTGGATATGAATATTAAAAAAATGATGTTTTTGAGTTGTGCTTTGTGTTTTTTCAAAATGAAAATATAAAAATATATAGTGAAATTATTCATCAACGTATCGAACTTTTTTCTTAATTATAAAACAAAACTCACAAAGATAAAAGATTCATTTGCTTCTAATTGATAAAAATTTAAATTGTCGGAGAATTATTTACCATGTCCGAGATCGCATGTATATTCTTAATCTGAGTTCAATTAATGTTTTACATTACTTTTGAAACATGTTTTATCGTTGGATCCAATCAGATATGGAGATGAAAATCTCAAGCATGATTTCTCTATTTGTATCTACATAACACGATCAGACCGCCAACAGTACTAGCTTAGAGCTTCGGCCTGGAAGTAAAGACCTAATAATTTTTCTTTTCTTCGATTTGGTGTTTGTAATATGAGAATATTTGATTGGGTTTGTGCACGTCTCTTATTCTAAATAGAACATGATTCTAATAATTATGTCATTGTTTATTCATGTAAAATATCTATTCATACATATATTAAACATATTTCTAAAAAATCCTAATTCAAGTTAATTTGTATCGTGCTAATTAGAGTTAATTCTCATACACGTGATTAATTTTAGACTAGTAGTCTAATATCTATTTTTGTGTCTTATGTGCGACCATATAGGCTCAATCAAATAAATTGCAAGCTCAATACAATTGATCCAAACAAACCAAAAGCGATTTACAGATAAAGATTTATCAAGAACTAAAATTATTATATTCGTAATTAATCCTTCCAATTTTTTTTATAAAAATGCACATTGATCATAGAATACCATTCTATACGTTCTCATGGTGCTTAGGTTGAGTCCTAGCACCACCTTACCAACGCATGCACCTTGTTGAGAGCTTCATTAACTTGTATATGAGGTTTCATGTGTTGGGATAGTGCTCTAAGTAGGAATCTCAAATATTTGAGGGTCCTATTGAGAACATTAAGTCTTTGGGTGAAATTTACAAAGATGTTAAGATTGTTCAGATTTGTGGGGCTTTATTGAAGAGATTGTTTCATTTAAAAGGCAATGACACAAAGATGATGTACGTCGTGGAGAATGTGTTCTGATTTTAAAATGGTCTCTAATTGAAAAGAAGTTAAAGAAGAAGATTAATTCTTGGGTGAGTCAGTCTCACCCAAGAGGTAGGGATCGGGCTGCAATTAACTTGTTGTTAGGATGACATGAGGACTTTGTTTGATATGCCGAAACTCTAGGGGCCGTTCTGCTATTTCAAACTTTTCTTCCCCTTCATAATCATTTTTCCCAATTTCTTTTGTTTATTTCCCATATTTCGTGCGTGTTCTTCATCTTGCCACCTCCTTCGCCGGTAACCGCCTGCAATTTTCGGCACCAACAAGGGTTCTGCAACTTGCCGCCATGTGCACGCCAATGATATTTACACGATGGTGACCACGTGGCGAAGCTCGCAGCAACCACCAGAAACCCTAGGTAATTTCTTAACCTTTTCAACCGTGCAATTCATCGGATATTCTTCGTTTTGGTTAGGTTTTTTCTCTGATTTTTGCAGTTAATTTCGTTCTCGTAATTTGTTAGCCTGTTAAATCTTTTCAATTCGATTGTGAAAACCCTAGGTGCTAGTTTAGTGTTGCAATTTGTCGGATGTTCTTCATTTTGGTTAGGTTTTCTCTAAATTTTGTAATTCGGCAGATGTTTTTCGTTTCATGTAGGTTTTGGCGGTTGTTGTTCCAGTTTTCACTCTTTTTTATGAGGTTTCTGCTATAATGAGGTGTCTGTTATATATGATGAGATTTCTGCTATAATAAAGTTTGATGAGGTGACTGGTATAATGATGTTTGATGAGATGTTTGCTATATAAAGAGGTTTATGTCGTCGAGAATGAGCTTTGTATCATCAACATGAACGTTGAGGTTTGTGTACTCGAAAATGAGTTTTGTGTCGTCAATGTTGTCGCTGAAGTTTGTCTCGTTAAAAAGGTGGTTTATATCATCGAATATGAGGTTTATGTCGTCAAAATGAGGTGTGTGTCTTTGGGGTTGAGGTATGAGTCGTCGAAGTAGAGGTGGCGTCGAGGTAGGATGAGGTGGTGTCAAGGTTTGATGAGGTGGCACCGATGTTTGATGAGGTGGCATCAAGGTTTGATGAGGTGGTGTTGAGGTTTGATGTTGTGGGGCCGAGGTTTGATGAGGTGACATCGAGGTATGATGAGTTGTCGTCGAGGTAGGATGAGCTGGCACTAACGTTTGATGACGTGGTACTGAGGATTATGAAGGGGCGTCGATGTTTGATGAGTTGGCGTCGAGAAATGATGAGGTGACATCGAGGTATAATTAGGTGGTAGCGAGGTATGATGGCGTGCATCGAGGTAGGATGAGGTGGCATCAATGGATGATGACAAGGCGCGGGAAGGAAAAATGAATAGGAAATTATAGTAATATATGTACTTAAAATAAGATATTTGCAAATTAACCCCTTAATTTTAGAATAATAGATGTTCCTATATATTTACTTATTCTACGGGCCTTATTGTATCCTGCGTTATAGGAGAATTAGTCAAAGAAAAATTAACATGCCCGATTTCCTTGAAAAAAAATCCATAACTTTTTTTTTGAAATTGCGGTTCTTGTACACACTGATGATTGTTTTTTGGAAGTTCAATTCTGTTTTCCAACATAAACAAAGTTTGCAATGAAGATCAATCTTCATTGGAGAATGATGCATGACGGTTTTATGTATGAACTGAATTAGAGAACATTTACCATAACGATAGATACTTTTTCCAATTTAGTTTAGTGGCTTGCTAAGCATTTCCTATTTTGTTTTAGAAGTGGCATTTTAATTATTTTCATTTAGTTATACTCTTGGATTCCCGAAAGTATGCATATTAGTATATATAGGGCCTTTGTAATTTTTAAATTTCATCTTTTGACCAATAATAATTTCAAGAACTAAGTTATTATTGGTGGATTCAATCTTCAAACTCGGGGTTACTGTTGGTGTGCCCATTGAAGTTTAGCTCATTGACAATGAGGTTTGATAGTCGGTGGTGGTGTGGTGGCAGGTGGTGAGGTTTATGTCGTAAAAAATTAGGTTTGTGTTGTCGAAAATGAGGTTTGTGTCGTCAACATCGATGTTGAAGTTTCTGTTGTAAAAAATGAGGCTTGTGTCGTCGACATAAAAAATGAGAAATACTTTGTTGTGAAACTTAAATATTGTGGTGTTTGGTGAAGAGATTTTTGGGAAAAAATTAGTTGATTGAATCCAATTAGGGCCCCGTTTGGTGACAAGAGTTTTGGAGAGCGTTTAGATTTTTTGGTTAAATATGGATAGTTGACTGGTCAATCAGCTCTTTCAAGTGTTTGGTGAGGAGAGTTTTCAAATTAGGTTTTTTGGTGAAACCTCTGATTTCTGAAACGCTAGAAAGAGCAGCGTTTGTAAAAAGTTAATCAAAGAAATATCTTTTTTATCCTTATCCCTCACAAATTTCCTTTCTTAATTAATCGAATTCCTTTAAAAAATAATTTATATACGTACACAATTTGTAAAATTAAAGTACGTATATTTAATTTCTTTAAAAAAAAGTACGCATTTTTGCGTACGTATGTGCATTTGAGATTTTTAAAAATAATATTTTCAATTTATTTTTAAAGTATTACACATATTAAAATTAAAATGACACCAAAATAAAAAGCTCAAGTATTTTAATTCTAAATTTTTAAAAATAAATAAATCTAGATATATTAATAAAGAATAATAATTCAAATAATAACCGAAATATATATTCTAAACATATGTCATTGTGAAAATTTCAACCATTTTAATCTAAACATTTATTTTTTTAAATAAATGTAAGTATATTAATAATGAATAATATTTCAAATAAAATTAAAATAGATAAACATATTAGTAATAAAAATACTTTTTGATATTTTAAAACAAGTAATACACACTAAATAAAAATAACTTATAATAAATTTTACTAATGCCTATTTCAGTCATTTAACAAAACAAAATAGCTAACAGCTAATTGTTATTCACCAAACACTTAAATACAAACAGCTAGTCAAACCGCTAGTCAAAACAGCTAATAGAATCCGCTAACAGCTAACAGCTGATAGAATCCACAGGTAACAGCTAACAGCTGATAGCCAAATGAGGCCTAGTTGTGTTGGGTGAATAGCTGTTTAAAATAGCTGTTTGGGCCAAAAAATCTCCTTTTCAAAACGCTTATAAAAGGAGCGTTTTTCATAAAAGTTGATTGTATTTTTCATTCAAAGTAAATTATCTACCCTTTCTTTGTCCTATACTCGACGCGCTTAGACGTTTCTTTACATGTTAATTATTTTTCTACTCATTTTCCTTCCTTTTACGTCATGAAAATTTTTATGGTAAAATAATCAATAATGACATAATTAATCATATGTATTTTGTAGGAGTACATATTTTTGTTAAATTCTAATAATTGTTTGGCCGTAAATAATTGTTTGGAGTATTTTTTTTTGTTATTTTTAGCAAAGTAGTTAAGTACATAATTAGAATTATATGTTTTTAATTTGATTATAGTAGTTTCTTATAAAGTGTGTGCTTTATTATATATATATATATATATTTTGGTTAAACCACCAATGGTGGAGGGATTTATATTGGCTTCCCTATGCCATTTAAATAACGAGACATAATCAGTAAAATTACAAGAAAAGAACCGCTTGCTAAACTAGTCTATAAAGCGGTTATAGTAGATACCCAAGAAAAGGTTCTACTAGAAGTTAAGTATAGCTTCCAAAAAGAATGAGTTAGGCTAAATATTAACACTAAACAACTCATTCTAAACATCAAGAAGTCACTAGGACTCATATTATACATCAAAAAGTTTCTAGATCAGTGCTTATGAGAAATAAAAATTAGAGTCCATTTGCTTATTAGTGAATCAGAAGCGCAAGGCAACTCAGACACAAGGCAGCCTATGAAACAATCCTAAATTTCAACAGAGACCTGATCATAGTGTAAAAAGCACCAGGAATTGAATTGTGGTGCAGCTCAGTGATGGTTATCTCCATTTTCTAAGATGGACCAGTGGTGTTAAGCTGAAGATGAGTTGTAACAGAACAACATGTGAGAGATGAGTGAGGGAGTGAATCACTCCCTCTGTACCTGAAACAGAAAGTTCATTCATTAAGTAGCATCAATACTTGAAATTCTTAATGCAGGTGTACCCATTTGATCTAGTCTAATCAAGCCTTGTATCCTATCAGGGAGAGACCTAAAGCCAAAATTCATATCACATTTTCTTTTTAAACACAGTTTAGCAATAGCATCAGCAGGCATGTTACCTTGTCTATAAACATGTATCAGTAAAGTTTGAGACATAAGATGATGTATACAATCAGCTAAGCAGGAGAGTTTCCAATTAGCATTATCAGGCTTGAGGATAAAAGAGATGGCATTGTGACAGTCAGATTCAATAGTAATAGACTCAGAATAATTAGCAGAATATCTGACAGCAAATTGTATAACTTTCATTTCTGCCTCAAGTGGTGAATCAGCACAAGTGTAGCTACTATGAGCAGATATAAAGGCTCCTCTATTATCTATGATGAGAAGACTGATACCAGCCATAAGAGAGGAGGAGGACCGAGCAGCATCTACATTGAATTTAAGACCACAGAGAGGTTTAGTCCAAGCAATTTGGAAATTTTTTGGTTTTGGTGGTCTTTTTCCAAGAGGTAAATAACTATGATTAGAAATTTCTGAGTCAAAGGGTGAGGATATGAAAAATGGCTTAGCAGAAAACATGAGGAAAATGAGATCCTTGATCTGTTTCAGCACATATGAATAGTTGGCAGGGATGTTATCATAAAGCCAATTGTTTCTGGTTTTCCATAAAATCCAACATGTCACAGAAGGAGTGAGCCTAATGATCATATTATGTAGTTTGCTCAAACCATTATAAGTAAGGTAGAAAGAAAGTCTTTCCCAAATAAATGAAAACCTCCTATCAGATATACCCATAAAAATATGCATAGTAGTCCAGATTTGTAATGAGAAACCACAGGAGTTATAAAAGTGATCTAAGGAATCCTCATTTCTGCACATAAAGCATTTTGAAGCCAGGTTGAAATGCATTTTTCTCAGAAGATTGTCAAAAGGTAAAAATGAATTAATCATTTTCCACATAAAAACTGATATTTTCTTTGGAAGTCTAGGGTTCCAAAGATGGTGAATGGATGAGATACTTCCCCTAGATTCCCTCAGCCTGAGATAAGTGGATTTAAAAGTGAAGTGTCCTTTGAGGTTAGGCTTCTAGATTAGTTTGTCAGTCCTATGAGTGAAAAGTTTTGTAGCCTGCAAAAGAGAAAGAGTATCAGTTGAGAGAAGAGAGGATAGTTGTTGCATATAATGAGCTTTGTTATTTACAAAAAATGCAACAGTACTATCCTTAGATATAGTGGTAAGGGATGGAACACAGTGATCCATAAGTGGACCTTTGTCAAACCAATTAGATGTCCAAAAATTACAGTCTCCTCTCCCTATAATCACTCTACTGTTTGATTCTGCCCAAGGAGTAATCCTACAGATTCTTTTCCAATTAGGAGAAGACAGATAAGATGCAGGGAGAGAAGCCATAAAATGAGCCCACATGGTTTCAGCCTTTTGGTATTTCCACCAGAGTTTAGCTGAACAGGTTTCTATGATGGTATGAATTGATCTAAATCCTAAACCATTTTGACTGATAGGAATGCATAAATTATCCCATTTTCTCCATGATTTTTTTGTTTTAAATCAGATTCACCCCAAAAGAAGATGCTCAACTTTCTCTCAATTTTCCTAATTATCTGTTTAGGTGGGACACAAATTGACCAAATATGTTGAGGCAAAACATATATACATGAATTAATGAGTGTAATTTTACCACCAGTAGAGAGCCAAATGTTTTTCCAATTTTTGAGTTTCTGATCAATGGATTCCAGTAGTGGTAAAAAATGAACATTAAGAGCTTTTCCTTTAAAAATAGGGACACCAAGATATTTAAATGGAAAACAACCTTTTTTCATTTCTAAAATGCTCTTAATATTTCTAACAGTAAAAGGGGAAGCATGCTTGCAAATAAATATGTCACTTTTGTTATAATTAATCTTCTGACCAGTTACTTCTTCAAATTTAGCAAGAAAGGCTTTGAATCTAGTCAAAGTTATCTTGTTAGCATTGAGGAAAACTACTTTATTTATATACATTTTAGCGTTGAGTTGGTCATAGTTAAAAGGCAAAACACATACATAAATCGTAGAAACAAAAAATATATTGTTCATACAAAACCGGCACAGAAATTGTGATATCCAAGAAAATATTTGTTCATTTATTCATAACTGATGCTACCAAAATCCGCCCGTTCCCCGGCGGTCAACGCTATCCGGGTCTCCTTCCAAGTAAGCCCGCAACGCCTGCAAAACAATCCCCGGGAGGCGTCCCGGGGAAGAAGCTCCGGCGTGATGATGAGATGGGGGTAACGGTGAGGGAAAAATGTACGAAAATACTCTCAATATAAAGTAGAGAGATATAAGTCACATACATTGTTCACTGTTTGGGACTAGTATTTATAGTTGAGGTTGTCTGCTTTGGATAAGACTCATGACCACTTCTCTTTGTCACTATCTGTCATTCTTTTTGTCTGGATGTGCCTCTCGCGGGAAAGGCGCTGTTTCTTCAATCCTGGGCCATAGGCCCTTTTCCCGGCCTAGTAGAATGTTGGGCCGGTATTATCACTAGCCCCCCAAACCAGTCATCCGGGCTTCTGTGATGCGAGGGAATGGTCTCCTACGCTCCTCCTCCCGTCGTTATTTCTTTTGGTAGGACCCATCCGTGTCAAAATTAATTTCTGACGACGTCGTCTTTCCCTATTCTGCACTAATCAATACCTCGTTCACCGTGTCATCATTGCTTTTCCTTCTTTTGAGGTGGCGATTGCTATTCATCTGCTTATATAAGAGGTCTAACCCCCCCTTTCACAAGATTACTTTCTTCAGATATTCTCCAGACGCTCTGCTTTTCCAATCCTCCGTCTTTTCAACCAAGTAAGCTCTAACTCCTTCTCTTTTTCTTCTCTTCATGGGTTCCCCGCTTCCCTCCAACTCTTCCTTGGACACCGAGGGAATTCAAAATCAGTTTGAGGTCCAGTTCAGGGCTGCTGATAACCTGATTTCCTCCCCAGTCTCCTCCCTGGACACTTATTCCGAGGCTTTCAGTACGCCCCGGGAGCTAAACATCCCGGGTGCGTCGACCTTGGATGGGGCGGGTTCGCGCCCGTCTGGGAATCCTAGTCACCCCCGGGAGGATCAGGATGAGGAGGTGTTTGGCGAGGAAGTTGGTGACGACGCTCCCCGGGGGCCTACTCACGGGGTGCGTCCAGTGGGTCTCAAATTTTATGATGTCCCCGGGGATTCTCCTTCTCTAGATAGGGATGTCTTAGATTTAGCCAAGCGATCCTTTATTCCTCTTCCTTTAAATGTCTCTCTTTCTAAACTTCCCCCGGGAGTCTCCGAGCGGGAGGTTACGTGCATCTCGCGGATCCATTTTCAATACGGGCTTAACCTGCAATCCCCCCTCTCTTTCTTGAGATCCTTCGGTTTTACAACGTAGCCCCGGCCCAGCTACACCCTAACGGGGTTGTTCTCATCCTGGCCTTCTTGCTTAACTGCGCCAGGTGCGCCGTTCCCCCTTCTCTCTTACTCTTCCGCTCTTTCTATGCCTTGCGGAAGGCACACGCGTCTTTTCCAGGCATTTTTTCTTTTACCATTCGCTCCGGGATAAAGGATTTCATCCTTTCCAAACCTAATTCCGCCAAAGGATACCCTTCGAAGGGTTTCTTCCTATGTGATGCCCGGGCGTACCTTATGCCCACCTGGAACGACTCTCTTGTTCCTGAGGACAAAAAACCTCTTTCTAATCTCCCGGCAATCATTGCCAGCGACCACAACCTCCTCTGCCTCTCCCCCCTTAGATATGGACGCCTTTTATAAGAACGGGAATGCGGGTTATTTCTGGCCTCGCGGGATCTATCCCTGCGACCTCTTCACGCTCCCGTGCATCTCTGCGGTGTGGCCAGATGGAGGTGCCCATTAAGACTTTATTTCTTATCTTTCCTTCAGGTTAATAATTTATTTTTTTAATATTCCATGCTCTAACTTCGTTGTTTGCTTGGTTTCAGTTCAACCCTCCTTATACGCGGAAGCCATGACGTTCGCTGACAAGCCTTCCGAGAGAGATGGTCAAGCAATGGATACTTACCTGGGTCAGCAAGCCCCGTCTACACAACAAGTGGCCTCCCAACCTGGGCCAAATCCTGCCGAGAATCCTGCTCTTATTCCGCAAAAGGCCCACGCGCCATCGCGGTCTCGTCAGCAGAACCCTTCCGGGCTATCCTCTCCCATGGCTGCCTCTGCGGCCACTACTACTACTTCTGGCTCGTCACCCATTCCCGGGCGGCGATCTTTCATTACCCATCCCACTTACAGCGGCGGGGCCGGTTCGCGGTTCAAGCGGCCGCCTGCTGATGAACTGTCCGGGCCTCCCCCCTCCTCGCGACAGAGGACCGATGATTTTCCTCCTCCCCCTTCTCCTCAGGCTCGCGACACTCCCGCGGAGGCTACTGCTTCTGAGGCTACCCCGGAGGAAGAAAAGGTAACTGTCTTCCTGAGGCCTAGTTTTTTTTAAAGTTTAATCAAAATTTTATCTAAATTTTATGCCGTTTTGTAGAGTACTCCCTTTGCTGATGCCCTCCTCGCGGACTCCCAATTCACCGAGGCACTGAACCGGGGCTACTCCAAGTATATCGCTGGGTTGTTCGCCAAAATGGAGAAAGAACTCCGCGACGCCAGGGAAAAGCTAGCCGGGCGAGATGACCTGGAGACCCGGCTGGAGGCATCTCAAAAGAAGCTAGCCGAAAGGGAGAAGAAGCTGGCGGACAAGGAAAAGAAGCTAGATGTGGTAGAGAAGAAGTATTCCTCCCTCAAGAAGGAAAATAAGGGTGCCCAGCTTGAAGCCCTAGATGCTGTAACCCAGAAAGTCATCCGCTCCGCCGAGTTTGACAAGAGGCTGGAGGGTATCGCCGCTGCGGCCAGTGCGGATGCCTGCCACGAGATGTACCGCAGTCTACGGGGTTGGCTTCCGGGGCCTGCTCGCCTCGAAGCCCAAACCTCATACTACCGCCCCAAGGCCAACGACCTGCTAAACCACCGCTGGAGGTCCCTCCAGGAGGCGGACCTGAAGGGCCTAGTGCCCCAGTTATAGGAATTTCTGAAGATGTCCTCCCGGATCCCTTCTGCTTCAGATATCAAGAAGGCCAAGCTGCCAGAGATTGACGAGGCTTCTTGTCCTGACCCCAGCCCTGAAAGCTTCAACACTTACGGGGTAGTCTCGGAGACACCTCATTGGGCAGAAAATTACTACGAGTACTGCGCGGTGCCTGACAACTTTGGGTACCGCGCGGTCCATGATCAAGGGGGTGACTGCCGGGTTGGTCTTGGTGTGGGTCAAGACGACCTGCTGTACCAGTCCCAGAAGGCCACGCGGAAGGTAGGGTTTCCCGGGCGATTCACTGATGAGCCCGCGGTGGACGCCCCTGCTTATACCGGCCCGGAGTGGACTACTGAGGATCTCGCGGAGCTGGAGAGGATGTTTGAAAGAGCTCATGTTGCTCCGAGAGAAAGAGCCCCTGCCGAGGACAATGTACAGTCCTAGATTCTTAGTCTGCCTCTTTTTTTTGTAATCTCTTTTTTTTCTAAGTATTTTGTAACTTACCTCCCCGGGGGTGTATGTAGAACTTTGGCCTTAGTGCCCATTTTGATTAATATAAAGTTCTATTTTTTAATGAGATTATTATTTTTTGTAGTCTGAACGTCATTTAAATGAGGTTCTCCTGCAAGGACCCACCCCTTATGTTTTCCCTCATCCAAGTAGCTCTTCCGGCACCTACTTCTCTCTCCCCCGCGTTGGGTGCCTCCAGTGCTCTTTCCTTCAGAGAAAACTAGCCCATTGGAGGTTCGGAGGCAACCATGCTAACCGGGCCTTGGCCGAGGCGGGGCTAGGTTGCTTCCTTCAGGAGTTTGGGTCGATCCGGGTGCTGGTGTCATTTCTCAAGGCGGTAGAGACCAAGTTTCGGTCGTTAAACCAGTATTTCGACCTTGCTTCCGACCATATGCGGGAAGCCCTGAATTCCCACCAAACTATTGCCGAGTTGCAGGCCCTTCATGACGACACTCAACATCGCACCGCCAAGGAGCTAGGCATGGTGTGGGGTGAACTCGAGCGGGCCCAGGAAAAGCTTAAGAAGCTAGAGACCCGCACTGCACAGAATAGACTAATTTGCGACTTGGAGAAGGAGAATCGGTCCCTTACTCACAGGTAGGGGTGTTCAAAAATACCCGACCCGCACTACCCGGCCCGTTGACCCGCTGACCCGGCATAAATTAACCGGGTAATTTCTTATTTTTCCGGAACGGGTACCCGGCCCGAGTATTATACTATTTTCCGGGTCCGGGTCCGGGTCACACAAATGCTTTTTCCGGGTACCCGGAAACCCGGTATTATATATGTTTATTTATTAAATATTAATGTCAAATATCATTTATACTTGTAATTTTGGGCATAGGAAATGAATTTACCCTCTTGAACTTATCAACTCAATACAAGTGTTTTGTTTATTTCCTCAATTACAATAGATACTTAAGATTATACATAACTTTTAGGCAATATCGAGAGTAATTAAATTTAAACGTCTTACGATTAATTTTTCATGGATAGTCTAGTTCATATATAATATATAATATTTACTCTTTAAGTAAACTTTCAACTCAAATTATAATTTGTTTGATTTTTTTTCCGTACAAATAGATATTTATATTGAATTCTTGAAGTGAATTAAAATATTTGTGAAAATGTTATGCTTAGTTTCATACTTTTAGTAATTTTCTTTTACACAATTTTTCTAACACTCATTTTTCATGTTTGAAAAAAAATATCTCAAGTTTTCTAAATTTAAAACATAGTACGTGGGTTAATTAAACCGATTTGTTAGGATGAAATTTCTAAAAATATTAATATATTATAACAACCGGGTCGGCGGGTACCCTAAAACCCGGCCCGGTATTTCGGGTACCCGCACTTCCGGGTACCCTGTTCTGCCGGGTCGGGTCACGTGCCACATTTTAAACTACCCGCATATGCGGGTACCCGGATGTGCGGGTACCCGAAAGTCCGGGTACCCTGTTTTGAACACCCCTACTCACAGGAATAGGGTCCTCCAAGATGCTCTACTGGTTTTCCGGTTATCCTACCACCTTCTGGGTTCCAAGGTCGGCTTAGTTGGGGTGTCTCCCCTTACTGACGTTCCAGCCGGGAATCGTAGGACAATTGAGGGCACGGAGGCTAACCCGAGGAAGTTTGGGGAGGAAGCTCCTAGTTATGGGGCCTATCTAGACGCCATGGAGTGGCATAATAAGATAGCCGTGGGAGACGTTGAGCTTTATCCCTTTAGCCTTCGCCGAGTCCCTGCTCGGGTGGAGGTAGATGTGGCGTATGAAAGGTACGAGGATATATGTCCGTGTCTATCGACCCGGAAGAAGTAGCACGCCGGATAAGGCGCGTCCGGGAGATTACCGATTCTGGAGTCACCACCAAGGGGGTGAAGACCGCTAAGGGTACCCGCATTAGTCGGGAAGAGAAGGGTAAAGGCGCAACGGACTTGTTCCCTATATACAAGTTCGTCACTTCTTCCGGGGTGAGAAGGATGCGCCTGGCGGAACCACTTCCATAGGGGTCCGTAGTTGTTCCCATCCCGGAACTAAACGAAGAAGATGCTGAGCAATTGGAAGAGGAGCTTGCGTGGAATCAAGCTCCGGACGCCCGCTTTGCTGAAGACATCCCGTCTTCTCAATTCTTTGGAGGGGGTTTCCGCATGGGTAACCCTGAGGGTGCTTCCGGATCATGCCCCAAGTGGGTATAGCGTAGCCTAGATAGGAAAATCTGTGTGTAAAATGCTTATGCAATTGTTCCCTTGTAATACAATAGCATATTTGTGTGCTTTGAAATTTAAAAATCATGAATAAAATTTCTTTCGGAAACCCCTTTTCATTGATTCTTTTCTGTAAGCATTACATTCTCTAGTCCCCGGGCTTCATTCAAGCTCCGGGTTCAATCTAGCGGGGCACCCAAATGGGAGCTACCCATGCTTCCGGGAGGGGCATATCCATGCCTGGCATATTCATGCCTTAGTAGCTAAGGTTCTGTGCGGGGCACTCTACTTCCCGTAGAACCTTCTTAAATTAGCTACATTCCATCTCCTGGGGATCTCCTTCCTCAGCTTGTCCTCCAGCACATAGCTTCCTCCCGGGTATGCCTCCTTAACCCCGTATGGCCCTTCCCAGTTGGGTGCCAGTTTCCCTTCCGGGGATTGGTGGCTCTTGTCATTCCTCCTCATCACCCAGTCCCCCGGGGTGAAAACTTCCTTTCGCACCCTTCTATCGTGATACCTCTTTACTCGTTCCTTCACCTTTGCTTCCTGAAGTGCCGCGTTCTCTCGCTTTTCTTCCAAAAGATCCAAGTCAAGGCACCGTCCGACGTCCTCCTCCTTCGGGTGCTGGAATTGGATCCGAGGGCTCGGGATCCCAATCTCCGCGGGTATCACTGCCTCAGATCCATATACCAGGCAGTATGGAGACTCCCTTGTAGCTGAGCTTTCCGTGGTTCGGTGGGCCTAGAGGACACTGGACCTTGAAGGCAAATCTAGATATATCAAAATACTAATCAAGATTAGATTTTAATTTCCGGAATTCTTATAATCAACAGATTTTAAAAGCTAGTCTAGATATATTGGAGAATCTTGTGAGTTTGACGCTTCCGCCTATATCTCGCGCTGCATCAGATCTCCATGAAGGAATGCATTCTTCACATCCATTTGATGTAAATCTCAATGTTGTGTTGCAGCAATAGCCAAAACTCTACGGATCGTAGTCATTTTGGCGACGGGAGCAAAAGTCTCTTCATAGTTTATTCCATATTCTTGATGATTCCCAAGAGTTACTAAACAAGCCTTATATCGCTCCAAACTTCCATCAGATTTGACTTTAATGGAATAGACCCATTTGCAGCCAAGTGGTTTTACTCCTGGTGGGCAATCCACAATATTCCAAGTGTGATTAGACTCAAGGGCACAAAGTTCCTAATGCATAGCCTTTTTCCAACACTCTTCTTTCACTGCCTGCGAATAGCCATTTGGAATAGGAATAGAACCTAATGTAGTAGAAAGAGCAGTGAACCCATACCATTTAGGAGGATTGCTAACTCTGGCAGATTTTCGTGGAGGAGCAGATGTCAAGGAATCCTGTGAAGGGGGCTACACTCGAGGTCTCCGCTTATACACAAAACCTGGATTGAATTTTTCCATAGGAGGAGAAGAAGAATTTTCCATAGGAGGAGAAGAAGAATTTTCAAAGATTGGGAGAGAAGCAAATGAGGTGTGAGAGGATGATAGAGGAAAGAACCATTGGTTTTCAAAGAAGGTCACAATTCTAGAGATACGAACCCTGTGAGATTTTGGATCAAAACATAGATAGCCTTTGTGAATAGGACTATATCCTAAGAAAGCACAACATACAGATTGGGGTGACAACTTGTTCCTATCCCGTAAAGGAAGATGCATAAAACACACACACCCAAAAACATGAAGATCCGTGTAAATAGGATGAGAGCCATGAAGTTTAAAGAATGGAGAATCAAATCCCAATACTTGAGAATGAAGTCTATTTATTAGAAAAGTGGCAGTGGTCAGAGCTTAAACCCAGAATTTAGGTGGCACAAATGACTCAATGAGCAATGTTCTAACCACGTCTAGAAGATGACGATTTTTTCGTTCAGCAACCCCATTTTGTTGTGGGGTACCTGGATAAGAACGTTGATGAACAATGCCTTTAGACTGAAGATATGACTGAAATTCATTACTTATATATTCCCCACCCGAGTCTGAACGAAGAGTTTTGACAACAGTTGAAAATTGTGTCTCAACCAAGGCAAGAAACAATTTAAACATGGAGAAAACTTCTGATTTCTTTTTTTTAAAAAAGACCCAAGTATATCTGCTATAGTCATCGATAAAAGTGACAAAGTACTTGTATTGAGCATGAGAAATGACAGGACTAATACCCCAAACATCACTATGAATGAGTTCAAATCTATGAATTGCTCTACTCCCTTTAGAAGAAAATGACAAAGTCTTACTTTTACCAAGTTTACAAGTAGCACACTCATTGAAAACAACAGGTAAATCTGAGTCTTTATTTGATAAAAAACCACTTTTGAATAAATGAGACAAACTCTTGAAATTAGGATGACCCAACCGTTTGTGCCAAAGTTCAAATGACCCACTGGATTTATGACAAAGAAATGACGAGATGGAAGATTTAGGTGGAGTTAAGCTTGGAAGGACAGGTAGTTGTAGTGTAAAGAGGCGACCATGCTTAGACCCCTTCGCTATCACTTCCCCTGACATCTAATCCTACACAATAGAGCCCTTATCAGAAAAGTGTACTTCACATTTTTTGTCAACAAGTTGACCCACGGAAATCAACTTTCCAGAAAGATTAGGGGATACTAGAACACCTTTAAAGTGAGAAGATACATCACCAATGGCTGTGATTGGTAGATTACTACCATTTGCTGTTTGTATAAAAGAAGAGCCATCATATTTTATGACATTACTCCAGCCAGTGACATAATTCGTCATATGATTGGCCGCTCCGGAGTCCATAATCCAAGAAGTTAATTGAGAAGAATTACCTTGAAGTCCCAAAACTGAAAATGCACTCACGATCATTTCTTGAACTACCTCACGGGTGAGGGCAGAAGTAGTTGGTGCAGCAGAGGTAACATTAGCATGATAAGCTTTGTTGGGACGAGGAGGACGTGTCCAGATTTCTTGCAGTAATTGCAATACTTTTGATTACAATTTGGAGCAATATGGCCATACTTCTTGCAACTGTAACATTGAGTTGTACTCATGTCACAACTCCTGGTTCTGGGATACGCAGCATAGGCGACCGATACAGTCTCGGCAACACGAGCATGCTCCATACTTTTCTGTGTATTGAGGCGGTGCTCTTCCCTCAACACTTCTCCAAAGCACACCTCCAATGTTGGGACAGACACCTGATTCACTAGAGATGAACGAATAGACTCAAAAGCAGGCCTCAATTTCATTAAAATTGATCCCGTTGAGTGTTTTTGTAAACTCCCTGTACAGCAGTCAGTCCTTCTCCCGAGATATTGGCTAATGCGAGCTCTGAATAATCAATCCATAAGGTCAAAAATCCAGAATAGAATTCCTGGACCGAAAGATCTCCCTGAGTGTAGTTGCCGATATCCAACTCAAGTTGAAATTTCCTAGCATTGTTATCCTGATTGCAGACTTGTGAGGACGCAAAGAAAGAACCAAATGTGGCTCTACGGAACTGACTATCCAAGACATGATTTGATTGTCTTTGGCACTCCAGGTTGACGATGTAGCCTCAGTAGATTTTGAGGTACCATCTATGTGACCCCAAAGCTCCTTGTCCTTCAAAAAAGTCTCTAGCTGAAACTCCCAGGCAGAGTAATTCTTTCCGGAAAACTTGATAAGGGCATGATCAGATTTCTCCATGGCTATGACTGAGAAAAGGCTAAGAATAATCTATGACTGTTTCAAAGAGGCTCCGATACCATGACAAAACTGAAATGGTTTGAATGTCTTCTCCTTGTGAGAAGCTTTGTATTATATAGCATTATGCCTAGGCTATGATATACAAGGAAAGTATATGATAATTACATGGAGTGATTTAGTCTAATGTACCTAGACATATATACATACTAATACACTAACTAGTGTGGTCTCTCCACGCGTTGCGTGGAGGACTTGGGACACATACCTCTAGAATATATCAAAATTGTCATTACATAAACATGATTATCTATTCAGTTTTTCACATCTTTACACAAAGTTGGAAACATTTTTCAAAAGTTGTATAGGTAACTTTGCAGATTTGTGTGCATTTCCAACAACTTTGTATTCACAAACCGACGCAATCAAGGGAGATATAGAAAAAACTATTTCGGCAGTATGCTGAAACCAAATAATATTTTGAGAAAAGTAGAAGATAAAACCAAAGAAAAGTATAAGCCGAACAAAAGATCATTGAAATTCACTTTTATAATTTTTTAAAAGCTCCTAGAATGCAAAATGCAAATTTGATCAGTGAAGAAATAAGAGCAGCAAACCAAATTCTTCCCCGAACCCCCCTAACATTTTGAATTGATACTTCATCTAAAAATTTCAACATACTCATGTATATGATAATCACTAAGTAAAGGTCAGAGTGGGCATCAACAAACTAAATGAATAACATGTAGGCTAAATCAAGGTAGAAACAGAAAATACTGAGAAGAAAATAGAAGGAAAGTTCTAGATGTGTCAAATTATAGATGAATTGTCTAATGGTAATCAATGTGTGTTTTGGTTTATGTTACTGAAAAGACACAACTTTACATGTATAAATAATGTAACTTTTCAATAAGCTAAGAATTTCATACCCTATGGGTATGTACTTATCCTACATTGGCTTATGATAATCGGTGGAAGTGTTTGCAGTCCTCTATTAGTTAATACTTGAGTCCAAACTTTTTGTCACCCATATCAGAATATATTTTCAGTAGTACTCTAAAATACAAGATTTATTTTTTATTTTTTAATAACTACAAGCATTTTTTGAAATTCTAATTAAAAGTAAAATAATAAGAGATTAATAAAATAAACTAATCATATAAACATGATATAAAAAACTATTCTACTACGGCCGTATTACCGTACAAGGAAATTTCTCACCTTTAAAAAGACTATAATAATTCTCTTTATCATGATTAAAATAAATAAAGTATAATACAAATGATCTCCAACAAAAATGGTGAATTATATTAAGGTGTGTTAGTTGTAGTGTTTTTTTTTTATCCTAGTTAGTTGTAGCTGAACATAAATACAATCGCAAAATGTCAGATATAGGGGCCCAATCGGATATAGCCCAGTGTGAAGAGCATAATCAGAAAATTGACATGTCAGAACGTCCACACAAAATGTTTACTTTTTATATAGATTCGGTCATCAGCTCGTCCATATAATAATTTAATCATGAGAAACTAATAATTAAGCGATTAAATTGGATGAACTAAGTTGGACAAAGCAACGGACTTGCTTTTTAATTTTTTTCTAAAACAACAAATTCTCCTTTCATTAATTTCATGGATTTGAAAAATATCCAGAATTTGAAAAAATATCCAGAATTGTTTGACAAATAATAAGGAAAAATAAAAATAAATTAGAGAGCTATATGACTACATGTAATCAGAAAATTGACCCTCAAAAAATTAAAATTATGACCAAAACCTGCAAGAGTAAGTGGGAATATTGACTTCTGTTTTAGTTAGGTGTACCTTCCAAGTTCCAATTACCTTCCTATAATTAATGAAAAAGGTTCAGTTATCTTGATTTTGATTTATGAATTGGTATATTTATACGAAGAATGATATTTTTTTTTTGAAAAGACACATCTTTTTGTTTCTTATATTTATTGAAAATGTATGGGGTGTAAAATTATCAAATTACCCTTACTGGAAGATAAGGAGAAACTTTTATTAAAGTATTCTCTTTATAGTTTTGGTCTAGGATAAATGTAAATTGATAAGGCTGGAAATCAAGGCATGGATTAGGAACTAATTAAGACCAAATTAGGAGCTGATTATGGCTTGACAAAAATTACTGTTGGTGGGCGTACAATGGCCGCCCACATTGCACGATGGTTTCCGTACAAAATTATAACTTTGTAACCTCTCTCATATTTATTTAAAAAGATTACCGGTCTAAGCCGACGAGTGTTAAATAAGATTAGTGGTGTCAATTCGGGTTGACGTGTCGGGTTTCGTGTTCGTGTCAGATAGGTTCGGGTTGATACGTGTCGGATTATTTCGGGTCAGAATTTTTTTATCGGGTCGTGTCGTGTCGTGTCGGGTTAGATTAGTGTCAGCCCAGTTTGTCAGGTCGGGTCGGGTTCAAAAAAAAATATCTCGGGTCGGATCGGGTTGAGTTAGACTCGTTTGTAAGGTTGAGTCGAATTAAGTAAAAATATAATACACAAAACTCACATTGGAATAAACAAACTTTTGATGTTGGGTTAGTCGAGATCGAAGTGAGTTCAACTCAAGTATATAACACAATTTGATGATTTTAGTTTTAACTAAATTGTTTATATATACTTGAATCACACTGTTTTTAAAATTTTAGTTATCATCACTTTTATGATATTGTGGTCATTTAAATATTTTTCAAACGTTTTATACTCATATTGAACCAAAAAAATCTCTAATTGAATACACTCACACATTTCATTACATCACATTTAAGTTATTTAATAAATATACACCTCGAATTGAACGTCAAACATCTCGTAACTTCGAATTTTCCAAGTATCTTACTTGTTTTGGAAATAAATTTAACAACATAACTGACGTCTACGGTATTATAACTCAATATTATCTCCTAATATCATATATGAAATACATATAAAAAAATTCATATTTTTTTAAGTTGTTGAACTAGTTGACGTAGAACAAATTAATAGACTTTACTAGTGAGTTTACAAAGGTTAATCATGTTAGCATTGATACCTCGTCTATAGAATGTAGATACAAATTTTAATGATGTTAAAAGTTTAATATTGGTTGCGAAGATGTTGGTTATAAATCTCTTCAAGCGGATTTCAATTTTGGCGTTTCTACAAAGTTTTTACTTTTTTCACCTAGGTCCCTCCAAGAAAATGGGAAGTGTCTAACTATAAAATTGAGTGACCCAAAACAAAATTAAAGTCATGTGAAATGTGAAAATATAGTTTTACGATATTTTGAAGCAGCGGAAGAGGTAGAAAAAAATATTTAGATATGTTGCCCGATAGTTCCATTTATGTTACTATGGCCCTTTTTAAAAGTCAGATTTTGTGGTATAGTAAACTATATATTTATTTCTTTATCCTCAAGTTGACAAGTAGCAAAGTGGTGACAAGTAGCAAAGTGGTGTAGTGGTATTTTGATCTATCACCTAAGCATAGGTCTAAAGGTCAAATCTCCTAACTAGCATTTTTTGGTTAAGGAATTTCATGAGTTGGCAAAGGAACAATTCAACTCCAATAACTAGCATTTTTGAATTAAATTTTTTAAAAGTTTGAAAAATTATTTATTATGACACAATGGATACTACTTATACAAAAAGTTTAAATAAAAAAACTCCAAATAAAAAATGCTTTTGAGCATATTAATAAAACAACCTTTTAAACTAAATAAAAAATCGACATTATTAATTATAATAAATTAGATATATTGGTTTAATACCAATTAAAAATATGATATTAGAAATAAATTAAAATTATATTAACTATTTATGAATGATTAAGTTGGTTCAGTTCTTCAGGTTTAGGTCATCTTCAGGTTCGGGTCATCTTCGGGTTCGTGTTAGGTCGGGTTCGTGTCAAAATTTATCGGGTTAAAATTAATATTCGGGTTGAGGTCGGGTCGGGTTGGGTCGGGTTTAAACCTAATAATTTTCGGGTTACAATCGGGTTACGTGTCAGATCGGGTTGGGTCGGTCGTGTCGTGTTTCTCGTGTTCGTGTCAGGATTGACAACACTAAATAAGATAGGTATCCAATAAATTCAACTGAAATCACAGGAATTAAATCCAATAGTTAAGGTACTAAAACAACAAAAAATCATAAATTAAACAAAAAATCATCATTCAAGTTTTACGACCCAAATCAAAATCGAAAATAAATCAAACCCAATACAATTCACCCACAAAACTAAGAGTAATTCTCCTGTGAGACAGTCTCACCCATGAGGCAAGGCTAAATAAGAAAAATTTCATTACTGCCACCTCATCATAACTCACTACCACCTCATCAAATCTCGACGCCACCTCATCAAACCTCGGTGCCAGTTCATCACACATGTCACCTCATCAAAATCTTTGTGTCAGTCCATGAAATCTCACCAAAAGAAGTGTTTACTTGGTCCTGCCTCACCCAAGAATTTGTCCAAAACTAATCATACCTGAAATTACATCCTAATGCCGTTAATGAATTCGCCAAAAAATCTAGGGTTCGACCCTTTGTGGACCTTATATTCAAGGTTGCCCCGCCGATTTCACCTCCACCGGAGACCCTTGTCGGGATTATCTTTAACGCACATGTTCCTAATACTCATGTGGAAACCACCAACAATCAGGGTAACATGATGAAATGGCTTCTTCGCGTCTGGATCAATAACCTGCACCGATGACGGCGACATGAGTAATTAAAATCAGACCAAAGAGTAAGAACAAGATTTGAAAGAAGATGGGGATTTATTTAGAAAGAAGAAGAAGATCAAAGAGGGGGTTGAAAAGGGATCGGGGATTCGGAGGAAAATAGAAAAGGAGTTGGAGGGATAAATTGGAAGATTTTCGAGGAATAGGAAAAATAATATATATTGGTGTGGGAAGGGAAGAATAAATAAAAATAAAAATAAAAATAGAACTGAAATAGAATTGAAGTAGGTTTCAACTTCGAAGTATATCGATGGTTCTTAAAAAAAGGGCAGTTCACTGCTAAAAAGTTACGTTTACCAACCCCTTTACACTAATATAAATATATATATAAATTTTTTTTTAAAAAAATTATAATATTTACATTTCAAATTCGAACAATTTATTTATGGATAAGTCTTGGAATAAACCGTCTATATTCTGATCAAAATATAGACGGGACTGATATGTTAACTATACAGACACGGAGGGATCAAAATATTTACGCGCTACAGTAACCCGTGCGTGAACAGTGCCAGTGAATAGTGCCAGACCTTCATGTTTGAACATCCAGGTTCCATGTTATAAAACTTTCATGTTTCGTGTTAAAATCTTAATGTTTCGTGTTAAAACCTTCATGTTACATGTTAAAAACTTCATGTTTTAACCTCCAGGTTCCATGTTATAAAACCTTCATGTTTCGTGTTAAAATATTAAGGTTTCGTGTTAAAACCTTCATGTTACATGTTAAAAACTTCATGTTTTAACCTTCAGGTTCCATGTTATAAAATTGCATAAAGGTCCCTCCGTGTTTTTGTAAAATTGCATAAAGGTCCCTCCGTGTTTTTGTCTAAAATTTTCTAAAATTGCATAAAGGTCCCTTCGTGTTTTTGTCTTATACACTATTTACAACTTAATCATTGGTCTATATTCTGTCAGAATATAGACGGTCTACTCAGAGACCGACTCTTTATTTATAGTAAAATTTTAAAATATGTAATAAAAATTAGTATTGTTATATAAAGTGATAGATTAATAAATTCAATTAAGCCCTTATCAACTATTAGCTAATTTTACCAAACACTTTTATACAATCAACTAAATAAGCCAAAAAATGAAAAATGGTGCACCCCTATATGGCTAAGCCGTTTTCCATTTAACAACATAACTTTGGTAAATCCTTTTCAACCTAGTATCCCATTCCAATTTACTTCCACTTCCCTAATGATCTATTCTTACCAAAAGATACATATATTATCAAATCATCTAAAATTGTTCTAACCAGTTTAATTTAAATTAGATAAGTTCAAGTCATATGAAATACAATTTGATGATATCAAATTTAATTTAATTGCTCTATTCATATTTCTCAATACACTAATTTTTACTTTTATTTAAACCAAATCAATTCAAATAACTTTGTATCAGTTCTAGATAACTTCATTTAAGTCGGGGAGAGCATACCCCAATTTTTGCAAATTATAGCTTTCGCAAATCCAAATCAGCTCTTCATACTTTTATAGTTGTGGTTGTAATTTTGTAATTTTATTTTTTCTGGATGAAAGATTATAATTTAGTATTTTTTTTAGTTTTAAATGTTACTCTTAATGCGATTTCAACTCGATTAAAAAAATGTACAAAGGATTTTTTGATGGTTTTGTATTGAAATACGTTGACGATATGTATCATTTTGATGGTAAAATACCGTACTTAAGCGATTTCAAGATTTTACTTATATTATGAAATTTTGGTGCACCTTATATATGAAATTCTACATCCACCAGCACAAGTACAAAATCCCGACCATATCCTACCTAAAAAACCGGCAAGTCAATGGTACGTTGTGCTTCATCTTCATGAATGTCGACGTTGAGATCTCCATAGAGGTAAGCTAGATTTGCAGGTTCGCTGGAAAGGAGGTGAGTTTCATCCGTTGATCCGTCAGTTCCGATGCGACTCATCTCTTCTCTAATCCTCTTGCAGGAAAAATATCCGATAACATTTGATATAATTGACGAAGTATGAATTGATGGTGTCTAAAAAAACTTAAATATTCACCCTAATATTATAAAATTGGGAGAAATTACCGACATCTTCACACTGTGTTATTGAAATATCTAAGTTTCCTTAAAAATATTTTAGATTTCTTTTCCGGGTGCTCGTTTCTCTAATATTTGTTAATGATTTTTTGTTGTTGTTGAAGGAGATGAATACTCCTTCCGTCCCAGCCAAAATGTCTTAGTTTGACTTTTCAAAGTCAAACAGAAACAACTTTGACTGCTAATATCTTTACTTAAGTATGTAAATTATTTTTGAAAAATACATTATTTTAAAATATATATTATTATGAATCCAACAATATATTACATGATACCAATCTAGCATATAAACTAATAGATATTAATGGTTAAAGTTGTCTCAGTCCCTGTTTACCAGAGCTTATCAGTAGATCAGTTCAGTTCAGTTCAGATCAGTTCAATTCAGTTCAGTTCATTTCAGTTCAGTGAAAATGTAATTTGATGAAATTCAGGTTAATTCAGTCATGCTGATTCCATTTTTCAATACATCAATTTTCACTTCAGTTCAGTTCAATTCAGTTCAGTTCAGTTCAATTCAATTCAGTTCAGTTCAGTTCAGTACATCAAAAAATAAGCTCTAGTAAACAGGGCCTCAGTTTGACTTTGGAAAATCAAACTAAGACACTTTGGGTGGGACGGAGGGAGTATTATTTTTGTTATCAAGAGACTAACACAATCATTATTACTGATAATAGTTTTATGGGTTGGATGATGGATGAAGAAAATTCATCCAATCCATCATCCATTTTAGTTCAGAATAAACTGGGATTTGGTATAATCCAGTACGTTTTATGGTGAAATTGCCCCATTCAAACGGATCGCACAAAACAAACCTTGTATGATAATGATACGAGCCATATGATATGAGTTTTAGGGGCCTTTTACAATATTGACAAATATCACAGGTCGTAATTGTAATTTACCATAAATCTGTACGAACAAGGCATTCATCTTCCGTTTCCCCAATTTCCTGTCAAGAACATGGGAAAGATACCGCAGAGCTCCAAAACAGACTGCAACATTTCTTGATCGAACTTAAAAACTGGAAATCTCCGCTCTGCTAGTTCAGGTTTCATCGCGAACCCTATTTTTCGTAGCTTTGCATTCATCACGGTTTTTGTTTCGATTACTTGAACTTGTTCGAGTTTATTCGTTTTTCTTCAATTCCATTTATAATTCGTTGCTTGAAATCGATCAGTATGGAAAATGATATTGTTGAACGGGATTGAGTAAATTTGATTCAATTTTCTTCACTTTCAGGGAAAATGAGGTTGATAGCTCTGAGTGCTGATGTTATTTTTCTTTGTGAAACGTTTTATTTTATTTCTGTTCCCTTTTAGTATCTGAACCTGTACGAGTTACCTCTAGAAATATGTATAATGGTTGTGTGTGAGTAATTTTGGATAGTGTTATATCAAATTCTTTTGTTTTTGGGGTTATCATGGTTTATTTGCATTTGTGTAGGATGCGTAATAAATGTATGGAGTTTTATGGGGGTGATGAGGGCCCAACTATACTGCAAGTGCACAAGTGGAGGCCCTCTGAAGTGGATTTGCTAAAAAACCTTTCGGAGTTCCATGAAGGCAATATTTCTCCGTCGAGAGAAGTGTTACTGTTGCATTCAAACCATAACGAAGCCTTGTTGCTTCCTCTTGTGAAAGGTGAAAGGAAATATTTGCTTTTGTTGGGCTATTTGCTGTTTAGCAGTCTCTGTTCCGAGCAACTAATCAAAGCTATTTTCTTTTTAAATGCTATCTTTATGCATGTCTATAGAGAAATCCAGAAATAAGAGGGATGTTGGTAATACACGTGGTGATGAGTTGGTAAATCTACCGTGTCGTAGTATCAAGCTGGCTGAGGCATCTGGGACTGGGGAAGGGCCTGCTACAATGGGGACATCTTTGAGAACTTCTGAAAGAGTTGAGACAGATTTGACTAATGTTACTAATTTTTTGGGTTCTGGTGACCATGGTTACATCTCTGATGTACATTCTTTCGCTTGGGGAAGCCCTAATGAGAATGATGAGGCTACTTTTAGAGAGCTTCTTTTTGTGTCAGCGAATAGTGGAGTTACTGTCCATGCATTTCGGAATACAAGCACTCCTCGGGACACTGCGGAAGAATGTATTGATGTACAAGGCTTGTGGGTAGATTGGGGGCCACCAGTGGATGTTTCTCGCAATACAGACTCGAAGTTTCCTAATTGTTCTGAAAGTGCTTATCACGAAAGTGGAACTAAGGATGGCACATCTATTATGGGTCCTACCAAGAAATGGCTGCATACTTTCTTTGCAAAAGCAAAATCAGTGAAAATTGATGGTGATTTATACACTAGATTCCCTGAAAGGTCATCGTTCCCTCCTTCGGCTGAGGTTATATCATTTAGCATTTTGGGTAACGATCCGCTGATCCTGGAGTTTTTGTCAGCTGGAAATCATGTAATGCATGAAAGAGATAGCTCTCATTTCAGTCAATACAACGGTGATTCAGATGGAGTAGAGGGAGCAGAAGATGGTTATGTTACATCTGATGTTGTGATCTCTGAAATTGACTGTTTCTACAAATGCATTAGAGTTTTCTCGAGCACTTCGTTTTGCCTAGTTGGCTTTGTCCTGGAATTGATAGATAAACTTGACATGTCTGGAAGAAAGAAAACTATGATTGGTGTGGTCAGGCTAGTCAGCAGGGGACTGCAGTGGGTTTCTTCAGTCATGTTAGATGAAGGTAATGATAGTACTGAATGGATGGATTTCAAACTGACTCCCACTTTTGTTATTAGTTTGAGGAAATCTGGCGTAATTGGGTTTTATGGTGCAATGAGTGGAGAACATATAGTATCCATCAATCTCTTACACGTATCTGGTTTTCATCATCCTTTAGATTCCCTGAAAGAAGAAGGTGTGCTGAAACAGAATGGACATATTATTGACCATGGCCGCTCTGTTGTATGTTGTCATGAAAATTGTGATTTTGCCAGCACTAGAAGTTTTAAGAGTCTTCTTATATATTCAGATTATTCATTATTGGGTATAGTTGATGAACTGGGTGTGATATATGTGATAAACGTTGCTGACCATATTCAGGGAAAGCACAACTCTCTGAGAAGACCTTCTCCTAGCCAATCGTTTGGATGTGGAGTTCTGGCTGGCTGGGAGGTAGCTGGTGGTGAAATTGGCTTTCAAAGTGTTAATAAATCACAAAAAAATGGTAAAAATTACTCTTCCAGATTTTGTACAGAAAATGAGGAGGTAAGCTCAAATCAGAAAACATTTTTAAAAAATCAGACGGGTCTACTTAGAAGCGGTTTATCTGGTGTCATTCAGGTAGTTGATGAGAAAAAGTGGGTTGATCCTCAATCATCTTCAAATGTTATGAGACATATTTTCCTTCCTAATGGTAGATATAATGGAGACAATGTTATTAGTTTTTCTCCATTTGGAATTACTCGCCTTGTGAGACAGTACATCTCTGAGGAACAAAAGAAATATAAACTTGTACATTCTAGTTTGTTTGTGGATATCACATTAAATGATGACAGAGTCTGCAGCTGGCAAGGCTGGGAAGCTTCTTCAAGGGAAGCTGTTGGATGTGTTTCCCATGGCTGTTTATATCTGGTGACACAGGCTGGACTTTCAGTTGTTCTTCCAGAAATATCAGTTTCTTCTAGTTTCTTTCCTATTGAAGCTATTGGATATCGCTCTTCAACTTCCTCAAATGTTAATAGAAAGGAGGTTGACGGCCTTTTGGAATTAGAAAAACTCAAAAAACCCTGGTCACCTTGGAAAGTGGAAATTTTGGATAAAGTACTTTTGTTTGAAGGCCCTGAGGAAGCTGATCATTTGTGCCTGGAAAATGGTACAAGTCCCTGACCCCCATATGTTACCACAATTTATGCATCTCACACTGATACTAACTTTTGTTTATTGATATTTTTTATGTTATTTTTTGTTTATTGTTACTTTGCATTTCTTTTGTGACAAAAAAAATAAGATTGTAACTCTAATGGTGATGATGGCGTACCTCGTTTTATATGTAGAAATGAAAAGAAATATGTACTGCGTTTTTATTAGATCATTGTGTCTTCTTGATACCTAACTGTTGATTCTGAAGATTGATAAGTGAAATTTTTTCTTCAGTAGAAGTTTTATCATTGTAGAATTGTGTCTGCCGTAATAATAAGGATTATCTGATTATGAGCATAATATTGAAGGATTTGGTTATAGACAAGTGTTTGAATCTCCCAATCTAAAAATTTTAATCAACACCAACATAAGAACAATTAAGAATCTGTGGTTGTTAGATATTAGTTGTTTAGCGAGAAGGGGGTTAGGAGCTTCGGTTTAATGATATTTGAAGGAGGTTTTAGGGCATGGCAGTGGCTCACTGGTAATTGTTGGTGTTGGCATTGCTGGTGGTGGTGTTCAGTGTTGGGCTAACATGAGATTAAGGAAAAAAATGCTGTGGAATGGACTAAATACTTAGGTTGTGAATGTTGTTCAGAACGATGCTAATTGGTTCAAACTGGCTGAAGGCAAACACAGTTTTTGTGGTCGCTTGTGGGTAGTCAATGGAATTTTTCTGATTTTACAACCTTAAATATTGATCCTGATTTGTTTATTGACAAAGGCTTAAAAGTTGCTCAGTGTAAGTGATTTACAGGTGTTTTTCTCTTATCAGAAAGGTTGAGGATATAATTTTTACACATGTTGCAACCACCAAGCCAATTATCTTACTATGAATGGTTGGCTATATGTATCACATCTCTCCATTGTGTTTGGTTGGGATATTTGACGTAAGATACAGTCAAAAAATCGAAATACATAGAAAGTAAAGCAGCATGAAGTTATGTTTAATACTAAACTTAGTTATTGGGGTTTAGTTGTGATTTATCTTTTGGTCCAAAAATTGTGCTTCTTTCTAATGTTAATTCTCAGCTCAGCATCTTATTGTAGTTTCTATGCTTTGTGTCTACACAATGTATTACTTCATGAAATCTTCAAGGATGCTTATTGAAAAAGAAGGGTATACGGAGCCAGGAGCCAATATGTGTGAATAATGTTTCTCCAATAGAATTGATGGCTTTGTTGCTTTATTTGGAATCATGTACAAGGATTTAAATCTGCTAGCTTGTTTAGAAGAAGATAGTCAGCAAATGTGATTTAGTATTTCAGTTCTCAGGGGTAGTAGTAACCTAATTTATTTGATTTTATGAGAGCATCTACTAATATTTCATCCTTGCAATTGCTAAGCTTGCTTCTTTTTTAGCCCCTCACTGGAGTGCTAAATGCTTCGTCTCTTGGATACACACTTGTTCTCTTCCTGACTTGAATAATATTCTGTATTGCTGTCTTAGACATAAGATTGAGTAAGCTCGTGCATAAAAGATAACCATGCCAGTTCTCAATATGATTTTCCAATTTTTTGATGACAATTTATGTATATGATAGGCTTATATGGTGAGAGTATACAAATAAAATAATGCTTGACAAGCTCGTCTATTGCAAGAATTAAACTGAAGTTTTGTTCTAAACCATGTTCTGTGTCTACATCAGCTGCTTAAAAGCTAATTATATTTTGATTCTGCTAGTTTGCATCAATAACTTCATAGTTTATATTGTGCATGACACACATTTTAATCATGATTTCAGATTGGAACTTGAGAATTTCAAGAATAAGGCATCTGCAGCTGGCATTGCATTACTTGAAGTTTGAGGAAATAGAAAAGTATGAACTCATTTCTGGTTTGATATTTTAAACTGTGAATCTCTCTTGAAGTATACCAGGATTTGTTCCCCCCTATCATTAGGATTTCAGTGATTCCATCTGGAATTGGCTTTTACTTTTCATTCACTTTTTTTCTGTCTGTAAATTGGAAGTAGCACGATTCTTTATGTGCCAATATGCTCAGTTGACCCTTGCTAAATGCATTACAGATTCTTTGTCGGAAAAATAAGTGTGTTTTATGAAATGCAATAGGACATTCGAAGAGGAATTTGATGGAAAGATTCTTCTATTAATAATCAACGAAAACATACAATGTTCTTGGCCATCACTATAAGCCAACATAAACTTATTCTATCACTAAAACCGACTAATCTTTTGTCTAACATTTGACATAGAGATAAATTTTTTTTTCAAGCTTAAAAATTGTAGATGAATAAGTGGTGCTTTTGTTCACCATATAGATGTTGTCTCTCACATCATTTACAAGTGGTTGTTTCTAAATATTTTGGCAGAGTATCTTTTTTTTTTTTTTTTTTTTTTTTTTTTTAAGTCTTGGCAGAATACTGATAAACACTTAGGACTTATGTTGCACGGATGTAGCACTTTAGAGCATCCACAATGGTATTGATTTAAGGAGCACGTTATATGTGCCATATGATTAAAATTAGGTAAAAATCAACTATCAACCAATGGAAGAACATTTGAAGGAGTACTTCTTACATTTATTATGTAATTTATTTTAAAACATAAATAATAAATATGAAATGGAATGCATCTAATGGTTAGTCAAACACAAAAAAGAGGTACCTACTCCTTAAGTAAGGAACAAGTCCTTATTAAGGTCCTTAAAACTCAATAGAAGTTCACCATTGTGGATGCTCTTAGTTGCCAATCCCATGTCAGGAAATTCTGAGGTTTATGCTGATGAGTTAGTCTCCAGTTGCAGCGGCGGTGGTTTGTATTGATTTTCCTCATCTTTTCTAATTATTGATGAATTTTTACAACATATGTATCTTAAGAGAAAACCATAAAGATGAGTTTTGAGGCTCATCAATCTAGTTACAACCTCTAGAAGAGAGGATAAGGCAGTGAGAGTTGAAAGTGTTCATAAATCCCTATCCCTAGACCATACAAACTCCAAGCAGTTCTGTGAAAACAAAACAAATCGAATCACCCCAAACTTGATTTCTCATTCTAGAAATATGGCATTTCAAACTATTTAATAATATGTAAAATTTGTAGTATTATTTTGATTGTAGCTGTATCAACCATACCAGTATCCAGGAATTTTTTGTTTTGTCATTTTCCGTCTTGGTATCCATTTCAGTTCCCATTCCTGGCTCGATGTTACTGTTTAATGTATGGTTAGTAATGCCAGTAAGTCATTCTGTAAATCCAAATACTCCTTATTTTTCTCCATAGTTTGCGTAATGTCTATTGGCTGATTGCTTGGAGTAACATTGTCTTCAGTAGACGTGCTCCAGATTGAGAATTTTTTTTTGAACCACCAAAATGCTTGTAAGAGAAATATAATTTGTACTTTGATTTGTGATCAGCTCTCTAGAGATGCTTGCCAGTATCCACCTTGCAGAAGAAGGCATCCTGAGAGTGATCTTTGCTGTTGCTTATCTGATGTCAAGGAAAGTTAGTAATGATAGTGAGGTTTCTGCTACATCGAGGTATTATACTTGTTTACAAGTTACTTGTGTATGTAATAGCTACAGATATTTAGACTTTTTTCACTAGTAAGAAGAATGTGGATGTTAGTAATAATAAAAAAGGTTTTATGAATGGTGCTTAATTCATCATATCTTGCAATTGCAAATCAATGCACCTCTATTGAATACTTAACTGTTTGATTGTTTGCTGTTCAAGCTCCTCATGTCATTATGCCTGGCTCAGTGATTGACCCTGTTTTAAAACCACTCAAATTTAGTGCAATTTTTTGTTCCAACCAGTGTTTTAAAAGTGCATTATTATGCACCTTGCTTCATCAGGCGTGTGGGGGTGCCAGAAAGCACAAATTTTAACATAAAGTATCACTCCCTCCACATCCATATTTATGGCACAGCTGCCAATTTTGTGAAGTCTAGATTACTTTCAGTAGCTTATTTTATTTTTCCTTGAATCCTATCAATTTCCTCCACTTATATCCCATTTAATAAAAATGTTTTGACCAAACCATGTGTGCTATAAATAGAAGAACAAATAATTTATATGTGCTGACCAATTTAGATGGAAGTAAAATACAAAGAAGTGAAACTATTACATCATTCAGCCAAAGTAAGAAGCTCACCCAATATCTTTTCCAGTTCAAAGCCTCAAGTAATGGAATGATGAAGAAGATATGGAGCCTGGAGGGAAATATTGGAAATAAGAAAGATGGAGTTTGGAGTTTGAATTAAAGATTTTGGTTAAGATGATGGATTTAAAATTGTATTCAAAACTGTCTTATTTGAATGACTTTTAATAATTTTGTGCTTATTATGATACATTTGTTTTCTAGACTTATTATTGTTAAAATACTGCTTGAAAATGTAATTGTGCGTTTCGCTTCTGACTCTGATTTTTTTGCTTTTTGGTGCACTTTCTGCTCTTTAAAACCCAGTTTCTAACAAGCCACATACTTCAGTTGGTTTTATGATCTTAAATTTTGATACAGGCTTCTTGCATTAGCCACCAGCTTTGCTATCAAGATGATACGTGAGTATGGTTTATTGCATCAGAAAAAACTTCTTATAGATCAGAAGGTTGGAACTCTCAATACTGGAGAAGATGATGAATTAGAATGCTTGAGGATGATGTCAGATATGGCATACTATTTGGAGATAATCAGGGATTTGCAGTTGAAACTTCATATCAAATTTAGAAGGGTAGGTCATGTATTGGTGTGCCTTCTGCTATTGTTTTTGAATCAAAATCTATAACTGAAGGCATATATATTTTTTCTCATTTTTAAGGTGGATGCTCCAAAGGTGCTAAGACTTGCAGATACAGATCTCATGGAGGAGGATGACTCGAAAACTCCAGTTGCTTCCGTGGGCCCGTCATCTTTAGCAGCAAACAATCACAATTCTCTGGTTCGTGAGTCTGAAAATGAAGAGAGTATGGCTTTGATCCCCATGAGCCCAATGAGAAATGAAGCAATTGTGTCTCAAGGAAGTGGTCTTGTGAAAAGAAATTTTACTCTTGAGAATCCGAAAGATATGATTGCACGATGGGCAATTGATGACTTGGATGTCAGGAATATTGTTGCAGATGCCTTACTTGCTGGTCGCCTGCCTTTGGCAGTTCTTAAGTTGCATCTTCTTCGTTCCCAGGAATTTGTTACTAAGAAAGAAACTGATGACACCTTTAGTGAAGTGCGTGACGTTGGCAGAGCCATTGCATATGATTTTTTTCTCAAGGTAGACTAGTGATGCTTGTTTCTACGTAGTTGATGCATAAATTTAATTCCTGTCCTACCACCCTCCTCTTCTACAGTCCCTTTGTTCTTCGCATTCCTTACCTTTTCCCCATTAAAATAACTTTGAACTTTTTATACTAGGGGGAGACTTCACTTGCTGTGGCAACTTTGCAAAAGCTCGGAGAAGATATTGAAACTAGCCTCAAGCATTTGCTTTTGGGGACTCTTAGGAGATCCATTCGTATGCAAATAGCTGAAAATATGAAAGCATATGGCAATCTTGGTGCACGCGAGTGGAAAATGCTGGAAAGCATTTCACTTATTGAGGTAAGTAAAACTATTAAGCATTGCTTCTCTTTCTAGCTTTAAGCTCTTCTCTGATAATAATTTTCAGGCTGACAATAACTTGTTTTCGCATTTAAGAGGGTCTACCCTTGCAGTAGTTTCTGGAGTACATTCAATTCTAGGTGGAATGAGTTGAATGATGGAGCTAGCAGCAATATGTTGGAGGAAATTCATTTGTCGCTGTTGCATCCCCTGCTTAAAGATCTCCGGATTTCCTGTGGCGAGGTTGATGGTGTAATATTGGGGTCATGGACAAGCCTCATTGGTCATCCTGTGTCATCTGAGGTTGATATTGACGATTCTCATTCTAGCTACTGGACTGCTGCTGCTGTGTGGTCTGATACCTGGGATCATCTTATGATCAATCGGGTAAGTTAGAGAATATACTTTGCTGTGAACTTATCTTGTTTGTTTTGTTTCAATTCACATTGTTGTGTATTCCTTACTGTCATTGGCTCATCTCAATATAACCTTTTCTTTGTTCATGGGGATGCTTTATATTCTAGAGCAGGTGTATAGTAGGAGTGTCTTGGAAAAAGTAAATGAGGAAAGAAATGAGAGGAATAGAAACTTCAGGAGTTTACCAAATTAATGCAACTTGCCTAAAGGAGGTCGTCCTTAACAAAAAACATTAGCTTGGTGGGACATCTTTCATGTTCTTCCTCTGAAATTCTAGTACATCCCCTGACTAAGAACTTACATAGTTATTTCTTGCATAAGTTTTTAAACTTTAGGAGATTTATGAGATAAGTTGCCTTATGGAATAGCTTTGCCTCTGAAATTTTGAACTAGATGACTGTCTTATTTGAGCACACTTCTTACTATGCAACCAGTACAAGACCAGACTATATTCCCCATGTTATCTTTAAAGGCTTCTGAAGTTGTAGTGGATTTGTGTGAGAAAAGTTGCTTGCTGGGACTTTGCTTTGATTCTAAAGTGTTGAACAAGCTGACTGTCATATAGACACAACTGCTGTTTTTTACGCTGATAATAATAATAATGATTTTTGTATTGCATGAAATGACTTTGCATACCTATTGAAAGTTAAGAACAGTGTTACATGGATACTGTTTGAATTGTCTAATAATTCTCACATTTTTTAAAGATGGAAAAGAATATATATCATTTGAATAGCAGTGCAACTGAAGAATGACATCACATCTCTTTCCATGCAGCTAGTACTGGATCAGCCGTTTGTTATGGGTGTGAACATATTGTGGGAATCACAGCTTGAGTATCACATGGGGCACAATGATTGGATACAGATTTCCATGCTCTTAGAGGCTCTTCCATTATATGCGGTATCTAGTGGAACGTTGAGCATCAGATTGGACTCTTTGCATTCTAATACTGTAGTTGAATATGGCCGGGAAATTTCTGACGATTTTATATGTTCTCTCGATGACCTAGATGGTGTGTGCATGAATATTCCAAACATTAGGATTTTTAGGTTTCCCACCAATGATACTTGCTCAATATGGCTACGAATGCTCATGGAAGAACAGCTAGCTAAGAAATTTGTTTTTCTGAAGGGGTACTGGGAAGGTACAGAAGAAATAGTACCTCTTCTAGCACGTTCGGGTTTCATAATTGACATTCATGATACTTCACCCTTGGAGGAGGCAGTTGGGAGCTCTACTGACTTGGTGCTCTCAGTTACTGATGCTGCAAGTCAACCAGATGCTGTTCTTGCTCTGCATAAATTGGTAGTGCAATTTTGTGCACAGTTTAACTTGCTGAATCTCTTGGATCTTTACTTGGATCACCACAAGTTGGCTGAGGATCAAGATTCTTTTCCATTGCTGCAGGAGGCAGTTGTAAGTTACTTATTCCATTACTCTAGCCATGTTGATATGATTATGCAATTTTGCTTTCAAAAGATAATTTCTGCCCAATGGTGTAGAAAAACTAAAATTTTCCGTGTTACCATTTAAAGGTTAAGTGATGGATGAAATGAATTTTCTGCCCCAAATTTATTTAAAATAACGCAATACCGATTTGATCTTATTATTTTGTTCAAATATTGTAAACTAAGAACAGATGTTGTTTCCCCTGAGTCATTCCTATTGTCATTGATGCGCTATACGTTTTCTACCACAGGATGATAATCTGTGGGCTAAATGGCTGCTACTTCAGAGGGTTAAGGGCAGAGAATATGAAGCATCATTTTGGAATGCCCGAGCAGTTACACTACACAACTTTCTTCCCGGTAACAATGTAGGTCAACTTGAGATTGATGATATGATGGTAACAGTTGACGATATTGCTGAAGGAGCAGGAGAAATGGCAGCATTAGCAACCTTAATGTTTGCTCCTGTTCCGATTCAAGAGTGTCTAAGTAGCGGAAGCATTAACAGGAATTTCGATTCTAGTCAGTGCACTCTGGAAAACCTTAGACCTACCCTTCAGCGCTTCCCTACATTATGGCGCACTCTACTTGCAGCATGTTTTGGGCAAGATCCTACATGTCCCATGTATGGTACTAAGTCTAAAGGTGCGGTGTTTATTTTTGCTATTTTTTTGTGTGCAAAAAATATTATACCTTCTGTGGTTATTTTTTTTAAAAAAACTTAGGTAAGAGTGTAGATGAAACTCTACTACTCGAGTAAACCGGGACATGTATGTCCCTGTTTAAATCCAATTTATCCCTAACATTACAACCCCAAAGAAATTAGGGCCCAAAAGAAAACTAATAAAAAATCATAAAAGTGTAGAGAAGACTTGAAACATCTTTTACTAAATGCATCCATTTTATATGTAACTTCTTAAAGCAGCTTGAGCTACTTGTAATTCTCTGACTATATTTATCACCTGAAATACAGTGTCTGGTTATTCTGATTTGATGGACTATCTAAATTGGCGGGAGAGCATATTCTTCTCGTCTGGACATGACACGTCACTACTTCAGATGCTTCCTTGCTGGTTTCCCAAGGCGGTTCGCAGATTGATTCAACTCTATGTGCAGGTCAGTGGGACAACTTTTCTGAGAGATATATGGGTGACATGCTAGATTAGCAAGGGAAATTAATGTGGGTATCAAAACTTAAATGGACTAGGCCACATAACCCAAAACATGTGAGGAATGTCTATAGTTTGGGAAGGCCACTTTATTTGCCAGCTAAAAATATATCTGGAAGAAGTTGTGACTGAAATCAAAAGGGGAGGAAAGGTCTATACACACTTCGAAAGAAACTTCAGAAAAAGTCATTGAACAAGGACACCTTAGGAGTAGGTCTTTCCTAACTTATCCTTTTCTTATGTGTTTTGACTGCCCACTATGATAGGTGAAGACACATACTCATGTCCCTCTATTATTGGCTTACTTGTCTTATATGGTGTCCATTTCTTACTGTCCTACATTTTTCAGTAAAGCAATTAAATGTGAAACAAAAGATAATTTTTTGTCACAAACTATTTTAATGCTCTTTTAATGTCCTAAAAACAAAATGACTTTCTGTGATTCAGTTTTAAATAAAATTCCTGTGATTTATATCGTGACGCAGCCTAACCTTATAGTGTGAAGTTTCAAGCCTAAGGATCCTGACTAAGGGTTTAGGAATGGTTCGTAGATAAACATTGGTTTTAGGAGTGATTCCTTGACTAGCGTCATTATGTCTAATGATTTCTTTAAGTTTACTTTCAATCTACAGCCATAAACCTATACTTTAGCTACTCTAAAAGCCAAGTTCTAAACCTAAACAGTTCTGAAGCGTGCTGCGTTACTCCCTTGTTTCATTTCAATGTAATACTTAATTCATGACAAGTATATAAGATCTTGTCTAATGAATTCTATTCTCCATTCCACTCTCATATGCATCCCAACTTATTGGCTTCCCTCATGAGCTACCATGATTACTTTTTATTTTTATTTTTTTGCTTCCTTAAGATGTTTCAACCTCTAGTGAGAGGTTGTCTGATTGACAATCAACCCTAGTAAAGTAGTAATCAAAACACTTTGACTAGTAATATTGTGAAATGACCTAGTTAATCTAAATTCTCAGAAATTACCTAGAGATAAATACTAGGGAAAAGGGGTGTTTTGGGAAACATAGAAAGCGGCAGTGTTTGAATTTGGTGACTGGAAAGGTTATTCTGAGGCCTAAGTGTTAGTATTCCACCAATAAGCTTCTTATCTATCCATTCTGGTTGAAAACTATTTTGACACGAGAATTGGAATGAGACTCTGTTGAGCTCTGTAATTTAACCACCTTCTCAGACGGGCTCCCCAATTAGAGCTTATACATCAACAAAATCAAATTTGAGATTTCTGTTCCGGCAGTAGAACAAGTAGATGGAGTAAAGAGGTAGGAGATGGAGCTCAATTCCTTCGCAGTATTAATTTAGAAGAGAAAAAGGAAACAATCAGATTAGAATTAAACTACGGGCTAAGATATTGATTAAAAACTTGAATGAATGATTAGTGGAATTAATTTAAGGGCTTGAGTGGAACACCTCTCACATCATTGGTATATAATTTGAAACATTATGTTTTCACCAAACACAATGGTGGTTGCTGCGATGTGATCCATATAATTAACCCCAAACAGTGGACAATGGCTTTGTTGTTGTTTATGGTTATCTCTACACACTCAGTCTTTCAGAATGAATTTGGTTATGTAGATTAAAGCATGTAATATTAGAAGTTATTAGTTATGCATAACTCATATTTCATGTACTTTTGACAAAATAAAAAGTGTGTACCAGTCTGTGGTTCTTCATCTCCAAAGCATGATTTGTTGGACTACTTTATATGTTTTGGATCCCTTTCATGTAGGGACCTCTTGGTTGCCAATCTGTGGAAGATTATCCAATGGGAGTGTACTCGTGGTCTGGGGATTTTGATTCATCCGTTAACTCTGAGGATCACACTGAGTTTAGTGCTGTCTCATGGGAATCGGCTATCCAGAAGCATATTGATAAAGAGCTTTGTGCTTCTTCCTCAGAGGTCAGAGGATCTCTTCATATCTTTGTTAAACCATATTCTATTGGAATATAACCTCCAATAGTTGCATTCTCTGTGTGTGCATTGTGGGTTCCGTCCAATATGTCCCTATTGGATAACCAATACAATTCTTGTATAGTATGTCAGCCGTCTTCTATTTAAGTTCCCCAATTGTGTTTAATTATGTCACCGTTTTTGGGTATATCACAGTTTTAATTTTAAATTTTTTTTTTAATTTCATTGATCTCAGGATACAGGTCCTGGTCTTGATCACCACTTACATCGTGGGCGTGCTTTGGCTGCCTTTAATCATCTCCTTGCTTTGAGAGTTGCAAAGTGGAATAAAGAGAAAAAAGGGCCATCCGGAACCGGGCAAACAAACATCCAATCAGATGTCCACGCACTGCTGGCACCTATCACCCCTATTGAAGAATCTCTCCTCTCCGAGGTTTGAATCACAACGGGCTCTTAATAATTTAAAATTATACTTTTGCATTGTATGTTTTATGTGGCCATCTTTTTCACTTCCAGTTTTCTTGTTTGTATCTTATGTTATAATTTTAAAGGCCTGATTCTTGTTTGTGAAAGTTTTGATGTTGGCATCCAGTAGATGGAATAAAACTGCAACATTGATGTGTTTTAAAAATGAATAATGACCACCCTCCCTCCCATTTGCATAAGGCATCTCTCTCTCTCTCTCTCTCTCTCTCTCTCTCTCTCTCTCTCATTTGCATAAGGCTTCTGTGGGGTCTCTTGATATCTAGCATAATACTTATACTAATGGCTTAACAACCTAAAACAGATTGTACTTATATATGTAGGTTGTACCATTGGCTATTGTGCATTTTGAGGATTCTGTGTTGGTTGCTTCGTGTGCTCTTCTTCTGGAGTTATGTGGTTTGACTGCCAGTATTATGCAAATTGACATTGCTGCTTTAAGAAGGATATCTTCTTTCTATAAATCTGGTGAACATCAGAATCCCCCAATACAACTTTCCCCGAAGCATGCAGCTTTCCGCACAAAAACTAATGGAGCTGCTATAGTAGAATCTCTTGCTCAGATACTGGCAGATGATTATCTTCGAAATGATTATTCTAGCTGTATCAAGCAAAGAGATCCTCAGAACAATGACATTACAAAAATGCCAACAAGAGCTCTCATAACAGTTCTGCAGCATTTAGAGAGAGCAAGTCTTCCAGCTTTTGTTGATGGATTTACATCTGGTTCTTGGTTAATGACTGGTAATGGTGATGGAGCTGAATTAAGGTCTCAGCAAAAATCTACAAGCCAGAATTGGAGTCTAGTCACAGTTTTTTGTCATTTACACCAGATGCCCCTGAGCACTAAATACCTAGCTTACTTAGCAAGAGATAATGACTGGGTATGCCCGTATTTCTATTATTGGTTATGATTTTTACCACAATCTTCCTTAGAAACTGGAAATCTCTAATCTATTTCATTGTTAGGTTGGCTTTTTATCAGAAGCTCAAGTTGGAGGATACTCTATTGAAACAGTCATAGATGTTGTAAGCACCTTATCTCTTATAGTCATTTTTTCATGTTCATGAACACTTTGATTGTATTCCTAATTATGTAGTAATTGAGATTTGACTGAACTATGGTGTTTCTATCTAACTTTTACAGGCATCAAAGGAGTTCAATGACCAACGGCTAAAAGTTCATTTGCTTACAGTTTTGAAAAACATGCATTCAAGGAATAGAGTTGGGTCTATCACAATGTCAGAGGTTGCAACAACGAAATTTGAAGCAGCAAAACTTGAAGCTGAATGTGAGAAACCTGAAGCTTCGGTATCAGATGAAAACATTTATGGTACCGTTGAATTGTTTGGAATCATAGCAGAATGTGAGAAATTAAAAAGTCCTGGTCAAGCTCTTCTTTTAAAGGCCAAAAACTTGAGATGGTCAATTTTGGCAATGGTTGCAGCCTGTTTCCCCGATGTATCTCCTTTGTCCTGCCTAGCTGTCTGGCTGGAAATAACTGCAGCAAGGTGGTGATTCTCTATCCATCTTGTTTTTGTTTATTCATATAACACATCCTAAGAATTGTGTTTGGGATGCCTATAAAAATCATTCTACAAAAATGACTTCTACTTATTTCTTTTGATTAAAAGATTTTTCTATTAATAATCAAAGAATACATACAGTGTTCTTGGCCATCACTCTAAGCCAACATAAACTTGTTCCATCACTGAAATAGACTAATCTCTTGTCTAAATTTTGACATAGAGATAAAACAGAATAATTCAGTGAAGTATTATGTGATCTAATTCTTAAAAATATTGATGGGATATGCTTTCAATTCAGGGAGACTTCTGCCATCAAAGTTAATGATGTTGCTTCCCAGATTGCAACTAATGTTGGAGCAGCTGTGGAGGCTACCAATTCCCTGCCAGTAACTTCTAGAGCTATCTCCTTTCACTACAACAGGAGAACCCCAAAACGGAGACGGCTTATCGAGCCTGTCTCTGGTAGCTCGAAGCCATTATCGGCACTTGATGTATCATCCACTTCTGGAACAGCTAAGTTTGAGGAAGTTGTTGCTGAAGGAGTAAGGGAAACTGACACGGATGGAAATGTTAATTTGTTATCTAATTCTGATGACGTAGTTGATTCTTTGTCCAGAATGGTAGCTGTGCTCTGTGAACAACATCTGTTTCTTCCGTTGCTTAAGGCCTTTGAAATTTTCCTTCCATCGTGTTCTCTCTTGCCTTTTATTCGTGCACTTCAGGTATGCCATAGTGTGAGATGTGAGCATTTCTTTTGTGGTTATTATCATTTTTAGGGAAGAAGTTCCAACTACTAAGCTGTTTGAGTCTCCATTCATAGTTTAAGTTTTGGAAGTTTCTTTGTCTTATGTATTGGAGTTCGAGTATCTATTATATCACGGACTTGGTGGGCTGATTAGTACTCAATAATTGATATAAAGTTCATTTTACCTGGAGTATCTTTTGCGTCTTGTGGCAGACAACTGATCAGTAATTATGTTTTATGTAAAAAAAGTTGTAATGTATGTTAATAATTTCTGAGCTTTTGAGTGAAACAGTTTAGCCTTGACCTTTATGCCAATCTTATACGCATACACTTTCATTTACAGGCCTTTGCACAAATGCGTCTTTCAGAAGCTTCCGCACATCTTGGTTCCTTCTCTGCGAGAATTAAAGAGGAACCTCTACACTTGCAAACAAACATTATGAGGGAGGGGCCAACAGCAAATTTGTGGATATGTTCAACGGCTGTGAAAGCTGCAGATGCAATGGTTTCAACTTGCCCATCACCATATGAGAAAAGATGTTTGTTACAGTTGCTTGCTTCAACTGACTTTGGTGATGATGGATCTGTAGCAACGTATTATCGGCAATTGTATTGGAAAATTAATCTGGCTGAACCCTTGCTACGCAAAGATGATCGCGTTCACCTTGGAAATGAGACATTAGATGATGATTCACTTTTAACAGCATTAATCAATAATGGTTGCTGGGAACAGGCGCGCAACTGGGCCAGGCAGTTGGAGGCTGGTGGTGGATCTTGGAGTTCTGTTGTACACCATGTTACCGAAATGCAGGTACTCCTTGATCGAACTTCGAATTGCTTCCGTGTTATTAGTTTACATTTGGCCGGTCCTTAATAACTCAAATAAGCACTCTTTGTCTCCACTTGAGTTAGATTTTCTGTCCTGTGCTATGTGATGAGAGTATGTCACAATTCAGTTAAGTGCTAATGTTCATTTTTCCTGCTTCATCGTGCTTCAGGAGGTTTCAAGTGTATTAATGTCCTTTCTAAAACCATTGTTTCTATGGTCCGCATACAATATTTTTTTTATATTAGTTCATCATATACACCCATTTATGTTTCCAGTTTTCATGTTGTAAATAAGATCTTTTGCTTGCCTTGTGAATTTTTTTTCATTCGCGATATTTCAAATCTTTGCACTGTGTGTGAAGTTGCTTTTGTTTACCATTATAAATCATGAATATTTAAATGTGCTCTGTATAAGTCCTTGCTCACATGTGTCTAGGCGGAGTCCATGGTTACGGAATGGAAGGAGTTCCTTTGGGACGTTCCGGAAGAAAGGGTTGCTTTATGGGACCATTGTCAAACTCTCTTCCTCAGATACTCCTTTCCAGCATCGCGGGTACGTTTTGGTTATTGGAATACATTATTGGCATAAGCTAACTTTTGGTTTCTTCTAAAGGTTATTCTGTTTTTATGTTTTATAACTCTTAACCGAATATGGAATAAATTCAGGTGGATATGCATAACTAAAGTTGATTTTCGAATTTTGACTCTAACTGTATTGGAAAGGAGTGTATAAAAATGCAATAGTTTTATGTAAAAATTATTAATGACTGCAATTGATTCAGAACTGTCAAATAAATATAAATGTTCTGTTTACCTCTCTTTGAAGCATGGGGCGGTCGTGGGCCTGTCAGTACTTGAAACAATACTATCTCTTCTCCTATGAGTTTATGGTGCTGCTACTGAGTTTGATAGTTCTGTAAATGTGTTTCAGGCAGGGTGGTTTTTCCTAAAACACGCAGAGGCTGCAGAGCTGGATCTTCCAGCTAGAGAGCTTCATGGACTGCTGCTACTCTCTCTACAATGGTTGAGTGGGACAATTACTCAGTCTAGTCAGTAAGTTTCTTTTGGTTTTTCGGAAATCTGCTACTTCATTTTGTAGGTAAATATTTAAGCACACGTTGTAAATTTTTACAGGGCATGCCCTTTAAACCTTCTCCGTGAGATTGAGACTAAAGTGTGGCTTCTAGCAGTAGAGTCAGAAGCACAGGTTAAAGGTGAGGGGGAAACTGCTCTAATCAGTCGTGAACCTCGAAATGCAAAGAACTCTAACATAGATGAAACAGCAAATGTTATTGCAAAGATAGACAATCATATGAGTTCTTGGAGAATGAGAGCTGCAGAAAGGGGAGACCTTAGGGAAACTACTCAGTCACAGTTGAAGACCCCACAAGTATCAGTTGATAACTTTTCCGCAGCAGCAGGGAACACAAAGACAAAAAGGAGACAAAAAGGCTTTGTGCTATCAAGAAAACCTACAGGTGAATTACTGGATAAAAGTACTGAGTCTGAAGGTCTGGCCTGTTCGGAAAATGCCGCACAATTGGCTGATGACAACTGCAAATTTGAAGCATCATTTTCAAGATGGGAGGAAAGAGTTGGACCTGCAGAGCTGAAGAGGGCTGTTCTTTCATTAATGGAGTTTGGACAGATTACAGCTGCCCAGCAGCTGCATAATAAACTGTCCCCAGGTCATACTCCAGCAGAATTTTTAATCTTGGACACTGCCTTAAAATTGGCTGCTATTGCAACCCCAAACAGCAAAGTAAATGTCCCTTTATTGGGTGATGAAGTGTGTTCCCTTTTACGTTCGTATAATCTTCTTGGTGATTACAGTGAGATTGACCCTCTGGAGGTATCGACTCATATTAATCTTTATGTTCATATATCTTTTGTTAACTTTGAATTTTCAATATTTGCTCATGCGTGTTGTCGATGGTTGTTTCTGTGTGAAAATCATTTGATCAATCTCGTCTGAAATAGGTATTGGAGAGTTTGACAGCCATCCTAATAGAAGGGAGTGGCCGTGGACTATGTAAGAGAATTATATCTGTTGTCAAGGCTGCAAATGTATTAGGTCTTTCATTTTCAGAAGCATTCAGCAAGCAGCCAATCGAACTGTTACAGTTACTTACTCTCAAAGCACAAGAGTCATCAGTAGAAGCCAGGCTTCTTGTGGAAACCCATTCTATGCCAGCTGCAAGTATTGCTCAAGTTCTTGCAGAATCCTTTTTAAAGGTATGCTTTTATGTGTTTCCTGTCTTTTATTGTCATATGCTTTGAGCTGATATGGCTTAGTTCGTTCTCTAAGCACAAGTCATATAAGTTGATATCAATTTTCGTTAACTTGGTCGATTTTGATTAAAAGATTGCATTAAGATGCAACATATAAAGGAAATTGGATTAAGGGTTTTTGTTTTTTGGCACCTCCCCCTCAATCCTCCAAACTAGGGCTTATTAGCTGCACATCGTGGTGGATATATGGATTCCCAAAAGGACGAAGGACCAGCTCCTTTGTTGTGGAGGTTTGCTGACTTCTTGAAGTGGGCTGAGCTGTGTCCTTCAGAATCAGAGATAGGCCATGCATTAATGCGTTTGGTAATTACTGGACAAGAAATACCACATGCATGTGAGGTAATCTTGTAACTATGTTATTTTTCTTTTTTTCCTTGATTTCTTTATGCAGGTCACGTTTAATCTTTTCAGCTGGTTGGGGTGTTTTTTTCTTGTTTTTTCCTTCCAGCTCAGTTTGGGATTCCAAATAAATACATCAAGAAAAGTGTAAAAGCTTAGGCTCTTAACATCTCAGTCCTGGGTTATCAAATTGCGTGTCTTGCTGATTTGAGTCTCAAGTCATCTTAGTATACAAGTTGATGAAACTGGAAAGCCTCACTGATAGCACACCTACACATAATGATCTTTATTTAAACTAAAAAAAAGGAACAAGTAATTTTGTTACATTATCAGTTTTAGATTTACCAGTATTTGTTGAGCAACTTAGGTTATGGTTGTCGTTCTAGAGACACACTCTGATGATAACCTCCACATCTCCAGAATTTTTTGTTACTGACTAGTCATGAAGTCTTTAGTAATTAAAAAGCTAATGTCAGAACTCTTTAGTAAAACAAGTATGATGTGTGTTTGCTAAGTTAAATCTCTTTATTTGGTTGAAATATGTACTAATGTCGACTCTCTTTGTCTGCCTCGTTCTTCGTAAAGTTAAAGTACACCTATGTTTTTTGGTTAAACTAACTGAACCTTATTTGAATGCACTTTCAGGTTGAACTTCTGATATTGTCCCATCACTTTTACAAGTCATCAGCATGTCTGGATGGAGTTGATGTTCTTGTAGCTCTTGCTGCAACCAGGGTAGAAGCTTATGTATCTGAGGGTGACTTCACATGCTTGGCTCGATTGATCACGGGAGTGGGGAACTTTCATGCACTGAATTTTATACTTGGAATTCTAATTGAAAATGGGCAACTTAATCTTCTCCTTCAAAAGTATTCTGCTGCTGCAGATGCTAATGCCGGCACTGCTGAGGCAGTCAGAGGATTTCGCATGGCTGTTCTTACATCACTTCAGCAATATAACCCCCATGATCTTGATGCATTCGCCCTGGTACTTGTTTCTACAAACTTCCCTGTTTATACTGTTGTGTTGAGAAGTATCTTTCATTTGTGAGCTTATGTATCTTATGTATCCTCCCCTCATTCGTAATCCAGGTTTATAATCATTTTGACATGAAGCATGAAACTGCTGCACTGTTGGAAACAAGGGCAGAGCAATCTGCTCAACAATGGAAATTTCTATATGACAGGGATCAGACGGATGATCTTCTGGAGTCTATGCGTTATTTTATTGAAGCAGCTGAGGTTCATTCCTCCATTGATGCTGGCAATAAAACACGCAAGGCTTGTGCTCAGGCATCTCTTGTGTCTCTCCAGATACGGATGCCTGATTTGCAATGGCTAAACCTGTCTGAAACCAATGCACGGAGAGCGCTAGTTGAACAATCTCGTTTTCAAGAGGCATTGGTAGTTGCTGAAGCCTATGGTCTAAACCAGCCGAGTGAATGGGCACTGGTTCTTTGGAACCAAATGCTTAAACCCGAACTTACTGAACAGTTTATGGCTGAGTTTGTTGCTGTACTCCCTCTCCAGCCCTCGATGCTGACAGAGCTGGCAAGATTTTATCGTGCAGAGGTTGCAGCAAGAGGGGATCAGTCCCAGTTTTCAGTGTGGCTGACAGGAGGAGGCCTCCCAGCCGACTGGGCCAAGTACCTGGGTAGATCATTTAGGTGTTTGCTCAGAAGAACAAGGGACTTGAGGCTGCAGCTGCAGTTAGCTACAACAGCCACTGGGTTCAGCGATGTTATCGATTCTTGCAGCAAGGCCTTGGACAAGGTCCCTGACAATGCAGGCCCACTTGTCTTGAGGAAAGGCCATGGAGGAGCCTATCTGCCTTTAATGTGAAAGCTTTACAAAAGAAGATCACTATTTTGCACCCAAATTTCAGAGACGAAACGTCCTAGTTGCATAGATTTGTGAATTTTTGAGCACTAGGTGGGTAGATTTTCTGTTGTGTATTGGCATCATTTTTTTATTCATTCCCACCCCACCCCCCACTACTTTTACATGGTGGGGGAGCCAGCATTCCGCCAGAGCGTAATACTAAAATTTTGTTCCATAATGTACATGATTAGAATTTGTATGATGTGTATAAACATTTTTGTCTAGATTGAGATGATTGTTTCTTTTCCTATTGTATCTCAAAACTCACCCAAACCCGTTCTCTCCCTAAACCCCACCATCCTCCCTTTGAGTATATGTAAGTGTATATATTTGAGTTATCTGAATTGCAGTCAGATTCTTTGTGAAATTTCAATATCCAACAAGGCAACAAGTTTTTCATGTACCTACAGTATGTTACAAAATTACAAAAATACTGTCTTTATCAAATTCCCTCAGCCAATGCCGGTGACCAAACAAAGCTTTATTACCGGTGACCCAATTCTCATCGACGATTCAAGCCTTAGCGCCTAAAATCCGAGGTGTGTGTTTTTTGTTTTTTGGGGAATTAAATCTAGCCAAACACTAGAGAACTTCTTTCCCTTCACAAAATCATTTGCTGCATCTAGAAGATCCAAATTAGTGCAATCACAAAAGGTGGTGAAAAAAATTCCAAATGAAACCATCAAGAGTCGGTGCGAATTTTACCTCATCTAGGGTACAAAGTCTTGGGTGAAACCGTCCTACATAAGCTTATGGCATGACGAATGATAGTTCATGTGTTTCACAGCTTTATTTGTTTGTTTCACACATTTGTTTGCCATAATATGTGTTCATGTGTAAATGAACTAATAAATTTAGAGAGACAAACAAAGGTGTGAAACACACAAACAAAGCAGTGAAACACATGAACTATCACTCGTCCTACCATAAACTTATGGTAAGAGGGTCTCACTCAAGAATTTGTACCCTAGATCACATCAATTCTTGGGAGGACAGTTTCAACCCTAACTATCGTCAAATAGTATATTTGGTCAATAAAACAAAATCAGATGAGTAAAGTAAAGAAGTTTCAAAAAACAAAAGCGGGTGAACCACAAAGCCTAAAATTTTGACAGGCTCGCGGCACTCGCCACCAACCACAAAATCAATTGCTTACGTGAGAATTGAGATGGCTCCAACTAAGACCATCTCCAACGGAGATCGAATTTAAAGCAAATGGAGGAAAAGGACAAAAATGGATGCTCCAAGGGCGCTGCATTTTAGCGCCAATTCTGTCCAGCAACTACAGTACGCGCTAAATTTGCAGCGTACTGTAGAAGCTGAAAACTTTTTTTTTTCTTTTTTCTTTCTTCCGTTTGTTTTCTTTTGTACCAATTTCTTTCCTTTGTTTCATATTTATTCTTTTGTTCTCCTTTTTTATCTTTTCCTCTTTCTTTTCATTTTTGTGTTTTTTTTACTCTTTCTTTATTTTTTTAAGAGAAAAACCTTAAGTAATTTAATTTTATGTAATAATTATATTGTTTAGTTCTATTTAGTTACAATTAAATATATCAAGAGAATTAAATATATCAAGAGAATCACAAAAAATTAGTGCGTATTATATAAATTAAAATAATAAATGTATTTGAATAATAAGAAAATCACATCAAACCTCACAATTAATAGATAAAACTCACAATACATATTTGATAAAAAACACACCAAACACTCGACAACAAACATGAGAATGTAGGAAAATTAAAATAAAACAAATTTTGCAAACATGAAACGATAAATGTTATAGATATAAAAGTACTTGGTTGCATTTTCGGAATGTTCTACTATTATTGAGAAGTGTACTCTTGATATTTTATTAATATAAGTTATTATTATTAGGAAAAGTCTTGGGAGTGACCGTCACTATATAGTGACCGGACTAAACTATAAACAGTGCAATAAAGAAAATCAAGGAGGGACCAATTTGCAATTTTTAAAAATTTAAAAAAATCACGCGCTACAGTGTTTCCGCGCGTGTACAGTGTTTTTCTACAGTGCGCTACAGTGTTTGCTACAGTGTACTTCAATGTTTCAAGTTAAAATGTCCATGTTTTATGTTTCAAGTTAAAGTGTTCATGTTTCACGTTAAAATGTCCATGTTTTATGTTTTAAGTTAAAATGTTTATGTTTTATATTTCAAGTTAAAATGTTCATGTTTCAAGTTAAAGTGTTCATGTTTCACGCTAAAACGTCCATGTTTTATGTTTTAAGTTAAAATATTTATGTTTTATGTTTCAAGTTAACAGTAGTGCAGAAACAGGCCGTTTGTTGGCTGCGCCGTAACGTCGTGGTTGGTTTTTTGGTTTTTTGGTGGTTTTACGGCGGTTTTTAACCGCCATTGTTGGCTGCGCCGTAACCGTCGTGGTTGGTTTTTTGGTTCCGATATCGGAAAGTGTCCAGGATAGGGTGTTACGACGTCGGAAACTCCCCAGGTTGGCCGGCAAAATTATGAGAGGGAACACATGCAGCTTCTATATGCTCTTTTGAGCCCTTTCCTTCATCGCTAGACACCCCATCTTTTGAGCCCTTTCTATATGCAAATACATTGCTGATTTCACTTGAAAATTCCATGCGCTCAGTAGACCTCCTCCCGCCCTGCAAACAAAACATGAAGTTGAAAAGATTGTAGTATTCATTAAGATTATGGACAATTATATGATATAGTAATGCATTCAGATCAGATGTCTGTAGGAAAACATCACATATTTTATGTCACGTAGTACATGCAGTAGGGAAATAACGTAGATTAATAACAAAACATTGTAATGACTGTAATGACTAATGACTAATGAGTAAGCAATATGAATAGACTCAAAACTTCAATTGTTAGCCAATGATTCAGAAGAAAATCGAACTCTACTTTTCTGCACCGGAGTTTCTAACATAGGCAAAAACTATGAGGATAAGTTTACTGACAAAGTAGTTCATCAAAGAAAAGAAAAATTGCTGATAAAGTTTACTGCTTTGACATTTTATATTTTTCACCATCTTCATGCCAAACTTCACCATACATTCTGAAGAGCACATTTAGGAACTATAATAAGCATAAATCATTTAGAAGACATGTAATAACCATAAAAGGTACTCAAGCAATTTACACACTTTGAAGCTTTCTGCAAAGAACACTGATCTAAACCACCAAAAAGAATACAACCGTACCTAAACTTTTTAGGAAAAAACAAAGCCAAACATAAACAATCTTTTATAACCTTTGATCAGAAAACCCATGGACCAACCTCCATTGCTAAGCTTAACATTGCAGGATAATGATAAAACAAACAGTTGTTCCCATGCTGGTAGGAAACTGAAACTGAAGGTCTCCAGTGGGAAAAAAACATCACTAATAACACAGTTAAATATTGCTATTACCTGATGATAACAAATGTTTAAGCTAAACAGAAGATTGCAGATTTTGAAGGGTATTCCTAGTATGCAAGAGATTGAAGCCCGTTTCCAACTTGTATCAGAGGAGATAGCAACTTCTACATGCATAGATAAAATAGACATCATAAACATAGGGTGAATAGACGTGAACAAGAGCAATATCATAAAAGAAACAAGCTTTTAACAAAAACACACAAGAGACATAAATCTCTCCCATGGAGGCAGCTCCGATACCTAGATTCCACATAAATCAAGAGACATAAATCAAACAACAGAATGCCCAATAACTGCAACAACAAAATAAAGCTAAACTACAAAATTGCTCACATAAATCAATAAAGGTACAAAGTTGAATCGAAAGAAAAGTATTATGGGTATATATACATCTTCAAAAGGTACTTTAACATTACAAGGAATGCAAAAAATCTGAAACCCATAAATTTATGCATAAGCATATAAATCAAGAGATATACCTGTGAGCTCCACCCAATGACCCCAATCTGTGTTCCATTTAAAAAAACAAATCAATCATCCAATGATGTAAGAGCCGCCGAGTTTTGATCGGTTACAATTGGAGAAAGAGCCGCCGGCCGAGTTTTTGTTTTAGGAACCGAAAAAACAAGCCTCCTGGTGGTTTCCCATGCGAGACCGGCTCCAAGCGGCGGCGATTCATCGGAGGCGACAGCGGCTGCTCCAAGCCCAACAAACCCTAGTGCTCTCGAGAAGGAGGTAGACGGCACTCTCCTCTCCCTGGGCTTTCTACACGGGATAGATGCGACAGCGGCGGCGATTCATCGGAGAAAGACGAAGAAAAAAGTTGAATCTAGGAAGTGAAAAGAATGGGAGGCGAGAAGATAAGAGAGAAAAATAATTGAATAAAATTAAATTTAAGAAAGGAAAAAGAATTTCAATATTGCTGCTAACCTTCCGATATCGGAACCAAAATCGGTTGCGGTTTCGGTTAGGTTTCAGACATCAGTTGCAATCTCCGGTGCAGTTACGGTTGGGATTACGAAATCGGAACCTCCCAATCACGGCGGTTTTATAATAACCGCCGTTAATACTCGTCCAAACTCCTCCGTAAGGACTTCCGATATCGGAACATCCACAGCCTATATGGTTACGACGTCGGAACCTCCCAAGCACGGCGGTTTTGAAAAACCGCCGTGAATCGTGCGCCGTGAATGCACATGTTTGCACTAGTGTAAAATGTTCATGTTTCAAGTTAAAATGTTCATGTTTTATGTTTCAAGTTAAAATGTCCATGTTTCACGTTAAAACGTCCATGTTTTATGTTTTAAGTTAAAATATTTATGTTTTATGTTTCAAATTAAAGTGTTTAATTATGTTTCAAGTTAAAGTGTTCATGTTTCACGTTAAAACGTCCATGTTTTATATTTTAAGTTAATATATTTATGTTTTATGTTTCAAGTTAAATTGTTCATGTTTTATCACTAGTGGAGGGAGAGAGGTTTAAAGGCGGTTCCAACGTACCAGAGAAGGCACAATGGAACCGCCTTCTGTGGCCGTGCCGTAAAACGGAAATAATTTAAGGCGGTTCCATGAACCGCCGTGGTTGTTTACGTACTTTCGAACTCGCAAACTACGTTCGGTCAAATACTTTCGATATCGCATGTATCATAGCCATCGGGGTGTTTAGACATATGCGTACGATATCGATGGTATTGAGAGCTGAGTTTAGTATACATTCGAGTTCGACAGCCTAAAATATAATACTGGGGTTTCGATATCGAGTATGTCTGAAATATATATTCGATATCGAAACTAGAATTGAAATTTGAAATCTAAGAACATGACTTGTCGTATTCGAAACTCCATGCACCATACTTCGATATCGCAAGTATCACAGCCACCTGGGTGTTTAGATACATGCGTACGATATCGATGGTATTGGGATGTCAGTGTAGTATACATTCGAGTTCGACAGCCTACAATGAACGACTGCAGTTTCGATATCGAGTGTATCTGAAATATATATTCGATATCGATAATGTAATTGAAATTTGAAATCTAAAAACATGACTTGTCGTATTCGAAAGTCCATAAACCGTAATTCGATATCGATTAATTACTATATGAACCAAAACTCAAATAAACTTGTGGCGATATCGAATATATGTACGAACCTCTTCGATATCGTAATAAGCTTTGAAGATCCATGGAATTCACTACACGCTTTCGATATCGCAACATGTGTTTTAATCCAACGTAATCGAATTGATTAAAATCCTAACGACGAGCGGCTGATATCGCAAGCAAATTCGGCTGAAGCTCTGTCACAAGACCAGAGACACATGTCGATATCGTATGAGTTATGTGATGTTTGCGCTATCGAATATTATGTCGGTTATAATGTTCGTGCGATATCGTTAAGGTTAGAAAGGGAACGAATAATATACGCGATACCGACAGTAAAATTCGGCTCAACCCCTGCTGCAATGCCCGAATATGGTGACGATATCGAAAGTGTTGTCTGTCATATGCACAGGCGATATCGAAACCTATAATTCCAATATTTTCGAGTTCGAAACGGATAATTCTAATATTGCGCTTTCGAAAGTTACATCTGCCCAGACAACCAAAAGCTACACTAATAGATAAAATCCAAACCACATGTAACATTAAACTAGTCTATGATAGCAGAACAACACAACTAAATTATCATTTAACCTAAATCTATGCTAGGAGAAACGGGGATGATATTACCCGACCACGAACCAATATAAGGTGGCGTGCGAACTTATTTCTTGCATCATTCAATTCGGCCATAGTGTAGGGAGTTTGGTCATCTTCAAAAATCTACATTTTTGTGATATAATAAGGAAATTAAAAAATCGATGTCAAGTTATATTCCAAAGTTTAATGAGAGATGAAAAAACTAGATGATGAAGAAAATGAGCCTACTTGACGGAGATCAAGATTGTCCAACGTTAGAGAATCAACACACTTGTCGGTAAATATGAATGTGTAGTAGCCACATTCCCAAGTAGATCGTTGTCTCTTGTACTTTGTTGAGTTGAAAATCCAAAACGGTAGTTAGACAATGAAATTATGTCTAAAACATTAAAAGCAACACAAATGAAATTGCTTACCGTTATTTGTATGAGTTCAAAAGATTGAAGGGTATTATCATTAACCTCATGCATAACCACCTCGACAAGATCGGCGAAGGCTTTGGTTGGTGGAAAGTTTAGAGAATCAATCCAATAAACTCGCTTTTCCTCGGGTAACATAGCAACAAAACGCCAATGGCCACTAGTACAAAATTGACAACATTATTAGGTTTTAAATAAGACAATAACATAAGTTATCAACCCGGAAGTATATAGAAAGATGATTACCCTTCTAGGTAGGGGCCTATGAATATCTTCTTGGTTTTCATACGAAGTAAATTGGTAAGATAAGCACGTTGGCTTGTTGGTGCCTTGCCTTGAAATATAGTCATGGATTGGGGACAAAAGAAACCTATCCAATCTTTTTTCTTTTGCAAAGACTTGTGATGCATATAGCTAATAGTGTAATTGTAAAAAATTAGTACGGGATTTAAAGGTAAAAATAATATCATGCAAAATGAATATGAGGAAACTTACGTTTGATGTAGTGATAGTATAGTGGAGTCCAAATCCAACATATGCCAAAAATCTTTGAAATCTTGCAAAGGAACCTTCAAGTCCCTCCTCACTCCGAACACTTGCTCGTTACCCGAAAATTGACATATCATATTTATGTCTTTGTGATCCAAGTACTCATGTAATGTTCTAACGAACATAGGGAGTGACCTCAACAATTCAAGTGTTTGCTTTGCGTCAAAAGAGGATGGGTATTTTTTAGCTATTGTTGGTTTCTTCAACTCGGAAGGTTTTTTCCTAACCGGTATGTCACTACAATTTCCATCAACTATCAACCAACGCGGCCAAATAACAAACCGGCTCACCGCTTGCCCTACCCTAACGATGTCCCCTTCGGGCATTGGTAAAAGTGCCATTTTGTCTATCGCCCTACCTATCCCAACTTTACCAAATCCTACGGGAATGGCAAGTAAATGGTGTGTGCGCATTCCCTCATCAAAAGTTCCATTAGCAACATGTTTTGGGGGTTCGTTATCACCAACATCAATGAAGAGCTTGTATGTCAAAATCTAATGAAATTTAAAATTCAAAGTCAATACTCACGTAAGATTAAATAAATTGACATTGTTAGTGTAGGGATTACCTTAATGGGGGTTGGCTTGGAAGTGATTTCTTTTGCTTTTTCAACGTACCGTTGCTTTGGCTCCAAGTCCACATTTCCATTGATTACCTCAAGTTCTTCGTTTATTGGAGAATGATGTGATCCCCTTGACGATGGACGTCGCTCACCAACAACGACACACTCTTTGGGTGGATGGACGTAACCAATTTGTTGAGCCATTCCTCGTAGCTCGTTTCGCATATCCTCAATCTCAATTCTTTGCTTCTCCATTGATTCGTTTTGCAAGAGGATCGTCTTCTTGGCTAAATATAGTTCCGATGGCTTGGAATTTCCGTTACTTCGCTTAATGCCAAAAGCATCTCGTTGACTCAAGTGGCGACCTACCCCCCTTGCCCTCCCGGGATGATCTTTACCATGGTTTATAAGAATGGTTTAAAACTCATGGTTTATAAGAATCTTCGATATCGATATATTAATATTATGAGAGAAGTCGAATTCGATATCGAAAACGTAACGTAAATTTGTAGCGATATCGAAAAAATAATGAATATAACTTTCGATATCGCTACAACAATCTGCTCATGCCCTGTGACATGGAGCGAATAGATCTTCGATATCGAAAGTGGTGTGACTATATAAAAAAAAAAGCGGATTTCCTGAAGTTCAAATATTTTCCCCCAAATCTTCGAAACCTAATAGTCGATTTTTATCAAATTCGATTTCGAATTTCCACCTAACCCACCGGAATCATGGTTCGTGAATCAGGAAGAAGGGAGGTACAAACCCGAAACCCAATTCCGAGGCAGGCAAAAGGGAGTGGTAGGGGTACAGGTGCCGGTCCGAGCGTGACTCGCGGTGGCGCCACCAGTAGAGGTAGAGGTCGTGGAGCACAGGGGCGGCCGGAACCAGAGGGTAGGAACCGAGGAAATGGGGAAGAGGAGCGGGATGAACCCGAGGGGAGCAATGCTAGTGGTCAAAACTCCAATCCAAACCCTAGTTCCAACCGACGTGTTGTCAAGGAAACCTTCATCGACACGGCCGCTTCTGAACGCTATCATGAACGGCTACATAGGAAGGTTATCATCAGCAAGGTATTCAAAAAATCCCAATTAGATAATGATTTGAAATTTGATTACGTTTTGAAGTGGTTTAGACCCCATCACTTGGATGGTTTGTTGTTATTGGAAGATGAGGCCTATCATGAAGAGGTTCTTCAGTTTTATGCTAATTTTAGGAAGAATGGGAAGATGTATTCTACTAGGGTTAGAGGAATAGACATTCCAGTTAGCATGTTCACTATCAACGAGGCTATAGGATGTCCTTATGTGGACGATAGCTTCTTGAGGGGTACGGATCCTAATGGTCCATATGACATGTTTGTCCAAAATAGCTTTGTCAAAAACATTGATATTAAGCTCCCTTTCAAACTGCATAGGATGGCCAAAAAATATTTTAACATTCCAAAAGAATTTGGCTTGGGAAAACCTAAACCCGACTACAAGATAGGGGAACTAACCGGTGAGCAAAGGCTTGTGTACGAGTTCATTGCTATGAATGTATTCCCTAGCGGAGGTCATCCTTGTGAAGCAACAGTCCACAACATCATGCTCTTCTACTTCATCATGGAGGAGCATAAGATAAACCCCGGGTATGCTATTCTCCAATACATGGCAAAGGCAGCCAAGAGTTCAAAGTCGCGACTTCCTTATGGTCGATTGATAACGGCATTGATCCGCAAACAAGGGGTGATACCCGAAGGTTTTCCCTTAGCATCCGAGTACTATGACCACGGGTGGTTGGTCAAGAAGGGGCTTGAACTGAAGGAAGATGGTAAATATGGCCCAAAGGACCCGAAGAAGAAGAGGTTAACTCCTGGTAAGCATTTGTAATTTTGTGTAATTACATGTTTTAATTTTATTAATTTTATTATTTTATAATTAATACTTCATGAATTTGTTTAGGCCAAACTCGGAGGTGGCAATCTCACTTGGACCGTCAGCTAAAACTGCTTGAATCAGAGATCGAAGCAAGGAATAAGGCATCGGAGGAATTTGAAAATGAATTGAAAAGAATGGGAGACATTTTTGGCTATCCGATGGACATAAGTGCAGGTGAAGGAGAGCCATCATATGAAATTGATGAAACCTTCGACGTTAATGCTAGAGTTGTGCATTCCGACAATGATAGTGATGATTCCAATGAGGGTGAGAACTTTGAGCGTGACAATGACGAAGAGTCAGAAGAGGAAGAGGAAGATGATGAGGAAGAGCAAGAGGATGAGGAAAGGGACCATGAAAGGGAAGGTGACCAAGATGATGAAGATGAAGAAGGAGATGAAACTGATGGTTCATCTGATGAGGAAGATGATGGTGACCTTGATCATAGTAAAAGGAGGCGTACAAATGCCGATGACGGCTCCGGTGCCAATGGATCCTCTTCTGATGATGATGCCGATATTGGAGGCCAAAGCGCTGATCGATTTCAAGTACAATATCGCAAGTGATTTAGCTTGACTGAATGTGTAATTGCTTTTCTTTGTCTTGAACTTTCTTTTGCACTTTAGTAGGTGTTTTTAAATGTAACTTGAATGATGGTTGGGAATTTGATTAACCATGATGGTTGTTTTGCTCTTTAATGTTTTTTATGTAGTATTCGTATAAGTTAATTTGCACTTTTCAGAAATACATTATCAAAATGAGTTTAATAGTTCCAAAAAAACTGTATTTTTACGATATCGAAATATCTATCAAACACACTTTTCGATATCGAACGAATAAATTTTTATGTTTACGATATCTCTAGTTGATTCGCTACAGGTAACAGAGATATGGCCTCCTGAACCTTCGATTTCGAAAGTGCATTCCGGTATTAGTTTTAACATTGCGATATCGCTTTCTCCTTAAATACATCTTCGATATCGCAAGATTGGTTCTTCTTTGATGAATTTAAACTTTTAAAAAACTCTAAGTGTCGTGCGATTTCGCAATGGGTTTCGGTTAACCGTACGTCAACGTTTCATAACACACATATCGATATCGCAAGTGTGTAATGGTACGTTCGATATCGAATGGAGTACAACTATATAAAAAAAAAACACGACACATAAGCCCAGAAATCCCCAAATTCGATTTTAGAATAGACGAACCCTAATCTCCCCTCAAAATCAATCAATTCATCCACAATCCAAGGAGAATAGCCGGCGGCGCAATGAAGAGGAAGTACGTTGCTACCAAAACTCCCTATCAGAGGTTTGATTCTCGGAAGTTTGTAAGTCAACAAGCTTTCAAAAAGTATAAATCTTTTACCAATAGTTCTTCTTTGATGAATAGCTATGTTTTAGACTTCAATAAGATGCAAATGTTGGGATTGACTGATATAATGAGCTTGTTTAATCATCAAGGTTTGAATGAACTGTTTGCTTTGAATGATGATTCGTACTTGGATGAAACTAGTCAATTTTATGCTAATGTGATTGAGAATGAGGATAGTGGATTCACTACTAGGGTTAATGGGATTAAGTTTGACATTAGCCCTAGTAAAATCAATAAACTCTTGGGTATTAGGTATAGGAATGAGACCCCTGTTAGGGTTTATACTAGTGGTTGTTGGCCTAAAGAAGTACGGCAAGGTAGGCTAAACCCTAAGGACATGGGGCATAAGTACTTTGGTATGCCTGCTAATAATCCCAAGAAGGCTAGCGACTATAAGATAGCCGACCTTGAACCTACATCGCGAATTATTTATGATATGGTTGCTAGAAATGTGGTGCCAAAGGGGGGAAAGGACTCGGAAGCAACTTATAGTAGCCTGTTGATGTATTTTTACATTAGGGAGAAACGGCTTTTTAATGCTGGGTTTGCAATAGTTAGTCACATGGAGGCGGTGGCAAATAGCAAGCGACTTGTTACATGCTTGCCTTACGGTAATCTCATTGCGAAAATCTTGAAGACGCATGATGGATTTGAATTTACAACAAGGAGTGACCCTACTCCATGTAAATACTATGATGAAATGTACTTTACAAAGAAGAAGTGGGCTCTTGTTGAGGGGAAGTGGGAGAAAACAGTCTCCTCAAATACCAATGATTCCGAAGAAGGTAATTCAATTATTTTATGACTTTTTATTTTATTTGTTGGATTATTTGGAATTTGCTAAGGTTACTAAAATGTTTGCCTTATTTTTTTATAGTTGATGGTGGAGAAACCTTTTTCCAGAACCAATTATCAACACTCATAAGGCTGAGAAAAGCAGTGAAGCTTGGGAGTCAAAGGATATGGCGCAATACGAACATATTGCGAGGTTTTATGACAGCTCATGAAGTGTCCAAGTCGGGTGATGCATCCACTTCTAAAGCAGTTCCAACTGGCGTGGATGGAACTTTGAATGAAGAGCAAGAAACCTCAAAAGCAAGTGGAGAGCCGGAGACTATGCAACCCCAAACTGAGATACCCGAACAAGAAGAAAATACTGAAGACGACTTTGACATTGGAAAGCACATTTTATTTTAATGTTTGAGGTTTCATAGGATAAAAGGCCTTGTAATTTTTTTTTAAATGTTTGTATGAATAAAATTTGCTTAAATTGGTTTGATTTATGATGACTTATGTTTAAGTTTGTGTCAATTTAATATTAATTAACTTCTGCCAATCTGGACAATTTTACATATAATTTCGATATCGAAATATGTATCGGTAGGTATACCAGGGCTTAAAAAGAAGTTAATTTCGATCTCGAAAACAATAGAACGGTTTATGCGATATCGAAAATATATAAGTTTACCCTTTCGATATCGATAGAAGTAATCGGTGCGTCTCACAGGGATTGAGAAGAACATTATTTCGACATCGAATAAATAGTCGAAATTGTATACGATATCGAAAACATATAAGTTCTAAAATACTTGGTCAGTATTAAAAATAAGTCGATATCGAAAGACTGAATATTACCATTACTGATATCGAAAATGCATTCGTCCAAATATAACTTACAAAAATTTACCAATCTACTTCTTTTTCATAGGATTCTTTCTCTTCCTCTTAGATACCTTACCTGTATTAGTAACCCAAATACCCTCATCATGATCAACGCGAGCAATGTAACGCTTCAAGCTCACTTCATCTTCCAATAGCTTGTCTTCATGTAAAAGAAAATCTAATGGGGAATTTTCGTCGGTCATATCATCATGTTCTCTCATTTCATCATCAACAAAGGATTTCTTCCCTCCGACAACAACTTCCCATCGAGGGTCGACTGGGTCAGTAACATAAAATACTTGGTCAGCTTGGACGGCCAAAATGAATGGATCCTCTTTTGAACCTTGTCGAGCACGATCAACGAGAGTCATGCCTAAACCTTCATGCTTTATACCGCGCCTTTCATCCACCCAAATACATTTAAAAACGGCTATTCTCAAATTCACATAATCAAGCTCCCAAATATCGGTTATAGTGCCAAAAAACATCTTTTTCTTCAATGTTCCATCTTCTAGTGAATCTGAAATATTAGAAACCCCACTATTCTGAGATACACCATTATCATCCATATCTTTTGTCCCAAAGGTATATCCATTTATATCATATCCACCAAAGGATCTGACTGTACCAAGAGGGCGACGAGATAACCATTTCACAGTTTCAGAATGAACTCCAGATTCAACATGATTTTGTAGCCAACATGCAAACGTTCGATTGTGCTCGTCTAGCAATCCCTCTTCGGTCAAACCACTATTCACCTCGAGTAATTCCTTCATATGAATGTCTACATAGGGAGCAATTTCTTTATGATTCCGGAGAACGTACACATGAGCTTTAATGAGATCATCAGCCGATGGTTGGAACATGCGATTGTGCCTCAATCCATGACCATCCAACCTACTTTCATGTCTAGAGTTGGGAACACCAATTGTATCAACATCTTTTAGGTAGTTTGTACAAAACTCAATTACCTCTTCGGCGACATAGCGTTGTACAATACTAGCATCAGGACGGTAACGATTTTTCACAAACAACTTGAAGATCTTCATGTACCGTTCAAATGGATACATCCACCGTAAAAAGACCGGTCCACATAGTTTGATCTCACGGACTAAGTGAACAATCAAATGAACCATGATGTCAAAAAATGATGGAGGGAAGTACATCTCCAACCGACACAAAACCTCCACCACCATTCTTTGCAACTTGTCTAACCTCCGATGACTAAGACTTTTCCGACAAATAGCCTTAAAAAAATAGCAAAGCTTCGTAATAGCATTCCGCACATGCATCGGGAGGGAACCTCTAATTGCAATGACATTCAACTCTTGCATCAAATTGTGACAATCGTGTGACTTCATACCCGCCAACTTAAGTTCCTTTAATTGGACACAAGACCTAATATTGGAAGAATACCCCGTAGGAACTTTGACCGACTTCAATGTGTTACAAAAACTCTCCTTCTCTTTCGTCGACATTGTATAACAAGCCGGTGGTAAGTAAGACTTGTCTCCTTCCTCCACAGGTGCGAGCGAAGGTCTTATGCCTAAACTCACCAAATCTAGACGTGACTTCAACCCATCCTTTGTTTTGCCCGGGGTGTTCAACAGTGTACCGACCAACGCGTCACACACATTTTTTTCAATGTGCATGACATCCAGACAGTGAGTAACCTCTAGGTATTTCCAATATGGCAAATCAAAAAATATTGACCTTTTTTTCCAACTACCACTATTTTTTGCAACCTTTTCCTTTTTTCCATAAACATGTCCCAACTTCTCCATGGTTTGGAGGATTTCAACGCCAGTTGGAGGAATGGGTTCTGGATCGGTCTCAATTTTCCCATTAAACCATTTTTTAGCAAACCTCCATGGATGATCTTCAGGAAGGAATCGCCGATGACCAAGATAAACCGTTTTCCCACCATTTTTCAATTGACAATGACTTGTGTTTTTCTCACAAATTGGACATGCAAGGTGACCTTTCACTGAATATCCTTTTAAATTGCCCAATGCCGGAAAATCATTAATGGTCCACATCAACATCCCTTTTAACTCAAACTTCTCATCCCCACGACTACCATCGGCTATCGATACACCCGAGTTGAACAAAGACCTCAAATCTTCAATGAGTGGGGCAAGGTAAACGTCAATGTCATTTCCAGGCTGTTTCGGTCCTGATATCATCATTGATAGCAACACATATTTGCGTTTCATCATCAACCAAGAAGGTAGATTGTAAATAACCAACATCACAGGCCATGAACTGTGTGTGCTAGACAAATTGCCAAACGGGTTCATACCATCCGTTGATAACCCTAGTCGGAGGTTTCGGGGTTCTTTCCCAAATTCAGGGTATAATTCATCCATTTTTTTCCACTGTTCTCCATCCGATGCATGACTAATGATGTCATCACCCCCTCGCTCCCTCTCTGCATGCCAAGTAAACAGTTTCGCATCATCAGGGTTTGCAAACAACCTTTTCAATCTAGGCACAATAGGAAGATACCACATTACTTTTGCGGGTGTTTTCTTATCGCTAAATGTACTCTCTTCATCCCCAACTTTGATTAATTCTTTATCCTTTACTTTGTATCGAGACTCCCCACATACTAGACAATTATTCAATTTTTTCTCCTCCACCGACCTATACAACATACAATCATTAGGGCATGCATGAATCTTCTCCAATTCCATTCCCATTGGACACAAAATCTTTTTTGCAGCATATACTTTATCGGGCAACAAGTTATCAACCGGAAGCAATTCTTTAACAATACCAAACAACTCCGTCATCCCTTTATCGGTAATCCCATGTTTCGCCTTCAAATTCATCATCAACAATGTTGCCGCCATAATACAATGCCTAGACCCCTTGTATAATGGTGTTTCTTTATCATTCATCATTGCCGTTAGAACACTAGGCTTATTAACAAATTCCCTAGCAACATCTTCTACCATCTCACCAAGATAAGCATCATATTCCATGTCTTCACTACCAACATCAATTTCGGGAATAATTTTGTCAACTACAACTTCACCATGCCAAATCCATACCGTGTACTTAGGGTCAAAACCCCTACAATACAAATGTTCACGTAAAACCATCGCATCATCATAATAGGCATTGTTCTTACAATCTTTGCATGGACATCTAACACCTTCAACATCTTTCATCTTTGCATCCTCAAAACCAACATGAATAAATTCCTCTATCAAACCACGATACTCAAGGGACAATCTATCATTCCTTCTAATAATTTCGACTCTTTCCATATCTACAACGTCCAACTATTGCAAAACTCAATCAAATTGTTAAACAACAAACTCCTATGCAATCAAGGAAAAAAACAATGAAACAATCATCAAACTCACATACAATTAAATGGTAAGGTTCAAAACTCAAAAAAACTATACAAATTTGATACCTTTAAGTTGATCATTATGGTATGAATCAACCCAACAATTTTATGAACCTTCAATCCCTTAGATTGGAGTTTGGAATCCGAAATCAAGTGTTGGAACAAAATACCCACACAAGAAAAAAACCTAAGTTTTGAGGGTTGACCAATTTAAAACGCAATTTTGCGCAAACAAGATATATTTTCGATATCGAAGGTTTATAAATTATAGCCCCATAGGTCATTCGATGTCGATAGTACTTGATCAATACCCTAAGCAGAATGATTTCGATATCGACAAGTGTTTTAAAACAATATCGATATCGAATTCATATTCTCCTAGTCTCTGTCAAGAAGGTCGAACTAATTTGCGATATCGAATTTTTATGTTAACATCTTCGATATCGTATACAATATATGAGACTTGTTTCTGTAAACTCAAAAGTTTAATTTCGATTTCGACCTTAACCTGTGTAAAGATTCGAAGTCGCAATGTGGTAAATTTTGATTTCGATATCGAAAGTATAGTATCCCTGAGTCAGTAGACAAAGAGACTAAAAATATCTTTGACCCTCATTTCTTGTTTGCTCCGTCCAATTAATCACATGGGACCATAACTATGTTGGGAAGTCTATTTTATGGGATCTCAAGCATCATTTTCATCCAAGCCTTTTCTTTTCTTCTTTCTTCCTCCTCTCCTTGTCAACAAATACTCATATAATGGCGGGCAATAGCAATGTATCCCCTGCTGAACAAAGAAGGCTAGCAATGGAAGCAAGGATTGCAAAGTTGAGGACTGATAGGATGAGAGGTATGAATTAATACTCAACATAGTGCTGGATCCTCAATGATTTTACATTTTTTGCTTACACACTTCATTATTACTAATTTGAATCTTGTACGAAATATGTAGAGTGGGAAGACGTTGTTGAACCTGAGCAACGCCGCAAGCTGGACTTCTTGAAGAATCAATTTCAATATCTTTTTCCTCGGTCGGGGGCTGCACGAATTCCGTGGGATGATTCATTCATAATTTTAGAATCACAAAAGGAGTTTGACAAAGAATACACTCGTGGTGTAGTAAGTTATCCCCTCAATTATTCTTTTGTGAAACAATATTAATCATATATACAGTTTTAAAGATCAAATTGTGGATTTTTTTTTTACTTGTTGCAATAATTTATGATTTTCAGAAAAGAATAGAGTTGATGCGCCGTGCGGTTGAGAAAGGGCTGATTAGGGCGGAGAAAGAAATTAGGGAGACCCATGAAGCTAAGGAAGAAATTATCAGACTAGGCAGACAACATTTCATTGGAGTTACTATGGATCCAACAGAACCAGAGTACGCTATGGAATGTTTTTTGTACTGGGACATTTCTGCAGAATCCTGTTCAAGTTCAACAGGTGAAGGATGGTCTTCAGAAGCTGAAGAAGATTAAATTTCAATGCTTGATCTAATATTATGCCCTTTCATGTTTCAAGGTGTTTTTAGGATCACTTATTTCCTTTTACTTCATCTGTGTTGTTTTTTATTAGTATGAACTTTGATTTGAAGTTTTATGAATTCCAACATTCGGCCATAAATTTTAATATGAATGTGATTTTGGAGTTTGAAATTCGAAATCAAGTGTTGGAACAAAATACCAACACAACAAAATAACATAAGTTTAGAGGATTGACCAAATTAAAACGCAATTTTGCCCAAACCTAATAAACATTCGATATCGAACGTTTATAAATTCTAGCCCCTTAAGTGAATTCGATATCGATAGTACTTGATCAATACCCTAAGAAGACTGTGTTCGATATCGAAATTCATTTTGCAATGGTTTCGATATCGAATGCATATTCTCCTAGTCCCCTGTCAAGAAGGCCGAACTTGTATGCGATATCGAACGTATATAATTAGAGTTAGCGACTTCGAAAATTATATATTTAATATAAATAAACCGGCGGAGATTATTAAACTCAACCTTCTTATCCCAACTTTTTCAATCCCTCTGTGCCGAAAAATTCCCAAATAGATCCCTTAGCACAAACCCATCAACTAATTCCAAGATGTCGAAGGATTCTAGCCAATCTTGTGCTCAAAAGGATACCCCAAGAGATTTGGTGGTGTTGCCCACCTTGATTGACAGGGATGCTTCCAAGGTAATGTATTCATAGATTCATGTAAATTTTGATTTATGTTTTCTCAATAGTTCATGCTATTATTGTTTGTGCAATAACTTATTTACCTAGTACTTGGTACCTTTGTGCTTGGAAGTAGCTAGTTACCACTTTGGATGCACAATATTAGTTTCTGATCTTTTAAATCCCACATGTCCTTGTATGGTGTTAACCGGAAATTTTGTGGTGATTTTGATTTACGTTTGTTCATTGTGGTTGAAAAGATTGCTAAGCCTCAGCCCCTAATCGCTGATGGAAGCAGGATTGGTTCGGCCTCGACTGTGGAAGTCAAACATGTTGACAATGTCGATGTCAAACCTGAGGCATCACCCCCGACTAAGAAGATTAGGAAGCCTTGCTATGGTTGGATTAGCGATGGTAATAGTGATGATGAGGACAACTTTATTATGCTGCCTCCAATGGAAGAGAATACTTCTTTCAAAGGAGCTTAGATACTCATTGTTCTTATGTTCACTATCTTTGTACCATTAATCTTGTTTGACATTTTCCGTACTCTTGTTCTTTTCTTTTGTTGTTTTCTGGAATTTTAACGTACTCTTGTTTCTTTATATTTGATGGTCTTTCTTTATACAAGTATATCATTTTTAGGTTAATCAGGACAATAGAATTCGATTTCAAAAACATTAATCTAGCCTTTCGAATTCGAAAATATGTTCATACAAAGACAACACAGTAGAAGACTTCGCATCTTAACTATTTCTACAAACTCAACAATATAATGCGATATCGAAAATATATATTATAACCTTCGATATCGTATACATCATATGATATTTGTTCCTGTAAACCCAAAACATATATTTCGATATCGTCTTTTATATGTGTAACTCTTCGATATCGCATTGTGGTATATTTGCATTTCGAGTTCGTGTATATATTTTAATTTAAGGCGGTTTATACAAAACCGCCGTAAAATAAGTGCCTAACCGCCTTCCTTCATTTTCTTAGCCTACAGCTCGCGTAAACCATCCGAAATTGACTTTCGAGTTCGAAAAATATGCTATTTAATGGCGGTTCAAAGGAACCGCCTTAAACAACCGCCTTAAAACCCCTGATTTGCACTAGTGTATGTTTCAAGTTAAAGTGTCCATGTTTCACGTTAAAACGTCCATGTTTTATGTTGTAAGTTAAATTATTTATGTTTTATGTTTTAAGTTAAAGTGTTCATGTTTCACTTTAAAACGTCCATGTTTTATGTTTTAACTTAAAATATTTATGTTTTATGTTTCAAGTTAAAGTGTTCACGTTTCACGTTAAAACGTTCATGTTTTATGTTTTAAGTTAAAATATTTATGTTTTATGTTTCAAGTTAAAATGTTCATGTTTCAACTTAAAATGTTCATGTACATGTTTTAAGTCAAAATGTTCATGTTTTAAGTTAAACTGTTCATGTTTTATGTTTTACAGTAGCAACTCGACACTGTAGCAAATCGGTACTGTAGCGGTTCGGCACTGTAGCGTGTGGCTTGACACTGTAGCGCGTGATTTTTAAAAAATTTCTGAAAAATTGCAAATTGGTCCCTCCGTATTTTTTAAACTTTTATCCTATTTGCATTTTAATCTGGTCACTATATAGTGACGGTCACCCAAGAGACCAACTCTTATTATTATATTATTAATATTTAATTCGTATTATTCAGCCAAGGTTTCAAGGTAAATATTTAATTAAGAGTTGAAGGAAGACTTGAAGACTTGAAGGAAGACTCCCTTCTTCTTCTTTTGACCGAATTAGTGTAATCTTGTTTTGAAATGTATTTCTTTCTCACTTTGAGTGAGATTATTAATTTAATTAGAGTGAAGGAAATAATAAAGGTAAATATGAATGAATTGAGAATTTTTTTCTTTATTCGATTCAAAAAGTGTGTGGAATAAACGAAATCGTTTCACTTTGTACAGTGTATTAATTAGGTCATTTAAAATTTTACATAATTTTAAATTAGGTAATATAACCGTCATTTTAAATATGGATAAATATACAATTGGGCTTTTGATTATGTTAAATTAATATTTGCATGATCTTTAATATACCAACTCAACCATCCATGCTACCACAATTTATGGTATTAATGTACCATAATTTATTAATTCCCAAAATAATTTTATAATCATTCATTTACGATATATTTTACCAACTCAGCCATTCTTAAATAATATTAAGATAATATTTTGTAAGATATTATATTTATATATGTTCTGCAGCTTCTCAAGAATACACAGAAGCAATCAAACTATTATGTTAAGTCCATCATTGTAAATTCATCAGCCTTTTCTCTTCATCATCATCGGCATCAACTGAATAATTATATTAAATTAGTAAAACAAGAATATTCTTTCCGGCATCATTCTGTGTATGCAGTCAATCGTTTGGTGTGTTGTTTGATCATTTGGTGTGCTGTTTGATCCATTATTACCTGATTCAACAAAATCCATTATTACTCCATTAGTCAATCGTTTCGTGTTTTTTGATCCATTGATTGTGTTGAAACAGGAGCGGTGTTAGTCTGCTCTCCAAGCTTCGCTCTCAAGCCGTAAGTTCTTTAATTCTTCCAGTTTTTTGTTTGGGTTTAAATCTTCTTTGAACCTTCTGTGTATACATGATGAACCTGATCTAAAGCTGTATTTGGACTCAAATTAGTATGTAAATAATGTGTGAGATTGATCTCTAATATTGTATCAAACTATTTTCGTCACAATTCTTTTCTTCTGTTACATAGTTTGAAGGCCCTGAATGTTTGAGGTATGTTTCATTCAATTTTTATATTTCTAATATTATGAACTAGGTAATTGTGTTTATTACTTGATTTTATGCAAATACTCTATAAACTCCCAAAAATGAGTTTAATTTGGTGATAGATGACTATTCTCACTATATCTATAAACTCCCAAAGAATATTTTGTAATTTTTTTTCTTGAATATTAAGCATGGATGTTATTGGATATAACCAAACTTATTACAAGAATCCGTTTGATTAATATTTGACCATACAAACAAACTAAATTGATGTATTATCAAAGGAAAGTGTGCATTGATGCACGGTTGTGATGGCATAATTCAATACATATATTTTAAATATATTTTTACACGGTTTGTTATATTTGTTTGTATTTTTACCTACCTTATTATGATTAATGTATTCGATATATTTGATTCATTTATGATTGTTAGAACAATGCACATTATACTCAATTTAGTAATGTAGTTGATTCCTTACTATACTGAGATCAAGGAGATAATTAAGAAGTTTATGATGACTTCATTATTAATATACTAAGGTTATGGATGTACTTTGATAAAAAAGTTAAAGCAAATTGATTAAATTCGGGTTAATTTAGTCACACTAATTTTTTGTAGATACATTAATTTTCACTTCATTTTAATCCAACTCAATTTAGTTCAGCACAAACAGGACCTAACTGTATATTATTTTTTCTTCAACAACATTATATCAAATTTATCCATGTTAAACGAGTTAAGTAATATGGTTGGGCACATGAAAGAGAAACAAATTAATTAATACTCGGCAGATTGACTGTCGGGTTTACCTTCCACGTAAGCAGGCCATGCCTCTTCCACCAGGCCGCGTTCAGTAAGTAAAACGACATGGCCCACGTCATTTTAAGAAACTCGGCAAACCATTTGCCGAGTTACCCAGACCTGAAATTTTTCAAAAAAAAAAAATCGAACATACTCAGAATTAGCCTTCAATTAATGATTATTTGGGGGGAAAAATCCAGAGTTTGCGGATGATTTATGAAGTTGCCGACAAAAATCACTGTGGGAACTACAGGTAGAAGAGAAAAGGGAAAATATTTGGTTTTATAAGTACTTACATTTAGACGCAATTTTTTTAATTTGCACCCATTTCGCCCATTGACCTCGTTTGGAGATCACCGTCTAACTGTTACCCGTTAGCAGATTCTATTAACTGTTAGCTGTTAGCGGATTTTGTTAGCTGATTTGAATATCGGCTTGACTAGCGTTTGTATATGAGTGTTTGGAAAAATTCAATTAGCTGATAGATTTTTCTTTAAGTTAAAGGACTGAAATAGAGATTAGTACAATTTTTTATTTTTATTTTTACTTAGTATGAATTACTTGTTTTGAAATACCGAAAATTAAATTTTAATTATTTATATGTTTGTACTTCAAAAGTAATTTTTAATTACTTATACATTTGTTTATTTTTATATTATTTGTTATTTGAAATATTAATTAAAACATCATTAAAACATTATTTTATTTGAAATATTACTCATATTAATATACTATTTTATGTGAAACATATCTTTTTAAAAGTACTTGAACCATTTGTACGTACGTACGCTTACAGCTCTTGTACGCGGGAATTATTTTAGTTTTGAGAAATTTAATTTTAAAAAGGGAATTGAGAAGATAGGGATAAAAAGGATATTTTATAATATTTTTTGATTAATTTTGTTGTAAACACAACTCTTTCTAGCGTTTCAAAAACGAGAGATTTCATCAAAACATCTAATCACAATAAAGAGCTGATTTAGCAGTCAACTATCAATATTTAGCCCAAAAAGCTAAACGCTCTTCTAAACTCTCTTCACCAAACGGTCTCTTGGCATCATTTTTCAGGGTTTATATTTGCAGGTTGGTTTTACTAGTATAGGTCACATTTCCACTTGAGCTGACATAATTACCCCTCTTTAGTTTTGGTTCTTCTTCAATATTTTCCCTTTACAGTTAGTCCTCTGCAATTTTTCTTTCAGCAAATATCGATGTGTTCTTCTCCAGGTGAAACAACCAGGCCGGTTTGAAAAACTCAGACCTCCAAACCAGAAAAACCCCAAGACGGCGACAAAGAGGATCGGCTTGCTACTTGCTATGGCTCAACGCCACATCCTCACCGTGAACGCCGTTATCACCGGCTCTGGTTGATAAGGGTAGGGATGGCATTGGGCGAACTGGGCGTGGATAGTAGACTATCCATGCCCATCCCCATCTAAAATTTTACTATCCATCCCCGCCCATTTACCCATGACGGGTACAAATTTAATATCCATGCCCATCCAGCTGGATATCCATCTCATCTGGGTATCCGTGGATATCCATGTCCATGTTATACCACATTCCTCATCCGACTTATTAATCCATATTTATAAAAAATTAACCTAAAATCTATTAATTATCATAAAAATTTAAATAAAAGCACTAATAATTCAAATATATTATATTAATAGAACAAAATAATTTATAATATGCTAATCATTAACTTAAAAATTCGTTTATGTTTCAAAATAGACCATACATGCTTAAAAATGCTAAAATTAATAATATTATTAATATAAATACAAGTAATACTATTAATATTATATATAACGGATATTATACAAGTATTATACGGGCGGGTATGGGGCGGGTAGGGCGGGCGGGTATGGGGCGGGTATAAAATCAATATCCATACCCACCCATTTACCCATGGCGGGTTTGAATCCAACATCCATACCCATGGCGGGTATAAAAAACTCATATCCATACCCGTCCCGTTGGGCGGTTGGCGGGCGGGCATCCACCAAATACTCGTCGGGTGTCATCCCTAGATAAGGGTGAGCAAAAATGACCCGCCCCGCGGATCGATCCAGAAACCGCCCCGTCCCATCATAAATACCCCACGGGGCGGGGCGGATTATATTATCCGCGGGATGGGGCAGGGCGGGTTAGATCAAAGCGGATATTGGATAATTATCCATGAAATGAAAAGTTTATTCAACTATTAACCTAGTACTGTTCAAACAATCTAGTATCAATCGAATATCATCTGATACTTATATGTTATAGTGATATCATGAACATAGTACCAAACAAACAACTTAGTACAAAACAAAAACCTAGTACCAAACAAATTAATCTAGTATCAATCAAAACGCATCGAATATTTTAATTGATGACATTATCAATAATATTTTTCGAATTTTGCTAAATTTTCTTTTCATTTTTAACGTAAAATGTTATCTAACGGAAACCTAGTACCAAACAAATGTAACATAGTACTAATCAAACCGATCAATTATGTTATAGGAGTACTCCGTAGAGGTACCATTTTCAACACTAATTTTTTTATTTCATTTATATTTTTAACATAACATGGTATCAAACAAATTTATCTAGTACCAATCAAATCAAATCAAGCTAATTTAATTTATTTTTGGTAAATTATTGGTGACCATACACACTTATAGAGCTGACCATATCCCTTCAATTTATTCTAGTGCATGACTTTTCAGTTTAATTTAGTAAAAAATATATTCAGGAGAACATAAAAAAATTACAAAAAAAATTAATATTTTACATGGGTCGATCCATAAAAATATCCGTCCCGTGGATAATTTGACCCGCCCTGTCCCGCGGATAGTTTGACCCGCCCCGCCCCGCGGATAGTTTGCACAATGGGGCGGGGCGGGTTTCACCAAATGCACATCCCTACCGGTTGAGCCACCGTCGGCGCCGTATTTCGCCGGAACTGGATCACCACCGACGCCTCCACCACCGCCATATTTAAAACTCGCACACACTCAATCACAAAACTTTAGCCACTACACCACCTGGAGGTTTCTTTCTCTTATGTGTAGTTAATGATATTCAGGAAGACTTAACTTCGAATTAAAACAAACACCCGTGTTCTGACAGCCATTTCTCCTGGTTCTGACTGCAAAATCTTCTATTCCCTCTCTGAACATCTCGCAGCTCGTAGTTTCGATTCGATTCAACTCCTCACAAAACGACGAAACACGACGCCTTTAAGGTCCGGTGGAGCACGAATCCATTCAAAGGTTACGGAGCAGTCCCGGTGAAGTTCGAGGCGGCTGAAGGAAGCATCAGCGAGGGACTCGATGCACCGGGTCGGCCCTAATTTCTCCTTCGGCGTCGCCGGTGAAACCCGCACAAAGAACGAAATTTACAAGAAGGGCACGGCTGCAAAAAAGGAAAAATCTCACAATATACAGAGTTGGCATTACAGCCTCTGTGCACTATTTAAAATCATCCAAATGCATCACCTCAAAACTAAGGGGGCAAATTAGTCTTTTGCGGAAACCTGCACTAGTAACTTGGACCTTCAAATATCACACCCCTCATTTTTTGATTCATTCCCGCCCCACCCCCACTACTTTTACATGGTGGGGGAGCAAGCATTGCTGAGCGTAATAATAAATTTTGTTCCATAATGTACATGATTAGAATTTGTATGATGTGTATATACATTTTGGTCTAGATTGAGATGATTGTTTCTTTTCCTATTGTATTTCAAAACTCACCCAAGCCCGTTCTCTCCCTAAACCCCACCATCCTCCCTTTGAGTGTATGTAAGTGTATATATTTGAGTTATCTGAATTGCAGTAAGATTCTTTGTGAAATTTCAATATCCAACAAGGCAACAAGTTTTTCATGTACACATACTACAGTATGTTACAAAATTACAAAAATACCGCCTTTATCAAATTCCCTCAGCTAATGCTGGTGACCAAACCAAACTTCATTACCAGTGACCCAATTCTCATCGACGATCCAAGCCTTAGCGCCGAGGCGTATGTGTTTTTTGTTTTTTGGGAATTAAATCTAGCAAAACACTAGAGATGCTTTTGGAGATCTTCTTTCCCTTCATAAAATCATTTGCTGCATCTAGAAGATCCAAATTAATGCAATCACAAAAGGTGGTGAATTTTTTTCCAATGAAACCATCAAGAGTCTGTGCGAATTTTACCTCATTTAGGGTACAAAGTCTTGGGTGAGACTGTCCTACTATGGTAGGATGAGTGATAGTTCATGTGTTTCACCGCTTTGTTTGTGTGTTTCACACCTTTGTTTGTCTCTCTAAATTTATTAGTTCATTTACACATGAATTATCACTCGTCCTTCTTATGGTAGGACGTTCTCTATCAAATTTTAGATTTGCTTTATATATTTTCTAAATCCTAACTATCGTCAAATAAACAAAATCATATGCTAAGTGTAGCAACACCCTAAAGTAACTGAATTGCTAAATGTAGCCCATGATTTGCTCTTGTAGCCCAAGAAATCATATCAAATGACTATATTGCCCCTGTAATTAAGTAAGCTAGTTTTTCCATGAGTAAAAATTAAGAATATTTTGGTATATTCATAGCAATTTTTAGGTTATATGAGCAAAATGGTAAAGTAGTTTCAAAAAACAAAAGTTGGTGAACCACAAAACCTAAAATTTTGACAGGCTCGCGGCACTCGCCACCAACCACAAAATCAATTGCTTACGTGAGAATTGAGATGGCCCCAACTAAGAAATCCAAAGCCAAGAAAGCTACTGATTCCACCGACTCACCGTCCACAGCTGAAACCAACAAATTCCCCACCTGCATTCGCGCCGTTCCGCCGTCGTCGGTCGCCATCACAATTCACGCAAAACCGGGTTCTAAGGTTGCTAATGTCACCGGTATGTTTCTGCCCTTACTCACAAAAGAATATTCTAGACTTTTTACTGATAACCGTCGGAACAGATATGAACGATGAAGCGTTGGGAGTCCAGATTGATGCCCCTGCCAAGGACGGTGAAGCTAACGCTGCACTCCTCGACTATATCAGTTCTGTAAGTCATGCCCAATCTTCACACTCTTGCCATGTTCTTTTTGAATGAACTGAGCTGAACTGAATTATATGATGTATTAACAGTTCAATTGAAGTTACTCAATGTGATTTTGTCTTCTTTTAGATTCTGAATATCAAAATTTTGTTAATTTTCCTGTTCTTTTGAATTAGATGTTATTTCTGCTAGGCTTTTTCAATTTATTTTTTGAATGGAGAGTTTATTACCTTTTGTCAACAGGTGATTGGTGTCAAAAAGCGGCAAGTTTCCATTGGCTCTGGTTCGAAATCAAGGGATAAAGTAGTTATTGTTTCTGAGGTAACAATGCAGAATGTGTTTGATGCATTTGACAAAGAGCTGAAGAACCAGTAGTAAAGATAGGGATGTGAGTATAAACAAGTTCCTGTCCTAATGTAGTCTTGCAAAAACCAAAGGATAAACAGGTTAATCTGTGTTCGTATCATGTTATGTTCAACATAATTATATTTAGATTTCTCTTGCTGGCTGCTTACTTTCACTGTATATTTCTTTTGCCTCATAAATTGTCATGATCTAGTGAACACTCATCTGATCTATATTCGCCAACCTGACTCCCCATTCTTAATGTTTTTTGTTCTCATCGTATAAAGACATAATCTTCGGGGGTTGAAAATGCTACATGGGCAGTAAGGGGTACTTAAAGCATATTCAGAATAGCTATGCACTGATGCTTGTGTAATAAGGTTTGCATTTGCTATTAGCGTGTGAAAGGTTTCCGTTGCATTATTTAGTATTGCCTGTTTTTCTCATTATATAGGGATTCTTTCCTTTGCAAACTTCTACCAACCATTCGTACATTGACATTATAAGCAAGAAAGCTTAGGAGAATATCTAGCAACTTTACTAATCAAGAATTCACTCCTCCATGCTCTTTGAGGAACTAGCAATCAAAGGATACAACCACAAATCTCTTGGACCGCAACTTGTTCAATTTTACCATTTGGTCTAAAACATGTGATCTAGTGCCAGTCTTATTTTAGTGCAAGTAATTACTCCATTTGTCTACTTCTTTACAGGCTCTAAAATTTTATAGACTTGGTGACAGTTTGGCCTTAGTGTTTGTGGAATTACATTTTTGTTGTCCTTTTAATAGGTAGCAATGTTTCCTTGCAGCCTTCATTACTTTCTTTAATCCGAGGCCAAAAAAACTATATAAATTCAAAAGCATTATAAGCGTGGGCACACATAGTCTGAAAACTGACTAGGTATGAGACTTATGAGAACTTAGTTGTGCTCTTCAATTTGAAATGAGAATATATTTTGAAAAAATGTACACACTCATTTTGGTCATCTTCAATCTAGCCTTCCAAAATGGAAAGAGATTTTAGTCAAGACACTGAGCCGGTGAAAGGTATATTAGTGATTTTGGAAATATGTACAGACTTATTCCGTTCATTTCGCATCTCTAGTCTTCTAAAAAGGAAAGAGATTTTAGTAAAACTCTGCCATATTTCCTTTGTGCAAAAATTTAGTTTATCGTATTCAAGTATTGAAGGTGATTAAATGAATTCAGAAGGATTAGAAAATGTTAGTCTTTTATGAGCATATAGAAGAAACAGTAACATGTCTTGTGTAGTTTTGTTAGTAGATTGGAAATAGATCTAATCACACGACTTGATATTCAGGTGTAATCATAGTACAGATGGGCTTTCATTGTTCCCTTTTTTAGTGCTCAAGACGTAACAATCTTCTTGCATCTATATAAGTAGGAGGGATATATAGGGAACCTCTTATTCCTTGATTAAATTCAAAGAGTAATACAGGTACTATGGAAAAATAACCTGACCTTACACCTCAAACTATGCAATCACAAAGAAAGGAACAGAACATAAATGTACTATGCGGTGCTGAGAAAAGAGGTAGGGTTTGGAGGTATCGGGATGTCCACAGTCCCTTCTAGCATCAACAGAACCTTCTTCATCGAAGGACGAAGGGAGGGCTCACCTTGAATGCACCAGATTGCTATTTTGATAATTCTCTCTAGTTTTCTCATGTCAACAACCTCCTCATTCACTATCAGCTTACCAAGCTCTTGAGCCTGATAGGCATCATAAGCCCACTCTTCAAGAATTGCTTCATCCTCAGGATAGCTCCAATCCACATTCTTCCTCAGACATATGATCTCCAGCAGTACAATCCCAAAGCTATAAACATCTGCTTTCACTGTCACTGGCAGTTTCTGATGCCACTCAGGAGCTACATAACCTTTCGTACCTCTGATTGCAGTGAATGTTTTTGTTTGATCATGCTTAAGCAGCTTTGCAAGGCCGAAGTCTGATATTTTGGCACAGTAAAATTCATCCATGAGTATATTCTGTGGCTTGATGTCACAGTGGATGATCTGTGTATCGCACTCTTCGTGCAGGTATAGGATGCCTATTGCTATGTCACAGGCAATTCTGATTCTTTCATCCCAGAATGGCTGCTTATCTGGGACGAAAATGACATCGGCCAAGGATCCATTGCTCATGTACTCATACACAAGCAACCTCTTGGATATATCAACACAGTATCCAAGCAGCCGGACCAGATTCCGATGATGTGTTCTCCCGATGACTGCCATCTCATTTTCGAATTCTCTTTCTCCACCGCCTTGTGTTGCTACTTGCTCTAGTCTCTTCACGGCCACCACTCTCTGTGAATTCTGCAAAGTACCCTTGTAAACTGTTCCAAATGCACCTCTCCCCAGCTCTTCTTTGAAGTCATTTGTTGCCTGCTCCAGCTCTGCGTAGGTGAATGCCCGTAGGGCTACATCTCTGATGAATTCGTTGTTCATACTTCTCGAAGACGTGCCCTTTGGATCCATTGTTTTTCTCACATACATAAGAATCCCAACTGCTGCCAGGATCACCAGGGAAAGAGCAAAGAGGCAGATACTGATGATCAACATTTCCAGGCGACCTCCTTTGTCCTTAACAATTGAAGGCTGATTAACCCAACCACCTTCTGTAGAGGTCTTAAGCATACCTGTCTTCACCATTGCCATGATTGTGTCGCTCGTCTTTCTCTGGCCGTATCTCATTGGTAGCCTCTGCTTCGCGCACACACCGTCTTTAAATAAAGCTGCATCGCAGTTGCAATCTTGTTGGCATGCTTGTGCGCATTCTTCTTTTGCACTTGCCTTGGCTGAGCTATATGAATCGTTTGCAAACAGTGTATTCTCCAGGTAACTCATGCTGAAGTCATGGATCCGACTCGGGTTTTTGCACCCTGGTGTCGAGAAACTCCTCTCGCAGATTTTGTTGCTGTCTGCAGAAAAGTCATATCCTGGAAGACACTTGCAGACAGCTTCAGTATCCTCAACAGTACAGTAGGCATTGAATCCACAGGTGCCTTTAGGAGCGCATTTGTTATCCGTGGTGTTATACATCCTGGTCCAGGTGCCTTTGAATGATGGTGAGATGGAATACAACCGGAAAACGCCATCAACATCAACAGTGGCACGGTAGATTAGACCCTCCTCCGGATATCGTTGAGTCAGGTTGAAGATTATGGTTTTGTTTTCCTTCAACAGGTACATGTAACCATTGTTGTCAAGATTCAGGGTGACGAACAGGCCGTTGTTGTTAGTGTATGATGAATAATAGGCATACGGGTCCAAACTCTGCTCCGCTGTAGGATACTGCACAAGGGTTCCATCTTGTTGCATAATCAGACGGAAAGGACCCGTGGAAGGATCATCAGCTGAAACACTCGAATAAAGCTGCTGATCTGCAGCGAGGCGCATGCCAGGTAACAGAGTGTCAGTTGGATGATCAAAACTATGCCATATAGTCTTATTGGCAGAATTGTAGAGAACAAAGTTTCCTGAATCGAGCATGGAGGCCGAGGAAACCTTTTCTCCTCCGAGATTGACAAGGTCCTGGCCTTGCTGTTGCAGGGCTAGCCTTCCATCAGCTGTTATGAGCAGAGTGACGTTAGCCGGAACAGTGGCATTGTCCCTGTTGGCTGTCCAAACCACGGTTTTTTCAGGGATTCCGGGCATGAAAACTCCGACAGCATAGCCACTGCGAATCTTGTAAAAACCAAACGCATATAATCCCGATGGAGATGGCCATGAGGATGGATTTCCTGTTGGTGTTAAGGAAGAATTTGGGCCGATAGTGTTGTTGGATCTTTGTTGGGAGTTTGCATTTGAAAACAATGCAGATAGGAAGAGAAAGAACAAATAGTGTGGAGCCATGAGTTTGAAATGTTTCTAGTGAAGGCAAAGAAATGGACAAATGGGTTATGTGTTTGGGCGTTTGATCAACGACATTTTATAGCAAGATTATCTGGGGCATGTACATTTACCTCTGACTAATTCAAATTAGATTGAAAATTCAGATTAATTTATGTATAAAATTCCATTTTATTTACATTAATTTTCACTTCAATGAAATAAATTTAGAAGTACATGGGCTTAATAGTCCGCTCCCCACATTTGATTTGAATTTGTTTCAATCTAGTTCAATTTAGATACTTTCTCCCTTTTCAGCTAAAGATGATAAATTTGAACTGAATTTTTGAATGAATAGATAAATAAAAAGGAGGTCTTGGGTGAGACTGTCCTACCGGTCTCACCCAAGACTTTGTAATAAAGATATTATCATATCTAATATTATTGGAATCTTCATAATAATATGTAATTTATTAATATCAAATTTTTATATATTAATAATATATCTTGTTAAACATATTAGTAGTCAAACCCGTGTATTGAACGTGTATTGAAAACCGTGAAAAATCAGTTGTGCAAATCCATCTGATATGGTCCACAGAGGGAGTATAATAAAATTAAATTTTAATTTAGTCATAATGCTCCAAATGTTCAATAATTCAGAAAAAAAAATGAAAATTAATTTAGTTACAATTCTATTTTATGATACATGGCCCTGAGAGTCTGTTCACATTTTCTAAGAATTTAGATATGGTTATAATTTTTTATTTTTTTTAGAGGAATGAAATCTTTTAAACTTAGTCACACCGCTACAAAATGTTTATCAATTTGGCATGTATCAGTTTGGTCTAATTTTGCTCAAATAAGCATTAAATAATAGATAGTCTTTGGTGTCTTAAATTATTATTTGCTCAAATAAGCATTAAATAATAGATAGTCTTTGGTGTCTTAAATTATTATTTGCTCAAATAAGCATTAAATGTTTATCAATTTGGCATGTATCAGTTTGATGGCATGCCAAAAAATAATAGAACAGGCTCCAAGCTCGAAATGACGCGGAAAGACTAGGTGTGAAGAGACTTGGAGCGAAGACTCGAAGGAAGACTTGGAAGACCAGAATTAGATGGAAGGAAACTCAGTCACGGCAGTGTACTAATTAGCAATGTAATCTTGTTTTAAAATGTATTTCTTTCTCACTGTGAGTGAATGAATTGAGATTGGGAAAGAAAGGAAGACTGATGATTGAGATAAATGTTGATTTAGCATCCTTTCCAGGGCCGTCCCCGACATTTTGGAGGCCCTGTGCAAAATAAAAAATAGACCTCTATAATATATTAGTATAGTATTATAAAAAAATTAAACAAAGTATCAAAACAAGAAAAACAATTTGGGTGCAAATTCACATTAGTGAGGGGATGTATTGGCCTCCCCAAACCTTATGAATAAAAAAATAATATATCGAAAGGTCTTTGTCTCTTCTTGTAGTGAATGAAAAATACATATAGAAAATGTCTCTTCTAAAAACTTTGTACCCATTGAATGAAAACTTGGAAATTGGAAAAAACATTAAATGATTTCATTGATTAGGTTGAATAAATCAAGATTGAATTTGAAGGGGTGGAATCGTGAGGCGTCTGCGGCTATGATTCCGAAAAAGAATGGAAATCGGACAAAAAAAATGGAAATTGAAAAGGAATTTAATTAAAATAATAAATAAATGTAAATATATAAATACCTAATTCTAAAATTTTGGGGCTCCAAAAAATTGGGGGCCATGTTCACAAGTACCGGTTATGCCGGCTCAAGGCCGGGCCTGATCCTTTCTCTTGATTGTTTTTCTTTATGTTTATTAGGTTTTTTTTGTTTTTTTTTTTAAACCACGGTAGGTGGGGTGTATATTAGTTTCCTCAAACCTTTAAGACAAAATAAAAGATACAGGATATGAACTAGAACCCTAAAATAAGGGAACTAGGGGTGATTAACAGAACCCAAGGCAATATGTAACTCGACATGTTGAGGTGATGAGTAACACTAGAGAAGTTTCTAACAATGTATCAATTCTAATACTTCTCTGTGTCTGATGCCTGTAACAGCATATCTAGAAACTAGACTATACTACAACTAGAAACTAAAACAGGGATACAAAGGATCAATACTACGAACAATCTGACTAGTACTGGTCTCACAAGTTGAATGCCCTAGTAGTATTCAGAAAATCAGACTACACAAAGATATTATCGTCGTCTTCCGGTAAGTCTCATGGTAAAAGAAACTCCGGTCAGTTCATACTCTATCAGCTCAAACTCTCACTTTCCAGTCATCTCACGGTAAAAGTTAGTTGTGCAAATCCAACTGGTACGGTTTGATAAAATTTATTTTTAATTTAGTCATAATGCTACAAATGTTCAATAATTCAGAAAAGAATATGAAAATTCAAATTAATTTAGTTACAAGTCTGTTTTATTTGAATTTAGATATGATGATAAATTATTATTGAGCAAAGTGCTTATATAACCCCCTGATAAAGTATAAAAATGCAATTATAACCTTGATAAAGTATAAAAGACAAAAATGACCATGGTATAAAAATAAAAACGTAATTCAAGTTGAATCGGAGGCTGTTCTCCGGCCACCAAAGATTACCAAAATATTCTTCATCCATCTACGATAACACCAAAACGTCAAGATGTTAGGAAGCGGATTATTTGTTGGTAAAGGATTTGTCTTTTGTCATGAAACTTAAACTAGAACAAATCATCACCAAACCCAAAATCCCAAATCTGGAACATCTAAATCAACAAATATAAACCATACCCAGATGCTAAGTTGCTAACTGAGATATGACGTTGAAGAAAACTGAAGAAAATCGACGGGCACTCATTCCATTCAGTTCACCAATCGTTGACCAGCGCCGGACCGGTGGCTTCAATCAACCCGTACGTGGAAGCCCAGGATCTCAGTTTTTTCACAGAACACCGCCGGTGGTGGGGTCCTCCGGTGAGGTTCTCGACCGGACCCGGGAGATTCAAACGTTCGTTCGGCTCGGCTGCTAGAAGGATGGTGAACTTGTCGGAGCGCAATACATGTGGGTGGCCTTCCCAACCTTGTTGAATCTGGGTTCACCCTATACACCGCCTTCCGGAGCATCTCGGGCACAACCGCCATCGCCGCAATCATAGCTCCAGAGTGAAGTCGTGTCTCAGTGAAAATTTTAAAGCTAATTTTACAATTTAATTTATGAGATTGTTGATTATTGATCCAGATATTTGAATTTGGGGTAGAGGGGAGCTGCAAAGTCTGTGGGAATGAGGTGAATGGTAGGATGATGGTACTTTTTTGGTACAGTTTTAAAGCCGGTGTGGTGTGGTGTGGTGTGGTGTGACGGAGATAGTGGTGCAAAAAGGAAATGAATTTGAGCTGGAAGATGATGATGATGAGGACATATAAGTCTCAAAGTTATATATTTTCGAAGTCAATATCGTTCAAAGGTTATTATTGCACTTTCCAAGAACTAGGGGTCATATATGCACTTAACCAATAACTCGAGATTATAAATGCATTTTACCCATTATTATTTTTTGAGGAATGAATTCTTTTGAACTTATTCATACCGTTACAAAATGTTTATCAAATTGGCATGTACTCCCTCCGTTCCAGCAGAATCGAAAGACTTGGAAGTAGGGATGGCACTGGGGCGGGTACTAGCTATCCCATCCTCATCCCCATCTAATATTTTAAAACCCATCCCCGCCCCATGACCCATGATGGGTACAAAATTAAAAACCATCCCCGCCCCATCGGGTTTTATTATAAAATCATCCCCGCTCCATGACCCGCCTCACCCCATGCCCCATGACCCATCCCCGCCCCATGATCCATGACCCATCCCCGCCCCATGACCCATGACCCATCCTCACCCACCTCTTATATCAGTTTAAAATACATTTGTTTATATAACTTTTACTCAAACTCAATAATAATTATATTGAGAAATATAAAATCTTTAAAAAGACAAAAATCTCAAACCCAAACAAAAAAATTATAGTAAGAAATTAATTAATATTATTTTTTATTAATTAATATATATAATAATATTATTAATATAATTATATTGGGGAGGGCCGTGTATGGGGCGGGTATAACGGGGATGGGGCGGGGATGGGGCGGGTGATGTATAATATCCATCCCCGCCCCATGACCCATGACGGGTTGTGATTTCATCCCCATCCCCGCCCCATTACCCATCAACTTTTCCCCATCCCCGCCCCAAACTGGTGCAAATGGGGCGGGTCACCACCAAAACCCGCCCCAGTGCCATCCCTACTTGGAAGACCAGAATTAGATGGAAGGAAACTCAGTCATGGCAGTTTACTAATTAGCAATGTAATCTTGTTTTGAAATGTATTTCTTTCTCACTGTGAGTGAGAATAAACACGTGAAGAAAATAATAAAGGTAAATATGAATGAATTGAGTTGGGAAAGAAAGGAAGACTGATGATTGATGAAACTATTGATTTTGCATTCGTCTCTTGATTGTTTAAGTTCATTAGGTTGCTAACCAAAACAATTATCATTTTTTTTTGAAAATAACACTACTTATTAAATAAACTTAGAGAAACATAGTACAACCCCTAGGCCTAATGCCTTAGAAAGATAAAGTGCAACAACCATAAAACATATAAGGCCTACTGCCATTACATAAACTTTATGATTTCTAGCTACTAATAACTGGAAGAAAGGAGTCCACCTTGAACTCCAGTTCTCCTGTGGCGCTGACTCATGATGGAAGAGTACTGGCCGGTGATCAGACTGAGCTGTAAGCAAGTCAACCTCTTGGGGTAGAACCCTAGTTGCTGCTTTGAGAGTTCCCCAACAAGCTAATAGATTTGCTTGTGACGGGGAGATGCACAGGACAAGCCCTGAATTGGTATGCATTACTACTTGATCCAGGATGGTGTTGCTAAAACTGCTTCCTCCAAACTTCTGTTCCGGTTTGTATGGGACTTTAAAGTTCCAAATCTTGCTCCATATGTTCTTTCTCTTCTCATTAACCCAATAATAGAGCAGAGCCAGATTCCAAAACTTCATCAGAAGAACGCTCCTTGTGGACTTCATTCTCTTCTCCAGTTCTTCCTCCCTGTCTGCAGTCTTCTGTCTCCAAATTCGCTGGTTCCATTTACTATGATTTATCTTATTCCACCCTACTGCAAGACCTCTATCCGCTGTGATAGATAGCAAAATTAGACAATAGAATTCAAATACAATCCAGATGTCCATTCTTGCATCCCATGTACATTGAGATTTAGCTATATCATCACTGCCAATCTCCAGAACTTTATCCAGAATCCAGGTCTTTTGCAAGAATATTTCACCACTTTTATTTGTGACTTTATTCTGATAAGATTTTGAACCTGGGATTTTAATATTCCAAGTCTCCATCCAAGTTTCCTTCATGCACTGTCCATAGGAATTAACCAGTCCTTTCTTGTTCCTTTGAAATACCTTAAAAACGCCTGTGAGTAAGAAATGGATATGCCAGAACATCATAACTGATAATTCTAACCCTTGACAAGTTCCACTTTCCTTTCCAGTTGCTTTTTCTTTCTTATCTGGACTAATATCTTCCAAATTTCCCACCTGTTTATTCCTTAGATCCTCTAAACTTGGTGCAAACATATGAAAACCCTTGGTATACTTCAGCCTTTTCCCAGGATCTATTCCTGTCCGATCTTTCGACCAATAGGGTTGAGAATCCTTATGTCTCTTAAGTTCTATCCATCCTTGAGGATCCATCTCTTTCTTGTTGAAGATGGATGAATTCATTCAATTCGAACCAGCTGATTCATGGAGAATTGGACTTCCTGAACATATGTTGAAAATTTGCCCCTTTATGTTACACTTTGCTTCCTCTTCCCTTCTCATGATCCACATTGAACAAGGTATTTATAAAAGAAGCAGGTCTTTCTGAAGTATTCTTGTCATGACTTTCAGGCATAGGGATGATAGCATTATCTTGATGACATTCTATTTCCAGGTCAATAAGCTCCACCTTACTTTCCCACCAAACCATAGATTCTGTTCTTACTTCAAGAATTTTTGAGCATATAAGTCGTTTCTTCACCTGTGATGATGCTCTATCCTTTCTTTCTTCAAGGTCTTTTCGTTTCCTCATCTTTTTTAGCCTCTTCCACCTAGTCCATTTGCCTTCTGAATTCTGCTTTAGGGTCCCTTTAAACTTTTTGTACTTGGCTTGAGGTTCCTTGTGAGAAGTACTGGTCATTACTTTCCTTTTACCACAGCACATTAATTCTGTCACCTCCAATTTACTTTGATTACCATCACAACTTCCAGCACTCTTTCTCATTAATTCTCTATTTTCATCAAGTTCCATGAACCCTGGGACCTTTTCCACTCCTTGATACAAAGATGTTCTTCTCCTTTTTTGAATGTCCTGGAAATCTTCCTGACCAACTATAGATTGATATTTACGTTTTCCACTTGTAATAGAAGGAGTGAAGTCCATATCATTCCTTTCTCCCACATTCTCCTCTTGCTCCTCTGCCTCTTCAATCTCTATTCCTATCTGCTTCCTCAATCTAATGAAGTGCTGTAAAATAGAGTGTCTAACCACTGAATCCATATTTTTGTCTTCCATCAGCTTGCACCTAGAAGCACGATGCCCCAATATACCACACTTAGAGCAAAGTTTGAAGAATTTCTCATAAGCACAAGATAACCATCTATTCTGTCTTCCATTATTTTCAATCAGAAAACCAGGCATTAATGGTTCGTATGGATTAATCCAAACCAGTGCCTCCACAGTTTCTTCCCTTGGATTATTTCCACTAATCTTGTTCAAACTTGCTAGTCTATTCATCCTAGCTACTTCACCAATTACACCAGCCAGTTTATAGTCTAGACACTCACTCATGAGCTCAGGAGGAACATTGGAAATACGAATTCTTGTGAGCAGATTTGTGACTTTCAGACTCCATAGTGGGATGTCCACATCCCAGCTGGTCAAACCTAATAAACCTCATTCCAATAGCAGGGACTATTCTCCAGGGCGTACATCATGTCATCTTCATCCTTGAAACTCAGAATCATGTTATTGTGCAACCTCTTAATTATCCCGACTGGACATCCCAAGCACTCTGCATGATGCTCTGTAGGTTCTCCACACTGATGTATCTATCATCAAACCAATGACCCAGAAGCCTACACGACCCTGTTGTATGCCATGAACGCTTGCTTACATCAGATATCAACACTCTAGTGTTTTTCGGATCATCCTTATCACCATTAATCTGACTGTATTCTACCTGAAGCCCATTTAGCGTACTTGGTGATGACAACGGTAACGAACTTCTATTATCAAACTTGGCATCTCTATGAATTCTGTTAAAACCCCTCTTTACTACAGATTCCCCATTTCTCATGATCGGGATAAACCATTCTGAATCCCCCAATGTTATTTTTCCTAGTTTATCCCCACATGCATGTGTCTCTTTTCTCATATCACTTGTATTAACCTCTTTTAACACTTCTTGTGTCCAATTCCATATATAACAGCTCCTTTTCTTTGAACGTTGCGCATCCACATCCGAGTTCTCTTCTTGTCCCATTCCCTTTTGTAACAGCTCCATATCCCGTGGTCGTTTCCCGCATACCGCCATTATCAAAGTTCAAAATCCACTCCAGTGAGCAGATCAAACCGATAATAGGGTATACAAAGAAGGAACCAATAAATCAGTCAGTTACACACATAGAGATTCTTAGATCTAAACTACCACACCACAACAAACCCTATTCCAGATCAATTGCATGCAAGTGAAATTAAGTATCAGTTCATCCAATAAATCAGATACAAACCCAATTAACCGATTACTTTGTAGATCCAATTACAAACATGTCAAAAACTTTATCAACACAAACCCCAAATTCGAACCCTGAATCCATACTACATGATGGCTTGTTCACGGAACTCGAAATAGAAACAGATCCATATTCGAAAACACTACCGGTTTATTTGTATGAATTGGTGATCAAGAAGGATTAATTGAAAGCCCCAAAATTTGATATTTGGGGAAAGGAGGAAGAAGAGTTCTATTCTAGAGAGAAGGAAGAGAACGCTCTCACTCTAGTGAGAGAAAGTCCGATAGTCTCTACTCTTGTGTATCCTCAAAACAATTATCTTTAGAAATAAGAATTTATGGAGCAAAATGAGACATCTCTCGCCCGCAGGGCTCCTTCATCCCGGCACCACAGGGTGATGAGGAGGTTAATCACGTTGTCTAGGGGTATAAGCTACATGGTGGTTACTTCCTGGTGCTCACAACTACAGTTGCCAGAATTTGAACCCTTGATCTATGAAGCAATTAACCAGATACTTAACCACTTGACCAAGCACGTGGGTGCTAGAAATAAGAATTTAATTATAGTTAGAAACGGTCTATCAAGTTCATTTGACAAACCTTAAAGATGATGGCTAGACCAGATGTTTCCCTGGACTGGAAAATCAACTATTTTAGGCGAAATAAATCCCCAATAACAGGACCTAATTCAAAATAAACCCATGTGAGTTGATTGTCGATATCAGCGTGAATCAAACTTAACGCGAATCATCGATGCTAATCGTCAAAAATTTCAACATTCACGGATTTTTAAAATTAGGTGGAAAACTATCAATCTCGAACCGAGTCCGATCGCGATCAGTTATAAAAATGTATGTGGTGTCAGAGTTTGTAGCCATCAACGAAGTTTAAGGAGGATTCATGAAATTTACGACAAAAATAACTTAGGAATAGCGAGAGAGAATAGAAAGAAAAAGGAAATTAAGAAACTTTTTTTATGTTTAGGCGTATTTTTCAATTTACGCTCAAAAAACTTGTCCTAATTAGGACTATCCTTCCCAAGAATCAGTAAACCATGATTAAGATCAAATTAATAATCATTTCATGTGTAAACACTTCTCCAACATAAACTAAAGACATGTTAATACAAATAGAAGAATTTCGGTTACCATAAACACTCTTTACTTTTCAATTTCGTTTTTTATTTTCTCATCCATAGTTAGACTCAGACATGTGCATTATCCGTGATTATGTTCGGTATTATAGCCATGATTATTTGGCTATTCAAATATTCATAAATATGCATGTATGAAATAAGCTTATTATAATTATCGTATGCAAGCATGGAATAACTGAATTGTCTATTTGTTGGAAAATATATACCATGATTTTGTATATTTTTTTAATACATGTGTATGTGCATATAGTATGATTTTGATCCATATTATTGAAAGTGCATATTTGCTTATGGTATTCGCTTAATTTAAGATGTGACTTAAGTGCATGGAAATTGCAATGTCATTATGCAAGAATGGTGTGTTTAAATTGTTGCATGCAAAGTTGATGTGAATTTGTATGCATGCTATATGTAATTATCGAGTATACATATAGAAAAATTATTGATTCTCTGAATGAATGATTTCATAGAATAATTTCTGTTTACTATAATCATGCATTATCCGTGCGATATTTATGATGATAATTGGCTTTGTGCATAATCGTTTGACATAAAACTCGTGAAAATGTTTGTGTGCATTATTAGTACAAAAATGGTTTTGCATTAAGATTCTGAAAGGTTTTTTATGCATATAAAACATATTTGGATTAATTTTGGTGAAACGTTTTAATGTGCACAATTCGTACAATACATTGGTTTCATATAATGTGCATAAATTATATCTAGATATCACTACAGTGACTATATCCTATAATGATTTGCATGTGAAACTATGTCTAAATGAAATTTTAATTGTTCTTATGTATAATTAGTTACCCACAGGTAGACTATGAACATAAGATGATTAATAATTTATGAAGTGTTTGTATGTGTGTAGACTAAGGATATCCACAGATAGCTTAGTTTAAATAAACCACTACATCACTTACTTATAATTTCATATTTCTGTGCCCCAAGCAAATAGTTAAGAAACCAATGTTTGGTCAATACTTATGATGATTACTTATGATTTCATTTATTCTCTGCCCCAACATATTTGGTCTGTTATTGACCCCCCCTAAGCAAATAGTTAAGAAGATTGAAAGGAAACTGTTTATTTTCTTCTGGGGTGAATATGAGCTGGAACCTAAAAAATCATGGAGAAAATGGGATGACCTGTGCATTCCCATCTCTCGGAATGGTTTGGGATTCAGATCTATTCACACCATTATTGCAGCATGTTCTGTTAAGCTATGGTGGAAGTTCCAGCAAGCTGAGGCTTTATGGACTCACCTCATAGCTTCACTCCCAGTTTCCTTTCAATCTTCTCCTAATTGGAAGAGGATTTGTAAAATTAATGCTTGGGCAAAAGCAAATTCAAGAGTTATCATTGGTAAAGGGGAGTGTAATTTTTGGTCCTCTAACTGGATTGATAGGGGACCATTAATGGATCACTGTGATCCTTCTCTTACTACAATTCCTCTAGATAGTACTGTTGCATCATTTATTAATGATAAATCCAATTATATACAACAACTATCTCCTCATCTTGCTCCTGATACTCTTTTTGCTTTGCAGGAAACCCAACTCCAGCAACACAGAGAAGATAGACTGATTTGGAAACTTGACATCAAAGGAAAGTTCACCTTTAAGTCTACCTACAACAAACTCAGACAATCTAGGGGTATTATCTCTTCCATTCATCATTTATGGAATCATAGATTAGAAAAAAAAAATATGTGTTCATGTGGAAATTGATTAACTCCTTTCTCCCCTTTGATAACATTTTGAAATCTATGCACATCTGTTTACCTTCCAAATGCTTCAAATGTAATCATGAGGATTCCTTGGACCATTTTTACAATTCTTGTGAGTTTACATTAGGCATTTGGAAATCATTGCATCTCTTTATGGGTATCTCAGATAGGGCTTTTTCTTCTATATGGGAAAGACTTTCTTTTTATCTCACATATAATGGACTGAGTTCACTGCATATCATCAGACTCACTCCTTCCATTACTTGTTGGATTCTCTGGAAAGCTAGAAACAAATGGTTATATGATAATGTCCCTGCCTCCTCAACTCACATTCTTAGACAGATCAAAGAGCAATTTTTCCTAGTCTTTTGTGCTAAACTTTTTTATATATCATCTCCTGTTGACTGTGAAATAGCAAATCACAGTTTCCTTCCACTTGGTAAAAGACCACCTAAACCCAAAATTTTCAAAATTGCTTGGTCAAAACCTCTTTTTGGTCTTAAATTCAATGTAAATGCTGCTTGGTGCAACTCCACTCTTCATGCTGGCATTAGCACTGTTATTAGAGATAGCAGAGGTGCTTTTATTTCTGGTCATTCTTCCTTTACCTCTGCTACCTCACCACTGGAAGCTGAAATCAAATCCATACAATTTGCTATCTCTCTTGCTGCAGGATATTCAGAAGCTATCAATATAGAGTCTCACTGTCTTAATGCAATTTCTTCCATCTTAAACCCCATCACTGCACATTGGAGACTTTTCAATCTTACTGATTCTATCAGACTTAGCATCTCTTCATAGGTCCTTACCCATGTTCATAGAGAAGCAAATTTACCAGCTGATGTCATTGCAAGACTCTGTCTTTCATCTAAACAGGATTCCTCATTTACTTTTGGTTTGCTTCCTAATGAGATACAGGGTATGCTTAGATTGGACCAAATGGGGACTCCTTCTCTAAGAATTTCTAGAATGGATTCTACTAACTAATTCTCTTTCATGCAGATATTACAGATCATTGATGATCAATGATCATCAATGACTCTCATTTTATTTCTGGTGGAAACTCCAGCATATTCATGGTGCCTTTACTGAGGAATGGAGTATTAGGAGTCTCCTTTTGCTCTGGAACTGATTTGAACTATGAATAGGCTAGGAATGTTGTACATATTTCTCTCATTTAGCTAGTCCTCTTGACTAAGTTGAGTTTTGTTTCGACGATTCTCTAATCTGTTCAGAGGACACTAGCTAATGTTTTGAGTTTATTATAGAATGCTAGCCTATTTTTTCATTCTTTTGGAAGCAAATGTATTGCTTCATGAGTCTATGGCTCAAATCTTGTAATATCTTCAAACTGGCTTCGACCTTTCTTTTCTCTGTTATTGTTTTTAACAGGCTTGAGGTGCCTAATATAAACCTCTCATCCTTGAGATGGCTTTGCAAAAAAAAAAAATGATTTCATGAATATGTGACCTTATTGAGATTATAGTGATTACCCACAGGAACACTTTTTTTTTAAGATGAACCACCGTTGGTGGGGGGATTATATAGGCTTTCCCATACCATATGAAAATAACTGAAAGAGAAAAAGAGATACAAAAGCTGCGGACAAAAGCCATATGGCTCAGTGCAACCTAAAGCATAGTAACCTAAAAGCTAGGAAAACTATGGTGTAGTCATACACTACACAAGGCACAAGTGGATGCCTTCAAAAAGAATGAAGAAGCCTAAAGCTGATCATTCTAGATTATAGAAAAGATTAATGCGGGGGAGGAAGATAACAGAAAGTGAGGAAGAGCCACTCCACTTGCTTGTCAGTGTTTTCATGAGCAAACACAAAAACACTAGTCAGCCTATGGAGGAAAACTTCCTTATGTTATTTCCTTCCCGAGAATAATATATGTCAGCACCATGTTGATTAAAGCATTCGGGTGCAGCTCAGAGTGTGGCGAGATCACATGTTGTGATCATCTGAAATGGGGCAGTTCAGGAACATGCTGAAAGATTTCCACTGATGGAGACCTGCAAGATATAAAATTAAATCAGTAGCATCTATTCCATAATTCTTAGAGAAGGTACACCTTGCTTGTCAAGATAAAGTGCACCTCTAGCAGATTGGGGCATAGTGTTCAAACTAAGATCACCATAGAATTGATTTTTAAGTGCATGTTTTGCTAGAAAGTCTGCTACTAGGTTACCTTGCCTAAGAGTATGAGTGATTATAGCAGGGAAAAGATAGCAGTTAACATGGTGTACAATATTTGAAACTCTCCAATGGGTTTTGAGTGGATTCTGTATCATGTTGACAGCATTCAAACAATCCGATTCAAGCCAAAAAGTGAAGAGGTGCAGAGAGTGTGCAATGTGAATTCCTAGTTTGATAGCCTTGAGTTCAGCTTCTAAAGGGGATAAGGCTTTGGAATAGCAGCATCTAGCATGTACAAAATCACCTCTAGAATTTCTAAAAATGATACCTATCCCCACTTTGTTGGTTAAAGAATCCCAAGCAGCATCTACATTTACCTTAACCCACAGGAACACTGTAATTCTTTGTCATCTTATTCAATTTATGTTGTGTTGTTGATGTTTGTTTTAATAATGGTGAGATTAGTGGGAGTGAAGTTCAAGATGTGGTCATTTAGAAAATTAGGGTAAATTTCAAATGTTGGGAATTCTTTTGTTATTGAAGCATTTAACAATGAGGAAAACCCAGTGAATGATCATTTACTCCATGATGAAATATCGCCAATAGTGAACTTGTAGAACAAGAAACTACATGATAACGTATAGAAAATCAACACATCCACAGATGGTTGGATTTTTTATTTATATTTACTCGAAAAGAGGAAATATTGTCATTGAACACATAGGCACTGATGTTATGGTCACAGACATAATTACGAAACCATTACCTCCTAAGACCATTATGAAGCATGCTAACAGTTTAGGTCTTGAGGAGAGCTATTACATATGTTGTCTGCTTTATGGTTAGTCTTTGTTTGACATTTATTGAGATCTCTTATGACTTTTTACATCTTTTATGTATTCTGTTTCCCTTGTGCACATACAATGTTGTTTTGGCATTTATGATAACAGAATTAGTCTTTCTTTAAGACATTAAAGTGACCATTATGAAATTCTTACTTACGTTTATGGTTTAGTTATGAAGGTATTCAATGTAGTAGTACATGGAATGGATCATGTTACAGAATGATTTGGTACCGCCATGACTCTCATTGATTAGTCAAGACACTTATGATGACCAAATGAAAGAGGTTTAGCATTTTATGCCGGCCTTATGATTCCAGATAGAAAATATTAAAGAATACAAATAACGACCAAGTGGGAGACTGTAAGAAAATTATTTATTTCCTATTATGTGGTCTTATTTTGATCTGTTTTCTTATTGGAATATTGTTATTTCATGATATATTTGGTGACTTATTAAATTAAAATTATTATTTCCTAATAATCTCCACTTTGATGGACGGTTGAGATTAATTCTACGGAAACCTGATGAGGATTTAGGTCTTCTCTCCACCTATAAATTATGTCTTTATTCCATTGTAAAGATATCGTAATGACATACTTATGACGAATCCTTATGAGCAGCATCCTGATGAATCTGATGGCTGTTGATTCACACAACACATAAAATTTTTAGGCAATGGGAGAGAAAGCTAAACTCCTACACAAAACTGGTGGATTCAGGATATCAGTCTCTCCGCTATGATGAATGGAGGTAAGTAATTCCATAACTCATCATGATTCTATTACGTGATTAATCTAGATGTTTAAAAATCTTAGGATCATTTATGTCATGTAAAATTATACTTACAGTCCATGAATAAAAGAGGTTATAAAAAACGTTGTTAAAAACAAAAGACCATTTTTTATTTTTTTTATGATTGGTTTCTATTCCTGTCCTAATATATTGAATTTCGATAAGAAAGGGGGGAAAAACGAGAGAGGGATAGAATAAGGTCATGTTTATTAGATCTTATTTCTTGCTAAACTGAACGGAACTGAACTAAAATAAATTTATTTGAATTGAAATATATTTAATTGAACTGGAACAACTTTAAAATTTATCAATTATCATGATAATCTATAGTAAAAAGTAAATTTTAATAGAATAATTATTGAATTTAACTTAACTAAAAATATATAAATATATTTATATGAATGAGTAAATATTAATATATTTATCAAACATGGCATGTCGCGATTTTAAAATTTTATAAACCATAATAATAATGCGTACGAATTAAAAATGTAATGCACCATATAATAATAATAATAATAAGACAAATTCTTGGGTGAGGCAGCCTCACCCAAGAGGCAGGTCAAAATAAACACTCTTTTTGATGAACTAATACAAATTTTTTGATGAGATGACATGTTTGATAAACTGACATCGATATTTGATGAGGTGGCGTCGAGGTTTGATGTGATGGTAGTGAGTTATGATGAGGTGATAGTAATAAAAATTTTCTTATTTGGTATTGCCTCAAGGGTGAGGCTGTCTCTAATAATAATAATAACTAGTTTTAATGCCCGCCGTGCGATGCACGGCACCATACATATTAGATTATTTATAAAATTTACATATATAAATAACATGTTTAAATAAAAACTTTACCAAGTCAAAAGCAATTTAGAAAAAATAATGAATGCAATTTTAGAATATCCAAAACAAACTATAGTTAATGGCATATTCATAAACTAATGTGAAAATCACACTGTAAACTACATTGATAGTGTTACAATCATTTTTTGCTCCCCACATAGATGGTGGCATGATGAGAACCTTCACCAACTGCTTAGTTCTTACTCTTGATAACGCAATATATAATTGTCCATGAGAAAACACCGGTTCCTTCAAGTATATTATGACAAAATCTAATGTTTGATCTTCAACTGCGGAGGCAAATTCTTTGGATTCAATGAGTTTAGAAAATCCTCATAGTCTTTTTGTTGACATTGATCCACTCCGATCGCCTGGAAGGGGACTCACCGTCTGGTATCATTGCTAGTATACGTGAAAATATCTCCCGGGAACCTCTCTATCATGGTGCCATTTTATATCATCAGCAAAACTATTTTTCGAACAAAGAATGCGCCGATTTATCATGTAGCGTGCATTGCGTGTAGGCATTCAGATCTGGAAACACACTTATGCTCAATCTGCCACATTAAAATGAGCAAATGTGAATGACTAAATATAAACAGTCTAAAATTTATCAGTGAGATGAACATATGTAATTACAATGTTACAAAAATTAATTATTTGAAATTAGTTTGAAAAAAAAAATACAGATTAATTAGCAGGTCAGATAATCCACAAAAATAAGATGCGAAGAAGCCTCGAGTAGGTGTATATTCTTAAGCAAAAGCTGAGCTTCCGGTGTAATGAAACATGTCACAAATATAGCATGTCAAATAAACTCAGAAATATCTAACAGCAAAATAGCATGTAAGATAATTCCAGAAAGCTTCATGCAGCAGAAGCTAAAAGTCTGGTGTGTGCAGTCTCACTGGCTAAACATTTATATTCAGTTTCAATGAAGGAAGCATTTTACTGTGTGTATCACTTTAAAAAGGATTGAGTTGAACTTATCTCAAATATTCAAATGGTAGCAGAAACTTAAAAAACACAAGTTTAAGTCAAAAGCAAAACACATATCAATTTGACCTCTTAGCCTTGGACATTTATCCTAAGCCTGAAACTTGAAATTTACGAAAATCAACTTAAGATGCTTAAAAACAACATACCTACAAATTTGATAGCCTAGGGTGCTTAAAAATACAACCAGGAAACAATCTTTATTACCAAAAAAGAGAAACAATTGCCTAACATGTAAACAAACAAAAAGAAACATATAACCATCCAGGTCTCATTCTCATGAATTTGGTACAAAAAACTAATTCCTTTAAGATCTAGTCCATCAAATACTTGTGGAAATCTACTGAGCTTACACCAAATAAAAGAAAAATCACATTGTGCATCACATAAAAACACCAGTCCCAAAAAAACCGTAAAGAGAAATTGATGAAGACTAACCTATCAAGAGATAATTCCATATCGATAAACAGGATGACAATTTCTTTCGGCAGAGCTATGATTCCATTGTCGTCACTTGGTTCGCTTCCTTCCCCAACTTTCAGCAAATATTCAGAAGATCCAGGATCCAATAGAGCGCTGTATAAGCATCAGAGTTGATAAAACCTGCCAGAAGGTAAGCATTTTAGAAAACCTAATAACCAATGAATTTGAATGCAGTATCAGATGTCTCAATATAATAGTAACCTTTACTGGATGCATGCACCATTTTAAACCAAAACAATCCATTAAATCAACCAAAACTATATATGTGAGAGGTCGATATACAAATCTGTACAAACCAAAAATAATCCCTGAAGCACCGTTAAATGAACTGACACGGTGAACTACTAAACCATTGACTTTAGACACTTTTCTACGAACACTTCATGTGCAACCTGTGTGCAGAAAAACAGCATAGTATTCAAGAAAAACCAGTCAGTGAAAAACTGAATAGTATTGAATTTTTTCCAATTCGATGACGAACCAGTTCTTCGATTCAGTGGCTAAACTTACTGTTGCATTATAGATATGTAAAAAAATGAAAAAGCCAAACTTAAACGTAATCAAAACTGACGGCAACCTGGAAAGATACGGAAGCCAAACTTGCACTAGTGCAGGAGGGGGGCTACAGCGGCGGTTCCGCCTTCAATGCTCGGCGGTTATGAACCGCCGGCGGCAGGGGCGTCGTGCAACGGAACTGGAATTGCTCGGCGGTTATGAACCGTCGCGCAAGGTTGCGAGTTCGCAACCATGTCAGGTTCATCCGGTTGCGAGTTCGCAACCTTGTCAGGTTCATCCGGTTGCGAGTTCGTAATGAGCAGGTTGTTTTCGAGTGTTGCGACACCGGATGCTCCTCCGGTTTAAAGGTTGCGAACTCGCAACCACCATTTCAGGTTAAGGTATTTGTATGTTCCTGAATCTGGTTACGAATTTGCAACCTAATTAGGTTCCACTAAAAAAAATACCGGCCAAAACTGGCCAGTAAAATAAAAATGCTAGAAACGAAGAAAAGAAATAGAGCTATACTTCAATATAAACAAAGAATATTCGACATATTACATTTTTCAGTTTGATCCTCATTATATATCTAAATCCGATTTTGCAAATTACTAAATGTAAACCAATGACATTAAGAACTTGTACTTTTAAGCTTCACTATATCAACAGATGGCATGCAACTTATTCTTATTCACCATCTCAGAATCTACATGCGAATGGAGCTTAAACTTTCATTTTGTTGAAACACAATAATTCTATATGCAAGTCAACTGAGCTTGTAGAGTTATACTTATAAACTAACCCTAAGAGGAAAAATTCCTTTAACCTCAACATCAAAATAATAGAGAAACTCACAACTGCTTCCCTACAAATCTTAGATGGTCAGGCTAAATGCTATCAAGCTTAGTTCCCGGAATAGTGATATTACTCCGAATACGAGATGCAAGTCGCTGAGCTTTCTGTCCAGCATGCACTGAACTCCCTTCTGAAATCATGTTGCTTATCTCATCAACAAGTTTGACTGCTTCATTGAACTCCCTCACACAATCCGCAGGAGATGCCATGTTCCTAGGGGCAAAAAGAAAAATAGTCCATTATCAGAAATTGTGAACTTCAATATTGCTCTAGCAAGGAACGAACATCTGAGGTCATAAATCAAGTTCATACACAAAGTAGACACCAAAAGCTTACAAGATAGGGCTCAAATTCAACTATCAATCAGCATAACGTAAATTGATCCATAATTAAGCTTAAAAGAGTAGTTTCAGATTCACGCAGAGCCAAAAAACAACATAGATGTATTCAAAACCTCAAAATTGCAAAAAGCACAAACCTTAGCTAAACAAATTTAAACAAAAACTTGGGCAAATTGGGGGAAACGTGCAATCACCAACTAAATTCAAGCAAAAACCAGAAAATTTGCAATAAAAACAACAAAATTCGATGCACGATATAAAGGCGCTCACCAGATGAATCGGAAAGGCGATCAGAATTGCTAGGGTAGAAAGATATAATCCCCAATTTCCCATTATTGGGCGTGCGAGCAGGCGAGAGCGGAGGGCGACGGGCGGGCGACGGGACGGACGAGCGACGGGCGGTAGTTGTGGCGGAGGCGATGAAGTGATAGCAGCAGCGTCTGCTTCTCCAATGCTGAATAGGGCTCTTGTTGTTCCCAATTGATCTACTCAACTGTCGGAGATGGGTCCCACGACGGCGATGAGGAGGAGGAGGTGGAGATTATGGAGTCGCGGAGAGCGTCGGCAGTAGCGGAGTACGACTGCTCGGTGGCTGGTAGCTGGGGACGTCGGGATTGTCGACGATTCCGGAAGGTGGGAGGCGAGGTTTTGGGGGAGGTGATAGCCGATTGAGATCTGAAGGGATAAGGGAGTGATTTAGTTTATATACCATTAATTTATTATAAAAGAACTAATTTTTTATTCTGAAAAAACTAATTTATAGTGTAAAAAATGTGTTTTCCCTAATTAAACTCAATTTGATATATTTATTGGATTTTAGAATAAATATCATTCTCTATATGGATTCGGATAAATTTAATTATTTTTCTTAATTTATTTGAACTTCATGACTCCAATCAGAGTTAATTTCATTTTATATCTAAATTAATTTTATTTTACTTGTAGCTGATATTTAAATAAGTTTAGTATCAATAATATTCATCAAATCCATTTGAATGTGACTGATATTAGTTCAATTAAATTAATTTAAAATTATTTATATTCAACTAAAGTAGAGTAAAACATGTAATTATATGTATGGTGATGAGTTTGAGTCAATAATTATATGAATCAAAAATTTTGGTTAAATAATAAGTTTTAATAATTTCACTTATACCCCTAAATTTTTATGAAATAGTAAGAACTTTTGAAAGTAATTATATGTAAATATTAATAAGAAAGTGACGAGTTATAAACATTGTATGATTGTAACAAACATTAATAATTATCTATACCTTCATAATTTAAGATTTTCAATAATATTTTATGTTAATTTTCACTATGACCTACTATTGATGAATTTGATCACCGATTATATAATGTTTTGAATGTTTTGAAAAGTGTCACAATGTGGGGTGTAGTTATATCAAATTAAGTATATATATAAATCAGTCAAAATTAAGAAGAAATCATGACAACATAGTATATATGTTTAAGTAATCAGTTAATGTATAAGTAGTGAATACTCATTGAAACATCAGCGTTCTTACTATAGATCCCCTCAAACGTGTGTTTTTTTTTTTAACTATATGAAAAGTTCCTCATATACAATAAAATGGATATTAAGATCCAACACTTTGATTATTTTGCTTAATTAGTGAAATTATTGCTAATTTTGCTAATTAATTAATTCAGATTTAGATAGGTTGCGACTTCGCCACTACTTCAGGATCAATTTAAAAGAACAGTAACACCAGTTACGATGTCGTAACTGGATCTGACGGCGGCGGTTTTTCAAAACCGCCGCGTAACGTATCGTTGGTCGGCGGTTTACTGTGCATAATATGATCCGGACAGGGTTACGAACTCACAACCGATCAAGCACCGGTTTTTGGGAAACCTGATCAAGGTTGCGAACTCGCAACCTAATTGCACGGCGGTTCTTGTAAGTTTGGCAGGAACCGCCGCGAAAAAGAGCCGCGGTAGACCCTTTTTCCACTAGTGTTGGTAAGCAATCTGGAACGTCCCCTGTTGGAAACCCCTTCAAAGCCTGTAACGAAGCAATGGTGATCATGAAAAAGTGAAGTCTAAAAGTTTAAACCTTTCTGTTTGAATCAATAAATTCAAAACAGACGATTGAATTTTTGAATCATGTAAATAGACCTGATGAAGCAAAAAAACAGCAATCTCCGAAACAGAATTGACGGGTAACGTTTTACCTTTTGAATGAACCTTATTCTTCATAGCTATATATATACACGTGAAATCCGTTGTTGGAAGAGGGAGATCGTGTGTTGGGTTGTGGAAGTTGCAGAACGTGGCCGCCGAGAAACTCTCACATTGCGCTTCTGTTTGAGAATAAAAAGGTAGAAAATAAATGCTAAATAGGAAGGGATATATGTGGAGAGATCACAGCCATTAATATGATCCAATGGCTGATATTTCACTGCCGGGCATTGCTTAAGGGGAATTAAAGCATTATGTTAAGATGATAACATTTCGGCACAAATTGACTCTTCACCGACTTGCATGCATCCTAAATTATTTTATGATTTTATGTAGCCACACGTAGCTAGAGTGTGGGAGAGCTCGTTTGTTTTATCATTAAAATAATTAAATAAAAATAAATAGTCAAGGCATTTTGGAGTCCACCCATTCACTTGTGATCATCTGAATCCTGATCAAAATAATTAAATAAATAGTCAGGCACACTTGTGCCTAGCTTTGCTCCTCTGATTTTGTTTAATTCACTGGTAAGCACATTCTATTCCTGTTTAACAATGAGCATACATTCTATTTCTACATTCTATATTCCTGTTTAATATATTTATAAATAAATAAATATTCATTGTATCCGGCATCTCAGGACCAATATGATGGCTGGGCTCTGGGTCTTGCTCTCCCGGACAGCAATGGTGTGTGCGAGGCGGTTTGAGCTAATGGTTCTGAGATATGAGATTCGAGGCATCAGCAACAAGCAATTCATTCTTCACGATAGGATTCTCAAGTTCTATTTAGGTTCAGAATAGCGAACTACCATTTTATGTGTAAGCAATTTGCCAATTATGTTTTTTTCATTTCTTGCATACATATCGTGCCTATGCAGACCATTTTAGGAAATGGAATGGCATATGTTCCGTACATAACTATAATCTACCTATGATTTGGAAATGGATTTCATCCCAAAACTCATGACACATATAAATCTACTGTTTTCTTATAGTACTGTGTCTGGTTGCTTGTGAAGTTACAAGTATACTTGTGGCAGTGATGGTAAAAAACAGCAGATCAATATTTAAATACCAAGGTTAATTATTGTATTAATTACTTTAATTTTCACTCTTTTTTTGGGAATATCTCTCTTTGATCTATTAAAAATCAAATAGAAATGTCCTTGTTTGCTAGATTTTTTTTTTTTTTTGCTTTACCGAACTGAATTGAATGTGTTGGAAAAAAAAAACCTGAATTTCATTAAATTATGTTTTCACTTAACCAAACTGAACTGACTTACAAAAAAGCTCTAGCAAACAGGGTCGTACTCATCCCTAACCAAACATAATTAAAATTTGAAAATTAAAAATTAAGAACTATTTCAATCATAACCAACTTCCATTTGGTTGTAGTTGCTTCTTCTAAAATATTTTCTAGTTTAAGCAATGAAACTTCCTCTTTTTTCAACAAAATTTCTAATTTTCCCTCCAATACCCAAATTGAAGAAATATTTAGTAGTTTATTTGTAGATCTACAATGAATAAAATGTTGCATAGCTTTTCCAAATTCTCCACAAAAGTGAAAAGTATCATGTATATTCTTCAACATATCGTTCAATTGAAGTTTTCCAATAGTTGATAACCTTCCCTTCAACAACATCCATAGAAAAAAATTATTACTTTTGTTAAACCCTTGACCTCCACACCATGGTCGTTGTCCAATGTCTTTCCGGCTCCCTTATTTTGATTATCAGCCTTATTTAAAAATGGATTGTCATACCTCATATAGCACTTGCAAATTCAGAATCCTCGACATTACTATTGATATTTCTCACAAAGAGTGTCCTTGAAGGATGTTCTCCAAATGGGTGTTCCCATGCTGAACTTGCCAATTGACTATTAGAGTTTTCACTAGAAAGATCAGGATTCCAAAAAGGCATCATCTCCTAATTCCAGCCCTCCAATACTGCTAAAAGCATCTAATGCTTCAATATCATCACCATGACTACAATGCCATATATTATTATCCACACACCAGACAGAAAATCATCATCATCTAGGAGAAGGTTCCCAATGGCAAAAGAATAATAATCAGGTTAAGATGCAATGCTATTGCACAAGTCCGAATCAAAATAACACGGAGCATTCTCTCACACAGGCACACACATACAGATCTAGACTAGCAGTTGAGTTGGCGCCATAAATAATGATATGATAAAAAGCCAATAGGTGGAGTTTAACTTACTGCTATGATCACGAACAGTTTCTGACTTGCAGGAAAAGATCCGGATGACGCATGCTCGCACCTAGGAAGGAGCACAACGAAGGAGAAAAACGAGGACTCGGATTCGGAGTTGGGAACGAAGGGTTCGGACTCGGGGTGCGGGAAATGGGAGTTGGCACCTCGGCTTCGCCTTTTGCTTCTTTTAAAATATTTTCTCGTTTAAGCAATGAAACTTCCTCCTTTTTCAAAAAAAAATTCTAATGTTCCCTCCAATACCCAAATTGAAGAAATTTTTAGTAGTTTATTTTGTAGATCTACGATGAATAAAATGTTGTATAGCTTTTCCAAATTCTCCACAAAAGTGAAAAATATCATGTATATTCTTCAACATATCGTTCAATTGAAGTTTTCAATAGTTGATAACCTACCCTTCAATAACATCCATAGAAAATTTTTATTACTTTTGTTAAACTCTTGACCTCCACACCATGGTTGTTGTCCAATGTCTTTTCGACTCCCTTATTATCAGTCTTATTTTGCATTTTCCGCCATAACTTTAGAGAAAGACTCTTTATAATAAAGTTGAGATCCTTAATTGAAACCATTAATTAAACAGGGGAAAAATTGATTACTCCCAAAACTTGACATTAAACATACATGTAAAACCATCATGACCGAAAACTAACTCCTTATCCATGTGATTTACAATACCTTGTAGTTCTCACTTGTTGAATGTCCCTGATTAGTTTCAGTGTTTCACCATCTATCAGCTCCGGAACATTTTGCAGTAACTCATCACATTTGTTAACCTATCATCAACAACTTGAATATCATTAGTTAACAAATTACTAAAGAAATTGATGGTCTCCGAACCTATTATCTCCTTCTCATTCTCTAGTTTCTCTACACTATTATTGAGAATCTCTCATGAGACCGTCCATACCATGAAATTATGACATGGCTTGTTACTTTGCATTTTTATGACTAAGTTGTCTTTTGTTTCGACGATTCACTGAATTATTCGAAATCCATAGAAGTTATTTCGATATCTAATGTTCATGTATATAAGTGAGAAAAACTATAACGTGAATCCATATTTTTTTAGTCCAATATATGTTAGCTCTATTTTTTTTGGAAGTAAGTGTTTTGATTCGAGCCAATACTTCCATTACGAGCTTTACTCTCCCATTGTACTAAACTTAGCTTTGACTTCTTTTAGTTTGATGAGATTCCTATTCTCATATATTTCTGTTCTTATTTAAATTGTTATTCTCATATATTCCAATATAAAGATGACATATCTTATGTAATTATTATTCAAGCATCAATTTAATGAAGATATTTTCTTTAAAGTAGGTGAATCTATAATCATACATGTCATATCCTCCTTGACATATCGAACCTCATCATACTTCTGTTATGTTTCTTTTTGAGGAATTGAGGAAGTCAAATATAATTTCCTCCATCATGATGATGGTTTAATCCTTTTTTTTAAGTGTCTTGGTACACCTGATTTCTTTGCTTAGTTCTCATGTACCCATGAGTTTTGGAAAAAATGCTCTGAAACCCTTGAACGAATATTGATTTTGTAAATTATACCCCTAGAAATTATAACCGGCATCTAAACTAAATGTGTATTTTCAAACCATCTAGAAATTGGAAATAAACAGTTGAATGATCGATCAGAGATTTCATTTGTACTATTTACAAAGTCAACGTCAGTATAAGGATACCATAGAAAAAAAAATCGATACTGATTCCACACATTATTTTAGAAAATCTGGCAGGTCCAAATCGGGTCAAAGCTGGGCTAAATACGGGTCGGTTATATAGTTGTTCTGTCGAAATATTCACTCGCCGCCACGCACTGCCCAATACTTTCTCTCACCTGGCACGTCGTGGCGTCTCTGTTGCCGTAGACACCGCACTCCTTCCAGGTTAGTTAACTGACCGTTAATGTCTCTGGCTCTGGTTGATTGAATCGGGTTTTCTCAGTGTTTTATATGCTGGTTGTTTTAGTTTAGGTGCGGTTGGTTTGATGCATAAATGGCATAAATAGTTTTCCCCCCTTTTTGACCTTGATAGTTGTTGCACTCTTTGATTCTGTGAATTAATGTATTATAACTTTCATAAAAGAAACTCTGAATTGTAGAGCCAAAGTTTGATCAATATTAATTTGCATCAATGTATTTTGATGGTCTAATGCTGGTTAAGGGTTTTAGTCTTTAAGATGATAGTGCTAATGTGTTATGGTATTCCCTTCAAGGAACTTTTCTTGTTTGCAGGGTGGGTTGTGGGATGGTGGTGGTGGTGTTTACTGTGAAGAGGAGATATGTGTAGAAATTGTCCCTTTAATTTGATATGATGCCCCATTCTGCATTATATGATACTCTTTTGATGATGATTGCGTATACACCTTTGCTAATGCAGTTATGAGGTACTTTCTGTATGTTGCAATGCATTGTGTTTGGTTTTTTTCTTTCATTTATGCGGCCTGTGATTTGTTTTTTCTTTTTATCAGTTACCAGTACCTATGGCATATTTTGGAACACTGGTTGAAACTGTGGGTAGAAAAAATGAGATTTTTTTGTGGTCAAACCGAAGTCACCTCATATTAATACGCTTGAGTTTCAGGTGCATGTTTGGCAAGCTTTCCTTTTGCCTTGAAATCATGTTTCTATTTTCACACACACAAAAAATCATGTTTCTTCTTTTACTAGAGATGAGAATAATTATCAAGACCTTTACTGTTTTACATGTTTTAGGTAAGAGTTGCTATATATCCTGAACATGCTGCAGAGATCACAGATCCATAACTCATGCATTTGATGCTACTTCCCGAAACTACTCTAGATAGCTATTAAAATGATATATTTAACCCGTTACTGCAATGAGATTACTTGGTCTGTTATTTATATTTATTACCTTTTGCATATGAAGGTACTTGGTCTGTTATTAACTTTCCACTCTAATGAATGACTGAAACTGACCTCCTTTCTCTGTTCAGTCACTTTAGTGGATTAAACTTTACAGTCCTTAAAATTTATACAGATATAATGCTCTTATTTGTATTTTTCACTAAATAATATTATAATGTTTATCCAGCTAATTTTCATACCTGAGATGATTTCAGCTGAAAACTAGAACTACATAATCAATATGAGGAACTTATTTTATTGTTTGACTGCAGTAACGTCAATGTGCAAATTTACAGAATCTCTTTATTTGTTCCTTTGTACCTGTTGTGTTGCGATAATGTACAAACTGATTACTAACTTGTAGATTTTAATTGCAGTCTGCTTTTTTGAAGCCAGTAGAAGATTTATATCGTATTCTAGCAGAATTGATGATGCCTCACAAAATTGCCCAAATTCGTCTAGTGAGTTCACACCCTGAAGTATATGAACCATGTGACGATTCGTTTGCATTGGTGGATGCATTACTAGCTGATAGAAATAACTTAATCAAGCATTCACCCAAAATCTGCTTAGAAATTGGCTGTGGCAGTGGGTACATAATTACTTCACTTGCCCTTATACTCAGAGCCGGAGAAGGTTCCAGATCCCACTTTCTTGCAACTGACATTAATCCTCATGCATTGAGAGTGACAAGTGAGACACTTAAAGCACATGGAGTTGATGCTGAGTTGGTGAAAACTGACATTGCCTCAGGGCTAGAGGCTCGATTGGTAGGATTGGTAGATGTGATAGTTGTGAACCCACCATATGTGCCGACGCCCGAAGAAGAGGTTGGTGGTGATGGGGTGACGGCATGTTGGGCCGGAGGGGAGAATGGAAGACGTGTTATTGATAGGATTTTGCCGGTAGCAGACAAGCTTTTATCTGATAAGGGCTAGTTGTACGTGGTTACCCTCACTGAGAACGATCCTTCTAGTATCTGCATGGAAATGAAAAAGAAAGGTTATGATGCTCGTATCGTTCTGCAGAGATCCACAGATGAAGAGAGTCTCCATATCATTAAATTCTGGCGAGATCCCGAACTCCTGCTGGAGGCAAATGAAGCAAACAAAACTGGTAGTAGTAGTATATGGTCTCTTTTTTCTCAATTGGGTTTTGGTAGAAGTGACAAATAGCTGAAATTAGCAAATTTATTAAGCAGGAAGAATTGCATTAGTGCAATTTCCAGTATAGTGTGCAGAGTTTTCTGGATGTTTATGCTGGGTTTCCAGCTAAAGTCTTCGTAAAAGACAGCAATGATTGTAGCATGATTTCTCCACCTCCTGGATTCCATCACAGTTCTTTGTTAAGCATATTCAGTACTAATTAGCGACCATTTCACCTTATAATTTCATTGAAATGGTTATGTTTTTGGAATATGATAAGGTGAAATGGAATAATTAGCGGTATTTCACAATGAAATACTCATTTAATGGATAATTGAATATTCTGCTTATAAATTCACTGTGATTAATAAGGTGAATAGTTAGGTGATAAGACAGAAGTTGCCTTATCAAAGTTAATTTGAATAGTCTGATCTTCCATCCGACCTGCATACTAGAGCATTCAACATCTGCCTCAACATCTGCCTAATCTTTCGATTCTTTCAGGCCTGTTAAAGTTGTTTCTTTTACACCTCTGCTAAAATTCAATGCTGGAAATACGATACTAACCTTTTCTTGCTCAATAAATCCAGTGTCTAGAATTTAATTATAAAAGGTTACGCATCCAAGCACAATCTAAGTACGAATTCGGGCGCGCACGTATAACTTTTGAGATCAAACAACCTATTTCCACAAGAACACAATCCAATTTAACATCAAAGCTTCGCATATACATTTCACCACCTGGAGCTGCTGGTGGTGAAAACATAACGGTATTGTCATTGGTACGTCCATTTCACACTCAATGAAATAACCTTATCATATTCCAAATGATAACATAACGGTATTTCACACTCATCATTTATTCTGCGACCATTTCACCTTTATCCTGATACAGAAACAACAGTGCTTCAGTCAGCGTCAAAAGCAACAGTTACTGGCCAATATTATGCAAGCAAGACTTAGACCCACTAAAATGGTCATACCAAGTTGATAAAGTTAAAACTTGATGACCCCTTACAATAAACTAACTCACAAATGATTCCTCATCTTTTGCCAGAAATTTTATAGTTGTACAACCATCATTCAGAAATATAATATCATGAGCTATTCAAATCACCATAACATAGATAATCCAAACAAGCCAAAGGAAATGGAGATCTAGAGCTTACACATAAACATCAATTAGTCTACAGTTTCTCATAACAAGGAGTGGAAAATACATCAGAAGTTTCGTAGCCTGTAAAGCAGACCATGAGCTTACTCTCTCAAGCCGAGCCAAATGCCAAGGCCTAGTTTAATCATCCAAATTTGACATGTTTCAATACTCTACAACAGCTCAATGGATACACAATTAAGTTACTGACATAATATAGCTCAAAATTCATATGCTTTCTTAACTAAGCCATCAACATAAACAACCTATAATGGGAAGAGTTCAAATTTCTTTTAATTGGCATTCATAAATTTCTGTTATAATCTGAATCCATCAAAGTGTACATAAAAAAGAGCAAACAAAACCCTGCCGGAAAATTCGTCGGAGAGAGCGAGGGGTTGCCGGAAAAATGCGCAAAAAAATTTGGACCATTTCTCGATTTGTGCGTGTCATCCTTGCGCAGGGGCCATGCTAATCTTCTCTGTATCGTTCCAATTTTATCGGATGTCCCTTTCGGGACGAACTCTATTGTTTTGCTGGAGATAATAAAGTGATGTCTGTGATTCTATATTCTCGATGTGGGATTAAAGGGACATCCCAATCTATATGGGCCGCGGTTTGTGAAGGAATAAGCCCAATTTCTTTTTCTTTCTTACAGGAAATTCTTCTGATCCTTTGGATTTAGGTTAATCACCCAATCTGTTCTGTGTAAATTGATTAGGCATTTGATGTGTTGACAACCATGGAAGTTGAGCGGGTAAGAGTTGGGGATTACGTTGTGAAATCTATCATCTCCGGCGCCGGCGGGTCACAGTCGACTGTGTGGAGAGGCGAGCACAGCGGCACCGGAGAAGCTGTAGCTCTGAAGAGAATCCAACTGTCGAACATGACCCTCACACTCAAGAATTGCTTGGATTGCGAAATCAACTTCTTATCCTCCATCAATCATCCTAACATCGTTCGTCTTCTAAATGTTTTCAAGGTTCCCTCTAATTCCTTCTTCATATGTCCTTCTGTCCTTCTTCTAAATATTAACTTTGTTTGAAAACATTGCACTTAGGTGAAAGTGAAATCACAGTTCTTGCATAGAACTATATAACTCTAGGAGCAATTTATGATACTTAGATAGCTGCTTAGTAAGAACAGTTGTTATTGCTTCTCTCAGGATGAAGGCTGCGTAGTCCTAGTGATGGAGTTTTGTGCTGGTGGAAATCTGGCCAGTTACATCCGAAACCATGGTAGAGTGCAGGAAGATGTAGCTAGAAGATTTATGCAACAGATCGGTAAATTTGCACTGACAATCTGGTTTGCTCTCTCTTGAAAAACTATAAGCATTATCGTAATTGATACGTTCTTCAGCTTCTGGTTTGGAGGTGCTACATTCGCACAACATCATCCACCGTGACTTGAAACCAGAGGTAACATGATAACGCTGTTGTTCCTTTTGTTTCATTATACATGAGCCATGATATGATATGATATGATTATTCTTCATTTTTTTTTTAGCTTAGAGTTGACTTCCCCATAATAAGATGAATGAATTTCAGCAGATGCTCATTGAGATGGAAAAAAAGCATGTGCATGCCCTTGTTCTGTAGGATATCTTTCAATGGTACTAGACACAAATTTTCTGAACTTTCTGTAATGCAGAAAATAAATAAGAAGTCGAAATAAAGAATAAACTTCAAACTTTTAAGTTTTCATTCCACTGAGGTCCATAAGACATACTTCACTTGCTCACTTTCCTTTTTTTAGGAAATAATTTTGAAGGCTCTACATTTGTTTATATGACTTTATCTTACAAATCCAATCCTTTCACTGTATGTACTCTGGGTTTCTTTTACTTTTTATATACTGATGCTATATTGTATAAATATTTTGGATGTTATTGTTTATTTTCTTTCTTTGATCTTGAATCTTTAATATAATTTGAGTTTAAAAAAAAAATCTCCTGCTGTTTTTTCATGACTTAGAATATTCTGCTATCCAGTTCTGGAAATGATCCTGTGCTCAAAATTGCTGATTTCGGTCTCTCAAGGTGTGTGGTCAACTTAGTAGTACACAATGAATACATTTTGCAGTACTGTATTGATAATTTAAAGATATTTTGCAAACAGAATTCTACTCCCTGGTAATTTTGCAAGGAATGTTTGTGGGTCTCCCTTATACATGGCTCCAGAAATTCTTCAATTTCAGAAATATGATGGAAAGGTTAAGAATTTTCTACTATCTTGAATGTGGGAATGACCTCTATAGTTTCTTAGAGTAGAATAAAATCTGAACTTGCATTTTATTCCTAGATAATTTACTGTTTTTCCTGAAAAATGTGATACACATTGGTTTGGAGAATGTGTAGGAGACTTTTAGGAACCTCAATAAGCAGGCTGGAAAATAGAGAGTTATTATCTCCTTTTACATGGAGAATTGGAAAAATAATAGAAAATGTACCATGTTGTGATGAAACATAACGAGAACATGTGTTCCTACCAAACATGGAAGATTATCTTTGTAACCTACTAAAAATATTGGGATCAAGGTTAAGATGTAAGTTACTTTAAATGGACATAAATATACATTATGATCGTACACACTCATCAGGTTGATATGTGGAGCATTGGTGCAATTCTCTTTCAGCTGCTTAATGGCTTTCTTCCTTTTCATGGAAATACCAATGTTCAGGTATCATATCTGGATTGAAATCAGTTTACTTCTTCACAATTTCCACCTTCCTTCAAAAAATGTTTTTGGGTTTCAGCTTTTGAAGAATATTAAAAAGTGCTTAAATCTCCCCTTCTCTGATCTAATTCTGAACGAACTACAGTCGGACTCTGTTGATTTATGTTCTAGACTTTTGTCTGTCGCTCCAGGTTTGCACGTAGGCTTTATACTTTGAGAGGTGATGCTAATAATACTACTAGTGGTCCTCATTACAGTCCTTTCTTGTTTGTGCAGAGAACCGGTTATCGTTTCATGAGTTCTATCACCACAACTTTTTGAAATTTAGTTAGTAGGGACCTGGAAACCTCTCTGAATCATCTTATTGTATTCAATGTTTTGTCTGCTCGGGGACATGGACCAAGTAAGTTAGGCTTGTTGGAACCTGTCAAGTAACTCTTGTTGTTTGAATGACTTTGTACATGTTGCTGCTCCCGTCTACTAGTGTGGAGTATGGACCCATGGTTAAACGTTTTGAAACCGTAATGTAATGGAGCAGTTTCAGCAGCAAGTTCTTTTTTCTTTTACAGCAGCTAATTTAAATAAGCCCGTTTTCTTAATATCCGGAGCCCTCATGAATATTGCCTGGCAGTCTGCTGCGTGAAAAGTTCTCCAGAAAGAATTTGGTCAGGTCTCATAAGTGCCTGAACACAAAGATCTTGGACGCCTTTCCACTCCGGCATATACATATTCTTAATACGACTTTCTTAAGATTTCATTCCTAGTTCAAGCTGTGATATACAGGTAGAAACTATGGATCGCATATTTGCAGCATCTGAAAAGGGGATTGATTTCACTTCACAACCTCAATCTTTTTTACAGCTTTCTCTTGCGGATATTACAGCCTGGGATTTGTAGGTATTACAGTTTTCTTATTGCATCATTTGGCATTTATGGATATTCAGAAATGAGATGATCAATAATCCAAGGATTGATTGCAGAATGAGAAGCAGGAAAATGTAGGCTGGCTGGTTGAATAAACAAAATCTAGATGCTGGTTTGTTAACATATCTGGAGTTCAAATGTCTAAAAACTTTTATGTTTCTGGTATTGTAATAGTTAGGGCTAAGGTTTGAAGGATATTGTGATTTTAGAAGCAAGGTTTTATTGTGAATCTTTGATATATTATTTTGTTATAAGTTTGGCATAAACAGGGCCGGTCCAATGTATTTTGAGACCCTGTGCGGAAATTCGATTTTAGATCTCCTATATTAAGAAATGCATTAAATTATTTAATAAACAAGGGTATACGTTGCGAAAATTCAATTTTAGGCCCTTACATTAAGAAATGCGTTAAATAATGTGTAAATTTGAATTTGAATTGAATTGAATAATGTGTAATAATGTGTAAACCTCATTTTTATTTACCATTTTACCATTAAATTAAATTTGAATTGAATTTGAACTTATCCAATGGAGTAGAATTAGGAAACTAAATATTTCAACATTATAAATTTCTAAGGAAAATATTTTCAAATTTAAAATAAAATTTTTAACTATTACTCCATGAGAAAAAATCCATTCAAAAGATTAACATGCCCAAATTCAGAAAACATAAATTCGATTATCTAATTAATTTTTTTAAAAAAAACAAATACATCTATATAATACATAGAAACAAAATTTGGGTCCTCTAATTATGGGCCATGTGTGCGGGCTGTAAGATGGGCCGTACAATGGGTATTGATATTGGAGATTTAACCAGAACAAGTTTCAAAGTCGTGTACGTGAACTTGAAATATGCTGGTTCATGAATTAATTTATGGAAACAATTCGTGATCAATTCATCTTGTCCGAATAGTGGGAAATATGGCATGACTAAGGCCCTGTAGAGTTTATTTCTTGATGTACTGAACTGAACTGAACTGAACTGAACTGAATTGAACTGAACTTAACTGAACTGAATTGAACTGAACTGAAGTGAGAATTGATGTATTGAAAAATGGAATCAGCATGACTGAATTAACCTGAATTTCATCAAATTACATTTTCACTGAACTGAACTGAACTGAACTGAATTGAACTGAACTGAACTGAACTGAACTGAACTGAATTGAACTGAACTGAACTGAACTGAACTGATCTACAGATAAGCTCTGGTAAACAGGGCCTAATAGCCACAAGTTTATTTGTAGGAAGACTCGGAAAAATGAAATTAATCCTCCCTCCATTTTTCACCTTTTGAAATTCATACTCCCTTTATTTTTATTGTGTTTTACCGCGCTTTGCCTGCGGTGATCATGGCTAAACAATATGAATGGGTAAGTGAGAGTGACATACAAGAGATGCACAAAAACGAAATTTAATCTAAGTGAATCATGCATATTACTTATTGACTAAATTTAATGTTTATGAAAAAAGTAGTTTTTAGGACTTTACCAAATTTATTTTTCTCCCATATTAAACTTTACTCACATTACACATGCATGATTAAAGAAAGTATTTAATTTTATATTTTTCCATATTAAACTATTAAATGTAATTACTACTTCTTTTAATTACATTTTAAAATTTTATGTGATTAAAACATACTAAAAATCGTACAATGTTTTATTAAATAAATAAATATGTGTTACAAAACGGCATATTATACAAATTACTCTTGGAAAAATGTTGCTTTCAAACCTAGTACATGAGTAGGGGTAGGCAAAAAAAACTAAAAACCAAAAACCAAACCGAAATTGAATCCGAACAACCCGAATTGATATCAATATACGGGTTTCGGGTATCCGAAATAAAAAACCGAATTATAAATATGGATTTTGGTTCGAGTTTGGCTATTGAAACTAAACCCGAAAACTGACCCGAAACCCAATTCAGAACTTAATTAAGTATAATTAAATAATATATAGACATATTAAATAAGTCATGCTGTTTTTCTTGTGATAGTTTTTCTTACCAAAAACACTGTTAGTTATGCTGTTTTTCTTGTGATAGTTTTTCTTCGGATCCCTTATTCGTCTGATCGATAACCCTCTGCATCCTGGTATCGTGTCCCTCGGCTTTTCAGACATCCGACCATGTGATGTCATCGTGACCAACCTTAAACCGCTATCTTGTCGGCTCTTTCCTATGCGATACCTATCCCTCGGGAGGATCTAAAACCATAATTCTCCCGTATCCGACCTATGCTCATGAGCTGACTCTAATCGATTTCCTACATATTCCTCTCTTCTATGTTTGTATCCTTCCTACCTACTTACCTCATGCAATCTAGCAACTATCAAATACGTTAGTGGAAAAACCTTTATTTATCATTTGAATAATACTCAACATATCGTTAGTTACCTAAATACCTCCACCTTCAAGCCTCCACACTCCTTGGTGGATTGTGGCTTTGATCGTTCTTCCTGGTTATTGCAACACCTGAGTTTGCTTGTGCACAATCCTGCTTTGGCTGAACTGCCCTCCGCCGAGGTGAAGTCTACTTTCCAAGCAGTCCCTTTAGATTCTGAGTCGCATGTGTTGTTTTGCGTTGAGGGTGAGATCCCTTAATGTCAGATCCCACCGGGCGTGCCAACTAATGCGGGGCATTTTCGCACTAGTAATCTGAGCCTCGAATATGTGAGGTATCCGAGAGCTTCGAGGTGTTGATTGCTGATGAAGTACACAGACTGCTCGATAATGGCTCCTGACTATCTGAACTCCTTGCCCTCGGATAGAACTTGCTTGGGACCTGTTCTCAAATACCTGCAAAACAAGCCCCCCCCCCCCCCCCCCCGCGCTACCCCGGGGGTGGTAGCTCCGGTGTGATGATGAGATTTCGTGCCTTGAAAGATAAAACTCTGTATTCAAGAGTTAGAGAACTTACCTGGAATGGTTGAATGTGGCCTCTATTTATAGGCATCCTGAACCTCCTCATTATGCCTCATCATCAGTGTGCGTCGTCTCCCCGTACAAGTGGCACCTCCTCTCCACGTGAGCGTACGGTCTGATCCTTATCCCTTCCACGTGACTCGGAAGTTTTCTGGAAAGTCACTTAGATCCGAATCTTTGGTATCATCAGTACTTGTCTTATTTATAAGTAAAATTGAGTATTATAGACATATAGGTCAATTGTTGAAAGTCGTCCAGAAGAAGAGAAGTGAGATTCTACTGCAACAAAGTCTGCTAAGAAAGAAAATGTATTCATGTGAAAATATTGAAATTGCTTCGAAAGTTCCAGATTATTCTACACGAAAAATTGCATGGAAGAAAAAGAGATATGTGGCGTGGAGATATCAAAAACATATAGGAAAACTGAAAATTGAAAAAAAAAATTTGGAATCCAACAAGTCAAAAAAACACTCTCTAGAATTACAATGCACATAATGAAAATTAAGTGTGCGAGGGAAAACGATGTTAAATTCAATGCACAAGGTCTGTTTGGTTTGAGTGATAATACCGATGATTACCTTCAAGAGGATCGTTCCTGGAAATTTCCGATGCACGTGATCAACAACTAAGGAGAAGGTTCGGCTGGTACAATCATGTGGCTGGGACCCCCTAAAGGTACAAGATGGTGACGCATGATGATGAGGTACAAGGCAAGGATCAAGACATCTATAAATAGAGGCCACAATATTCAGTCATCCCAGGTAAGTTCTCTAACTCTTGAATACATAGTTTTATCTTTCCTTTCAATACACGAAATCTCTTCATCACACCAGAGCTGCTACCCTCGGGTGGCTCCGGGGGCTTGTTTTGCAGGTTTCGGACAAACAGGTCCAAGTCTCACTTTTCGAGGCCTATGCGCTCGGCTAGGCAGACATCCACAACACTTAGTTAGCAGGCAGATCCACAGCACAAGACCCTCGGATATCGCGACTATCCGAGGCATCAATTACTGGAGCGGATTTTTCCGCATCATTGAGTTAATTAAAGTGGAGATTGAACAAAATCAAAACTTCAATGAAAGCTACAATTACAATTATCGTGATTTGACCAACCTCTCCCAATGTATCGTGTAATCATTGAAACTTATCAAACGGGATTTTACCATGTTGTGCTATGTCTCGCCATGAGTGTTTCGTTAACAATCAATCAAGAACTTATTTTTTTTCAATAAAGATTATTCATCCAACTACACCACTCAAATATTTGCATTACTAATAATTATTTATTGTCGTTAACATGAGGGAATTATGTTATACATACGATAGAAAATGTAGGTGGATGTGTTGTCACGAGGTTCATGGAAGGAAATTGATGCGGAGAAATCTGCTCCAGTAAAATGGTGCCTCGTATAGTTGAGATATTCAAGGGCCTTGATTTGTTAGTAGCTGGTGAAGTGTGTGGATTGCTCGCCGAGAGCGCCTATCTGTCCGAGCGCCTGGGTCTCGGAAGAGATTGCTAAGGACTTGTTCGTCCGAAGCCTGCAAAACAAACCCCCGGAGCCACCCGAGGGCAGCTCCGGTGTGATGATGAGATTTCTTGTATTGAAAGGAAAGATAAAACCCTGTATTCACGAGTTAAAGAACTTACCTACAATGGCTGATTGTGGCATCTATTTATAGGCGTGATGTAGCCAATATATACTCTACTTTTAGCACATTTGAGAGTTCATTTGGGGTAGCATTTAGTGCAAAGGGTTAAGAATTAAGGCTAAATTTCTCTTACCTTGCATTTTGAAGAAAGACTTGTGCACTGACGTTTTGAAGCTGAAATTTGGAAATGTTACAAGAGGAATTGGAGTGCATAAGTAGTACCATTGGCTTCGTCTTCTCGAGTACTACAATATGGACTACTAGAACGTCAAAAACGGATCAACGGTTCATCTGTGGCGAAACAAAGAAGATTGCTGTCAACCAGCCACAAGCATCTCGTGGGCCGTGAAATGGGCCTCGCGGGCCGCGAAAATGGGCGGATTTTTGGCTGAATGAAGACCAGAAAAGCAAATTTTGAAGGGCTATAAATACCCCTCTTATCCCTTATGAGAAAAACGAGCTTCCCCCAATCCAAATTAGATTTCTCATAGTTTTTCTTCCATTTCTTCTCTTTTCTTCCCTTTAATTTGATGAACAAACATGTGTTGATTAGAATGATTGTTGTAGCTTAATTTTCCTTGGGAGCAATTGATTAAACTTCTATTCTTGAGATTTTCATGAACTTTCATATGCTTCTATTTATGGTTTGATTATCATTTGAATATCTTGTCTTGAATTGTATATGAATGTTGTTAATATAGCTAAATTTGTCATAGGCTTTGTGTTATGAATCAATTGCATGCCTCATAGTTTAGGTAATGGTAGTTTAAACCCTAGTTCTAGTTTAATTTAGAGATTAGGTTAATTAGAAGTGATTGGGGGGTGACAACCCCTTTTTGCTTGCTAGTTGTAGAGTAATTTAACCTAGTTGGTAGAGTAATTGGTAATTAGAGAGGTTGTGTGATTGTTGTTATGAAACATGGTAAAGTATAGTCATGGGAATTGAATTGCTTATGAATTTGAATATTATTTCATGTCTTCGTAGGAACCTAATGTGATCATTGATCCTTCGTTGTATGTAATTGTAGAGTTAAGATATTCATTTCCAATGTGTGATTATATGCATCGAATTGCTAGATTCGTGGGTAAATGCTATTGTTTACCCCAATATCATAAAGTAGCAAATATGAATTAAGATTTGTATGTTATCATCATCTTAGTTCTTTATAGTTTTCAAATGTCTTGTCCAACGCTCATGTTAACGTCGAGTATGGGTGAGTTTGTCGATTCTCCATTGTTAATTCCATTGTCGATGTATCTAGATGCTATCATCTAGGTGGATTGATAATGAGGGCTCTTGAGTGATGTGTTCATGCTCACTAGCTATTATCAAGAGAATAGGATGTTTTTCATCCACGACTTATGATCATAAATCATAGATATGAAGCGTTCACTCAATGATTAATCGATAGTTGAAGTTGAAGTCAATTGCCTCCCAAGGCCTTGTATTTGCATTGTAGTGTAATTTATCTTAGTTGCTTTCTTTCGTAGTGTAACAAAACCAACTCAAAAACCCCCTTGTTTACCTTGCTTTCTATATAATATATATGTATGTGTTAATAATCTTCGCTAAAACACTAAACAAAACTCCTTCTCCTTGTGGTTCGATCTCTACTTCCCACTATCTACTCTATAGTAGTTAGAAGTCGTAGGTGAAATATAAATGTGTTTTGATTGAGTGGGATTCCCATTTACGACGTGGGGAAATCGCTTGTCAAGGCGTCCTAGAGCGTCTAGTTCAGCCCCTCTTTTCCTCTCTAGACTCATCATTACTTTCCTCCTCCTCACACCTATATCACGTGACACTGTACCTCATGTATCTTGCTAAGATCTCTTCACGTGCTCCATATACTTTCCTGGATATTTCCTTAAGTGGTTGAGTCATCATGCTCCTCTGGAAGGATGATGTATTTTGTATTATCATAAATTTATTTGATTTTAGTATCCGTCAAAATATAAACATTGATTTGATTTGATCACATTCTAGCCAATCATAATCAAACACCACAAAGGTTGGATTACAATTGTACGTTGTGGAAGATATGTTGTTCATCTTTCCGCTTTCTGACCATTGATTTCTAGATGACTGGATTAGCTATGTTAGTTTAGATCTACTGTAACAAAGACGGTCAAACGCAAGATTTTACAAATAAATTTTTACATAATTCCAGTTTGAAAAATCGCAATTTCGACAAATCATTCACCTTCACTTGTTTTTAACTTAAGCTGAATTACTTTTCTATATACATGGTGGACCTAGCCCCCACCCACCAAATAATTGCAAATATATCCTTGTATTTTTTATAGGTAAGAATTTAGTACTAAATTATTTTTGTATATTCTACTATGACCCCTGCCAAGATTTATTGTTAAAAAATATTAGGAAAGTTAATTATACATAATAATTACCTTTATCAACATAAAATATTCTTGTAATGAGGGCACATATTAAGTCATTCGCGAGAAAATGAATCAAGTCATTCGCGAGAAACTCGAGAATGGTTCGAGAAAATCTTGGTTTAAGCTCGAATCAGATAAACATGAGCCGGCCTCAAGCTCAAATTCTTTAACTATTGTTCGATATTATTGTCAAGCTTAACGAGCCTATAATTATGTTATATAAAAATTTATTATTATGTACAAATTAGAAGATATTAGTGTAATATAAAATTATCATTCCTAACAAAAATATTCAAATCTATTTAATAAATTTTCAAATGAATTCATTAGATTGGATCAAATTTCCCACAAATATGCAATCTAATCATTCAGTCACAAGATAAATTTATGGAACGGTTTCACCCAGCCCTAGCAAGTGGTATCTTATTTTCACGAGGTATAATTAGATGTGTCAAATTTGAGTCGGATTATTTTCTATTTCTATTTCATACATGATCTTTTATGAACTTATGTATCATAAACAATAATAAAAAAAATAGTTGAAATATGTCGGGTTCAATCAGGTTCTGATCATGAATGACACACCTCATGATATAAATGGTATGTTTTTAAAACATTATGTGCACCCCTCTATCTCTATAACTCTATGTAAGTACCGGAGACTGAACCTCTATGGATAGGCTGAACCTCTATGCGTCCGATCGGAGCCACCGGAGGCCTCCAAACTCCGATCCCGCAATTACAAAGTCGGCCGACGCTTTACCTTTTGCAGTTCTTGTCGCCGACAAGGCCTGGGGACATCGCTGGTACTGTTAGGAGGTGGATCCCACCCGATCCGGAGTAAACGCTTGTGGTCCGGCCTAAGAAGCGCCGGACACGCGCCGCCCGTCCAAGCGTTAGGGAAGGAGGAGATGCAGAGGTTGTCGCGTGCTTCACACGCCAACGCGCCGCTTCTGCGACGCCTCACGCCCCCTCACACTTCTAACAAATTCGATTTTCAGGGATCCGAGATAAAGGGTTTCATTCTATTTCTGTTTCTTGTTCTTTTGTAGTTCGCTGTAATTTTTGTTTTATTTTGGGCTTCTGTCTAGATTTTCTTTTTTAGTTTTTTGGTTTAATCAGGGTAGACTTGTGCTTATCTGGGGCATTCTTTTGCTCACGTATTGGTCAGGGGGGTTTGTCTGTCAATTCTTTGTTTTTCCGACATGACCTATTTGTTTGGATAAACTTTGTTGGCTTTCGAGCTGTCTTACATCGCAGTATTGAGAAATCCAAGTCGGGGTAGTTTAAACTTACCTTTCGGCGCCTCTGCCAGATTCAGATTTGTAGACTGGATGGGTTGGAAATCTTTTGATTTATCAGTTTAGTTCGTGTTAGACAGCTCACTGATGCATTGTCTCTATACTAACAACCTGGAAAGTCTCTTATATTAGTTGGGGATCTTAATCTTAATGAGACTAACTGGGAAGTGATTGCAGAGTTTTAGGGTCATCGTCTGATGCCATAGCCAGTTTTAGTCAGCTAGTTAGTCCTGGATTAGTCAAATGTACGGTTGGCTATGACCACTATCTTTTTCCTTCCCTTCCATGTTTTTCTTAGTTTTTTAGTATTGTTGATAGGCTACTCTAGCCTCAGATACAGAGAAGATTAGAATTTGATTGTTAGATACTTCTCTGTAATTTGTCAAAACGTCTCTGCTTTTGTGGAGTTTATGTACTTTATTTTATATTGTTGGTTTGGGGATTCCACTTACAATATCCCTCCGCCTTAGCGGTTTCACCTTTTAAAAAAAACTCTATGTAAGTACCCCCTCTATCTCTAAAACTCTATGTATGTATGATACTCCCCACGTCCTGGAATAAAATGCATACACTATATAATCTTACATTATTTGTTAAAATTGTACATTCTCGTGTACACTTTCAACCAATTCTTTATTTTTTTAAAGAATTGGCTAATAATCCAAATGGACCCCCAATAAAATTTCATCCCCCTTTACCCCAGCGAGAATCGAACCCAGAACCTCTGAGTAATTCTACAAGTGTTTTACCACTTGAGCTATTATTAATTCCCATCAATTTCCACCAATTTAGTTTGGTTTTATTGGAATATCAATCAATCTTAATGTTTTACAAATAAGAAAAACAAAAAAAACTTAAGGTTTCTAACAACAAGACCAAGTAAAGGAGGTAATATTGGCAGTAAATAGATTATTTGCAATTGACTATATTGCAAATACTCTATTTACTAACAAATATTCCATTTACTGTAATGTTGTCATTTAGCCAACTTCTCAAAATTACTTTCTTAACATATACATGATCACTTTCAACTCTTGAATAAATAATCCCACACACATTGCATTCAAACTCTGATTCAGAGGACTAACATCACTGTTTTACTAGCTAGCTTCCAAAGTTTGAGATGATACAATATTTACCTCAATTAGAAAAACTCAGCAATCAGCTAATGAAGAAGAATAAGTTGACCTACCAGTTAAAAACCATCAAGACTGACTAATCATTGAGCCTGCAGGCACCCAAATGGAAGCAGTGGTCAAAGGCCTTGACTTCCAGCACAAAGTCAACCCACACTTTTCATTTACCACCCAATACCCTCCATTGAACAAGCTCGCCAGATGCCTTGCCTGAGTCACATTGCAAGAACTCGCCGGAACCGGCCTGAAACCGGCCATTGAAAAAGGCGATTCGCGATCGAAATCTCCGACAGAATCAAGAATTCTCATCCTCAGGAACTCTCTTTCTATCACCCTGGATGCATGTTTATAGCCTCCTGAAAATGCACTGCAGAGTGATTCAGAAAGTGCAGTGTAGTGATCCAATGCCTCACAGAAGAACTCTGAGAACGACATGAACGGAACCTTGGAGAAGTTAAACAGCTCTTCTTGCACTAAAACCACCAGCTTTGGACAGAGCTTCCTTAAGCCATGGAAAAAAGTCTTAACCAATCTGTTTCCTCTTGTGACTGGCATGTGAAGCTGGTTTATCATGCAATTGGCTATCAGATTATGTCCTACTCTAATATCCCTGAAATCATCTTCCTTGGTGATCAGAATCTGATCAAAGGAGAAAGAAAGGTTGATCGAATCAGCGAATTCGCGAAGCCTGAGACCGGTTTGCTGCGTCCTGCTTGAGCTCATCTCATGAACAACAAGAGCTGTGATTCTAAGAGAAGCATCTTTCCTGGAACCTGCAAGATCAACCATCAAAGACGGCCATTGGATTCCTTCCCGGATGTCGAAATCAAGAACGTGAATCTCCCCAAACTGCCCTTCCGTGGCCTCGAGAATCGCCTGATTGGCTGTGAAATGCGCAAACTTCACATAAGGCGACAGTTCCTGCAGCATTTGGAAGGCTGCAGTGACAGAATTAGTTTCCTGAACAGGATCAGCTGCTGCTGCAGCATTCATGATCCTGTTCAGCAGCCCTTCGGTGAAGTACAGGGCTAGCCTGTCGAGCATGTTGTCGCCGGTTTCTTCACCGGAGAGGATTTCCCTCAGCCGTGTTGCAACTCTCGAAGCGAAACCGACATCGCCGGAATCTACAGCTTCTGCTCCCATGATCAGGACATCCGTCAGGCTGCTCTCCTCCATCATGAGCTCGTCCTGAATATCCTTCAACCTCTTCGCTTCCTCCATTTGGCTATCTGTGATGTCCATTTCAAGAAAGTTTAGGACATCATCAGTTCCCATTTCAAGAATGTTTTCGAGGGGAAGGTTATATTCTTGGACTGAGCAAGCAGTGCTTTTCAAGCTACATTGCTCACTATAAAAGCATAAATTTGAAGAATCCATTACTTATAACTTAACAAAAGTAGTAGTAAGTATATTGGTTTTCTTGAATTTGGTAGTAGCAATTTGTGAGAGCCATATTTATAGTCATTTGAAGCAGCAGTGTTGTACTGTAGCAGGATCATGTGTGAGCACTTAAAAAAACAAGAAGCTGTTGACCGGAAAAGGAATCTCTTTCACCCTGTGACCTGTGCCTTTCAACAAACCAGTACAGAAAACAGAGGTTAAAATTCAAGTGATGGACAAATATGAAGACAATAAATTAGGGGGAAAAAATGCACCAATCCGAGAGCAAGTACAATTGCGTGCTTTTGCAACAAGCTTAAGTCCATGGTACTGGTACCACATAATTACATAAACATTAAACAGGGCTAGCTAGATTCCAAAAGTTTAAGTAATTTAATTACAGATGAAAACTATTATCATGCACTGCACTAGTTTTGTCCTTGTGTTATTCTTGGAATATCCTGTCCCTTTGTGCCTGTTAAGTGTTAATCCCCACCATATAATAACAGGATTTTCTGACTCAAATGTCAGTAAGAGCATTATGTTTTAGATTTAATTTGCAATATATGTGAAATATTTGCAACGTATCAAGTTTTGACTGAATTAGCCGGAAGCCTATGCACGCGCTGCCATCCGAGGGGTTGTGGTTTTCAATTTCACCCTTCTTCTTTTTTTTTTAATTCCTATATTTTTAAGCTATAGTTTGTTGTGCTTTTGTAACATCTAATCTGAATTTTGAAACAGATTATTTTTTCCCTTTCAAAATAAAAATTTTAGTGGCAATCTCTAGTAATGGTTCTAGATATGAAACATTTCATTAGTATAACCTTTTTTAGGTGTAGTCTGGTATGCTTAATAGATTACTTTGCTGACCAACAATGAAAGGTCATATTATCCTCCGACGGTCACGAGCATGTCGGACTCATTGGTTTCAGTGTCTAACACCTTTTCTTACTATGACAATATGAAGGAGAGTAATCTTGGGAGGTCTAGAATGCTTTTCATAAGAAGGCGGGTGAGAGTGTAGTTATAGATATAGATAGGGCACTTAGGGTTTTAGTGCATAGAATTAGCATGGTTATAACATTACAAATTTCTGTGTAATCTCACAAATTACTTTCACGGGTAGAGATCATTGGCCCTGTTTACTAGAGCTTATTTCTTGATGTACTGAACTGAACTGAATTGAATTGAACTGAACTGAACTGAACTGAACTGAACTGAACTGAATTGAAAATTGATGTATTGAAAAATGGAATCAGCATGACTGAATTAACCTGAATTTCATCAAATTGCATTTTCACTGAACTGAACTGAACTGAACTGAATTGAACTGAATTGAACTGAACTGAATTGAACTGAACTGAACTGATCTACAGATAAGCTCTGGTAAACAGGGCCATTGTATTTCTATTTTCTGTCTTTTCGCGGGATATACCTAATAAAATATGTTTAAATTTTTTAAAAAAAAGTATAATCATTATTTTTGGATGAAAAAACATTTTGGATCGAAGAAGATGCTCTTTTAACCACTGAATTGATTTATAATTGAGACCCAGAGATATATATCTGAGCAAGTCAAATGCATGCATAACAAGAGGTTATTGTTAAAAAATATAAATAAACTTTCTGATGCAAATAATGAGTCATTAGTAATTTTAAAAACTTAGGAATATGCCAAGGATATCTGATTGGTCGGCTAACAAACCTCTACAGAGGCGATGATGCGATGTATAAAACAAATTAGGGTAAGAAAAGAAATAAAAGTATTGATATAAGCAGTGACGGAACTAGACCCAAACTCTTGGGGGAGCGAGATCTAACAGGGGAGCGAAATTGCACTGTATAAGCCTATTTTTCAAAAAATTTGAAGGCTAAACGTCTAATTGCTACAGTAATATAGCCTGTAATCTGAAATCTATGGGGAGCGGCCGCTGCCCCGCGCTGCCCCCAGTTCCACCCCTGGATATATCAGTAATAGGAAACCTGAGCAATCTTTCCAAAAAAGAATGGTACGAAAATGTTGATGATGTCCAAAATGATTATCACAATTTTGTATCATCAGCATCACCACTGATATATAGTAATATATCACGCACTAATTGTGGAATCTAAAGTAGAACTCTATTTTTAGATGTTTTGATGATAAATGGAGAAAGATGTCTAAAATAGTGAAACACCCATGTAAGGTGAACTCCATTTATTTCGTATTATCCTTGTACACAAAATCTCATACAAGGCAGCCTAAACGTTACTCAATTGACTATTTAATCACAAATATAATCAAAAATGAACTTCTACATAAGGTCAATATGAACAAGAGAATAAGGTAAAGTTCACTCAACATCAAAAGATTATTAAGAAACATAAATATAAAATCAAATGAAGATGAAGATGAACATCTTCCTTTATTCAAACTAGGCTCACTTGCCGGGCTAAGTTGCGTGAGCCTATGACCCAAGTGGGGGCATTCAAGTGATGGAACATGTCGGGTTTGAGGCGTGGTCTGGGCCTCGCCCTACAATGGGCCGAGAAGCAATCTTAAATATTACTCAAAGGTTGAAATGTTCATATTAGTATCGGTCGCATTAAATAGTGCTCAGGGCACTGGACTCTGAATCTGGTAACCTGAGTTCATGTTCTTGGTGAGACCTCGAAAAACAGGGCAGCACGTTAAAGAGCTAACAACCATTTGGAAACTGTTGAAAGGTTTCAAATTGCATATAAAGCACAACTACTGTGAAAGCGATGCAACAGCATATGCGGTACCAAAAATTGTAAATACTTGTAAAGTTTTAATACAACTGCTTCAAAACTTACAGTTGCAGAGTGCCAGAAGAAGCTCGTATAACTAACAATATACACTCTATTATATCTACAAGGCTATCCGACAAGAAACTTGAGCATATTATTCTTCCTTAAATTCTTTTTAAAAAGAAATAGCCACAAGCTCCAACATATTACTGTACAGTGCAATGCTCAGAAATATTAGCATTATCGTCATCATTACCAAAAGAGTTTCATCCGTGTTGAAGATCACTCACTACTTTGGCGGGTTCCTAGCTTCCTTCAGCAACATGTTTTTGATATCTGTGTAACCTCGAAGCTCTTCAAGTGCATCAGCTGTGGTTTTAGGAGGTAAGAGTCCAGAAGCTGCACCCTGCCGTCCCAGTATCTGACTGGAATCCACAACAGATTTCCTTATTCCAGCATTGGATCCCTGCAACAATTTAGCTGACTCGTGTAAATCTTGGCGGAGAGGTGGCGCTTTCTTCAGCATACAAACAAGAGCACCGACAGCTGCATCTTGGGATCTTTTCACAGCAGAAACTCCTATATGGTCATTTGGTTGACAAGGAATTCCAAGTTGCTCAAATGAACCAGGTCTGTGGAAAATCCAAGTACCAAGTTCAGTCTATGTAGAAACATGTTTATTTTTAAAGATCGATGAGGTCTGTCAGACAGTATGAAGATGCAAGTAATTATGCCTATTGAAATTTGGCAGAGTGAAAATTGGCTAATGACAAGTTCACATAATTCTTCACTTATTGAAAAGAGATAACAAAAACACCATTGTTGCATTCTGAACCATGATCTATTAATAAATATCAAGAAAGACACGTAAACCTGGAAACTACAAAAATGCCTTGCAATCCGTTCACTTCAAATATATCAATCCAAAGATTGCACTAGGGATCTCAAAAGGGGAAAAAAAACTGCACTTGGGCTCTTTTCATGAAAATCATATTAGAAACTAAAGTAGACATTATGTGTGCTTGTACACCACACTCAGTTGCATAATTATTCAGCAGTCAGCACACAGAAGCTATGTAGATCATACAAAAAAGAGAATAGGTAAAAAGAGGAGGACAGAAGAGATTTAGACTTCATAATTTTTCTTCATTCATCAGCAATCCCCGGAAGAGAAAAGTAAATGTAAAAAATCTAAATTTAAAAGATAATGGTTTATTACTTTTACCCACCATTTTCCTGTTTCTATGTTTCAATTATGAAGTGACTAAGATGGAACAAAATATACTAAAGAAGAAAAACTGCTTTACAATGAGGTGACGACAAAAATTCTATCACTACAGTTTATAAGCTTTATTTTTGCCAAAGAAAACAATGCAAAGCCTCAGAACAGCATATTTCTGTAAGAAATCTTATAATAATTTCCCTTCCTTGGTTAAAGTATTAAACCGAAAACGAACTCAACTGGTGAATCATCCCAGATACTTAATAAAGGGAGCAAAATGATTTCCATATTAAACCTTATACGGGAGCTCACCATTCAAAAGATGCCACAGAGCTCTTATCAAAAAAAATTCACTATGCTAACTTTAGAACCCAAATGAAGATGGCTTATCAAACCACTGAGTACCTCATCATATAATCATCTACTTTTACACAGCTTCTCAGCAAGTGAAGACAGGAACAAGAGCACCAGATTCACAAAGAAAGGTGTCCCGCACTATTTCTCCTTCTCATTGATTTAAATTACTTTCTTATTATTCCCAAACCTCCACCACTCACCCCCCCAAATTCTCCTCCACATATCTACTTTCTCTCTAAGTCCCATGTAAGTTGTTAGTGGGAGTAGCAAGTATAAAAGACCCAAAAAACTACCCAGATATGATATATGTGGTAGAAGATAGATTTCGCTATAGCTATCGAAACTGACAAGAGTCAAGACAGATTTCAATATAGCATCTTGTCAAGATAAGGCTCGTGACAACTGTTCAAAAAGCCAAAACTGTGGGTCCAGTTATTGCATTAAAGTACAGCGAAATATGATACTCAGATACTCCCTCTTCGCCATAATTCGAGTCTAGATTAACTGAAAGAAAACTTAGTATATATAAGGTACAGGCATACAGCTCTAATTTAATCATCTTATCACCAATTTCTCTACTTGCATTCTTAATTTCATACTGAAGTGTTTTGAAATGGCAAGGGTGAAACAAAAACCACTCCCTCTTTTTTTAAATTGCACGAGTTTAAGAAAGTATTTACATAATCAGTTAGTTCAAAAATCGTGCTGCTTTGACTAATTGCCCATCATTCAAAATTGGTATAATTTATATGAGTATATAAAAATATGAAATACTAAGTGGACTTGCCTTTTGGGATGAAAATAATTTTTCAAAAAGAACTGTATATTATGGGATTTAGGAAGAACAAGACTCAGAAGACTATCAGTTGCATATGCAAATCTAGACAGTCATCTTATGAAAAGCAACAATGTAGTTATCTAGTAGGCATTTTACTCCCTATCAAGAAATTTCACAAAGACCTTGAGTAAAGATGCAACTTTTTTCATCTAAGGATTCCAGTTTAGCCACAGGATGAACAATGTATGACATACTAAGAAATCATCACTGATACCCACGACATTTCAGGAAGATTGCAATAGAAAATGAGAAATTAAAGAGCCTAGTAGTATTAACTTCTAACCTATTCAAATAATACTCGCAAAGAAATCTCCACCTACAACCCATCCCAATAAGTAAAACAGCAAGTTCTTATATAAAACCCCAACATAAAAATATTATGAAGGCTCAACAGCGCTGTTGACTTGACTTGTTCTCTTAAACGATCAATTTAAGTTAACAAAGCTTTAACCATTAAACCCATATTCTATTGTATATTTAAGAAAGCTGCTTGTTCTTGTTAGTATTTTGTACAGCTCAATAAGCTACTCTGGCCAGCTCTAGGTCGATGTATAATTTTCTTGGTAGGGGGAGCCATAAATAATCCCTGAATTGTATTTTTCAAAAAGATCTTAAGGTGATAGTTTACCAACTATTGAGTTTCAGAGAGACAAAATGCTCGTATAAACAAAACAAAAAGGCATTTGAACTGATATCTGTTTTAGTTGATAACAGAAGTTTGACCCCTGTGAAGAATGCTGAACAAGTACCTGCTAACTGAGTCTGCCTCATCCTGATCCACAAGAAATGGTAACTCAGAATCATCATAATCGTCCTGAAAGGATAATCTGCTAGAGCTTTCAGAGAAAGAGACATTTGACAGTATCTTCATTCCAGATGATTTTCCAGTTTCAATTATACCCGAAGGTTGCAGCTACATAAGACATGATTAGCTCTAATGATTAGCTCTAAGCAACACGTGTACAAACAACAATACTGAAACCTGCAATAGCCAAGTATATACCTTATCAACTGTTGACCTGGCCTGAGAAAGACTAGAACGTGCATCCTTGCAAACGGTGGATTTAGAAGGTCTCGATGGGGGAGATGGGGGAAGTAACTGATTGTTGAATAACAGCAGAGCCCCAGAGGGACTACCTTTTGGAATGCTAACTGGAGCACTTTCAGAACGTAAAAGAGCCTTTGATAATTGAGTGCCATATATGTGAGCAGGGGGTGATGCAGATGGAGACGGAGAAAAATTTGGAGAGGGCCAATACTCATCGTAACCAGTATTTTTCATCTGTTCGTGAGGTGTACTGTCAGGCAGCTGACGAGGCAAACATGCAGGTGGACGGGAATGGGCGGGTAGCTTAGAAAATGATGCACGAGAATCTGAATAAGTGGGCGATGGTGATGGGATTCCAGAGGGAGGGGATTCTCTAGATAAATCATAACTCCAGCTGTGGCGCCTACCAAATGCTGGAGAACCTTGACCAAGTGGACCAGATGGAAACCTCTTGAGGGGGTCAGCCAAAGGACTGCCAACATAATCAGGAATGAATTGTGGAGACACAGGGGTTGATGGTTCAGAACTTACATCTGAAACTGATGAACGATACAAAACTGACAGGCAAAGTCTACCACAAGATGTGTCCACAGGGGTGAAAACAAATTTCTGCATTTCAGCTTCTTCTCTATGAGTAAACGGCTCAGCGAAAGAAGAAACCCGATGACCAAGATTATAAATTCCAATCTGTGCAGATGTAAGGAGGTCTCGGAAAAGCTTATAAGCAGGAAGAAGCCTAACCGTGAGATATAAAGATCTGAGGAGGAGTGTCGCCTTCTTATACAGAGTTTGCCAACTAGTAGAACTTGGCCTCTTACTACCAGTCCTGGCACCACTAACACTATTGCTCTTTCTACTGTCATACTGCAAAATCCATCTCTCAATGATCTTCTCACTCTTAACCTCATTCTGGGATTCTTCATTATCTGAGCTCCAATAACACCTCTCTTTCAAAGACAAGTTCCTGGCAAGTGACCTTTTCGGTGAACAACTGCTTGATCTCTGGGCCAACACCACATCAACCACCATTTGCTCAAGCTTACTCTGCCTCGAAAAATCAATGTTTTCAAGAGCAGCAGGGCAATCCTTCAACGCTAGATTAAACCACTTGTCCCTAGGCCTAATACTGGATGATGAGGATGAAGACGAAGATGGAGATGACAACCCTTGGTCGGCACTATAGTTACGAGATGACACATACGGGCACCTGGACTCCAGTATAATATGCAGGCTTTTCGCAAAGAACTCAGTTATTATTTGCTCATTTTTAGCAGATTCTGAATTTGTAGTGCCTAGAGGAGATGCCATGGCTCTAGGGCACTAACCCTTCAAAAGGCTATGAATCCTAAAACATCAAATTACCAATCGTAGCATAAGACACACAACCTTAAATGCGAAACCCAGATTAGAAAGATTAAATAACATCCAAAAACACAGAAATCCAGACAAATATAGAATCAAAACTTACTGAATTCAGAGTGTCCGATTCGAAGGAGTGTACTTTCGCTGAAGTAAACAATGGACTCCAAAGTGATCTTAAACCTTAGTATTTGAATCTGATGGAGAAGTGAGGAAAGCCCTCATAGTCATAGGATTCTGACGATCGAGCGAGTACCAAGAACAGATTTTTGGACTTTATCAGAAAGAGTACGTCGTCTTGTTTGTGAATGTGATAGTTATCCTCTTCCCTTCTGGAAAACAAGTTCAATTTTGTTGTGTGTTGATTTGTCTGTCTTTCGTTTCTCCATTTTTTGTTGGTGCTATTTGTATTGTAAAAATTGCAAAATTTAAGGTGACTTTCGATATACGTGTGAAACTATTGTTCCAATTCAAACATCGTATATATCATAGGAAATATATATTAAAAAATGTAAGATATTTTACATTTAAAAATTATAATTTTTAAGCTATATATTAGGTCATTTTTTTGGAAAATTTCATAGAATTTATCTGTAGATCAATTCAGTTCAGTTCAGTTCAGTAAATTTAAATTTATTTCAGTTCAGTAAATTTAAATTTATTTCAGTTCAGTTCAGTTCAGTTCAATTCAGTATATTTAAAATTATTTCAGTTCAGTTCAGTTAAATAAATTTAAATTTAATTAAGTTCAGTTCAGTTCATCAAATTTCCTTTTATATGATGATGAGCATTCATTAATAACAAATGAAAATATATTATTTTTATTTTAGTTCAATTCATATCAGTTCAGTCCAATTTAGTTCAGATCCCCTGAAAAATACATGACTATGATATTCAACTCAATATATTTCTTTAATATACCATAACATTTACTTTTTATACATCCAATATAATTATTTTAATCGTGATTCATTTAAATCGACTCAATTATATATAATATGTCTTCATTATATGACAATTTGGAATTAGTTCAGTTCAGTACGTTTCAGTTCAGTTCAGTACGTTTCAGTTCAGTTCAGTACGTTTCAGTTCAGTTCAGTTTAGAACAATTAAGTTCAGTTCAGTTCATATCCTCTTAAATATAATTTTATGATATAAAACTCAATGACTCATATTCTCTTTAATATAATAATATTTTGATATACAACTCAATGACTCATCCCCTGAAAAATACATGGCTATGATATTCAAATTAATATATTTCTTTAATATACCATAACATTTACCTTTTATACATCCAATATAGCTATTTGAATCGTGATTCATTTAAATCGACTCAACCAAATATAATATGTCTTCATTATATGACAATTTGGAATTAGTTCAGTTCAGTTCAGTTCAGTTCATATCCTCTTAAATATAATTTTATGATATACAACTCAATGACTCATATCCTCTTTAATATAATAATATAATGATATGCAACTCAATGACTCAGATCCCCTGAAAAATACATGGCTATGATATTCAACTTAATATATTTCTTTAATATACCATAACCTTTACTTTTTATACATCCAATATAATTATTTGAATCATGATTCATTTAAATCGACTCAACCAAATATAATATGTCTTCATTATATGACAATTTGGAATTAGTTCAGTTCAGTTCAGACCATATCCTCTTAAATATAATTTTATGATATACAACTCAATGACTCATATCCTCTTTAATATAATAATATTATGATATACAACTCAATGACTCAAATCCCCTGAAAAATACATGGTTATGATATTCAACTTAATATATTTCTTTAATATACTATAACCTTTACTTTTTATACATCCAATATAATTATTTGAATCGTGATTCATTTAAATCGATTAAATTAAATGTAATATGTCTTCATTACATGACAATTTGGAATTAGTTCAGTTTAGATTAGTTTAATTTAGTTCAGAACAATTCAGTTCTGTTTAGATAAGTTCATATCATCTGCACTATAATTTGATAATATTTAACTCAATTCAGTTCAAATTATATCACCTCAATGTGTTTTTATATTTAAATAATATAAAAATGTATTTATATTTATTTCAGTTCAGTTCAATATATTAAAAATTATTTCAGTTCAGTTCAGTAAATTTAAAATTAATTCAATTCAGTTCAGTTCAGTTCAGTAAATTTAAATTTATTTCAGTTCAGTAAATTTAAATTTATTTCAGTTCAGTTCAGTACAGCAAAAAATAAGCTATAGTAAACAGGGCCATACTCCCTCCATTTTAATTCCCAAAATATATATATATATATGTACACTTTGACTTCATCAGTTGACTAATAAAATGTATGATCATTAATATATTTAATTATGTGTAAACACAATTTGTAAAGATATGATATTTTGAAAATACAAGATATTATGAATCTAACATAATCAAATATCATAATTTTCTAGATTATTTATCAATTTAATTTTAAGATTAAAGTTAAGATTTTGACTTCATGAATAGTTAATATGGCTAAACAACTAGGACATTAAACATTACTAATGTTGTCATAAAATATATTTCAATGTAAATTTTTAATAAATTATATATACATTTAAAACTATATAGCTAAAATTAAAATGGTACACTGTTTTAGTTAAAACGTGTGAAATATTTTCTGAAATGTTCAAAATATTGAAATTTTAAGAGACCGCTCATGTAAATTAAAGAGTACTCATGAGTTCTTTGTTAAGTGCTCTATACAGATTTACTTGAGTTTTTTAAAAATGTTTTGGTACCTTGAACTAGAATTGACTTTGAAAATTGTACCCTTGGAAGATCTTAGTGGCATCTAAATTTTCATTTTCAAGCCACTTAAAATCATAAATATATGACCGGTTAGAGTTTTCAAAGATACGATTTACAAAAAAATTGAAAGGCTTTTATATATGACACACATCCCTTTCCGGCCATATTTCGTGATCAGATATGTAAATAGTTTCCGGTGGGTTGTGATTGGATTGAGAACATATAGGAGATCACGTTAAAACAATCTGATAATGTTAATTCATTGAGAGTTGTTTTTAGTTTAATTTATTTTTCAGATTTTTTATGTGTAAATTTTATTACTACTAGTTTCAGATTTAAGAAACTATATGTTTATTATTTTACTTTTTTGATCATATATGTTTATTATGAAAAATGTTATAAGTTTATTGGCGTTTTAGTCTCTATTTATTAAAATATTGATGGTCTGTCAAGGGACCTTCTCAATATATTAATTTCATTAGGAACCTAGGGGTACTATCTCTTCTATTCACCATCTTTGGAATCCCAGATTAGAAAAGAAGATATCTGTCTTTATGTGGAAAATGATCAATTCCTTGCTGCCATTTGACAATATTTTGAAATCTATGCATATCAGTTTGCCATCTAAATGTCTTATGTGTTGTAATGAGGACTCACTGGATCATTTCTATAATTCATGTGAGTTCTCTTTACAAATATGGACTACCATGCATGCCTTTATGGGTATTTCAGATAGGAAGTTCTCATCAATTTGGGAAAGGCTATCATTTTACCTTACTTACAATGGTTTAAGTGCATTCCACAATCTGCTAATTAGACTTTCACCTTCTGTTACTTGCTGGATTCTTTGGAAAACAAGGAATAAATGGTTCTTTGAAAATGTCCATGCCAATCCTACTTTGGTGCTAAGACAGATCAAAGAACTTATATTTCTTATGTTCACAGCAAAACCTTTTTACATATCTTCCGCTATTGATTGTGATATTGCAAACCACAGCTTTCTACCCTTAATTAAAAGACCACCAAAACCTAAAATTTTCAAAATTGCATGGGGAAAGCCCATCTTTGGTCTTAAAATTAATGTAGATGCTTCTTGGTCCTCTACCTCCCTCAATGCTGGTATAAGTTTTCTCATTAGAAACAATATATGAGGTCTTATTGCTGCTCACAGTTGCTTCACCTCAGCTGATTCACCACTTGAAGCTGAATTGAAAGCCATCCAACTTGCTGTGAGATATGGAACTGGCATTACTAAACCTATTATTATTGAGTCGGATTGTCTAAATGTCATTTCCTCTGTCCTCAATCCTTGTACTGCTCATTGGAGATTATTCCACTTAGCAGATACAATACATCAACTCATTTCCTCTTTCTCTCCGATTCATGTTTATAGAGAGCCAACATGTCTGCTGATGCTCTAGCCAAATTTTGTTTAATTTCTAAACATGATGCTTCTTTTACCTTCTCCTCTCTTCCTAATAGGATTCAAGGTCTCATAAGACTGGATCAAATGGGAACTCCCTCTCTGAGGCTTCCCAGACCAGATGCTACTAATGTTTTATGACTTTCTTTTCAGACCAAAGCTGTGAGGGACATTATATCTCAAACTGTCAATAACTGCAGTTCAAATCAAATCAGGCCTTTTGCCGTGGAGCTTCATCAAACTATGTCAATGCTCAGTCCAACTGGATATATCTCATATGCTCCTGCATATGTTAATCAGAAATGTAAATATAGGCTTTGGCATATGCCATCCTTCTGATCACTAGTTACCATTCCTTCTTGACTAATTTGAGCTTCGTTTTCGATCTCTAAACTGTTCGGAAGGATTTATGGACTGTATTGGTCAGTTTTTGCTAGGAGTTAGCCTATTTTTTATTCTTTTGGAAGCTTTTACTAAGCTTCAAGAGCTTGTGCTCTAATCTTGTAACTTACTCTGCCACCTTGGCCTTATTTTTGTTTTTGTTAGTTTATGGTTTAGAGGTGCCTAATAAAAATCCTCTCCATCCCTTTGGATGGACTAATAAAAAATATATATATATTAATTTCATTCACATAATTACAAATATTTTAATTGTTAATTATTATTAATTTTAACAATATTATACAAATAATTTAAATTTTAAAGTATGCTTATTTCTTGAAGAGAAAGTATCATATGAAGCAGCTATATAAAGAGACAAGACCTTATATGTCTCATCACTTTAAGACAAAATGCATTATCACTCCCTACCAATTTAAACTGCAAACTTTTTTGTCAGCATTTTCAAAACCATATTTGATTATTAATAACTTGATTTTAATTCATTATTATAGTCCAAAAATTTGATAGTTCAAAAACAAAGCGCATTTTGAATCTTCCAGATATCTGCATGATACTATTATAACACATAAATGAATTACAATTTACGGTCAAATATGCTTTGACAAGATTGACTAAAAAGTGTACATATATACTAAGCTGAGATAGAGGGGTAACTATAAAATTGCTATTCATTATCTGCAAATTCCAACAACCTAATCAAAACTAAATCAAAAATGATAAATGATCAATTAGTTAGTAAATCAAACGAAGAAATTACATATTCTGATTTCAAAGTCAGCAACATAGAGAAAACCGAGGTGAGGCTTGGTTCCGAAATCTGATCAAGCAAACCGATGCCGCGGTCAGCGAGCTCGCTGTTCAGCGAAACCGTGCCATTTTTAAATCGGAATTTCGTAACCCGCGAGAAGTTGCTGCAACCGTGGTTAATGGTTTGGAGAAATTCATAGCAGCTCATGAAAGGACAGAGCCTTCTACATCCTTGCTGCCGCGGCATCTTCTACAGCCTCCGAACGGAACTCCAATGATTTATTTTGATGCTGGAATTTCCAGCGGCATAGCTGGCTGGGGAGTGGTAGCTTGGGACCCAGAATGGAGTATTTCCCATGCCATTTCCAAAATAGTTCGCAATGTTTATGACCCGGTTCTAGACGAAGCCTTGGCTCTGGAGCAAGCCATTTTGTTGGAAATTAGCTGAATTTTCAAGGCGCGGCTTTTGGGTGATGCGCTTCAAGTTATTCACATGGTGAAAGGTGGTTTAGAGCCGGTTTTGGAAAGCCAGTCGGCAATCCATAGAATTTAAGAATTATTGGTTTCGTGTTTGTTTTTGGGTTTGTTTTGGTGGCTAGAGATGAGAACTACATTGCTCATTCTATTGCTTCCTTTGTGAAGTTAAGTGTCTATGATTTTATTGCCTAAACATCTCCTCGATCCTAATTTTTTGTCAAACGTTTCCGTACGTTTTCCAAAACCTTTTGAAATGATATGAAATCAAATGAAAAAAACGTGATATATTTAGAAATTAGAAACACTGCTATCTAACGTCCATCGCCTCCATCGCTTTGGCAGTGAACATACTTGCCGCCACTGGTAGTGGTGGAGTGTGTGATTATTCTCTACGCGCGCCCTGTTGAGATGCCTCTGGAGTTGCTCATCGATGCACTTCAAATTATGATACGTATGAGTAAACATTGTTACAATAGTAAATAATTACTTTTATTTTTTATCACTAAACAAAAATTTGCATATCTAATATCTCGAAATCCTTAATAAGATCACAATATACAAATATTGAAATCCTTACAATATCAAGATCCCGAATCCCAAATACCAAATCTTGAAATCTTGCCCTCCCACACTTTGATTTTCCCACTTTTATACCCGACTTTTTACATGTCAAGTATAATATATTGAGTGTATTATTATTGATTTTCTTACTTTTATATCCGAATCTTCTCGCTATATTAAGTATTATTATTAAGATCGGTATCATTTTGACATTTTCCAATCAACAACAACTACATAGCACGTGAGGAAAGATCTTAATCAGCATGAAAATATACTAGTATATATTTATGCAATTTGCAATTCCACTAAGCACCTAAATATCATTTCAGGATGGGACTTTGAGCACTAGCAGCTCTGGTGCCAAACTGGAGATAAGATTCAAGTAATCTTTGCATGTACGTTGCTGCTTTACATATTAGAATACAATTAATACAGTGTTATTAGCCAATCTCAGGTCACTATGTACACTAATTAGCTAACTAATAATGTTGACAGTAAAAAGTTGCACCTGCAGCTCGACTGAGAACCCAACTGTTGATTTTCTGGTTTTTTTCCAATTTAATACTCTTAAATATCCCCATTTTAAATTCAATTTACAGAGATATTTAGGAAAATATCCTGCCTTTAGTATGGTAAAAAGTAAAAGTAATCATTCATCAGTTGACCCGAACGAGAGATTTATATTCGTTTTTCGAAGGGAAGATATTTTGATTCAGTGGAGAACTTTTGGACTTATAATTTTTTATAATTTACGTAATTGTGAGATATTAGAAAATTATATGGCATATAATTGAATCAGTTTAATATAATTGTGAGATATTAGAAAATCATATGGCATATAATTGAATCAGTTTAATATATATAATTGTGAGTTCAATAGTAGTTTTTATGATGTATAAATGACCACATAAATCTAGATCAAAGGCCTCTCATTTTTATTTTTATTTTGGTCAAACAAAACTTGTACTAATATTTAGTCCAGATCTTTTCTCTTCTTATTTTAAGTCAATCGATCTGTCAATTAAAATTGTACACAGCAAGGAACACCTAGTATACTGTTAAATGTAGATAGCATTTCACTCATATAGCACAAAATACCATCTGATAAATACTTTCAGTTTTTTAAAATTTTAAATCACCATTAGTGGGGAAGTACATTAGGCTCCCCAAACCTTTAAATAAGCTCTGAAGGGCATAAGTGGTTTTGTTACATGCTGTCAAAACCAGCAAAGAAGCCTTTAGTTTTGTAAAGAATAGCCTAGGGCCATGTGTGGTTCGCTTGGTTTTGGGTTTTGGTTTTGGTTTTTGGGTTTTATGCAAAACCTGGTTTTAGAATTAGGTTTGATCAAAATTAGTTTTGGGTAAAACCTTGTGTGGTTGGAAGGTTTGGGTTTTGGGTTTTCAATTAACTATTATTATATTTTTTATTATTATTTTAGTTTTGGATTGAAAATTTGACATTCCATTTGATTTTACTTAGTCATTCATAATATTTTATTAAATAAAAAATTTGGTATATTAGACCGGGCCAGATAATATTTTATAAAACATTTTATATCAGATTGGGTTATGAATTTATGATCAAATAAAAATTTTGAATTTTTTTGACCCAACCTCATTTTACATTGTTTGCACAAAAATTTTAATTTTAATTTTGGATGGGGTCAAAATTTTAATTTTAATTTATTAATAAAAAATTACTTTTTATCTTATTTTATAAAATATATTTAGTTTACTATATATTTGTCCTAGCTTTATACAAAAAATGAAAAAATAAGAAAAATATAATTTAAAATGAAAAGTCAAAACCTTGTCAAAACTTGGTTTTGCACCAAAACCCAAAAGCTTGTGCGAAACAAACAAGGTTTTGGGTTTTGGGCATAACCAAAACCAAAACCCAAAAAACCAAAACCTGAACCACACAGGGCCTAGATGTTTGGCTGGGGAATAGGATCCAAAAATCAAGGAGTAATTTAGTGATCGCTAAGCATGCATACTGAAAAAATCATGTCTCATTCATACCCTGAAAAAGAGAATATGAATAGGTTTATATGTACAATAACTAAGAGGCAAAAAGTTGTATTCTGGGAGTTGATGAAATGGCTCTAATTCAATTGCACTTGGAGCTAGAGACTGCACAATCTTCTACATGTAGAGAAAGGCTTCATGATCTCCACCTTTGGAAATATGGTTTCCAAAGGGTCTTGCCCAATCTACAAATAAAGAAGAGAGCAGTATCAAACAGTACTTTGATGAGATTTTACCAATCATAGCAATAGGACATAAAGAAACTTAGAGTGAAATAAGGCTTAATCATAAGATGATTGAATAATCCTAACATAAGGAATCCCAATTATGTCTAGGTTTATAAAGTCTCTGAGTTTTGAAGGGGTCTCTCATACAGACAGGTTGCTAGAAAGATGACTAATTCCGCTGTTAAAAAATTTCAGTTCATAACATAGACTTGAAACTAGCCAGTTCGTAGTGTTAGGGTTTTTAATTTCTTTCACTGCCATTATACAATCAGTTTCAACTTTAAAAACAACTATAGATGCAATTCCTAGTTGTAGAAGTTCTGTATGTTAGAAAAATAGCATTGGTTACATTGAAATGACATTGCCACTGGTGTCTCTAATTACCACCCCAGATCCACTCTATCGACTTGATGAATGTAGAAAAGTTATTCTTTATGTGAAAAATGACAAACACCTTCAATTGAATTTTGGAAAATCGTATCAATTTACAGAGTAGAATAGTTATTCTTTATTTATGCCCTCGTCTAATTCATCTCATTCATACAGTAAACAGTACAAAACATGTGTAATGCCGCCCTTTACCCTTTTCGTTCAATTCATTACGTTAATTATTTCCAAGTAGACTTTGTTTGAGTCACCATAGATCCTTTTCGGCTGAAATCTAAAACCCCTAGTGGTAAATCTTGAAATCAGCTCTCACTTTTTCGTACACTTATATTTTATTAAGTCGAGATAAGTTTCAGAAAGATTCAACAAGCATCAGCATATATTTGAATTTCATCTTTATTAGTACACATTTTTGTCCGTACACGCTTTATGGTTATTTAAAGATTGCATTTTAAATAAAGTTTGGTCTCTTTAGTCTAATGAATTGGCGGCATGTTTGATCTTTGAGTTAGCTTCTCTTTTCTTTTAGCCCCTTTTGTGGGAGATAAAGGTCCTGTTTGGTAGAGCTTTACTTATAAGTAATGTTGGGTGAAAAGTACTTCTTTTTAAAGTTGATGTAACCTACTTCTTCTTTTTATACTAAAAATAGCTTCTACTTCTATAAAAAGATGATTTTTAGTAACTTACCAAACACAAAAAACTACTTTACTTCAAAGTAAAGTAGATAAAAAGTAATACCAAACAGAACCAAAATGTACCCTAGTCTTTTTGCGAAAAGAAAAAGCCTTATGGTTGGGACAAAATCTAATAAAAAATCACCTATATATTTAGGTAAGCCTAGTATAAATTATGTACTACAATATTTGAAAATTTACATTTTTTTCTCTTGAAAGTGTTTTTTTTTTCAGGTAATTTGTTTACCCTAGTAATAGATTTAAAAGATTTACATTTTATTATAAAGAGTTACGAGTTTATTAGCATTTTAATACTCAATCTATAATTTACTAAACTATCTCTTCTCGTTTGATAGAGATATGCTTATGATTATCAAAATTAAATTAATTTTGCTATCACAAAAATAACTTTTATTTTTAATAACAAATATTAAAACCCTTTTATTATTAATACTACATTTGATCGTTTAGAAGCTTACTTGAATATTGCAGTCACGGGTGAAACTGGGAAGTGCGGGACCGCGATCGCTAAATTACTATAGCAATTGGACGTTTAATCTTCGATAAATAAAATTATGTAGTGCAATCTCGCTCCCCAATAACTTGTGTCAAGTTCTGCCACTAACAGCCGTTTACTAGGAAATGATAATTTCACCCTACCCGACCCATTACCCAATTTACCCACCCAGTTAAATGAGTGAAAATCCAACAGTAATATTTTCAAATGTCCTCTATCGGAAAACGGAGGAATGTCTGAAACGGTGCCCTCCTCAATCAACAAACCGGTGGCAAGCAGTTGAGGGCTGAGGCAACTGAAGACAACCATAAAACCTTTTAAAAATTCATTAATATTGGAAAATAAGGAAGCTTCTTGATCCCTTCCTAGCAACCTGGGGGACCCATTTCCCATGCCGCAGTTATCTTGAGATATGGTTCATTTCACAAAACAATTCAAAAAGGCCACTCCCATTTCTCAGTGTTCTACGGGTCCCTTCTTCATTGAAAACACCTTAATAATACATCTAAACATTGTTATTTTAATTAAAAGTATAAACTGTTTCAAATAAGCTCTTTATGTGTACTTTTGTTTATAATCACATCTCACCAAACTGAGATGATATTTTATGCTTTTTCAGTCTCTCGTATTTTACTGTATTTTAATTTATATTACACTATTATTTTGATATATATCAAATACGGCAAAATAGGACTGTATATAGCAAACCCCGTAATATGGTATATTGCTTATTTAGTCTGTATTTCAAGAGAGAGCCTACATCTATTTTCGTAGTGGGTTACTTTGTGATGTGGACAAATCTGAGCCGTTAGATCATCTATAGAAGGGCATTTACACTGTACATCTACAGTTGTTCGGATCCACTTCTATCATAAATTTCCTTACATTTCAGATGTACGAAGGAGAAATGTCAAAAACATCTCTCCAAAGTAACCCACTACCAAAGTAACTATATATTTTTCGGTATTTTAAAGTGAAAAACAGTTTAAAATATGTTTATTTACCCTTTTATAAAATACAAAGTTTATATTTTTAAATCTATAACGATATTATGATAAAACGAGTAAAATAATGGACTAGCTGATCAAGTTAAAATATAGTTTGTTCCATAGCTCTTCAGCCTCCTCCCATTGCCCAGGCCTGCTCCCAAATCTCACCCTGAATCTCTCCTGAAATTCTTTATGCCAACTTGCTTTAAAACCTATAAAACTATTAACCCTTTTCTACTTTCCATGTTTTTGTTCCCTTATAAATAGGTTGGTCACCACCAAGTCTAGGTAACCACCACATTCCCCCAAAAAAAAAAAAAATACACACACTCACACTCACACACTGAAATACATGGCTGCTTCCACTTCTGCTAGCTCAGCTGCTCTGATGATCCATGGCCTTTTAACACAATTCCACTCCAGAAAACTCCTCCTCCACAGCCCTCTGCTCCAGCCCCCGGCCATGATGCCCCCGAGCAGCGCCCCGCCGGAGCCGGTAGACAACAGCTTCGACGCCAATGTTGTGATGGTGCTGTCGGTTCTGCTGTGCGCCCTGATCTGCTCCCTCGGCCTGAATTCGATCATCCGGTGTGCTCTAAGGTGCTCATCCCTGATTTCTCCCGACGATCAGAATCCGTCCTCGCGGCTCACCAACACCGGGATAAAGAAGAAGGCCCTGAAAACCTTCCTAACCGTGAGCTACACGGCGGAGCTCAGCCTGCCGGGGCTCCACACGGAATGCGCGATCTGCCTGTCGGAGTTCGCTCAGGGCGAGAAGGTCAGAGTTCTGCCGAAATGCAGCCACGCTTTCCACGTCCGGTGCATCGACAAATGGCTCAACTCCCACTCTTCCTGCCCCACCTGCCGCCACTGCCTGATCGACATCGACCAGAAGCCGAAGAAAGTAGCCGAATGCGGCCGCGGCCACGGACCGCCGTCAGTAGCACCGGCGCAGGAATCGCTCGTCAGGATCGCACCTCTGGAGCCCGAGGGCTTAATACGTAATCATCACTCAATAGGTTAGCATAGAATGTACATTAATGTTAGCACATTTTCTGTAGAATTTGGGAAATCAAGAAATGTATATACATCTTTACAAAAATGTGATCATTATCCATTAATGTATGAGCTTTTGCTTGCTTCTCTGAAAAATTGATGAATTCTGCAAAATGTTTGTCACATCACAAATCTTATAAAATGAGGGAAAAGCTTTAATAATGTTTTTATAGTGCATATGACTGGTGAAAATATTTTTAGTGATAAAAAAAGGTGCATATTTATCTGTACAAGAAAATTGATATTGCCGTGTCAAATGTGTGTGGTCTGAGTCAACAAACACCATGCTCGATACACATAATTCCCTTTATTGATTATGAAAATTTAACAAAAAGATTTTCAGTGATCCACTCAAACCTTATTAGCACTACTTTAGCTCTGATGTGATTTTACCCATTTTCACCAACAACCAATCTCTTGCTTCATTCTCCGATTTCGACATCAATTCTCCCTTTTCATGCTTAGCCGTTTATATCTGTATACTTTTCTTAGTGCCGGTGTAAGTATCACTTCAAGCAGTTGGAAGGCAAGTAACCAAATACCAAGAAAATGTGTGGTCCGTTGTTTTTGAAATATAAAATTTTAAACATTTTTTATTTTCGATTTAGGATTTAAATTTTGATTTCTGAAGAGAAGGTATCCTTTGAGACTAAGGACAAATGCTGATCTTCTCACTTTTAATCTCGACATTTTACATATTAAACATGATCGTTCAATATAATATTATTGATCTTTTCACTTTCAAGACTGATATTTTACATATTAAACATTATTATTCAGTGAGACCAATTAAGACCTGTCTCAAGTAGGAATTTGTAATTTTTGAATTATAAATTTTCATTTTAAAATAAGTTTATTTTTAGCTTAGGTTTTAAGAGTGGTATTTATACTTATTTTGTAGCGGCGACGAAGGGATTCATTCAACTATTATTAATTCTAGACTTTTCTCTTCTTTCTAGTGGATTCCAGATTTCTAATGGATTTCAGAACCTAAATTTGATTGTTCCTTACACATTTGTGCTGGCGAATCTTGTGATATTCTGATTGTGTCAACGAACCTCATTTTTTAACAACATAAACCTCATTTTCAACGACACAAATCTCAACGTTGATGTGGACGACACAAACCTCATTTTTCAATTAGAGATCGCCACCGCGCACTGCCGTTGCAAAGTCTCCGGTGTAATTTGGGGGAAAGGTTTTGCTTTTAGAGAAGGTCTCGGTTGAGACCGTCCTGCCATAAGTTATGGTGATAGTTTATGTATTTATTGGATTTGTTATGGTGTTTCACACATTTGTTTGCCTTTCTAATTTTATATGCACATGAACACATCTTATGGCAAACAAATCTATGAAACACACAAACAAATCAAATAAACATATGAACTATCATTCGTCCTACTACAAGCTTATGGTAGGACGGTCTCACCCAAGACTTTGTATTGCTTTTATTATATATTTGCATAGAAGCCCCTATGTTTTCTTCTCTTATACTATTGCGCTGAAAACATAAAGTGTTTATTACTTGGTCCCAAAACTTATAGAATAGAGTTTGTTAGGCCCTGACTTCCCTATAAGGTTGTCTCATACAAAACTGTCTCTTTTTTATTCTTATTTCAGAAAAATATAATACATATATAAAAATAAAGAGATTGTCTCATGTGAGACTAGTCTCAATAGAGACCATGGACAAATGTTGATCTTTTCACTTTCAAATTCGACATTTTACATATTAAACATGATCATTCAGAGTATTGTTGATGATCTTCTGACTTTGATGTATGATTTTTCCACTTTCAAGACTTATCTTTTACATATTAAACATGATTATTCAGTGGGATCAAAATTGTAATATTGTAAATATTCTTATTTCTATAACCAAATAGTACATCACTTTTAGGGAAGTAAAGTGCAAGCTCTTAAAAAAATGTCACTTATGTTTATCGACACGTAGAATGAAGGTAAAATTGTGGAAGAGCATATCGAATACACAGGGTCTAAAATTTTGAGGGGCCCAAATTTTTTGAAAAATGTATTATATAGGTGTATTTTTAAAAATTATATTTAATTATGTAATTGAATTTGTATTTACTGAATGACCTATTTAAATTTGGGTCTTTTAGTTTTCTGAAAGACCCAATATATACTCTTGTTTATTAATTATTTAGAACACTTAACATATTTCTTAACGTAGAGGGCCCAAAATTGAATTTTTGCACAGGGCCTCAAAGTACATTGGACAGGCCCTGCGAATACACCGGAAGTCACGAAAAAAATGTGTAGGCCTTTAAATAAATGGGGATTAGTTTTGAGATCAGCTTATCATTTGAATAGAGCTTTGGTAGCAAAGCATGCTTAGAGTTTGGTTAAGGATATGAAGTCTCTGATGGTGGAGGTATTGAAGCAGAATTACTGCAAGGGAGTTGATTTTGCACATATGAAATTGAGGTCTTCATATTCTTGGGGCTGGTAAAGTATGTTGTGAGCTAGAGAACTCATAATTAGAAAAGGGAAGTGGAAAATTGGTGATGGTAATTAATTAGGTTTTGCTAAGTGACAATTGGATTCATGATACTTTCATTTTAATACTACCCGGCAAAATATAGATTGAGCAGCACAGAAGATGTCTTCATTAATAGGTTTGAATAAACAGTGTAATGTTTAGAAGATAACACAGACTGGTAATACTAAGGAGGCACAAAAAAAATTCAGGATTCATATATATCCCTACACATGGACATGTACAAGATGAATTGATTTGGTCCTTTAAACTGGATGGCTCATACAAGGTCAAAACATGATATAGATGTCAAAATAAAGAAATGCATGATTAGGCTTCAACATAGTCACAAGTGGAAGCTAAGTGGAAACACTTTTGAAAATTAAAAATTCCTAAAAAGATTCTCGTCTGTTTATGGAGAGCAATCACAAACTCTTTACCAACAATAGCAAACTTGAGAAGCGTGAACATTCAGGTAGATAAAGTTTGCTATAAGTGTAGGAGAAATGAGATTAAGGATACTCGGCATTTGTTTCTCACTTGTGAGGTTTCAAAGAGAATATGTAGAGCATTTGTATTGGGTCTAGATTTTGAGAAATGAAACCCAAGTCTTTATCACTTCACGTGATTGATAAACAATTTGTTTGTGTCATATAGAATCTTGGATGTAACCGGGTAATACATAGTATCAATAGATTCATCACTTCACCAAAAAGCCACGGAACCAAAAAGGTAAGCAATATTGCATGTATTACCCGGGTAATACTAAGTATTAATAATATGTATTAATATTGAGTGGTTTTTTCACAATGTGTTTTCCAAGCGGCATGAGGACCTACCTGCGCGACTCATGTGAAAATTAATTACAATCAATGCAAAACCATTAGTTTATTTGCGCATCTATGAAATTTTGGATGTAACAGGGTAAATTGATGGCATAATAAAATTAATCTACCTGAAAATCCATTGAACCGAAGAGGGAAGCAATATTGCATTAGAGGTCCAGTGAGTAATTACCCGGTAATATACATTAATTTGGTGCAAAGTCACCCATATATTCACCTATAAAATGCATGTCTTCAACTAAGTTATTCCAAATCCCTCTCTAGGTTTTACTTCAAACTTTATTAATGAATCCATATCTAAATAATTATGGTCTAAAAGTTTACAATAGAAAAAGGGGCATGAAGAAAACTGGAAATGCGATTGAAAATCATATTGCTTCAAGTTATGTAGGGTTAACTGAGAGATATGGCAAGAAAACGGATCACATTGGTAATTAGCTCTTTCTATTTCTTTTGTTGTTGTATTTTTTTTAGTGTTTCACATTGAAAATATTGGTAATTTATTCTTATTAGGAACTTTTAATACCATTCAACAAGCTTTTGAAAAGGTTATGAGTCCCATTGGAGAAGACTATGTGAAGAATACTTCTGTAGAACCATCAAAGAAACCAATGCACGAGAAAATTTTGATGAAATTAATTGATGACAAATATGCAGGAGGTGTTGTGTACATCTTTCTGTCCAATAATGGGTGAGACAATGTCTTTGTACCATTCATGAATTTCCACGGTAATTTGATAGGAAACTTTAGGGAAATAGATGATATTATGAGTCTTGATTGGTGATAACAATTTCCACACTTATGCGTGGACGTATGATTTATAATAACATATTGATCGAATAAATCTTTGGAATTGTAATAAATTCAAATAATTGAGGTACTTTCCAACAATATGTTAGAGCAAGGATAGTGGTGGTTTCTTGGTGGTGAGGTTGTGGAGGGGAAATCACAAAAGGGAGCAATGGTGGTGAGGATGGGAAGAAAAATGGTGAGGAGGAGAGAGAATTCGGTGGGTAGTTTCTCAAAGGAGAAACCACAAAAGAGGGGCAGTTGGAGGCCACACTACAGTATTATGGCAGCTAGGGGTCACGCTAAATTCAATGCTGAATTATTTTATTTATTTATTTTCTGCCTGTACGCGTGGTGGCTCCAGGCTTCGCCACTCGTCCACAACGAGACGATTGTTTTTTTATCTGATGCTTGGACATGTGGCGGCCTCTGAACATGCCACGTGTCTCAACGGCTAAATTTTTAAATCTGCAGCAATGGCTATTTTCGAAATTATGGCCAAAATTTCTTTAATTTTTCAAATTCACAACCATTTTCCCCTTATATATAGAGCTCTTTATCTACCATAATCTCACACTACTACAACTTCTTCTCATTCATTCTATACAATTCTTTTCTTTTCCAAAAATTTTAATGGAGCCAAATAGAATTTGGAAAGGGAAAAATGTGGTAGTTCCGAACTCTTCTTCGCAGGACGCGAATCCGGCCTCGCGGACCGCGAATTTCTGGCAGATAGAGGGCCAAAAGAGTGCCATTGTTTGCGGGTCGTGGAAGCCTGCTCGCGACCCGTGGACGTCTGCTGCAAGTTGCCATTTTGGAGTATTTTTTTTGAAGGGCAATAAATACCCTTCTTATCCCATCTCATTTGGCCGAGCTCCCAAGATCCAAAACCCCATTTTCCCTATTTTTTCTTCCCTTTTCTTCCTTTAGATACTATGTTTATGTATTGTTGTATTAGGATTATTGTAGTAGGTTAATTAAACCTTGGGTCAATGGCGGATGTAGCATTGGGCAAGGGTGGCAGTTGCCACCCATTTTTTTTTAATTTTTATGTTTTTTAGGTATTAAATTTAAAATTTTATTATTTTGCCCCTTTATTTTTTTGAAAATACATTTAATTAGTTTGTATTTTTAAGTAATTCAAGGATTTCTAATTGAATTGAATGACATTTTCTATAAGATACATCTTTTTGTTTAATTTATTTGTATATTAAATTATTTTATTTTAAGTTATTTTTTATGCAATGAAATGAAAAAAAAATGCCCATCTCCTCTTAAAATCCTGGATCCGCCTCTGCCTTGGGTTGCAATTGACGTAGACTTTCTATTCTCGATTTTGAGTTCTTGTTGAATAGTGTTCATGGATAATTTGATTTCCATTTGATGAATTGAGTTTGAATGTGTTGTTTGAAACATAAATTAGCTTGGGCTATGCTTGGGTAATGAATTGCTATCAATTATATGCTAGATGCATGGGTGAAATGCTATCATTTTGCACTTATCTCAAAGTAGTAGAATTAAGGGTTGAGTTAGAATACTTCAAAAAACAAAAAAAAGTTGAGTTAGAATGGTATCTTTTGATTTAGCTCTTGAATGTTCTCAATGGTGTTATCTATGTATTTAATTTGCTTTCGAATTGCATGGGTAAGTTTATTGATCCTCTAATCGCTATTGGTGAATTAGTCTAAAACACTACCGTTTAAATCATTCACTAGTGAATGTTATTTAGAATGCAGTTGTTCTCTATAACTACATTAGTGAGGAGATTCCTAGAGCAGTGTGTTGTAGAACAATAAATCAATAGTTGAAAGTTGAAAAACAGTTGTAGTGTAATTTATCTTAGTTGTTTCTTTCGTAGTGTAATAAACCAAAATCAAAACCCCCTTGTTTACCTTGCTTTCTATATAATATATAAGTGTGTTTATAATCTTCGCTAAAACACATAAACAAATCCTTCTCCTTGTGGTTCGACCCCTACTTCCCACTATCTACTCTATAGTGGTTAGAAGTCGTAGGTGATATATAAATGTGTTTTGATTGAGTGGGATTGCCATTTACGACGTGGGGAAAACACTTGTCAATCGTATTGTATTTTGGAAGGTTATATTTGTATTGTCTCGTTTCTTCAGCAGATTCAAATTGAGAATGAATTGCAACATGATATTGAGTAGATTGGATCGTCTTTACAGCATACACACACACCATATCAACTGATGGAGTATTTAGGAAATCAATGAAGCATGGTTCTGTGGAATGGTCGGGTTCAGATTCAAGCACTGGCTAGTGCATGGTAAGGAAGGTTATGCATTCATAGGCTTCTTCAGCACTTCAGACGGAGGCCATGTCGTGTCTTAAAGGTGTACCAGAAGCCATATCAATGCATGTACAAAGTTTGGCAGAATGGTGAGTTTTTGGCAGATTTTGACTTGTAGTGGTGAATGTTTTCCTTGCTTTTCGGAAATAAAGGGGTCACATTGCCAAATTGGGCTTCACCTCCTAAACAAACAAAAATCCAATAAACGCATAACATGTGGTGATGTGGTCCCATCTCAAATTATGTGACTTGAAAATTGAAAGCTAATTCTTTTGATCAGCGGCATAATTCTTTTAACTTTATCTTGCAATTTTCCATTATTAATCCATACAATTCCATGCAATTAATCCATACAACTCCATAGTTCTCCCCTGTGGAGCTCCTTCTTCTCTATACCTAGGGTTTAGAGTCGTAGAACCTTCTTGCCGCAATTTCTCTGCGCAAGTACCGTTTTGGTCAAATCAAGCACCGACGATCAATCTTTGGTGAGTAGTTCGCAACGGTCATGGAAGATATAGCGTCGATGTATGGGGATCTCCGACTTACGACGGAGGAGGAAGATCTGATCGGCCCAGATCAGATTCGTCAAAAAGATTCGGGCGCGACAGGGTTACCGATCAATGAGGAAGTAGGGAAGCCGCTGGAAAGGGGAGCGGGGCTCGGAGAGGTGAATCGGAGAACGGAGATGAAGGGACCCGGTGATGGGTTTGGCTCGCTGGAGTTGATTTATTTGGGTGGAAGGAAGTCCATTGGCGGTGGTAGAACGACGAGTGTATGCCATGCCGAGAGACGGAGAGTTTCGTATTAGGAACCTGGAGAATGTTCATGGTGATATAACCAGGGTCTCGGACCTTATAGACGTGGATACTGGATGGTGGAATTGTGCTGTGTTGGAGGCATCTTTTGACCATGCTGATGTTGAGGTGATTAAGAGTATCCCGCTACAGAACCTGGGCCGTGCTGACAAATGGATTTGGCATCATACACAGTCTGGGGTGTTCACGGTTCGCTCGGCTTATCATGTGGCGATTGAGAATCCAATTTCCTCTTCACATCACTATCTTAATGCTCTTGGATATGAGGAGAGTAAGAAGTTTTGGGGTCGGTTCTGGAGGTATCATGTCCGAAATGTGCACTACATTTTGCATGACGGCTATGTTCGGACTCCTTAGCCACAGTTGAGAATCTCAGAAAGAGAACTATTGAGGTATCCCCGTTGTGTGCACTTTGTTCGAATGAGGGTACCACAACAAAGCATCTCTTCGTTGATTGTGCTTATGCGAGGGCAGCCTAGACTGCAGCTGGAGTTTTAGATGAGGTGTTGGCCATTGGGCAGCTTGGGGAGATCTTTGGTTTCGGAAGTTGTTACGGGAGAGGGATGATGCTTTTTGTGAGCTGATCATTACGGGGTGTGATGGGATTTGGTTCCAGCGGAACCGCCAGGTGTTTGAACAAACCCATCTCTGTTCGGATATCATGGTGGATTTTGTTTTGTCTATTCGGAGGAGATTCTTAGAGACCCGCGGGTGGGTGGCTGATGTCTCAGAGTCCCTCTTGCTACGGCCGCCATGTCTCAGAGTCCCAGGGTCATTACTACGGCCGCCAAGAGATAGGACCAGAATTTACTTTGATGCTGGAATCGATAGAGGCTCGGCGGTTACTGGCGCGGTGGCTTTTGATCCGGGGGTGTCTTCCTTCGTGCGGCGACCAGGAGATTTCTACATGTCCAGGACCCTATACTCGCTGAAACATTGGCACTAGAAGAAGCTCTGTTTTTAGCAGAATCTATTAATCAGCCACATCTCTGCATTATCGGGGATGCTCTTCAGGTGGTGCAGAAGGTTCGACACGAAGTGGCTTGCCCAGTGATTTGTGAGTCGGTTCTTGATCAAATTTTATTTACGCTAGATCGGAATGAATTGGAGGGTCCCTTTTGGGTCTCAAGAGATTATAAATTCGTTGCCCATACTCTAGTAAACTTCGCGAAGTCGAACCCCTTGTTAGTAAACACTTGGGATGCTCTACCTAGGTTCTTGTCATTCGTTTCTGGACGTTTTACAGAACTGTGAAATATAATTTCTTTGCTTCAAAAAAAAATACTGGGAAATTATACTGTATTCCATCAATGGGTAATAATCGATAAGATATTTCTCACGTTATTGGAGAATATTAATTAATTTTTTTAATTACACATTTCTACATTTTACTATTTATCATCTACCAAACAACACTATCCATCCTAAAATTCTTAGAATTGTAATGATTCATACCATATGACTTCTAATTAAGTGTCTTATTTTCAGACTAATATTCTTGTTATAATTGATTAAAATAATATTGAGAATATTATTCTTTTCCAAACTTTATTTCCCGGAGCGAATTTTTAAACTGCCTCAATTAAAATGATAGAAAATAACAGAAACTAATTTATGAATGTTGCAGCGTAACTCAAATTGCTAAATTGATTGCACAATAATAAAAAATTAATGGAATTGAACAGCCTGAAATTAATGGAAATTGATCAAATGAAATGATTAAACTAACATTTACAGGGAAAAAAACCTCCTTAAGCTGAAACTAATGAATGAGAAAATTGAAGAAAGGTTAATACCTAGTCTTAGCAAGTTAGCTGTTAATTAATTCCTATTAACAGAGGAATTTACAACAGCAAATCAATTAATTAATCTCTCAAAATCAGCTTAGCCGCCGCCTATGAGTTCTCAGCAAATTTGGCGGGAACCAAACACTTGTCAGGCGAGTACAACTTTTCTTGAATCAAAGGAGACTCCAAAAGTGGATTCAGTTCTTCACAGTAAATTGAATCCTCTTCTTCAACCTGCAAACTCTCAAATTAGTCACCATTCACACAATCACACTTCACATGATCTGTGAAAACTGGGGCGTTTGAAATGTATATGTACCTGATTTAGGGATTCAAGCACTCCAACTTGAGCTTGCAAGAAGATGATGTACTTTTTGGCAGCATGAAACATGTCAGCAGTGTTCATATTCTGTCCGCCGGGAATCAGCTTCCCGAGCTCCTGAGTCTTCTCCGTGATCTTCCTCCGCCTCTGCCTCGCAACCATGCTCTGCGAACGCAGCTTCTCTCCACCACCGCCGCCTCCACTGCTGCTGCCGCTGCTCCCACCACCACAACCGCCGCTGAAACCACCAGACGGAGGTGAAAAATCCAAGCTGAGAGGAACGTTCCGTTCAACGCACAAATCCTGCAGCATCCCCCCATTATCGTAAACCTTGCCCCGCTTTGCCGCGGGGAACCCATTCTCAGGGAAAACCGGGGAAAACAGACCACCCTGCTGCTTCTCCGGCATAAAGAAACCATCGTTTCCGACGAGCTCGACCTGATCAAAAGCGTTGCTGCAGAAGGAATCGCAGAAGCTGAGCGAGTTGCAGTAAGCATGGGTGTTGAGGCCGAGAATGTCAGGCAAGTATTCCGCCTGATAATCATCGGGAACGGAGAACATGGAGTTGAGGTAGTCGAGCTCCCCGGGAGCGGAATAGAAGCTCAGAGCCATGTAAAAACAAGACAACAAAAGATGAATCTAAAACTGAGACAGAGTTGATAAGGATGAGAAAGAAAGAAGGATGAATAGTAACCGCTGTCTTAAAGCTGGTGTGGTGTGTAAAGAAAGGGAGTAGACCAAGTAGAGTAACTAGATTTTGGGGGAAGTTAGTTGCGTGAGTGCTGCGTGTGGTTTGTAGAAAAAGCGGGCAAAAATGGAGGTTACGGTTAAGAATTGGACGGAGTGTTATTAGGAGATAATCATGGGTTTATAACGAGACTCAGTAACTGCATCAGTAACGAGACTCTATTTTTACATCTATTTTTTTTATCATAAAAACCCATTTTATTAAACTTTCTACTTGATGAGATGTTTTAGAGCAAGTCCAACAGATCTCTACAATAGAGATTTTATATATTTTTAGAGTTTTTGGTCTCCAACAGATTTGCTATCTCAATCTCTATTATAGAAAAATGATGAGAGAGAACATTTCATTCTCTATATATGCATAATGAGAGAGTAGATTTGGAGAACGAAATTTATGAGAATTGAATCAGAATTCCTATTTTTAGTAAATTTTTGAAAAAACATTCCATTTTCTCTCTAAAATCTCTAAAATAGCAAAACTGTTGGATTTGAAGGAAAAATTTATAGCAAATATCAGTATATCACCTTTTTTTCTCTACGTTAGAGTATCTCCAATGCTACAATCACTTTCAAAAATATCAATTGACATGTAGGATTGAGAGTGAGAAATTGCAAAAATCATCTCCAACCCAGACATCAATGTAGAGGTCAATTATAGGTGGCATATGGATGTGGATTGAAGGTGTCAATTACACCCTCTCTATATATTGATGCTCACTTTGAAACCTTCAATTTGACAACTTAACAAATATAGAGTTTTAATCATTGCATCCTTCCATTTTTAAATTTGAAACATAAATGCAATATTTAATTTAATAATATTTTCTGACAGTTTGATAGTTGCATTGGAGAACCAAACTTCAAAATGAAAACCTTCAATCCTACATCATATTGACACCCAATAAAATTTAAACATTTAACACCTATTTTTACTATTGACTCTCTTACCATTGGAGATGCTCTTAGAAAAATATTTAGAAAACCTGTTGGACTTGCTCTTAGCAATGTTCAAATTTTCTCTTAGTATAGTTTATTTATATACTTATTATATTTCACAACACAATATCATATTATAAAACTAAACTAAATCAATAAAAATGATAAGAACAACAGAAAAATATAATTAAAATGATCATTAATTAATCATGTATAAAAGTGAAACTAATCCTCGTGATCATCTCTTTCCAAGTTCTTGATGATAAAACGAACGAAACGACAATCAAAATTCTTCTGAAATCATGGTTATTCAAAATAAAATTGTTTATATACAATCAGTTTTTCAACTCAATGCATATGTTATTTTGATTAAAAAACCTTTAATTTTAGTTCTTGGTGATAAAACGAACAAAACGACAATCAAAATTCTTCTGAAATCATAGTTATTCAAAATAAAATTGTTTACAACTCATTACATACGCTATTTTGATTCAAATTGTACAACCAGTACATATTTCACTAGTGGAAATCAGGGGTTTTAAGGCGGTTGTTTAAGGCGGTTCCTTGGAACCGCCTTAAAATTTAGCATTTTTCGAATTCGAAAAACCAATTCGTAAGGTATGTAATGGCGGGCGACCAGAGAAGGCGGTTCGTGGTGATTTTAAGGCGGTTCTAAAAAAAGTGCCGTAAAAAACACTATTTTTCGAATGAGAAAAGTATTTCCGCTGCTTTATTTGATTTTTCGAATGAGAAAAGTATTTCCGCTGCTTTATTTGATTTTTCGAATAAGAAAGATGGTTCTCCTGTCTTAAGAATGAGAAAGAAGTTTTATGTTGGCTTATTTTGACTTCAACCCTATAATAAACCCACTAAATCTAAATTCTAAACCACTAAAACTCTAACCCACACTAAATTGAGTTTATACTAATCAAAAATCAGTTCTTATTTGATTTTCTATATACACTAATTAAATTAAGATGAATTAATCAAAGATCACACATTACTTGATTCTCTACAAATCCTAACTAAACTAAGTTTACTTAATTGAATTTCACACTTACTTGACATTCTATATATACTAATTAAGTTGGGTTTAGATAATATAAGATCAATCCACACTACTAATTAAATTGAGTTTAACTAATCAAAGATTAACTCTTATTTCACTTTCTATAAACACTAACTATATTGAGTTTAGTAAAACAAGGGCAACCCTTGATTAACTTTCTATATTCACTAAAAATTAGAACTAATCAAATCTAAGTCATCAAAAGTTAACTCTTACTCAAATTTCTTTAGACACTAACTAAATTGATTTGAACTACTCAAAGGTCAAACTTCAATTGACCTTCTAATAACAACAATTGTATTGATTCAAAGTTGACACTTATAAACATTGACATAATCGAATTGGACTAATGATTGGTCAAACTTTAATTGACTTTCTATATATTTTGTAATTAATTCTTACAAACAAACAATTGACTTTTTTTACTCCAAATTGAATTATATTTGCTAATGAAAAGTCAAATATTACTTGACTATCTATAATCCTTGATAACTCATATTAGAGATTCAATTGATCTTACTTGACTTCTTATACACCCTAACTAAATTGAGTTTAACTAGTTAAAAGCAAATCTTACATAACTTTATGTAGACACAAACTAAGTTTAAACTACTCAAACTCTTAACACTTTCTTGACACAAACTAAATTGACACTTAACTATAAATATTTACTAAGTAAATGAGTTAAACCAATAATTAGTCAAACTTTACTTGACTTTATAGAAACACTACTAATGACTAACTGGACTTATTTAAATTCTATTTACAATGACTAACTCGACTTATATACTTACAACAGTAACTAATTAATTAACCGATTGAGGCCGTCGCCGCCGCCCGATTGAGCCCGTCAAATGGATTTGATAAATATTATTGAAATTGAACTTATTTAAATATCAGTTACAAGTACAATAAAATTAATTTAAATATAAAATAAAATTAATTCTGATTGAAGTCATAAAGTTCAAATAAATTAAGAAAAATAATTAAATTTATCCGAATCCATATAGAGAATGATATTTATTCTAAAATTCAATAAATATATCAAATTATAATGTATTTGTTTAAGTTTGATCTCAACCGTCAATATTTTTCATCAATTATCTCAGCCATTAAAACTTCACCTCATACAACCATCTTAGGGTTTAGGGTGTCTTGCATATTTAATTAGTGAAAACACATATTTAATTGAGTTTAACTAGTGAAAAGTTAAATTTTTACTTGACTGTCCTTAAACACTAGAAGTTAGTTTTTTTTTATAGCAAATTAGTTTTTTAATTGTCAAAGAATTTAAATAAATTTCATTATTATTATCACAAGACAAATTCTTGTTTGAAACTCATCACAATTTTATTAGTAATTAAATTCCTTTAAAAATTTTATTTTTATTTTAATGGTATATAAACCAAATTCTTCCCTTATCTCTTCATTAGATCTCAATAGTTCCCATCTCCTCCCAAAACGCTGCCCCGTCGCCCTCCGCCCTCCGCCCTCCGCCCTCGCCCTCGCCCGCCCGCTGCCCGCTGCCGCCCTCGCCCGCCCGCCCGCTGCCGCCCTCGATTTCGGTTAAACAACTTAGGAGGAAGAAGGATGGATAATTTTGGATGAGGTTAATCAATCCAACCCAACTCTTTACTGTAATTTTAGGTATAAAGTCTTGTTTCTCAATTTCAATAATCGTCCATTCATTGGGAAAAATCCATGCATGTATTTAACTGAAGTATAGGTGTGATTTGGGGTATGTGCTTTGTTTCGGAAGGAATATTTTAACATGAAATCTGCTATATATGTTTGAATCATAGTTGCTGCCAGACCCACTTTTAATGATCATAATATGTTACTCGTAGCTTCGTTTTGGGTCAAATTTTATGTAGAAGTACTATTAGAATCTTGATCTGTGATTTAGAACCAACAATGAACACCTGTTTGATTAATAAATGGTCAAGAAAGTGGCTTTTAAAACTCTGCACTAGAGCTGTTATTGGCAGCAACTGAGACATATTTAGAAAAATCATAACTTCATAATTATGATTCATTTTTGTCCAAGATTTACACTTTAGTAAACATAATACTCTGGGATACCATTAGAAACAGGAAAGGATTAATTTCGTTAAGAATTGAGTAAGATATAGCGTTTTAAAGATCTGATTTTTATTTTCTGCTACAGTTTCTGGTAGCAAGCTGACTGATACTTAAAAGGTTCACAACTTGATAACCGTAACTCCTTTTTGCCTGATATCTGAACTACTGTAATCTCTGAAATATGAACTATAATCTAGAGTCAAGAATATATTAATTTGGTTAAGGAATGAGCCAGATACAGAGCTTTAAAGTGACTGCGATACATGTCTTCATCGAACTGAAACTGATATTGTAAATTCTGAGTACATGATATGCATATAGGCTTTAGTTGCATGTTTGTTCTCTGAATTGGAGATTAGAGGTTGTGAATGTTTGGAGGGTTTACTAATAGATAAATAATTGATGTCACAGGTAGTATCGAAAGTGATCGCGAGCAGTAGGATACAAGGTGAGGGTTCTACCTTTTCTCAAATCGCAAAACCTTTTAAAAACTGATTCCATTCCAAGAGTTTGAGAAACATTCTGGAAGTCAAATGCTCTTTTCATGAAAATGTTTATAGTATTTAGGATCTTCACTGGGCGTAAGCTCACCCCTTTTCTCTTAAATTATTTTAGGTTAAGCCTTAACTAAGTAAAGTTCATGCTCGACTAAGAAGTGGAGGGCGTCCAGGGCCAAACTTCCGTAGTGTTGATGCTGTTTATATGATAGAGTGGAGTTGAGATGCTGTTTTGTTGAGCTCCATGACGGCAGCATATGGCATTGTAAAGGAAGCTATTGATGTATTTGAGTATGATTCAACCATAATGTATAAAGCTAACCTGATTGGTTTTTATTGATTAATTTCGAGTTCTCCGATAAATGTTTTCACCCACTCGCGATAGTGCTTACGAGTTCGTAAGCATTATGGCGAGTGGTTTTTTTTTGGAAGATTCGTAATGTTTTTCGAATGAGAAAGACCTTTCTGCTGGGTTACAAAGTTTTTCGAATTAGAAAGACCTTTCTCCTAGGTTACAAAGTTTTTCGAACTAGAAAGACCTTTCTCCTAGGTTACAAAGTTTTTCGAACTAGAAAGACCTTTCTGCTGGGTTACAAAAATTTTACGAATTCGAAAATTTTTTACGTTGACGCGGTTATAGTAGATGACACTTACGAATTCGAAACATGACATGTGACACTTTTCGAATTCGAAATATGTCAAAATTTTACGGCGGTTGGGGGAACCGCCTTAAACATGATTCCATTTTACGGCACAGCCAGAGAAGGCGGTTCCAATGTGCCTTCTCTGGTATGTTGGAACCGCCTTAAATCCACTCTTTCTCCACTAGTGTTTACATGATATTTGGCAGTTATCTTTATTATTAAAGAAAAGAACTATTGCTTTGATTGGATTCCATTCTTATAGAAGTTACAATTGAATAGCCAACCTCTTTAATCAGTTTGCCTTTAATTTCTTTTTTAATTTTACTTTATAGAGTACAAATATTATTGGTAATATAAATGGGCAATTGTCATAAATAATATCAGGTTACCGTACCTGTGTGTATATGAGTTGTGCCACTTATTTTTAGTTTTTACCATTTTAATTCGATTTTAATTATATGTACTATAAATACCAAAAACAAATGTGACCTTATATTTTAGGCTCATTTGTGGCCTCAAACAAGTACTTAACTTGCACACAATAAGAGTCCATCCTGGTTTTAAGTCGAGCTTGAACTAAGAGTCGGATGTTAAATTTTAATTGAGGAGGTTTAGATCTTCCATATGGGGAGGGAGGGGGCAGTGTCGGAACTCGGTAGCCGCCGCTGATATTGTGGATACGGTCACCCCTACCCCCACCATTAGCCCACCGTTTTACGCGTCCTTCAACCTCCTCAGTGAACAGAATGGGCCATACCTCTCTGATGCTTCCCCTGCTTGCTGGAGTAAAGATAAGTTTCACCGAAAAGGCAACACTTTTTGGTGGAACTTCTGTCGCAGATGAAATGCTTAAACACAAATAAACATATGAGATCATAGCTCCTAGAGATATGGGGTTGTACTTTTGTAAGTACTTAGTTTTGTGTATTAGTTTTGAGTAAAGTTTGCATTTTCCATGCTCTAAGGCGGTGTGTTTTCGAGTGCATAAAACTAAAGTTTTCTTCAATAATAAATGGGCTCATCACAACGTTGCTGAGTAAGAAATAACCGAAACCAATGGCATCACATCTGAGTTGTTTGAAGTATCCATTTGATGGATGGATTCAACAAAATTATAGAAGAAGTATAAGTAAAGTTACACATTGTACCTTCTGAGGAAGATAGGAAATTGGTGGAGTAGTTTGTGTTGAATACTTGGAATGCATAAACATTTGATACAGAGGACTTTTCAACCACGACGTTCTCATTATTGGTTACGGTTATGACGGAAAAGACTGGTACTACATCCATAGTTCCTATGGAAAGAATTGGGGTGTCGGTGGTTTCGCCAAAATTAAAATGGATTGCATTGTAGAAGTCAGAGCTCGTCCGCCTGTGCTGCTAATATTGTGGATGCGTTCACCTCTACTCTACAATCAAAGTTTCTGGTGGACTCGAGCGAAATCCCATCCTCGCTCAACTTTTTTCTCTCATCAATGTCACAAAATTTTGGAAATCCTCTAGAGGTGTAAGGTGTTCATTCTGTTTCTCCTTCTAGGAAGACACATTTCAAACTATCGATTTCATTGAAGAAACCTTTCTTAGTTTTCATAGATTTGAGGGATAGAGTAACTTGCAATAGATTCAGTCACTTGCGTGTTTTTGGTTGGAAACAAGAAATAGGTTCAGTCACTTGCAAAAGGTACAAATTGATTGTTACATTGCACATAAACAACAGAGTCATTAATACATACATGTAAAAATTGAACACCATACACTAAAATCAATCTAATTACATTGGAAATTTTCAAATCAAACAGTCACTAATATAAGTTTCTAATTTCAAACCTAGTTAAAAATTTTAAAGTGCACCTCATCAAGGAAGTGATGCAATCACATCACCTACCACTTACATACACAAAGACATAACAGGCCATTAACAACAACAACAACAAAAATTCAAAGGCTGAGACGCATAAAAGAAGTGCCTTTTAACCATCCAAGATAATGGACAAAATGATACACATCATATCACATTTTCCAAAATGAAAGGACGTATCAGAAATGAATAATCTCAAGGGAGAATATTTTTTTTCGGCCTTTGCGAAAAATCGTTCAATTCCATTGGCCTTGCTTTTTCAAAATATTCATTTTCAGCCTCTAGATAGTACTTTTAGGTCAGCCGTCAGTCGCCGCATCATGAAAGGGGTAAATTTGTAATTTCACATAATTACGAAATGGGTTAAACTCTAGTTAAATTCCCGCTTTACCGAAGCCACTGTTAATGTCTTTAATTTCACCGGACATGTTGAGTATAACAGATTTTTTTGAAATAGAAAATTAGGAATAAAGTGGGTGTGCAAGGATGAAAAATGTAACCAGATTAAACGGGAGTTGATTGGGTATTATTGGTAATGACAAAAATGCCCTTCAAAATTAGGACTAAATGTGTAAATATGTGAAATTACAAATTTGCCCCTGTCATGTTGTTTAAAAGGTCTGAATAAAATGTTTTTTAAATTGAACAATTTTTTTGTAAAGGCCGAAAAACTCTTTTGGGCAAAGTAAAGGCTTATAAATTGAATTTAGTCTTAAACAAAATCATGATGAGACACCACAAAAAACTCAAAAAATTTCAAATGTATTGAAACAGCGTACCACATTTTGGATGACCTCAAATTTATATCTCAAATGACTCAATAAATATATATTGCAATATTATTTTCATTAGAGTGAATTTTATTTTTAGTCACCAAATTATTAAAATGTTAAGGTTTTAGTCACCATATTCAGAATATTATATTTTTAGTCACCATTCTAATATATATGAATATTTTTGGTCACTGTATTGACTATCTCCGTTAAACACCTAACGGTCAACCTTTTAACCTATTTTTTAAGGCTACATTTGGTATTTTGCTCATCAACTTTATGGTCATATCATCTATCCAACAAAACCTTGATTTAGTGTCGGGTCAAGAATCTTGGGTCGGACGGATCCCAAAGGAGTTCGCTTGATCTTTTTCATGGCAACGACGGAGGTTGGCCGATTGAGCAGCGTTGTTAGGTATTCGTCATGGTTGGAGTTTGGGTTTGCTGGATACTGTAACTTATTGATGGAGGCAGCTGTCATATGGGTGACTCCGCTGATGTTGACGGTGGTTTGGTCTGAGTTTATTGACATTGTACATAGTTTTTAATTTCCAGGCACTTCATAATGTCCTTTACACAATACATTTAAAACTGAAACAACAGGTGCAAGAATTGTTATTGGAAGTAGAATTTGAGCAATTGGGCTCTTCAGAGTCTTTGATTTATAAACTCGAAGGGAAAGATGATTCATGAACAATTGCAACATTTATTCCATGAAATTGGAGTTGGATGGGTATATGGAATTGGGGATTAGAATTTTTTTTTTAAGGTAAACCATCAAAATGATGGAGGGAATTCTATTTGGTCTCCCAAAGCCAACAAAATAAATGATATAATACAATCAGAGCTCCATAGCTCAGTTCCAGAAACAAAAGTTGGTGCAAAAGCAACCAAGGCATCTAGGTTAGCCTAATGGTGCAACTCTAATTAAAGCCTTCCTTACAGGTCAGTGGGCCATTTTCAGGCAAACCACAAGTTTGTCCGGAAGGCAATTAGAGCAACAAAGAATCATACATAGGCTAAAATTACAATCTCCAGGAGATAATGACCAGTTACAGAGCAAGTACGAGGGAAGTTTTTAACTTTTGTAGAAGAAAACAAAGCAGCTACAAGTTGGGCAGCCAGCCAGCCACCATAGCAGCTACTAGACCCAGCTACCCATCAGGATGAGTCTTCTTTGTACCTGAGAAAAGAGAGAAAATCAGCAGTATATGTCCTTTGAAATTCTGAGTGAAGGGGTACTCATTTGATCCATCCTAATGAGACCCTGCACTTTTGACGGCAATGACTTAAAAGACTCCATGGATGAGTTGCTTTTATTTGACAAAGCCATTTTAGCCAAAGAATCGCCACTTGATTACCCTCTCTAAAGATATGCAGCAAAGAGCAATGGTTAGCAAGGAAATGCAACTCATCAGCTAATTGGAATAATTTCCAGTGTGCAGTTATAGGGTTGAGAACACATGAGATGACATTTAAACAATCAGACTCAATGATTATCAGAATTGGGGATTAGAATGATCATAGAGTTTTTAAACTTATATAATGATTTTGATTTGCTGATTTAATGTTGAAAAGATCCAGCAGGCAATTGGGTGAGAATTTATCTATCGATCCAGGGATAACAACCAATCTGATTGGTGATAAGGAATTATGAAGAAAAAAAATTAAAAATGAATTAAATTAGCGAAAATGTTGTAAATGCCCTTGAAAACGAAGTCATACAGGTTGACCGTGTTACTTAACAGAGAAGATGTCTGAGTGACTAGAAATTGTTCACATTTATTAGTATGGTGACTAAAAATATAATCTTTTTAGTATGATGACTAAAACCTCAACATTTTAATAGTTTAGTGACACAAATAAAATTCACTCTTTTAATTAATATATTTTCATTAAATAAATTGCAACACACACATGGCATCCTTTATCCACTTGGTTAATCAAGGATTCGCAACGTATGCAACACTAAAAAGACATTGATATGTGCTGTCTAAATTGTAAACACATTAAAATGATGAAATCACACATCCAAATAACACAGATCGAGAATATAAACACAATAAGTATAAGAGATTAAGAACAATACTTCGATTTGCAAAATACGGGAGACATGGGCGAACAAATAAATTTTATAATGTTAAGTCATAATTCAATATAAATGAAAGTTGAGAAATATTTATATAAAATTACAAAACAAATTATACCTATATTGTTTTTTTAAAAAAGGGCTAGGACATGCCATGCCACCATGTATGCATGTCACTAAGAGGAGAGTAAATTGTTAATTTGAATAAACTAAATTAAATGATCATCGTATGAAAGTAACGATCCAATTGATCAAATCGAAGAACATGACGGGAAATCATACTTATTCAATAGCACGAACAATCAAAATACGAAAGGTCTCAATAAAACAACACAAACTTTATGTACTTTGAATTATTTGATTCTATTTTTTAAATTATTAAATTACTTTGTTCATCTTTGTTTGGAACTTTACTTTAGGCTTTGATTTGAAAGAGATCCCAATGTAATGTGCAAATTTAAAGGATATGAGGAAGAGTAAAAGAACTGGTTGAATTTAACTAAAATTTACCTTGATAGGATCAATGTTTATTATCATGAAAGGACAGTTGACAGGTTCGTATCCTATGCAATTGAAGCTAAATACCATGTTAAACTTTAGATTTGAGCCATATATGAATATCTTTCTAATAACTTCCTCCACAATTCTAAGTAATTTTTAATGATAAAGAGGGATTAATTGACACCTTAATCCATACAAATAAACAACCAATATAAAGATAACTTAAACATCAGTTCAAACATAAATGAAACTCAATCCTTCCACAATTGTGCGGGAACAAAATGTAATTGACCAAGGCGATTCCCAAAGTGTATTGATCAGACTTTGGTGTAATCCTAAAGATGATATAGCATCTATAAGGACAATGTTGAATGTTTGGAAATTCATTATACACTCTACTATCATTAATTAGTAAACTAACAACAGAGTAATAACAAGAAATCGTACCCAAAATGAAACATCTATTACGGGAATAACAAGAGACAATCCGTAATTAAATTTTCCGACAATATTAATAAAATCGTATCTTTTAATTAATCACTATACATTAAATTATCAACAGAAATCAGTTGCAATAATAACTAAAAACAAACTAGCTTTGGTGAAACCACAAACAGTTTTCGAAAAGAAAAAAGAAAAAAAGAAATTACATTGACACGTTTCCGATCTAGTTTTCACTTTCCCTCCACTTCTGTTCACTGGCCAAAAAAAGAAGAGGGAAATCCAAACGACGCAAATAAAAAAATAACATTAAAAAGGGGGAAAATCAAGCTATCTAATAGGAAAAATAAGAAAATAAAAACCCTAAATTAAGTACTCAGCGGTCACAGCAAAGGTATTGAATCTCTACCCCGTTCCTCTCTCTGCTCTCTTTCTCTCTCACACACACACGCTCAGAAACTGATCGTGATTTTTTTCCGGTTTGTGATGTTGATCATCGTTCAGTAGATGTTTCTCTCCTGCGGTTTTGTGGAGTTCTTAATTGTGTGAATTACTCACGAATAGTTAAATTAATGAATTTCTCTTGACGCTTCGTTTTCTCCCAGTTTCCGTTTCAAGTTTTGAAAAATGGGGAACAATCGGCCTATGACGAGGAACAAAAACAAACGGAGCAGAGTTGACGAGAATGCTGAAGCCACAGCCGAAGCTCTCAGGTAAAATTCATTAGTTCATGATTTGATTTTTATCTTTTGCTCCTTGAGGTTGCGTTCTAGTTTAGTCACTTTAGTATATTTCGCAACTGTGGTAATTATGGCAACAATTTAGTATGCTCTAAAATATTTGGCAGAGTTTGTACAAGTATCCAGGAACTGGTTTCTGTCGAAAATCTAGTTTAATACCAGTTTTCTACAATGTCCTTTTCTCTCTCCTCGAGTAGTGATGAAAATAAAGAGTTCCTGGAGATGGAAAAAAGAAAGGAAGCAGTGCCCACTTTTTTGCTCCAAAAAACAATAATCTTGTAAGATTGCCATTGCAAAGAATTAAAATGAGAAGCTTCATGTGTAATGTAGTTTAGTTTAGATTTGAAAAGAGCTGAAACATTTTCTTGGCACATTACCTTGTACTTTGACTATCCTGGCACATTTCCTTGGGTTCCTCCTTTTTCCTTGTAGAAGAAACTAGAGTCGTTAAATTGTTTGATTCATTCAAAAAAGAATCACCATGAACCCATACTGATGAAGCTTTTTGCAAATAGTTGTGCACCTCAAGTAAAAATATTTTGGTGTAGTAACCATGAGCAGTCCTTACTGGGTATATAGGGTAGGGAATGGGAAGCAATCTTGTTAACCTTTCGTACTGCTCCTATGTACATAAGATGGAAAATTAAAGAGAAGCAGATTTTTATTATTATTATTATTCTTTTCAGGTGACAAGGGTTAAGGTCCTATGCTTTGTTATCACTGATTGCTAGTAAAAAATTCCGAGATTTTTTTCATTGTATATGTATTCCATATTAAAAGTGTGGCTATTTCCTTCTCTGGGTAGGGATATTATTCTCTATTCGATATAGGAAAACAGACCAGGTTGAAAAAAAACGTTGTTTAGAATCAAATCCAATTTTAGTTACGAGCTGACATATTATCTAATTATGAAGTGTTATTGCACAAAAACTAACTGTGTTTGGATTGAGTTTTTAAAAGTTAACTGTAATAGCATAAAGGTCTTCAAATTTGGTTCCTCATTGACAAACCGATTGATGGTCATCCCTTGCCTGGTCACAACTCACAAGCGGTGAAGCATATCAAATATCTGTTAAATTTATTCAACTCTTGTTACAAGTTTACATTTCAGAATTTTAATGCCCCAATCCATTTTGTTTGCGTTGCAGGAGAATTCTTTTGACTGGGCAAGTTCATGACGATGATGTAAATCAGTTATACATGACGTGGAAGCCATCCTGTCAAGGTTGTCGTGTAAATACCAAGGATAATCCAAATTGCTTTTGCGGATTAGTTCCAGCTGTGAATGGTAGTCGAAAGTCGGGACTGTGGCAGAAAACATCTGAGGTTATACATTCTCTTGGTCCTGACCCATTTGAGGACCTTCGTAACTCCCATTCACCTGCTGGCCTCACAAATCTTGGAGCTACCTGCTATGCTAATAGTATTCTGCAGTGCCTGTACATGAATAAGTCATTCAGGGAAGGTGTTTTCTCTGTTGAACCAGAAATTCTAAAGCAGCAACCTGTCCTTGATCAACTTGCTCATCTTTTTGCACAGCTGCATTCCAGTAAAAAAGCTTTTGTTGATTCAGCTCCATTTATTCGAACACTAGAGCTGGATAATGCTGTTCAGCAAGATAGTCATGAGTTCCTTACGTTACTTTTCTCTTTGCTGGAGCGGTGCTTAAACCAATCTATGGTATCAAAGGCAAGAACAATAGTTCAGGATATTTTTCGTGGAGGTGTATCACATGTTACAGTGTAAGTTTCTAAAAAGAACATTAACCTTAGAGTTAATGCTTGACGTTAACACTTGCTTTTTGGTTGGTCTTTTTGCTTGTTTATGGATATGGTGCTTGGGTGATGATAACTTATTTTTATTTTCTATTTCCTGTCCAAATGGTTGACAAAATCTTATCTTTTTTAGAATGATGAATCAGTAAAGTTGTGAATTGCAATCTATTTGAAGTATTATGAAATGACGTATTGCCATTGCTAAAGATTGCTACAGCTATTATTTATGTATCACAGACTATAGCCCTTCTCTCTCTCTCTCTCTCTCTCTCTCTCTCTCTTTAAGAATAGAATCTCTGGAGTGAAAGCTTGGTTTGGTTTCTCTAAAGTATCTACAGCTGTTAATTTCATTTGTTTTTTAGTTTGTTTGAGCAATAAGGCTAATTCATTTTGTATGAGGTAGCTTACTAGCATCTGTAGTATAGTCTAACTCTAGCTCTGTAAATTTGGGTTAAGCAGTAAAATTGATAATGGAACAGGTATGGTTATTTAACTATTCAATTGGAAATTAATAAATTATTTCCTTGGTCATAGTTGTTTTAGTATGATTATTCATTTTACCTACATTAGTCGATTTTCAAAATGTAATGATACACCTGCACTATTACGAGTCCATAAAGGCTTCCTGGTGTATTTTGTAAATTTAATCCACTGTTCATTTATTTAAGTGTAAAGTTGGACTAATTGATCTGCTGTTGGCTCCTTTTAATTTTTAGATGTTCCAAATGTGGAAATGAGTCTGAGGCCTCGTCAAAAATTGAAGACTTTTATGAGCTGGAGTTGAATGTAAAGGGATTAAAGACTCTGGATGAGAGTTTGGATGATTACCTTAGCACAGAGGAGCTTGAAGGAGACAATCAGTACTATTGTGATGCATGTGCAACTCGGGTCAATGCCACTCGTAGCATTAAGTTACGATCACTGCCTGATGTCCTAAACATCCAGCTCAAGCGTTGTGTTTTCCTTCCAAACGTATGTGATTTATTTGCCTATTTTAAGTGACTTCTATAATTTTTTCCCCTTTACCGTTATTTTCGTTAAAGCAGCATTCTGATATCTTGCATTTATTTGATGAAGTCTCTTTTCCGAGTTAACATTGGTGCATCCTTTTCTTCAACTTAGTGTGTGTGGACTTCTTGTGATATTTTGTTATTTTTTTACTTAAATCAGATAATTCACCTTCACCTTCCTCGTTCCCAACATACATTTTCAGTCTCCAAGAAACATTTTTGACCATTAATCCATTAACTATTTTAGTAAGTAGGACCAAAAATTCTGGAAAGTTGACGCTTAGAACATGTACCTTATAGTAAATTCAATAGTAAAGTCTCACATGATGATGTTACTACCTCTATATCCATTGAACTTTAAGGTTCAAACTTACACATATTTACTCTCAAATAGTAAATTAAAAAATTCTCTGGGATCGTAGAAGTCTAGTGAAGTACATGCATGAAAAGAACTGACATGGAGTAATTGAATTGGAAAGACTCGAGTAATTGAATTCTACTTGATGGAAATTGAATTGCTGTTCAGAAATTCTGATATTCTCACTTTGCAGAGTACGGGGAAGAGAAAGATTACATCTGCATTTTCTTTCCCCGAAAAATTGAATATGGCGTGTAGGTTGTCTGGTGGGGGCTCAACATCAGATATGATTTACGAGTTGTCAGCTGTATTAATCCACAAAGGCACTGCTGTAAATAGTGGTCACTATGTTGCCAATATTAAGGATGAGAGCACTGGACAGTGGTGGGTGTTTGATGATGAACAAGTGTCTGATTTAGGTCAACAGCCTTTTGGGGGGAATACTTCTAAACCTTCTAAAGCTGAGTCAGTAGAACCTTCAACCACTTCACTAAAGATGGATTGTATTGATGGAGTTGAGTCAACTGTCATTCCACAATCTGGTTCTGCTAAGATGGGTCATGTAAAAACATTCTCGTCCTGTGATGCATATATGCTGATGTATGTTCGTAGATCTAACACAAAGTTTGGTAAAGGTGTGCCTGTAAACTGTAAAATGGGTGCACATATTTCGGGCGAGCCACTCGTATCGTCTCTTCCGCATCATCTTTTTCAAGAGGTAGAGCAAATGAATGCAATGTATCTTGATGCTTGCGAGCGGTATAAATTGAAGAAGGAATATGAGATTAAATGCATAATGGAGCGTCGGCAGGAGGTTAGAGCAATTCTTTCTGAAGCCCCTGTTAAATCAGTTGAGAAGCAGTACTTCTGGATTTCAGCTGACTGGCTTCGTCAGTGGGCTGACAGCATTGTTACATGGTAAGCTAATTCTGATTCACTTTAATGTCTTTGAGTTACTGCTGATTTCTATGATGTGAAAATTTGGTGAATGCTTGTGCTACATCTACGTGGCTTCCTTTCCAGTGGCAGAAAATGCTGAAGAATTAATGCCTGGAATTTTTGTTATTAATATGCATGAAAGATTTCTTTGAACCTTTTACTTTAATCAGGAAAAGAGGAAAGTAGGAAAGCTATGTAGATTGTGATGGCTTGTTTTCCATTCTTGCAGTAATATTGACAACACTTCCATCCAATGCTTGCATGGAAAAGTTTCTGTTTCAAAGGTCAGCTCCATGAAGCGGCTGTCAGCTGAAGCTTGGGCTATGTTAATATCGAAGGTATAGTTTCTGCACTGTTTTTTTGTTTTTTGTTTTTAACTTGGTCAACTTTCCAGCAGGGACTGCTCTTAATTGGTGGGTCAATCACTGACATCAATGACATGTGATTCTTATCTTTTATTGACAATTAGTAATCGTTGGGTCAATAACTGACACGTGCTTCTTCCTCAACTGTTTCCATCATCAACATATTGGTTTTTTCTTTTCAATCTAACCATTCCTTCATTTTCTTCTTTTCTTTAGTATTTTTTCCTATAACAATTCAAATAGATGATATCATAGACAATTTATGAAATTTTACTCGAATGTAGATTCTTTTAGTTGGTACCTTATACTGATAACTTATGTTTTAAAAAATGGTTAAACTGCATCGGTGTTGAGGGTGCCACTTAAATTGAATATACATGTTTTTTGAAAAATGCCATTGCCAGTTAAACCCCTGACTAATTGGATGAACAAGTCAATGTCAGAAAAAAAAACCTAATGATTTTTTCCTGAAATACCAAATTGCGATGATCTTTCCTTGATTTTTGTAATTTTACACTATATTCTTGAAACTGTAACATCCATGTGCTAATTACCTGAATTACCCTATGTTTTGTACTTTGATTTGTGCTGTGTTTCAGGATATTTGTTGTAAATAGTTTTGAAGTCATAATCTGGTGTAGACCTTTTCATACAATATTTGACATTCTTTGCTATTCCTTCATATCTGGTCAAATAAGCTGATTTAATAGTGGTTTGTTAATTCTTTTAACTTCAGTATGATGGAGGTCCAACATTTGGTAAGGATGACTACTGTAATGATTGTCTGCTTGAAATGGCACGTACAATGGCTAGTGCAAATAGCTACAGAGATCAAAGACTTTTGATGAAAGATATTGCTGAGGCAGCACTTGCTGGTGATGTTGGGGATGGGAGGGTATATTATGTTTCAAAGTCTTGGTGAGTCAACGTCCACACATGATACTAGACATTTTTTTTCTGTTTGCAACTGGGACCATGCTGTCTACTTATACGTGGCAAAAATGTTGTAGGAATTTTAAGGGCAATAGATTTAATTATGAAATCGGGTTCTTTGGTTGGCACTGGAAACTACAAATATCTATGATTGTGTTTGGTTTATTTTGGTTTAGTAACGTGAATTATTTAGGTGTTTAAACATGTAAAAATGATTGTTGCTTCTTGACATATTTGTCAAAATATAGCCAGCTTGGCTGTTTAATTTTTGAAAGATATGAAAATGCATAGTAATGCAATATTTGGTAAATGATGGTAGCTATGGATGTGAGATATGGTCCAGGGAGTAGTCATTCCTCCCAAGCACACACTAGGAAATTCTCAACATAAAAATGAGAAAAGTGAATCCAATAAAACCAACTCATTGGTATTTGAGGGGTGATATTTTTCATGCTTGAAATTAGAATCTAAATACCTTCAGCTCTCTGCAAATCCATTTAATTCTTAATTTTCTGCGTAAAAAAACACCCAGTGCCAACACTGATAATCTAATTTGCAGGTTGCTGCATTGGCTGAAAAGAAAAAACCTTGATTCTCCTTGTGAAGCTGATGCAGGACCTACTGCATTAATCAGGTGCCCACATGGGGGACTCATGCCGGAACAGGCACCTGGTGCCAGGCGTTTACTAGTTCCAGAGGATCTTTGGCAGTTCTTACAAAAAGATTCCATGTTAGTAAAGCCCGATGATAACTTGGGTTGCTTGACTTTCTCTTCAGATGCCGAGCCCTGTACGACATGTGGGCTTGAACTATCAGAAGTTACAAGCTTCGAAGATAGCTTAAGGTCAGCCATCTCTAACTTAAGTGGGTTATGTTTTTGAATGACTTGTTACTGATCTATTTCCTTGGTGTATTGCAGAGAGTTAAAATTGAGAGAAAGACAGAGTCATGAGAAATTAGCAATGGGAAAGAACTTGCCTATTAACCCAGTCGGCAAATGCTATTTGTTACCTTCATCATGGCTGTCTAAATGGAGAAACTACATTAATGCAACTGGAAAGAATGCTGCTGCTGGCGAACCTGAAGTTCTGGGAACTATAATTGACTCACTCATGTGTGAAAAGGTGCTCGATGTTTCAGTTCAGTAGTATTGAGACTAAATGTTTCTATTCTTTTTGTTTCTTGTAATTTTTTTGTTACTATTATAATGTTTGATATGTTGAAGTAGTATTCTCTGTGTAGGCAATGGTCTAGGCTTTTAATTGTTTCTTTTTATGTGAGATCTCTGTTAGCATAGTTAAATACTTCTGTTAGTGTGACAAAGGATTAGATGGGCACTTTAGAGAGTTTGATGAGTATCTTGATCTTTCACATGTGTGATGTGAAGCTTCCTGTTAATATTCAGAATGTATATCTTCTGATCTGGTTTCCGTCCTCTCTGATCAGCACTCAAAACTGATGGAAAGGCCCCCAGATCTCATTTACAAGCGTGGCGTGATTCTCCAAAAGGCTCCATCTGTAAGTATCTGCTTCCTTCGCAGTAGTTAAATGGAAAATTTCAAACTTTCCCTTTATGATCCAATTAGTCAACCAAGTATATCTGTATTGATTGTGTACTTGTTGCATTCTTCTCCTTTTATGTTTCCTTCCCCACTATCTCCAATCTTACTAACTTTCATCCACAAATTATATTATATTTTCATGGTTTCATTATTGTTGTAAATTTTAAGAAAATATATGTTTTGCAGTCTCACATTTTGTTTTTTAGAATACCAGTCGTATTTTATGGTTTTTGCTGCGTCTCTGCCCTAACCTGGGTAACTTGTCTTTATAACCTTGACAAAATCTGTAATGCATCTCAGTCTCTCAGATGCTGATTGACATTGTATAGGTGTTGCATTAATTATACTCATTATCTATATTTATTGATTATCTGTAAATAGTACATACTGTAGGTGTCAGTGGAAACTTTATGTTAACCATCTTACTTTGTTTCACATTTTAGACAGATACTCTCAGTGTCATTTCAGAAGAGGATTGGAGGCTGTTTTGTACATTTTGGGGTGGTATTGAGGCCAGAGGTGTTCTAGCTGAAATTGTGTCAAATATGAGCTCAGAAGAGGAATTATTTGGGTGTTGTGAAGAATTACCAATTAATGAAGATGCAATTAATGCGGAGTCCAGAAGGCCCATCATTAAGACTTCTCCAGCGGTAACGAATTATCTGTACACCATTTAATTTCCATTTGTGGGTTGATTAAGTTCCTACATTTGAGAAGAATAAGTTCAACGAATATGCAATCAGTTCTGGTATCATATCATATTCTGTATACTCTGTGTAGGTTTGCGAAGAGTGCATTGGTGAAAGGGAAAGTCATAAATTGATGCAGAAGCTCAACTACTCCAATGAGGATATATCTGTTTGTTTTGTCCAGGGAAAGGAACCTCCAAAGTCGATACTAGAAGCAGGGAATTGTTTGGGGCCTAATCGCAGAACATCAAAGCGTTCCCGGAAGTCAGCATATGGAAACTCTAAAAAATTGAATGTTTCTGGGAGTACAACAATCCACCAGCTTAGGATGATGATTTGGGAAGCATTTGGGGTATGGACACTGTAAACATGTTTAATTCTTTTTAAGTTAAATTCTGGAGCAGATTGTATCTACTGCTTATCATGGCAAATTAGTGGTGCTAAGAAAAAATCAATTAGAAAGATTTACTGATGTAGATCTAAACTTCCATAATTGTACTACTTCTGCAGATAGTGAGGGAAAATCAGATACTTCATAAAGGTTCAGGAACAATTGAAGGGGAGTCTGCTTGTCTTGCTGACCTAAATATTTTTCCTGGAGATTGTCTATGGGTTACTGATTCGGAAATACATGAGAATCGTGATATTGCTGGTATGTATAATAATCTGGGAAAAACATAATTTGCTGGTAGTATTTGTGAGTGAATAACTTATTTCAAATTTACACTCAACAGCATGCCAATCTAGGCTTTCATATTTGTCTTCCCATTTCCCTTTTTACAGTCAGTCTGTGTAGCAACAAACTCAACAGTTCTGTGGACTAAGCATATTCTTAACTGCTAAATTCCCATGGGCTGTCATTTTGGCCTTTTGATTTCTGCTTTTAAACTTCCTTTTCATTGAAATTCACATTTGCTGTGCTTGATGGCTGAAACCACCAGTATATCAACCTGTTAATGATTTTAGGATGTTACTGTTCCCTCTCTGCATATGTTTCGGGATGAAGGGAGGAAGAGTCAACTTTACAGTATTATAGTATTTTGAGTTGAATTAAATTAATAATTAGTTTCTTCTTTCCAAATTTTTTTTTATACTCATTGTATCTGTATGTAACAGAAATATTGTAAATCAAGCATTGTTGATTTTTTTTACTCACTTGCTCAACTTAATAGTCAAGGCCACTTCAATTACCTTCTAGTTGAAGTAGTGAACTTTAGCTTGGATTCTATGTTGTGTTATCTGCAAAGGTTTACCCAATGTCACACATTTTTGTATTCATATTGTAATTATATTGATACCTAGCACAATAGTCTTTCTATGATTTACTTTCTTCTCTACCTGTTACTTTGTTGGGTCCCCTCTATGGCCCTTAGTGGCTATTGCCTATCAGGGAAAAACAAATGTAACTGATCAGTACATTTTGAGGGTCATATATTCTTGCTTAGATGTGTTTTTCATATCCTACGAAGCCATAGAGACGTAGGAGTGTAAAGTTTTCTAGTTTAGTAAAGTAGGATCATGGGTTTTATCTTTTCTTTGGACTCTAATTAATACCATGTATATTGAAAACATCCACAGAGGAGCTTTCTGACCAGAAGATGGACTTCCAAACAGCTGAAGGAGGTTTTGGTGGAACACTCCTTACATCTAATATCTAGTTGTTGGTCTCAAAAGCATGATTTACCTATGTTCTCTTAATCTTGGATGATAGAAGAAGGACATCTCAAAGTTTCAAAGGTTAGACATATATCTTATGCTAGTCACCTTGATGGTTTTTATTGTGAAATGATTGAAATGTTTGACAAAAATGAATATCATCCATTCAGTTTAGATGGTTGAACAAATCTCTGGAGTCTCTGAACATTGCAGTGTCTTTTTTACAAAGTATACATAAATTTATAAAATTCCCCATCCCTTCAGTTAAGATGGTTGTGACATTTTGAGTAGGAATACTTGATAAATTTAAAAAGAGGAAGCAGGCAACGTGGTAGAGGGAAGAGGTTAAGCTATGAGATTAACCAGCACTAGAAGTCTACTTCTCGTTAATTGTTTACTTGTTTTTCTTTTTAAGAAATGAAATTAAAATGCGAGTCCTTAAAATACTCTTCAAAAATTTATTGATAATTTAAAGCTGATTTTTAAGATAATTGATGGTGTGAGTCGTATGACAGTTTAAAGAGTTTTTCGTAATGACTGTCCTCTGAAATTTAAGGCGTCACACCAAAACTTCTTAAATATGTCATTAATTTAAGTATTTGGCATCTGAAAGTGAAATTTTAATTTTAAAAAGAGAGATTTGAATGGTGATTTTTATTGGATTTGCATTCATCTAACATTAATTTTTTTTCTTTTAAGAAAGCAGACAAATAAGGTGTAAACTTTCTATATTGGCTGGCTTCATTGAGAAAAAAGAGATACTGGCTTCTAAATTAAGGAGATGTGAACAAAGATTGATATTTATTAAGTAGTGATTCATTAATAAGAAAAAAAAAATCAACAAAGGATCAACTATTGTAGATGCTCAACCAAATCCCCACTTTAACAGTTGTTGAGGTTTACATAAAAAGAAGAAGTGTAGGAGGTAAAATTTTTAGATTTATACTCCAGAATTTCAATTTATAAGATCCAAAATTCACCGATTTTTCAGACATCACTTGTATGTTCATACTTCAAATTTTGATGTTTATTGAACTTAATTTTCTTTCAGATTTCAGACATCTGCTTTTAGACTTAAAAACTGATTAACTGATTCATTCTAATCAAACTGATTAATAGGCTCCATTCTTTGCTTAGATCACTATAGTTCTTAAGTTGCTGTGGTGTATTCTTCAGATCTTCTGCATAGAGCTGCACTTCTGGCACTGATGGCATTTCATCAATTTTCAAGGATATGCTGCAGGGTCTCTCCTGCTATGTTGTGTACTATTGGGAATTATATGGCCAGTTTTGCTCTTATTCCTGGTGGTGGCCGGTTATGTTCCCTCACGGATGGTTATCTATATTTCAATTCTACCTTGTGAGTTGATGTATGTTGTACTCTGTACATGTCTTACAATTAATATGAGTTGTAATACAAACTGTAACGGTTTTTAGTGAAAACCTTCTGAGTTGAGCATGTTTGGGTGGTTCATGCAGTACAGGTAAAGGCTATTGCGTGTGCATTTGATGGCATAATGTATGGTATCATTCTTTTCCGTAGACTTTTTATACATAGAGAATCTAATTAGTCTTTTAACATAATGCATCATTGTAAGAGGCAGATATAAAGGGTTTATAAAACTTAACTCCCTCCATTTTGAACTTAATGGCCTTTTGGCATTATTTACATATATATTACTAGACAAACTATAGAGAAAACAAGTGTGCCGTTAATCTCATCACTTCGTCAACACACTCTCTCCCAGGAGCGCATTTTCTCCAGGAAAAAACAAGCCCCCAATCCTTACCGGCGGGGTGGCCGCCGGCGTCCTCCGCCGCGCCGGTAACCCCCGCCACCCCTAGTGTAGCTTAGGTAGTTTTATTTGTCAATCACCTTCTCTCCGCCATTTTACAGATTCAGGGAGGTTTCCGGTGGCTTCACTGCTGAGGCGTCGAGCTCGAGCCGATGCTTAAGCCGCCCGAGCATCACCGCAAATCGGAACTGAAAGTCGACCGCCAACGGGAGCCCTACCGGCCATTAGATCGGGCCGCCATCTCTGATCCGAACCCCCATCGCAGATCGGAAGCCGCCATCATCGGAAACCGACATCGCAGATCGGAAGGACCCACCGGACCAACAGACGCCGGGTCTGTTTTTACTGGTCCTTAACCGGTCCGGTTCCAGCCGGTTCGACCGGTTCTGCTCACTACAGTCTCTGGTCTGGACACACTAAGAGGGAAGTGATTTTTTCAATTTTTTTTTTAGATTTAGGCTTTTTTATTTTCAACAGGGATAAGTGCTTTATTGTTGTGTTTTTGCTAGATAATTAGACGAATACTATCTGTCAAATTGAGTTTCCGACGGGTCCTTTTTAGTTCGGTAAACTTTATTATGGCTTCTAATCTAGCTATTTAACGGGAGGAGAAATCCGAGTCAAAAGTAGTCCTTACTCACTTGTTGGCGACTCCGTTTTCACTAGATTAGTAGACCGTGTGGGCTGACTTGTCTGCCTATTGCGTGTTAGATAGCATTCATGCGTGCTTAATAATGTCATATAACTTTTCAGAAATTCTCTTTTACCGTGATATGACCGGAAATTGAGAGTTTTGATGTGATAGAGTCTGAACTGACCGGAGTTTCTTTTACCGTGAGATTTACCGGAAGGTGACGATAATATATTTGCGTAATATGATTTTCTGAATACTATTTGGGCATCCAAGAGGTGAGACCAGCACTTGTCGGAATGTTGGTAGTATTGATTCTTTGTATCCATGTTTCTTTGTTTCTAGTTGTAGTTTAGTGTAGTTTTAGATACGCTGTTACATGCATTAGACACAGAGAAGTACTAGAATTGCTACATTGTTAGAATACTTCTCTAGAGTCGTACTCATCGCCTCCACACGTGGAGTTACAGCAGCCTGCGGGCTACACCTTGCTTCCGGACGAAAGTCTAGGAAATATCGCCTTCGGACATCTATATTTTATTTCTGTTTTGTTATTTACGGCATGGGGACCCCCCCCCCCCCCCCCCCCCCAAACAGTGGTTTCAATAAAAAAAAGTGTGCCGTTTAATATGGACAAGTGGAGTACAATGCAAACCTCATTCCTCTAAAGTTTTGGGCAAAAGTGTAAATCTACTAGACCCAACTCATTTTTGAGTCCAAAAGTTGACGAAAATTCAACTTTTTTTCCCTCAAACATTTCTCATTTTCAACATTAGAGTCCCGTATCATAGAGTGATAATACTATTGTGGTTGAATTTTCTTGCATCTTCTGTAGGTTTAATGTTTTGCTCCTGATATTGAAATAACATACCAGGAAAATTGGGTTTTAGGTTTTGTGTTTGTGTAATGGATTAATTTCTCAACTTTTGGGGTATCATATCCGACCAGATGATTGTTTGACATCATATTGTATAGTTGTGTGACATTTAGAGTGGAATTCTTTAGCTCCAAGTCACATATTGAATCTTTGACTTTTATGGTAACTTATTTTTGAAGAGGCAAACTTTGAAGCGAAAAATGTTGATCCATAGGTATGAAGAGTGGGGTGTTTTATTTGTTGACATTTATCATATCCTGATAATTGATGAAAATATTCACGAGCAAAGTGCAAAATGAAGTGCAAATTTGAATTAAAAAGAGGGAATCAAATATAACAAATCTGATTGTAGAAAGAAATATTGTTTCAAGAATCAGATTCCTTCAAATTTACTAAACATGATATAGAATTTTTCAAAGTAAAATTTATGAACATTTTCTTCATTAACATACATAAGAAGACACTAGATAATACTTATGAATTCAAATATTGATAGTATCAAATGTCGTTCCCTTTTAATTCTCATTTTTGACTAAATTTGGATTCAAAACGTAACAATAATTTAAATTGATAGTTTATAATTCAAACATAATAACATTTCAAAAAATTGGGATAAGCAGGAACGCATGAAATTATCCGTTTGTTCGACTTCAATAATGTAGAAATGTAGGCAAGTAGTATGGCTACTTTAGCTCCCTCGACCGTAGGGGTGTAAATGAACTTAGTCGTACGTGAGCAACTCTCGAAAAATTTGGTCAAATCTCGAGTTCAAACTCGAGTTAACCAAGCTGAGAATAAACTCGCTAAGGGGAGATGCTTGAACTTTGGTACACAATACACCGTTGGTGTTCATGCTCTAGTTATGGGTATAATTGGTTAGTCCATATCTTGTTTATGATGAGGTTCGATACCTCAAGGGGGATATGACCTTTGATTTGTGGTCTGTCAACCTATTGAACCTTTTGATTAGGGATTCACCTACCTTGAAGAAACATCTTCTATTGAATTAATGATTGTATTGAATAATGAATTACATAGAATATGTCCTCTTTATATAGACATATATGAGAATAACAATCTAACTAAGAAAAGGAAATAGCTTACAACTATTACTATAATTAACTAGCTTAATTAGAATAGGAAAAGGAATAATAATATAGCTAAATAAGGAATGGAGTCCCATCATTCCCGCGCCCCTGAAAGAAGGCTTGTCCTCAAGCCTGAAAATTGTCGCAACGCGCCATGGAATCAACCATTCACGAAATTGGGTAGTGTAAATTAACCATGGAATCAACCATTCTCGATAGCAAACATCCCTTTGCAATCCAAAAGACAAACTTTTTGGGATGGTAGTTGGAATTGTGCCAAATCCAACGAGACATGCGAAGGTGTGTGAAAGATTGGTCACACACGGAACAACTCTTGAAGGACAGGCTACCGATAAAAGTGATTGCTCAACAACGCATGAAACTAGAGCCCGTGTTGGTGGGTCAATAGAGTCGGTGAGGTGATCAAACAATCCAGTCTCACGTTGCTGAAAGTCAGCCTCTACATCGGACAAATATGACTCTTGCTGCTCAATGCATGATTGTGGTGGTGGTGGTGGAACTAGAGAAGGCGGTTTAGCTTGCTCAAGACAATTCAACTGAACAAGAACATGCGATGGTTGTGGTGGTAGAGATGGAACACTAGCGGAAGGTGGCCCAACTAGTTTAAGACGCATAGACTCCTCAAGCTGATCCTGAAACTGGGATACACTTTGAACTTGATCCTCAAACTGCTTCTGAATCAATGCGCACAATTCTAGAGTTTTACGCGTCCACTCGGAAAAATCGAACATTGGAGACCGGATTTCATCAAGCTTGGAAGACATGAAAAAAAAAATTATCGAATTTTCAACTTGGCTTTAATACCAAATGATGAGGTTCGATACCTCAAGGGGGATATGACCTTTGATTTGTGGTCTGTCAACCTATTGAACCTTTTGATTAGGAATTCACCTACCTTGAAGAGACATCTTCTATTGAATTAATGATTGTATTGAATAATGAATTACATAGAATATGTCCTCTTTATATAGACATATATGAGAATAACAATCTAACTAAGAAAAGGAAATAGCTTACAACTATTACTATAATTAACTAGCTTAATTAGAATAGGAAAAGGAATAATAATATAGCTAAATAAGGAATGGAGTCCCATCAGTTTATAGGCATATTTTATGGTGGTTTTAATCTACAGCAGTATTGTTATAATTTAAATGATACTCCCTTCTTGCCAACTCAAACTGCACATATTCCTATTCATTTAGTCAAAATTGAGTATTTTCAACGTACAAATTGAAGTAGCATTATTAATCAAATATGGTCATATGGGATATTGTTGGATTCGTTGTAAACATGTATTTTCATGATATCAAAACTTCATCATACATAACTACACACAAATAAAGATATTGATGGTCAAAAATATTTCTGGTCAATCTAAAAAATCAAAACTGCAGTTTGAGCTGTCATAGAGGGAGTAGTATTTAATGCGGTCCGTTGAAGATTTGAATTGGGAAATACATTGATGAAAAACATGTTTTCTATTCTACCCATGAGATATGAAACCCTGAAAAAAAACCCAACAACCTAGTAGAAAAGTTTGCTAAATTGTTCATTCCTTTATTCAAACAACATGAGACTCAAAGATACCAATTGAAACACTAAGACCATAATTATCAATGATTTCTAGCGAACGGTTGTTTAGGTGGAGGCAATACATTATATTCCTATAAATTAGAAAGAAGCATCAAGCAACCCATTTGTTTACGTGGAGCACGGTCATTACAACCTTGTAAATTCAAGTTAGTCCGATACTCTTTCCTATTTTTAGGATATTGTTGGGTTGTGGATAAAGATAATACATGTCAACAATTGTAGTTCATTGATTTCAGTGTGAATAATTTAATTTGTAGTTGGACTGATTTTAAATAAATTGAATTGAACTAACTTTTGACGTAGGGAAATATAATAGAAATCATAAATTAAGGTTTCTAATTGTGTAGTGTCTACAAGTGAAACTCTACACGAAGTTAAGCATAACTTCCAAAAAGAATGAGTTAGCCTAAATATATACTCATTCTAAATCGATTTGATTTGCTTTCTGGAAACTAGACTTTCTCCATAGGCTGATTTGTGTCTCAGTTGCCTCGTACTTCTCCATATTTAATTTAGGATTTCTATTATAACCGCTAGAAAGTTCAGATCCTTAGAATCGGTTTTGTAACCTTTTCATTTTTGTCATTTAAAAGCATGGGGAAGTAGGGCTGTGCAACCGGTCCGACCCGGACCGGACCGGACCGGGACCGGTTTGGACCGGGACCGGAATGTCCATAAATCTTGGACCGAAGACCGGACCGAAAAGGGATATTCTGGACCGAGAAGGGATATTCTGGACCGGAAAGGGATATTCTGGACCGGTTCATGCACACCAATATTCTGGATCGAAAGCCAACAGAGTTTAACCGAACAGAGTTTAACCAGGGGAAGCCAATATAAATACCTCCACCTATGGTGGTTATACCAAAACGTAGGGAAATATAATCTAAATTAATAAATAAAAAATTATTAACTCAAATTTTGATGAACTGAATTCAGGTTTCAAAGACATAGTAATACTCCTCTCTCTCTCTCTCCTCGAAACACCCAGCAGAAAAACGTCCACCAAATCTCATCGGCGGGGTGGCCGCCGGCGATCCCCGCCGCGTCGGTCACCCTCGCCACCCCATACCCAGATCTCTCTGACCACCCCTCTCACACCTCAAAAGCCACCAGATCCTTTTTCTCCAGCCTTCGAAAAGCTACCGGGGATCCTTGTTTCTTCAGATCTGGAGCGGTCAACGCCGGGCACCGACAACCATCTGTAGCATACCTCTTTCGACTGATCACCACGACCAACCAACGTAGATCTACAGACATTGCCGCCGCGCGAACAAACGGATTTCACCGGGAACCACAAGAAGTCTTCAAGTTTAGCACCAAAAATCTTATTTTCTGGCAGGAAAGAGCAGATTCAGGACTAAGACATGCCAGACAACGCGCATTCCGTTCACTCTCTTGGCACAGCGGTATCCACGCATGAGCCCACGCGCCGTCACCGTTGCCCACGCGTCGCCGCCATCGTCCCCCACGCGCCATCGCGGTTTAATGGCAGCCGGCCAGAAACAACCTTCTCGGTGACCTGAGATAAGGAATCCATTTTGTTTATTTTATTTTAGTTATTTTATTATTTTGTTGTTATATTTTCGTTTATAGATTAAGTCGATTTTTTAGCTTTCTAGAAAGGGAGATTGTATTTAATTAGGGTTTGTTTTGCTCAAGTATTGGTCAGGTGAGTGTGTCTGCCAATTCTTAGTTTCTTTGACGGGACCTTTTGTTCGGTTAAACTCTGTTGGCTTTCGATCTGTCTTACATTGCAGAAATGAGAAATCCAAGTCGGCATAGTTGTTGAACTGACCTTCCGGCGCCTCTGTCAGATTCAGATTTGTAGACCGGATGGGTTGGAAATCATTTGATACTTTGTGTTAGACAGCTTGTTGATACTTTGTCTCTGTACTAACTACTTGGAATGTCTCTTACATTAGTTGGGGATCTTAATCTGAATGAGATTGACCAAGAAGTGAATGCAGATTTAGGATCATCGTCTGATACCATATCCAACCATTAACCGTTAGTTCGTCCTGGATTAGTTGGAAGTAAAGTTGGTTATGACCATTATATATCATTTTGCTCCCTTTCCATTTTTCTTAGTTTTTATTCGTTTAAGTTAGTCTTTTGATAGGCTATGCTAGACTGAGATACATAGAAGTTTATAATTTGATGTTAGACACTTCTCTGCAATCTATCACTTGAAACTGTAATATCTTTCTTTATGTTTGCTTTGGTTTTGGGGATTTCATTTACAATATCCCTCAGCTTATAGCGATTTTAGCCTTAAAAAAAGGATGAACTGAATTGAACTTAGCTAACCTGAACTAAACAAAACTATAAAAAGACGTAGAGAAATATAAGTAATTAAAATTTCATCGACTCAAATTTGGACGAACTGAATTAATTGAATTTAAGCGAACTTGGGCCCTGTCCGGTTCAGATGATTGCAATCAGCTCCTTCAAGCACCCATCAACTCATTTCACCTCCATTTCAGCTCAACTAGACAGAGCCTTAATGAAACTGAGTAATTTTCTATAAATCTGGAATGAAACTGTACTGAAATTATTTAAACTGAACCAATTTTTTTCCATATCTATTTTAATTACAAAATAGTTCAATTATTGTATCGTGTTTTCTTATTAAAGGGTAGAGTGGTTATTTAAATATTATTTTAACCATAAAACTCTTTTCACGCCTTAGTAGATATATTGAATTTTTTTAGTTCTAAATGGAAATTTAACTTCTTATTGATGGAAATTACCTAAAAATGTTTTAGAAATAAAAAGTAATTTAGAAACCAAACGTTTCTTTGGGACTAAAATGTAGTACTGTAGTATATTTTCCTTTCAAAAAAAAAATGTAGTAGTAGTATATTTTGAAGATGGTTGGGGCTTAAAAAGAATTATGTTTTTTACAAAATAAAATAAGAAAAGTTGAATTTACGTTGAAATCCCTACTTGGAAAAAAAGCATACTACAGCTAGACTACAGTAGTGGTGTGGGTACTATAAATAGGAGGAGGCGTCTTCTCTAGATTCCTCCATTTCTACTTCAACCCAAAGGCCTACGACCCCTGTCGTGCTCCTGCTCTTCAAGGACCGAATTCCGAAGCCGAGCCATCTTTTTGCTTCTTAATTTCTCCAGGTTTGATTTCTTCACTTTGTTTGTAGATCTCTTCAAATTCTGCTGTCTAATCGGGAAAAGTATGAGTGGATCTGTGTATAACCTCTTGAATCTGTTGCATCGGGAACTGTTTGCGATTTATCCTGTTTAACTTCGTTTGATTTAGTTCTTTTACTTGGGCGGTGGAGATCTGTGATGTACCTTTTAATAGTTTGAGCATCTGGGATTTTGGAGTGTTGGGATGTGTATAACATGAACTGTGTGGATGAATTATGACATGGCGAGATCTTATTGTAATCAGTCTGCTGAAGTAAGATCTGTAACTTTGCTGTTGTAGTTTGTGTTCAGCTTGATTGATGCACTACTTGTTAATGGTGTTAGTTGGATTTAGTTAATCTGTCAGATCTGCTGTGTTTGTATGTAAATCCTGTGTCCACAACAATGGCTTTTGTGATGTACTTATGTGTATATGTTCTCTGGTGCTATTTGAATTTGTTGTGGCATGGAGTATGATAGGTTGTGTTGTTTTCCCTTCATTGGTGCTGTATATTTTTCTTTGTTGGTTTCTCTGATGGTTGTGTACTGGTAAATTTGTAGCTAAGAGATGGCAGAGTCTGAGGATATCCAGCCCCTCGTGTGCGACAATGGAACCGGAATGGTTAAGGTTCGTAAATGTATTTCTTTTGGGTGTTCTTGAATTGCTTTAGTGCAATTTACTTGTTATTGTTTTGATGGTATGAACTTAAAATTTGCTCTATGCCATTGCAGGCTGGTTTTGCTGGTGATGATGCTCCCAGGGCTGTTTTCCCAAGTATCGTAGGTCGTCCCAGACACACTGGTGTTATGGTTGGAATGGGCCAAAAGGATGCATATGTGGGTGATGAAGCACAGTCCAAGAGGGGTATCTTGACCTTGAAATACCCCATAGAGCATGGTATCGTGAGCAACTGGGATGATATGGAAAAGATCTGGCATCACACCTTCTATAATGAACTTCGTGTTGCACCTGAGGAACACCCTGTGCTTCTCACTGAAGCGCCTCTCAATCCAAAGGCTAACAGGGAGAAGATGACTCAGATCATGTTTGAGACATTCAATGTTCCTGCCATGTATGTTGCCATTCAAGCTGTTCTGTCTCTGTATGCCAGTGGTCGTACAACTGGTTAGTGACTTGACTCTGAAGTAGTTTCAGTTAGCTCTATTATGGTTGCTTTCAGTCTAAATTGACATCCTGTTTGAAATCCTTCTCAGGTATCGTGCTGGATTCCGGTGATGGTGTGAGTCACACTGTGCCAATCTATGAAGGGTATGCTCTTCCCCATGCCATCCTTCGTCTTGATCTTGCTGGTCGTGATCTTACTGATCACCTCATGAAAATTCTCACCGAGAGAGGCTACATGTTCACCACCTCAGCAGAACGGGAAATTGTCCGTGACATTAAGGAAAAGCTTGCTTATGTTGCTCTTGACTTTGAGCAAGAGCTTGAGACAGCAAAGAGCAGCTCATCTCTTGAGAAGAACTATGAATTGCCAGATGGGCAAGTTATTACAATTGGAAATGAGAGATTCCGTTGCCCTGAGGTTCTGTTCCAGCCTTCTATCATTGGAATGGAAGCTGCTGGAATCCATGAGACAACTTACAATTCCATCATGAAGTGTGATGTCGACATCAGGAAGGATCTCTATGGTAACATTGTTCTCAGTGGTGGCTCAACCATGTTCCCTGGTATTGCTGACCGTATGAGCAAAGAAATCACTGCCCTGGCTCCCAGCAGCATGAAGATCAAGGTGGTTGCACCTCCAGAGAGGAAGTACAGTGTCTGGATCGGAGGGTCAATCCTTGCATCCCTCAGCACCTTCCAGCAGGTCTGTTTTTAGCTTCTGCGGTAGCTACATACTTGGAAAAAGGCTTTTGTTCATAGACTTGGGATTTATGCTGTTGTATTATTTCCTTTGTTTGCAGATGTGGATTTCCAAGGCTGAATACGAGGAATCTGGTCCCTCCATCGTCCACAGGAAGTGCTTCTAAGCTGTTAGATTGCTTTGCATGGTGAGTTTCCCATCCCACCACTGTAGTTTGTTTCTTGTGTTATGCTTCCAAACATCATACCTGATTAGGGTTCTCTCCATCTGCAGTTTGCATTTTTGTCTGGGCAGATGGAAACTCATGAGATGCGGCTGGCCTTCCTCCCCATCTTCTTCCTCCCTTGTGGGCTTGAACTATGTCATTTTTAGTAGGTTGCTTGTAGCCGAAAGAGTGTTTGCGATGTGGTTTTATCTTTGTTTTTTTGGTGTCCCCCCTATTTCACCTATGATTTTAGTATTTGGAGTTTATCATTTCACCTGGGAACAATTATGTTAATATTTATTTTGTGTTGAGAATATTGTATTCGCATTAGTGTCAGTTTGAGGGAATTATATCTATAATATGCAGGGCTTGAATCTCTCCAAGCACTTCTAGTGGATACACATATTGAATGCTAGTTTGAAAGTTAAGTTTTTGTTTTCATTTGGATGATGCTTCTGACATGAAGATTTGCTTTGTCATTTACCTATTGGAATTATGGTAGGAAATGCCCTACCCTTATCATCTACTTGGGATGACGTATCATACATATTGTTTCCTTTTGTCGCAATTGCTCTGAGGAACAACTAAATACACTTATTTCATGAATTAGCCATTCATAGCGCAACGTAGCTGTTATAACCTTGTAGAAAAGTTCTGGGAGCCAATACGTGGTTGGAATTGGATGATGTTAAGGTTGATTTGCTCATTGATTTCTGAATAATTCAGATACTTTTCCTTTGTTTTACTCGAAATGGCCAGATGTATAATATGAGTTGGGTTTACGAGTACTAGTTAGGTGTAAAAATTGAAATATGTATCAGGTTAAAGTTTGATTTTCTTTTTGCTGTATTGGTTGTCGGAGAAGATGCAGGCTTTCACTACAGTTGCATTTCCGAAAATTGTTGCTTGAAGACGAATTGACCTGAGAAATAGAGTTTGTAGATGAAGTTTGGTGTTACTCAGTGTTTTGGGAAATCTGTGATTCTCAAATCCATGATCAAGCACAAACTAATCCTGTATCATTAGGCTCGTAAATGGAAATCACTAATCAGTGCAATTGTTTTGTACAGTCGTACAGAGATTTCTGTAAGCACAAACTAATCCTGTATCATTAGGCTCGATCCTTATATTATTTTCTTGTTTGAATTAACAGTACTGAGTCAATTGTAATGAACTTTTGAGTTTTTCCTCTTTAGCCATCAACGATGATTGCAAAACTTGGTAGTTTCTGAGTTAAAACAAGGAAATCACCTTTGCTATTTCACTTTGTCTTATTTCATGTTGCCATTACACTTGTTACTTGCAGCATTCTCTTCAGCGAGTTTTCGCAATCTACTGTCATCTTCTTTCTAATCTCTCCAAGACGAAGATGTTGCCTTTGTCATCTCGCCCTATTCTGAATTCATCGTCAACATACCTAGGATGATTCAGTTAAGATTCAGCAATGAAAGAAGCCACAAATGAACGATAAAAGCACGACGATTATATGATATTGATGGGAACATGGAAGTATACGTGATATTGAGCCATCCCTCGGGGTTGAATATGCTGAGCAGAAGATTGTAGTTTTTCTGGAACAGATTCATCAGCTGCTCAGGAGATATGCTTGAACTTTGGTACACAATATCAACTCTCTGTACGGAATTTCAGATCAGAAAGACAGCAAAAGAGAAAAACTTGGCAAAGTTTTAAAGTAGCTGAAGAAAACTGAACTGAGTTGGATGCAATCTTGTAAGTAGCTTCAATTCTTAGCTGTCCCTTGAACAGATTGAGACCTCTAGCACTGAATTCAACCACATTAACTGCTTTTCCCTCCATTTCCAACAACAACATTAAAAGAATCATTAGAATTTCGAGAAAAAAAGTACTAATGATGATCAAAATGTGGCAGTACAGATTGATGAATACCTCAACCACATCAATGTCTTGGTAAAAATCTCCTAGACTGATGAAGTCCCTTAATCCTAATTTGGTTCTTTTGGACCCCAAAATGGTGATGGTGCTATACACAAGCCTCCAACTTCCAGCCATCTTACATCACATCGCGAATCGTCGTAATTAGGCCAAATTAAAGTGTTTGTAATCAATCAACACAAGTTTTGCTAGAGTCTTTAGGCCAAATTACCTTGTCCAAATTTGCAGTCGGTTCTGGAGTCGGATTTCGCGACTCGAGTTCCATCACCATCCCATCAATCTCAGCCTTCTTTTCCGACGGAACTCCGAAAATGCCTCTGTTTATGCCTTCCATGACATTTTTAAAAAGAGTGCTACCAGATTACAAGCAATGCACAAGCCAATCAAGAACATCAAAGCATGAACACTTTATATATACCTTGCAGTGCATCGTAGAGGGATGCTTTGATCTGATGCACCGTCTGTGAATCATCTTCGACTTCGATACCGGAATCAACCGCCTTTGCCAAGGCAATAGTTTGTGCCCAGAGAAGAGGAAAATGGGATTTTCTGGTCACTGAGTGAGTGGCTGTGAAATGCCTGATTATCTTGTTGGTGCTGCCTGCAACTGGATGAAGCAAATGAGGTTGGATGAGCTTCGTGGCCATGGATTCTTGATCTTTCACAGTATTGCTATGACTTCTCTCAACAGTACAGATTACACTGCAAAATCTGCACCTGACTGAAAATTATGGTCACATAATAAACGCAGCTTTTCTTATCCCAATGTTCAAATGCAATTAAGGGGCTTCTATCTCATTGGACCATCACGAAAGCCTCACCGTTCAATGTTTGTTAGTCGTAGATAACATGTGATATATTTTTTTAAAAAAAGCCTTACATAATATTAAAATGTAGAAACTAATTATTGAACTATACTAAATTTTACTACAATCACCCATATATTTTTTTTTGTATCACTGAACTTTGTAAAATGTAATATTTTTAAGCATCGGTTTTTAATTGGACGGTAAATCTTAATGGAATGTTAAAATTGAGGGTATATTTGTCAATTTATTCATAAAAATTAAATAAAATTGAAATCAACCCATCAAGTAGTTGAAAACCATCCAACAATAAAGTTGCAAATTGCCGGTGGTGATGTTGTGATTGTTGGCATGTTTAATTGGACGGTAAGTCTTAATGGAATGTTAAAATTGAGGGTATTTTTGTCATTTCATTCATAAAAAATTAAATAAAATTGAAAATCAGCCCATAAATTAGTTGGAAACCGTCCAACAATAAAGTTGCAAAATGCCGGTGGTGATGTTGTAATTGTCGGCATGTTTAATTGGACGGTAAGTCTTAATGGAATGTTAAAAATGAGGGTATTTTTGTCATTTCAATCATCAAAAATTAAATAAAATTGAAAATCAGCCCATAAAGTAGTTGGAAACCGTCCAACAATAAAGTTGCAAATGCCGGTGGTAATATTGTGATTGTCGGCATTAATGTTTTGCGTCATCAACATTGAAATTTGGGTCATCAACGTTAAAATTTGGATTGATAATGTTGATGTTTTGGTTGTCGATTTAGCTCACCAATGTTAAAAATTCACCCCAAACTAATAAGAGTGCTAACATTAAGAACATAGAATGATCAAGTTGTATCAGGTGTTCATTTGAATCTCGACTTTATTTTCCCTCTTCACACCTTCAATTATATCTCCAAAAATATTCTCTACGAATCTTCGATGGAAAGGAGCCATGGGCGACCACCTCGACGTTTCCCCCCAATTCAGTTCCCTCCAAGGTTTGCCAAAGTCTCATATTTTCCCCTGTCGATTATAAATGTCAAGTACCTATATTTTTTAGACAAAACAGTAGCGGACGCAGAAATTGAAATTGGAGAGGGCTATAATAGAATTTTAAAAAAAATATAAGTACAAAAAATTCATATTTTAAAAAATGTAAGGGCATATTAAACAATTTTTAGTTTTTTGGGAGGGGCCTGGCCCCTTTGGGCCCCTAGTTCCGCCACAGACTATGGCTAACGTATTCGTTATCTCTTAAAAATTTGTCTATTATACCCTATTGACTCCAAGATTCAATGTTTTTAAGATATAATGGATGCAGTACCAATTAATGTGTTTTGTCTCATAAAATATAGCGTTGATGGCCAATTTGACATTTATATTCAATATGCATGTTTTGCGATCCCAAGTAGATGTTTCATGTTTCACGTTACAAGTTTTCTTTTGTAATAAATCGAGTGCAAGACACATTTAGTTTTGATGACAAACTTTTCGAGTTTCTCAACTCCAGCTTTTTCCCTTTATTTCCACCAAGTCATCACAAAGAAAGAGTTTATACTTCACACCAACAATTATTAGAGACATAGTACACATCACATTCTTTAGCAATCCAGGTGCAGTGCTGAGTAAAGATTCTCAACTTAGTGGGCTACATAATATGAAAATCATGTGTGTTCTTCAGAATCACAAAGGTTTAATTTAAGCTGGAAACAAAACTTTGGTTAAGCTGCTGCCTGCGACTTTTCAGATACTTGCTGCTGCTCCCACTGAGCTGGAGTGAGAGCTTTGGTGATAGAGAGAGCGTGAATTTCTTTCATCTCCTCTGCCAATGCTGTGTTAACCATGCGATGCCTCTCCAGCAGCCTCTTGCCTTCAAATTGTTCAGATACTATCTGAACCGTGAATTTTGCACCGCATCTGAATATCATAATAACCCGTTAAGTCACTGGCTAAACAAGAGATCTAAACAAGAGATGAACAAAAGATCAACGAGATTTTCTTAAAGAGGAAAACTAACCCTGCAGAGACATCAACCACTTCCTGCAATAGCATTAAAGTGTGATTGTGTTAGAACTGCAATATATCTGTTTAATTCAAGTACAGCTAAACCTAAGATTTGTAGAAAAGTTGAACATTTTTCTAAATGCTACTTTTCAGTTTTCAACACCCTATGATGATGTTTGACAAGATAACATGGACTCCTTGGTAAAAAGTTTACATTTGAAGCACTAACAGCTTGAGAACAAAGCAACGGATAACTTCCACAAAATTTTAGACATAAGCTCGTAAACACACAGAGTGAGGGTGATGGTCTTAACAACACCCCTGGAGAGAACTAACAGAACATATGCATGGATGATGCCACATGATTCTTTAATTTCAGTTAATAACTGATGGATACTGCAAAAGTCCAGCTTCAAAGCATTCTAGAATTAACATATTGAAAATCACTTCATTGAAAGCACCTTGAACCGTTTTTACCGTTTTACAATCAGCTCATTTAAACTAAACCAAAAAAGATCCCAACTCTTGCAATCACTAATTCAACTTGATTAATCCCAATCATAGAATCCCTAGAACAAACCTAATCAAAGATATGAATAACATACTAAAAACACTTTAGCAAACAATCAAAAAAGCAAGCTCAAACATGCCTTTTTGCAATCACCTAATCCAAACTAAGGCTGTCTCCTAAACCCAAAAACATCCCAACTTTTACAGTGGAATAAGGACAATCAAAGGTCTAACTACGTATTATCACAGCTTCATTCAAGAGCAGTTCCATTAGCACCAATTGGTTGAAGAACACTCTTTCATAATTTGTATAAATATTGCATACAACAATTAAACTACTTCAGTCAAACAGTTTTAAAAATTGCATGAAAATAGAGTGGCAAAAGGAGAGAACGGGAGCTTACAAGGTGAGAAGGGCTAAGTTTGGCAGCGAGAGAAGATTCAACCTGCTCTTTGCTAACCCCCATCGCCGCTGCGCTTTCTGGTGATTTTGTTTTCGGCTTGCCTGTAAATATATAATGCCCCAAAATTTTACTCCGCGTTCGTTATTTATAATTAAAGAAAAAAAAAAGAGAGGCAAATAACGAAAATTGTGCAAAACCTTTTCTAGAAGGAAAGGCAATTAGGCAAAGCTTTGGAAAGTCCCATTATATAATTTGTAAAAATAATTTATATTTATATTTTTAAAGATAAATATACAAAACTCACAATCTAAAAATAAAATATTTATGGTTAAAAAATATAAAAGTTCAAAAGATTTAGAAAAGCTTAACTCTTGAAAAAAAAAAAGTAATTTAAGGAAAATGTCTATAATATATCTCTTATAAGACATCTCAAAGTGAGCTACATACACCTGGATTGACTCAACAACCATACCACATCCACATTTGAGAAAATTTGATTCTCGCTAGAAAAGTTTCAACAATGGGTTGATTGCGATGGCAAATCTCATTATTGCCGCTGCTCTAGATTTCCGGTGACGATAAATCCAATGGTTTGTAAATATGTGAAAATATGAATTTTTGGATGAATCTTATAGAAAGTCTTTGAAATTTGATATTTCACCGTAACATTGAGAATGAAATATTTATTCTTTTAACCCAAAATTTATAGATGAGGCGAGTCAAACAAGATTTTGTCAAATATTTTTTTCCTATATAAATTATGTTAATATCTACACCAACTATCTAACACATGAATAAGAACTTTCTAAATGATATTTTTTTCTCTTATAATGAAAAGTTTATCCTATCTAAAATGAACAACTAGATTCGTAGTTGATACAAGAAAAGAATCATACCACTATCTTTGAGTGGCTAGTGAATCCAATTCCATGTTGATAATAGGTGAGAGAGAAAAAAAAAGTTCATTTTATATTTTGAGTGAATACAAAAAATAAGTGTGTGCTTGATAGCTTTTTATAATTAGTTGTTGACATTTCATCAAGGGTTTGAATCGTGCTCTTTTTGAGTTTTTTCGATCCAATCTTCGCGTTTCGGTTAACCTGACGTTTCGCTTGAGGGGATGTTAGAGTTAAGTATATATAATTATCTAGAATAGTCTCTACATATTCCTACATTTTACCTATAAATACTTCTTCTTGTATTCTAATAAATCATTGAGGTTTCCCTCTTTCATTGGGTGTTCGGTGAAAAGATTTTTGAGGCAAAATTAGTTGATTGAGAATATTACTTGTTTGACAAATTCAAAAGGCTAATAAAGATGTTTCATGAAAACCTGTTTGAAAAATATGTTTGTTCAAATCCCTACCTAAAAACGAAGTAAAAAATTAGTTTGGAAAAATTAGATCACGAATTCACTGATCTAGATCTTTACGAAAGTTGTTCACGTGGTGAGAAAGATGCAATTATCGAAATATTATAGGAGAAACCTCCGATGATTCACATAGATCACCGGAGGTGCAATGTTGGAGGATTGAGGTGCGATTTAAGTTGATGGATTAGTTGTGGAAAATCCACCAGTAGTTGGGGTGTGATAATACTGGCCCAGAATCCGGCTGGGCCAGGAATGTCCGCGGCCCATAACTATCAAAGCAGTATCTTTCCCGCTGGAAGGTACATCCGGATAAGGAAGAGGACATATGATGACAAAGGAAGTGGTCCTGCACCTTATCCCCAAAGCAGGTAGAGCTCGGCTATAAATACTAGTCTCAAACAGTAAACAAGGTATGTGACATATATCTCTCTATTTGATATTGAGTCTTTCCCGTACGATTTCCCTCGCATTACTACCCCCGTCTCATCATCACGCCGGAGCTTCCTCCCCGGGACGCCTCCCGGGGATTGTTTTGCAGGGTTGTCGCGGGTATTCCAGCTAGGAGGCGCGGATAGCATCAAGTGCAGGGATACGGACGGTTTTGGCTGCATCAATTGGCACGCCCAGTGGGACCCTTCCACCTTCGCATGATGGAGTCGCCAAGGAGAGGGCGCGGGCGCCCGAAGAAGAACGCGGCACCCTCAGGGGGTGGTTCTCTTCCACCCCCGGGGGATGAGGTGACCTTGAAGCAGTTGCAGGAGGAGGCTATACACCAGCGGGAGCTAGGGGTACCGCAGGACGGCCATGTGGAAACTGCCTCCGACGAAGCTGACTCGGAAAGAGAGTACCAGGAGGAGCAAGAACCAAGGCCCGCCGGAGGAGGCAGTCCCCGGACCCAGGGACCTGAAGCCCGGGAGGAGAGGCAATCCTTAGCCGAGGCGGAAGAATTGGCGGCGTTGGAATTCATGAGAGCCAACAAGGAGTTGTACCGCCAGTGGGTACTCTCTACCCGGGAAAATCGTAGGCGGAGGGGGCCTGGGGGAGACCAGGCAGGACCTCTTCGGGGGTACCAAAGAGAGGTTATCGACCTGGACGGAGTCGTTCAGCCGCCAAGGATACAGGGGCGTGTGAACTCTTCCACCGTCCCACCTTCATTCCCTCCAAGTCTCGGGGTCGGAGGGGGAATGGCTACGGGACAACAATCGAATTTGGTTCCACACGCTCCACCCTATTACCCGCGTTCCAGCTGGGGGGCGGGACAAATTGGGTATGGCCTGCCAGCCATGCCGGTGGAGTCGTTGGGTTATCAGGCCCCTGGAACCCAGGGGAACCCGATCCAGTATTCCTTGCCCATGCACGGATCAATGGGGATGAACTATGGTTACCAAGAGAGATACTATCGGGAGGACGATAGGATGCGGGGCTATCAGGTGGCTCAGCAGGACCCCAACTCTTTGGAGGCTCGACTAGACAAACTAGTGGGAAGAAACGGAGCTAAACCTACCTCCCCTTGGGTACCTCGAGTGCTTGCGTACCCATGGCCGCCGGGCCTTCGGACCCCGGAGGGAATCCCAACATACAATGGAGAGACAGACCCGGAAGAGTTTGTCAGGACGTACCAGAACCTGATGGTGTCACGGGACTTCCCGGAGGAATTAAGATGCAAGTTGGTGGGCTGTTACCTGAGAGGAAACTGTCTTTCATGGTTCGATTCCTTGCCTCGAGAAAGTCTCAGAGATTACTACGATTTCTCTAAGGCCTTGCTGTTCAGATACGCTGGATTAAAGAAGGAAGGGAAGCAGTTGACCGAGCTTTTGGCTACCCGGCAGAAGGCCGTAGAAGGGTCAATGGAGTACTATCGAAGGTACATGGACGATAGCATGAAGGTTGTCGACAGGAAGCAGCAGGAGAAGGCGGTGATTAGCGGGTTTATAAACGGCTTGAGGGATATGGCGTTGTTCCAGAAGTTGATGGAAAATATCCCGGAAACCTTTCACAACTTGCAAATGGCGGTGCAACTATACTGCGCGGTTAATGATGCCACGCGAAAGAGAAAGGAAGAATCTGGGGGATTTCTCCCGGACAAGATAGAAAGAAGGAGAGCGGCAGACCCAAGTAGGAGGGACCCCGCTCCCGCAACAGCAAACCGGGCAAGGGCGGACAGTTTCACCCCGCTCAGCAAATCCCGAACGGAGATTCATGCTATTCACAAGGATCTGTTCCCGGATCCGTTGCCTATCCATGGGACCCCGTCTAGGGAAAACGCGGACAAGTGGTGCGCCTACCACAAGTCTTACGGGCATGCGACAGAGGGGTGTAGGATGCTGAGGAACGAGATAGAAAAACTGATAGAGCGGGGACAACTGAGAGATTGCGTGGCAGCGGAGGCAAAAAAGGAGAATCCCCGGGACCAACCTCAGGAGCCGCCCCGCAGGAGGTGGAGGCCTAACCCGGGGAGAGAAAACGGGAGAAACCAAGGCAACCAAGGCAACAGGGCCCCAGGGAGGCCTGCCATAGCCGCTGCACCGGTCCAAGCAGTGGAGCCGGCCCCAATACCCAACAGGATGATCAACGTGATCAGTGGAGAAATTGGAGAAGCATGCCAGTCAGTTTCCGCTATCCGGGCCCGCACCCGGTATGTTCCCCCGGGGGAGATTCAGGGGAAAAGGTTTCGCCCCGATGAGGCTCTCACCTTCTCTGAAGCGGATGCAGCCCCGCCGCAGATACCCCATTCTGACCCAATGGTGGTAACGGCGGAGATCGAAGGCTTCTTGGTCAAAAGGGTGTTTGTGGACGATGGAAGCAGCGTGGAGATCATGTTCGCTTCTTGCTTCGATCAGTTGGGAATTGGGAGACAGAACCTGAAACCCCCCTCGTCTCCCTTGTCAGGGTTCACGGGTAAACCCGAAGTTCCACTAGGTGTTATTCCCCTCGCAGTGTGCATGGTGGATGAGAAGGACCGGAGCAAGAGGATTTCGGTGACATGCAACTTTGCGGTTATTGATGCACCCTCACCGTACAACGTAATCATAGGAAGACCATGGCTAACCCAAGCCCGGGCAGCGAGTTGTCCGTATCTGCTGACGATGAAGTTCCCCACTGCGCAAGGTGTGGCGGTCGTGCGGGGTAGCCAAGCAGTCGCAAGAAGTTGTATGATGACGGCGGTCTTGGACGCAAAGAAAGCAGTAGGGGCGGTACACGGAGAAGCTCCCCGCCAAGAGTTGGAGGAGATGCAGGTGGCAGACAAAGGGACGGTCACGGTGGGAAAGGATCTCCCGGAAGAAGTAAAAGGCGCACTGAAAGAACTCTTGGCTAGGTACCAAGGAGTGTTCTCATGGAGCCCGGAGGATATGGTAGGAGTATTGCCAGAATTGGGGGTACACAAGCTGAACATAAGCCCGGCAACTAAACCAATCAGGCAGAAGAAAAGACCTGTAGCCCCGGAAAGAGCGGAATTTATAAAGAGTGAAGTTAAAAAGCTGGAGAGAGCCGGGGTGGTCGAGGAAATTATTTACCCGGAATGGATAGCTAACCCAGTCTTAGTAAAGAAGCATGATGGAAACTGGCGCATGTGTATCGACTTTACAGATCTGAATAAATGTTGCCCCAAAGACAGCTATCCTCTCCCGAACTTGGATCGACTGGCGGAGGCCATCGCGGGGTATTCGGTGCTGGCCTTCTTTGATGCACATAAAGGCTATCACCAGGTGCAGATGGACGAGGCGGACAAGGCAAAGACTTCTTTTATCACCGATTTCGGGACCTTCTGCTACAAGAAAATGCCCTTCGGGCTGAAGAACGCGGGGGCCACATATCAGAGAATGGTGGACAAACTATTCAAGGACCAAGTGGGAAAAAACATGGAGGTGTATGTCGATGACATGGTGGTCAAAAGCAAGGCTTACGGGGTTTTCTTGAATGACCTGGAGGAGATGTTCGAAAAGCTAGAGCGGAGCAATCTAAAACTGAACCCCTCCAAAAGTACCATTGGAGTGGGTGCGGGGAAATTCTTGGGGTTCATGGTGTCAAGCCGGGGCATCGATGTCAACCCGGAGAAGGTGGAGGCCATAGCTAAGATGACCTCTCCCAGGTCAGTGAAAGAAGTACAGCGGTTGACAGGGTCTCTCGCGGCTCTCAGTCGATTCCTATCAAAGGGGGCAGATAGGCAGTTGCCTTTCTTCAACATACTCAGGAGGGCCAAGGCGTTTGAGTGGTCCGAGGAATGTGAGAAGGCGTTTCAAAGTCTGAAAGAGCATCTTCAACAATTGCCAACTTTAAAGAAGCCACTCCCGGGGGAGGAGCTTTTCCTGTACATAGCGGCGTCCCGGGAAGCGGTAAGTGCCGTGCTAATCAAAGAAGAGGAGGGAAGGCAGCACCCAGTCTATTTTGTTAGCCGGGCACTTCGGGGGGCAGAAACCCGGTACACCGAGTTGGAGCAGTTGGTTCTGGCTCTGGTGCATGCTTCAAGGAGGCTTAAACCCTACTTCCAGGGCCACCCCATAGTGGTCCTTACCAATTACCCGCTAAGACAGGTTATGTTCAAGCCGGAGGCATCAGGGAGAATGATGAAATGGGCCATAGAGCTGGGAGAATATGAAATCCGGTATGAGCCAAGGAGGGCGATCAAGGGCCAGGCCCTAGCGGACTTCTTGCTGGAATCAGAAGCAAGGATCAGTGAAGAACAGGAGATACCTGAATCTCCGGAGAATACAACGAAGGTCGATACAGACCCGACTTGGAAGTTGTATGTGGATGGATCGGCGCACTCCGGGGGCTGTGGAGCGGGAGTATTGTTAGTCAGCCCGGAAGGGAAGGAGTATCCCTATGCAGTCCAATTCACTTTCAAAACAACCAACAATGAAGCTGAGTACGAAGCCTTGATCGCGGGGTTAAGGTTAGCAAAGGAGATGGAAATCAAAACCCTCACGGCACACAGTGATTCCCAGATTGTGGTGCAGCAAGTAAAAGGAGAGTATGAAGCCCGGGAAAGGAGCCTGCAAAGGTACTTGGAAACGGTAAAACCTCTGATAGCCGGGTTTAAAGCCTTCAGCTTGGTTCAAGTTCCCCGGGAGCAGAACAGTAAGGCAGACGTTTTAAGCAAGTTAGCTTCTTCGGAATTAAAACCTGAGCCCGACCAAAAGCTGTACATGGAGGTATTGGGAAGAAGAAGCTACCAGGAGAGCGATCAAGTAATGCTGGTGAACGAGGAAGAGTCCTGGATCACGCCCATGCGGGCGTACCTAGAAGAAGGAACTACCCCGGAGGATAAGGCTCAGGCTCGGAAGCTAAGAGTGAAGGCGCCTAAGTATGTGATTCAGGAAGGGGAGCTGTACAAAAGAGGGTATCTCCAGCCGTTGCTAAAATGTGTAGAAAGGTTGGAAGGCCAACACCTCATCCGGGAGGTGCATGAAGGATCTAATGGGAGCCACCAAGGGGCTCGCACCGTGGCCAGAAAGATCCTAAGACTGGGGTATTACTGGCCGACGTTGTTCAAAGATGCGGAAGAACATATACAGAGGTGCTTGGCATGCCAGGCATTTGCCCCGCTAATCCACGTTCCCCGGGAAGAATTAGTCGGAGTCACAGGAGCTTGGCCGTTCAGCAGATGGGGAATCGACTTGGTCGGACCATTCCCGACTGCCCCGGGAGGAGCCAAATACTTGATTGTGGCGATCGACTACTTCAGCAAATGGGTGGAGGCAGAACCGCTCACCAACATACGGGGACTAACTTGCGTCAAGTTTTGCTGGAAGAACATCATCTATCGATTCGGCATCCCGAAGGTCATAGTCACAGATAACGGGGCGCAGTTCGAGAACGATCCTTTCAAATCATGGTGTGTCAAGTATGGCATAGAGCAGAAGTTGACGTCGGTGTACCACCCCCAGGCGAACGGGCAAGTAGAGGTCACCAACCGCACCATCATCAAGGGACTAAAAACCCGCTTGGAAGGCGCGCGGGGAAATTGGATCTGGGAGCTACCCAGCGTTCTTTGGGCCCATAGGACTACAGAAAGCTCGGCTACCGGGGAATCCCCGTATGGCTTGGTGTACGGGTCAGAGGCAGTAATACCCGCAGAGATTGGGATCCCAAGCCCTCGAACTCAATACCAGCGCCCGGAAGAAGAAAACGATGGACGACGCCTTGACTTGGATCTCCTGGAAGAGAAGCGAGAGAATGCGGCACTTCAGAAAGCCAAGGTGAAGGAGCGAGTAAAGAGGTATCATGACAGAAGGGTGCGGAAAGAAGTTTTCATCCCAGGAGACTGGGTAATGAGGAGAAACGATAAGAGCCACCAAGCCCCGGAGGGCAAACTTGCGCCCAACTGGGAAGGGCCATACAAGATCAAGGAAGCATACCCGGGAGGGAGCTATGTGCTGGAGGACAAGCAGGGAAAGGAGATCCCCAGAAGGTGGAACGTAGCTAACCTGAGAAGGTTTTACGGGAAGTAGAGCGCCCCGCATCGTACCACAGCTACTGAAGCATGAATATGCTAGGCATGAGTATGCCAGGAATGGATATGCCCCCCGGGAAGCGTGAATACGCTAAGCATGAATATGCTAGGCATGAGTATGCCAGGAATGGATATGCCCCCGGGAAGCGTGAATACGCTAAGCATGAATATGCCAGGCATGAATATGCCAGGCATGGATATGCCCCCGGGAAGCGTGAATACGCTAAGCATGAATATGCTAGGCATGAATATGCCAGGCATGAATATGCCAGGCATGGATATGCCCCCCGGGAAGCGTGAATACGCTAAGCATGAATATGCTAGGCATGAATATGCCAGGCATGGATATGCCCCCCGGGAAGCGTGAATACGCTAAGCATGAATATGCTAGGCATGAATATGCCCGTAGAGATAACCCAACGTCGGGCCTCGTTCCGGGTTTAGAGAAGATTTGTAAAAAGGGACCCATGGGTGGCTCCCATTTGGGTGCCCCGCTAGAGTGGACCCGGAGCTCGAACGAAGCCCGGGGACCAAGAGATGTAGTGTTGTAAGGAAGAGTTAACAAGAAGGGTTCTTTCGAAAAGCAATTTTATTCAATCTTTAAATTACATAAGAAATTTATACATCGCATGAACATGCGGTCAAATTGCAAAGGAACAATTACATAGAATTTTATATACAGGTTTTCTTATCTACGCGTCCTTAAACCCATTTAGGGCCCGACCCGGAAGCACCCTCAGGGTTACCCGGGCGGAAACCTCCTCCGAAGAATTGAGAAGACAGGAGATCTTCGGCAAAGCGGGCGTCCGGGGCCTGATTCCAAGCAAGCTCCTCTTCCAGTTGCGCGGCGTCCTCTTCGTTCAACTCGGGGATAGGAACAACCACGGACCCTTCGGGAAGCGGCCCCGCCAGGCGCATCCTCCTTACCCCGGCCGACGTAACAAATTTGTATTTAGGAAACATGTCTGCTGCGCTTTTCCCCTTTTCTTCCCGGCTGATACGGGCACCCTCAGCGGTCTTAACCCCCCTTGTGGTGACTCCAGAATCTGCAATCTCCCGGATGCGTCTTATCCGACGTGCCACTTCCTCCGGGTCAATAGATACAGTCATATCCTCATATATTTCATACGCCACATCCACCTCCACCCGGGCAGGAACCCGGCGGAGACTAGAGGGGTAAGGCTCAGCCACCCCGGCATTGATCTTGTCACGCCACTCCACGGCGTCTAGATAGGCCTTGTGATTGGGAGCTCCCTCGCCAAACTTTCCCGGGTTGGCTTCCATACGCTCCACAGTCCTACGGACCCCGGCGGGTATGTCGGTAAGAGGAGAAACCCCGACTAGTCCGTTCTTGAGGCCCAAAAGGTGGTAGGATAGCCGGGTGATTAGTAGAGCATCCTGGAGGACCCTATTCCTATGAGTAAGGGACCGATTCTCCTTCTCAAAGTCGCAGAGAAGCCGGTTCTGCGCGGAGCGGGTCTCCAATATCCTGAGTTTTTCCTGCGCCCGCTCTAGTTCGCCCCATACCATGCCTAGCTCCTTGGCGGTACGACTTTGAGAATCATCATGAAGAGCCTGCAACTCAGCTATGGTCTGGTGAGAATTTAAGGCTTCCCGCATATGATCTGAAGCAAGGTCGAAACATTGATTTAAGGACCCGAACTTGGCCTCGACCGCTTTAAGAAATAACACCAGTGCCCGGATCGTTCCAAACTCCTGAAGGAAGCAATCCAACCCCGCCTCGGCCAACGCCCGGGTGGCCTGGTTGCCTCCAAACCTCCAATGAGCTAGTTTTCTTTGAAGAAAAGAGCATTGGAGGCATCCGGCGCGGGGGAGTGAGAAGTAGGTACCAGAGGAACTACTAGGATGAGCAAAAACATAAGGCACAGACCCGCGCGGGAGAACTCCCCCTAAGGGGCGCTCAGTCTACAAAAGATAAGTGATTCCATCAAAAAGCAGAACTTATATTAATCAAAATGGGCACCAAGGCCAAGTTCTACATATGCCTCCCGGGGAGGAAGATTACAAAAAACATGAAAATTACAAAAGAGATGTAAACTAGAGTCTAGGAGAGTACATTATCCTCAGCAGATTCCCTTCCTCCCGGGGTAGCGTGAGCTCTTTTCCATCTCCTCTCCAGTTCAGCCACATCCTCCTCAGACCAGCAGGGACCATAGTAGGCGGGGGCATCTACCTTTGGCTCGTCTTCCGGGCGCACAGGAAATCCCACCTTCCGGATAGACTTCCGGGATTGATACAGCAGGTCATCGTGCCCCATTGGGAGTCCCACGGTGTAAGCGCCGGTACTCTCTTCGAGGACAGCTCGGTACCCGAAGTTATCGGGAACAGCGCAGAATTCTTGATAATTATCAGCCCAGTGGGGCGTCTCCGGGACTACCCCATAGGCATTGACGCTTTCTGGGCCGGGGGACTCAGGTACGGCCGCCTCTTTGATCCCCGGAAGCTTGATCTTCTTAATATCTGAGGATGAAGGGGCCCGGGAAGACATCGTAAGCGAATCCCACAGTTGGGGCACCAGGTCCTCCAGCTTGGCTTCCTGGAGAGATCTCCAACGGTGGGTCAGCAAATCGCCCGCCTTGGGGCGATAGTAGGATTCCTGGGCTTCAAGGCGAGCAGGTCCCGGAAGCCAACCCCGCAGTCTGCGGTACATCTCGTGGCAGGCATCTTCGCTAGCCGCAGCAGCGATCCCCTCAAGCCTTTTGTCGAAGTCGGTGGAATGAAGGACTTTCTGAACTATAGCATTCAGAGCGTCAAGCTGCGCCTCCTTTTTCTCTTTCTTGAGGGAGGCGTATTTCTTCTCCACCTCGGCCAACTTTTTCCCCTTTTCCTCCAACTTCCTCTCCTTCTCAGCTAACTTCTTCTGGGAGGCCCTCAGCTGGGCTTCCAGGTCGTCCCTCTCGGCCAACCTCTCCCGGGCGTCGTGGAGCTCCTTCTCCTTCTTAGCAAACAAACCCGCGCTGTACTTAGAATACGTCCGATTGAGCGCGTCAGCTAGTTGGGAGTCCGCCAGGAGTGAGTCGGCGAAAGTGGTGGTCTGTAAAATTCAAACAAGAGTAAGGTTACCCGGAAGGATAGTAACGTGAGAAATAATGACAAGCAATAAGATTGACATACCTCTTCCCTATCCTCAGGGATAGCTTGAGAATTATCCCGCAAAGGAGAATTCACAGGGGGAGGAGGAGGCGGGGGCGGGGTCGCACCCTCTAACCTTTGACGAGAAGCCGGAGGAGTTTCCTTATCATCGGTCAGAGGCCGCTTAAAGCGAGAGTTAGCCCCCCACTGTAGGTAGGGTGATGGATGAAAGATCTCCTCCCCGGGGTAGGAGAGGACTCCGGGGCCTTCTGTTGGGAAGGCGGTCGCTGCTGGCGGGCCCTTTGGGCAATGAACTCGGGATTTTCAGTGGCAACTGGACCAGACGGGGGTGTCACCTGCCGCTCCTGAGTAACCATCCCCGGATGAGGACTTCTCTGCTGAGTGTGATCCCCGGAAGGCATCCCGTTGAATGGTGTAACGTCCGCGTACAAAGTAGGCTGAACTGAAACCAAGTATAAGGAAAGTCAAAACAAGGCACATATACACATCAAAATAAGCAAAGAATAAAGCCTTTAATAGGCACCTCCAGCCGGCCACACAGCGGAGACGGTTGGAAGAGAAAAGAGTTTTGACGGGTATATCCCGCGAGGCCAATAATAGCCCGCGTTCCCGGTCTTAAAAAAAGTATCCATGTCCAGGGGAGATAGGCGGAGGAAGTTATGATCGTTGGTAAGGTCTATTGAAAGAGAGGAAAGGGGTTGTTTATCTTCAGGAACGAGGGAATCGTTCCAAGGGGGCATGGGATACACCCGGGGGTCACAGCGAAAGAAACCTTTTGCCAGGTACCCTTTGGCAGATTTGGGCTTACCTTTAACAAAGTCCTTTGTCCGGGATCGGATCACAAAGGAAAACACACCCGGGAAGGACGCATGAGCGCGTCGCAGGGCGTAGAAAGAACGAAAGAGAAGGAGGGAGGAAGAGACGTTGCATCTCGCACAGTTGACCAAGAAGGCCAGCACCAACACGACCCCGTTGGGGTGAAGCTGGGCCGGAGCCATTCGGTAAAAATTGAAAATTTCGGAAAATAGAGGAGGAAAGGGGAGACTGAGCCCGTACTGGAAGTGAATCCGGGGAATGCAAGGCACTTCCCGCTCGGATGTTCCCGGGAGGAGTTTGGATAAAGACGCATCCAATGGAAAAGGAATGAAGCAGCGTCTAACTAAATCTACAACGTCCCTGTCTAAGGAAGGAGCAGGCCCGGAAAGATTAAAAAACTGATGACCAGAAGGCTTCGCTCCGTGGGTAGGACCCCGGGGAGCATCCTCGCCAGCTTCATCGAACACCTCTTCATCTTGGCCCTCCCGGGGGTGACTAGGATGCCCGGATGGATGTGAACCCTCTCCATCCAAGGTCGACGCGTCCGGGACGCCTAGCTCCCGGGGCGTACTGAAAGCCTCGGAATGAGTGTCCGGGGAAGAGACTGGGGGGGGAAGCCACGTTATCAGCAGCCCTGAACTGGACTTCAAACTGACCTTGAGCTCCCTCGGTGTTCAAGGAAGAGTCGGAGTGGAGCGGGGAATCCATGAAAGTAAGAGGAAGAGGGAATGAGAGCTTACTTGGCTGAAAAATGCGAAAGGTGGGAAAAGCAGAGCGTCTGGAAATTGATTGAAGAAAGTAACCTAGTAAGGAGGGTGAGGCTCCTTATATAGACGGATGAATAGGAACCGCCACCTCAAAAGGTGGAAAAGCAATAATGACACGATAAACGAGGCACTGATCAATGCGGAAGAGGAAAAGGCGGCGTCGTCAGAAACCCATTTTAGCACGGATGGGTCCTACCAGAAAAGCAGCAACCAAAGAGGGAGCGTTTAAGACCAGTTCCCCGCGTCATGAAAACCCGGATGACTGGTCTGGGGGGCTAGTGATAATACTGGCCCAGAATCCGGCTGGGCCAGGAAGGTCCGCGGCCCATAACTATCAAAGCAGTATCTTTCCCGCTGGAAGGTACATCCGGATAAGGAAGAGGACATATGATGACAAAGGAAGTGGTCCTGCACCTTATCCCCAAAGCAGGTAGAGCTCGGCTATAAATACTAGTCTCAAACAGTAAACAAGGTATGTGACATATATCTCTCTATTTGATATTGAGTCTTTCCCGTACGATTTCCCTCGCATTACTACCCCCGTCTCATCATCACGCCGGAGCTTCCTCCCCGGGACGCCTCCCGGGGATTGTTTTGCAGGGTTGTCGCGGGTATTCCAGCTAGGAGGCGCGGATAGCATCAAGTGCAGGGATACGGACGGTTTTGGCTGCATCAGGGTGAATAGAAAAAAGGTCCCCAACTACCACCAATGCACTTTTCCGACCGTTTGTCCGTTTATTTTCCGACGTGGAGAGATATTTTCGGCCGAGTTTTGGCCAATTGCGACACTGATGCAAAAACTCAGTTATAGAGACGCCGGTTGCATATTGAGGACAATGCTTAGAGCGAACAGAGAGGGTTGTGAAAAATTGAGGATAATTTTTGAGTTTTCTACAATATTTACATGAATATTCGTATAGTTTTACGAGATTGCGCTGATATATGGATCATTTTTTTATACCCAAAATTTATAGAAAAGGATGTCAAACTAAAATTAATTTTTATAAACACTAGTTAAGTGGTCGGCGCTTCGCTCTTTTGTCTTTTTGCGTAGAGTTTCCTCCTCCTTGCTTCGTCTCAAATTCGCGGGTTCCTCCAGTCACCCACCGTGAATTGCCCACCTTCGCTATTTTGCCCCTGTCCGTTTCCACCCGGTCACCTTTTTTCTCCAGCCGATTTCCACGACCCAGACCCAAAGACGTGACATCTTCTCCCGTTTCAATGGTGGCTAGTCACCATCTGATACATTTCGACGTTGTTGACCATGACGTGTTGGATATTAGAAGGTTCAGGTATGTTACGTAGCATTCCGCTCTCTTATCTTTCACGACCTCTCGGTCACTGTGTTTTTGTCCAAATCTGTTCCCGTATTCTTTTCCTTATGTTCATGCGTAAGTTTCTTTTTTCGTTTCTTTGGTGTGGAGTTCTAAGTACACAGTTTCAATTCATGTTGATTTTGTTTTCTTTTCTTTGGTGGATTATACAGTTCCACTTTATGCACTTTAGGTGTTTGATAAAATTCCCAAACCAAAGCTAACTTGGTTTCAATCTCCCATTTTTCCTTTTTCCAATTATTTTAGGTTTGCATACAAGAAATCACTGTACTCGTTCACAGTTTCGGCTCGATTGTATGCTCCACAAGTACAATCTCTGTTGGTCCTGAAGTCCCCCACCTACTTTTCTGTTTTTATTCAGGTAAGCTGTTCACCATGTCCTATAAATTTGTTAGACTAAGTACTTGTTTCCGGACACTGTTTTGTACCTACCCTTCCAAAACAAGGTTAATAAGCTTCATGATTATCATGTGGCAAGCATGGGATATGTTGCCAACTACAAGTTTTGTGGACTGCAGATTTGATTATTTATGAAACAAAAATAATTCATAGGAAGAGAGGAGTTTTATCTTTAATTATTTCGAGCATGCTTTAGTCCAACTATACAATATACTTTGTCATCAAAATTATCAGTGCTCACTTCGTTCTTCATAGGGAGTATGATAACTACAATGTTTTCGGTTCCGATCTATCTCTAAGTGGATTTCAGGGTGCAAGTTTGTATGTTTTTATGCATGCACCTTCAAAACTGAGTTGTCTTTGTATCCCTTGTAACCCATTGTCCAGTACCTTTGTTAATAATAATGATAATAAGGATTTCTTGCATGTTTAACTGAGCTTTCAGTACCTTTGCATGTGTAACTTAGCTTCCACTACTCTTTCGATATGTTCAGAAGGGATATTCTTTGGTAGTCAAATGTGCTACATGAACTTCTTTTACCTTTGTTTACTTTAAGATCTATGTGCTTTAAATTTTCTTCATGTGGACCTTATTGCTTTAAAAATTGGAACCACTGCATTCTGAAATAATGAAACTAAATGTTATTGTTGCTAGCGCCCTTCATATTTTGTAAGGAGAATGGTAACCCCAGAGCAGTGACGGAACTAGACCCAAGCTCTTGGGGGAGCGAGATCGAACAGGGGGAGCGAGATTGCACTGTATAAGCCTACTTTTCAAAAATTTTGAAGGCTAAACGACTAATTGCTACAGTAATATAGCCTGTAATCTGAAATGTTTGGGGAGCGGCCGCTGCCCCACGCTCCCCCCAGTTCCGTCCCTGCCCCAGAGGACATGTCATTTCTTGATTCTGATACATCATTTGCACATTTTAAAGAGATTATATCATTTTCTTATGCATAAAACACTAATTATGATGTCCTACCTTTCAGAATGTCTAAATTGATCTGCCTATCAAATTCTTATTGCAGGTTTATTTAGGCTACAATATTGTACACTTTGCAGCAAAGTTCGGCTCCTACAGCTGAGTTACTAGCTATTCTGTTTTTCCATTTTCCTGGTAAGTTTCTCAATTGGCCTTCTATGCATCGTAGCCTTCTATACATTGTGTTTGTTTCTGAAGTAGTTTACCAGTTATGTCGCAAAGAGAAATAGGACAAGAATCTGAAACTGGCCAAAGGCTTAGAACCTCTAAACATAACAAGAGAAAATATTCATCTTTATTTGAGCGTAAAAGGTCAAAAATGCAAAATGTGCCCAGGCCATTAACCGGTCATTTCTTTTACCTTCTGTCGTTTTCCGCAAGGCCTCTCCTCCTCCCTGTTTTGCCTATTTTTCATTAGTTTCTCCGGTCACCCACTGCCAATTGCCTTCTTTCGCAATTTTGCCCCTGCCCATCTCCAGCCCACCTTTTTCTGCAGCCGATTTGGATGACCAAGACCCATTAACGTGGCATCTTCTACGTTTCTATTGTGGCGAGTCACTGTCGGATAGCCCTCATTTTATAATCACATTCATCCTCTTAAGTTGCAGACCTATAGGCAAAGAAATCTAATACATCTGGAGACTATGTACTTACTGTTGTGGCCTGTGACGGATTCAATCGGATGTCGTTATGCATGATATTTGATCAGTTTGATGGTTGCAAAATTTCTATTATCACGACATGATTGCATTTTTTTAGAAGCATGTATACTCAATTGTTGTACTTCATCTCATTAGTCCTAGACACAGTTTCGTACCGTCAAGTTTGCACAAAGGGAAATAGCTGCCGCTGTTCTAATATTGTGCTATGAAGGTAAATTTAATGATGCTTTTTTGGTGTATAGAAATATACATGGAATTGGAGGATGACCATTTGGTTTGTGTGCCAAACATCTCTAGATAGTAGACATGAAAGCCACCATGGAAAGAATTATTTATATCACATGATATAATTTTTGCATGTTATGTTCCAATGGTATAATTTTGTGCAATTGTGTTTCATTTTCCCTGATAAAATTTATGTTCATTGTAATGTTCTTTATTTGTAACCTTTTTTTTTTTGAAGTATTTTTTTTGAAGTGTACATATATATATATATATATATATTTTGTCTCCTTGATTGATCTCGATTTTGTATTTATTATTGTTAGGGCCTTGATTGTTGTTGAGCTGAATAAGCTTTAGTAATGGTGAAGTCACTATTTAATGTTAAAGTGAATAAGTTGTTTTAGCCCTAGACCTTGGCTGCACTATGGAGTTTGTTGAAGCTGATGGGGGTATTGATTGGGAGGCTATTTAGGCTTTTGCTCTTGGATATGATTGATTTATGCTGTCACACTTGCAGACCTGGCAAACGGGTGTCTTCGGTCGGGTTCAGGTGATATCCAATCGGTTCGGGTATGATTCGGTTACTTATATTTTTTTCGGGTATCGAGTCATGATCGGGTCTGTTCGGGTTCGGGTTTCATTCGGGTTGTCTTAGAAAATATTTGTCGGTTCGTTTATGGTTGATGGTATTTCGGCTTCGGTTATGAATCGGGTTTAAATTTTCTGAATAGAATTTGGATCGGGCTCAAAAGAAAGTACATTTATATAGAAATTTACATATAATAGTGTATTTGGTGGGCGTCGTTTACCACCAAAATATTCCTACGATTGCTAAGAATATTTAGAATATAACAGCAAGTAGGGTCGAACCCACAGAGAACAGATTAATCAAATTAAATTTTCTTATGACCAATTTTTGGTGTAGTCACCACACTTTTAACTTGAGAATGAGTTTTTATCAACTACGAAAATAAAACAGAAAAACTAAATAGACAAATAGATATCAGATAATAAAGAAATCCGGCTTTGAATGAATTCACCCTAGTCAATTACTGATCCTTGATGCAAAGATTTAATTAACCACCATGAACCAACCAGTTATAGGGTACCGTGAATGCATCGGACATACCCCAGTTCCTACTTACTTTATCGATAGCTAGCAAGAGACGCTTAAACTAACTATTTCCCTAATCAAAACACAACCTAGTTGGTAACGCCAGTTCTAAGTTTAATGTTTTGACAGCATTAAGAATTGAAGGAACCCAGTTTAGACAAATTACCCAAGAACGCAAGTAATAACCTGTCTACCAATTTATTCTCACTATCTAAGCGATAGCTTTACCACTAATTAGCCCTTTCCAACAATTACGGATTGGTGGTACTAATTGGCTTTAACCTAATTTCATCTAAGCTGATCAGACTCAAATTAATCAAATATCACAACAGGCACAGAGAATAAACTAAAATCCAGAGCAATCAATTTAAGCACAATTAGATCTCACAACATTCTTACGACTAGGGTTTCATCATTCTAGCCAGATTAAATGCTTAGCTACTCATAATACGATAAAAACAATCAAAACAATTAAAAGAAAACATTATAGATAAACAGAATAGAGATGAAAAGATTAAACCCGAAATCTTGAATAAAACTGTCTCCTTCTCGTCCTATGCGTGCGTCTGAAATCTCTGAATCTCTCTAAAAAAAATAAAACTGACAAAGACTGACAAAGACTAAATAAGTCCGCCCCCTGCGTCCATATTTATCCTTTGTCCCCAATTTCCCAAAATAACAGAATCCTAATAGGTTTTGTTTTCTGCCTAAATAAAATAAAATACAAGGAAAAAAAATATCCTTTCCCATGCGTAATAAAACACACACGCATGAATTGCATTCTGCGAATCAGTCTCATTCTGGAGTCTTCAAAATAAACCAAAGAATTGAGCTTTTCTGGGCTGAAATAAATTACAGCCCAATAGCATTAAAAACTCTTATTATTCTTTGGCCCTTCAATTTCTTCCTTCTTGCTCCTTTGCCTCTTCAGTGCCGGAATAATAGAATAATGATGGTCTATTATCTCCGTTGGAGCACACTACCTCATTAAAAACCCGTTGGGAAAAAAGAGTATAGTGTCTAGCTCCTCTCCATGAGCTCGAAATCCTCCATTTATGCTTCATTTGCTCCAAAATCCAGCAAATCATCTCTCGATCTCCTTTATCCATAATCCAATGAATATCTGCACAAAACACACCTAAACGTGCACATCAAGTGGGAAATAATAATATAAAATTACATAAAATATATGTATAAATACAACTCATCAAATATCCCCACACTTAAACCATGATTGCCCTCAAGCATGTAACTATTTATATATCCAAAATCATGGGCAAAACAAAACATCATCACAAAACCAAACCAAGCAACATGCACTATGGAACCAACCGTCTTACTACAAACCATCCCCCTTTGCTTATAAAACCACTTCGTCCTTATATCCTGGTCAAAAATGTGCAATAAAATCCAGCCTCACCAGGATCACTCAATGTCACTCAAAAATATAAAGGACAGTCACTCATATCACAGTCAGTATCTTTACAACAGGGCTGCATGTCACTATCTCCACCACATTAAAAATGACCACTTAAGCACAAATCAAATAGGTCTTTACAGGGTTGTAACGGGGCTAGGGGGTAAAAGGGTAGGATAAAAGGAATACGCGGCTAAAATCCAGAATATGCAAGCAATTCAATTTCATGATCATCATACTCCAATTTCTCATAGATGCAACAATAGAAAGCATCATATCATAACCAAACATAATGGTGCACTAAAACATTCAATGAACTAACATCGCACCAAATATTTTTCTTCAACTATCAACTGATTTTCTGCAAACTGCCAGATTTTTTTTTTCTTCCTTTTTCTTTTCTTTTCTTTCTGGACAGCAGCATTTTTTTTTCTTTTTCACAAACAACTAACAATGGGATCAACAATTACAATATTAAAACCATCCCATACATTCATATTCAGCACATCACGAAATAAAACAACTTGCACATTCTGGATGGGTAAGAAAGGCCAAAGGCTCTGAGCTTTTATATGTCAGGTTAAATCACAAAGAAAAAGAGTCTTCTGGCTTCAGCGGGGCTCACTAGGGGATCAATGTACGGTAGGAAAAATATGCAGAAGCTGTGTGGCGAAATCCTAGTGCCTAAAATCATTTTCATACTCAAGCATCATTTAGCAGTCTCGAATCATGACAAACAACCCAAGAAAGAATACCAACGAGTGATCACTCAGAAAAAACAAAGAGCTTTATATATATATTTTTTCTCGGTGGCTATATTTTTTCATGCCTTTTTTATTGCTCTTTAAGGCTCAAATCCTCACATTTACTAGGTTTAAGAACAATTGATTTAATGCACGTTCGTCATCCCAGGATATATACAAGAACTACATGACTTCTTTCACAAAGGGGAATAACATCCATCTTACCACAGACCATGTTCCATAGCAAAATCAGCTCGATACAGTTCATAGATAAATGCTTCATATCCACCAAAACAAATTAAAATTGTGTTTTCCCCTTCAAAAATAATTTTGAAATAAATTTCAAAATTTTTCAGCATTCAGAACATCAGAGAAAAGATCACAATAAACAGCCACAAAAATCCTCCCCACACTTAACATTTTGCTGGTCCTCAAGCAAATAATTAATTAAAAAAAAACATTATGTAGACCAAACAAAACCAAGCAAAAACCACAAAGAACATATATTAAAATTAACCAAACCACTTGCATATATCACTTAAGTTCCAACGAAAAAAATAGAATAGTCAAAAGCAGTAGAAATGTACTTAGCTCGTTCCGTAAAAAAAACAAAGTGGCCTTGGCTGGCTCCTGCTGCAGAAAAGATACTCCGGTGGTGATAGCTGTGATGCCTCGCCATAAATTAACACCATTATTGGGCCTGTGATACTCCGGTGGTGATGATGTTAATTTCCGGCGGTGTTATACGGCGGAACCCGGAAACTGAATTGGGGTTTTAACGAGCTGATGCGATTCCGTTCGATCCAAGCCTGCGGCTGGTCGATATGATTGCCGCCAATCGTAAATGATGCTTGCCTCACCGTGGGCAGCCGTGCATGGTGGAGGAACTGGCGATTAATTCGGGGCAGCCGGTTCTGGATTCCGGCGCCGGTGGAGAGCTCGGTTGACAGGTAACACTTCTCCATCCTTGCTAATTAGTCCCCCGCCTTTACTTGCTCTCGGAATGGCCCCCAATGTTAATTGAATTCAGATTCTATGGCTCTTGAATCTCCTTTCAATCGTTTCTGCCAACGAAAACAAATAAAAAGCATCAATGAAAAAAAAACAAAAAAAATGAAAATACAGGAAATTAGTTTTTTTTTTTTTTTGATTTTTCTGATTTTTTTTTTAATTTAGTTTAAATAGAAATTAACAAACAAAATTAGAAGAAAGCTGGAAATTTTGGGTTGCCTCCCAAATAGCGCCTTTGTTTATAGTCTTTGGCTAGACTTTACGATGCATTAGTTGAGAAGTTGTGGAGATAGTCTCCCCCTGTCCTTGTACCACATAGACTGATCAGTATTATCCCAACGAAATTCCTCCAGCTCGTGATCTTGAAACATCTTGTCTTCCCCACACTTGGTTGTTGGAATATTCATTTGCTGAACAGGCCAAGGTGTCATGTAATCCATCGCGACTGGAACTGTTCCATCATCCTCCAAGTACCTAAGCTCCATATTATGCGAATGCACTTGTGGCTCTGAGTTTGGAGCCTTGGGTGAAAGCGGTCTGGAAAATACATCATGCTTAGGCAAAATGATCCCTTTATGCTCATCTAAATTCTCCATGATTTGTATCCCAGGCTTGTCATAACTCTTGCTATTAGCATCCAACTCATTTAAGCTCGCTGGCCGTGGGGTATCCATTATAACCTGCAAAGAATATGTCTCAAGACATTCTTGGACAAGGGGGTTAGAGGTATTCATGGCATCAAAAATTTCAGAGTCTACAAGTTTTTCAGTGGACTCATCAATTTTAAAAACTAGCTCTTTGCCATAATAATCCAAAGTTATCGTTCCCTTTCCAACATTAATCACCGCGTTAACAGTTTTTAAGAAGGGACGACCTAACAATATTCCTCCTGTACCCTTAGCTTGGTGCATATTAACCACATAAAAGTCAGCTGGATAAACAAAATCTTTAACTTTAACCAGCACATTTTCTAGAAGTCCCTCCGTTTCCAAACGAGATTTATCAGCCAAGTGTAATGTTACATCAGTGTTAACCATGTTCACTCCCTTTAAAGTTTTATAAATAGATAATGGCATCACATTAACAGCAGCACCTAAATCACACATGGCATATTCAATCTTCTTATCTCCTATAAAACAAGGTAAAGAAAACATACCCGGGTCTTTACACTTCGGAGGTATCTTCTTCTTAATCACAGCTGAAACAGACTCTCCCATCATCATCTTTCCAGAATCCTTAGACTTCCCAGCAATAAATTCCTTCATGAACTTGGCTAGTGGAGGAAGCTTCATAGCTTGCAGCAAAGGGAGATTGATTTCCATCTTCCCAAAAATCGTCATGAAATCCATAGGCTCATCCACTGGTTTAGGTTTTGCGAGTCTTCGTGGGAATGGTGCTGGAATTTTAATGTTAGGATCATAAAGACTCAACGGTTTATGTGGTGGCTCAACTGATTTGCTCGAAACTTCATCTTGATTGGTCGTTTCTTGTTCCTCTTTGTCTACACTCCTTGAAGTTTCATTTGTCAACGGCTCACTTATTTGCTTTCCACTTCGAAGAAAAATTGCGCTCACATTTTCTCGTGGATTTAGCTGGACCTGAGACGGCAGCTTCCCTTGGTTACCCTTGAGCTCGTTCACGGTATTTGCCAACTGAGAGATCTGATGAGAATGGAGGTCCAATTGCACCTTAGTTTCCTGTGTAAAGTTCTTCATTGTACCCATCATCTCTCCCATCATATCTTCCAGCGATTTACCTTGTGTGCCTTGTTGAGGTGGTGGTGCAGCCTGATAATATCCTCTTTGCTGTTGAGGTCTGTAATTATTGTTCATCGGCTGCCCTGGATGGTTCGGTTGTTGCTGTATTTGGTTTCCATGGCCACCCCAACTTAAATTAGGATGATTCCTCCATCCAGGATTATAAGTATTTGAATACGGATCGTTCCCGCGCTGATTTCCTTGAAAATTCCCAGCCACATGTGCTTGAGCTATAGGATCTTCAGGGGCCAAAGCGCATGCATGTGTTAGATGCCCTATATTGCCGCATATCCCACAAGGTGTCATACTATTAGCACCCTTTTCTCCTACTACAGACATCACTTTCTGCATCATCTTATCCATCTTTTCATCGAACCTGTCCTCCCAGTCTATACTCTTTGCTCCAGCAACTCTCTTCTCTGAACGTGATGGTGAATCAACATAGCCTTTAGCAGTCTCGAGAACATTCTTCAATAGCTGTTTACCTTGAGTAGCTGTACGCCTCAAAAATGGAGTGTCAGGAGAATCAAACAATTTCTTATCTTCTGGAGTTAACCCATTATAAAAACACTTCAGCAACTCTCCATCTGGTATCTTATGGTTAGGACAACTATCCACTAACTTTCTAAACCTGGCATGGTACTCGTTTATGGTCTCATCACACTCCTGGAAAATAGACCTGATTTGAGTCCGGATAGTATCTGTCCTTGCGTCTGAGAAAAATTGCTGGAGAAACTCCTTCCTCAAAGCAGCCCAAGTGCCAATGGAATTTGGCTCTAGAGTTCGGAACCATATATTGGCTGCATCAGATAAAGCAAAGGGGAATACAACTAGCCTGAAATTCTCCTCCGTAATGGTTCTAGGACGCTTCTGCACCCTACATATCTGTATAAACTCATGGAGAAAATTGTTTGGGTCTTCCCGTGCCTTCCCATAGAATTTAGGTAAGACATTCAACAGGCTAAGCTTGATTTCAAGGTTGCTTCCTCCTTCAGGCACCACAATCGGAGAAGGGGGATCACTATCATCATAGTCATATAAGTCTCCAATTGCCGCCATTTCAGACGGCTCTTCCTTCACTTGTTTTGTAGCTGATTGTGAGAAAGAGCTCGAACCTTCTTCAACTCGTGTTTGTTTGGCCAACTTTAATAACCGCCTAAATGTTCGCTCCGGTTCAGAATCGTAGGGAACGATGGCAGTACAAGAGGACCTGGTCATACACAACACAAAAACGTAACCGAGATCAATAGGAAAAAGAAAATAAATTAATTAAAACTGCTCCCCGGCAGCGGCGCCAATTTGGTGGGCGTCGTTTACCACCAAAATATTCCTACGATTGCTAAGAATATTTAGAATATAACAGCAAGTAGGGTCGAACCCACAGAGAACAGATTAATCAAATTAAATTTTCTTATGACCAATTTTTGGTGTAGTCACCACACTTTTAACTTGAGAATGAGTTTTTATCAACTACGAAAATAAAACAGAAAAACTAAATAGACAAATAGATATCAGATAATAAAGAAATCCGGCTTTGAATGAATTCACCCTAGTCAATTACTGATCCTTGATGCAAAGATTTAATTAACCACCATGAACCAACCAGTTATAGGGTACCGTGAATGCATCGGACATACCCCAGTTCCTACTTACTTTATCGATAGCTAGCAAGAGACGCTTAAACTAACTATTTCCCTAATCAAAACACAACCTAGTTGGTAACGCCAGTTCTAAGTTTAATGTTTTGACAGCATTAAGAATTGAAGGAACCCAGTTTAGACAAATTACCCAAGAACGCAAGTAATAACCTGTCTACCAATTTATTCTCACTATCTAAGCGATAGCTTTACCACTAATTAGCCCTTTCCAACAATTACGGATTGGTGGTACTAATTGGCTTTAACCTAATTTCATCTAAGCTGATCAGACTCAAATAAATCAGATATCACAACAGGCACAGAGAATAAACTAAAATCCAGAGCAATCAATTTAAGCACAATTAGATCTCACAGCATTCTTACGACTAGGGTTTCATCATTCTAGCCAGATTAAATGCTTAGCTACTCATAATACGATAAAAACAATAAAAAGAAAACATTATAGATAAACAGAATAGAGATGAAAAGATTAAACCCGAAATCTTGAATAAAACTGTCTCCTTCTCGTCCTATGCGTGCGTCTGAAATCTCTGAATCTCTCTAAAAAAAATAAAACTGACAAAGACTGACAAAGACTAAATAAGTCCGCCCCCTGCGTCCATATTTATCCTTTGTCCCCAATTTCCCAAAATAACAGAATCCTAATAGGTTTTGTTTTCTGCCTAAATAAAATAAAATACAAGGAAAAAAAATATCCTTTCCCATGCGTAATAAAACACACACGCATGAATTGCATTCTGCGAATCAGTCTCTTTCTGGAGTCTTCAAAATAAACCAAAGAATTGAGCTTTTCTGGGCTGAAATAAATTACAGCCCAATAGCATTAAAAACTCTTATTATTCTTTGGCCCTTCAATTTCTTCCTTCTTGCTCCTTTGCCTCTTCAGTGCCGGAATAATAGAATAATGATGGTCTATTATCTCCGTTGGAGCACACTACCTCATTAAAAACCCGTTGGGAAAAAAGAGTATAGTGTCTAGCTCCTCTCCATGAGCTCGAAATCCTCCATTTATGCTTCATTTGCTCCAAAATCCAGCAAATCATCTCTCGATCTCCTTTATCCATAATCCAATGAATATCTGCACAAAACACACCTAAACGTGCACATCAAGTGGGAAATAATAATATAAAATTACATAAAATATATGTATAAATACAACTCATCAGTATTATTTCAATAACTTTGTATAATACAAACAATCTATACTTTTTAATTATATTTAAGTAAAGTTTGGATTTGATTAAAATTAATTCGGGTAAATATCAATTCGGGTTCATTTCGGTTCGGATGTTTTTCGGGTCCGGATGGTTTTCGGGTATCGGTTATATTTCGGGTTCAGCTCGGGTTTGGTTTTGGCTTCGGGTCTAAAACACATATCACTATTCGGGTCTCAATTCAAACTCGGTTCGGTTATTAAACATCGGTTATTCGGGTTCGGTGAAATTTTGCCACCTCTACACACTTGCATGCTTCGACTGGAAGGGAATGATAAAATGTTACAGGGGTTTAATCTAGGTAGATATGACTGAAAAGGAGTAAATGTTTGACATGGATGTAATATGATCATTACAACTTTTTTTGGCTATTTTATTTTTTAACTGACCTTTTGTTTTTATAATTAAAAACCACACGAAGTGGTAGGAGTCTTTTATGGGATCCCAAGCCCATCTCGAATAGGTTACAAAGCCAAGAGAGGCACAATTGTTTTCAAAAAGCTAATAACCTGAAGCTAAGAGCCTAGGTGACTAGGAATGGAGTATAAACAAAAGCTCCGAAACAAAAAATTGCTTCCAAAAGAATGGTAGGGAAAGCATACGCTGCTTAATCCCGATGAATAGGTATATATACTATCTACTATGAAACCGTGGTCTCCGTGCGACACAACTGACCAAAGCAAGTTAACAATCCGAGCTTGTATGCTAATCAACCCAAGCCGAACCCAGGTTGAAAAACAAGTCAGCCAAGAAGGAAATTGCAGAGGTATTGTGTGATGAGAAGACTTCATAAAGAGCACCAACTCATTTACTTTCAGGTGCAGCTCAGAGAAACAAAAACGTCAGCATGATCATGGCATCAGGAAAAACACCACCTTTAGAGTAATCCAAAGGGTCTTCCCCAACCTGCATTAGAAAGGGCTTAAGCAGTATCAATGTTTTCTAAGAAGAAAATTTGACATGAACTATACAGCTAAGCAGAGGAAAGCCTCACATAGGGAACCCCAATTTTATCAAGGTTTAAAAGACCTTTCAACTTTGTAGGAGTATCACTATGATTCATATTTCCAGAGTTAGCTATCATAGAGCAGATTTTGGACAACATATCTGCTACAGCATTGCATTCTCTATAAATATGTTTAATTCTATTTGCATAGCACGGAAGCTCATAAGAAAGACTCAAGACAGACCAGTTAGCTGAGGAGGAGTTTATAATGCATTTTACAGCATTCAAACAATCAGATTCAATAATGAAGACAGATCCAGAAGCAAGTCCAAGTTCTATCCCATATTGAATAGCTAACAACTCAGCATGCAATGGAGACAAAGCACAAGTATATTTTATGAACATGGAAATGACATTCCCTCCAATATCTCTAATCACTACTCCCAAACCCAGTTTATCAATATTGATAAAAGAGCCATCCACATTTATCTTGTATCCTCTGTCACGAGGATACCATTTGACTATTTTGACAGACTTTGGCCTTTTTTTAAAAAAAAAATGGGACTAAACCAATAATGATTAAATCCCTAAATTTTGAAGCTTGGCCAGTCAATGGCGAGGCAGTGAAAATCATGGAAATGTGTTTGACTATATTACCAAATAAAATAGAACTCTCCATTACTACACTGTCGAAAAGTATCTTGTTTCTTCTCCACCACAAATACCACAGGGTAATAAGTAAAGAAGATATAGATACTTTAGTAAGAATTTTTGATTTCCTTTTGAAGTTCAGGTAGTAGGAAAGCCTATGTTTGATAGATGTGAAATGGGGCACATGCATAGCTAGAATGTTATGCATCATGTTAAGAACTCTAACATTTTGTGAGCATGCATTGAAGAAATGATCAACAGAGTCTCCATGGTTACACAGTGGACATTTAGAAGCTAACATGATCCCAAATTTCATGAGGTTATCATCAAATGGAAGTAGATTGTTAAAGAGTCTCCATGATAGAATAGAGATTTTACCTGGTATCTGTTTCGACCATGCATTAGTCAAAGTAGGAAGTTGAGCTTGCCTCTTCCTCAGAGCGTTGTAAGCAGATTTAACTGTAAATTGACCTCTCTTTTCCAGTTCCCACACTAATGTATCCGGGTGCAGAGGATTTACCTGTAATTCCTGCAATAGAATTAGGACATTGGTAGCCATAAAAGGATCCAGCTGGGGTAAGTAGACTGATTTATTCTGAGTGAACTCAGCAATAGAGATATCAGGGAAAGGTGGTTCTGTATCATGCCATGTGTAACACAAAGCACCCTTACCTGACCAAATAGAATCCCAGAATGGGGATTGACCAGTACCAACTATAACCCTAGAGTGAGTGTTAGCAAACTCAGTAACCAAACAGATTCTTCTCCATGTGAGAGAAGTTCTGTAGCTGTTAGGAAGATTCCATAAGAATCTTGTCCAAATATTATCATTCTTCTGCATTTTCCACCACAGCTTGCAAGAGAAAGCATCTATCATGGCTCTGATTGTCTCTGAATCCAACTCCATTTTCAGCTCTTGGAATTGCCGACCACTTCCTCCATATTTTCCTCTGACAATATGCATGTTCACACCAGAAGAATCTAGAAGATAATCTCTCCATTTTTTTAATCACTGTAATAAGTGGTTTTAGAACTGTAAATACATGGATAGGTATTGCAAGAAGAGTATGGTTAATAAGAACCATTCTACCTGCAGCAGTCAACCACTTTACTTTCCAGTTGGATAATGCTTTTTCCATTCTTTCTATCACAGGCTGATAGTAAATTGATAAATTCCTTCCTGTGAAAACTGGAACTCCCAGGTAAGTGAATGGCAAGGATCCTTTCTTCATCTCAGTGATACTTTTTACCATATTTACCTTGGCTATGGGAGCTTTTGTATGCATGAAGAAATCAGACTTTGTGTAGTTAATTTTCTGACCAGAGCACTTTTCATAGGCTCTTAGAAATTCAACAAGTCTTTTCAGATTCTGTTTGGAGGCTTGGAGAAAGAGTGCTGTATCATCAGCATACATAAGATGAGAGACCTGCTCAGACACAGGATAAGCTTAAGTACCCTGTGGCTAGAACCAAGAAACCTCACAGAAAGACTCCTCCAGTTAAAGTTTGGCAGCAGTCTCAGAATCAGATACATCACCAGCATTCCTCAGGTCTCTCTTAACAGCAAAAAAATGAGATAGAGACTCATCAACCTAATGCACCCACAGAGACACAAAAGGACATCTTCTCAGATGTTCTTTCAGTTATCAGTGAGGACAGTGAGGAGGATGGAATCAAGTCTGTAAAAGATGCAGAAGCTAAGGCCAATCATAGCTCCCCAAGATCCCTCAAAGGTCTCATGGAAGCCCCAGCAGTAGCCTTTTACTCCTTCGATGATATTATCTCTCCACTTCAAATAGTAGAGCCAAATGTATCCAAGTGGAAAAAATATCATCAGAAGGACCTCAGCTTGGCAATTGTTCCATATCAACTACCTCTCGAAATCTCTAACAGTTTTCAGGTGTTACAAGAAGAATTTGAAGATGTAGATATTTCTGACAGTGAACCAGAAGTTGCTACCCCAGGTATGTCTTCACTACTTAATGATTTATCTGAGATCACCCCTGAGCCTAAGAAAAAACAGAAAAGAAATCTTCTTCCTGAAGGTTTTACTATAGAAGGCTGGTTAAGATCATCACAAAAATCTAAAAATATATCCTCATGATTATGCATTTAAATATTGCTAATATATTGGTATGGAACATCAGAGGATATGGCACATCACTACATAGACTTAAAATTTTGCTTAGGAGTCATAGAATTGACATGCTGTGTATTATTGAGCCTATGCATGATAAGTCTGAAATCATAAATCTACAATTTCAACTGCACTTTCAAAACTCACTTGCTGCCATGGATGCAAAAATTTGGATTTTTTGGAATGATAATATCACTTTGACTTTAGAATCTCAATCTGATCAATTTATGCATACCATGATTAATGATAAAGCTAGTAATCTGTCATTCACATGTATATTTGTTTATGCTAAAGTACTTAGGACACTTAGAAGATCTCTATGGCAGGATCTGGCTGCTCTCCCCTTATCACCCACAATTCTCATAGGAGACTTCAACACAGTATCATCTGATGCTGAACATAAAGGTAGTCACCCTCCACCTCTAGGAAGTATGAATGAATTCAATTCATTCATAAACACATTAGAACTTCTAGAGGTTCCTACTGTGGGCAACCATTTCACATGGACCAATCATAGGATTAAAACAGACAGGCTACTTCAAAAGCTTGATAGAGGACTGGGAAACATGGATTTTCATTCAGCTTTTCCTCATTCTTCTATTCAAGTTTTGAATAGGGCTACATCAGACCACAATCCTTTGGTTCTAAAAATCCAGAACTCTGAGCTTCAAATACCAAAACCTTTCAGGTTTCAACAAATGTGGCTTAGGAGGGAAGATTTCACAGTCTTGGTCAGTGAAAACTGGAACAAATACTGTGAGGAGTCTGGTATGAGAAGAATAGTTAGCAAGCTTAAGAGACTTAAAACAATCATTAGGAGGTGGAATAAGGAAAGCTTTGGAGATGTTCACAAGAACCTTCTTGATGCAGAAAATAAGGTGTCCTTGAGTGAAGAAACCTACCAGATTACTGGTGAAGAGCAGGATCTGATTGAGTTAAACAAGCAGAAAGCTTTGCTTGCTAGGGCACAGTTAGAGCTTAACACTTTCTGGAAGCAGAAAAGTAGTCTAAAATGGCTACAAAAGGTGATGCAAACAATAAATTCTTCCAGAACTCAGTTAAGGAGAGAAGATGTAAGGCTCGGATAAATAAAATCAGGGACAGTGCTGGGAATTGGATAACTGATCCAGCATTGATACAGGAAGAAGGCTCAACTTTTTTTGAAAAACTTCTTAATGAGGAACCTGAAGCACAAAACACTGGAATGTACTTGAGCCATTTCATGGGAGTACTTCCTAAACTAGTCACTGAAGAGGAAAATGAAGAACTCTTAAAACCAGTGACTAGTGAGGAGCTGAAGCATGCTGTTTTTGATTTGAACAAAAATGGTGCTCCTGGAGCAGATGGATACTCTGGACACTTTTTCACACATTTCTGGGATCTGATCCAAGTTGACCTTCTTGACTCAGCAAATGAGTTTATGAGGGGAGAAAATATACCAAGAGCTATGTCAAGCACTTGGTTAGCCCTAATCCCAAAAAATCCAACCCCTTCAACCTTCTCTGACTTCAGACCCATAAGCCTTTCAAATTTTGTGAATAAGGTTTATTCCAAAATTATTATGGAAAGGTTCAAGTCCATCATGCCAAAACCGACTTCCCCTGAACAGTCTGCTTTCCTTCATGGAAGGGACATATCAGATAATACCCTTCAAATGCTAGAAATGACTAAATTGCTCAACAAAAATCCAAAATATAACAATATAATTGTTAAATTGGATATGCAAAAGGCATTTGACAGGGTTTCTTGGTCCTTTTTAAATTCAGTGCTGCTGAAACTTGGATTTCATGGACTTCTGGTTAGGATTATACTAGGGAACATAGCTGTTGCATGGTTCTCAGTCCTGATTAATGGTGTAGCTTCTGGTTTTTTTAAATCAAGTAGAGGCATCAAACAAGGAGATCCACTCTCTCCCTTTCTATATAACCGTGTGACAGAAGCTTTTTCTAGAGCCTATAAGAATCTAATTTCATCTCAGTACATACATGCTTTTATTCTGCCAAGGGGAGTGGAGCAGATCTCTCATCTAATGTATGCTGATGATACAGCTCTATTTTTACAAGCCACAAAGAAAAATTTGAAAAGAATGATGGAGTTTTTGGGTGCATATGAAGAATGCTCAGGCCAAAAAATAAACTTTTCAAAATCTGATTTTTTCTTACATCCAGTTAGTTCTCATGCAAAAATCACCATGGTTAAGAGAATCACAGGGATGAAAATGGGATCTCTTCCATTCACATATCTTGGTGTCCCTATTTTTGCAAGAAGAAACTTGAAAAGCCATTATAATCCAGTTGTGGAGAGAATGGAAAAGGCCATTACAAACTGGAAAGTTAAATGGCTCACCCCTGCTGGTAGATTGATACTAATCAACCATGTTTTACTTTCCATACCTGTCCATATTATAGCAGTGCTCAAACCCTCCTTGATTGTTGTTAAAAGAATTGAAAGGATGGCTTCAAGATTCTTCTGGGGGGAACATGAATTTGGACAGAGAAAGATATGGAGGAAATGGGGTAAAATGGCAGTATCAAAGGATGAAAATGGCCTTGGATTCAGAGACTTTAGAGCCATGATAAAAGCTTTTTCAGTAAAGCTCTGGTGGAAGCTACAACAGAACCAAACTATTTGGACAAAATTCCTTTGGAATCTGCCCAATAGTCATAAGACCTCATCAACCTGGAAAAGAATATGCCAAGTAACTGAATTTGCCAATACCCATTCTAGAGTGATAGTAGGCTCTGGACAATCCCCCTTCTGGGATGCAAATTGGTCTGGAAAGGGTGCTCTATGCTATCTTTGGCCTGACATAGAGATCCCCTTCCCAGATATCTCTATTGCTCAGTTCATACAGGATAAAACCCTGTACTTACCTCAACTGGAGCCTTTCTTGGCTACCAATATCTTTGAAATTGTGCAGGTGCTACAAATCACTCAAGCCCACTCAGATGTCTTGGTATGGGAGCTCTCACCAAATGGGAAATTCACAGTAAAATCTGCATACATGGCACTGAAAAACAGACAGCCACAACAGCTCTCCATATATCAGGTATGGAATAAACATATTCCTGGAAAGGTTTCAATTTTCACTTGGAGACTTTTCAATAACCTACTTCCCTTTGATGATTTATTGATGAGATTTGGTATTAGCTTAGCATCTAAATGTCCCTTATGCAATCATTCTGACTCTATAGACCACTATTTTAATGCATGTGCCACAAACTTAATGGTCTTTAAAATGATGCATAATTTGTTGTCCATCCCTGTACCCCATTTCACCACTGCAAAACACAAATTATCATTCTATCTACAGTATAAAGGTCCATCCAAAAATCATACTATTGTTACACTAACATCTATGATGTTAACTCTGTGGAACCTCTGGAATAGAAGGAACAAAATGATTTTTGATAATCTGTGTATTGATAGTATGGCTTTATTCCTATCTATTTTCAAACAAGTATCTTTGATCTTCACTGTTTTTCCTCTTAGTGGTAATGCCTTGAAGGTCAAACATCTCACTGATGTTGGTTTAGTTCCTTTCCTTAAAAGGAAAAGGCCTAAGCCAATAAAAATAGTGAAATGGCACCCCCCTGATAGAGGCTATAAAATCAATGTTGATGGATCTTTCATATCTAGTGAGAAAGTTGGATTAGGTGCTGTGATTAGAAACTCTTCAGGGTTAGTTATTGCTATGTTTAGATGTCATACCAATGCCAATTCTCCACTGCATGCAGAGCTCCTTGCTATTCAATTTGGCTTAGAAAAAGGTTTTGACCTTGGTACCCCTTTTTCAATTGAATCTGATTGCAAATTAGCTGTAGATGGGATTAAAAATCCCATTGAAGCTAACTGGCCAGTTCTGAGTCTCTGTTATGAACTAAACAGTTATGCAAATCTGATTAGTCATGTTTTTAGAGAATGTAATTCAGTTGCTGATTTCCTTGCTAAACTGTCCTCTGTGGACTCTATATCTTGCAACCTGGAAATTACTGATGCTCCCCACAAACTTAGAGGTTTAATATTCCTTGATAGACTTGGAACTCCTTATCTTAGGTTTTCCAAACATTCTAGATAGGACCCCCTCTCTTTTGAATTTTTGATTCTGCTATCTCTATTATGTACAGGTTTGAAGACCCTTTGTCCAAACAAAGGTGGTGGCAGATGCAACACCAGAAAAGACTCAGATCACAACAGGAAAATCATTTGCCTCTTGAGAAACATCCCAGCTCCCATGGATGCATTATGTTATCCACTTCCATGATGTACCCCCTGATGAATCTTCTCACTGCCATCTTTTGCAAGGCTGATTCACACCCTTTTGGTCTTCCCCTAAATCCTCCCAACTGATGCTTGAGGACTGGCTTGTAAATGGTTCATTTTTGGGTTGTAGATGCACCAAGGGAAGAGGTGCATCAGGGTACGTAATGAGCCATTTATAAGAACCCTTAATGTATCACTTTCAAGGATTATGGGGAATTCTAGAAAAATTTTAGTCTACTTGTAGATCAAAATGTAATCTTCTTTTCCTTATTACTTTGGTCTTTTTGTAACTCTATTTTGAAAAGGTTTGAGGAGCCTAATATATACCTCCCACCAATGGTGGTTTTAAATTAAAAAAGAAAAGAAAAAGAGAGACCTGCTCTACACTCCTGGGCATTTTTTAACTGACCTAATTGCATTACCTCAAATTGAAGCTGTATTGATTTTCATAATTTCATTATTACAACTCTATGGTTGTTTGAAGTTTGGATTACTTGCCATACTTTCTTACTGTTTTCAAAAATAAAACTGAATAATCCCTGGAGATATTGTATTGTATTGAGATATTAACGTTCTTCTAGATGAAACAAGTTCATATTTGTGAAGCATAATTGATGGACTGATTGATTGAGTTTGAGAAAACCTCCTCTGGAAGTTTAACAGTAAGTTCCCCCAAATTGTAGAAATTTGTCTCCAAAAGTTCAGTCTTCTTGAAATGGGAACAGTACCTGTTCTTGGGGGGAAAGGAAACACTAAATAAGTGCTTATGTCTTTGTTTTTATATTTTTTATATCATTATAAAATGCAATTTGTCTGCTTAAGACAGATTGGTGTGTTCCCCCTTTTCGAAAGCTTAATAAGGTTTTGTGCTTATCTATGGTTTGATTTAACTTGAAAATATAAATTATGTAAATCTGAAATAGTATTAAATAGTTATTAAAATAAATGGTTAAAGTTCAGTTTTTTTAACTTACAGGATAAACTTGTGATTGAGTATTACCACTATCTTGTCTCATTTTTTGATTAATTCATGACATTAATAAGCTTACAAGATGCATGTGTAATTTTCTATTTACCCAATCTTGATATTTTAAGGTTGAAATCCCTTTTGAATTATGTATATGGGACTTGGGATGCCCAGTAGATACCTAACTATGGTAGAATAGTTACTTGGCTGAAATCTCCTGTCGTTGCTCCTGTTTGTAAACTCGCTGTTGCCAAAAGACCAGAGTTCTGTGGTTCTGACTTGTGCTAAGCTGTGAGCCTGTGATATCTATGAGAGAGTTTTTAACATTTCAGAGGTACAATAAACTAGGGTGTTGCTATTTGTAGCCCAAGAATTTTGCTCATGTAGCCCAAAATGTTGTTAATAAGACATAAATATCCCCAAATTTTAGTTCATGAAAAACTACCTAGGCTACTTTCAGGGGGCATTATTGTCATTTCACAATATTTTTGGGCTACATGAGTAAAACTTTGGGCTATAATTAGCAATTCAGATAAACTATCATTCTTCCAAGACCTTCTCATTGCCTTTTATTTGTTTTTCGCAGTTGAGGATTAGACTTGATTACATAAATCAGTTTAGATCTTGAGAAGTTATAAAGGTATATACCAAGATAATACTAGCAAGAAGAAGACACACAAATGCAACATATGGCACCAAAGGACTTTAGTTGAAACCAAAAGATCATACATTGATGTACTGCTAAACATTTAGCTACCAACACGTGTATCTTGATTTCTTAGACAATTGTGTCAAATTGATCTTCTTTTCCTCAGAAATTATTAAGATATATTGACAGAAATATTCTTTCGTGCAGCTCCCCACCTAGTTTTCCCTTTATATACCAAATTTGTTTTTCTTCCAAATTTAACTCTATTAGTTTTTTTCTAAAAGAATATCAATTAATTACTTAATTATTTTTTATAATGAAATAAATATCATTCAAAATAAACATATATGTATTTGAGATGAATTTAAAATATAATAAAGTATAAGAAATAATAATATTGAGATTCATAAAGTATTATTCTTTTATTTTTACAATAAATAAGATAACGGTTCAAGTTAAACATATAATTAGTATAAATTGGCATTATAGTTATGGATTAAAAATGTAATAATATGAAAAGAATAAAGAATATGAATGAATATTCTGTAATACACTGTAGCTGAAAGTCCTATTTACTGTGATCAAAACTATTTCGTGTGCTAGTTTTACTTAAAACAACTAAATAAAACTAAAGGTGCGGAAATTAAAGGACACACAAATTGACCACCCAATTCAGTGCAATGCACCTGCGTCTGGGGGGCCGTAGCCCGTGGTAAAGATCCTTCATTAGTTGCAATAAATATGTCCGGTCTATTAGAAACTAATGACTACTCTAGCAAGCCTATCACACTACCAATTGGCTACTCTAGCTCTTTGATAGTTGCTACAATGATTACCTTCTTTTCCACGAAGGTGCGGCAATATATCTTCCACCCGAGCTTTAACATACGTCCCTAGTGTTTTGTTGTGGTTGAAAACCGTGGACTGCGTTGCCTCCTTGCTCAAAAGATAAAAACCCTGAATTACAGAATTTTGCTGTGTAGATCGGTTCTTGAGCACGCAACTTATGTCCTTCTTTTATAGCTCATCGCCGTGGAAAAACTTCCTTTTGCACGACTCTTGAATCCTTCCTTCAATAAACTTCTATTCCAAATCTAAAACCTTGAAGAAAAGGAATCCTTGAATGTCTAAATCTCTTATTAATGGGAAACTCCAATACACGAATATTCCATTCTGATAACAACTACATAACACATTTTAGATATCAATTAGGACTGTAGTTTCCATAAAAGATCCGCACAATATTTCCTTCCTTCTTTCAAAACCCCGCGCTGGAACTCGGAAAATATTCAATCTTTTTCTGCCAACCGAAGTCATGTTGCAACATGACATTCCACAAAGCAGCCAACAAAAACTGGACCTTACAGTAGCAACTGTATTATAGAGTAAACCATTGGAGTAAATACTGTTAGGATTTAATTGAATTCCTTTAATCTATTTTTTGTAATAAATGGAAAGTTGATATTCCATTCTGTTATCGGATTTATAGATTAGGTAAATCTACCTGCTTATGACTTAAATTAGGTAAAGTCATATTTAGTTTCCGAATATGTAGCTGGAGAGAGCATTATATATACTCTCGTCTGTATCTGTAATCTGTGTGATTTCAAGATGGCCGTTTGGGTCTGAGAAATTCGCCACATCTGCGAGTCTAATAAATATGTTTCTGGTCGTGGAGGTAGCCAATTGGTGAACCACGTTAAATCTGTGTTCTGTATTTGCGCGGAGGGGGTCAATTTCCCAACAGTGGTATCAGAGGTTTGGTTCGGCTTCCGTCAAGATAATGATAAAGAAATCTGGTGTTGCCGATCTGGGTGAACTGCTGTATTTGCCATCTGTTTGGTCTCAAGTCGGCAATCTGAAATCTATAAGAATTAATTAATCTGTTTTGATTCCGATAATTAATTAGTTCTTGGGAGAATTAGTCACGTGTGGCTACGTGTTATAATTTGATTGTGTGGAAAATCAAATTTCTGTGACAATACACCAACGTTGGCCTTGGTTTATTTAGTTGGTTTGGTTCTTGCAAGGTGGGGTGGCCGTGGCATATATTAAGCTTCTGGGTAGTATTAGTTTGGTAAAACACAATACTTCTGCTTAATTATTAGCCTACATTGCAAGTTAAATCTGGAGGTGGTCAGGTTTTTTATTTGCTTCTGTTTTGGGAGTCTGTGGCAAATAAAGAAATCTGGGCTTGTAGGATCATCTGTTGGCAATCTGTTGATATTGCTTCTGCTAGGATCACAAGCTAATCTGTCTGACAAGTTATTTCCGGGTTGAACTTGTATGCTTGTCTGTTTGTGAAGTGATTCGAGAAGACGTTTGAGAATTCATCCATGGAGAGAGTTCAAGACTACGTTTGAGAATTTGTCTGTCTGTGTGTGGTACAGCTCAAGAAGGCGTATGAGAATTTATCGGTGCATGGTTCAAGATTACGCTTGAGAAGTTGTCCGTCTGTGTACGTGGTACGGTTCAAGAAGACGTGTGAGAGCTCTAGATCAAGACTACGTTTGAGGACGACCTGCTGTCAACAGTTCTTTCCTGGTTGAACTTGTTGAAATCTGTTCTATTAGCAAATCATTGCCTGGTTGGATTTGTTATGTATTTGTTGTTCCGGTCTGTTGCTGTTCTGGTTCTGTTGGTGGTATCTGGTACATTTAGTACATCTGTCTGGCACGACTCCTCGAGTGCATCTGTTTCTAGTACATCTGGCACGACCACCGTGTATCTGGTACGACTAGCGTCATCGTACATCTGGTACATATGGCACAATCATTGACGATCATTGTGCATCTGCATCTGGCGGTGAGGAGATTCAATTCAAAGGGGAATTGTTAGGATTTAATTGAATTCCTTTAATCTATTTTTTGTAATAAATGGAAAGTTGATATTCCATTCTGTTATCGGATTTATAGATTAGGTAAATCTAGCTGTTTATGACTTAAATTAGGCAAAGTCATATTTAGTTTCCGAATCTGTAGCTGGAGAGAGCATTATATATACTCTCGTCTGTATCTGTAATCTGTGTGATTTCAAGATGACCGTTTGGGTCTGAGAAATTCACCACATCTGGGAGCCTAATAAATATGTTTCTGGTCGTGGAGGTAGCCAATTGGTGAACCACGTTAAATCTGTGTTCTGTATTTTCTTTATTATTATTTTGAGCTGCGCGGAGGGGGTCAATTTCCCAATTAACACATTTTAGATATCAATTAGGACTGTAGTTTCCATAAAAGATCCGCACAATATTCAGGGGGGAATATTGTATCTTTTTCTGCCAACCGAAGTCATGTTGCAACATGACATTCCACAAAGTAGCCAACAAAAACTGGACCTTACAGTAGCAACTGTATTATAGAGTATACCATTGGAGTAAATACACTGTTGCAACTATAAAAAACATAATAGATACTGAAAGATGGAGTAGAACCATTGGAGATGCTCTTATAGTTCTTGCAGTATATTTTGAATTGTTTTTGTATACCTATGTCATTAATTTTTCCTATCCTTTGAACTACTCCGAAAAATTCAAATGATTAATATACCGAACAAGGATACAATACATCACCAAATACAAACAAATAGATAGGCAGCCCCGCGCGAGTTGTTACATATAGAGAAGTAAGAGTATATTGGATAAAAAGATAAAATCTTTGATTATATTAAAGAAATAAAATCAAGCTTTGGCGTATAGCCTAAAACAGTTATTTCACTACTGTCTCGGTCTACCTATGGTTGATTAAATTAAGAAGAAGCAGTTGTGCACATGCTAGGCTCTTTACTTGGATCTCTTAACTAAAGTTTGCTATGTATCTTAAATTTGTTAGATGAACCTAATAACACATAAGATATAGTGGATCTTATCTTATGAAAGATAATAGTAAGACTAGATTAAACCAAACCAAATTTAATTGGTCCGTATTAAAATGCATTAAGTTGAAAACTGGACCCTAAACCCACACCACGGCTCACTATCCAAACATCAAGTAACTATAAGTCAAAAAGACTCATATGGAAATGAAATGCTTAGGGTGGTCACCTATGAGTAGGACTGTCAAACGGATAAAACGGATATATACATTATCTGTATCCAATAGATAATTATTCATTTGATCCATTTACTAAATAGATAATTATCCATTAGGCCTAATTATCTATTGGTACCATTTAAATGGATCATTATTCATATTATCCAATGGATCATTATTTCTTTTATTCAATGGATAAATTTATTGACCAATAAATCATGTACTACTACTTTTGATCCAATTATTTTGAACTTAATTCTTACTTAGCTTAACTCAACTGTATTGAACTAAGATGGCATAAAAATATTAAACTTGATTTCCGGAGCTTTTTTTTTTTTTACTGAATTGAACTAAATTAAATTGAATTGAGTGTAAGTGAAAATTGATGTATAAGAAATGAGAATCAACATGAATAATTAACCTGAATTTCATCCAATTCTATTTTTACTTAGTTGAACTGAATTGAATTTAAAGCGGTTATCTACAATAAAATATATGTAGCGTGAGATATAGTGACCTATATTTTGTATTCATATATTTTATTTGTTTTTAGATCTTGACCACTTATTTAACATATTTGTTTTCTCTAGATATGTTACTTATTTAACATATTTGTTTTCTCTAGATATGTTACTTGGAGTCGGGATTTAGCCGTTTAATTTATTTTACATTACATATTTTACAGATTTTACAAATTAGCCATTTTCTTTCCATGTCGAAGTAATCTCTCCTATTATTAACCAACTGTTTAATATTCCAATATGTAAATGATAAAATTTTAAATTATTTCAATTCATTTTAGTTAAATATATTTAAATTTATTTCAATTCAGTTAAATATATTTAAATTTATTTTATTTCAAATCATTTCAATTTAATTCAGTTTAGTTTAATTTAGTTCAATATGGAATAAGCTCTAACAAACGAACTTATTTTCTTATATAGAAATTTTCCACAAAATGAAAGGAAATTATACCAAGGAATTGGGCGATCAACGTGGGTGTTTGATGAAATAATCTCTTGTAACTCCTATAGATTTCGAACGCAGCCTTTTTCGCCCCCCCAACGCCGAAGCCCAGCCCCCCCCCCCCCCAAACCCCCTTTCTGCATCGCCGGGGAGGCACCGGCCGGCGCCCTCGCCGGTCCGGTGGTGACCTCCCCACCCCCTATTAGCTGTAGTTTAGTTGTGTCTTAGCTATCCCACCTTTTATCCCTCGAAAAACTACAGATCCAAATCCAGTTCCCGTTAAGTCGCCGACGGCACAGATTTTGCAGGGGACACGCAGGATCAGGTCACCCCGTAGATCCGGCGGGTAGCGCCCCGGCAACGCAGCGCTCATCCCCGACGTCCAGCGATCCCCGACGATGGCTCCCCAACGCTCCCTGCATTGTCCAACGGCGTCAGCAGCCCAGCGTACGGCAACAGACGCAGCAGGCAGATCCAGATCTGGCCTCACCGGAGCAGATCGTCAACAGCGGTCCTTAGCACGTCGGCTCAATCGGGTCGGGAAACCGGGTTGGATCGGGCAACCGGGTCGGGTCGGTCAACCGGGTTGGGTCGGTTCATCCGGCTCGGTCCAAACATGAGCTCTGGATCTGGTCCAACTAGAGGGTGAGGTGGTTTTTCTGACTTTTATTTTAGTTAGTATAGTTTTTTATTAATAAGGTCATGGAATTTTTGAACAAATTATTATCTGCCAACCTTAGTTTACCATCGGGTCTTTCGTTTAAACTTTGTTTGGCTTCAATTCCAGTTTTTGTATGGATGGTGAGGAGAAATCCTAGTCAAAGTAGTAATCTTCATACTTTTGGCGATACCTTTATCCAATACAGTCTGGACTTGTAGATCGTGGAAGTTAGCAGATTTACACGTGTCAGATAATGATTTTATGCGCTTGTTACTACTACAGCAAACCCTAAAAATCCACTATCAGAAAATCCCTTTTACCGTGGGATGATCGCAATGTGATCATTGATGGGTATGCGACGGTGGTTTCTGAGTTGATAGTATAGTCATAATCAGGAAATCCCCTTTTACCCAGGGATGACCGCAACGTGACGAAATATCTTAGCATCGTCCAAATTTCCTATACTTTGTGGAACTTGCTGGCTAGTTAGACTCGAACTGGATGGAATTTGACACTAGTATTAGACCTTATTTAGGGGATATGATTTGGATTTGGTCTTTTTGCGAAGTTACACTGACAGACTTGGGGAGTATTCTTGCCCATTTGTTTGTTATATCTCTCTTTAAACTGGCTACGGTGAGAGAGAAAACCCCATGGGCTTCTGGTCTATCTAGACTAGTAGAGTTCGATTATTTAGTTGTAGAAATCGAGTTAAGATACTACGCTTGTCATGTAACTTTATCACTCTTAGAGTATTAGACTATAGTATTTTATGATGTATCCCCTATTTTTTTCTTTTTTCTTTTTTGCGCTTTTACCCTGCGCTTTTGATGTAATCCTGCGGGCAATCGCCTACGGGCAAGCTTATGGGTTTGGGGTGCCTAATAAATTCCTCACAAATTAAAAAAAATAAAATATGTACCTTGATGTTTCATAAATTATTAAAAGTATAGTATATAAAAATATTTAAAAAAAAAACGTGGGTGTTTGATGGAGTAGGGAACTTGGCGCACAACCGCACAAGTAAATAATTAGGTGATTCAATTTGTTTTGATCCAATAGATAATTAGTTGATCCATTGTGTACCTATTTGTAAACATAATAAGTTGCAATAAGTCCAATGGATAACCACCTATCCATATCCATTTAACTCATTTATATTATGATCCAATAAGCTAATTATCCAATAAATCAAAATATTAAATGGATAATGGTTATCGGTTGGATAACTTATCCAATTTGACCGCCCTACTTATGAGCATGAATTAGAGTTTGTTTAAATAACCTATGAGCATGAATTAGAGTTTGTTGTACTAGTACCCTGTTAAAAGCTTTAACAAGATTTGACCCAATACATTAATTAGTAGACAGTCAGTCATGTCCAATTCATGTAATGTACATCGCTTGATTATCAAATTTTCAGAATTTTTAAATACACACTCCCAGAATCAAACCAAGAAAAAAGAACGGTTAACATCATCAAACCAAGAAAGAAAGAAACGATCTTCACTGGAAAAATTCGTATGATGAATGGCGCCGTTGGAGATGAGAAGATGAATGGATACTCCTAGAATCCGGTTATAATATAACAGCCCCGGTAGATCGTGTGGGCAATCAAACGTTCGTGCTTTAGTACAAGTCTTGTCATCCCAGGACAGATCGAGGACTCTATGCAACGAGGTAAATGGACTCTACGTCAGCCTGGCAGCTTCAACCAGCTGGATTATGATCCTCCAAGTCACAACTGAGACTGATCACTAATAAGCTGACGAGGATAAATCATGTGACGTTTACGAAATGAAGGCATTGATCCTTAAAAGCTTATGTATAAGTCAGTGAGAAGCCGTATGATTAATTATATAATGAAAATGTGGGTCAATCTGATCGAATGATGTACTAGGGTTTTGATTTCATCGTTGAGATATGTATATTGAGTTGATTTCTGTTTTGCTAATTATTCTGTTCCTTCTTAACCCGAATCTCATTAGCGCGCAGTTTATAGTATAGCAGAGGATCTATATCCTTACTTCCGTCCCGGCCAAAGCGTTTGGCTTTTGATTCAAAATCAAACTGTACAAACTTTGACTAATAATATCTTTATTTAAGTGAAAAATTATGAATCTATCAAAAGTTTTTGAATATTAATTAATAAAGTTAATGATAAAAGTTTATGTTTGATTTTGAAAAGTCAAACAACGGATAAAGTATATTGTGAATTTGTACCGATTGCACTAGTGCAGGAAGGGGTCTAGCGCGACCGTTCCGTCCCCATTCTTCGGCGGTTATGAACCGCCAGCGGCAGCTGCGCCGCACAACGATGCTGGTGTTGCTCGGCGGTTTTGAACCTCCGCTCAAGGTTGCGAGTTCGCAACCCTGTCCGGTAGGGAAGGAAGCGAGTTCGCAACGTTGCAGCAACCATCCGGATGTGATCGTCCGGTTGCGAATCCGGAATGCTTACAGGTTGCCCTGTTACGAATGCGTAACGTGTAGTCCGGTTCCGGTTTATAACGTTGCGCGTTCGCTTCCATATCAGATGGGCACGGTTACGATATCGCGACTATAAGTAACCTGTCGGATGATGCCGTCTGGTTGCGACGTCAGTTGAGTTACAGGTCCGTATGTCGCAAGTTCGTAACGAGGAGCTCCGGTTCCGGTTAAACACGTTGCGAAGCCGGGTGTAGAACCGGTCCGCATGTACCGGATGCGGTTGCGACCTCGCTGGCAATGTGGTTTCCAGCTTAAATTCGTATAGCCCGGACACTAGTTGCGAGGTCGTAAAGTCTACTTGTTGCGAATCCGGTTGCTTTTCAGGAACATCCACTGTAAGTCTGTAACTAGGCTATTTTTTTTTATTCAATCTGGTTTTAGTTGCGAATTCACTTCAGGTTAAGGTTGTTTCTACTGATTTGTCATGGAGTTGTTACGAGTTCGCTACGGGAACCGAATGTTTTTCGGAATTGGTCCTGTTTTTGTTGCGATATCGACAGTACATCAGGGCGGATTTAATAAATGGTTATGATACCACAACGAATGCTTAACAAAAGTAGGATGATCAATGAAATAGTCATTTTATTGCCAAAATGGATTATTGCATCACAATAGTACGTTCTAATAGCACGTTCTAACATCAAACACACAAAATAAGTTGATTAAATTTAGAAAGATGCGGGTCTAGCAATACTACCGGCGCGTAGATTGACGATATAACTTGCTAAATCCTCCCTTGGAATCTTCAACTCTTCAACGGTGAACGGCATCACATCCGAGCTAAATACCTAGGATCATTAAGAGACAAATTAGCGATCCGAGATATTATTTGCATGTGTTAGTGCATGGTAATGGATAGTAAATATAACTTACAAGTCTAGAATTGATGTTGTCCTCTTGTAGAAAAGATATCAATCGAAGTAGATATAGCATGACATAGTAACCACACTTACATGAACTCTCTTGTTTCTTGTACTTTTTACAATAAAATAGAATGAATGAATACATCAAAAAATATGGTATGACGGTATTGTTGAAAACTAATGATAGATATATTCTTACCCAAATTTCAACTAGTTTAAAAGGCAAGTCGGGGTCGGGATTCACGTGAACCAAAGCTTGCTTGATAATTTCTACAAAAGATGAAATTGGACTCCAATGGAGAGGATCTATCCAATACACATGTTTGTTCTTGGTATTTATAGCCACTAACCGCCAATGTTGACTACAATTAAACAATTAAAAATGATATAACATCATAAATATAGTGAGCATGTATTGACATTTGAGATAAGAACTACATACCTTTCTAGGTAGGGAAGTACATAGAAGTAGGGAGTATCAATACTTAAAGTCTTTTTAAAATGCTCCAAGCGATTGTCCTCTCCATGACCACTTCGTTGCATCACCAAGGGATCTAAAAATCCAATCCACTTCTTCATTCGCCTTTGACACAAACTATGTAAAAGCCTTTTAAGAATAAATTTGTCAAGTAAGAAGAATATGAAGGCAAAAATTGATGACAATTTTTGTAGGATATGATGGAAAAACAAACTTACACTTGATATAGTGACATTAATGATTCGGTTGCTAAGTCACACTTCCACAAGTCTTCCATATCCACCCAACACATCCTAATCAATCTACCTTCTCCAAACACAATCTTTGGCACGGCAAAATTATAACTACTCAAATTGTTATGAGATGATAACTTGTCATACAAGACCTTCACCGACGGTGGCATGTCTTTCACATCAATCAAGTCGGGTCGAAGACTTATGAGTTTCGGCAATGACGGGTTTTGCAATGAGGGTGGTTTTTTCAATGAAGGGTTTTGCAATGAGAGTTTTTTCAATGAAGGGTTTTGCAATGAGGGTTTTACGATTCTAGATCTTGGGATTAAGGTAGGCTTGTAAACACTCATCGGTTTCTTATCTCCTTTGCTCGGGACTTGTATTAGACGTCTAGGCCATAATAGAAATATTCCTTTAGCCGGTCCCACCTTCACACAACGACCCTCGGGTACCGGTAGACGTGATTAAAGACTTATTGGTTTTACTAATCTAACTCTCCCCAACTCTTTGGTTATGAACTTCGAATTGTGTTCTAAAGCAAATTCCTCAAACTCACCATCGGCAACATGCTTGGTTGGCTTAGCCATCCGTCATCGAGGTATAACAAACAATGAAGATAGGCCTAATTACATATTCATATAATATTAGAAGGGGTGGCAATATAAAATTGGGGCTTTTGATTTCTGAAGGATAATTAGTGCTCTGTTGTAGAAGATCTAGGTAGTTTTGAAAGAATTTCTGTTTCTACTTTGTTGGATCGGATAGTGTTCTGAAGTGAAAACGGGGGTTTTGATTCAAAGTTGATCCAGAGCTACATGCAGCTTTGATTTCATAATTCTTGTTGGTAAAATTCGCTAATCTGTTAGCGCCAGTTTGGAAAGTTACGTGTGGGGTTTGTTATAGCTGATTTTCTCCACATACCCTGATTATCAGTTTGGTATTAATTCAGTTGACGGAAAAGGAGAGGTGGTGGTGCTGAGAATCAGTTGCATGCATCTGATCTGAAGCAGATTTGGCAGTGGTGTCATTCAGAAGGTAAATCTGATACTATTCTTATTCGGTTGTGGTGGTGTAGAAGGACTTTTCTTATCATACCCTTTTTATTGGTTTGATCTTCTCACTAGAGAGGATTTTGAACCTTGATAATGGGGGTATGCGGGAAAAGGTCAAGACAAAGAGATTGGTTGGAAAAGGGGCGTGAATTTGGCCTGTATTGGGATTCACAGAGGTCAAGGAAACGGAGGTGTACCAATGAGAATGGTAAGCGAGTGGCGTTGGAAGAAGTGGAAAAGTCGAATCAGAAAGAAAGCAGAGACTCATGCATGCAAGGATGGATTAGGGAGAATAAAGTTGGGTGACTCAGGATGGTTCATTCCGATTGACAGCTCTTCTGAGGAGGTTATGGAATTGCAGTACTATCCAGAGATGGTGTTGCCAATGATAGGCTCTGGGAAAAGCATGAAATTAATTAAGGTGTTTCACATGTCTGCTCCATCGCCTGAGGAATTAATGGATGAACAAGCATGGATCGGGAAAACTTGATATCAGGTAGGACAGATGAAAGTTTTGGATACGTGGTTGTTTTATGCCATTTAATGAAACTGTCAAGTATCATGTTCTGGCATATTCATTTCCTGTGTATAGCTATCTTTGATAAAGTTAAGGGGGATATAGGTGGTACATTATACTCCCAGGAAATGAGCATGAGAGAAACGTGGATGGAGACTTGGAATGTTAAGTTTCCAGGCTCGAGGTCAGATCTGAAAGAATCGAAAAGTCATGGTGAGATACTATTGGAAAATACCTGGATTCTGCAAGAGCCTCTGGTAAACTATGAAACTGACCTAGTCATATCTCAAGATAGGGAAAATGCTAGAATGGAGCTCCTGCTAATCTTCATCTTCTACTGGCTGAATTTAGTAGCTATTAAAGTTACCAGAAATTCTGAAACTATAGGGGACCAGTCTGGGAAAACAGGGATCTGGAAGAGATGGTTGCAGAGGAGGCATGAAGTCAAGGACTAGGGAAGGAAGTGGATCAAATTAGGGGTTCAAGCATGGAATACTTTCTTGGAGAAGATTAGGAATTATGATCTGCTCTCTGGATTGTTTCTACTCTTAGCTTTGCAGTCATGGGGAGGAAAATTCTGTGGAATGAAATATGGAATTTCAAGGTTCCATATAAGCTGATGAGTTTTAGTCATAGGTTTGAAACAAAACATTTATGGCCAGAAGCTATTAGAGGAAGGATTTGGTCCCCGGTTCTAGTGCTATTCATCTATTTTCCGCTCAGCATAGCCTACACTGGAGGTGCTCCACATATCATGGGACCTAATAGACTGCTTGGGAAGCCATGTGAGATTGAGGGCAAAGTGGAAAACAAGTACACGGTGTCATCGGCCCTCGATTTCGCAGATCTCAGAAGACGGAAACTTTGGAGTAAGATATGGAACTTCAAAGTACCATATAAATTGAGAACGGATAGTGAAGCAAACAGTCTCATGGATCTCAGCCTGGATCAAGTGGTGATGCACACTAATCCAGGGCTCACTTTATACATCTCCCCAACACAGCCAAGTCTGATAGTTAGTTGGGGAAATCTCAAAGCATCAACTAGGGTTTTATCCCGTAATGTGGACTTGCTTACATCCCATTCTGTTTCCAGGCCAGTACTCCTTCATGAGTCAGTGCAACGGGAGAATTGGATCGCCTCGTCGACACCCTTCTCCCAATCACTAGTAGTTAATAATAGTTCTAGTACTATATATGTAAAGGCAGTAGGCCTTGTATGCTTTTTTATAGTTGTTTTTTATGCTTTAATGGCACTAGGCCTAGGAATTGTATCTTGTGTTCCTATGTTTAATTAATAATTAGTGTTCCTTTAAAAAAAAAAGAGTATTCTTATATTAATCATGTTTATTACAAATAGCATGACCTAAATTTAAGGCGACATTTTAACTAAACTAATTAAGAAATGCTATGATTGTTTTGATTATTTTAACTGCTCATTCATCAAAAACTTCATACTGACAGTTTATAAGACTTTTTTTTTTTTGAAGAAATTCTTTCATGGTACTGGGAAACGCCCAGAAACGATTACAATGAGTGGAATTGGCATTCAATTCGACTAGTCTATTACAAGAACAACCGAACAAAATGTCAACCAGACTTATAGTAACAAGTCTGTACTATTACAGTTTGAGAGATCCAATAAAAAGTGCAATACCGCCCTCAGGGATATTATCTAATAACTGCTGAAACCACATCTGCTTGGCATAGAGGAGCGTCTCCCGCATCAATCACTTCGCCAATCAGGGATCTACTACAACCGCAACACCACTTGATCCAAAACATGATCAATGTTCTTCAAACTGCAAACACCTTGAAACCCAGAAATCATGACCGGAAACACGATCTGTATAATCAGATCAGAACAATAGACACAAATCATAAAACACGATCCGTATAATTGGATCGAGAACAAAACTTCGACATAAATCCAGATCTAGTCGAAGAAGTTATTATGTGGATTGAAACACACTTATTCAACGGTATTAAAAACAATAAACAAAAGAACGATTGGTTCCCCGTCTCCCCATTATGCGAAGACGGGGAAGAAAATTGAAGAAGAAAAGAGGGAGTTTGGAGAGGATTTTGGGAGAGGGGCGGCTAGGGTTTTTATGCCTATGCACAGTTTATAATACTCTTAATGATGCATAAATGAAAGAGATATGTTATTACTACATCATGATCAGCTAGACATCTAACGAATATATGAAACCACAAATGGTTTAAAATGACACCACATTCTTATATGAACTTAAGGAAGTTAAAATGTACTTCTATTATAATCATAAGAATTTAAATAAGGGCTTTACTATATGCAGTCCGACTTTACTTTTTGCAGTCCGTATTTGTACATGAACTGCCTTAAATACCCTTAATTAGTTACACAAGTTTAATTTACCATTTTAATCCCACTCTCTTCATTGTATTTTCAATCAATTCCACAAAGTTTTTCTGCAATTTTAGAATTTCCATTCCACTCTCTTCATTTTAATCTCACTCTTTTTTCCATCGTATCGATCAACCATTGTTCTTTAAGATTTAGGTAAATTCAATTCACCAAACATTGTTCTTCCTTCCATCACTCTTTTTTCCATCTTTTCGATCAAACATTGTTCTTCAAGATTTAGATATATTCGATTCACCGGATCATACAACAATGACAAGATCATTACTCATTCGATCATTATACGTCCCATCCATATCGCCCATAATCCATATTTTTCTATTACCTCTTTTCTTCAAAATTTAAACATGCCCGGATGAAGGGTGAATTTAAGAATACCTTGTATTTTTTGGCGTGATCTTTAGCAACCGGGTACACCAACCGCGTTCTTCAGCATGGATGTCTGGTGTTCTTTAGCATGAATGTCCGGATTTTGAACACGCGGTCAATGCGTATTTAGATGGTAAATTGAGATAATTTAGATGGTAAAATTTCAATGAGAAAGTAAAAGAAATATTTGAAATAGTATCTATTATGGAAACTAATTAATAAAAATTATCTCGGGTTTTTGTTAAAAATTTGGAAAACTTGAATTTTTATGGCTGTGGTTAAAACGTGAATGTCCAAGTTCATGGCTGTGGTTAAACGTTTGAAAATGATTACGTTTAGGAATTAATTAGTGGTCCTTAATTTTGTACAAGTGATTTTATCTCTCAACTTAATTTTAAAATTAATCAGAAATAGTACACATCAGTTAATGATTTGATAGGTAACATGCACGTTTGAACATTTAATTATTTAATAATTACCTCGTTTCCACACAAATATTCACAGAATTGCTTATTTATCTTTCCTTAAAATCGTTGTATATCTTTTCGTTTCCTCAACAGGATGCATGCATTTAAATTGTCTTTGGATTAAGTTCTGTATTTTACTGCATTGTATATCATTGATTCATGTAAATACATATAATCCCCTCCGTTCCATCATGAATTAACACGACTTCTAATATTATGTATATCATTAATATCAAAATTTTGACAATTTCAACAATATAAAATTTAATAATTTTGTTTTTAATCTATACATTCAAAATCTCGGTCGAAATTTAGCATAACTGATTGAAAATAGAAAATTATTAACCTCTTTCTTAGTGTATTTTTACAAAGAGTTTGAGATTTCCATTCTGGAAGTTAAATTACTGAGTTTTTTTGAAAATATTACTGAGTAGCTAGTATATATAAATATATAATATATAATATATAATATACTCCAATATCAGGTAATTTTCTGTATACATGTTATGGTCACACAGAATTTTGACTGATTGAATCAATGTATCAGATATGTTCAAGTTCTAATCATCAACCTGGTGCTTGCATCTTTCTTGAAACATACTCATGAAGCTTTGCAGAAGATCCGTATATATTTCGATCAGCTGTATATATATCTTCATCTTTTTTGTACGCATTTGACTACTAGTCAAACCAGATGATGATCATCAACTCATTCAAAATTCACGTGCAATTCTTCATATCTTCAATCTGTGACTATAATTCAATATATTATATACAGCTGCAGTTGAGAATTGATAGCATACAAAAATTGCCAGAAATAACAAGTAGTTGGCGTGGACCTATTATTATTTGCATCCCAAATTGTAATTTACACTTGCCAAAATGAAATTTGTATACTTTAAATGCATGCATAATCATTTTCAGTTCAATCACCACTTTTTAGGATAGACGTGTATTACCTTGCTAGTTTCATTCTATCATAAGTTCAAATTAGGATGAATGATATTTTATATGTTTAGATTGAAGATATGGAGACAACTACTAATCTTAAAAATTGAATAGAGAAAAAAATGATTTTGTATAGTATTACCTGATTTAAATTAAAATCCTTTGACTTAATTATTTAAGGTGATGTTCTATATATATTTACATATAATACATATTTTTAAAATATATTATTTAGTTACCATTTACGTATATATTATCCATATATTTTGATGGACCACATATTATTATAGGATATGTTTTAATGAATTGTGTGGTAAAATTTCATTAATTCTGAACTTTTAGTTGAAAATTAGGATAAAATTGAAATTTTACCATATTTATCTTGTATAAAATCCAACAATACAAATGGAGTGACTTTTAACCATATGTAATTCCAACAATGTGACAAATTATTTGATGCAACCCGAATCCGCCGGTCTCTGGCTATCCGGTGGTCCTCTAGGACCTACAAAACAGACCTCGGGAGGCTACCTGGGGTAGAGGCTGCGGTGTGATGATGAGATGATGATAGCGATGATGAGATGACATAGTTTATAATATAGCAGATGATCTATATCCTTAATTCCATCTCGGCCAAAGCGTTTGGGTTTTGATTCAAAATCAAACTGTACAAATTTTGACTAATAATATCTTTATTTAAGTGTAAAATTATGAATCTATCAAAAGTTTTGAATATTAATTAATAAAGTTAATGATAAAAGTTTATGTTTGATTTTGAAAAGTCAAACAACGGATATAGTATTGTGAAATTGTACCGATTGACTTCTTGAAAAAAAAAGATAGGATGATTAATTAGCTAGGATCACTCATATGAAATTGAGCAAGACCATTACATAAGGAGAAGGTCTCTTGTGGGACTTGTCTCAATTGAGACTTAGGGACAAAATTGTCCTTTTATGTGTTAGGGGTCTTAACATAATTATTTTATGTTTCACATATTACGAAGTAGACTCTTCAGATTCTGATTTTTCTTCGCTACTATTGTAGTCTATTTCTGATTCTTCTATGATGTATACAATTTCTATATCATCATATTTTTCTTCTATGGGTTCATATCCCATATTATATGCAAACTCTAATAATTTAATTTTATTAGAATCTTGCCTATTAGGACATTTATTTGCATAGTGCCCTTCGATGTTGCATATCCAACATCTACAATTTTTCTTTCCTTTTGGACATAATTTTTGTTTTTCTGATCTTGTATCAGATTTTTTCTTAAAGAATTTTCCTGGTCGGAATTTCTTCCTCTTTTTAATAAATCTGTATTTAGAAGATTTTTCCTTATAAAAGAATTTTTTCTTCTTTTTATATTCTGTTCTACAGCCATATTCTACAGGATTTTCTCCTGATATTGCACAGCAGTTTTTATTAAACTTTTTAAGTTTTTTCTGAGTTCTTACTAGTTCACAGAACTTTGACAGTTCATCTTTTACTATTCTTATAGCATATCCTAGACTGTAACTAGAAGTTCTTCTATTGAAAGTTTCAATTTTAAACCTTTCTAATGCTTTTTCTCCTACCAAAGGTATTTTTCTAAGATATTGAAGTATCATTTCTGGAAATTCAATTTGTTCTAGTTTGTAAAGATTTACTTCATAGTCACAATTGAATTCTTCTAAGTAACATATATCACAGAGTTGTAGTTCTGCTAAACGTTTCCTAGCTTTTTCTTGTACTAGTTGTTTTTCATGTATTTTATCACCAGTAAAATCAATTCCTAGGAACATAGTATATAATCCATCTAGAACAATATCTAGAATATTATATGGAATGTTGTTATTATCATCTGTCCAAATGGTGTTTTTTATAAATTCTTTTGCTATTCCTAGACTCTTATGTTCTATTAATAACAATATAGTTCTTGATTCTGTATAGGCATCAGGATTAGTTTGAATTACTAAACTTAATTCTGCTGCCCATTTATCAATGATTTCTTTCCTATTATTTTGACAGTCAATATTTAGGAAATTATCATCTGATCCTTTTGAATTATTAACTTTGGATTTTGCACTTTCTGGAAAATACCATGGTTGATTAGCTCTTCTTCTTTTAGCGCCCATATATGAGCTTTCTCCTTTTTCTCTTTTAACATTTATGTTAAAGTTTTTTGGTGTATATTCTGAGTCACTATTTTCTTGTTCACTTATTTCAGGTTCACTAGCTGACTCTTCATTGTTTAAGACTTTTAAGTCTTCAATTCCAAACAATTGTTTTAGTTTGGGACTGTTTTCTATTTCTTGGTTTGCTAGTTCATCATTCTCTAATTCTAGCAACCTAAGAGCATGGTCAAGTAAATCGAAGTTTTCTTCGTTTACTTGTAATTCATCACCTTCTAGATGATCCCAAAAGATTTTTTCAATTTTTGGTATATAGTTGGTCATATTGGTTGTTTGTCATTTTTACCAAATGGCCAAGTTAATGCTTTAGGATTTCCAGAGGATCCTAATTCTGCATTTCCTACTCCGTGATTGGGGTAAGAATATTTTCCTAAACCTATAGGTTTTGGTCTTTCCTCATCCCCCAAAGGAGTTATTTTTAAATCTTTTTGTTCTAAGACCACTTTCTGGTTTTCTTGAATTACTGTTTTTAATTCGATGATAATTTTTGCTGCTGCAGCTTCTAACTTATTATCTTCTTTAGTTAGAATATTTAGAATTTCTTCTAATTTTGTTTTTAAAAAGTTTATCTCTTCTTTTATTTCTGTAAAACTCATTAGGACATTTCTTCAAGCTGAATTTTCATGTCTTCTATTCGTTTTGACATTCCCATCAAGAGATCTCTCTCGCTGGGTTCTTTGGAAATACTTCTTCTAGAAGGTTCTCCAATAATAAGTTTATTCCTTTCAATTCTCGATTTATAACGTTCTCCCATGGGTTTTTTATCTTTAGCTATATCAATAGCCCATTTATTATCCACAGGGGAGATTTCAGAAAACTGTTTATCTTGAACAGTTCCTATTTGAGAAAATACATCTTCTAGTTCAATGTATTCTTTCTTTCTATAGTCAATACTGTGATGACTATTTGTTAAAGCATAAGCAACCAGATAGGTTAAGCTGAATACTTTATTTCCTTTATTCATTAAATCTTCTCTTTCAAATTTATGAATGAAGGATAATGTTTTGTCTAGATTTGCTGTATCTAAACTAATACCAAATTTAGGATAGACTGTAAACATGAATTTTTGGTAAGCTAAATTTCCTCTAGCTGCACCTAAAATGCAATCTTGCCTATCATTTATTCTGTTGTCTATCAAGACCATTTTGAGTGGGGAATCTATTCCCTCTTGAAATTCTGATTTCAATAGGATTTTGACGGCACCAAAGTGTACCATTGTGATAGTATCTCTGATTTTACTATCTATTTTGTTTAAATTTTCTTTAATTTCCTTTAGAGTAATTAAAGGTAAATATACTTCTCCTGTAGTATCTTTGATATCTACATGCATTTCTTTAGTACCTACAAAATAGTAGATGCTATTTTTCCTTTTTAATTTTTCTAAAAAAGGTATATTAAAGATATTTTCTTTTCTTAGATTAAGTTTAGAAGACCTAATTTTTGAAAGTAATTCTTGTTTGATCAAGAAGCTTCCGATGAATCCTTCATTAGATTCAAAGGTTTGAACGTTAGAAACATCTTGATTTTCATCAATTGTTTCTTCCATATTATCTAAATGATTCATTTTAACGAATTTTTTTTTTTGGATAATATTTGTTATTTTAAACATGGCTCTGATACCAATTTGTGTAGGCACAGATAGGCAGCGCTTGACCGAGATGGTTATCACCGATTCGAATGCCATACATCCTACTGTGTGCAGCCAAACGGCATTATCAGCTAGCTAGCTCTGTAAAAGAGCCGGACGCAACGGAGAGTCTCCCTTCCTGCTTTACAGGAGATAGAGTTCTGCATCACTTTGATAAGCTCTGATACCAGGTTTTTTTTGGTATATTTTTGGGATCTGCGGAATTTTAATTTTCTTTTATACATTTTAAACATCCTTTATAGATGTTCATATAATGCACAAGAGTTTGATGTTTTTCACAAAATCTTGTTCCAAAATTATACCTAGATTGACTATAAGGGCCAACTCTACGGAATTTAGATAATTTCTTATCTTCTTTAGTTAATTCTCTGTCAAGAATTGATTTACAAACGTTTTTATTCATTTGAAAGATTTTTAAGAGTTCATCCTTTTTACAGAATCTTGAGATTCTTTTATACATTTTATGCATACTTTAAAGGTATTCATAAATTGTACATAAATTTGGGTCTGATGTTTTTTACAAAACTTAGCTCCAAAACTATATCTGGATTGACTATTAAAGCCAACTCTATGAAATTCAGATAAATTTTTATCTTCTTTTGATATTTCTCTGTTGAGAATAGATTTACAAATATTTTTGCTCATTCAAGCTTCGATATTTTATTTAATGTAGTTTATGAATTTAATACTTTAGAACCCTAAGTAATTCATGCAAGATCCTTATATCTTCCTTACTATATTATTAAGAGTGTATGGTTATCATGCTATCTGTTTATAACTTAACCAATCTTGCGAATCTTGTTTCCCTAAACGGCCACCTGCCTAAGCGGTACTCCCTATTCTATGGACTCCAGGTTTCATTATAACAGATAAGCATGTATACAACAATCAATAATAAGAAAGAAGATACAGATTATAGAAACTTACATGTAATTACAAGAGGGCCCTAAAGGGCTTTTTATTCACACATAATGATCAGAAGATCAGACAGAATCCTAGACGAGGTTCGTCTCCAGGGGATTACAGAGGTTGAAAGTAAATTACAATGAGGCGCAGAAGTGAGGGGCGCTCCCATATTACAAGAAATGAACTCCCTTTTATAGAGAAGGAAGGATCTGTATTATTAAAGAGGGGTGCGTCATCCCTTACGTACAAACGCTCTTACATTATTGCACCTTACTAAAGCAGATGCATTATTGTATCCACCTAAAGCAGATGCATTATTATCCACTACCTGCTGTCACTTGAAGTGGAGGGGTCCTTTGAGCTGTCGGCAGCTTTGTTAGTGGAGAGGTCACTATCTTCTTTAGTGGAGGATCCACTTTCTTCTGAGCATCTACCGCATAAATAATTACTGCGGTAATTCTTTATCCTTTTACATAGGTCTGGAATATGTTCTCCCAAAACAAATGGATTAACCAAAGTATTTTGGAATTTAACAAATTTGCCTTCGTCGGCTTCGCTGATCTTTTTAGGTGACTTGCTGTATATCAGGATGGTGGTATCTTGATAGTTTACAAATAACCCATCATCTGAGCTGAAACTGAAAAGTTTTTGAATAAAACCTTCTAGTCTTTTTATGGCTAAGGGTAGCAGATCGCTAGCCTCGAGCTTGCACTCCATGGGCTGGGATGGATGATAATGATCCCCTTTGCAAATGCCGATCTGGACCAAATGCTGAGGATGATATACCAATAATCCTAATTGATTCCAGTATGGACCGGAACTATTAATTTTTAGAAAAACTTCCTGCCCTGGTTTGGTGCATTTTTTTTCTGAAAGTCTTAATTGTGTCGATAATAGCCTTAGGGAAATGGCTAATTTCTAACAAATTAGGACTTGGATATATGGTTTTTACCAAACCATATTGGAATGCCTCGTAAACCTGTTCAGGATTAGCATTCTTGGTGAAGTTGTAATAACTTAAATTTTTGGAGTCTGTAGTGAAGAACTTCTCCTCCAAAAACTTTTCTTCGTTGGCAGATCTTGCATATCGGTAGCAGTATTCGAAGCCTGCTTCCGTAATTTCATCGGAGTAATCTACTTTCGTAGATTTCGCCATGTCTTCCCTTGGTTTGCTGGGAAGTCTTCCTAGAGAGGTTAATGACTTCTTTTTGGACAATAGAGCTGCACTGAAGGTGTTAGGCTTCATCATCTCGCCATTGGTAATTAGCTCCAGAGGTGCTAATAAAGATGACCCAGTATATAGGTCTGCTGAAGTTCTTGCTTCTTGGAAAGATTTGAACTTCTTGTGCGCAATGTTGGAGACTCCTTCAGTTGCTTTTTTGGCGAAGCCCCAATCTTCATAGATTCCAACATTGGGACCATTATAAACAACATAATATGTTTTAGATCTTTTTGGGATTTGAATTCCCTCTTCGGATTTCTCCGATGCTAAAGACGTAACTATAGACTGTGGGATTGGAATTCCCTGATTTGGCCTTAAGCAAAATTCTACTTGGCTAACCAGTTTGATGGAAGTTTGTACTTCCTTCTGGATTTTTGGCAAATCCACAGCCTTCAACGGATTTGTTGATTCTTTACCAACTGCCGTTTGCGTTGGAATAGTCTTATCTTTCTCTTTTGAGGGAGAAGGTGATAAGATAACCTTTTTTACTTCATTTTCAGAAGCTTGTTCTTTTTCTTTACCCACTTTAATCAGGTTGAGATACTTGAGCTTGGCTCGAACCAGCTCTAGTTCTTGGACTAAAAGTCCTTCTTGCAGCTTTAGCTGCTCCATTTCATCCATGCTGGATGCTTCACAAAGAAACAAACGTTAGAAACATTTGTATCATTCTTTATAATCTTGCTGAAATTCTCTGGTAAGAAAATCTGCAAAATAATTCTTAGTACCTGCAATATGAATAACATCAAAATCATATCTAGATAACCACATTTGCCATCTAACTAGACGACCTTGCTTTCTATCTCCTTTTAGATTTATTTTTAGAAAATAAGTAAAATTCTTATTATCTGTTCTTACTAAAAACCTACAAGGAGTTAGATAAACCGAGAATTTCTTAATTACTCTAATAACAGAAAGGTATTCTTTCTCGTTACTATGATAATTCTTTTCAGCAGCCTTAAAGCTTCCTGAAGTGTATCGGCAAATGTATTCTTTACCATTATTTTCTGCTTTAAGAATTCCTCCCCAGAATAAATCTGATGCATCAGTCTCTATGATCAATTTATCCTCAGGTTGTGGGTGATAAAGCTTAGGAAAGTTTTTTAAATTTTTCTTTATTTTTACCATATAGTTGGTATCTGTATCTTTCCATTCCCATGGAACATCTTCTTTAATCTTTGCTTGTAATGGTGCTCTGACCTGAGCTAGCTTAGGAATATAATCAGAAGCATAAGTGAGAATTCCTAAGAATCTCTGCAACTGTTTTTTGTTTTCAAGGATATCTGGGAATTTTTGAATATGTTCCAAGATATGATCTTGAGGTCGATGAGACCCTTCTTCAATTTCTAGTCCTAGAAAATTGATTTTAGTTTTAAAAAGCTGTGTTTTCTTCTTTGAGAGTATTATTCCCAGAGAAGCACATTTTTTGAGTACTGCCGCTACTTGCCACGGATGTTCTGTTTCACTATTGCTGAAGACTAAAATGTCATCAATATAAACACAACAGAATTTTTCAAAGGTTCTAAATGCATTTTGCATATGTCTTTGAAATATGGCTGGAGCCTGTTTTAACCCAAAGGGTACAACATTCCACTGGTAATGACCTTGTGGACATGTGAAAGCAGTTAATAATTGTGATTCTTCATCTAGCAATACTTGCCAAAATCCCGATTTACAATCAAAACTACTAAATATTTTCTTCCCTCTTATTAGAGTTAATAACTCATCTTTATTAGGGAGGTTATGACTGTCTCCTATTGTAGCTGTGTTTATAGCCTTATAGTTGACTACCATTCTCTTTTTTCCTCTACGTTTCTCAGCTTCATTTTCTACCAAGAAAGCTGGAGACATGTGAGGTGATTTGCTAGGTTTAATTACTTTTAATTCTAGCAATTTCTTAATTTGTTTTCCAAATTCTTCTCTATCCTTAGGACTATATTGCATTGGTTGCTGTCATCCAATATTTTGACTTGTTAGGGTCTATTGGATTTTCTGAACACACAGAGTCTAAAAGTGTTTCTATTTTACAAAGTTTTGAATTTTGAAGCACAAAAAGTTGTTGTTCTTTAGTATATATACCCCCCCTCCTTAAAAGAGAAGTAATTTTATTAGGGCTAATATTTAGCGTATCTGGTTTTGGTAATTTAGATTTCTTTTTCATGTATTCTAAATAACCTGGAACTCCTACTTTAAGAGCTTTTCTTATTTTTCCTATATGTACAGGATTATTGTTTAGAGTGAAAATTATCCTATCTGTGTATTGGACAAATGGATGATACAACAGACAGAAATTATTTCCAATAATAAAATCTATTCCAGATTCTTGTTGATATACAGTTGGAATATGAAATATTTCACCTGCTATCATTATGTTAAGATTTTTACAGACCTTAGAGAGTATAATGTGAGATCCATTTCCAATTTTTACTCTTATTGGTCTTTCTACATTTACCCAGTGTTCCTTGGGTATTACATTTTTGCTAGCAACACACATGCTTGCACATGTGTCTACATAACAATGCAGTTCAATTTGTTTATATCCGGAAAATTTTAGTTTTCCTTTTATATAAATTGAATTTGGGTTGGTTTTATTATTCATTACAAAGTTTGTAGGTTAATATGTAATTATTACAAACTATGTGGGTTGGTCTTGTAAATAGACAAGAGTTAAGAAAAAGGCAAAAATGCCCTTGGTCTCACGAAGGACCCGTCTCTTTTAGAATTGTCATTACATAAGTTACCAATTGTAATTTTATTCTATTTTCTACTCCCTCTTAACTTTAATAAAAAATAATTTTAACTTCATCAAACCTAATTAACCAACCTAAAATAATCAAGAGAACAACCATGCACGAGTAAACATGTCGCAGCATGGTTAAAATTTCCTTTTCTTTTATACGGGTGAGGATTTGTTTTTCTTTTTTTTGTAAAATTTCCTTTTCATTTATACGTGTGAGGATTTGTTTTTTTTTTTTTGTAAAATTTCCTTTTCATTTATACGTGTGAGGATTGTAAAATTTCCTTTTCATTTTATAAGTGTGAGGTTGTTTTTCTTTTTTTTAAGCTACACTTATTATGTAAAATGGTGTGGGCGGAATTATTTTACACATTGCATTGGATCTGGATTACACATACAAATATAACTATAAAATATATATAATTTCGTACATTATATATTTAGTTTAGCAGCTTCAGTACATTATATGTTGTACTGATTGAAACCTACCGGAGCTCTGATTTCAGAGCTCTGATTGAAACCTACCGGAGCTCGGATTGAAGCCGTCGGATCTACGAACAGGACGATCAATTTCAGAGCTCTGATTAAAATCGACCAGAAGCCTCCAGAGATACGAATAGAAGATCGATTTCCGAGGATTGAAACCGACCGGAGCTTGGATTGACGCCGCTGGAGCTCTGCCGTCGAGCAGTTTCAGTTTTTCGAGCAGTTTCAGTTTTGAAAAAGTTAACTATCTATTTTGTTTTTTTGAAACCAACTCTCTATTATTTATTTATTTTTTTACGAAAAGACTCTCTATTTTGTTGGTACAGTGCTAAAATCTTCATTATTACTTTAGAGAGATAAAATGGACTTCAGTTCAATAAAGTGAACGTGAAACGATCTTTAATTTATTTAAATGAATTATTCATAATTTTATAAACTTTATACTGATTCTGTTATTCTAATTACAGACACTTTTATATTAATAAAAGTGTGGAGATGTCCATTTCATAAGTAATATTCATCATTTGTAAGAAAAAAATTTCTTTGATAAATCTGTTGAAAGTTTATTCAGAAAATGGAGGTTTTGGATTTTGCAAAAAGGTTAGGTTTGGGCTTGGATTTATGTTTAATTGTGATAATAACAACCCAAGGCTTACTATGTGATTAAATTTGTGACACTTGAATCGGTAACGAACATTGATGACAACATCACATTGTACAATCATATATTGGCCACTAGAGCTGTCAATTCAGACCCGAACACGAAAAATCCGACCCGACTGACGCGACACGAATGACCTTTTGACCCGATTAAAACGCGAGAATATTAGGTCAAATTCGACCCGACACGAACCCGAATAAATTTTAACCCGACACGAACCCGAGAATGACCCAAACCCGAAAGTGACCCGAAACGCGAGAATATTGGTGTAAAAATGTTTATGATCACTGCAATTTGCTTTCCATAAAAATGTTTATAAATATATTTATGATCACTGCAATTTGTTGAATAAATTACAACATAGACAGGCCATTACTGAGCTTAAATACTGGATATTAGCAAAGTCCATTATAGGAATAATTTGGTGGATTATAGCAATTGTTCAGTAAAAAATAATATGTTTATTACAAGAGCATATTTTCTCTAGTAGAGTTGATATATATATATAAGTATAAAAATATCAATTCAGTATATTGTGTATATTAATATTTATTTCAATTCATTTTTGTTTTATGAAGATCATGTCGTCATAATGCCTTGAGCTAAATTAAATAATCTCTGGTGGCGATACATTTTTTAACTCATCAAGAATAAAATTGGATTGAATTATAAGGGAATGTAGTGAAACTCAATTTAGTTCCAGTGTTTATAGAAACTCAAGTAAGATTTGATATTTTATTATTTAATTTTAATTTACTTGTTAGTGTTTTCAGAAAATCAAGTAAGTTTGATCTAACACTAGTTAAACTCAATTTATCCAGTATTTATAGATAATCAAGGAATATTTGATCTTTCACTACTTAAATACAATATACTAGTTACATTCGTTTATAAAAGTCAAGTAATATTTGACCTTTAATTATTTCTATTCAACTCATAGTAAACAAAGTCAATTAATGAAGTTCGTTAATTGTCGAAAGTAACAAAGTAAACATTAATCACTAATTTATAGAGAATACCTATTTTTGAATAAATATAAGTTACTTGATTATTATAAATTAAGTGATGGTTAACACTTGGACCAATTCTTGGGTGAGGCAGCCTCACCCATGAGGCAGGATCAAATAAACACTTTTTTTTACGAGATTTGATGAACTGATACAAAAGTTTTGATGAGGTGACATGTTTGATAAATTTGCACCGATGTTTGATGATGTGGCGTCGTGATTTGATGAGGTGATAGTGAGTTATGATGAGGTGGCAGCAGTGAAATTTTGCTTATTTGACCTTGCCTCATGGGTGAGGCTGCCTCACAGGAGAATTACTCTAACACTTGTATAGTTAAACTGAACTTAATTAATTTTTGTATAAAGTCGAGTAATAGTTGACATTTGGTTAGTTAAATACAATTAAGTTAGTGTGTTAGCACTAAAACTCAGTTACGTATGGAAAGTCAAGTAAGGTTTGACATTTGATTAGTAAAATTAAATATAAATTATTTCATAGTATTCATAAAAAAAAATTAAATATAATATTTTGAAGTAACTAAATTTATTTTTAAGTGCTTATTGAAACTAAATTAAGGATTAATTTTTGGTAAATTTATTTCAATTTAGTTATCGTTGTTAGTTAAGCATGTTTCCAATTCGATTAATTACATCAATTTAGTGGGTTTAGGGTTTAGTGGGTTTTGAGTTTTGGGGTTTGGGGCTTTAAGACAAAAGTAAGCCCAATAAAAATGCTCAATTCTAATATCAAAATCAACCCAATAATTATTTCATTTCATGTTATTTTGGTGTTAATATAAAATAGAGTACTTGTTGATATCGTATTTTTTGGTAATTTAATTTATTAGTGACATAGTGATTATTGACATTTTAATATTCATATTTAAAACTAGAGTTTCTTTCGAACCGAAGTGTTAATACAAGTTAGAATAATTGTTAAATTTAATATAGTTATGAGTATTCTATTGAATCCCGTAAATTTATTGATGCTTAATTCAATATATTGGTGTCGGGTTCAATATACTGAATAATGATAATATTTATTGATGCTTAATTCAATATAAATTTACGTAAATTTAGAAAGTTAGAAACATAAATCCCGTAAATTTATTGATGCTTAATTCAATATACTGGTCACAATTAAACATAAATTCAAGACACTACAAAAATATTGATGCTACTTATTATATTGCATTTATCCAACAATTTCAACACAATCCCCTATGTGTCGCCCTCGCCGCCTGAAGCCCGTCCCCTGATCCTGAAGTAGCAGTCGCAGTAGAATTTGTACGCAACCCCATATAAATCCCGTAAATTTATTGTGCTTAATTCAGTATATTGGTCACAATTAAACATAAATTCAAGACACTACAAAAATATTGATGCGACTTATTATATTGCATTTATCCAACAATTTCAACACAATCCCCTATGTGTTGGCCTCGCCGCCGCCCTCGCCGCCTGAAACTCGTCCCCGGATCCTGAAGTAGCAGTCGCAGTAGAATTTGTATGCAACCCCGGCGACGCCAAGCAAGAGAACTACCGCTGCAAGGACAGTATAAATATTTTGGTTAAATGATACGGCGGGAGGTGTCGGGGGTGGGTACTGGCCGGCACGGGGAATGGTGGGGTCGGGATAACCTCCTGCGGAGGGAGGGTTTAGGAGAACTGGTGCTGCTGGAGGGTCTGGGAACGAGGGAGGATCAAGGGAAAATGGTGCGGCTGGAGTGGTGGGGTATGGGAACGCGGGAGGAAATCCACTGTTACAATTGCCGCTGAAAATTTTCCCGGCGGCAGCAAATGCCGCCATTATTATAAGCATAAGCATGGATGGTCGAAGTAAAGAAGTGAAGTGTTGTTATTAGTTATTACACTAGTATATATATACTGATACTAGAGCCTTAAGAGGGAATTTGAGTCCCATCAAATGCAACTTTAAAAAAACAAAACACTAACGAATCGGGTATAAAATTAAGTCACATCTACACAAGTGTTTATATAAACTTTCTACACAATCCCCTATGCGTCGCCCTCGCCGCCTGAAGCCCGTCCCCGGATCCTGAAGTAGCAGTCGCAGTAGAATTTGTACGCAACCCCATATAAATCCCGTAAATTTATTGATGCTTAATTCAATATATTGGTCACAATTAAACATAAATTCAAGGCACTACAAAAATATTGATGCTACTTATCATATTGCATTTATCCAACAATTTCAACACAATCCCCTATGCGTTGGCCTCGCCGCCGCCCTCGCCGCCTGAAGCCTGTCCCCGGATCCTGAAGTAGCAGTCGCAGTAGAATTTGTACGCAACCCCATATAAATCCCGTAAATTTATTGATGCTTAATTCAATATATTGGTCACAATTAAACATAAATTCAAGGCACTACAAAAATATTGATGCTACTTATTATATTGCATTTATCCAACAATTTCAACACAATCCCCTATGCGTTGGCCTCGCCGCCGCCCTCGCCGCCTGAAGCCCGTCCCCGGATCCTGAAGTAGCAGTCGCAATAGAATTTGTACGCAACCCCGGCGACGCCAAGCAAGAGAACTACCGCTGCAAGGACAGTATAAATATTTTGGTTAAATGATACGGCGGGAGGTGCCGGGGGTGGGTACTGGCCGGCACGGGGAATGGTGGGGTCGGGATAACCTCCTGCAGAGGGAGGGTTTAGGAGAACTGGTGCTGCTGGAGGGTCTGGGAACGAGGGAGGATCAAGGGAAAGTGGTGCGGCTGGAGTGGTGGGGAATGGGAACGCGGGAGGAAATCCACCGTTACAATTGCCGCTGAAAATTTTCCCGGCGGCAGCAAATGCCGCCGTTATTATAAGCATAAGCATGGCTGGTCGAAGTAAAGAAGTGAAGTGTTGTTATTAGTTATTACACCAGTATATATATACTGATACTAGAGCCTTAAGAGGAAATTTGAGTCCCATCAAATGCAACTTTAAAAAAACAAAACACTAACGAATCGGGTATAAAATTAAGTCACATCTACAGAAGTGTTTATATTAACTTTCTACACAATCCCCTATGCGTCGCCCTCGCCGCCTGAAGCCCGTCCCCGGATCCTGAAGTAGCAGTCGCAGTAGAATTTGTACGCAACCCCATATAAATCCCGTAAATTTATTGATGCTTAATTCAATATATTGGTCACAATTAAACATAAATTCAAGGCACTACAAAAATATTGATGCTACTTATTTTATTGTATTTATCCAACAATTTCAACACAATCCCCTATGCGTTGGCCTCGCCGCCGCCAGCCCGTCCCCGGATCCTGAAGTAGCAGTCGTAGTAGAATTTGTACGCAACCACGGCGACGCCAAGCAAGAGAACTACCGCTGCAAGGACAGTATAAATATTTTGGTTAAATGATACGGCGGGAGGTGCAGGGGGTGGGTACTGGCCGGCACGGGGAATGGTGGGGTCGGGATAACCTCCTGCAGAGGGAGGGTTTAGGAGAACTGGTGTTGCTGGACGGTCTGGGAACGAGGGAGGGACTGGGAACGAGGGATGGTTTAGGATAACTGGTGCTACTGGAGTAGTGGGGTATGGGAACGCGAGAGGAAATCCACCGTTACAATTGCCACCGGGAATTTTCCTGGCGGCAGCAAATGCCGCCGTTATTATAAGCATAAGCTTGGCTGGTCGAAGTAAAGAAGTGAAGTGCTGTTATTAGTTATTACACCAGTATATATATACTGGTACTAGAGCCTTAAGAGGGAATTTGAGTCCCATCAAATGCAACTTTAAAAAAACAAAACACTAACGAATCGGGAATAAAATTAAGTCACGTCTACAGAAGTGTTTATATAAACTTTCTAAGTGGGATTTTCAAGTAAGATTCTCAATTTGATTAGCTGAGTTCAATTTAGTCTAAGTGTTATAGAAATTCAATCAATACATTTTGATAATAGTGCTAAATTTTATTTTTCTTTGTTTAGTTAAGTTAAGTTTAGTTGTTAGTGCTCATAAAAGGTAAGTAAGGCCCTACTGGTACACAAACCATTTCATGGGTCTTTAATGAAGGGATTTGATGTATGACTTTGCATGCTTGCACTCCAGATGAAGATGAGACATGAACACACATTTTAAATTCATCAACTGCAACAAGTTAGTCACCATCATCAATGGGCACAGATTTTTTAAAAAGTTTCCAGGGAATAAGGGCTATATATGTACATAGTTAAACATGTTTTTACGTATGCTGATGATAGGGAGAGGAGATACATTACATTACATACAATATTCGGCGAAAACCAGAAAATTGTTTCTCAGGAATGGTGGTTCGACTCGTTGCCTTCCTTTATGCTCATTTCCACCATTTCCACCGTGCAGAAGTTTGGCTCGTCTGTGGTGATTGTTGATGCCGAATCCATTCCTGACCCGGCCTGAATCTCTTTGAACATCGCCATCACCTGGATCATCGTAGGACGCTTCAAGTACCGGTCGTCTAAGCACGCGCAAGCAACCTTCAAGTGCTGCGGAAGCTCAATCTCCAAGCTTGGATCTTCTTTCATCAACACTGGATCAAACACATCACTTATTTTCATCTTTGCGTGCTGCTTAACCCACCCGACGAGGTTGTTGTCACCAAAATCAGCTGAGTCAGTCGGCTGCCTTCCTGTTAGAAGCTCGAGAAGAACAATGAATGCCATAGCTTGCCAGTGCTTAGATTTCTCATGCATGGGTTCAATTAAGCATAAACAATCTACTTTATGAATCCTAAGCAGAGTTTTTAATCTTTTGATTGATGTACCATAACCTCTAATATTCTAGACCATGATATTTACAATATTTTGGTGCATTATCATAAGGAAATATTTTTGGTTTTTTGTGAAGATCTAAGCCAACCATCTATAGTGAACCCTTCAGGCAGAAGGTTTCTTTTCACTTTTTTCTTTGGCTCATCAATGGTGTTAGTTAAAACAGTGGAGTGAGTAGGAGTACCTGCTTGGAGTTCTTCAACAACACCTTCACCAGGTTGTGAGACCGATGCATCCCTCCATTCAGAGTCACTATCCTCAAGGTCCACATCTTCTAATTCCTCTTGTAACACCTGGAAGCTATTGGATATCTCAAGAGGAGGTTGATAAGGTACAATGGCATAATCACGTGCTTTGTATTGTGATTTAGTGTGATATTCTTTCCATTCTGAGATATTTGGTACAACAACATGAGATGGGAAAAGTAAATCATCTATAGAATAAAAGGATACTGCATGTGATTCCATGAGACCTTTATAGGAGAAATTCCCTTTTCTGGTCTGTTGGGAGGGCTGTGTAGAGGCCTCTGAGAGTTCTACAGTTTCACTGTCATCACTCACTACAGAGAGTGCATCAAAGAAAACCTCCTTTCCACCTGTGTGTTCAGTAGAGGGCTTATTATAATAATAATAATAAGCATATTATTATATACATAAATGTATTCTTATTACACAAAAGTATTGCAATGGCGTAGTAGTTATTGTAGACTTGTAGTAGTTTAATTACACACTAAAGGTCTTGAGTTCAATCCTAGTCTTTCCTATTTTTCTTAATTTTTATTTAAAAAGTTAAATAACAATATGCCTAAAAATTAAATAATATGCCTAGTTTTTGAAATTTCAGGAGGGGCTAGCCCTTCCAAACCTATATGTAGTTCCGCCCCTGCCCGAGTCAATGAGTCAAAGCAGCAATTCAAGAAAGAGAGGGGATCTTTATGTTCATCAAAAAGATGAAGTCAGTGCTTGAAATAGACTACGCATAAAATGCAACATATGAACAAACAACAACATACCATTAGAGCATCTCCAATGGAGCTGAACCTTTGCATGCCACGTGAGATTTTGGCAAAATTACAGCTCCAATGGTACGCTATTCTACCGTTTTACTCCGTGTGTACAGGAATACGGCAAAGGTAGCGTGTTCTGTTCACACTCTATATCTTCTTTCTTCTTTTTTTTGTTCTTTTTCTTGTTTGTTTCGTCCTCTTTCTTCTTCTTCTTTTTTCGTTTTATTTTTTGGTCATTACTTTTAGAATTAATGACCCTAATGGTCCTATAAAATACCAAGTTGTTTTCCTCTTGTCCCATAAAAATTTTATGTTCTTACTTGGTCCTATAAAAGTTAGTTTTGGTTTTATTTAGTCCCTCCAATAGTCAAATGATGACAACTCTCATTTTGACTAACGGTAAATACTTTTAAAATTGCAAAAATACCATTTATCTTTAAAATAAGTTAAAACTAGCATAATATGTTAGTCAAATCTAAATCAAATCCATTACTCAAAGATAAAGGAGGAAAAGAGTTACAGAAAAAATAAATTTTGTTAAACATGTGAGGTGAACTTCTTTATATCTAATTCAATCCAAAGAATTGTTATAATGGGGAAGTTCTATTTGTTAGAGTTTTTTCATATATCAATTCAGTTAAATAAATTCAAAATAAATTCAGTTCATAAAAGTATGTTTATTATTTTTTATTCAGTTCAGTTCAATAATTTTTCTATTAATCATCAAATTTTAACTATACATTACAATAATATATGATAAATTTTAAAATTATTTCAATTCAATCCAGTTCAGTTGAATTATATTTAAATTTATTTCACCGAGGCATCAAATTTCGCCGATCAAGTGATTCAAATTAATCTGGTTGCCAGAGGTTTCAGAAGAGGGGTTTGAATTTTGAGGGCATAAAAAAGAGATGCTCAGTCTGGTTCTTTACCACCATCGATCTCCCACTGCTCAGCGAATGACAGATCTCCGATTTAAATGAAATAAACATGGACATATCGAGTTTCCGTTCAATGATTTTGTTTTTTCTGAAAAGAGTTTAATGATTCTATTTTCATGGATTTTAACTTGGCTTTTTTAGATGTTGCGGATATTTTTAATGGATTTTCAATTAAAATATTTTATATGGAGGGTGTTTTTTGCAATTTTAAAAAACTTTAAAATAGTCAAATTATGATTTCCGTTAGTCAACTAACGGAAGGACTAAATAAAACCAAAACTAACTTTTATAGGACCAACTAAGACCAGAAAATTTTTATGGGACCAAAGGAAAACAACTTGTTATTTTATGGGACCATTAGGGTCATTAATTCTTACTTTTATATCTATTCTAATATAAAAAGGGGAGTTTATTTGCCCACGTTTGATTAATTAGATAAAGAGAAAAAATATAGAATAAATTCAAAATTATTTCAGTTCAGTTCAATTAAATGTATTTAAATTTATTTTAGTTTGGTTCGGTAAGAAATAAGCTATATCAAACATGACCACCAAATATGATATCCCATTTATATGAAAACTAAATAAACTTTGAAAATAATCATATGCTGAATTACTAATTTTAAACTACCTAAATCCATTTTAAGATGTTTAGAGAATATTTGTATTACAAATACAATAAAATATTTAAAGTATACTGTTTTGACTGAAACGACATCCTTTATTCCACACACTTTTTGAAATGAATAACTATTATAGTTCCCTTTAGAGAAAATAATTAATAAAATTACTAAATTGAGATGAAATGATTAATATTTTATTCATATAAGTTCAGTTTGATACATATCAGTTTGTAATAAAAACAATTAACTGAAGTTCCAACCTTTTAATCTTTACAATTCAATGCCTTGTATATTTTTGAACGAAATAGTTTTGTTATTAGTATGTTACCTCTTTTGAGTCAAAAGTAGTCAACTATGATGTTCAACAGATAATGAAATCGCCAGCTTGAATATGGTTACTTCTTCTGTGCTCAAGTCAGTTAGGTGCATTTGGACTATTTATTCATCGTTCCATTCATCTCACACTTTCTCAACTTTCATAATATGCTGATTCTCCAAGTAATATGAAAACATATGAATGTAAATATATATATATATATATATATATATATATATATACACACTATATTATATTAACTCTAAATATGTATTGAAATTAATGGTTAATTTTAGTTAGAACAGGGAGTATTATCTTATTTCATAATATCCCATTTGGAGCATTATCTCATTTGGATTATGTATGTTCTATTCTACATAGAGAGTGAATGAGTGTGTCAGCTCATTCAGTTCCAAACTTCCAATACATGTATGAATAACAGAATAAGATCTTAGATAAAGAATACAAGTACCATCTAACAAGACTAGCTCTTTTTAGCAGACTTCTTGAACAAACTAAATCTACTCAACAAAGGCTTGCTAGCTTTTGTTTTTGTTTTCTTTTTATCTTCTAATACTTGTTTTACTCCTTTGGCAGCTTTGACAGCCTCAATCAGGCTCATCAGACAGCCCTCAATGTTTGGGGGATCAGACTTGGGCATCAAATTCTCGGCAACATCACAAGGGCTAACCTCGTTCTCCTCGAGCAACTGTTTGATTTGTTCGAACAAAGGGTGTGAATCGATATCGAGGTAATTCTTGGCCAGTATCTTGAAAGCCTCAAATTTGCAGTAAGACATCTCAATATGCAAATCCATTCTCCCCCTCCTGATAAGAGCAGGATCAAGCTTGTCCACATGGTTGGTAGTGAAGATGATGATCCTCTCTTGACCACAAGCTGACCATATCCCATCAATGAAGTTCAGCAGCCCGGATAGAGTAACCTTGCTATCATTCTCCTCCTCTTCATCCTCCTCCTCCTCCTCATCATCATCATCGTCTTCGTCCTTACTCTTCTTCTTCTTCGCATCCTCCTTCTTCTTCCTCTTCTTGGTAAGGTCCGCCGAGCAATCAATGTCTTCAATCACAATGATGGACTTATTACGCGTGTCAATCAGAAGCTGCTTAAGCTCGGCATTGTTGTGGACAGAGGTGAGCTCGAGATCATAGATGTCATAGTCCATGTAGTTAGCTATGGCAGCAATCATGGTGGACTTGCCGGTTCCGGGAGGACCGTGGAGGAGGTAACCCCTCTTCCAGGCCTTGCCGATCTTGGAGTAGTAGTCCTTCCCTTTCTTGAAAGCATCGAGATCAGACATGATCTCCTGCTTCTTCTTCGGGTCCATAGCCAGGGTGTTGAAATTTGCAGGATGCTGAAAGTTTATGTGGTTCCATTTACCTCCATTCCAGTACCAATCATGAGTGTTCTTGTTCGAGTAGAGCTTCCTCTTCCTGTTCCTGAGCTCAATGGCCTTTCCCTTCTGGATCACGGCGTCCAGATAAGTCTCCGTCACCAAATCTCTGTACTTCTTGTGGAAGACGAGAGTGTAAGAGCTCTTCTCCTGCGGAGGGCTCATGCCGCGGCGCGACGACAACGACCCGTCCTGGACCTGGTCGGTGCTGGACTTCCACTGAAACCGGGCGCCCTGGAACTCGTCGAAGATCTCCTCCCCGTCGTCGAGGGTGATGGTGAGGGACTTGGCGTTGGGCGGCTTGTCGGCGGTGAGGTGGGTGGCGAGGCGGCAGGACTTGGCGTTGGCGCCGAGGTAAGTCCGGATGGAGGAGTAGGCCTCGTTGCTGACGCCTCTGGTGTACTCCGGGATGGTGATGTGGACGTAAGGGTAGAAAAAACGCGACAGCTTGGAGCAGAGTTTGCCGATGTGCAGCCGAGCCGAGTAGGGGATGAATTGCTGGACGGTGGTCCAGATGAGCATTACTCCGGCCAGCCGCGAGAACTGTTCGCCGAACGATGCTCCCAATCCCATCATCTTCTCCGGCTCTTCTTCGCCGTTATTTTCGCTGCTATCTATATAACGATGGATGTGGAGAAGGAAACGGGAACTTTCCTAAAAGCGCCTTTGCGTAGTACTTTTCATATTTCTTGGTTTACAAGTATATTTTGGTCGACTTTGGAGTCAACAGCGCACACAGACTCGTATGAGACAAGACTTTGGTCGGCAGAATGAGTCAACAACCACATCGGCACCATTTTCTTTTACATATGTCATGTCATTTGCGTTTGTTTGTGGACCACATCAAATGACTTTCTTGGTCGACGCTTTCATCTCTCAACTTTTAGATAAGATTTCTGGATTGCTATTCCACGTTTGATATTTGAATTTCATCTCGGGCCTTACTTGAAGCTTTCTAATTTGAAAATAAATGTTGATGGTTCTTCCCAAATACTCAAACCAAAACTTCTTAGTTGGTTTTGACTCGAATTTTAAGAAAAATACATTTATTTTATAAGTGAGTCTTAAGGGCTATAAATGGAATATCACTTATTATTATGGTTGTTTATAAGAATTCATTAGGGGTATATTTTTCTTTTTGTAATTATTTTTTTGCCAAAAGAGGAAAGAATGAAAGTAAGAAGTTTTGGTTAGGACGGAGTGAGTAAGAAAGAACACTCATGCCCTTTGGATTTTTTTGAAAATTTTGGGACTTTTCTGAACTTTTTGTGCCCTTATAAGGTGAGTGCCAACTTGATGCTGCTTCGGCTAACAACTGCCTTAGCGCACCGATCCTGAAGGAATATGTGAACTACTTGATGTTAGTTGCTCCGATGAGTAAGAGTTATAGTGTTTTGAACATATCTTTATCACAGAAAGCATCATCCTTCTTCTTAATTATTTTTCGAAACTAGAAGTCACCTCGAGTATGGACAATGCGGGAATCTCCATCCCAAATCCTGCTCAGTGGCGGATCTAGCTGTAGGCGTAGGGTGGCTCCAGCCTCCCCTAAAATATCCCGGCGAAGGCCCAGGAATAGTATTGACGGGAAGCGCGCCTATTCCGCCGTTGCCAGAAAAAGCTCCGCCTCTGCGCGCGGCGGAGAAGAAAGGCGCAGAAAGCCTCTTTTTTTTGCCCAAGTCGGATTTAAAACGACGTCGTTTCGTTTTAGGGAAAAAAAAACACATAAAGCCAAAATCTAAATCAGAACAGCAAACAAACGCCCAGACCAGAGGAAAATCCCAGATCCCCAATCATCCAAATTCGATACCCAGCGCGGCCCAGGAACCCCAACCGGCAACCGCTCCGCCTCCGCCGTCAGCCTCCGCAGTTGGCCGCCCCGTCTCCGGCGTCGGCCGCTCCGCCTCCGCCGCTCGGCTCTTTCCCAAATCTTAAATCAGAGGTATTTTTTTAATTCATTTTTTCTTTTTATTTTAGTTAATTGTATATAATTTGGTTGTATTTAGAGGTAATGAATTGGTTGTATTTAGATAAAAAAAATGAGTTGAATGGCCAAAAAAAAAAATTTCCTACATAATACTGTTCAGCCTCCCCAAAATAGTAGTGCTAGATCCGCCACTGATCCTGCTGGCAATTGTTTTTCTTCCACTAACATAACTAATTTGTAAAGATATTTAACTATTTTAATTTTTATGAATATATAAACATATTTATTTGAATGTTTATTCATGCATTAATATAAAATTATTTTATTTTGATGCATTTTATAACGGAATATTTTTCATTCTATGTTGAACCATTTTTTTGTTAGTATTGGTACTTGACTTTTAGGACCAATCCAAATATGAAAATTGCATAAATGGGAAAACAGTCATTTTGGTCCCCAATATTTGAATACATAGCCAATTCGGTCCTCTATGTTAGTCAGAAATTAAATTGAGTGCCTGCCAATTTAGTTCTTTCAACAGGTGATTACATGTCAATTGGTCATATGGGCACATTGGTAAATAGTTAAAGTTAGTGGTTGAATTGGTGAATTCTCAAAACTAATGGAATATTACATTAATTCTTGTCCAAAAACAGCAATAGCTCATAAATATTTTTTTCATTTTTATTAAATTCATCAATAGTACATTAATCAGTTTCATTTCCATTTAATATACTAATAAAAAATTAGTTTATTTGATTAATTTGTATTTAGTCAATTAAATCTGGTTCAATTCAAATAAATTATGTTGAGTAGCATTAAATTAAATTAAATTTTCAGTCCAACTGAATGATTTCTAAATGACTAAAATCCATACCATCCCAGGTTAAGCATTTAGCCAAATAATGATTCTCATAAAAGTAGGTGAACTAAGAGCATCTCCAATCCAATCTTCCCTTATATAAATTTTCTTGTCACCTCAGCATAATTGACAATTAACTAAAAATAGATGCTCCAATCCAAAAGTCAACCAATATAGTCACTCTTACGTGGAGAAGAAACTGAGCGCGGACGTCAAGTTGGGCGTCGCTTTTCTGAGGATCAAATTGAAATCTGCCCTTTGCCAACTCAGCCAAAAATATGAGCGAGCGATTTAATTTTTGGTTTGGCGCTAAATCTCATCTATATAGTTGATCACTTCTGCAAGTTTCAGGTTATACTCTGTTGATGATTTCACGAAATCGAAAGTAAGTTTCTCTCTGGATAATTGGTGTTTCATTAACCCAGAAACTTTCCATTGATCCATAGATTGAATCATCAGTGATTTTGTTTTACGGTATAAATTTTTAGGAACTGTTCTTTGATACCTCTAGGAAATTTGAGTTCAGTTCTTGTATGCTATATAATGTTTGGTGATTGCTAATCACATTGCTAAAAGGAAAGGAACTTGATTGTGTTCTTTCATTTTACTAGTTCGATTCATTCGATGAAAGTTTGTTTTTTGTTTCGTTTTACCCCTTTATGGGTAAATTTCCTCTCTTTCATTTTACTCGTTCGATTCATTCGTGAAAGTTTGATTGTGTTTGATCATTTTACGAATTCAAGGAAGAGATCGAAACTTGACTATTCAAGTAAGAGATTATTACATACTATTTTTTTGAGTTTGATCAGGGACAAAACTCGGCTCGGCTCATTACACTTCTAAGGTGAAGTAAGCATCACAATTACAACAAAATGAACTTCAGCTACAGATTTGAATTACATAAGTTACTTAATTGAAAGTTAGAATAAAATAGAGGACCACATTAATTATATATTCAACATTGGGGATCAAAGCGACTATATTTCCTTGCCTACACTGTCACAAATAGTTTGGGTCAACTTCACGTCGTCCCTGTAACAATCGAGCAGGGAAAAGAAACGTCTCCATGAGATCCATAAATGATCATCAATTGAATGCAGGGCAACATTTCTTTGAATTATCCATTCCAAAGAAATGAGAAATTGAAAACAAAAATGGGATAATTTCCCTCCAACTCATAATTCATGACCATACAATCCAATAGTATCCAACAACAAATGAAAGCTAACTGAAACTAAAAGCAGAGAAGAACAACAGAGGAAGAGACCATGAATCCATAAATCAAGATCAAGAACCCGAAATGCAAAACCCAATTCCTCTTGAACTTTCCGAAGTAGCTCTCCGGCGGCTCCTGGTAAGCAATCTCAAACTCCTCCCCGTACTCATCCATCACTCCTCCGCCGCCACCGCCGCCGCTGATCTTCATCCTGAGCTGCCGGAGCCTCTCGGAGGCCAGCCCGAGGGTCAGCTTGTGGCACCGCCTCTGGTACTTGAACCCGTTGATGCACCTGAGGGTCTGCGCGACGGAGACGTAGAAGATGAGATGCGCGAGGGAGATGAGGCCGATGGGTATCCAGCAATGGCGGCACTGAAGCTTCTGGGAGTTGGACTGGGCCAGGAAGAGCAGCCCCAGGAAGAGGAAGAAGAGCTGGAAGAGCTTCCATAGCTGCTTTTTCTGGGCATCGACTGATCTCTTCTTCTCGAGGGTTTTCTCGAAGTGGAGCTGGATTATGGTGTTGAGTGCCTGCAGGGCCGATTCTCGGGGGATGAGGTTGTGGTGGTGGTGGTGGTGCGAGCTGCCGGTGGGGTGGTCATAGTCCGCCATTGGAGGCTGCTAATCAGAGTGGTGGTGCTGCGGTGTAGATCCGGAGGGGCTGTGAGGCATTGTGTGCTTATCTGAGATTGGGCCAATGAGTGAAGATGGGTGAATCTGATGGTCAAAATGGCCTTTTATGGCAGAGGGAAATGTTGTCTGTAGTTAAAAAGATGCCCTTCTTCGAAAAGTGAGCAGCTTTTTTAGATGAGTTTTTAATTACTAGGATGGTAAAAATATTTTTAGAAGAAAAAAGGGGTCAGGTTTGTCATTTTCTTTGGATAGTAAATCATTTATCAGAGACCAATTTATTAATTAATTTTGTTATTTAAGTGCATTATAATCGAAATTTTATATTTAATCTAGTATTATAATTCAGTAATTTTAATTGGGCTTAAGTGGTCCTGTTTGCTAGAGTTTTTTTTTTTTTTGCAAAACTGAACTGGATTGAACTGAACTAAAGTAAAATTAATGTATTGAAAAAAGAATCACCATGACTGGATTAACCTGAATTTCATCAAATTGCATTTTTGCTGAACTGAACTGAATTGAACTGATCTGATCGATCTCTAGACAACCTCTAGCAAATATGTAGTAATAAACACTTTTCACATTACAAGGTTGACTAAATTTAAAAAGAAAAAAGGTGATCCCAAACAATCTAATTGACAACTCTGTGATAAACTCAAACTTTAAAAAAAATCATACAAAGGAATTATATTAGGGCACTCTAAACCCAAAAATAAAAAAACATAAAATATGGAGCCATTGACTCAGTTTGCTACCATCACATTCAAAAATGATGGTTAAAAGAGAGCTTGTACAAACAATTTAAGCAAAAAATCAATTACTTCAAAAAGAATAGTAAATGAATGACGAGTTAAGTATTTTCAAATAAATGAATGACGACCGGCTGCTGCAAATTTCCCCGGAGCTGCAGCCTGCAGCTGTTTCACCATTGAAGGCATGCATATTCATCACATGCAATATCTATTGAAAATCCTTTTTTTTCACTTTCAAAAAATAATTTTAGTCTTAAACAAAACAAAAAACGCAGATGAAGTACTTTTGTTCATAGTCTTTGTTCATTATCCCTTTTCAGTTTTCATAGTCTTTGTTTTATTCTTCTCTATGAGTCTTACATGTACAAAACAGAAGAGTACTCTGCTCGAGGCCGTGAACAACTGCAACATCTATCCCAACCAGATTCCGGCCTGGCTTGTTGACTGGGTTGTGGCCGGAAGAATTGGGGGTGAAAGGTGAAGGCGATGGTAATTACGGCTATAAGATAAATAGATGATTATCAATTGAAGTAGGATTAAGAATAGTTATAATGAGGTATATTATAAGAGGGTAATTTAGGAAAATAGAATAATTTTTCCTCCGGCAATAACAACAGCCTATACACAAACATCTGCGTGAAATTTCAGTATTATATCTAGGATGGAATCGGTACCATACCTAATTATATCATTCCCAAGCTCAGGGGAAACCAATTTATCATCCCCGTCTCTATGATGTTTATAAAAATAAAAAATAAAAAGACTTTAAACACCAAACGTGGAGAAATTTGAGTGACTATACCCAAACAATAAAACCAAATATTGTCTCAATACTACTTTTATTTTAGCAGAAACAGCGTGAAGAGTGTATGGTAGACAAATTACAAATGGTTTCCTGCTTTGTTGTTAACTCAAATATTTGACTAACTTGACATGTGCCTCTTTACATATCTTCATAGAATGTCTATGATGATTATTACTTTTATCTATTAACAACTTAGTATTGCCTAAGTTATTGTATCTAAGTTAAAATCAGCTGGAATCAAGAACCTGTCTACAATCCTCAATACTCGGAGAAAAATAATCACGATGCCGAGAGTGATTGGCATAACGAGTTGTACGCATCCACACAAAGTTTGAACTTCTCTTCAGCTGCAGCCTACAAAACCCGTATATATATCCACAAATTAATGCAAATAAGTCTCGAGGAAACTTTAAATGGAGTTGTAGTGCCATGTCAGTAAAACAGCAATCATGTATGCAAAACATTGTCTTTAAGTAATTGCAAAGCTTCACATAACATTTATTTAGGGTTTCCTTTGCTATTTTCTCCTTCATTCTTACTGAAGAAAGTATTACGCATGCACTTTTCAAGCAATAGTGTAAAGTATAAATACAGCTAACAAATTTACCTGTGTGGGGCCTTGATGCTTATCTGGGTGCCATTTAAGTGCTGATAATCGAAAACTGCGTGAAACAGCATTACCATAAGCTTATCAATTCTAAATAAGAATATGATCCTAAACTAACATTAAGTGAAATAGCATATCTTTGAAACTCACGCATTCTTGACGTCTTGTATATTCACTGGGCCTTTAAGGGGTAAACCAAGAATTTTCCTCTCAGAACTTGTGCCATAAATACATGATTCAGCATATGGCTCTGGTTCTGGCTCTTCCTCACTTTCAATGTCTGAATCTCTCTGTTTTTTATGACTCCGGCTTGCGTGTTGTTTAAAGTCAAACCCAGGGGTTGAACTCTCGTGAAACGGCTCTTGGAAAGACCAATAGGACCATGTGCACCCTCTCTTCCTAAGAGTTTCTTGGAATACGGTTCCTTGGTCATCATTATCTAAAGAAAAACGCAGTTTTGCTCTCTGCCGCTTACCTGAAGATGCAACAAAAAAGATAATCAAGGAGACGTGTACAGCCCTTGTGGAAAGGGAACACAGAACTAACCTTCTCTAACACGAAGATGCATAAAAGGACAAAACCAATGGAGCAACTAAAAGAACATTAATGACATATAAGCAGAACCAATCTTTAAACAGGACAATTTATTAAATTCTCTGCAACCAAAGAAAAAAAAATCTCAGATTATAGATAAATGAAGCAGTGAAAGCTCAAATTCTTGTCAATATTAATTATACCCATCAATAATGCACAAGCAAATTCTTGTAATAACATTTTAGTATTTCCTTAGGAAGTCTTCCATCCCCTTGAATAATAAAGCACCAAAGTCCCTTTAAATAGTTTCAAAGCGTTAAAGAAGATACAATTCACTATAATTCACCAACGAAATCCAAGTCTGTGATTCACTATAGCTACAGAGCCACAGCATACATATATAAGTATTCCATCCTAATAAATAGGCTACAGAGCTTTAAAAGTCCACAAAGACCTGATTAAACTTAGCATATGGAGCCTCGAGGAAAAGAAAGATGTAACATATTATCATACCTTCAGAAAGTGGAAAAATGAGAAATTTCCATTATAACGAAGGGAACTAACATTAGCAGCTACTAATTGACATAAATCATACTGATTGTAGCACAATTTTGATGTTTTGGGAACCCAAGAGAATAAGGGACTCGTAGTAGGTGAAATACCAGGTTCCATTTGTAGTTAAAATTTGAGCACATCTTTCTTATTCAAAGCATAACCAGAGTTCATTTTAAAAAAATAACAATTTTGACTTCTAATCATATCACAATTGAAATGATCATATCCTAGCCTTCAGTTTCTGCATTAATTGCCTTTCTCCCCAGGGTTTTAACTTGGTTTCATCTTTAAGGAATTTAGCATTTAAGGTTTAGAAGAACTTTAAAATTGGATAGGAGAAACTGAATTTCAACATTTCAAAAACATAGGGAAGAGAGGATGTTTTTTTTATCATCATGTGAAGAGGGGATGTTAAACTGGCAACAGACCCTAAAACAAAGATACCAGCTAATGAGAGATACTAGCTGTTTCACATCACAAGTCAGTTGTCATTCACAAAGGTAATATGCAGTAATCCTCATGTTAAAACTCACGCTTCATTCTCTTATGATGAACTTTAGCAGCATGCCGGGCAGAATGGGAAGATTTAGATCTATCTTTGTTTATTGGAGGGTCTTCCTCATCAGCATCTGAAATTGTATCTGTTTCCGAATATAATTCCTAATAGAAGGCAAGGGAAAGAAGCCAATTTAAACAAGCAGATGTACACAATCATAAAACTGTACAACTGTTTGAAAAATAATATAAATAAAAGGTTCAAATTACATAATTTCTGGATCAAACTATAACTTGAAAACTGTCAAGTGCTCTATGACATGCTTAATGTGAAAAGAACAAAAATCTTCAAGAGCTTCAGAAGGTGGAAAGTTTAACTATCTGGCTATTGGACTCAAAATCGACAGTTTTAGTACTATTATACATGTTTGCTAGACAATTCAATATGTTCTTCTTAAGCTTTTCCCTTTCTTGAAAACTTTCCTTCTCTTTCTCAAAATGTATATGGCAATCAATCCCAATACTAAAAAACACTTCAAAGATTGATTCCACAAAATTAAAAATTCTGCATAAGAAATTTAAATAGATATATTCCACTTCCATGAAAAAGCTAAAAATGCACATTTGTTACCTCAAATGAAGCATTGGAGAATCCACTGTTGAAGAGTAGATTTTTCAGTGCCTTTTTCGTATCAGCACGCTTTTGACGAGTTTTATATCTTATATAATCCTGTATAATTGGCCCAGGTATAAGGTGATAAGAGAATGCATATTGAAGAATTAGCACCAACGAATATGAACAGTATAAACCAAAAGCAGTATCAAACCAAGTTATTACAATAGTAATCATTTTTTCCAGATAAAATGCACATGATGTTTATGACATAGATGAGCTAAGCATTGAGTAAAGCATTCATAGGACATACTTTTGCAGTTCTCAATGCCTAACAAACTGTATATTACTACTCCCACCTCTATCATTCTATGATTCATATTTACAATTGATGAAAATTCAATATGGTAATGGGTCAATTACCTTTGCTAATCTACATCCATAAGTTCAGTAACATACTCTCTAAAATTGACTAATTGGAAAAAATTAATAAATTAAAGGTTTTATTGAAGAAACTACACTGGCATGAAGTGCATTGTCAGCACTCTGTGATCATCAAGCACCACTGCAATACAAGTAGAATTTTTACAGAACTACAAGACCAAAAACTGATTATAGTGACGATTAGAATATTAAATGGGTGGGATTAGTAACATAATTAATAAAAACAATGGAAATTTATGTAGAAAAACAGTACATAACGACCAGCAATGACACAGGGAAGGGAAGAGATTAAAGAGTGAAACATTGAAGTATGACATGCTACATCTAATTATTAAAAAAATGACATAATGTCTCTGCTTAGTTGTTCGATATATATGAATGTTAAAGTTAGTTCCACATAGAAAAGATAAGGTTTTGGTGTCCAAGACATGAATCTATCAATATTTGTCCAATAAGACAAAGTCAGGGTAAATAAGACCACAAAAAAAGTATTCAGACAAAACAACTGAGGCAATAGAGCAGATTTTCTCACACCAATAAAGGAGTCCAACAAAATTAACTGTAATCCCCTAACTAGCAAATAACAGATCTTTCCATTTATGATAGCCTGAAGAGCTTATAACAAAAACAAAATCAACATAGAGACAGGTATTTCCAAGATAATATACACGTGGTTCAAGGGTCCTCAATTCCAAGTTCCAACTAACAAATTTTGATTTCAAATTTTCCATGGAGTAGAAAGAAAAACAAAGGGGCTATAGAGGATACATCAAACCAGAAAAGTAGTTACGCGGGCATGATAGGAAACAATGTCACTCAACCATGTTAAATAGAATGATTCAACAGCACAATCTATCTACAAGAATGTGATATACCTGTGCAAATAGTGTAATCAAAAGGAAGAGTAGACATGCACATACCCAACTCAAGAAAAATAAAAAATTCATGTAACAGTAAAATTTATACCTTAATAAAGAAAACCTGGACATGCAACTACGTGGAAATCAGAGTTTTGTTACATTAAAAAATGAGTGTCGAGAAAGGCTTCACCTTAGTTGGCGTTGGCTTCTGACTACTTCTCTCATCCTGCAAATATTTTGAAACGAAACAAAACACGCATAAGTTCGAAGATAAATGCTATTGAAAATAGATTTTTCAATGTTCTTTTTCATATCAGTATGCTTTTATAGCAAATATAAATCTCTTGGTATAAAGTGAGAAGAGAATGTGTATAGAAGAATAAGCACCAATTATTATGATTAGTATAAAGCCAAGAGCATCATATGGTCACACTGAAAGTACCCCAACCAATAAAAAACAAAAGTAACGAAAACAAAATCAGAATTGACTTATGAAATCCCTAATAAACTGAACAGCACCACAAATTCTTTGCATCCATCATTCCATGATACACATTTACAATTGATGAATATTCAATTTAAACAATGAGTCCATTCCCTTTGCAAATCTAGATCTTTGAGTTATAGTTTATACTCTCTAAGATTGACTAATTAAAAAATGAAAATAGAATGCTTTTTTTTACAGAAAACCAACAGTGGCATGAAGTGCATTCTCTGCACTCTGTGATCATAGTGCACCACTGCAATGTAAGGAAAATTTTCATATGACCAGTCATATATACACAAATGAGGAAAGAGAATGTGGATAATCAAGTTTAAATCTTTCTTCAAATGCAAATTAGAAGCTTCAATACAAACCTAGGAAAAAATCGCATACAGAAAAGAGTTGTAAACCACTTTAAAACGCACAAAATTCAAACTTTAAAATACAAAAGGAACAAATATCTATCTTTTGAAAAACCCTTATCCTCCACTAATAGTTTCAATCCTATAGCACAATGTATGCAGGCACTGCCCCATAAGATTCATGAAACACAATATGAAAATTCTTCCAAAATCATCACAACAGAAAGTTAATGGGATATTCAGAACCAGCCAGACGATTATCCATCCTTAAATTACATTAATCTGGAATTCAAACAATGATTTCAACATAGGATTCACTCACAGAAGGAGTAGATGTCTTATTGGCATAGGTCCATTTATTCCTCCATTTATCGTGGCAGACTCGTGTAGAATGGAAGGCGGCCAAATGGGTCTTTAAGGTCGGTGCAGTTGCTGTGGAATGAATCGCTGTATTCTTCAAAATCAACAGGCTTCGCCATCTCTGTAGAGCTTGCATTGATCGCAGGGAGGGGGGAAATTGGAAAAGAAATAGGGCTGAATTGAAAGGACTCCTTGCAGAGGAAAAAACAGTGACTTCATTCAGTCCTGATTTTTAGGGCATTGTGAGGTTTGTATTTTAATTTTTTAATCATCGTTATTTATTAAAATATAATAATAGTTTTAAATTTACATTTCCGAATTCTAATTTTTTGGTGATATCAAGATTTGATGTACACAATCATGGTGATGTTTTATAGTTTCAATATGATGTTCTATAATTTATATATTTGTAATGATTTTTATTGGTTTTTATTAAATATTTTACTTTTTAATATTTGATGATATATATGTATAAATTTTAGATTTTTTTGTTTATAAAAATATGACGATTATTTTTATTGAATGCTTAAGAATTTTTATAAATAAATAAATAACAAGAATAACAAGGTGCGTATTTTAAGACAGGTGGATCATAATATGTTATTCTACAAAAGATGCAAGTCAGTTAAAAAATGACTGAAAACTATATAGTGGAAGAAGGGCATCACAATGAGGGATTGAAGAGAGACCCTGTCAGTACCCACAACTCCACTTCCGCCCCGCAGAATTGAACAAAAACAAATCATTTAAACACTGAGCATGCTCACACTTACACAAGCCGTGTATATCTTTATTCCATTCATTAGAGGTTTACCTTTGAATTGCGTTGTCAGTGACTCAGTGTCTTCCTCTGAGTCCTTGTTCTAGCCATGAAAGCTTGGAGAAAATTGTGTTACAGCTAATGGGCTGCCCCTCTTGGTAGAAGGAATTAGTGAGGTTGTGTTCGTCTTCTTCGTTGATGTTGTTCGAGTCGGAGGAATCAGCACGTGACTATCCTCATACCTCAGTTTGAATTCGATGAATGTGAGGAAATTTTGGCAAAAGACCAAACTATTTGCGTCATCAAAATCGGCAAATGTCTTGCGGCGGAACAACCGTTTGATCATGAGCCGTCCCAACCCCCACAAGATTGTGGGGGTTTCTAGTCAACCTCCCTCTCACACATCAAGCTACACCAGGGCATCAATCCCACTCATCCTCAACTCGTCAATCTCGTCATCCGCCAACTGCTCCGACCCACCGATCCTTCCAAATAGCCAGAAATTCCTCTTTATCAAAGTCTCTCCTGAATCTTCTAAAGCATGGATCCTACGATCTCTTGTAGAAACTGTAGCATCTCTTGGATAAGGTAGCAAAACTAGTTTGCAATAAAATTTAATATATATACCTCCACGAGGTTGTGGTTTGATGTGCTGATATGCAAGTGAAACGAGGCACACTAGCCGTTACAATTCGATTTCTATCTGAGAAGCTTGACCTTGAGAAACAGGAGCACTCAATTGAAAAGGATGATTGTGATTTGTATTTTCAGCGACATGATTGAAGAAATCATAGAAATTGTCACCCATTCTTCAAAAAAAGTATTTTATTTTTTGCCTTTTACCCGTGAATTTGGAAAAAAAATACTTGTACTTGGTGCTAGAATTCACGGTAATTGGGGTGAAAATGAGGTGAAAACATTTTTTTTAATTGACAAAGAGACTCTATATATACAGGAGTTGTAGAAGCAAGTTGGACTATAACCAAAGTTTCGTGCATCACTATTATTAACATGGAGGGATTAAAGCCGAAAATAGAAGATGAGTATTTGGGGAGTCGTATAGTCTCAAGAAAAAAATCCAATCAATCGATTTTCATTATTGAAAGTCATGTTCTTTCAGACAAAGATAAGGCAAAGTAGCATCAAGATTTTAAATCTATATGCTTACAAATATCAGAAGCCCTACAAAAAAAAACACAAGTCTTACAAGAAACAAAAGAGTTTGATGTCTCTAAAAAAAAAAGTACAGATGGTAAAATTATCAAACAACAAATGGTTGAGTGAAATTCTACTATAATAATCTCTTTCATATAGTTTTACAAAAAATCACACACAAAATATACACATCACTACATTGTCAACCGTGTCATGAAAAAACAATATTGTGTAAAACATTAATTAACATCACTATATACTGTCAATAGTGGTAGGGAAAATAATTTTATGTAACATTACATCTTCTATAACAAATAACAACGCTATAAATTAAACATGACAACGAAAATAATACTTCTATGAAACTACATCAACTTAGTTGAATCAATTGAGAAATACAAACAGCGTGTTGCTTGATCAAAAGTTTTTAAAGTGACAAGTTTGTGAGACACGTATTTAAATCACTAATGATGAATTCAATAAATCACGAATTCTAATTAGCGCTTTTGACCCATTAAGGATGAGATGAATGTAGCAATGGGATTGTTGTTTTTTCCTTGTTTCTTGTCCTGATCATCTATTCCAGTTTCGTTCTCAATAGAACCAGGTTTCTTTTCTAGTTTTTGGACGTTTTCGTCCTTCACATCATCAGCTAGATTCACATTTTTTGTTTCAACCTCTATGGTTAAATCGGTTTCGAAATTCGTATCATGGACTTCGTTAATGCTCATTTTTTCCAATTCAACCTCTGTACTTGGATTGGCTTCAACTTCTTTAACTACCTTAACTTCAATCCCCGTATCCTGTAAGGTACATTACAACGAAAGATATAATATCAAATTTTGTTTCCAAACCATAGTTATCATACAAGTTACCATGTCAATCATTTATAAATAAAGATTTTTTTTTAATAAATAATAAAAATACATATATATATTACGGGTGATATTATAAAGTTATGTATTAAAAAAATTGGCACTCAATACTAGATTCTAAATCGTAAAAGTAACGGTATACTTTATACTTCCTCAATAAAAATATACGGGGCTTGCTATTTGCAGCCCATATTTTGCTTGTTTGCCGCCTAAAATAAAATACATATGTTAATATCTACTAAACAATCAAGATTATTAATTTTTTTTTTTGGACAGAATCATTACCAATGATGTTTTGTATCAATACAATTTCATATAAAACATGTAGCAAAATAGCAATATATTCATTTTTATACGAAAAATACTAGGATGCAAATAGCAAGACTAGTAAAAATACCGAAGTATGATTTTCATCTCCTTCGTACTTTCTCAGTGAAATACTGAAGTATGACTTGCATCTCCTTGGAATTGACCGATATTACGGGTTTGTAAACGCACTTTTGTATAGGAAGTAAAATCAATAATTAATTTTTTTCATGCACATCCATACCTATAATAAAAAACACCCAAGTTTTGTACAAGTATATGAAATGTGATTATTCACTTTCGTTATGTTATACTAACATTATTATTTAACAATTTAAATTCTACAGATAACTTGAAAGGAAAGATCAACTAATCTAAACTTTAACATGTTTGACTCTCAATTATATATTTATTTGCCAATTTTGTCTTTTTTGACTTCAGCTAAACGGAGAAGTAGCTGAATACTAGTTGTTACCTCATCGTCGACTTGCTGGGGCTCCTCCTCCTGGCGTGGATCAGTGCCGGAATCAATCATCTCTTTCTTCTCCTCCACCGCCTCCGCCTCTGATATCGCCGCCACCTCCACCGCCTTCTCCGCCACCACCTCTGATATCGCCGCCTCCTCCTCCTCCTCCTCCACCGCTAGCACGGTAGCCTCCTCCACATTTTCAGGCGCCGCCGCATCTTCATTCTTCAGCACCTTGGGCTTGCTTGCACACGCTCCCATATTTTCTCAAAACAAAGAGATTGAAGAAGGAAAATTTTCTTTGCTTAAATTTGCGGAGAAGTTTAAGATTGGGATGATAACAGAGAGCGGGAGATTTCTTTTTTATATCATCGGTAGATCATATTGCGATGATTACGATTGCGTCAGTAATAAAAATCAATACATACAAAAGCAATCATTGATCAGAGCTTAGAAGTAAAAAAACACAAAACCAAGGGTGCACCGTGCACGTAATTGGTTTCCAAACTTAAAAGATTGTATCATGATAAGTTAGATATTTATTTATTATATACAAAATTTCCTATTCAATAGGACAATCCATCTTACCCATATCATCATAATTTATACGTATTTTGTATTTGGGTTAATATGAGGGAGCCTTATATGACTCTGTGTTATTAGTTATATGTATATATAGATGTTTTTGTTTAGTTAAATAATAAAAATAATCTTTTTGAATGTTGAATGTTCTTGCAAGAAAATAATAATATTAAACTACTATTTCAAAAAAAAACAAATAGATAATATTTAAAAGCATATATAAACCAACAATAAATTACAAAAATATCATCTAACCTCCTAAAACATATTCTAATACCAACAGTCATTACAAAATACAAACTGTTTTTTTTAAAAATAACTAGAATAAAAATTTGATAATAGCAATTCATTTTGTAAAATTTTAGAATGGCTTGGCCCTGTTTCTTGAAGTGAATAATTTCTTAACTCAAATTTAATTTAATTGAACTAAATTAAACTAAAATGAACGAAAAACTAGAATTATTATAACTAAAGTACTAAATCTAATTTTATCAAATTATCTTATAAATAAATTAACTAAACTCAGAAATGTACAAGTAATAAATTTAGAAAAACATGCCTTGGTCTTTTATTTGACCCCTTTACGTGGGGAGCCAGGCAACTAGTAGAAGTATTAATCAGTAGTTTAATCAGCTGTTCAGTATAGCTGGACATGAATAATTACTCATCTGGGGCATCCTCAACAACACGAATAAAAGTCCTTAAGGAAATTGTTAACTAAAGTAAAACAATGGCAATCGTTTTCTTGGTGTCGATATCTGAAATCATGCACACGTTTCCTGATCTTTAAGCAGGGGATCATTATTTAAAATTTTAAATCATTTTTATGCAAGTGTTAGGAAATGTGACTTGACAGTTACATTTATTTATTGCCAATTGGTAATTAATATAAGTAGTAGTGTAGTACATGAGAAGGGAGGTAGAATACTCAATAATTTTCATGCATTCAATGTCAAGTGACTCAAGTGAGAGTCTTGGGTGAGACTTGTCTTTGTGGAGACCAAGGGTCAAGAGAATGAACATTTACTGTTTTTACTTGATCTTTTAGTCAGTTTACTTGATGTTTCAGTCAGTTTCTTTGAGTATTCTTGTTTTGCCTTGATCTTTCAATGAATTTGATCTTTCATTCAATTTGCTTGATTTTTCAGTCAATTTCTTTGATCATTCCTAGTCCTTGGTACATTACTGTTATTCCGTACAAATTCACACTGAAACTCGGCCTTGAGTCAGTCCATGTTAGCTGGCTGACCTCTAGTGACACCAACAACCAAAACCTAACCGCGTCGGTGGGGTTGAAGCTCACCAATGACAATTTCAACTGATAACGGTCCCTTATAATGTTTGGTCTTTGTAGAGACAGGTCTCAGATGAGAATTTATAATTGATGTAGGTAGTTTAAAATTAGCAATTCAACATATGATTATTCTCTAAACCCTTTTTTATTCAGTAATACTATTTTTCCCCTTTTTATCTAATTAATCAAATGAGGCGTGAAACGCCGACCACTTAACTAATTTTGTTTAAAAGTTTTCTCATGTTTTTAAAATCAACTTATGAGATAAACACAAAATACATGATTTTTTAAAAGGTCTCATAGATGAAGGGATTTATATAAGGGCTCCCTTGCAACCAATGTTCGTCTCACTAGTGGGTTGTCCTTGCATTATTCAAATATAAGATTACGCTTTTGAAATTCCCACCAATCTACCAATCTACTATTTACTAGTTGTGTTTTAGGTTTACTGCAGATAAATGATGTTGCAACATGAAAACAGTAAATGCAGAAAACATAAAACGACACACGAATTGATCACGCAATTCAGTGCAATGCACCTACGTCTGCGGGGCCGTAGCCCTGTGTTGAAATCATTCCACTAAATTGTCAAAAGACAGATTACAGACTTATCTTTTACAATTTCTAAGTGGTTGCGATCCCTCGCTCCAATCGGACCACTAGTTCTCCTAGTCTTTGATGTTGCGATCCCTCGCTCCAATCAGACAACTAGTTCTCCCTAGTCTACGATCACTCCCACACCAGGAGCTTTATGGTGATTTCGAACACACCGGCTTCCACACTTCCAAATGGTTGTTGACGAACGCGGACGGCGTTGTTCTGGCCTGGCCTAAAGTAAACCCTGAATAGGATTTTTCTCTCGTAAGATCGGCAAATCAGACTCACAGCTAATTGTCTCATTTATAGCTCAATGTCGTGTGTATTCAGTCATCTTCACGGCATGGAATTCCTTCCTTCAATCACGCTTGATTTGATTCTGAAATCTCTGAAGATAAGGAATGAAGAATATTTTCCAACTGAAAAATATGGAAAGATTTGGCTCCAACTCATTGATCAAATCTCCATAGTGTAAAACTGAGTTGTTGATATTCGTTGGACTGTATTTACCATAAATCCCATACGCACAATATTTCCTTGCCTTTTAAAGCTGCGTTGGAATTTCTGTCACTTTTCTACTAAACCCTAATTGATGTTGCAACATCGAATCTGCCACAAATTAGCCAATAAAAAATGGACTCTACAATCTCCCCATTTGGCAATTTGTGGACCGCAAACAACTTTTGGATGGCGGCAAAACAAAATAGCTACTTCTCAGTAAAATCATCAATCAAGGAACTCCCTCTGAGTCATAGCATTACTTTAACACACCAATCCATCCAAATCCAGAAAATAAAAAATGAAGCAGAAAGTGAGAATAATCAAATACAGTCATCCAATAATAAAATCCACATAAATCCAAAAGTAACTCCCCCTCGGACCATGAACTGTCAAAGACAAAGATCTGAACTCAATCAGAATTAGAAACAACATTCCTCTTGGACCTCATAACAGCAGAAGGCTTAAGTTTCTTGGCAGCTGGAGACTCGGATTTCTTGATGGCTGGCTGACTTGAGAAAGAAGCTTGGTTCTTTTAGTAGTTGTGTTCTTAGTTTGCATCCAACATCCAACAAGAACTTGAACAAAAACTAGTACTTCAATGTCAGAGACCTTGAGTGCATTAAATTCAAAGGCCAATCTTCTAGAATACCATAAAATAAAGTTACTGTCATGTCTGTATTAGTCACCTTGAAGGACTCAGGATATGTGATATCCCCACCAAAAGTCATCTTGAGTCCACAGAACTTCATTAATCTTCTCAAGGGTGAAAGCAAGTATCTGACCTCTGAAATACACCTTGCCAAACCAATCAGTTCCAGCCACAGCATTATCAGCCTGAAATACACCTTGCTCCCCCTAAATTTGTGATCATATGTCTTTCAGGGCCAAGACGGAACATACGACACTAACGAAAGCTATACTCATCCATAATAATATACTCCCCAAATCAAAATACATCAGCAAACTCCAATATACTCGAAAAACTCGAAAAACCCGAACGAAACTCAACCACAAAGATTCAGATGTGACGGGAATCCGATGGCCGAGAAGAACTTGAACACCAAACGCAACCAAATATCTCTGGAGAAATTTTATGAGCAGCGGAAGACGATTCCAAAGAGATTGAGGGTTTAGAGGGCGGAGTTTGTGTTCCAATAGAATGCCAATAGCCAGCCGGAATATAGTACTGGGTCCCGCATGTCTGTTCATCACTCGCCACTAACCACGAGTGAACTAGGGGTTCATTTTGCAACATCAAAAATAGTCTGACCAGCAAACTTCAATGGATCTCTCAATCACGTAGAAAACATCATTCTGTCAGCGCTAAAAATTTCACCCGCTCTCTAGGGTTTCATGTTGCAACATCGAAATTTTTCCTAGAACTTTCAGGCCTTCAACCCAGTACCTGTACCACTCACATTTGTTTTTGTGTTTTTGGGTTTATGTAAAAGCAAAACAATACCAAAATAACAACAAAACTTCAAAAACAACTATACAACAGAGTAAGGTTTTTGGGATACCTTAAACTCGACAACTCAGAGAGGATTTAGGCACCCACACCTTTCTTGTGAGCTTCTTTTGCTGATCAGGTTCCATGTTGCAACATGAAGAAAATTGTTTTCCCTGCATGATATCTCTCAACAGCCTCATGCACTGATGCTCCTCATGTCCCTGCATCATGCAATATGAACAACACTTTGGAGGAACCTTCCCGGCCTTGAAGATTGTCTGATTTTGAGTATCGACACTCCCAGTCATTGCACGAGATTGCTTAGAATTGCTGAATTCTGAGCTGGATGAGGCTTGACTTCCTGCTGGAACAAATATTGTCTTTTTAACCTGAGCCTTTGGAGCAAGTGGTGTTTTCTGATTAAATCCAAGACCTTGTTTCTTTCCAGCATTCTTCCCCATAATCAGCAAGTCATTCAGTTGGGTAGTGCCCTTGTTCAATTTCTGGAGAGTTGCTTCACCTTCCTCAGCCCTGACAGTCATAGATCTGAGCTTCTTACCAACCATGTCACAGTCAGCAGTTCTCTCAATCATCTTTTCTTCAGCATCCTGAGCTCTTTTGGTCATAATTTTCAATTTCCTCTCCAAAATTTCAGAAGCAACTTCAGCATCTTTAGCCCTCTTTGTCATAGTCTCCAGTTTTTCAAGATTCACTATTTTGTCAACTGGTTTCTTTCCTTCAGAAATTTCAACCCTCTTCATTACATCCTCAAGCTTCTTCTCTGCATCCTCAACCCTTTTTGCCATAGACTCAAGGTTAGTGGTCAGTTCATCAACATCTTCTTCTTCTACTAGTGCAGCATTCATCAGGGTATTGACCTTCTGCTTCAGATCTTCAACCTCTTCCATCAAGTTCTTAGAGTCATCATTAACCTTTCCATGTTCTTTCAGAGATGTGATAGTTTCAACACCTTGCTTCCAGGCATCAAATAACTCATTATAGGCTGTTTGTAGGTCAACTTCCCCTTCAAAATCAATGTCTTCACTATCCAGATCAACTGGTTCTGAATCTATGACCTTTGCACCAAAAGACACATGTTTCTCAGGTTGAGCATCATCTTCATCATCACTCCAAGTTGCTCCAGTAGCAATCAAGGCTTTTGAAGGATTTCTGAGATTGGCACAATTTGCCTTGATGTGTCCAAAACCGCCACACTCCCTGCATTGTGGTTGTCCAGCATATTTGGACCCTTCAACACCTCTACCAGAGTCATTTGTGTACACATCATCCTTGTGCTGATTGATTTCACTACTATGATACTCTCTTCCTTGATTCTGAGGCCCTCTATTAAAGTATCCTTTTCTGTCATTAGCCCCTTTGAGTAAATTGCTGAAATTTCTTGTCAAAAGTGCAATATGAGTCTCCTCTGTATCTCCTGAGTCATATTCTTTCACTTTACCTTTTACTTTTGACTGCCGAACTTGAAAAGCCATGGTTTTCCTCTCCTTGCTCTTCTCTTGAAGCATCTCTGTAGACTTCAGAAGCCCCATGAGATCATCAACTGAAATTTCATCCAGCATGTTGTTATTTTCCAGGTTTAACACTACATTGTCAAACCTATCAGGTAAGGATATGATAGTTTTATCAACTATTTGCGCATCAGTGTAATGTTCTCCAAACTGGTGTGCCCTATGAGCCAAGTCCTTAAGTCTGACACTGAATTCATTTACGCTTTCATGTTCCATCATCTGCAAGCTCTCAAATTCTGACTTGATCATTCCACTGATCCTCTTCCTGACTGGTTTAGCACCTTCATGACGTTTCTGCAAAGCATCCCATGCATCCTTGACTTGAGTACACCCTGATATAAATCTGAACTGGTCATCATCAACTCCCTGAAACAGTGCATTCATCACCTTGCTGTTTAGTCTTTTGCCTTTTTTCTCATCCTCAGACCATGGAGCAGGTTTAGGGATTGTAACTCCTGCCTCATTCACACTGGTTGGAGGCACCCATCCAGTCTCAATTACATCCCAAGCATCATCGTCCACTGGTTGGGGTGATCTCTAGTTCCGGGGTTGTAGTGTTGAGCAAAAGGATCATACTTCCTTTGGTTACCCCTATCACCACCTTGGCCTTGTCCACCTTGAAAACCCCTACTACCTTGGTAGCCTCGTCCTCCTTGAAATCCTTGGCTACCTCTAAAACCTTGGTTTCCACCATAGACTCCCATGGCATTGACTTCTTCGTTATAATCCTCGTTTGCTTGAGGACAAGATTCGGTGAGATGGTTCGAAGCACAAATCCCACACGTCATAACTTGTTGCCTTGTTTGATTCCCCGAATTCCCTCCGGAGCTATTTCCCATCATGAAACCTTTCATCAATGCCGTAAGCTCCTTGATATCTTGACGAGAACCATCATTGTTCCCACCGGAGTTACCTATTCGTAGTCTCCGGTCCCTCTTTGGTTTGCATCCCTCGGCTAATTGCTCAAATAGCATCATGGCGTCGGAAGAGCCAAGGTTAGCAATGGAGCCGTAACAAGACCGATTTATCAACTCGGTTTCTCTATCATTCAAACCATTGTAATAGAAACACACCAATTGAGGTTCAGTGAAGTTATGGTACGGGCAACTTGAGAGTAGAGTTTGGAACCTTTCCCAATACTCATACAAAGTCTCATCATCGTCTTGAGTGATGTTGCTAATGGCTTGTATCAAGACCGAGGATTTAGAGGGGGGAAAGTACTTGTCAAGGAATTTTTTCTTCAATTGTGGCCATGTAGTGATCGATGATGAAGGCAAACGGCTTAACCATTTGGCGGCTTTGTCCTTCAAGGTAAAGGTGAATGTTTTCAACTTAAACTCATCCACACTCATCTCGGAAGGTTTCAAACTACTACAAACTCGGTGAAGCGCCTCAAGGAAGTCATTGGGATCATCTACTTCTCTACCATGGAAAGTCGGAAGCAAATTTATCACTCCCGTCTTGATTTCATATTGAGAGTCCGGGTAAACAATGCTTGATTGTTGTTGCTCATAGTTAGGGGACATGTACGCTCTCATAGAAATGTTGGTAGGAGAAGTGTTAGGGTTTTGGAAAGGGTTGTAGAATTGGTTTCGGGGGTGGTTTTGCCCGATCCCCTCTTCTTGGTCCTCCTCCGCCATGGTGGAAGGTGGTACTTCACTATCAAGGGAGAATGGATTGGCGGCTAGTGTCTCTTGCACTTGTCGCTTGAGTTGACGAAGACTCCTAACTAATTCAGAATCGTATTGCAAAGGGTCTTGGTTCGAGGCTCTTGTATGAACCATGCACCAAGAGCTAGAGCAATAGGGTTCCAAACTAAAAATAAGATGAAAAAGAAAGATAGGGTGTTAGTACAACTACAATAAACACATAGAAATACGCCGATTCCCCGGCAGCGGCGCCAAAATTTGGGAGGTCGTCGCCGTACCTCTCAAATATACAATTTATATCAACTTACTACCGATATACACAATTAAGCATATAATGGCAAGTAAGGTTCGTTCCACAGGGAAAAGGTTATTTCTATGTATATCTTGTAGCATGCATACACATATACATATATAAAAGCAATGTAAACAAGGGGGGTTTGAGTTGAATTTTGTTTAAGACACTACTAAGTAAAACTACTAGAACTTTAAAGCTACAACTACTTTACCATAAGATTACTCTAACTAAAGATTTAACTAAGAGAATAAGAAACTTGGACATATGAGATTGGTGACTTCTTATAATGAGATTTTCCTCAAACTTTATCATGATGCCTTGAGAATGGTGAACGTTAGTGAGAAACTATCTTTAACCATAGTTATGAAAAATGAAAGCATCTTCACAACTTCAATTGACAACTTTACTAGATGATAACAACTAGTTCAATTGAATCAATATTACTTCAAATTAGATGTTCCTCAACCCTACCCATGCAATTTGATAACAAACTTGACATAGGTACAATGCTAATGAATGATCTTAAGAACACATACAATTGATAACAACATGCATTCGATTCCTAATTTACTACTCCTACATAGAAAGAATGATAACATTCTAACCATGGAAAAGCAATATCTAACACATATCCAACACATATCTATCACTAGGAAATCATTCCTAATCATTTCAAGCATCAAATACACATATAAATTATGATCATTCAATAGCAAATCACCATTCCTAAGCTTCATGAATCATGTTCTCAATCCATAACAAGAAGTCCAATCACATATATCCAAGAAGGGTTTTAGCCTACTACCATAGTTGCATAATCACAAAGATAATCCATACAAGAAATCATGGTGAATTCAAAGATCAAAATGAAGAGAAAATGAAGAAAAGAGTCTCAAGCTCTGTAAAACCGATCCTCTAACAATTGAGGATAAGTTCTTTTATAGTCCAAAAATAATTAAAATTAAAGCAAACAAAATGCAAGTTGCAGAGGATTTTCGCGGGTCGCGAGAAATCCTTCGCGGACCGCGAGCCTGGTTCTCGCGGCTCGTGGCCGAGGATTCGCGGCCCGCGCGTCTTCGGTTTCCGCGGTCCGCGACCGAGGTTTCGCGGACCGCGCGTCTGGTCCTCGCGAACCGCGGCCGATGTTTCGCGGATCGCGCGTCTTCGGCTTCCGCGGTCCGCGACCGAGGTTTCGCGGACCGCGCGTCTGGTCCTCGCGAGCCGCGGCCGACGTTTCGCGGACCGCGCGTCTGGTCCTCGCGGCTCGCGACCGGAGTTTCGCGGACCGCGCGAAACTCGGCATCTTCAAAACAGCAACACACACCCTCGCGGTTCGCGACCTAGGTTTCGCGGTCCGCGAGAGTGTGCCTTCACGCCACTTCTACGACCGGTTCTTCAATGTATCTGATCCTTCAGGACGGTCATAGAAGGTCTTCAAATCATCCAAATCTATCGCAAGTGCAATTCAAGGTCGAAATGCACGTCTTCAATTTCAAACCATCATGAATGATTCGGTCCAAAAGTCTAATATAAAAGTACAAAATACTATCTAAAACAGCTCTCAAATGCTACAAAATAAGAGTATATCTAGGACCTATCACCATCCTCGTCTTCCAGTAGGGATAATTCCCATCATTCAGCAGTGGTGGCCTAGAAATAGATCCTTCCTCTTTGGCCATGGTAGATAGTCGATCTCGCTCACCTCGCAAGAGGACAAAGAAGCGACTTAGCTTTGATACCAAATGAAATTCCCACAAATCTACCAATCTACTATTTACTAGCTGTGCTTTAGGTTTACTGCAGATAAACGATGTTGCAACATGAAAACAGTAAATGCAGAAAACATAAAATGACACACGAATTGATCACGCAGTTCAGTGCAATGCACCTACGTCTGCGGGGCCGTAGCCCTGTGTTGAAATCATTCCACTAAATTGTCAAAAGACAGATTACAGACTTATCTTTTACAATTTCTAAGTGGTTGCGATCCCTCGCTCCAATCGGACCACTAGTTCTCCCTAGTCTACGATCACTCCCACACCAGGAGCTTTATGGTGATTTCGAACACACCGGCTTCCACACGTCCAAATGATTGTTGACGAACACGGACGGCGCTGCTCTGGCCTGGCTTAAAGTAAACCCTGAATAGGATTTTTCTCTCGTAAGATCGGCAAATCAGACTCACAGCTAATTGTCCCATTTATAGCTCAATGTCGTGTGTATTCAGTCATCTTCACGGCATGGAATTCCTTCCTTCAATCACGCTTGATTTGATTCTGAAAATCTCTGAAGATAAGGATTGAAGAATATCTTCCAACTGAAAAATATGGAAAGATTTGGCTCCAACTCATTGATCAAATCTCCACAGTGTAAAACTGAGTTGTTGATATTCGTTGGACTGTATTTACCATAAATCCCATACGCACAATATTTCCTTGCCTTTTAAAGCTGCGTTGGAATTTCTGTCACTTTTCTGCTAAACCCTAATTGATGTTGCAACATCGAATCTGCCACAAATTAGCCAATAAAAAATGGACTCTACAGCTTTGATATTATTTTCCCTTTCCGAATAGTCTCACGGTAAATAACACACCCCGTACTCTATCAACTCAAGAAGTCCCTTGCCAAGAATAAGTGAAATTGAAATGTACATAGATTGGTAGCATGTTAAAAACTAAATATCACATATAACACATAAGATGGATAAAGTGAAGATTTCTCTATTGAATCCTTTTGCTTGGGACAAGAAATTTATCGGGGTTTATAACTCCTCTGATTTAGGCTGTATCCTTGGTAAGTACTAGGGAATCTCTAGAAAAAGATATTGGAGAGCATTTTTACATACAAGATTTCATGTATGTAATTTATTATTTACTCTTAGCGGAATGAGAAGAGTCGAATAGCTATAAGGCTATGACCAACATCCATATTTATAGGGAAAAAAACTTAGATAATGTGCCCATATGACCTGAAGTATCGGAAACTGGTATTATACGTGAATATTTCTGACTTTTAAAAGTTCACTAGATAGAAAACCACTGAAAACTAATGCATGTTAACATTACACTTTCCAAATAGTTAGATTACATGGAGACATAACTTTGAACTGAAGTTTATTTACGTTTTTTTTCACCCAACTAAGGAGTCGTTTGGTGTGCGTAAAATATGTGAGAATTATAAAATACCAGATTTAGAAAGTGTATTGTTGTTTGGTTGACGGAGAATACTTAAAATGCAGAATTGACCATTGCACGTAATTTAATCTTCCCACAAAACGCATGAATTAAGTTACCGCGATAATTTTACTGGATAATTATATTTTTATCTAACAAAATGCACACCAACGTAATTAATTATGAGCATTACAAATCCCTTATATGTGCAACCAAACGATTTTATTAGATTTTGCGTATTTTGACAAGGAAGGAATAAACGCGTAATTATAATTATGTGGAAACTTAAATTCTACGTGAACCAAACGAGTCCTAAAGGTGAAACGCTAAAAATGTTTATCAGAATTTTGAAACCACTCTTGAATTATGTTTTCCAGAAGTCAGAACATTGAATTTCGTTAAGTCACGGCCACATGAGAAACTGCAGCAGACATGGGCCTCTACGCTCGTTAATCGGATCGCGATCGGATCGGTTAAAAATCGGATCGAGATCGTTCATTTAATAAATGAGCCGATCATGATCAAAATTTTTTGATCATTTAATAAATGAACGATCAACGATCATAGACATTAAAACTCGATCATGATCGCGAACAGATCGATAAGGTGATCGATATCGATCGATAAGATAATCGATTAATATAATATAAATATATACATCTAAATGAATTATTTTCTAGTAATTTGTTAATTTTTAACTTTTTAAAAAAACTTTTAAACTGATCATGATTGATCATTGATCATTTGATCGAGCCGATCGTTATTGATCATTGATCATCTGATCGATTATCTAAACGAGTCGATCGCGATCATTATAATTTTTAAACGATCCGATCATGATCATGAATTATTTTGATCGCTTTGATCGCGATCGGATCGGATCGTGATCACCTCAAAATTTAAACGAGTCGATCATGAACATAGTGATGATCGTGATCGGATCGACTCGTTATCACCCCTACGAGTATTGGGTAATAGATATAGGATCAGACTGCGAATAAAAGACAAAAAAAAAATTAAAAAAAAATAGGGAAAATGTATTAAGCGCCCGCCAATAAAGCTGGAAAGACCACACAGCGCCATGGAAGGAAATGGGATGAAATTGAAACCCAACCCATACTGCTAGTACCAGTGCCGTCCGTCTCACTCTAACAGTGTCGTATCCACGTATACTACTATATATAGGCGTCTCCACATGGCATCTCCGGCGCCTTGGATTCATCATCATCATCGTCGTCTCATTTCTTCCCCAAAATATCTCAACAACTCCGCCTCCTGCTGTTCCACCTCTTGTTCATCCTCCCCCTGCCGCTCCTGCTCTTCTTCTTCTTCTTCCCCGTCGGAGCATCGCCGGCCGTCGCTGCTCAGCTCCGGTTTCGTCCATTTTTCCGGTAGCTGCTCGTATTCTCTCATTTTTGCAATTGATATAGATTCTGAAAGCGATCTTTGCTAAATCGAACCGATGTTTAACGCAGTGTATATTTCAGCTTCTCTCTGTTTGTAGCTTTCATTTTTGTATTATTGAAAAGTTAGTTACAATGGCATTCTAAGCTTAGGAAAATGATTTTTAATTATCCGCTCTTCATTTGAAGTCATTTGTACGTGTTCATGTTTAGCAATTATATGTCGTTGATTGATAGGTTAGGATTTGGGTGGTATGTTTCTGGTTTACTCTTGCTTAAGGCTACTTTGTGTTTCTGTACCGCCTAAAAATTTGTATAGTTGCCTGCCTCGATGTGTTGAACCACCTCTAACTATGACAACCTCAACTAAGTCACTGGATTTTGATTGTGGAGGGTAGGACTTAGGATTATGGAGGTTAGGAATATGGAGAACATGAGCTGGGGGAAAAGAGTCAAAGAGGCTTACAGTTTGGTAAAGTAGGCATGACCTACAATATCTTTATTTGAAGGTGACTCTATGGACAGAAGACCTTTACTATTGTGAGAATTAACTGCAAGTGTCAGATTCTCTGTAACTTTGTTCAAATTGAATACTGTTTTGCTTTTGAGTAAGCCAGCACAATTATTTCATGACATTTTTGTCATGTTCTAATCAGACTGACACTTGTCATTTTGGAAATTTTGGAATGTTTCATCTCTGTATTTAGATATTCTCTTTGGTGATGTAACTTTAGGCCTCTGTTCTTGTTCTTGTTCCGTTTTAATTTTTTGATTTAGGGATTTATGTTTAATCTTGAATTTGCCTCCAATTGAAAATTTGAAATATAATCAGGCAGCTGAACTTTTCAGGTATTAAAAAGATCTTTAAACATCAGAACCTCAGAGCCCATGCTATGGATACAACTCAGGGCAATGCTACATCACCAAAGAGAATCACAAAGTTCGATGATGAACAAGACCATCTACTTGTCCTTGTTCATGGGATCATGGCAAGGTAAGTAAATCACATTCAAGATATAACAATAAATAGATGTAATGCTGGTCAAATTTCCTTTATCTTAAGATTCTTGGATGTCTTAGTCCCTTTAAAGGGATACCTCTATTTGATCCCTACTAGGTTTTTATTATGGCTAGTTTTGTTTTAAGGAATGCATAGACTAAAGAGAGCCAAAAATATGTGATTGGGACATTCACAGATCATTGCTTACCAGGATCATAGCTTAAAGAGGCTAGTTTTGTTTTAGCAGCACTTTGAAATCTAATAAGAAGGGCACATTCAGAGAAATCTACATCTGTATTTAACGCTGACATTTGACAGTATTATGTGCATTCATATAAAATTGTTGACATTTCATGATTTCCTATTTTTAATACCTATCTCTCAACTCACCTCTGTAGTTTTGGTCATTTAAATCAACGAAGTAAGTCAGGAGGTCATGTTTAAGTTTACAGCCTCTTTTACTCTCCTAAAGTAAGGCTGCATAAGTTGGGGGATAGTTGTCTGGCCCTTAGATGAACCTCCCCACTATGTGGGAGCATTTGTGCACTGGGGAATACCCTGTCCTTCTTTTAAGGGAAAATTAGCTGAATTGATTAATCATCTTGTCTTGTATAATTTGACTTGATTATTTCTAATGTGGGATACTTGTGTGTGAACGCCTCTTATGTTTATTCTGGTTTATGTAGCCCTAGTGACTGGACATATGTGGAGGCAGAATTGAAGAGACGTCTGGGAAGAAACTTTTTAGTTTATGGTATGTTCTCAAATATCAATCTATGTAACTCTCTGCTCACTTGAAATTAATGCATTTATCTTATACTATTCACAATGCAATGAGCTAGATAATATAAAATGCATGATTTATAATTGGTAATGGGATTTGAAATGGCCGAGGAAATCAGTTGTGGAGCTCGAGATTTTTGTGTGTTTTTAGCAGTTTAGGTCCCTTACAGAAAAATCATGTCGAAATATGTCTGCAAGTATAAGTGTGTGCTATCATATACATGATGCTTTTTCATTTATTGTGATGTTGTGAAAAGGTAAAAACATTGCTAGATATGCGTGATGGATACTATGTAGCAGGGCATTCTACTGGGTGCAAGCTGCAGTGCAGTTCTTTTAACTCTAACAATTTGAATACGGGAGTTTAGCTGAATTTTTGAAAAAGTAAGGGGAAAATTCCCACAAAGGGCGTAATAAAAATTATAATTCCTACTAAGGGTGTAAAACTTTCACAATTCCTATTATAACTAAACTCCCGTATTCAATTGTTAGAGTTAAAAGAATTGCACTGCAGCTTGCACCCAGTAGAATGCCCTGCTACATAGTATCCATCACGCATATCTAGCAATGTTTTTACCTTTTCACAACATCACAATAAATGAAAAAGCATGAACCCCAGTCAGCTTAAAATTATGTAGACTGGGGTTCATGCTTAAAATTATAACTAAGTTACAGTTCTACCCTTTAAATAAAAAATCACACTTCACTACATTTGAAAAATAAATTCAGTTTAGTAAAGTTAAAAATATTCAGTTCGACAAAAAAATCAATTTCATTAAAAGAAAATTAGCTCAATTTCATGAAGTTAACTCGAATTCGAATGAATTCAGATTACTATAGTTCAAATAAGTTCTTAAATCAAAATTACTTCGACTATATTTCAATACGTATTTTTGTAGATTTTTTAAATTTAATTTAGTTTAGTTCAGTTAATTTCAGTTCAAATCAGTCCAAAAAAATTGACTTGTTGAATTTCAGTTTCAAAAATAGGCTCCTTGAATTTAATAGTAAGATTTTTTGCTTGACTAACTTGAACTTAGTTGAATTGAACTAAACTAAATTAAAATTATATGAAAAAAGTTCCTGAGTTAACAAATATTATTTTAAAACTGAATTAAATTAAAATGAATTTTATAAAAATAAGATTTTTTTTGACAAATTAGTTCCTATTACTAAATTTTTCTATTACAAGGGTAGAATAGTAATTTAATTATAATTTAATCATTAAATTAATTTAACGCCCTAAATAGGAATTATGAAAGTTTTACGCCCATAGTAGGAATTTCAATTCTCATTACGCCCTTTCTGGGAATTTTCCCAAAAAGTAATCCAACTATGAACCCCAGTCTACATAATTGATGTAAATAGGGATGATTATTTATTCAGTCCACTCTTTTATAAAGGTGACACATCTCTAAGAGTTACGAAAATAGTAACAAAGTTAGTCTGAATACTTCAAAGAAATAACAGAATATTCTGCCATCCCTTCACCTGTGTTTGACTGAGGTTCAGTCGCATGTTCAATGAAAACACGAAACTTGTGATTTGTAACTGGAAGCATAATTGACTTGCTATACCAAAAAGAAATCACACAGTTACGTTGCAGATTGCAATTGCTTAAGCAATAACATTCAACTAAACCATATAAAAAAAGTCAATATTACAACACTAGTAACAAAATAGCATATTTTCCATATTGATCTGTGGGCCTGTGGCCCATCATCCATATTTGTTATATTATTGTTATGATTATTAAACATACCATTCAATGAATAAATCAAATTACCAAAATGTACCGTCAATAATGGACTATAACTTTAATAAAAAACAATTACATGAAACTGTAGTGCTTCCCCAAAATAATATGCTTCTGCCAGTCTTTCATGTTCTAAGGACATTGGACCTTGAATGCAATATCCTAAATTCAAATCTTAGTGTCTTATATACTTCTGTATATATTTTTCCCCTATCACAGTGATTTAAGCTATGTGCTGGCCTGGAATATGCACTCATACTCAAATCTTTAATTAATGGAAACTTCCACCAGTTTTATCTGATTTTCTTATCAAGGAAATCTAAATCTTCCTTGTACACATGTTTAGTTATATAGGATGTACTAATTTTTAAATAGTTGAACAATTGTGTATTACTATTTTCCTCACTTAATATTTTAGATCAGTTGTAAAATTAAATCATCCAGAAAGATTATCAAATGTTAACTAAGACATATAATGTAATAATAATGAACAAAGAAATTTTTTTTGGGACGGAGAGTGTTTTGAAATGAAACGTTGAGGAAACTTTCGGTGGTAAGGACCTCGGACTCTGAATCCAGTAGCCTGAGTTCAACTTTTGGTTGAACCTTTCATTTTCACTTTTATTTTTTAAAGCCACATTGAAGTAAGGGCTTGTATGGTAAGTACATGCTGGATAACGGGTGTTTGACACTGAAGTGTTTGTAAGCACATTGAAGTGGCGCTTGTGTGGTAATACAGATTGGGATTACACATGATTTTTATGGTGCTTGTAGAGCTAGGGACATTTGCATGTTTCTAGCAAACTGCGATCTTATTATGTATCTGTAGAAACCACCTCATATTAATATCAAAATATTTGTGCAAGTATAAGAGTGAGGCAATCATGCTATCATTTATTGTGATGCTAGTGAATGGCATGTAAGAAGGTGTAAGATCGAGGAAAATTTGACAATCATGCTATCATTTACGTGATGCTTTTTAATGACCAGGAGTCTTAATGAAATGTTGATACAGAGGGATGAACTGTTTTACTCTAAAGGATTATGGTTCATTTGCTTTGATGGGACCCTATCAGAACAGGTGGTTCCATGGTCTAGTGGTTAGGACATTGGACTCTGAATCCAGTAACCCGAGTTCAAATCTCGGTGGAACCTTTTATTAAATTTGTAGTAGAAGCTTGTGTGGTAAGTACAGATTGGATAATACACTTTTATTTCCACCTTTTTTTTAAAAATAAATAAATTTAGTAAGTGCTTGTGTGGTAAGTACAGATTGGATAATACATGGTTTTACAGTGCTTGTAGAGCTAGAGACATTCGCGTGTTTCTGGCAGTCTGGGGTTTCTATTAGACTTATTTAAGTTAACAATTGTGTTCCTTCCACCAGTTTTTTCTGATGTCCTACGAAGGAAATCTGCATATAGTTCAGTTTCCAATATTTTTTATTAGCTACACTGTACTCCCTCTGTCCCCTGTATGATTGTCTAGCTTCCGTAAAATGTAATTGTCTCACCTAAATTCTTTCCTCTTTTAGCAAAATGTATTTGTGGTTGAAATGTATAGTAGCATAGCAATGAAATATGTGATTGAAAGTGGTTCTTTTAATTATTTTCTAAAATGAATGTGAAATTTGGCCATAGGACAATCTTAAAGGGACTGAGGGAGTATCACTATAGAAAAATTATTTAATTACTATGCTATCATACTTATACTATTTTGGATATACGGTATATTAAAAAATAGATTTTTTTTTGTACAAGAGTTTTGAAAGAATATTTTGATACAGAGAGATTAACTGTTTTCCTTGTAAGGATTATGGTACATTAGCTTTGATGGGACCCTATCATAACAGGTGGTTTCATGGTCTAGTGGTAAGGACATTGGACTCTGAATCCAGTAACCCGAGTTCAAATCTCGGCGGAACCTTTCATTTCCACTTTTTATGTTTCACACACATTGAATCAGGGGTATGTTTAGTACACGCTGGATAACACATGGATTTGCACTGGTTTTTGAGCTAGAGACATTTGTGCATTTCTAGTTGTATATGCAAAAAATATTATCTTGAAAATTATGTCAAAATATCTGCAACTATAATGAGGCAATCATGCGATCATATATGTGATGCTAAATCATGGAATGTAAGCAAGTGAGGCGATCATGTTATTATTTGCATGATGTTTTTATTATGATATATTTGTGATGTATGCCTTTAATAGTGTGAATTTTTAGTACTATGTATGTAATTTTACATTTAAGTGGATTTTTAAAATAAAGTACTGCAATTACTTAACAATGTTTTGGGATACGCCTTTCTGATTAAGATGTTGAACATTTTCTCTCTGTGCACCTGTTATATCCTTTTACTTGGCTTTGTAATTGAGTTCATTCTTTGTAATATTTAATGTATTTTTGAGTTGCTATTAATAGCACCATTCAATTGTAGAATATTTGAGTGTTGATGAAATCATAGAATATGCTGGCTAGTTAGAAGAGAATACTTGTCAACTAAACATCCTTTTCTTCTTTCAAACTCAAGAAACTTACTATGGGCTCCACATAATTATTGACAACATTTCATATTTCTTGTGAGAATAATAAGCTGTCTTGCCATATTTGTTGACTTCATTATCTGTCAATACAATTTACCAACTACTTATTTTCATTCCCTGGCCATAATTTATAATTGCTCACGTGCAGCCAGTTCTTGTAATAGTTACACAAAAACATTCACTGGCATTGATGGAGCTGGGAAAAGATTAGCAGATGAAGTGAGTTTTTTTTTTCTCAGTGAGCTTTTATGCTTCAATTAATTTAAATGTGCAGCTTACCAAACTTTGATATGGTTGTTCCCTGCTACTGTGGTAACTAATTACAAGAAACAACTTTTGCATTAATTGATTATTTTTAGATGTCCATTATGTCCTAGAGTAGTTACCTACTTCCAGTCTTTTGTCGAAATTGATCATAAGTATTTGGATGTTTTGTGCTTCTTATTTTTGATGTTTCTGTCGCATTCACAACATTATGTACTTGAGTTGGAGTGATATGTCGTGTTTTGATGGCATGTTTTGTTTTATAATTTATAAGCACTCACTTATGTATGTTTTCACTTGTCTGTTTAGAAATGATACATGTCTCGTAAATCTTCAGGTGCCAAGTGCCCCATCTTTTAAAAAAGAAAATAAAATAAAATTCCTTTTTTTTCTTGGGTACCAAATTTGTGCAGGTACTAGAGGTTGTCAAAAGAACAGAATCGCTGAAGAAAATATCCTTCTTAGCACATTCTCTTGGTGGTTTATTTGCAAGATATGCTGTTGCTATGTTGTATTCGCCAAATGATTCTGTAGATCCTGCTGTCAACATTGGCTATCCTTCCAACACAGTTCCCAATACCATATTTTCCTCAAATAAAGGATTAATTGCTGGGCTGGAACCCATTAATTTTATCACATTGGCAACTCCACATCTTGGAGTTAGAGGGAAGAAGCAGGTTAGTTCTGTGGCATCTTGCCGTTTCATATATCAAGCACAGTGAATTTGGTACTTGTGCTATGTCCTTACTCTCTGATTTTCCTTCCTATGGAGTCTGACTTTGGTGTCACGTCCTTGAAGAGAAAACTTAGAAAAGGGAAAACAAAGCAAAGCAAAATTTGACCTATACATATGTTTCTGCTCCTTTCCCTCTATAATTACTAGATCTGACCTCCAGACAGTTTGTTTTTGTATAATTCAGCTTCCGTTTTTGCTTGGAGTTCCCTTTCTGGAAAAGATTGCTGCACCCCTTGCCCCCATTTTCGTTGGCCGAACTGGTACTCAGCTTTTCCTTACTGATGGAAAACCTGAAAAACCTTCCCTTCTACTCCGAATGGCAACTGATTGTGAAGATGGCCAATTTATGTATGTTGAAATTTCTTTCTTTAAAACTACCTGGTTTGCTTTCCATCAACTTCTCTTTTGATGCCTTATATTTTTGTGCAGATCTTCCCTTGGAGCTTTCAGAAACCGTATCTTGTATGCTAATGTATCGTATGACCGTATCCTGACATTCTTTTATGAAGAATGTTCCTTTGATCTTGAATATATTTTTTTATCGAGTGTTATATTTCTGGTACTTCTTTTACTTCCTTAACATAGTACAGATATGGTTGGTTGGCGCACATCCTCCATTAGAAGGGAAAACGAACTTGGCAAAGTAATTTACTCATCTATTTCACTACATTTTGTTTTCCTGTGTTTGTTGTTTGGAGTTAAGCAAGATGCATTCAAAAAAGAAATATTATACTGCAATTATGTTACTTCAAATTTTGGTTTGTTGGATACAATTTGGTGGTCCAAGATCTTAAATGCTCTATAGCTTCATATATTGAGAATTACAGTTCTGAAAATCCAGTAATTACTTAGCATTATGCAAATACTTATCCTAGCTATTTTTCAGTGGGACCTTTCATGGCTCTGTTTTTTTCTTCTTTTGGTGTGTCTCCATTTAATCAAGCATATCAAAGATGTGACATGTGGGAATGGTGCGATTCACTCATATTCAAATGTTTAATTAATAAAAAGCCTGCCACCATTTTTCTGATTATCTTATAAACGAAATCTAAGTCTCATCCTGTTTATTAATTAAAATTTACAATATTAGAACAATTGTTTGATTACCATTTTTCATTTAATCATTTAGATAATTGTAGCATTTTAGTGATTAAACCAATATTGTGATATATTTACTAATTAGGATACATAACATAATAAAACCAAAACAAATTTTTATTTTGAGAAAGGCTAATTTTTAAATAGAGCTCTGATATGGGAATAGAGGGAATTTTTTTTCCCTTGTAAGAAGATTATGGACTGTTTTATTATTTTAGTTGGGCCTAGGTGGCCTAGGTCTAGTAATGCACACTATGTTTTATGGGACCCTGTCATACTGTATGGTTCCATGGTCTAGTGGTCAGGACATTGGACTCTGAATCCAGTAACCCGAGTTCAAGTCTCGGTGGAACCTTCCATTTCCTCTTTTTTTTTTAACACATTGATGTTAGGGTCCTGTAATATTAAGTACTCATGATTTCTGGTGTGTATTCCTCTTTTTTTTTTTTAACACATTGATGTTAGGCTCTTGAACTATTAAGTACTCATGATTTCTGGTGCGTATTTGTTCTAGAGTAGGGGCTTGTCTGGTACTTACATGCATGCATGGTTTTACATTGGTGAAAATGTGTTCTGATGCAGCTTTCAAAATGTGTCTGTAGATTTCAAATCATACCACTCCCCTGTCCTCCAAACCAAGCTGCACACTTTGAGTTCTACTATTGTCAAAAAATGCTTAAGTCTTGATGTATCTTTCATTACAGAAAATCAGAAGTGAAGAAAGTTATTATATTGAAAATATACATTGTACTGAGTCAAACAAGATTAAGAAACTTTAACTAAATGAATAGTGAATTGGTGTTTAGCCTTAGAAAGAAGTATGTATAAGTTCAAAAAATAAAAAATGGATATGAAGGTTCCACCGAGATTTGAACTCGGGTTACTGGATTCAGAGTCCAATGTCCTAACCACTAGACCATGGAACCACCTGTTATGCCAGGGTCCCTTATAACATAATGTACATTGTGAATTATGAGAACCAAAGTTGTTTCTTTGATTTATATATACTGTATTAAGTTGCGAATTAAAGCTGTATATATTATACAGTATGTTCAGTGATCTGGATTACATTAAAACTTGGCCATGTTGTTCAATTCTTGATTTTGATGGAAGAATTTTACCATTTTTGTTACTCATCTACTAGTTTAATTATAAATTTATAATAATGAGACATGGAAAGAACTGTACAATCTATGGCAACTGGTTAATGGCAATTTTAACCTATTTCATAACTTTGAAATTGGAGCTATTGTCAATTTGTCATCCAACTTAATTTGGTCTTCAGTCAAGTGTGTTGTTTCAGATTGTGGAGTAAAATCTGTTTTCCCCCCATTGGCCGTTTGCAGGTTAAGTGCTGGACTTCAATCCCACTTTCCATCCTTGGATTAACTCACAAAAATACCATGTAATGCTAATGTACATTCATGGGAAGAAAAAGAACCGTGAAGACCCATTATTTAACACCACCTGATTGTGAAAATATCTCTCATTTAATATCTATCATTCAAAACTATTCTACTTATATTCTTGGATTTTATGCTGTAAATCTTTTGGTGTAACTTTCCCCTGTTAGATTGCTAGAACATGATTCCATATTCTTTTCACCGTCTCTTAAATAATATATATTTAACATTCATCTCTGATATATTCTATTTTTGCACTCAGCAACCCATTCGGAGATCTTTGGATGGGTACAAGCACGTAGTTGATGTGGAATATTGTCCACCTGTTTTCTCTGAGGAACCTCATTTCCCTCCCGAGGCTGCCAGGGCAAAAGAGGCAGCTCAAAAAGCTCCCAGTACGCACAATACTTTGGAATACCATGAAATTATGGAAGGTTGTCTTCTCATTCCTACAACTTTAACTACTTGCTATTCCTTCCCTCCATTCCACCTGAAGAGTTCTATTACACCAACACACAATGAGGAGAGTGCATTGTTTGTAAAGCAAACACTCACTCTCTTTATTCCATTTTTCTCATTGCCTTAATTATGGTGAACCATATTTATCTGATGTTTATATTCGATGACACAGAAGAAATGATTCACGGCTTACAACAGTTGGGATGGAAAAAAGTTGATGTCAGCTTTCACTCAGCATTGTGGCCCTTTTTCGCCCACAACAACATACATGTAAGCCATGCTGGAATTTCTGTGATAGTTAGATGCCGATAATGAGATTTGATAGTAACAGTGTGATCTTTGTGTTGTGTTGGGCAGGTGAAGAATGAATGGTTCCATAATGCTGGAGCTGGAGTGATTGCCCATGTTGCAGACAGCATAAATCAACAAGAGAAGCAGCTGGATTCTTCCTCCTTTATCTCGGCTAGTTTGTAAGCATGTAGCTCCAATCTTCTTACTACCAGCTGGCTGTTCAACTAGCTCCAATAACAAATTTGTTACTGAAGATCAGAGGCATTTCCAATATATCTTCCGATGCTACGATCACTTGCATATTTATTGTATTCACAGCATCCAATGCAGTTATTCTTTAAGGCTGCAGTAGGTGGTCTGTGTTTTTTTCTTCTGTTAAAAATAAATAAAACAAATGATTCCATCCTGCACTCTTTTAAGTTTTATTTTCTGAAAACTTACACTTCTATTCACCATCCCTTATCTATGTGATATAGTCATTTCTTTTTGGATTCAAGATTATTGGAAAAAAGAATTAGCTGCTATAATCATATAATCATACCAAAACATAACAAGTCACTACTGCATTGAATCCAAAACACATTCGATTGACTTATTCCATATCCTAGTACACAGTGGAACTTAACATTTCAGAATAACTACTTGATCATTAAGTGGTATGTGATCACGGATAATCACATTTCTTGGTACATTGAACTCTCTAAACTACGTTAAACATGATATCAGCAAGCAGTTAAGTCATCAACAAGCATCACAGAAAGGAGGAACAGCAGAAGCTTGCTTCGGGTTTGAAGGTTCATCTTTTGACATTGCTGCAGGTTGTGCTTCAGGAATGATCACATTCGTCGATGAACATATTGGTTTTTCTTGGATTTGCTCTCTACTCTTCCCCCAAAGGACACAATAAAGCCCCGCAACGAGCAACAATCCTCCTATCACACTGTCAAAGAGAGAAGAAACGAATAAGATTCACTGTTAAAATGCATCCGAAAGTTTACACGAAACTCAACTCACCTTCCTAAGTTGAGGATCTCCCCCAAGAGGACTGCTGAAGAGAAAATGGTGAACACAAGAACTAGCGGAGTTGTAACGGCAACGAAAACTGGACCTCTTTTTTCAATCACCCAAGCTTGCAGATAAAATGTCATGCCAGTAACCACAATTCCCTGGAAAATCCACGATTCAATCATACACAAAAATAAATACATTATTCAAATCACTCTATTTAATAAAACTAACTTACACAATATGCAACGGACAAGAGCCTGACATTCCATCCAAGCTTCCATTCATTTGGATCTCTCTCTAAGACAGCAGCAATTACAAACGACTGAATCGCGCTTAGTAAGCACTGAAGGTTCGTCAACAGCAGCTTTGAAGGGTAACTTTTAAGCACCATTCCCTATTTTCAACCATAATTCAGCATCATTAGTAATAGCAGTCGATTATTTTTTACCGTATACTGACAGAGACAGTATACAGTAAAAAGATGAGGTGAAATGTTTACCTGCGTGACAAGCCAAAAGCCCCAAAAGATGTTGGAAAGAAGCATCAAGCAAACGCCCTTTATCCAAGTTGAGTTGGAAGAAGCATCAGCATGGAGATGGGACTGTTGGGGGTTGTAGTTTAGTAGGTGATGATGCACCAAAAGCCTGAAATTAGGGCCTTTCAAAAATGCAATGCTTGCTGCTCCTCCCAAACAAAGAACTATTCCAGATACCTTTGATATCCCACTCAAGCTCTTCAACTTTACACTTTCCATTCTGCACATTTAAAAACATGTCCAATCACAAGACACGTCATCTATGCACCTATCAATTATTTTTAATTTATTTGTTTTTTTTTGAAGATCTTCTCATCTATATCAATAGTAATAGTAATAGTATAATAACTGGCCGTGTTTTACTGTATTGTAACTTATATTTTTAGTATAAAAATTAGTATAATAACTGGCCGTGTTTTACTGTATTGTAACCTGTATTTTTAGTATAAAAATGAATATATTACCAAGTAGAACATCCCACCATGAATATTTCATGATAAGATGAACACTATTTGACTACAAGTTTGATATAGAGTACTTCTTTTGTTTTAGAGTAATTGTCACATTTGATTAGAACACGATACTTCCTTTGTTCAGAGTAATTGTCACCTTTGATTAGAACACTATTTAACTACAAGTTTGATATTAATAACTTTAGTAACATATAATAGCTAAATTTAAAATTTTGGTATTTAGAAAATATTTGTTAAGAAAAAATCAAAACTGTATCACACAATGATATTATTATTCTTAAATTTAGTGTCAAACATGTAACTAAAACTAATGACTCTGAAATACATGTTGGTAAGGAATGTACATTTTATAGTCAAATTTGTTATAAGTTTGACTCTGAAATATGAACCATTTAGCTGTTTTGTTATTTTCGGTCGGGAGGAGCCATGAATAATCCTCTCTTTTAAATAAAAAAAAAAGAAAAAGAATTGACTATAAACCATTCTATTATACTAAACCAAGCAATAATTATCTCTATATTATCATTTTCTTATTCTGATTCTGATTCTCATTCTCCTTAACTAACCAAGCACCTCTTTAGATAGTAGGTATTTATTTTTAATGGATCATGGTAGCATAGAGGTAGTAGGGTTGTCTGGTTTTTATAGTGGAATTCCTAAATGGGTGGAACAAGAATAGTGCCATGATTACACCATTGATTGTTTACAACAAATTAAAAGCAAGCTTCATGTGGACAACAACACACAGGCCCAATCTTGGATTGGACATCTTAATACTCATGCCGTATCTTTCACGCCGCCTCTGATCTATCATTTCTTTCGTACAATAGTAATAAATTATTATTTATAAACTTTTTAAATTTATCATTCTATTTTTTACTACAAGTTTTCAGACTTCAATTTCACGGTGAAAACACTAATTATTGGATAATCAAATAATTGAGTACTCTCATAATTTCAAAACATTTGGTAAGTCTGAATCAAATAATTCAGAGTAGGACCTTGAAATGTTAGGTATCAAAGCTATCATTTTCGCTAATATTACATCAGACAAATCGAAAAGTTGGAATCCTTCTCCAATCTTTATGCATATAAAGAATTATGCCGTGATAATTCCTCTTCCACAAATTAAAATAATAAACTCAAAAAATTCACGTTTTCAAATTTTCATTAAAAACATTTTCTTGATCCTTCAAATTGTACTATACTGTATACTACCAATCAATTTGATGATTCTTTGTTGAAAGTGACCTGAACCCATGTGGGAAAATTTGGGGGAAAATGATGTTTATTTTATTTATGTATTTCTTAAAGTAAATTAAAATTTTGACAAAGTATAAAACTATCTAAATTAAACATGATTTAGGACAAAAAAGAAACCAAACAAGCAAAGCTTCTGCCGACATAAATTGCTAATTTTGTGAAAGCAAAACAAAATGGACAAATCATTTGAAAGCAATACGAAAATGGACAATTCATTTCCCCATTTATACATTGGCTCTTCTTAGTGGGATTGTAAACATACAATATTGTGATAGTTTTTTTTTTTTTGCTTTCAACTTAAGGGATCTCTAAAATTACACGTTTCTTTGGAAATCCGATAAAATTGGAACAATACAGAAAAAGTTAGCACAAATAAAAGTAGAGTTTTATAATCATCATGATTTGAATCAATAGTAATTATAAGTCAAAAACTCCACAGTCAATAGTAATTTCAAGTCTTAAAGTGATTATACTTATGCCAAAGACCAAAAGTGAGATGGCAAGGTGAATTTCTTCTAATCTCCAGCATCCACTAAGACTCAACTTTCCAAAAGAATGCACCAAAATGATTATTAAACTACAATTGTTCGTAGTGGTCTCGCTTTTATGAACACAATATTATCCGGGTATTTATTCTAAATTATTTTTTATGAAAATAAAATAAAATTCTATTCCACCTCAAATTGTAGTGATTGCTACGTAAACTTGAAATTCCGTACATGAGTCAAACCTAACTATCAAATTTTATTAACTTATCACAACTTTATTAGGAACCAGAAGGATACGTGAGACATATCACAATATATCGTACATGATTTGTATACTTTACGGAACATTTTAGATACTTCGGAGTTAAAAGTGAGTATCGGCCGGCCGGAAATGTACCTGAATAGAAGGGCGAGGAAGAAAGTGATGACCGGAAGAGTATTAGTGGTTGCAGCAGCCAGTGTTGCGGTGGTCTCACCCAGTGCCACCATATTAATGTCCAAGCTCATTGTGATCCTATAATTAATCAAGTTATTAATGAAGAAGTATTTTTTTAAATAATAAAAGGCAAAATAGAAAAGAAAAAGGAGATTCAGTTAAATATTTAATTGGACCGTTCGTTGACCCATGAAATGAATTAATTTATATATATAAACACATGTCACGAACTGTACAAGATGCTGAAAAATAGAAACGTGAGCCAGCATTTATAGTACTAACACTTTAACAAATAGTAATAAAAGCGCCTGAATCACTGTGCGCATTGGGATCGATGCTGCCGATTTGTTTCAACTAACCATCAGTTAATTTGCCACTTTTATTAAATTCCAAAAAAAAAAAAAAAATTTTATTTTGGTGGCGAAGAAAAACCAGAAACAAGTAATCATGATCCGAATTGCCCTAGCTATAGCTTACCCCAGCAAAGATAGCATGAAGATCTTGAAGAAAATCCCGGCTGTCATTGGCGGTGAAGTTTTCCTGCAACATGATGATGATCAAGACCCAAATCTCAAAATTTAGGTAGAAATAAGTAAGTCCAAATCTAAAGAACATCACGAAATCGAGCCTAACATGCAAATTCCTCTCCGTTTTCCATGAAATCCAGAAAACGAAGACGGAACATGGTGTCTATCTAGAAAGAAACAAGTAGGGTCAGTCTCAGAAACACCAAACACGACTCTTTAGGTGGGACGGGGGAGCCGTACCTTTCAAGGAAGAAGCTGAAGGGGGCGAGGAAGATGGTGGCGGCGGCTTGGCGGTAGAAGACGAAGACGTATGCATTCATGCCGCCGGTGAGTGCAGCCTTGGAGAGCAAGAACATGCCGGTGTAGATCGTGTGGATCACAACAACCGCAACATATGCTTTTTTTCCCTCCATTAATATTTCTGATTTTGATGATCTGCTGATGTATATATGGGTGTGTGTTTATTTTGAGTGGCAGGATGGACGAGACGTTTATATATATATATATAGAGAGAGGTAGAGGTTGAGTTGAGACCATATATATATCCGAGTGTAGTGTGGAGAGTGATTTGTTAGCTAGTGTGAAATCTACTTGATTTTCCTTTATTGGGACGCGTGTCGGAATCGGACGTATGTGTTCTCCTTTTCTTTCTTTCAATTTTTATTTTTCTTTTTCTACTAGACTTTCACTTGATACATCTATATTCTAGTGCACTAATCATTAAGTTGTCAATCAAAAATTTTTTTTTTTAAACCACCAAACAGTGGGGGTGATTTATTAGGCTCCCCAGACCATGAGTATCTCAAAAAATTGTTCAAAAAGTTACAATAAGTTCAAGAAAAATCCTATCAAAGAGGATGAAAAAACTTGGAAGGTCCAAGAAAAACCCTAAATGATAGGAGGAAAAAACTTGAATAATACAAATTCTTTTGAGCCTATAGTTAAGGATTTCTAATCGATATCTACTCAGCTGGTCCAGGTTAGTGTTCGACAGGCATAACACTTGTCGAACACAAGTTTGCCACGGCGAGGATAACATTACAAGGAGCATTTTGGTGATCATCAAGACGAGCAAGATGAAAATCCACTTAGCCACTTGAATGTGATTGGAAATCCATAACTGAACAGTATGTACTAGAAGTAGAAATAAGTGATTGCTTCTGCCAAGTCCAAAAGTTGGAGAAGATGCTGCAGATGTGTGGTTCCACTGGGCGAAAAGGTCCTGACAGGAGAAGCTTCCAGGTCCAAACACGATGGCTTTGATTTCAGACTGATCAGAGTTAGTGGGGTTGTTGTGTGTTCCAGGGACTGTACAAATGCTAAATTCATGAAGGAGAATGTGTGTGTTGCATATTAAGATCACCACAAGGCCTAGAGGCCTTTTGATAATCTTTGAGCAAGATTGGGCTGTAATGATCACCCCCAGACCTGTTGACAATACAAAAGAAAACCAGTAAAAAGTTCCAGACATTTAATTCACTCTAATATATGGGAACTCTCTACTGTCAAGACCAACTAGACCTTTAATTTCCCTTGGGAGATTAAAGTGGTTGAATTCGTGAGATAATTTTGAAGTACTAGCTAGCTTTGCCAAAGAGTCGGCCACTGAATTAGCCTCCCTAAAGACATGAGTGAAAGATATAGTGAACTCACTTTGCAGGTCCCATATAGCTCTCAGCTGATCTATGAGCCTCCATGGGACCTTGTACTGTCTCTTGATCATTTTGAGAAGGACCAGTGAATCCACCTCCACCTCCAAATTTGTGACATCCTGGTAGTAAGCCATTTCTAGTCCCTTTATTAAGGCCAGAACCTCTGCCTCCAAGCTATCCTTCTGATGAATATAAATGGCCTTTGCAGAGATCACCCTCCCTTCTTTATTCCTCAACACCATCCCCGCTCCAGCTTGATGAGTAGAACCAAGACTAGAACCATCTGTGTTCAGCTTATAATCAGCTATAGGCAGCTTCCAACTGACCTGCATAACATGTTGAGAATGTATGAAACTGTTCAAAGGGGCTAAGGACAGTGTTTCAGTAGGCATGAGATTAAAGTCTGAGAGGGACCACTTCAAATTGTGAACATATAAAATGGCCTGCATGATGTTTATGACTCTCTTTCTCATTTTAGCAAAACTGGGAGGTATTTTATCATATAGAAAAGTATTCCTAGCACACCATACCACCCAGACAACCACAACAGGAATCAATCTAGTACATATCATTTGCATTTTAGAATTTAGAGACAGATTCCAATAGTGAAAAAATCTATTCCATAGACTATCAAAACTTTTAGGTGAGATTTCAAAGCTCAAGTCTATTGAGATCCATAGATTTTTAACCATAATGCAATCATTAAAAACATGATGTAACTCATCTTCATGGTTAAAACAAAAGCAACACCTGGATGCCAATTGCACATGATTTTCTTGAAGGATATCAGATATGGGAACCATTCTATTCAAAATCCTCCAGCAGAATACAGAAAATTTTCTAGGTAAATATTTAGACCATAGATGTTGGAAAGAGTGCACCTGTATCCTCTTAGGCCTGACCAGCTCGTATGCAGAGGCAAGAGAGAACTTCCCACTAACTTCTGGCTTCCAGATGAGTTCATCCTGGTATTCATCTAACACAAGAAAGTCATTAGCAATAGTAGCATATATTTTAGTAGAAAATCCTTGGGATAGATGAACCAATAAATTTTCCTGATCATAGAAGAACTCCTTGACAGTCATGTCTGGGTTGATGATGTTAATATCATGATCCCAGAGATCTATAAGAGGACCTTTACTAGTCCAGTTAGCATGCCAGAATGATACACAACCAGAACCTATTTTGACCATAGAGTGTTCTATTGCAAGTTCATTGACTGATTTATATCTCCTCCATGCTTTTGAATTTCTCTTAGATTCGGGTAATGACCACATAAAGTCAGACCAAAGACTGCCTCCTTTTTGGAGTTTCCACCAGATTTTAACAGAAAAACTCTCTGTGATGCTGTAAAGTTCTTTCACAGCTAAACCATTTTCAATAAATGGATAAGACATATTAGGCCAAGACCTCCAAATTTTATTTTGCCCATATTCTGAACTGCCCCAGAAAAATTTAGCGAAAATCACATGTAATTTGTCTATTACTCCATCAGTAGGTTGTATGACAGTTAAAATATGTAATGGAATAGCAGACAAGACATGTTTTATAAGAACCAATCTACCTGCTTGATTCAACCATCTATTTTGCCATAAAATCAGCTTAGCAGCCATTGAATCAAAGATAGTTTGAAAGTAGCAGTGTTTCACTCTTCCTATAAATATGGGTGAACCCAAATATCTAAAAGGAAAAGCCCCTTGTGTCATAGTAGTGATTTGCCTGATCATGTTGTGATAAGATTGTGGAGAAAATTCTGACAGATAGTAGGAAGATTTCTCCAGGTTAATTTTCTGGCCAGAGACAATCTCATATTTTTCCAGAAAAATCATGAAGTTTCTTAGGCTTTTATTTGTTGCTGTCATGAAAACTACAGTGTCATCAGCAAAACCTAAATGAGTTATTTTCCTAGATACATGTGGCACTTTATAGTATTCTATTCTTGTTTGCTCAAAAAGGAAGCTAAGGTTCTTTGTAAAGACTTCTGTCATTAGAATAAAAAGATAGGGAGATAAAGGATCCCCTTGTTTTAAACCTCTTGAAACTTTAAAAAAACCATTAGGTTTCCCATTCACAAGAACAGAGAAACTTGGTGCTTTAATGTTGCCCATAATGATCCTAATCAGACCTAAATGAAAACCTATCTTTTGTAAAAGTTTTTCCAGAAAATCCCATGCAACTCTATCAAATGCTTTCATCATGTCCAGCTTGAAGAAGACATTGAATCCACCTCTTTTAGAATTTAAGTACTCAGTCAACTCATGCATTAGTAAAACACTATCTGCCATTTCCCTCCCCTGTACAAAGGCTGACTGTTCAGGGGAGATGAGTAGAGCCATTATGGGCTTCATCCTATTTGTAAGAATGCGAGGAAAAATTTTGTTGATAAAGTTAGTCAGACTTATAGGTCTAAAGTCCGAGAATCTAGTGTTAACTTGTCTTTTTGGGATAAGAATGATAAAGGAAGCAGAGATTGCCCTTGGTATAGGAACACCAGCCATAAACTCAAGCACTGCTTGCAAGAGGTCAGTAGCTATACAGTCCCAACAGTGCTTATAGAAAGATCCTGAAAAGCCATCTGGCCCTGGTGCCGAGTCACAATCTATTTGAAAAACTATATGTTTCAGTTCTTCCATTGTGACTGGTTTCATTAGTTCATGATTCATTTGACCAGTGATGAGTGTGGAGATATTAGAGAGCATTTCATTTTCAAGCATTGCATTGTTACCATGTTGTTCCTCAGTTAATAATTTTTTAAAAAAATTAACTGCTTCTGCTCCAATATCATCAGGATTTGTGATCCAGTGATCATCATCATTTTTTATTGCTGCAATTTTTTGCCTAGAGTGTTTGGCCTTTACAGAAGCATGAAAGAAGTTGTCAATCAATTATATATGCTAACACTCGACTTTTAAATTTTTTTTTTATGAAGAGAAGTTTTAGTTTTGTCTCCTTTTTCTCTAAGATTTTAAAGAAATTCCTATATCTAAATCAAAATAGCTGATCTAATCCTAAAACCAAAATCAACAAAGAAAGTTAAACATATCAACTACTCATGTTTAACTAATTCAAGGAGATATTGATATTGGACGATATAGTAAAATGTAGTAATTTTGATTTTCAAGTAAATAAATTACAAAAGTACTTTTAGAGACCACAAACTCATGTCCAAAACTAGTAGTGTATAAAAATAGCTTATGGTGGTATTGAAGACAATGAAGTCCAGATGGGAAATAAAAAGGCATTCGCACGACATGATCGTCACATTCACGATTAGGAGAGCTAGTTTCTTTGCATTTCTTCGTCGGGAGGTTCCTTTGTGGAGGAATACATGAGTTCCAAACACTGAGTTTCTATAACCCCCACCATTGCACGGAGGGTATGGCTCGTGTCGTCGAATATTTTATAATATATTTACCAAATTTCTCCACACATATACGTTTTTGTTTTGCAGGTCTATATTTTTACTAAAATACCCTTAAATGCACATTTGGTTAACTTTTTTAGCTTTACTAGTATTAAGGATGTACTTGTAAAAATTTTGGACCTGCATAAGAAAAACGTCACTAGTACAAATCAGGGGATTTAAGGCACTTTTTTAAGGCGGTTCCGTAGACCACCTTGGAACCGCCGTAAATGATCATGTCTTTCGAACTCGAAAGACCAATTCGTAAGGTATGAGATGACGGGTGACCAGAGAAGGCGGTTCGTGGTATTTTTACGGCGGTTATAAAAAAAGTGCTGTAAAACTCATTGTCTTTCGAATTCGAAAGAGTAGTTCTGCTGCTTTATTTATTTTTTCGAATGAGAAAGAGTAGTTATGCTGCTTTATTTGTTCTTTCGAATGAGAAAGATAGTTCTGCTGTCTTTCGAATGAGAAAGAATGTTTTTTGTTAAACATATATAGCCAACTAGATATCATGTTTTTTGTTTTAATGATCATAACTTTTTACTCGTAGCTTTGCTTTGGTTAATTTTTATGTAGAGATCATCTTAGAAACTGGAACTGGGATTTAGAACCAACAATGAGCTAGTTTGATTAAAAAATGGTCAAGAAAATGGCTTTTAAAACTCTGCACTGAAGCTGTTCTTGGCAGCAGCTGAGACATATTTAAAAAATCATAACTTTACAACTATGGTTCGGTTTTGGCCATGATTTACACTTAAGTAATCTTAGAACTCTGGGCTACCATTAGAAACAGTAATTGATTAATATGGTTAAGAATTGAGTGAGATATAGCTTTTTAAAGATCTGCGTTTTATTTTTCTGATACGGTTTCTGGCAGCAAGCTGACTACTACTTAAAAAGTTCACAACTTTATAACCGTAACTCCTTTTTGCCTAATTTCTGAACTACTGTAATCTTTGAAATATGAACTATGACATAGAGTCAAGAATATATTAGTTTGATTAAGTAATGAATCAAATAAAGAGGTTTAAAGTGGCTGCTATACATGTCTTCCTCGGAGTGGAATGTTCTAATGTATTGTAAATTCTGAGTACATGGTTGCATATAGGCTTTAGTTGCATGTTTGATCTCTGAATAAGAGATTGAAGGTTGTGAATGTTTGGTGGGTTTACTGATAGATAAATAGTGGATGTCGCAGGTGTTATCGAAAGTGATCGCGAACATTTGGATACAAGGTGAGGATTTTATCATGTTTTCAATAGCCTTGCAATAGGTGCTTTGATTGTCTTGTTGCTACATGATTACTTGCTCTGTGTCTTTGACTGTGATAAATGACTGTTGTCTAGATTATTGAAAGATTGATATTATTCTCACTGAGCTAGTGTAGCTCACCCCACTCCTTACACTATTTTTATTGCAGATCCTACTTGAGCGATATGATAAAATATATGATGGTGTATTAGCAAAGAATGTTGAATGTTTAGAGTTTTCGTTCTTAGGGTTGATCAGCACATGTCTAATTATCTCACTTCAGGAAAGAGGACAAAGCTTGCCATCTTGAGTAGTTCTCTCAAGGTCTGGATTCTTCTTAAGGTAAACATTCTTAAACCTGTTTTCTATTTTTGTGAATGGCGCGACCATTCCACTCTTCTTGTTTTCTATCCTAGCTCGGATGCCTTAGTTTTCTGAGTTGTAATTAATCAGGTTGTAAGAGGGTTTTCCAGAGGAGCCTTTGAGTTGAAACCTTTGGTGGATGACAATGAATTCAAAAGGCAACATCAAGCAGCTGTATCTATTCTATAGCCAACTTCCAAATTTGGTGAGCATTCAGAATCTGAACTGTTTCATTTTATTTACTTGGAACATTTTTCAGGTGAAGACTGGTGAGCATTCAGAATCTGAACGGTGATCAAGCATTCTGAACGGTGATCAAGCTGTGTGGCGACTTGTATTACTCTCATCTCAATGATGGCGCAGAATGGATGTTCCTTTGCTTGAAGCCTTAAAAGATTGAGTGTGCAGCTATTCTTTCGCAGGTCCATTCCAATGTAGTAGAAGTTGGTGTGTATTGACAAGAGGCTTTGGCTGTTTGTTTGTGTAGAAGCGTCTACCTAGATGATGTTGCTTTTTTATGATAGAGTGGAGTTGATGCTGTTTGTTGAGCTCTATAACTGCTGCTTATGGCACTGTAAAGGAAGTTATTGATATTGATGTATTTTAGTATGATACAACCATAATGTATAAAGCTAATGTGATTGGTTTTTATTAATTTCGAGCTCTCCTATAAATGTTTTCACCCACTCGCGAGAGTGCTTACGAGTTCGTAAGCACTATCGCGAGAGTTTTTTTTATGGATGATCCGTAACCTCTTTCGAATGAGAAAGACCTTTCTGCTAGTTTACAAGGTCTTTCAAATGAGAAAGGCAGAAATAGGTCTTTCGAATGAGAAAGGCAGAAATAGGTCTTTCGAATGAGAAAGACATTTCTGCTGGGTGAAAAACAATTACGAATTCGTAAGGTTTTTACGTTTAAGGCGGTTATAATATATGACACTTTCGAATTCGTAACATGAAATGTGAAACTTTCGAATTCGAAAGATGTCAAAATTTTACGGCGGTTGGGGGAACCGCCTTAAAAAATTGGAAATTTTACGGCACAGCCAGAGAAGGCGGTTCTAATGTGCCTTCTCTGGTACGTTAGAACCGCCTTAAAACCTCTCCTCCTCCACTAGTGCGTATACATGCATGTAGCAACCCATTTTTTTAGTTGTGTGAAAATTTGATATTTTGCATATGTTGTGAAGATCAATGCTAATCAATTTAAAATAATGTAGTTAAAGTTAATATAGTGTTTGGACAAAGAAAGTACAAAATAGTTGTAATAGCCAGGCTAAACAAGGATAGATATAACCGGTTCAACCAACTTGCATTTTAATTAAGTCGCTCTAATGACATAATCTCAACGCTATCAATCCAAACTCCATCGATCCCTATTCTCATCTCCGGTAACCCATACCTCACCTTCGACAACATGAATCAACGCTATGGAATGCCAACCTCAACTTTAAGAACTAAAACCTCAACATCAAGAAGTTTAACCTCAAACTCGATGACACAACCTCCTCCAACTCCGAAAATACAAACCTCTACAACGCAGGGCACAAACCTCAATGTCAGACCGCCACCTGACCACGATGACACAACCTCAATCTCAAGGACACGAACCTCAATGCCAGACCATCTCAGACTGCCACCGCCGACCGAACACCAGCCCGATACTAGAGATGCGACATACAACACAGAACACCATATATATATTTCTACGCGGTTAGAAATGGTGTTTCATATTGACGGCAACGACATAGGGAATAAGTAGAGTGTTAAGGGAACAAACAGTGATTAAGAAGGAATGATCAGTCGTTTGTGTTGACACTAGTGGAAGAAGGGGCAACAATGCGCCAAACTGCCGTCTTGAGATAGTTATGATAACAACAACCACTGTCAAAGCAGAACCCAGAGTCACATCCCATCAGGTTTGCTTGCTCTGCAAATTCATCCGCAATGGCGGAATTCAAAAATAACGAGTTAACACCTCAGGAGATTAAAAGCATTATGGGAAATTTGTCTTGTTCTTTCTCTCATTTTCAAATTAAGGAGGTCACTAGCATCATGCTTGTTTTCCTTGTTTTCCTTGTATTTGTAATTTTGTTTTATATTAATGAAAGTATTTTTATTTTTTCAAATTGTGCATTAAATATAGTTATTGTATTTTGATTCAAGTATATTCTGGGTGACAGGGTCATTGTCAAGATTTGTATCCCATGAATTGAATAATTGAACGCTATCCAATTTCAAAGGCTAGCTATATCATGTTTTCATCCGTCATACTCAAATTGAAAATGACTCGGAATCTATATAACTTGATTAGTCCCTGTTTTTGACTTAAGCTTTTTTTTATAGATAGTTTTAGGCCCTGTTTACTAAAGATTATTTCTTGATGTACTGAACTAAACTGAACTGAACTGAACTGAATTGAACTGAACGGAACTGAACTGAACTGAACTGAAGTGAAAATTGATGTATTGAAAATTGGAATCAGCATGACTGAATTAACCTGAATTTCATCAAATTACATTTTCACTGAACTGAACTGAACTGAATTGAACTGAACTGAACTGAATTGAACTGAACTGAACTGAACTGAACTGATCTGATCTACAGATAAGCTCTGGTAAACAGGGCCTTAGTTAAATATAATTAATTTAATAAATTTAAAATATTGTTACAAATTACGAGACGATATATTTAAAACTTTTTTATTTTAGAATTAACCTTAAAGTTTATGGTACTTCTAGCAATGGCACTATGACTGATGAGGTGACTGGACGGTGGAAACAATTGGAACAAAACTACTCCCTCCGTCCCCAAATAAAATTCTTACTCATTGAGTCAATTTTTTCACATCATATTTGACCATTAATAACTTATAATATATAAATAATATATTTTCACATGAGATATTGTTAGAATTCTCGTATGATGTACCTTTTAAAAATTAAAATTACTTACTCTAATATTAAGTATAATTAAAGTTATTAATGGTCAAACATGATATAAGAAAAAATTACTATTTCAGTAAGACATATAATTAGGGACGGAGTATATATTATTAACATTTTCTACTTTGACCCTACTTTGACCCAAATTTAGAATTAATTGTTATATATTAACATAAATAAATAAAATAAAAATGATATGGAAATGATATTTTTTTCATCCCTGACTCATAAAATAAGTTTGTCCAACATTTTATATCTTGGTAAATTATGTCCTTTTTTTAAAAAAAACAATCAAGTCTACTCAAAGGAAAGGGGAGAAGTCTCCATCTCCTAAACCCTACCGCCCCCAAAAAAACCCCTCTTCTTCTTCAATCTTTTCCACATCTCCCCATCATGGGGAACATTTGTTTTTCCCTTTATTGATTCTTTATTATATTGAATAAGTATGATTCACACAATGAAATTATTTTCGATTTGATCGGCTGAATCCATGATTTAGTTGTTCGTCGATGTTTTTGTTCCCGGTCTGGTTGGACAGGTTGTGGTTTATGTTTTTTGTTTATAGTTCTTGATCTGGTTGGACAGGTCGTGGATCCTGTTCCCGTTCGTGATCTATGATTTTCAAGGTGTTTACAGTTTGAAGAGCATAGATCGTGGTTTGGATCTAGTGGCGTTGCGGTTGTAGCAGATCCTCGATTAGCGCTGTGATTGATGCGGAAGACGCTCCTCTCTGCCGAGCGGTTGTGGTATTCGCGGTTGCAAAATAATATCCCCGAGGGCGGTATTATAACTTTTTTATTGGATCTCTCAATTTGTAATAGTACAGCCGTTATGAGTTTGGTTAATATATGATTTAGTTAACCTTGTAATAGGCTAGTTGATTAGATGTTGATTCTAATTTTAATCGTTGCTGAGCGTTTTCCCAGTACCATGAATGAATTTATTTATTTTTTTAAAAAAAAAGGGAAGGGGAGAAGTGACATCAACACCGAAGTCATTATATCTTATTCACAATAATCAACAAAACTAATCTTATGATTTTCAAACGTGGTTTAAAAGAAATTAGTATCACAATCGGTGGCCCTCGCAATTAATTTAATAGAGTTTTCCTCTTTAAAAAAGAAAGAGATTTATATTAATAAATTTAAGGTTAGCATCATCCACCTTGAAAATCATGCTCTTATTGATTGGACGCATAATACAAAATTTATTAGTTGCTTTATTTCCATCTTATGCTGTCTATGATCATTAAAAAGATGCTCCTTTAGTTTTATTTACAATTGATTATTTGGTCAGAGGCACATTATTCTCTAATTATTCCAACATAATTATAATAAGAAAATCTCATTTAATAATTAATATAACACTGGTATAAAGATTTGTTTTTTTGAAAATAAATATTTTTTTTCATTCGTGAATCACTGGAAATCGTCCAGTAGCGGTTGAACATGGCTAAGAAGAGCCCCCGTGCATTAACTAGCAGGGTGCTCGACTTTGGGAGTAACGCTAGAGAATGCATTAAAAAGAATACTAAAGTACAAGGCGACCAACATGACCCCATAAATGTGTTATTCTCTAACTTAGGGGTGGTTTGGTTCGCGTACTAAACGTAGTAAATATAGAATCCGCGTATTTAAGATTTTGGATTGTTGTTTGGTTAACGTATAATGGTTAAAACGCTGGAAATGACGATTCCGGCGGAAATTCAATTTTCCATACAACGTGGGAAATTTCTTACCGAGTATTACCTAGGTCGAAATGAAATACGCGTAATTTTTATACGAAATTACCATTTTCTCCCACCATTACGTAATTTTTCTACGATTATGCATATATATATATATATTTTTTATTTCCTCCAGTTTTATTTTGCGGCTGTTTTAAACTTCTTATAACGTTTTTTGTTTATTTAACTGTACGTATACATATTATTAACATGGGATTTCGAATGGAATATTTTATTGTTATCAAATTTTCTTATTTTGTGATTTTATTTTTGAAGTATAATTATTTTTTTATTTTTTTTAGAGAACAATAAATTGTTTTTTATAAATTCAAGTGAGTTTTTTTTTGATTATTTGGAAAATTACAATAAGTTGAATATTTTATTCGATTGAGTTCATTTGAATGTTTTTGGGATATATAGTTGAAAAACTGTTAGATTCGAGTGAATTCATTTGAATGTTTTTTTGATATATAGTTGCAAAATTGTTAGATTCGAAAGAAATACGTAAGTCAACCAAACAACATGTAGTAAATAAAATCCTAGGAATTATAAAATACGAAGATGCAACCAAACAGTTTTTCTAAATTCTGAGTATTTTGATGGATGAATTTATTTCCGAGTAATTACCAAATCTGTGGGAATTTAATTCCCACATGAACCAAACGACCTCTTAGATGTGAACTTCTCCAATGGCGTTGTCGCGACTTTCGGACAAACTTCCCTTACAGCGAATGACTTCCAATGGGGTTCTCTATCTTCTTCCTCCCATGATATGCCTCTGGGAGACCCTTGGGCATCAACTTCTTCCTCGACGAGATGTAGCTTCTCGTCGATTATTGGAACTAAAATAAAATACTGGAATAATAGTAAAAAAACAGCAAAACATAAGAAAAGACATAGGCACACACTAGTGCGTCTTTCCTTAACCGTATGGAGATCTTTCCACTCAGATATAAGGGCATCCAGACTAGGGATGATCATGGGTCGGGTCTGGGTCTGTCCAGTGATATCCGGATCCGAACCGTTAAAAAATATTAAGACCCAAACCCGACCCATACCCGCTGGGTCTGAAAAAATGAGATCCGGACCCGAACCCGATGGGTCCAAGGGTCTTAAATGGGTCCTTAACGTGTATAAAAATTTTGAAATAAAAATATCAAAATTCATCATCAATCTTTTCATGCATGTTTTGCTTTTGAAAAAATATTTAATACACGTCTAAAATAGTAATGTTAAGTTAATAGTTTTAGATGGTCTACGATATAACATGGTTAATTTTCAATCAAAATATACAACAATATCATACCTAATAATCACAACGAAGATATAATAAGTGTAGGCAAACTGATCTCTTCATCAAGAAGCCAAACACTACACTTGCAACATCACTTTCTAGTTCGTGATCCAAATGAAAAAAAAAATAGAATAAAATACCAAGTCAATCAAATTTTTATATAATTCCAAGAACACATATTCAGAATATATTGTTGTGACAGATTCCATGAGATTAGAAAGAAAGATATTGGTGCACAAAAACCTCATTCACACATATCAATAATGCGCAAATTAGAAAGTAATTTTATAACAATTAGACAAAATTTATTTAGAATTGTGGTAAGAGAGGGAATTTGATGGATAAAACTCGAATTGGTTTACTTATTATTTATATTTCAGTATACATGTTTCATAATATTATTACTTGATTGGTCTTGGGTAGGGTCTGGGTCGGGTCTGGGTATTAATATTTAAGATCCAGACCCGACCCGTTATGTAAACATGAGATCCAGACCCGACTCAAACCCGATGGGTCTAAGAAAATGGGATCCAAACCCGACCCGATGGGTCTAAACCCACAGGGTCTTGGTCGGGTCCTGGACCCATGATCATCCCTAATCCAGACGGTTCCAACTGGGACAACTCATGGATCTTGGTGGGACTGGGCTTCACCGCCAGTCTCCGCCTGAATGTTAAGAACATTACTATCCAAGGAAGCGTCTGATTCGCTAACCCTGGGCTTCCTGTTTCCCGAGCTTCTGCCCCTTACTCCATATCCACCAACTTCCCAATCTTGTTGCCGATTACCTCCGTCATCGAAACATTAAGCAGATCATGTGGGATATCATGTACATGGACCCAAAACGGAACTGTATCAAACATCATCTGATTCGGTATCATGCTAGGCAAAGGATCGCGCAGTACGATCAAATAGACGTAAAAAATCCACAGCTGAGTTTGCAAAACCCTAATCTTCTCGCCGATGTCGGAAAAATCAAACGAAAATATATTGTGGCCCAGGGTTTTGCTTTCTAGGGCAGGGACACCTCAAACCCCCTTAAAAACCTTTTGTAACTGTTCATGAAGAATCCAACGCGGTGCCAAAACTTTTCTGATCAGAGTAAGCTTCGTCGCGCCCGGATTCTCCTGACGAATCTGATCCATGACAATCAGATCTTCGTCCTCCTCCGCCGTAAGATGGAGATCACCATACTTCGACGATATTGCTTCCATGACGATCGCAGTAGTCCCCCGGGGAATATCGTTTCTTACCGGCGCTGTGGTGCTACGCCGATGGATGTATTGTGGGTGGATCGGAGTTTGTGCGACGTTGCTACGGCAAGAATTTTTACGACCTAAACCCTAGGTTTAGAGAAGAGGAAGTGTTTTCATTAAACAACTTTATTCAAGTCGAATTGAAATCATCCAATTAGCATAACATTGATATAAGGAATTAAAATACACGCAATGTCATAATAATTTTCTCCCAACAATGGATTAAACACACACTAGCTAGCCGGAAAAGGCCATCAAAGGTGTCAATTTTTTTTTTTTAATGTTCATCCACAAAGAATAAAGGACATGCTAGCTCCAAGTAATGAACATCAATTGGTTCAAAAATAACACTGACTTGTATGGTGACGAAAAACATATACATAATTATTTTGGTAGTAGCTTACTTTGTAAGAATATTTTTGACATTTCTCACCTTCACACATCTGAAATGTGGGAAAATATCTTACCGAAGTGGAGCCTGAGCTACTGTATATGACAGTGTAGATGCCCCTCGATAGATATCCTGCACTTCACAAACGGCTCAGATTCGCCCACGTCACTTTGTAGCCCACTACCAAAGTAACTGTAGGCTCTCTATGGTGAACTAACTTGATTGTTTAAAATTTTGGGAGCAAAGTTCACAACATTACATGCTACAAAACTAGAGTCCACGAATAACATAGATACAAGAACACAACATACAGTCAACATATAAACCAGTACATAAATATATCATAAGGTCCAAGAACACACAGAAAACTGGATAAACCATAGTCATCATCCTACAACTCAATATGGAGACAACTAGCTGAAAATTGGTCACAAGGTTTCCCATGGTAGGGATACCAGGGTTGAGGAGCATCAGCTAGTAGCCTCTTTGTCAGAAATTGGAAGGCATCTAAAGCCATATCCACGCATGTAATGAAATTGTCCATCGTTATCACTAGTTTAAATATTGCTCAGGTTGACATAATCTTCATTCTTTCTCCACATAGAGTTATTGTTGCTGCTTCTTGTAGATGACATTGACAAGGAAGGGAGTCGATGCGACAGGGATTGAGACGAAAGGGTTTATGAGTCCATCGTTGCGGTTGGAACCAATGAGTTTCCACTATAGATTGACAAATTCATCGCCGCTGGAAGATGACGATGACGGGGAAGGTGTCCTTGGCACAATAGGAAAGAGGAAAGTCAGGTGACTCACAGAGGTGGCCGAATCAGAGTGGTGTAATATGAGAAACAATCGAGGTAGATGAGTCTATGACCTCACAGAAGCGTCGATGAAGTTAGAACTTGAAGAAGGAGTTGGACGCTGTCACCCCGAACTTGAAGAGCTCTGAAGGGGCAGCCCGATCCAAAAGTCACTAGAGGTGTAGATGCTGGTAGTTGCCCGTCCATCAACAGTGTCAATTTGTCAAATGATGGTGGGTAACCGTCTTTAGTTGTATTTTTGATTTGACAATTTTAAATGATGTTGAAACTTTATTTACGGTGGTTCAATAAATGTAAGTATCGTAAATTATTAAACTTTTGACCACATATGCATACTTCCTCCGTCTCACTATGATTTACCCAATTTTCCTTTTGGTCCGTCCCAAAGAGATTTACCCATTTCCTATTTTGACAAAAAATTATAATATAAAATATTAACTTTCTCCTACATAATTCACCAACTCTACCACCCACATCAGCGCCACATCAGTTTTCTTAAAAAATCGTGTCAAAGACAATTGAGTATATCATATTGAGACGGAGGGAGTACTTAATTTGACTTACAAATAGCAAGCCCTTGAATTTGGTGTTGATTTGTGTGTTGGTTTATATTTGTAGGTACTTTTGTTAATGATATTCGTATTGGGAAAAAAACAAGCCAAGATAGCCAGATATCTAGGCTTTTCCAATTCTTGCTAGAGAAACATGCCATAATCATAATTTCATCAGGGAAATCCGATTCTAAACTGAAATCTAGATTTTTTTAAAAAAAGATTTCCACATTGGATCCGATATTGAACCTAGTTCCTAAAATACAAACATTAAGCATATGCTACTCTATTTTTTTTAATATTCAAATCCTAATATTAAAACTGATCAGATTTGAGATATAAACGAAACTTAAAATTAGTTTCATGTTGCGAGACTTGTTTTAAATTCCTTCACTTTCTGTCCATGCTAAGTGTTGGTTACGTTCATCGTTAGTCCATTATGAATGCAACCAAGTTTTGAATGCACTAGTCAACTACAGTAGAGTGACCAATTAGAGTGATAGTTGATGTTAGTGCTTTCCGGATTTGCTTGTTTTTCATTCTGAGTGGATAGCTCATGAATTTTATGCGTCAATTTTACTGCTGAATTTTTCTATTGATACTCTGTCGTCCCATTCCAAAATTCAAAACTTTTGATTTTTTAAATTATTATTTGAGATGTAAATAAATAAACGGAATTTTATCAGTAATGTATTTGGAGGCCGTTTATATTTAAATAATTACTCCTCCTCCTGCGCCTTTTCTCTCCAGGGTCTTTTCTTCCTTTTCAACCGCGTCGGGGAGGCACCGGCCGGCGCCTCTCGCCGGTCTGGTGGTGACCTCCCTCCCCCGATCTAGCTAATCTCCAGCCACCCCAATTTCCCCCCTCATACCGTGATCCTTCCCGACTCCGCCACCTACCGGTTTTGGACCAGAGCAGAGCTCCCCCTAGCCTGATCTGCAGCACCCTTGTTTCGATCCGACCCAACGTCGACGAGCTGACGCCGATCCAGCCTGTCTCGATCCCGATCTGCAGCCGACTTTGGAGTACCCGGTCACTGGTCAGGCTCAACGCCATGGCGACGCGCCGCCTGTCCATGCCCATTTTCATACGCCGCGCGTGAAGGACACGCACCTCACACACAGCGTCTGCGCGTGCGTTACAAGCTCCGCCACACCGGAATCTGGTGCCGAGCTCTGCCGTCTACGCCGGTGAGGGATTACTTCTTTTTTCCTTTTATTATTTCTGTTTTTAGTCCATGTTTCTAGTTTTTAAATGTTCTAGAATTCCTATTTAAGTTTATGGTTTTTCTGATGCAATTAGATGAATGCTATCTGCCAATAATGGTTTTTCCAACGTGTTTGGTCAAACTGTTTTTGGCTTAAGATCTTGTTTTAAGCAATAAGGAGAAATCTGAGTCATAAGTAGTTTGTTAACTGACTTTTTTGGCGATTTTGCTTTAGATCTTTAGACCGGTGAAGCTGTTAAGCAGTCTCTTACGTGTTAGATGGTTTTTCGTACGCACTCAACCTCTCATGTGTTTTCTTGAAATCTATACACCCTGAAAGTAAGCGAGGGTGTGAGTTGATAGTGTCTGAACGGACTGGGGTGTTTCTTTTACCACGAGACTAACCGGAAAGGTAAAGACACTATCTGGGCGAAATCTAATTGGTTTTATTAGTGTAGGGAATATGATTTGGAACTGGTCTTTTGTGGAGCTATCCTGACAGACTTGGGGAATATCATTGCCCATTTGTTTGTTATGTCCCTCTTAACCCTTTCATTGGCGAGAGGGTAAACCCCATGGGCTTCCGGTCTTGTTTAGAGTGGTAGATTTCGATTAGATAGTTTAGAATGCGAGTTAAGGTGCTACGCTTGTTAGGTAGTTTCGACCATAGATTTTACGATGTATTCCCTTTTTGATGTAAGCCTTCGGGCATCACAGCCTTCGGGAAACTCCTTGTTTCCAGGTGAAAAAGCCTAGGAATATGCCTTCGGGCAACGGGTCCTTGCCTTGGGTGGTGATCACACCTCTATTTTCCATTACTTTAGGGTTGGTAGCTGGTAATGGTCTTGTATATTTATTTTTTAGTTATTTACGGTATGAGGAAGTCAATATAATACTCCCACCATCGGTGGTCTTATCCTATTTTTTTAAAAAATAATTACTTACTTATTATATGAAATGTTGTGTTTAGAGCATCTCCAATGGTGAGAGGGTCAAGAGTTAAAATAGGTGCCAAATGTTTAAATTTTATTAGGTGTCAATGTGATGTAGGATTGAATATTTTCATTTTGAAGTTTGGTTCTCCAATGCAACCATAAAATTGTCACAAAATATCATTAAATTAAATATTGCATTGATGTTTCAAATTTAAAAATGGAAGGATGTAATGATTAAAACTCTATATTTGTTAAGTAGTCAAATTGAAGGCTTCAAAGTGAGCATCAATATATAGAGGGTGTAATTGACACCTTCAATCCACATCATATGCCACCTACGATTGACCCCTACATTGATGCCTGAGTTGGAGATAATTTTTGCAATTTCTCACTCTCAATCCTACATGTCAATTAATATTTTTGAAAGTGAATGTATCATTAGAAAAGGCTCTTATAACAATAAATATAAAACTAAAAGTATTACACTTTTCAAGTGTTGGCGACTGAGCCATGCAAAGGTTTAGCGGCAAATTACGGAAAGTTGAGTCGCTCAAAAGCTTTTGATTAGTCATAAGCTCATAATGATTAATTCACGTAATTTCAGCAAAGACTGAAATAGGATATGGTACGCACTACGCAAAACACATGCTTGAAAACGGAAAAGCAAACACCTATCTTTAATACATCGGACTTTTAATAAAATAACAACAGTTCGACGGACTCCGCCGTCTATTTGAGAAAAGGCCACCGTAATTAGAAAAGCCACCGTCTATTCATGCATGCGTTTTTTTTTTTTGGCTCCGTGCCAAATTAAACTCACTTAAAGTGAGGAGCTTCTCTTGGCTCCATGCATGCTTCATAAATGAAAATAGAGGCAATTGAGAACTTAGGTTTTTTTTTTTTTTAACAAAACAAGATTTTAAAAATGTTCTATTCGTCTTTTATATAGTTTTATGTTCTAATTAAATTTGTTAACTTCAAATTAACGGTTCTTTGGAAACCGCTGAACCCACACCACTAGATTATATGATATTTTCCACTTTGGAACGTATCCACACAATTTTCACATCGAGTTCAACCCTTAAAGACCTCGTACTATTACAGTCAGAGGCAAAATTGAGAGAGCGCGAGACCACGGATATTCCTCAGAATCCATAATTGTTGTAACAATGGGTTTCAAGACTTTAAAAATAGCTTGGCAAGTCGATCTCGATCCTCTCCAAGAATTCCTCTCTAGTTCAGCCACTGATTACACTTTCACTTATATGGTGAGCAATTGTTCTCTCCATTTTTTATGTGGAACTGAACTTGACATACACCTAACAATTAGGTATGTAACACGGGAATCATAGATGATAAAAAATGGCGAGCATGATTCACTGGTGGTGATCGAAAACTGTAATAGTACAATATGTATGAAGGCCGCAAAAAAGGCTAGGGCTAGCCAAAAGGAAATGCTTCCAGGAGTTGATGGTTTGATCCCAAACAAAGACTTAACAACAAAAGGTAGAAGGAATAACCTTAACTTTGAAGTAAGCAATGACTCTGCCAGTGCCCACTAAGATACACATCACCCTTTACAACTATATATAATTTCCAAATATAAACTAATATGGTTTCAAAAAATATATATATAAATTAATATCAATAATTCCAAAATACATCTAATTTAAGTATATGATCTTGCCAGCTATTTCATGCATGTGATAATATACAATAGCCATTTCTACACAAAATTCTTCTGAAAGTTTAGCTCCGGCTCCAAACAAAGGACCGACGGTAAAGAGGAGAGTGACAAATGGTTGTAGAATATTGACAAATTCTTCTGCACCATTCATTTTTGACAAATTCTGAAATTGGCTCTGCCTAACTGAATGCTTAACACATAAAAGATCAGTGTTGAAAGTAAGAAGATCATGTATGCAATAATATATGGTGTTAGATTATACTGATCGATTTTACTATGTTTGGTGATTAGCTGATAGCTGTTACCTGATTGCATCAGCTGATTTGACTAGCTGATTGTATTAGCTAATTTGACTACCTGATTGTATTAGCTGATTGTGTATATGTGTTTGGTAAAATTAGATGATAGGTGATAGCTGTTTGTTTAATGAATGTTGTAATATGACATATTTTACCATAAACAATTTTATTAATTAATAATCGCTATAAGAAAATCAATAATAATTTATATTGTATATAATTATTAATTATTTGTAATGATTAGAATAATATTATAGTATGTGAATGATAAAGGTGAAGATTATAATTTTTTTCTATATATATGTGCCTTATTGAAATAGTTAAAGTAAATAAAGATTAATTAATATTATAAGTTAAAAAATCTTAATTTTATATTAAAAATCTATCATATATTTTAACTAAATATATAAAAATTATTCATTAAAATAATAACTAACATAAAAATTATAGACAAATTCTTGGGTGAGGCAGCCTCACCCAAGAGGCAGGACCAAATAAACCCTCTTTTTAATGAGGTTTGATGAACTATTAGCGAGGTTTTGATGATGTGCATGTTTGATGAATTGACATCGATGTTTGATGAGGTGGCGTCGAGTTTTGATGAGATGGTAGTGAGGTATGATAAAGTGGCAGCAATGAAATAAGGAAATTTGGCCTTGCCTCATGGGTGAGGCTGCCTCACAGGAGAATTACTCAAAATTATATATTGAATATTAAGTAATAAAATATATTAATATATTTCTTAATCATAAATATTGAGCCTAAATATTTAAGTAAGCAACGTTGCCCGGGTATGGTGAGTCGGATAGGATATTGCATGTACGGATGAACATACACGTATAGAGAACGAAATGCGAAAACAATTAAAATGGTAAAGAAGGGATAAAAAGGTAACTTTAGGCAATAAATGTAAACAGCTAATTGAAAACGCTGCTTTTATGACCGTTTTGAAAATTAGCTTTTTGGGCCTAATCAACTCTTTCAAAAAGCTCTTTACCAAACACTTTTAATAGTTTTTTGAATTGGTCAAACAACTAATTGGTCTCAATCAGCTAATTTGAGCCCAAACATCTCTTCATCAAACACCCCTAAATAATCCATGCAGAAAGCAAATTTTAAAAATTCATTATTAACTTATAAGAGAAGTTTATAAAAATGATTAATTATCACTATAAAAAGCATGGCCATTACTTTGATTAATGTCCGATTAGTTTAAGCAACGATAAGCATAACGACTTACTTTGTAAGCGAAATAAAATTACGGAAATACACACTTTTGAAAAGTAAAGTGATCAATGAGATAAGAACTAATATCATAAACGGACGAAATCCTGGAAAGCTCAGTGAGTACGGTTGATATATCAACGTCACATTTAGTTGGATGAGACCAAACAAAGCAAATATCAATTATCTTTTTTTTTTTTAAAGATAACCACCGTTGGTGGGAGGAGTTATATTGGCTTCCTCTTGCCTTTTAAATAAACAAAAGAAAAAAGGATTACAATCACTGCAAACAGGTAAGGCCATAGGCACAGTGCAGCATTCATAGCAACCTAAAGTAAGGAAAATTATGATGTAGAAATGATACTAGATCAGATACTACATAAGGTGAAAAAATCTTCAAAAAGAAAGAGCTTCACAAAGACTCTTTCTAGGTTACCAAAAGGTAAGGAAAACCAATAGAGGAAAAATTCTCATTCCACTTGCTTTTCAGTAATTCAGTGAACAAACACAGAATCACTAGTCAGCCTATGGAGGAGATTCTTTCATATTATTTCCCTTAGATGTTAAAAAACAGTGTTTTATCCAGCACCAAAACTAGATTATCTATTGGGTGCAGCTCAGATGTGATAGAGTTGTGGCAGAGAGGAGAGTTCCTGCTGATCAGCAGCTTGCTTCCACACAGCTTGGGGTTCTTGGCCTACTCATCTGCAATCAAAACAGCCAAAAATCAGCAGTATCTAGTTCTGAATGCGTAGGGATGGAATCTCTAGTTCATCAAGAACTAGAGCCCCCCTTACTTTGACAGGAAGAGTCTGAAAATTGTACTCAGTATTAAGTTGGAATTTTAGAGCATATTTTGCAAGTGAATCAGCCACACAGTTCCCTTGTCTAAAAGTATGACCTAAAAGGGCAGGGAAGCAAATATCAATTATCAATCTTTAATGATCTTCTTTTGTTTAAGAGAAAGACCAGTTACTTTTATACGATCTTTAAAAAAAATAAAAGTGAAGGAGAGTATAATTAATGTAATTTACATAAGTTCAATTCGGTCTAATTCAGTTTTGTTAAAAAATAATTTGATGAAATTTAGGATAATTCAGTCATATTGATTTTTTTAATTAGTTAATTTTCACTTTTGTTCAATTTAGTTCAGCAAAAAATAAGCTCGGATACAGGATCTTACTGTAGTACTTTTAATTATTTATTCTTAAAAAATGTTTTGTTTGTCGTAAATATGTATGCATTGTTAGACCTTGTTCTCTTGACCTTATCAGTATATCGATTCAGTTAAATTATGAAAATTTTAATATTTTTTACAAAATTCAGGTTAGTTTAGTCATGACTCTATTTTTCAAGAAGTGATTTTTCAGTTCAATTTAATTTGGTTCAGTTCAGTTCAGTAACAAATAAACACGAGAGGACATGATCTTAATTGGTTGTATAATAGAGATTTTTACTAGTTTTAGAGATTATTTTACTGTTTTTAAATTCAACAGATTCTTTATCTTAATCTCGATTATAGAAATGTGACGGGAGAGAAGAAATATATCTCTTTATATAAAGAAAGAGAAGCAAGATTTTGGAGATCTCTAAAATAGGAAAATCTGTTGGAGCAGTTGAGAAAATATATCGTCTAGTTGACTTTTCAAAGTCAAACATTGGCGACTTTGACTATTAATATTTATTAGTTAATACTCTCTCGTCCCAGCCAAAACAGCTAGATGACTTTTTAAAGTCAAAGTGAAACGACTTTGACCATTAATTTCTAATAATATATATTTAGAGTTGATATAGTATCATATATTTTCAAATTATTATTTTTCTAGATCTTCATTTAAAACATAAAAATGAAGATATTGATGGCCAAAGTCGACTCAATTTGACTTTGAAAAGTCAACTAAGTAGTTTTGGTTAACATATATTTTCAAATTATATATTTATTAAAAAAATACACACTTAAAAGATACTAACATTTAAAGCTGTCTCAGTTTGACTTTGCTGGAAGAGAGTAAAAAAAAATTAACAATCCTATTGAACTTGCTCTAACAAAGATTTACAAATTAGATTATAATAAAATAAAATAATTAGTCTCCTAGCATGAAGTTGCATGTGTGCTAATTTGTTAGGAAATCGATAGGGGACAGTGACTAGCTACGTCCGTCCACTTTGAATAAAACGGTGGGCCAACAATTCTGTGCATCCATGCAAAAACAGTTACAGTATATCCCAAAGGAGAAGCCAAATTAAGACTTAACTTTTAAATTTCTCCATCTTTTTCCATGCTTCTCAGCTGACGCAGAAATGTAAAGGATTCAACAATGGCGCGCACTCATCACTTTCCGAAAACGAGCTTTAATTTGCATGTAAAGAAGGAAAAAAGGTTACATCGCACTCGTGATCTTATTAAACAGTTCATAATATAGGAAAGAGGTTAAACAGGCTACCAAAAGTCACTTCGGTTTGCTAAATATTGGATAGAGCATGTGTTAATTGTGCCGGGAATTGACGTAGATTTTGGTCTCTAAAAATTTGCCCGAACTTTAGTTGGATGAAGTCGATCGTACATGTGTTGTCAGTGTTGATAATGTCAAATGGTTATTAGTAGTTACTTTCAACAAAGGATCTAGAAATGTTTTTCACGTAGAGCTCAAAATACGGGATTTTTTTATTTTTTATTTTTTTGATTATGCTTTCTTCTGCCTCGGATGGAGATTTGCATTAGAATGGGTATCATTTATCAGCTACACTTTGTTTGTTACGACCACTATCATCTTACTCGAAAAATTGACTTTAATTTAGCTTTCTCCATGTATTTTTATTATTTGGGCCTATTTCCTTGCATTGTGCCAAGATTGGTAGTTGGTATTAAATTTGAGCCCGTATATTTTTGGGTACTTTGTGTTATTCTGTAAAAGTCTCACAAATTTTGGAGATATTTGGGCTTAACCCATAAAAAGACACTAACATTTACAAAAACAAAGTCAATCCCATAAATTAGAAAGAAAAAATAAAAATTATCCATCACATAATTATACTTGAACGAAAATTAAAAAATAAATGATCTGTTACACCACGAAATAAATGATAAATTATTGTCTTAACCAACAGGGGAGGCGGATCATGGGTGGCCCAGTGGGGTCCGGCCATCCTAAAAAAGATTAAATTGCATGACCACCGGAATCATCACCGGAATGATCGTCGGAAGATACACTGGAATCACGTCCCTGGTCATAGTCACTGGAATCAAAGGTGGTTTCATTGTCCGATGACGTATACCCCCAATCCACCGTGTCAACGAATTCGACAACGAAGAAGGCGCATTTATCCCTGGTATTGTTCAGTGACAGCTGGAACTTCAACTTGTTGTTGCCAAAACCATTGTTCAGTGAGAAGAATGAACCCCAGCTTCCTTTTATGCTGTAGCAGGTTTCCCTAAGTCCCCCGTCATGGAAATGAAGCCTCATGTTAAACTTGCAAGCTGGAGTATTCAAGGTGATCATTCTGGCATGCTTTATTTCCTCATTTTTGGTAACAAACTGGGTTCTCAGCCTCTGCTTAATTTGGAGAAAATATTTAATGCAAGTTTATGCCGGCAATGATCGATATTGCTACTTAAAAAGGATCATGAACTCACCATATCAGCCGTCTCGGAAACATATGTGACACCCTGATATGTTATGGCGCCACGAAAAAATTTGCTGCTAGGTCGCCTGTAGAAGCAACTGTCTGCACACGGGTAAAAAATAAGTTCAGTTCAGTATAGGAAGAAATAAGTTGTAGAAAACAGGGCTTTGTACCTTCGGGGTGGAACATATTCGGCCTAGCGGATCCGACGCTAAACTCAGAAGCATCGGTTTTGTAAAACCAGACATTGAATGTTTCGCAACTAATTAAGAGTAGCGGCATGTTCGAAGATCAAAGTCATTCCCTCTGTTAATAAGTGTTCATCACAAAATGTCATCCAACCACGACCCCATAAATGCAAACCTCCTGGAGATGAAGTGCCATTCACTGAACACCTGCCCCTATAAGTATTCAACGTATACTGCTGGGTAGGTCTCGTATGAACACTGTCGTTAAAACACGATCTAACATCCTGCAAAAAGAGAGGAAAGTGATTTACTAAACAAAATTATATATATATATATATATATATTATACAAGGTTCTTGATTACCAGGGAGGTTCTTGAGTCGGGGCCAAACATGACTCGAAAATGCAACATCTTATGTGTATTTCGGCTGCGCATGCCTGCATAAACTTTTTCTCCTTCAAACCGATCGTAAGCGCGGACTACGAGATCGGTGTTAGAATAAGACTCTAACTCTAGGGTCTCTTCATCCTTCATGTCTAACACCCTCAACAAAATATCGACCTCTGATTTCCTCAACTGCAACTCATGATCTCTTCCTCCTTGCACCTCATCCAAGTGAAATAAGTATGAATCTATGGGGGTGTATGCAACAATCATAAGTGGTCGCTTTCCGGGCTTTGAGTTGTTGAATCCATCAGGGATAATCTGCAAACACACGATAATCATGAAACAAGAATAAAATTTAGGACTACCGCTTATATACAATCAAATATATCCTTACAAGTGTTGTTTGGAAGGGAATATTGATAGGGTAAATGGCTCTGAAAGAACCCATCCTTATTTAGCTTCGACTGATATTTTATTGGAGATGGTTTATCTCGTTTGGAATGGAGATGTTCTATCGTTTGGAGAATATATAAACCAATTCAAAATGTGAAATGTAATGATTTATGGGAAGTTGTTGGTAGTTAGTCAGTGAGAGTTGTTTATTGATTGGTTTAATTGTCTGTTTTTACTAGTATGGTTATTGTTATCGGATGTCATTAGTTAATATCCTACACAATAACATTTAAGGATATTTACAATTTATTACTCTCTGTACTAGCTGTATATGCACAAAATCTTATTTTCAGTTAAAGATACTAAACTTTGACCAAAATTTTGAATGTATAGGTAAATAAAAATAAAATATTGTCGTATCTAAGTGACAGTGCAATTCCTCTGCATCATACTTATAAGTTTGTACTGATCTCTACAGGTATGGAATTTGATTAAATGTTGGCAAAACCATATTGGGTTCTTTTAAGATATTACCTTGGTTTGACATGCGATCGTGGTCAATGTTGGTTGTCTAATCTCCTCAATAAGTGTCATTATAAGTATGGATTTGGATTAAATGGTGACGATATTACCTTGGTTTGACATGCGATCTTGGTCAATGTTGGTTTTCTAATCTCCTCAATAAGTGTTATTATAAGTATGGATTTTGATTAAATGTTGGTGATATTACCTTGGTTTGACATGCGATCTTGGTCAATGTTGATTGTCTGATCTCTTCAATAAGTGTCATTATAAGTATGGATTTTGTTAAATGTAGGCATAACCATATTTGGTTCTTTTAATAAATTACCTTGATTTGACATGCGATCTTGGTCAATGCTGGTTGTTGTCAATTTAAACTGTATAAAAAAACTTAAATGCCTTAAAACAATTTTAAAAATCAAATTTACCAAATATGAAAATATGAAAATTAATTCTACCATACCTACTTGAAGGTGAGATATTTACATCATCATCAATATGTATTACAATAATCATCATTCATCAATTTTAATTATGGTAACTAGTGTGGTCACTCAACGCGCTGCGTAGAGGGCTTGATAATATATTTAGCTTGTACTAAAACATATACAATGTTTATGCACGTTGTTTCCTATATTTGATCAAGTGAAACATTCTTCAAAAGTTGTATAAGTAACTCTAAACTCGTATCGCGACATTCTGATCAGAAAAATGTTGTCGTTGGAAACATAGTTAAACTACTTGGTTGTGTTCTGGCATTAGCGACCTCCTGTAAGCAATCACATGATATTTGATATAATACTACAACCAAACACGAACCCCTAAATTTTATTCTCTCAAGAAAATCAAGTCTTGGTTTGCTACATCTTCATAAGGGAATGAAAGTTATCCTATTAGCAAAACAATATTTCAACTTCTTTGAGAATCCAAATCAAGCATCATGCTTGCATTCACAGGAAATACTCCTTTGCTTCATTCCAAAATTACACAAATCAATAAAAAATGAAAAAGAAACATCTTGAATATTGACATTTTTGGAAATTTCTAGCGGCTCGTTGATTCACCTTATAGAACAAAACAAATCAATCTGATCAAAAGTTCTATCATTAGGCTTTACACTCATTCTTGAGATCATATACCTAACATTAATATCAATGGCTTCCACAAACAACTCATCGAAAGCATAGTTCCACACCGGTATAGGTTGCTGCTGCTGTTCCAGTGTCTGCAAATCCACGAGACTGTTGCAGAGTCTAAGCAAAAGCTTGGTACTTTCGAATATCGGCATTGCTAACACTTCTGTGATCAAACTTCATGGACTCCTCAAAGTGTGCAGCCTTAATCTCTTATACTTCATCACCAACATCCTTGTCCATGGAGTCGGAGTTCTCACCTTTTCTCCTTTTTCTTCTATGTCATGTAATATCAGATAATTAGCATAATTAGCATTAGACAACACTGGCTGAGATTAGATAATGACAGGGACGATCAGCAATCATGGCTCAGTAAGATTACCTTAAAGCATTTGTGCAATCATTCCAATTTCCCATGCCATGAATCATTCCAATCCCACGAGACATCGAACCCATTGAAATCAAATTTTGCACTCGTGAACTTCTTCTGCAATTCTTCAGCATCTTCTCGTTTCATCTAAACACAAGAAATTCAAATTCAAATAAAAAAATTCAAATAATGTTGTGAATCCTCCAAAAAGAAGAGTGATTAAGAAAATGGCAAAGAAGTGGCACTCACAACTTCTTGAGCTTTCTCCACAGACGGCAAATATCACCCATGCCTAAGATTCGCCCTCCATACGGTCAGGGTAGAAAGGTTCAAGATCTTTCCATTTTCTCCCTTCTTCCAACCAGTTTGATTGGCTTTCCAAATACCTGTCATTGAAAATGAAGTTAGTACTACTTCTTTTTGTCTTGTTGAAGTTTATTGATAGTATATTTTGTTTACATGTCAGCAAAACTGTTCATAAACAGTAAATAAATTTTAACCAAGAATAACAAAGGAAAAGATAAGCAAGACCTCTTTCACACCCAAGGCTGCTCCACCCTGGAGTATCCATCCAACTTGGTCAATATAGCACCATTGATTCCAATTTTAAGATTGAATGTAGTAACCAAGACTACACCCAAAACCAGTAAGGGGTCTCATATTTCTGAAATAACATAGAAATTCATAATTACATCTGTACTAATATGCATAACCATACTAAATCAGAACTTGCTTATTTTGGCAACATCTAATTTATAACAAAACAAAGAACGCTCAAGGAAAATGATTCATGTTCATTTCTCCTAAACACTAATGATCTGACCTTGTCAAGCAACAATGTTCATTTCTCCTAAACACTAATGATCTGACCTTGTCAAGCAACAATGTATAATAATTTTAAGTCATGAAAGTACAAAGTACATGCAGCTTCTTGACCAGTCATAACATCAACAACAAGTAAGACTTATGTGTGATTGAATACTTTTTTCACTTGTTTTAATTCTTCCATCATCGCTTTATCTATCTGATAAAAGATAGAAAGGGATACATGTAAATAAAATAAATAGGATCAACAAAATGCACATCCATTCACGTTACTACACAACGTTAAAGATTTTAAATGAAGGCATCTTAAATCTTAATAATCTCTCCATTAATCCCATCCATCTCAAAGTAACAGAAATAAGAAATAATTTAAATACTTACAAAGAACAAACATGAGGAATATAAAATGCATACTTTGAATTTAATGCAAAACTATTGAACTTTTAACAAGCATTGAATTAATGAATAGTGACATACCCAAAAAGGTTGAGAATGCAACGTACTAAATCCTTTGTAGATGAATAGGTATTTCATTTCCAATGTCATGGTGAATAACTGGAAAGAAAGGGCAGAGGAAGAAGTTTCAAGATTAGCGGTGAAGTGGCAGGGCAACTGATAAATATTTACATATTTGGCACAAAACTTTGGCCCTTTTCCAACATAGTATTATACACATAGGATCATGTGTTCTAGTGTGGCATGGAGAGTATCAATTAGAGAGTGTTAGAGTGGGAATTAGTTTCATAAATAAAGTTATTTCTGGAAAAAAAAAACTCTTAATTTGAGCTTCTCAAATTAGGGGTACATTTGAGGCTCTCAATTTAACATTTATACACATAGGATTGAAGGCTTTAATTGAGGTTTGCATTGGAGACATTTTAACACTACTGATATTTTAATGTTGAGAGCCTACATACTTATGTGGCAATTGAAAACTTCCTAATTAAATCTTGCATTGGAGATGCTCTAAATGTTATTGTAAAATATATATCGTCACAAATATATTAAAAGTGATTAAATAGATTACACAAACATACGAAATATAAAAAATATCGTAAAGGCAGATGTAGTAGGCGTTGCAAGTTATAAATGACTTGATTTCTACGTAAAAAGATTATACCATATATGATATATGTAAGGATTATATGGAATAGTGACTCTTATCCTCTCACATGTTAAGCACAATTCTAAACGAGGCCATAAAAAGATTATACCATCCATATCAGAATCAAAGGTCCTTTTAGTATTTGTACATGTCCCCTACTGAAAACTGTACAAAAAATACCGGCAGCAACTGCTTAATAGTGATCTGCATAAGCTATGCAGGGTTCACGAACCACCGATGACAAATTTGCTGTGTTTGCACATGTTTTCTGCATCAGTTTTTGCTTTCTGTGGACTGAATAAGAAGCTAGGAGAGGTCGTGTTAAAAGGAAGTAGATTGATAAATGCGGGTAAAACGGGCACGATTGGAAGTGACAGATTTTTCTTTCATCAGAAAAGAACCAGCAACATTGGTTTCAGAAAGAAAAAACCAGAAACATTTTATAAACGTACCTCTCAGGCTAAAAATATGATTGCAATCACTTAATTTTAACTAATTATTTAACGTACCTCAGGCCTGATCATAAGTTCATTGATAGAATCTAAAAACTTGAATCCTATATTCTTGTTTCAGCTGACTTCTCACCTGACTTCTTCAAGCTACCCAATATACCATTAATCAATTTATCATCATTTTCTATCCCTTTGTCTTGGACAAAGGAATACGACTTTCTCGCCTTCCCGGAGCCATTCGTCATCGTTCCAGTTTTATCGGATGTTCCAAAAGGGACACAAGAACCATACGTCATGGAAAGTTCGCTGATGGTGCTAGATCGAGCTGAACCTGAAACCCCTGAGCCACTGTTCGAGGAAGAATCAGCTTCTGTATCAAGATTCTCGGAAGCACCCTTCTTCACGTTATCATCCTTAGTGCTGTACCAAGAATCAAGAATCTGCAGTAGTGAACTGTCCTGAGTGCTTTCAGAATTTTCATCTGAATCAGTCAAGCAATCATCAGACAGACTTTCATAGCCTGTTTCATCTTTGAACCTTCTGTTCTTGGAAAGGCCGTTCGCATCGATCTTATTGGAGTTTGAATCATCAACTGGACCAAGTTCCTCCCACGGATCTTCTTCCTTGCCAAAGGCATCAGATAAGCTGCTCCGTGAATGTACTTTCATTTTGTTGTTATCAGTTTCCTGAACAGATTGGCCCCTAGGGTTTGCGCACGTACTCTTCCCAAGATTAACACCTGCGGGCAGGATGTAAGTAGACTCTATCCTCACGCCAGGCATAATCTGCAGAAGAGTTGCCAATTTTTGATAACCGAGCTTCTGTATATCCAGAGAATAGTTATATCTTTCACTAAATACCCTCCTAAAAGATCCCATGTTGAATCCCTCTGGATATTTCCTCACAATCTCTACCAGAAGCTTCTCACAGTCTGCAAGTATCTCATTTCTAGACTTGCATGAGGAGACTCTTGCCCTGACAGGTTCAGAAACATTAGCATCTGGGGCATATCTTTTATGCTCAACAATACTCCCTGAGCTTTCTGGTCCAGATGTTGGCATCATCTTGGTAAATATCGCACTTAACCCATTAGACTGACGACATGCATTACTGGGTTGACTTGATGTACCTTTCTTGTCAGTGAATACAAGTTTAAAAGGACAACTTTTTGACGAAGATTCAAGTATCCACTTCTTATCCAAGATAATTAACTCCACAAGGTGAAGAAGATCAGCTTCACTAAGAGAAGAAAGAATTGGAGGCCCTTGTTTTTGTAGGTCATGCCCAATCTGCATCCTATACAGCACAAAGTAGACAATTAACATCCTTGTGAAATGTTGCTTTTATATAAAAATCAAACAACTCAGTATAAAGTTCAACTGGAAGAACGGAGAGGCAAACTTAAATGGCATTGATTTATCATAGCTTCTGATTCTACCAAGGCTCGCAGCTTCTAGGCCACGCTTACCCCAAATTTTGAATTTCATTTTATTTAAAGTAAATACGGCATTGAATAGGAAGCGGAAGCATAGTGAAAACTTTATGACTCCAACGATACAAATAAAAACCTTAAAAACTAATGTAAAGAAATGAAAAGGGTAAAGGTATAAATAGTTACATTTCTAGATCCACGGATCCGGGAGAATACAGAGCAAGGAGTGTACCTAGTCTTTGAGTGCTTAACAATGGCTGCAGCTTCTGGAGTATGGAGAAATAAATTCAACTCATCCCAAAAGCTCTTTTTGCCAAACTTCTCATTTTTAATAGAAGCAACCTCAACTAGATTTGTTTCTCCGTCCAACTTTCCTGCATCATCAATGTTAGCTGAACTCCCCCAAAATAATGTTCTGAGGAACTGTCCAAAGGTACCAGAGCCTTGTGTTTTCATCTCCTCGTCACTGGTCTGACTAGTCCTAGATACACCATCGTCATGAACAAGATTTGCCTCATCACTTTTAGATGAAGATGAATCTTTTCCCACTAAATTGTCAGACTGTAATGTAGATGTCACATCTTTACCTTCTGACTCGCAGTCTTCTCTTCCAAACCATTTTCTCCAAATATTTTTGAAAAATCCCACCTCCTCAGTCACAGGACTTTGCTCTAGATTGTGTAACTGAGTTGCAGTACTTGTAGCATCGTCCACATCCTCAACAGGTGGTTTGATTTGTTTGAGAGATCCATCAGATTCTGCCTTTGACAGTTGCATCTTAACTTTCGGGTCTGCACATATACCTGTAGGTTTCTGAATGGTAACTGAATTATCCTGTGACTTTCCAGTGTTATCCAACTGTTTTCCAGAAGGTGGCAAAGACTTTGCATCCTGATCATTAGAACCATTTCTTCGGCCATTTACTTTAACCTCAACAGTAGCTCCATTACTATCCACAGGACCTTTACTCACGCTTGAGCCAGTAATCAGGTCGACTTGATCAGGTACTTTTGGTGTCACACCACGAACAAAGAACTGGCCATCATTTCTTGACTGAAGCTTCAAAACCTGTGGCATTGCCAAAAGAAACTTGGAAAATTTCTTATGTCCATAAAATTCTTTGTCAATAGTTAAACAACTCCTAGATAATTCTGACCGGAGTTCTGTGATGGAAACTCCTTTTGGATATTGAGACAATATGTTAGTAATTTCCTTTACAACTACCACTGGAATTGATTGGACCTTATTTTCTGAAACGGAGTCAGTTAAGTTCTCAGGCTGAGAGCATTTTGAAGGTTCAGCAGAAGGACGGAGACAAACTGACTGATCTGTCCCTGGAACACGAGGGGGACAAGTAGGCTGTTCCAAAACTGCAAAGGGGTCCTCAAGAGGTGCCTTGTAGTGGCCATACCAAGAACCATAAGGACCATCTGGAGGTTGGTTGAAATGCTTTCCAGATAGATTTTCTCCTTTCACTATAGAACTCCACTGCCACATGATACTTGCAGCACTGCACAAGACACCAGGAGCATTGTCTGTGCTAGCAAGCAAGATATTATAGTTGTTCATTCTCAAGCGATGGAGAGTGCTAGCAAAATCTCTGTCACCAGATATTAAGAAAAGATGGGCCGGTGGAGGATTATGGGAAACCCAATACATGAGATCGACTAGAAGAGACCTATCGGCACTGTTCTTTCCACCTATGGACAAGATGAGGATTAGTCACAGGAGAGAGATGATATAAGATCACAAAAATACATAAAACATTCAACCAGCTCTAAAAAAAAGGCAGTCTTGAATACACAAACTCAAGAATTAGCAGCTAGTAGCTACTCTTGTGCGAAAACTCGAGGATGTCATTACACAGCACAAAAGCACATGTGAGCCTAGTTTAACACAAATGCAGTAGGACAAAACATAGGTAATCGACTGCGAATAAAATAAATGAGTGAGCTCAAAAAGGAAAAGTTTGCACGGTTAACTCAAAACATGGTCGGCCATTAATATCATTAATGTACTTCCTCCATCCCTTCTGCTTGATTTATTTTTTCTAAGTTCTAAGTCATACAAAACAAATTTTACAGTAAATGTGAAACAGTTTTAACATTAATTAAGAATTGTGAAATATTCAATACTTTGTAAATTTTACAATGATAATTGAACAAATCAAATTCTCAAAATAGATAATCACATATCAACAGATAATGCTGCAATTGTGTAAATTTTACCGCGTGGAATGTGATTAAGGTAGATGCCAGTGGAAGAAAGAGCCTCCTGATTCTGTCTGGAAATCTGCGCAACATCCCCAAAAGCAGTGATCTGAATAGGGCCCCTGATACCATTAGCCCTGACGGCAGCAGTGATGCTCTGAGCAACTCTGAACACATTAGCCCCAACCGGCAAATTACAGTTCTCGAAATCCCACCACACGGACACCCTCACATTACGGCTCTCCTCCTCGTGCCGCCGGGAAGGGTAGGACGTCGCACCGCCACCGCTACTGTTGTGTGAAAAAGTCGAGAAATTGGAGATGTGGAGAAGGAGCAATCTCGGAGGATTCGACGACGAGTTCTTGCCGGAGAGGATTGAAAAGGGCTTAGAGGAGATGGATTTTCTTATCATCGTTGCGAGTTGGATCAGTTCATGCTTTTGGGAGGGGTTTTGGGAGAAGAGGGTTTTAGGAGGGTTTCTTGACGGAGGATTAAACCCTGGCTAAAACTCACACACACGTGCCTCCGGCCTGCCACCCTTACATTCGGAGACAAATTAATGGAAATCAAATAAAGATTAAATTAAATTAAAAAAATTTGAACTGAATTAATAATAAAATAAGTAAATTATAAAACCAAGCCTTCATGATACAAATTATTTTTGTGTGCTAAATTATCACTATAAAAATTAGGTCCAAAACCCTCTCATTCTATTCGTCTCATTCTCTTCATTTTTTATTTTTTAAATTCAGGATATCTTACAACCTACCTATTACATATACACGTCATAATCTAGGACTAACTAGGAGACACCACATTAGATCCATATGTAGCTCTGAGACACCCTCCTGATTGACCCAGCTGCTTGCATCAACGAGCCACGGAACCACCGATCGCACTATCATGAGTCACCACCTGCAACATGGGAGACCACAGCGGGGGCCACCAACACGGCCCTTGGGAAACCATCATCGACCCCTTTACGCTGGGTAGACCCTGACAATAAATGCTCAATGTGTTTTGAACCATGGACCTCTCAGTTATAGAGAAGGTGGATTACCACTGAACCAAGCTCATTCTCTTCATTAATTGTTCTTCCTAACATGGGCACATGGATGGATAGGATCAACTGTTCTTCATTTTATTAATTGTTTATACCCTTATATAAGTGTGATAATCCACATAATAATCTTTTTTTGACTAGATCTTGATTTATGTACATGTATGTTTAGATGAAGCAATAACTTGATATAGTAGCATTTTTAAATTTATTTTTTAAATTAGGACCTTACAAATAATATAAATATTAAATTTAATTAAGTAATTTAATATTTATAGTTGTTTATATATGTTATTCATATGTTTTTTGTATATATCCTTAAAAAAAGTTTACACTTTATAACCCAATTTTATTTAATTTTTTCTCGAGAACGTCTTGGTTGAGACATCTCTTTGTAGACCAAGACCCAAGGGAATGAACATTTACTATTTTTGCTTGATCTTTTAGTCCATTTGATTGATCTTTCAGTCAGTTCCCTTGTGCATTCCCCTTTTACCTTGATCTTTCTGTTAATTTGATCTTTCATTATTTTGCTTGATCATTCAGTCAATTTCCTTGATCATTCCTAACTCTTGGTACATTACTGTTATTTCGTACAAATTCACACCAAAGTTCAGTCTTGAGTCGGTCCTTGTGAGACGGCTAAGCTCTGACGATACCTGCAACCTAAAATCTAACAACGGCATCGAGGTTGAAACTCACCCACGACAACTTCAACCGATAATAGTCCCTTATAGTATTTTGTCTCTGTAGAGACAAGTCTCAAATGAGAATTTGTATTTTTTCTTTAGATCCTAAATTCATAGCACCGAACCAACTGCCCTAGCGCAATTGACCTAAGGATATGCCTTGGCTAGGAGAGGTCTCGTGTTCGAATCCCCCATGTGATTTCTCTCTTAGTCTCCAAGTCTCCATTTCCTCCACCGCAAGAGACGTGCTCGAGTGAGCGACGGGAGCTGCATCAACTGGCGTACGGAGATGCATCAATTGGTGTGTCATGTGGAGCATCACCCCACCTTTGTGTGAGACCCTGGTCTAGATTGTTCTAATAGATTAGGATTGTTATGAGAACGTATCTCTTCAAAAAAAATCATAACACCGAAGTCATAAGCTTATTATCACTTATAACACACACACCACCACCACCCCCATCTCCCAATAAAACAAATGAATAAGTTATAAGATCTTTTTAATCCTAAAGACCATCGGGTAAAGGTGCAAAATTGCTCTTAATCGTTTTGCCCTTATAATTTTATTGGACTAATATAACCCTTAAATTCTTGAAATTGAGCTTAGAAATACCCCTGTAAAAGTAACCACACAAATACTGCAAATCCACATCCAATCTAACTACCGTAGTTTGAATACTTCTAACTATATTGAATGCGTGTGTCTTTACATAGATGAAGTAACTCAATTTGCTTGCTTGAGCACCTCGCATGCAGATTATTGAGCAGATAAACGTGGTGGAACCGTTGAAAGATTAAGTAACAAATAAGGACATGTTTGTGGAATAAATGTACGTGATGCATAAAAATGTTAAATAAATATTCATGCAAGGAATTATTTAATAGTTTACACAAACACAAAAGGAAGTATAGGAAAATAAAGCTTTTTTTATGAAAGAGGAAAATAAAGTTAACGAGGGTTATTTGGAGGTTTATATGTCTACGTTGGATGGATTTTGAGACTTTCAAATGTTAGATTAATTGAACTTATATTTGTTGTTATGGCGAATGAGAGGTGGCATTAAGATTTTGTTAGTTATTTCTTAAAAAAATGTTAACAAACTGGGCAAATGACTTTTGTGCCCACTGCACTATGATTATTGCTCACTTTTGGCATTACATTTTGACCACTATTAATCATCAAACTTCCAAAAATAAATAAATTTAAAATCATTCAAATATATCAACATGTTAAAACTATCTTTTATTCATATATCCAGTTTTTCTATAATGATTGCATGGTCTCAACAGTGCCATAAGCTGACGGAAATTCACTAGAAAAACACTAGCACCTTAGACACTAAGATACTACTAATCTTTGTATCAAACGAAAAAGAATGACCCTAAAAGTATCTAAAGTAAAAAAAATTCACACCCAAAATTTTCATGTATATGCTATTTTTTCAGCGGTTTGATAGAACCCAAATTTAAAAGGGAAAAGGAAAAAAATCAAGATCCATAAAAAATAATCACACCACACACAAACAATTTTTTTTACAACATGGCCAGAAAAATTTCACAGTCATATCAAAATTCAAAACCGCACCGTACTTCACACTTCAAAATATGCGGGAATTGAATTAGAAGATTCATCTTAATGGAACTTAATAATTAAGCACTTTTCAACGTGGTTGACTAGAATTATACATATTACTTTTTTTGTAACGTAAGTTGGTAAGATTTTATTAACAAGTGGGGCTAAATTGGAGTTGCATATTTGTGTAATTTAAAGAAAATATAGACTGGTTATGAGAAATCAAGCACCACTTTTCTTTGTGCTTGAATTTTGAAATGAAGCTAGTCATTTCTTTTTTATGGGGCTAAAAAGAAGATGTTGAGGGCAAGTTTGCGAGAAATTAAGGATACGAGTTTGAAGGACCCGTGTAAGTTATTTACAGTCACAACAAAGTACATCCGGTCCTTAGTGCAAGGGAGAAATATTCATTTATCAGACGAATGGATGAATGAAGAAATTGATATTTATCTAGAAGAAATCCAATGGTCCGATACTCAGACAAAGGTGAGGGATTTACTTAAGAAAGAGAAGATCACTGAGGATGTGGACATTATTGTGGAGAAATGTCATGAAGTACATGGAGTTGATTTCAATAGTGATGAAGAATACGTTTTAAAGGAAGTTTGAAATTTTGAAACAAATTAAATATTTGAAAATGTTGAAAAGAGGACTGAAGCGTATTCTGCACTATTCCGCCGATAGCTCTCTCATCCAAAAATTTGTGGACTCATATGGAGTTAATGAGTTGCCAACAAATTTTTTTTTATTGTACATTAGTATTCTTTAAAAAAATATTGTCCATTACTACTATTGGAGATGAAAACAAGTAATAAAATACAAAGACGAACTTTATAAACGACATGATCAACAATAATTTGATGATCCATCTTTACTTTATAAAAGTTTAGTTTCCTTCTTGGGAAAATATTTTTGCCAAATGCCAGGTGTTAATTGTGTCACGTTAATTATCAACTATGCCAACTGATAGACTGTGTAACTATGCTAGCTGTCTGTGTAACGTTACAATTACTTCTACAAAACTAGTACAAGTATTAGCCGAAACGGTTTAATTTTAAAGAAGGAGAATTTTAAAACTAAAGAATAAGATAATTGATTAATGATCACTTTTGCCCTTGAAATTGTCACACATGCCACAACTAGCCTTTGGTGGCTTGTGTTCAAGAGGTAACATGCAAAATAGATGGAATGAAGAATTATCTGTCATTTATAAAAATTATCTTATTTGTCAAATTATCTCACCTTATATCTCTCAAACAAATCAAATCTAGTGTCGACATATATTATGCAATTGGTTCTACCAATGCCCTTGTCACTGCCTCTATCGATTCTAAGTCGAACCTCAACTTCACTTCCCCTAATTTGGCGATTCGTCGTGATCACACAAATTACTCCCTTTGAAAAAGCATTGTCGGTCAGTTTTAGAAGCATATGGCATGGACTCATTCATCACTACCGTATATAATGAATTTGAGAAACACATAGCTACATATGTAGTATGTGCTTTGGATTTATAGGCTCCAAACTTTGAATTTAGAGTATTGTAAATATTCACAAAGTTGCCGGTTTTTTAATACCGTAAAAATTTAGGGTTTTGACTATATTCACATCTGCACAATCCTTCAATCCTATATGAATGGTGAAAGGAAGTTGAACATGGTCTCGAATCGTGGTTGCACTTGTACGATACTTACAAACTCAAATTGCTACAAGGGGTAAAAATATTAGAAAAATCTAGGAATCTTAACAAGAAAGGGGAAAAAATCATAAAATCATAAATATAATAAATTATTATTTCAAAACTCCTCTTATAAAAGGATCTGATGTCCGCTGGAAATGTACTATATTTTTGAAATACCTTTCATTAGTCAGCATCTTTCGTATCCATGTCTGGTTTCGTGTAGCCTAAAACTACTTTATGGCGGAAATTAAAACTTATGCCACTCTAAAACTGACGTCATATCTGTCATATTTAGCTATGGGATGCTACCAAATCTTGAAACTTACGTAAAACTTGCAATCAAATCTGGAAACCTGCAAATTCATGCTAATAAATTTATACTTAAAATCAATGAAATGGACATTAGTGGTCATATACTCTATTAATGAAATAGATATGTGAATGAGAGATGCCTAAAGCTTCATCCCATTGAGCAAAAAGATAGCTTGTTCCATTATCCGGCTAGTTCAAAACCTGAAGGCAACTAGATGAACTAGATAGACAAAGTTCATCATAACTTCTAGGCCAGGCATACAAACAGATATCAAAAGTGTATATAATAGGACCAGTAATTTACGAGAGAGGTTATAAACTAGAAACTAGAATGTGAATGTCTTAAAACAAATCCAACAACATCTCTTTAATGGAAATTTACATTGATGGTAGGATTTTGAACCATTTTGAACTCCGACAAATTCCCTAAATACACTCAATTTTAGGAATTCTATTAGAGCAAATGCTTGGTTCTAAATATTTGTAGAGATGGTGAGATTTGTAGATAAAGAAAGAGTTGTCTCTACTTTACTTTTTTCATTAACCATAATTTTAAATTATAATATCTTAAATAGAATATAAATTTTTTTATAAAAATTCTATATTCTAATATTATGCATTAGGAGGAACCTAATAAAATCAAACATGACAATACTTATCCTTTTATATTTACGAATATTTAGATTTAAATTGTGTTAGTTGTATTGTTACATAAACTAATATAATCATTATCCCTAAAGGGAACTTGAAAAATTATTCGCTTGAAAAAGTGTGTGGAATAAACGACGTCGTTTCGTTTTGTATAAATAATATGTTTGCCGTAAACTTTTTAAATTTAGTAAATTTAACTTTGATATATTATGAAAGCCACCATAATATATTAGATTACCATCAGTAATTTTATAAACATAGTAAATTTGACTTTGATATATTATGAAAGCACTTTTTAAATTTAGTAAATTTAACTTTGATATATTATGAAAGCCACCATAATATATTAGATTAGCACCCGTCCGTCATTATTCATTTTATAAATATAGTAAATTTAACTTTGATATATTATGAAAGCCACCATAATATATTAGATTGATTCCGTCATTTTATAAATATAGTAAATTTAACTTTAATATATTAATTTATTGTGTGAGCTCTTAAGATATTACCACAATTAATTTATTGTGTAAGATATTGTCCTGTCAATATTATAAATATAGTAAATATAAAATTGAATTCTTGGTTAATTCCATAATTTAATTATGGTATTATTAAAATATCATCCATTTAATATTCATGTAAATGTCCAGGATTTTATGCAATGCATCTCTTCGCTTTTCATCCTGGTACGTCACTTGCATCTTCAAACAAAAACACCACAAAAACAAGCTGTGATCAAGATTCATCAGATCGTACATAAAAACCATTGACATTTTACAAAAGTTTTAATTCAATAATTTATTATTATTAATACTTTATGATACTAACTATTTAGCTACTATATGTTTCAGGCATATGTGTGTTACTATTGCATCTACGATTCTACAAGAATCATCCTTCAGGTATTGTCTGTTCATCTATATATCATATAGTGTATTTTTTGGATTGTAATCATGAATGTTTGTGCAGATTGTGATATTGACATGGAACCTAAGGATCAATTGGATAAGAGCTCTAAAAAAAGAGCATGGTATGGAAAATTAGATTTAGAAAAAAGGCAAAAGTATCAAGACCAGAATAAACAGAACATAGCTGAAAAACGACGGTTGAATAAGGCTAATCAAGGTAATCATCACTATTATAATACAAAAAAAACATGTTTTAAATTTCTCATCAAAGTGTATTTGACAATTATGATTGTTGCAGGTGAAGTAAGGAGCAAAAAGAAGATACCTATTGGATTATTGGAAAATGTTCCAACATCCAGTTCATCTCTACCTAGAACTGTCGACTGTAAGCATTGCAAAGCCAAACGATTTAAAGGGGAAACAAATACTTTTTGCTGTGGCGGAGGTGAGATTTACATTGAATCAATTCCTATGCCTGAAAAGTTACATTCGTTATTGGTTGGAACTACCCCTCAAAGTGAGCAATTTAGGAGAAATATTAGAACTTACAACAACCACTTTGCCTTCACAACTTTTAAATCGGATTATGATAAAGAACTCACCAAATGTACGAATGGTATTTATACATTCAAAATACAAGGAAAAGTCTACCATTGGTTGAATCCCTTAAATAATCCGGACGAAGATAGGAAGTCATCAGGGGTTCAGTTGTATTTCTTTGACACTGACTATCAACAGTTTGAAAAGAGGATGGAATGGACTGGAGATTGGATTGAAAAGGATACTATGAAACTGTTAATAGAGGTGCTTAGAGACAATCCCTATGCTAAGTTTTTTAAACATCTCAAAAGTCTTGGGGACCTTGAAACAAAACAGATAGTTCTCAATGGAGATCCAAAGGTCGATCAAAGAACGTACAATCTCCCAACAAGTTCTCAAGTTGCATGCATATATGTTCAAGGTGAAAAATTTGACGAACAATAGACTGTACCAATAAAGGTGTTTGGTGCTAAGGATGATAAAGGACATAACATTAACCATCTATTTGGTTGTTATGATCCTTTGCAATATCCATTGATGTTTCCCGGTGGACATCCTGGTTGGAATTTAAATGTTAAGAGAAAGCAAAAGAGGCGGCTACAAAGAGACGAGGATGGGACGTCAATCATGCATTTTGACTGTCCAGAATCACTCATTGATGCTGAAAGTCAAGGTACATACACAATCAATATTTTATAATATGCAATTTAAATGTATTCTTTCCACTATTCTGTAATATTTACTATTTTGTAATAATGTTTATTTTTGTACACGGCTATGTAAATATTCTGTAATATTACATGATCTATAGAAATCAATCTTAGGATTTAGACAATATATACCAATGCATTCCATCTTAGGATTTAGACAATATACTATTTATAAGGTCATGTATAAATAATCAAATAACTATATATTACTTTAATTTGTCGTAGGAAAATTTTAGTTAATTATTATTTATTGAAATATATATTGAGTTTTAAAATCATTACCATATTGAGTTTTTGTTACAGGGTAATTTTATTATTATTACCATATTATTTATTGAAATATGTAATTTAAATTACTTATTTTTGTTAGTATAATCAATTCAAACGTTGACTTTTATTATTGTCTAATTGAAACAGTTGTAAGAAATGGTGTAAGAAATAAAGAAGCAGTCACTTGCCGAGAATATTATTGCTATAAGATGCAAATGAGGGATGATGACAAATCTAATTTTTTACATGTTGGGCGACTATTTCAACAATTTGTATGTGATGCATATATCAAAATTGAGTCGAGTAGACTGGAATTCTACAGATCCAATCAAGGTGAATTTCGAACTGAGGTTGCTCAAGGATTTACTGATGGTATTGAAGCAGGGTTGGTTAGTGCTAAAGATATAGGCCAGCGTTACATTCTTCCTTCTTCATTTACTGGAGGCCCTAGAGATATGCGAAAGAGATACCTTGATGCTATGGCTATAGTGCAAAAGTATGGTAAACCCGACGTGTTCTTAACAATGACCTGCAACCCATACTGGTCAGAAATCCAAGATAACTTACAAAATGGTGAGGCAGCGAATGACAGACCTGATCTGGTCACTAGAGTTTTTAAAGGTAAACTTGAACAGCTGAAGGACGACTTGGTCAAAAAAGAAGTTTTAGGTTCAGTTCAGTCTTTGATCTATGCAATAGAATATCAAAAAAGAGGTTTACCTCATTGTCATATGCTGATTATTTTCAAACCTGGGAGCAAACCGCTGGGGCCAGAAGGATATGATCGAATTGTTTGTGCTGAACTACCAGATCCGGATGAAAACCCTCATTTATTTGATGTTGTGTCCAAAAATATGATGCATGGTCCTTGCGGTTCAATGAATCCTAAAAGTCCTTGCATGAAAAATGGAAAGTGTAAATATGGCTATCCTAAACCTTTCAGGCAGACTACATCTAATGTTGAAGATGGATATCCACTCTACAAAAGGAGAGATGATGGGAGAACGGTTAGAGTCAAGAAACATGATTTGGGAAATGATTGGGTGACTCCTTACAATCGATATTTTTCAGCAAAATTTGAGTGTCATATTAATGTTGAAATATGTTCATCTATTCAAAGCATCAAGTATGTCCACAAGTACATTTTCAAGGGCATTGACAAGATTGGGTTTGCATTAAGACCTTCTGGTTCCCAAAATGAGGTGATTTTACACTTTTTCAGAGATTACACTGAATTGATGATATCAAATTACTTCATTCTAAATATTATATAATTTTTTTAATATTACTATCATTTCTTATTTACAGGGAATTAATGAGATTGATCTTTATAAAGATGGTCGATGGGTAGGACCAACTGAAGCTGCATGGAGAATATTTGGTTTTAAGCTAAACCATATGAATCCGGCTGTGTTACCTTTACAGGTACATATTCTTCCTAAAATTATTGAATCGTATGCATGCTAAATATCTTTCCATTATTTTTTGTAATATTTACTACTAAATATATATGTGAATTACACAGGTAAGTAAATATTTTGTAATATATTTATACAATATATATATTTTAAATATTCTCATCATATTTTATTTGTTTTTCATACACAGATGTGATAGGAATAGTTACAGAGTGCCTTCCGATACAGGTTACAACAACAAAAACAGGAGGCAAAAAGAAATTCCAGAAATTCATCCTTATGAATGACAGGTTATTCTTTTTTGGCTTTTTTGGCTTTTTTGTCTTTATTATTTTATAATAATAAATTATAACTATTTACAATGTCATAATAATTTTACCTTTTTATTACAGGTTTGAGAAGGTTACATTAACAGTTTGGGAGGAATTCCTAGGAGTTGAAGGTAAATTCTTGAGCGAGAACTTGAAGAATTATCCAATTGTCATTGGAAGATGCCTCAAAGCGGACTACTACAATGGTATTTTGTTTTTTTCTCTTTTATTCATCATTTACATTATCATAATCTGAATAATTTCGTTTAAAATATAAATCACATTGACATACTCTTTACCATTCTTAATAGGTCTTGAAGTCGCAACACATTATCGAACATCATTGAAGATTGATGATGATAGCAGCAAGGAAACTATCAGATTGAGGGAATGGTACGTTCACTAAGCTTTTTTTAAAAAAATATTTTTTATAACAATAACATTTTGGATAATATTTTTATTTGCAGGATGAATACAAACAAAGAGCATGTTGCAAATTCATCTGATAGTCGAGGACCAAAGCTACAAATTGATCAAGATACGGTGTTCACTAAGCTTGGAGATATACGTCAAAAACAACAGGTAAATATAATTTTTAATTTTTAAATATAATTTTGATCGTGCTATATATAATTTGATTTTGGTTTTAGGAATATATGTATATCTTTATTGATTTTAATTACTTATATGTAAAATATGATTACGGTTTATTTTTAGAAACACAAAACTTTTTATTATTTTTGTTACTGTGTATAAAGGTGAATTGCTTTTTCTTTTGGTATATAAATTAAAATAACATTTTTGACGTTGCGCCTGCCTTTTGAGAAAGTACATCATTATGTCAATATCCTCCATATATTAATAGCATTAATCAATTATTATTAATATGCTTTAATGTTATTACGAGGGTTACTCATATCTATCATATCTATGTATTTTTAATAGGTTTTAACTGCAAAGGTGACGATATCTTTTGGTGATATTTCACAAAAATATCATTACATGGCCTGTACAAAGTGTTTCTACGCAACAACTGCACCATACGGTTACGAGTTCACCTGCAATGTATGCAATGAGAAACAATCTGCAACACCAAGGTGTCGTTTTGAAGCAACTTTGAAGGACGAAAGCGGAATGATAACTGCTTCCTTTTTTGGGGAAAATGCCGAAAACATACTAGGCCTCACGGCTGAAGAGGCAATGGATGGATTTACTCAGGTACATCGTTTTCAAATTTATTCTTACGCATTCTTATAATTTTACAATTCATATCATTCTAACAATTACAAACTTTTCAGGAATATATCATGGACCGCAGTACCGCAGTTGAAACTGCAACTTACGTTGTTCAACTAAGAGCCACAAAGCTGAAGGACGAACAAAACCAGCAGAAATATGCAGTCATGTCTTTGGAAGAAGATTGTGAAGACAATATTCCAGTCAACCAAATATGGAATACCAAATCAAATGCCGATGAAGCACGCCCATCAAACACCAAAGATGTGGAAGACATTGAATCAGATTCTGATGATGACATTCCAAACAATCAACTCATGAGCAAAGATGATGAATCTGATGGTAAGTTATAAACCTAACTTCTTTACATTTTTATCAATCACATTAGTCATTACTAACGTTTGGATTTATCATCAGGAACTCAAGGAAAACACAACAATCCCAACAAAAAGCTCAAATTAGGATGAAGTCTTGGTGGTCAACATTTATTAGCACTTTCATACTTTTATTATAGTACAATAAATTTGAGGATTTTGTTTTTATTTCGGTGGTCATTTCATTTGTAATAAGTTTGGATTATTTTGGAACACTTTATTATTTCATTTGTAATTGTTTCAATTTTAAATTTAGAATTTTTTTAATTCAATAATAATTAAGAGCAATATACTTAATTATATTTGTATTATATTACTTTACTTATCTTATCACAATATATTATGGAACTTTTACATTTATTTACCAAATCAATATTGCTCAAGCACACCGCGCATCGCACGGTGAAGCACAACTAGTTTTTTGAGTAATGATAGAGAGAGGGAAAATTAATAGGGAAAGATGTGTCGATCTATGTGGCAATTCCATCTCATCATTTACAAAAATAAATAAATCTTTCAAATCCAATCCATCATCAATTCTTCAATCACTACAACTTTTAAAACTTTCACATTAAAATTCCATTTATTATTTCCTATAATAGCAATCTAAATATGACATGAATCAAAGCTTTCATTGCATTTAGGTCCTGTTTGCTTGATATTTTCTTTAAATCAGTTCAATTCAGTTTAGATAAATGTATTTATATTTTTTCAGTTCAGTTCAGTTCAAAAACTTTTCTATTAAATGATACTTTTATACTATAGATTACAATGACTTTTATACTATTGATTTCAAAATTATTTCAGTTCAGCTAAATGTATTTAAATTTATTTAAATTTAGTTAAATACATTTAAAATATATTTCAGTTCAGTTTAGTACAGTTCAACAAGAAATAAACTCAAGCAAATAGGGCCTAAGTAAATAGCATTTTAATGTGAGAGACACTTAAAAAAAATTAATGTAAGAGAGACTTAAAACTGGAAAGGTTGAAAAATTGATGAAAAATGAAAAGAATTGTATTTGGAAGGGAAAAAAGATTTATTTATTTTGGAAATGATGATATAGAATTGCCACATATAATGACACATCATTCCCTATTTATTTTCCCTATAATTTTCCCCTCTCTCTATCATTACTCTTATTTTTATATAAATATTGGATTCTTTAAAAAAGAAAACAGAAACTTAGAAGTATGGATACATCAATTTTTTATTATAAATATTAGACTTTAATATATTATGACTACACAATGTTTTAATGATAATTCGTTAATATTTTAGACATTATCTACTAAATTGATGCTATTGCATCGATGCATACTCCAGCTCTCCCCCTTGTACGATGAAATAGATGTTATTCTTGAAGTAGTAGTAGGTGGTGATATCATTGTACACTTACAAAATTAAACACTCACAATTTCAGTAGATAGAAGAAACTTGTGTGTTCTTCTTGTACTTTCTACAAACAGCTACTTTAAGATGGAATATGTACATTTCTATTTCTAACTATATTTGTGTAAGACTTGACATGGTTCACATTATCAGAAAGAACGAAGAATAAGAATAAGAATTGTGCATTCCAGTTCAGCTAAATATATTTAAATTTCAGAATGCGAGTTAAGTTACTATGTTTGTCAGGTAGTTCGATTTATTTTGAGTATTAGACTGTAGGATTTTTAGATGTATCCCTTTTTTTCTTGTGCTTTTACCTTGCGATTGTAAGCCTTCGGGAAACACAATCTTCAGGCTCATTAGCCTTCGGGCTCATTAACATTCAGACAACTTTTAAATTTTATTTGGGTTGATGAGTCGTCAATAATTCTCCCAGATTTTAATTAAAAAAAAAGAAGAAGCAGTTATTGGCTTAATTATTAAATTTCATTGCATGTATCCAATATCTTATTGAATATTGACTAGTTAATTATGAAATTGGCTTCTTGATATATACTGACCTTGTCTGGAGATCAACGTTTGGTGTTTTGTTATCTGATTCTATCAATTGTTAGAAGATTTTATTATTTGTTTGATTAACTGTTTGACTGGATATTTGTATAGTATAAAAGTATTTGGTAACAAATAGTTGATAACCGTTTTTGCCATTAATTATAAACTCTTATAAAAAATTAAACGTGTCACCAAATAAACTAAAGCTAATAAATTTATAAATATGAACTTATACAATCATCATAAGACTACACTAGGTGGTGTATCGTAAGGTTGTATACCTTATATACACATTATTATAAGTTTCTAAATATATTTAAATAGTATATATAATGAATGTAATAAGATTGTGCAATATTTTAAAGTTGTGCACCGAGTGAAAATTGGAGTCAAAGGGAAAAAGTAGTCAATGTGAATATCCTCCAATTAGCCAACTATTTTGACACATTTTAAAATAGAGCGAAAATGGAAAATTTAGTATCCTATAATGAACCTAGTAAACCGACCTAATGAAACTTTCCTCTTTGTTTTTTTAATTTATCACATTAGGTGGTAGGAATCTTGTTAAGGGATCCCAAGCCCATCACAAATAAATTACACAGCCAAGAGGCCAAATCCGTTATGAAGAAGCTAATAAATTACATAGCCATAAGCAAAGCTTAGTAAAACTATTAGAGGAGTATACAAACTCCGAAGCCAAAATTACTTCCAAAAGAATGGTAGGAAGAGCATATATGCCCAATCCAATGAATATGGATAATACTATATACTATGAATTTTGCTCTCCGTGCCACTCAGCAGCCATAAGCAGTCGTCAGTCCGAGCTTGTGTGCTAATCAACCCAAGCCGAGCCCAGGTTGAAAAACAGATCAACCAAGAAAAGGATTGCAAAGGCATTTTGTGTGGAGGAGAGTACTAGTACAGGCACCAAGCTAATACAATTTCGGGTGCCGCTCAGAAAAGTCACCAGCAAAAATCAGGGCTGCTCCATTGTAGCACCACCCTTGGAAAAAGAATTCCAAAGGGTCTTCCCCAGTCTGCAATAAAATGGACTAAAGTAGTATCAATGTATTCGAAGAAGATTAAAGTGAGGCGTAATGTAGAGAAAACTAAACAGAGGAAAGCCTCAAATAAACGGTCCGTTATAAAAATTTGATTTGTCCGTTTAAAGTTAACTAGCAGTACAAATAAACGGTCTGTACAGAACCAAGTGCATTAAACATGTTAAGAAATAAAATCAAAAGATAAAAAATGAATTGTCTGTATAGGACCAAGTTCAATAAACATAAATACCTTTTATGCTAACAAAAATAAAATCAAAAAAATAAAAAAATAGTATCACTGTAATTAAATGACGGTACAGAACCAAGTGCATATTAAAGGACACTATTTTTGTAAAGAAATATAATTAATTATACAGATTTTTCACAGCAAGAATGGAGTAGACACAAAAATTTGTGTATTTAAAAATAAATAACCAATCAAATCAGATTGATTTATCAATTTTACTATAGCTGAATTTTATATAAATCTGAAAAATTCAGATAAGTGAACTAAATTATAATAAATAAAATAACGGTACAGAAGCAAGTGCATTAAAGATGGACATTCTTTATTTAATTATTTTTTCAAAAGAAACGTAATTAATTATACAGATTTTTAAACTAATAAGAATATTACAAGAAGATACTAGAAATCAACGGTTCAAAGTATGCTCCCATTTGACTTTTTAAGGTGATAAAAAAGGTATATTTTAATAAATAAATCCAACGTGTTCATAATAACAGGTTAGTAAAACATTAATTACACTTTAAAAAAACTTGAATAAATCAGATTACTGGAAGGTTTATAATTCGCCCCTTAATATATGGGAATATTAAATCCCAGCCCCAAAAGTATGTGTATAAATGTTTGTTTAATATTTGTTGACCCATGTACTATTACACAACCAGAGTTGCATAGGATTGCAAAGAGTTGAGTTTGGTGCATCAGAGAATTCAGATCTGTTGTGACAGTGCCTTTTTCTTCTTCACCTTTTCCCAAATTCCATCATCATCATCATGATGCCACCCAAAACGCCGTCGCTTCGCCATATCCAATAACATTCCCTCTCTCTCATTTCCTTCTCCTCTCTGCTTCTTCTGACTCCCTCTGCAGATCCGCCCGTGTAAATATTACGGCGTAAGCCTAAAGGAAAATAATTAACCTTTTTTTTTTGTAAGAGAGAAAAAAAACATAGAAAAAAACACAGGAAAAAAGTCAACGGCGATGGATGCGGATGAGCTCCGGGGGATTCTATCCTCATCGAAGGTGGATGTGTGGACGCTAATCGACTCTGCGGTGGCGGTTGCGGCGGCGGATTACGGAGAGGATTTGAAGGATCGCAGGGACGGCATAGTGCAGAAGCTGTACTTTCCGACGAGCTCCGGCGAGCTTTGCCGGAGCTGCCGCAGCCCCGTCGAGGAGAAGGCTCCGCTGCTTCCGCAGCAGCAGGAGCAGAAGAATCTTGTTAATGAGGTGGCTAAGAGTTCTTTTACTCCGGAATCAAATCACCAGACTGACGATGACAACGAGGAGGAGGGTGGCGTGGATCTCTTCAGAGAATTGTTTGATGACGAGCCGGATAAAATTCGCGATATCCGGGAACAGCTTGAAGATCCCCACCAGGTTTCCTCTCTTTTTTAGTGCGTGTTTCTTCAGTTTTCACCTTTTTTACCCTGCATCTAATGATCATTATGTGGTTGGGGGTTGCAGGATGAAGAGAGCTTGGTGGGATTACTGCAGAATTTGGTGGACATGGATATAACATTCAAGGCCCTCCAGGTTTGCATTCAACTTGTGCAACTTCTTTTAGTAGCTTTTTGGCTGATGATCACCTCTGTGCATTGTAGGAAACTGATATCGGGAGGGTGGTCAGCGGATTCCGGAAACAACATCCCTCCAATGAAGTTAGAAAACTGGCCAAGTTACTTATCAGGTACGCTTTCTTCCTTTTAAATTACAAGTGATGTGATTTGTGTTTTATAAAACCGTGCTGCTTTGTAGAAATTGGAAGGAGACTGTGGATGAATGGGTGAGGTTGAATCCACCCGAGCAGGCTTCAGCATCCCTTGTTGGTTAGTCCTTTCATCTCTCTGCTCCTTTGATACGTTTGTGCCCTATATAATTATGGATTGGTGCTTTGTTTTAGAATCTAATTGAATGGTTTTGTGTGGCAGGTGTTGGAGACTCGCCTCAGCTTAATATGCCGACCAAGAATCACCCAAATGGTCATTATCAGGTGAGGATAATGGAGTAATGTTTTTGTATGTTTTTTTTTCTGAATCGAAGTATCTGAAAACGCTCTGGTGATGTGTTTTTTAGGTTTCGGACTCTTCATACTCTCCAAACCCACAGAGTAAGAACAAGACTAGTAATGTTTGCATATGGAAACTACTATGTTGTGTGTTTAATCCCTTTGTTTTGTTAGACTGGGGTTCAGGTTCAGAAAAGAACTATGTGGAGTCTGCTCCAAAGGCAAAAGCAGCTCCCCGTAGAGACACTCCTCCAACCAGGCCTCCACAATCTGCTCCTGCTGCCAAATCTTGTTCGGCTCCACCTCCCAATGTACTAATCTACATACACGTACTCTACTGACATGCCTCTTGAGTATGCTCATTGGTTTTTGTAAAGGATGTGTCATGTGTGGGGGATTGTGGTTTATGATATAATGTTATTGGATTGTGCAGAGACAAAAGGAATCAAGCATAGATATTGAGAAGCTGAATTCAGCTCGAAGGCGGCTTCAAGAGAGCTACCAAGAAGCTCAAAATGGTTCGTGTTTCAGTTTTGGTAATGCCTCTTTATTTTCTATCCCTAGGTTAACACTGAATTGGTACTGTTGTGTATTTTGCAGCTAAAAGGCAGAGGACTATTCAAGTGATGGATCTCCATGACTTGCCAAAACCTAAGAACACATTCTTTGCCAAGAATAAAGGCGGCGGCCGTAATCATCGCTGATGCTGCACTTCACCCTTTGTGAGATGATGTTATAGGGTTTATCAAAAGTGGATGAATCCGTTTGGTCTCAGCTTTTACAAAAGACAGCTTTTACATTTTTCCTTATTTTTTTCTTACCTGGATTGTAATGTTTTTTACTAGTTTTGTAGTATACAAGAACCAATACTTACTGTACTGAACTGGTATAAGATTATCAATATGAGAGTTTGCGTTTTATCATTCTTTCCTTTTGGCATGGTAATGATAAAAGTTCAAATCATAATATATCACTGCAAGATAACTCTCCTTATTTTCAGATGACAAATATCTCTCGTTAGCCTTTAAGAAGATTTGGATGGAAAATGGATTCAATGACTGGTGAATGGTGTTCTAAGGGGTCGTTTGGTATGCGTACGAAACGAGGTAATAACCAAATACGTGGATTTTAATATTGGATTGGTTGTTTGGTTGACGTAAATTAACCAAAATGTCGTAAATATAAATTCTGCGGAATTTCAATTTCCCACAGAACGAGGGATATTTGTTACCTCCAACCCCCTAGGTAGAAAACAAATACGCGTTTATTTTGTACGATTTTACCAATTTATCCCATTATTGACGCGTAAATTTTCACTTATATGTGCGGCAAATTTTTATTTCCCTCCCATTTTACTTCATATTTTAGTTATTTTTACTTTTATTGATTGCATATATGAAAAAATTGATTTGTGCCATAAATTATGTAATTTTATTAGTTATAAATTTACATAATATTTAAAATTTTGATGGTTAGATTAAACTATATTCGAGTGATGTTGAGTTGATTGCAATTAATTTATTACCCAATTTTGTAAATATTATACAATCATGGCTCGTATGTCACTAATTTAACGTAAGAAAATTGCAGCAACATGGATGACAATGTACTGGCAAATGTTGAATCAGATTATGAAAATGATGATTGAAATCACCCACCCTGTAACTACCATGAACATTAATTATTTTTAAAGATTCTAGTGAGATATTGTTTGAAAATTTACTATAAGTGATATTTTGGTTGAGTTAATTTGAATTTATTTTTGAAAAAATTCAAATACAAAAGTCCTTAGATTTTAAAGAATTACGTGAAGTCAACCAAACAACGGGTAGTAAATAAAATCCTAGTAATAACAAAATCCGCATATGCAACCAAACAAGTTTTTCAAATTCTGAGGATTTTTTCAAGGAATTAAATTCTGAGTACTTACAAAATATGTGGGAACTTAATTCCCACATGAACCAAACGACCTCTAAGAGGTGGTTTGGTTGATATGAAAATCACAAGAACTAGAAAATCCTAGAAATTTAATGGTCATATTTTTATAGGAAATTAATCGTCCCTATAAGTTGTATCTTCCACAAATGGATGAATTTTCTTACCAGTGGTAACTAAAAAACTTTCACATATTTGTTTTTTTACCCACATCTGCCCAACAAATTTTCCATTATTATAGAAAATTAAAATGTCCCTATAAGCTCAATTTTCCTAAGTAATTAGTTTTTCACCTGTAACTAAAGACCAAACAACATCCGCTTTACAAGATAGAATTTTGTGATTTTTTAATTTATGCACTTACTTTTTTATTTGACTAGATTACAAATTTTTTTAAAAAAAAAGACTATATTACAATAATAAAAGCACAAATGTAACTTTTGAAGTTTGAAGATTCCCAAAATATTTTTAACTTAACTATGCATTAAAGATTGTAGTTTTCATTAAATGATGGTGTAAATATTGACACATGCAGTATTTATTTTTCTCAATCTACGATGTGGGTGAATTAATATGGATGGGTGAATACGAAGAAGTTTAGGAAAACGCGGGATGAATGCGTAATAAATAAAAAGTATGGTGCCGTTAAAAGGCAAAAAGAAGCAGAAGAAGACAAAATAATTCGCGGGAAATAAGCAGAGTTTAGAAACCAGCGGTGGTTTTATTAAACATTGTTAAATCCGCCCGTTTCAATTCCATGTACACATAAAACATTCTTGAAGCTTCACCTGACACACCGCTTCACACAAATCTCGATCCCCCTTCACACCACCGACAAATTCTTCAGGTACAAGTACGGCGTTGCTCTCTTTTCTTTTTGTTTTTCGCTGAAATTAATCTAATCAACTTGCTCAATTATGGTTTCGTAGGGTAACTTATGGCTCCCGGCAAAGGTGACGGTGACGGAGCGGTGTCGGACTGGTGTTTGGTTTGCAAGGACGGCGGCCAACTCATGTTGTGTGATTTTCCGTACGTGCCACCTCTCTTTCTTTGATCGCTCTATTTTCATTTGTTCAAAATTGAAATCGAGTTTTTTTGGTTGCAGAAACTGTGATCGAGCTTACCATCTTGGCTGTCTCAAGCCGATTCCAGCGAGCTTAGACAACTGCCGTAAGTAATTTTTTATTGACTTGGCGATAAAGAGAATTGATGATGTGTAAATGTTTTGCTTTGATCTCTATTTGGCTGCCGTAAGTGTTTTGCAATTTAAGATGGAAGTAATGTTGGATAGGCTGGATTCACAACCTAAATAGAGAAATTGTTATTTACTCTACTGTCTCATACGCATTCTGCTATTTGTTTCAGCCAGCCACTCATGCTCGGGTTGCAAACAAAGCCCGGCGGCTGTATTATGCTACTCGTGTCCGAGAGCATCCTGCTCAGATTGCCTGAATGCCCTAGGCTTTGCTCGCATGCACGATGGATATGGATTTTGTCCCATCTGCTTAGACCTGGCCATGTATTTGGAGACCCTCACCAAGGTATGCAATCACCTACTTTAATGACAATTGCTTTTGTAGCCATGACAAGTAAGAAAAGGTCTATGCAGCTATCTGATTGTAAAAAAAGTGGTCCTCCGTTGATAATTTGATGCACTATGGCTTTCTGTACGTAGTTTAATGATCGTGTGTATGATATAGCATTTCTGTAGCATTTCTCCTTTTTGCCTTGCTGCTATGGGATGAGTAGATATAACTACTTGGGAATCACTTTTGTAGCCATGAGAAGTAAGAGAAGGTCTATGCAACTATGTGATTGTAGAAAAGTTGTCTCTACATGATTTGGTCTATGCATCTATGTGATCATAGAAAAGCTGTCTACCATGCTAATTTGATGCACTATGGCTTTCTGTAGTTTAATGATCATATCTAAGCGATGTTCTGTAGCATTTCTCTTTTCTGCCTTGCTGCTATGGGATGAGTAAATATAACCCTCATTACTTGAAATAGTATGTCTTTGCTGCTTGAGCATTAGACTTAAAACATGCATTGAGGGTCATGTGAAATGGTTTCACAAAATTAAGCTTGGCTTTCTTACTTCCCTTGTATATTTTTGACCATGTTATCCATCGCAGAAGAAGCCGAAGATGGAATATGGCCTGTTTCAGCATTCCAAGAAATATTATTGGATCGTAAAGAAAAAGCACGGTTTTACCCTGGATGATCTTGCAGCTGTAAAGAAGGGTAGAGAGAAGAAGCGAGGTAGGAAGAAGCGAAGTTCAGAAAAATGTGAGGAAGGTAAGGCTTTGCAGAAGAAGAAGAAGCTGGATGCTGCTGGTACTTCACAGTCACAGAAGAAGGTGCTGATAAGAGGAACAAGAAGGATCAAGGTTCCAACTCCTACATATGATAATGTTCGACGCATCTACCTGACCAGAAATGTGGTACAGAAGCTCCTCATGGAACCTGATTCATTTGAGGAGAAGGTAAGAAAGACCTTTGTGGGGATTGAACTACCTAAAAACCCAAACTCCAACTGGACCACTCTCGAGCTTGTGCAAGTAACAGGTTTGTCAAACTTAATGGTTTCCTTCCTAAGTTTCAGAAAAGTGTGTCAATGATGTTGATGTTAAGGGATTTTTTAACATAAAATCAATGATGCCAATGATGGATGAAAATTTTACCTTCATAGAGACCTCTGATGATATCTATTGAGGTTTGCAATCCATGTTTATGTTTCAGGAATAACAAAGAGTCCATCTCAAAATGGTGAGATTTGTATCAAGCTTCAAGCAAAAAATAAGCAAGATGATATATCTCTTGATATGGTATCTGACATGGATTTCCAATGGGTATGGTCTCAATTACTCTCAAATGAGTATGATTTTGATCTGCCTATTATAACCTTGTTGTCTTTTGATCAATTTACTGCCATATCTTTTGGAAAAATATGCTTTTCATGTTCGTTTTTCTTTTTTTACCATTTAAAATTCATGAAAGCACATTTGTAATTTTTTGTGAACTGGGAATGTCTTGTCTCTTGTGGCTTCAACTGACTAATTAGATGACATAACAAGACTTGAAGTTCACTGATTATCACACTCTATTGCATTTTATTGTTAGTTGGCCTATTTAATCAAGTAGAATTAAACAGGTACTTCCACTAGTTTCTTGTTTATCTACTGAAAAAGAGTAAACAATTCTGAATTATGACTTTTTACTCATATGGTAAACTTTGCATTCTATTTGATTCAAACTCTTTAAATCCGAGCCACATTATATATTATTGCATGCGCCACATAATAATACACTGTCTCAAGGATGAGTATCTTTACAAAAAACTGTACATCTTTCCAAAATAACTGATGAATACTTAATCTTTATATGTATCTAGAAAGAGCTGAATATTATTTTCAGGTTTTTCTTTTTTAAAAAAATTTGTCGCATTTAATCTCCTTAAATTTATTTTTGTTTGTGTTTGAATGAGAGCTAACTAACCATATTCTTTTCTATTTAAATTTGGATATTGTGCTAGCTCTTAAATCATCTGATTTTATCTCCTTGCTTGGCTTCCTTCCCACTAATAAAGCAGTGTGAGCTTATTTGACTTTGCTTTTTGCAGTATCTATGCGAAGATCTCGGACAGAAGGTGAAAGATGGACTGTATGAAATGCCTGATGTAGTCAGTAATCTTTCAGACATTATAATTTTACTGATTTGTGATTGCAGATTTACGCATGATCAGCTTAAGCATCTATATGCATGCTTTTTAAAAACAATCTAGGGCTAGCCTTAGACATGATGATTTTTCTTAAAAAGACAACATGATGAATTTGCACACAACATGATGAATCATTTCTTATCCTTACCGTTTTTCCCGTTGTTGTACTCTGGCTTCTCAACCTTGTGATTTACAAAGTAGTTTGAAGAAGTTGACAAATCTTCTTTTTTAAGTTCAGTTTAAGCATCTATCAGTTTATGATTTTTTGTTGTTAAGTAACCTCTGTCAGTAGCTGTGCTTGCAGTTTGAACTTTTATTCATGTTTGCGAAAGTATCTTTATTTAGGGCAAAACCGATTAGATTCCCATTTGCTGTAAGAAAATAGGATAAATTCATATTTTCTGTTTACTACAAGTTCTGAACAGTTTTCTATCTTCTTAATTTACAGGGCGAGTTTAAACGAATGGCTAGAGCCCTGAGTGAGGTTGTGGTAGATGATGTATGACTGCTCATTCCTTTGTTTGCATATTAATACATTCCTAAATTCATGAAAGTTGTTGTTGTTTTTTTATGTATGGGGATGGCACACTGGATATTTAGGGTTTCTTTCTTTTGTATGTGATTCACTTATTATTGATTTCAAATGTGCATAGCGATTTGTAGATTTGGTGACTAGTTAAATCTGTACTTGTTTTAGAGACAGATTGCCCTACTGCCTTTCTGAAAACGGCACTTTTTTGTTCTACGTATCAGCTTATAATTAGGTTGGAAAGAATTTATGAGCGAAGGATGAAGCATGCCCATGAAATTGGTTGGGAAGCAGAATATCCTTTAACATTTTTCATGTGCCAGCTTGCTAAATAAGAACAAGCTGTTCTCTGATTTTAATATTCCATGTTATTGTAATTTCATGGACCTTAACCAATTTTGATGCACGTATTCCTTTGTTGAGCAAGAGAAGAAATACCTGCACACACCTGAAAAAAGGTTGGAGTTAATTGCCTCATTTCAACAAGTGGATGTGGAAGAAATCTCCATGCCTTGTGTGAACAACATGATTCGTTCAGGTGGCGCATTTGCACTTGACTTTAAAAACTGTATTTCTGCATTTTCTCATGCATTAGCTTTGATGCCTAAAGCAGAGAATATAATGGATAAGAAGCTAAAGGGTAGTCCTCCTGGCAGTGCGGAGTTTAAAAGAGGTAAAAGTCGTGTCTTGCCTTTTAAGCTTAGTTTTGCTCATGCTTGTGTGATTATAGAATCATTTGGCTTGAAACAATGGTCATATTGTAATTGATGTAACTTATCTAAAGACTTTAGTTGTGGTTCTATACTGGTGTACTTACTCACTCTTTTACTGCTACTTGTATTAGTTCATCTATGAGTGCAATAGTGCTTTTATCAGAAACAATTCAGTTATCCCTTTTTTGGCTTCTTAGTTCTGGAATTGTTTTACTTGATAGTGAACTGTGGTGAGAGTGATTGAGTAGAATTCTCTTCTTAGTCTAAAATTTGTCTTAACTTTCCTATTAGGCTGCACCAGCAAGCAGCATGGTACAAACTTGGCTGCTAGGCTCAGAAAAGGCAAACAGGTTCAAGAGAAAACGCTGATCAATAATGCTGCTGCTGATGACATGGTCACTCTAGCTGATCAGTCCAGTGTACAGGTATGTTTCTTCTCCACCAAGGCTGAAGGTTATGTATGAGGAAGATTTTCATGTTTGGTGTTGGTGTTGTGCAGACTTCTGGACTCGAAGAGATGTTGCTGTTATCTCGGGATGCGGTGATGGAGGAGAAGAAGGTAGATGTTATGATTGAGGAGTTCCAGAACAACTCCCTTCAAGTTGAGATGGACAAACAAATTGAAGGTGATACTGATAGTGCAGCAGCAAGATTGGCCAGCCTCGAGCAAAAGGTCGACCGTATTCTGCACCATATGGATTCTGCCAAGTAAATTGTTCCCAAATAGTGCCTGTTTCCCGCCCTACAAGAACAGTAAAAGGAAAACCATAGTACAAGAACTCATACAGGAAACTTCAAACTTTTTTTTCATTTTTCTTACTTGGATTGGTTCTTTTCACAAAAACATAAAATAAAACTTGCTTGGTTTTGTTGTCTGTAGATGGTAATGTGTGAATTGATTGATATGAAGATGCGTTGATGTGTTTTATAAACTGCTATTTTGTATCTTAAGAGTTCATGAATAGTCATGAGTGTGCTTTGCTTGCCTTTGAACTACTGCATTTTGATCATAATGTTACTTGATATTGTGAATAATTTCAACAAATCTTCTAATAATTAAGCAGACCACCTCACATAAGCATCTCTATGCATTTACTTTTGGTGAGATACCGACAATATATGGTTCTCACACTGTCAATCGTCTATCATTTCTGCTCTAGTGGTAAGTAATATGCTAAACAAGTGGACTCCTTTTTCTTTTTAACTGCAGTAAATTAATGTCACCAAATTTTTTATCATATAAAAAAATATATCCATACCAGTAAACTTATCTTAACACAAACACTTGTATGAGACTGTCACACCATGAGCAATAATATTTAGATGTATTGAGCCTATAGTTATTACTACATAGCATGAATGTGGATCAAGTAAGAAATAAATTCTAGCAAACATGACCTAAACATATTTACCATGATAATAAGACTAATAAAAAACACATAAACTAATCTAATCTGAAAAATATGATGTTATTCGATCATGTTGTTCAATATCCAAGCTAAGGGTCATGGAAATTTTTTCCCCTTAATTAGCACGGCCACGTAGTCGGCAAGGGGTTAAAGTAACGTAACAACCAAAGTTACCACGCACGTAGAGACGAAAATCTACAGCTCCTCCTCGTGATTATAAAACCCAGGCATCCGTTGAATTTAATTTATTCACAACCAAAAATAGAAACATCCTAATTATGGCAAGTTCACTGTTTGTCACGGCCTTGTTGCTCCTCGCAGTGACTAAAATGGACGGCGCCAGGGAATTCAAGGACGGGGTCGATCCGACGCACGGATTTGTGTCTGTGCCGTTGGATGAATCGAATTTCGATGTCCAAAGGCCTTACAACGTGGCGATCGATGATCGATATTCTTACGTGGATGGAGTTCACACCATGTGGGTTTTTAACACCGACAAGCCTCATTCTCCCGCTAGCCACACTCGCCCTCGCACCGAGCTCCGAATTCAGGTGATCATTATTATGCTCGACATCCAACTCGTTCCAATTGACAGTTTTAACTGGTTGGTAACAGCTTGATATTTACAGTTTGATACTGATTATATATAAGCGAACGAATTGCAGGGATACGATTACTCTTCAGGTGTGTGGCAATTCGAGGGGCATGGCTACGTTCCATCGGGAACTTCCGGTGCGGTGGTGATGCAAGTGTTCGGGGCCGAGACGGATGCAACCACTATAATGCTCCGAGTCTACGATGGCTCCCTCTTCTACTACAATAACCCTGTCATTGTCTCGAACATCTACGACAGATGGTTTCGGCTTAACGTGATTCACGATGTGGATGCTGGGAAGGTCACCGTTTTCGTCGACGGAGCTCAGGTTTTTCAGGCGAGCGATAGAGGCGGGGATAAGCATTTTTTCAAATGTGGAGCGTATGCAGTTTCAGATGATGATTCTCATCGCATGGAATCGAGTTGGAAGGGAATCAAAGTTTATAAGAAAATGTGAAATCCAAACTCTTTAGAGTTTAGACAAAGTACAAAATGAAATGGATTATCTATAAGTTTCTCCAAGTGAATTACGAAAATGACAAATAATCTTTTCATGAACTATGGCCCTGTTTACTAGAGCTTATTTCTTGATGGTACTGAACTGAACTGAACTGAATTGAACTGAACTGAACTGAAGTAAAATTGATGTATTGAAAAATGGAATCAGCATGACTGAATTAACCTGAATTTCATCAAATTACATTTCACTGAACTGAACTGAACTGAACTGATCTACAGATAAGCTCTGGCAAACAGGGCCTTGTGTAAGTGAATTGTGTGATTCAAATATATTATTCTGCAAAAATAAGTAAAAAGCGACCGGGCTGATTTGTAAATAGTATAACATATAAAATTTTGATTAAATGATATTTGATGGCCCCTGAAACTATGAAAAAGAAGATTTATGGCCCCTAAAAAGTGCATCCCCCTAAAATTGAAAATGCATCATTTGTAACCCAGAAATCAATTTCGTTAAAATTCTAAATTTTGGAAGGGGTACTTCTATAATTTTCATATTTTATGCTTTAAAGAAATTTTAAAAAATAAATCATGATGATGACATCATGCTAACATTCTCAGTTTGCCGTTGTAGCTGCCGTTGGAATCACCACCGAGACCACAAAAATCATTGCCGGCAAAGTAGATCGCAATCGCGATGACAACAACTAGAGAAATCAGATCCAAATGGAAAGTCGGAGCCTGTCGCGTCACCATCGATCTGGAGCCATCACCGTCGTCGTCGATCTGGAGGTGAGGGTTGTCATTGTCAAGCACAATTTATGTCGCGCGAAATTCGTCGTCAGATCGAAACCTGGAGCATGTCGTGATAGTGAAGATGGTGATGACATCATGATGATAGGATTACATTTTTTTAATATCTTTAAAGCGTAAAATAGGAAAATTAAAGAATTACCCTTAACGGAATTTAGAATTTTAACGGAATTGATTTTGGGGCTACAAATGAAGCATTTTCAATTTTAGAGGCCACAAATGCTGCACATTTTTCAGAGGTCATAAATCTTCTTTTTCATAGTTTTAGGGGCTATCAAATATCATTTAATCTTGCATTTAGCACCATCCTAAATTTATCCAAGGAACCCGTCCTTAATCAATGATGTAAAAATGCTCAAAATATGAAACAAAGGATTACACCAAATGGACAACTTTCGACAATCATATTCACCATATATTATCAAGAAATCCAATCATAAACTTTTAGGAAGAGTCCTATACCTAAGATTTTTTTAAAAAATTGCTCAATCATCTAAGCAAAAATGCTCAATAATTCAATTGGTGCCCAAAGTCTTTTTCATAGTTCATGCGAAGTACCTAATTGTCTGTGCAAACGAATGCTGCTAATTTTTTCAGTGGTGGGTTTACCCAAAACAGCACATTCATAACTATCTGTTAGCTCTAGAACAATTGAAGCCTTCAATAAATACAATCCTTAATGAAATGCTCTAGAGAACACACTCAAGAACTAACCACAGTCACACCAGCTAGAAAGAAAGTTCCACAAACACTCAAAGCTTTACAACACCCCTGATAAAGTCTTCCACCTGCGAAATGTCTCCGGTTGAACCAGATGCCTCACCGATAGTCACTTGGTTAAGACACTGGGAAAAGTTGAACGGCTCCCCGGGTGTCCCAAGAGTAAACTCATTAGTCACATCAGCTTCAGATAGAGCAGTTCTTGAAGTCCGAAGCTTATCACTGACATAATAATGTCAATAATGAAAACGTTAGTATTACAGCAATATAGTGAATTATGACTGCCATCGGAAGTTCAAAACAGCAAGTATACATGAAATGAATTCATTAAAGGCAAGGGCAAGAGCAGAAAAAATGCAAACATCATATATAAAACAGAATGGTGGCCTCCTGAAATATGGAGGCCTGAATTATGACTTTAAAACAGCCATTGATTAGTATATGGAAATTTTGCAACGAAGAAAGCATTTGCCTTAAGCCATTTCAAACCCCAGGTAGAATTTATCTTACATTTCTTTTTCCAGCTGCTTTCTGATGAACTCCTTTGTGTGAGCTGTGACTTTATCCACCTTGTTACAGAGTAAAATAACTGGAATCCTTTTCTTCACAATGCTTGCACTAGTGAGAATTTCATAAAGGTACCTTGACACATGGAAAGTAAGTGATCCTAATATCAGTTCATGAACCATGTGGCATATAAATGCAAATGTAGGGACAAAATATGGATTAGAGTATACATACTCCGCAGCAGGACGACAGTTAGATAGAAATTCCACTGCATCAATGACAAACACAACACCAGCTGCAAGAGGCAAGTACTCATCTAATTTGGTACGGAGACGAGAATGCCCAGGAACATCAACAACATGAACAGGCTTTATTTTACCCTTCTGCGACTAAATCAAGAGCTTTAAGAATGAGTATGCTACTACTACACATTATGCTAGCATCTCTCCCTTATCTTAGTATGGAAAATGAAGAAAGCAATACAGGATTGACCAATGCAGATATACTTATATATGGCAAGAGTTTTTGCATTTTCATATTAAAATACCTTGATTGTCTCAGAGTGCAGCACAAAGATGCCTTCGTTTGGTTCCATAGATGTCACAGTACCTTGGTGATAGGAGCCATCACGAAGCTGACATTAGCAAGAGAAAATATAATTATGATTAATGTCAACATGTTCAAATTATAAACCAAACTTGAATGAATGTAGGACACTAGGCATTTTAAAACTCGAATATCAGTTCTTACCTGGTAAAAAATAACAGTTTTCCCACTCCCACTAAGCCCAGTAAGCACAATGGTGTTAGATGACTCGCGCTTGAAAAGTCTACCTGTAACATCAACAAGATATGTACAAGGATTTAACTCCTTTGTCTAGAATATTCATATGGCAATGGAAATTAAATAAAGGTACAAAGAGGCAAACAAAACAAACACTACCATTAAATACTAAAAAAGAGCTACAGATCTTAAAAAAGCAAAGCCAAGAAAACATTGCAATAGTCTTCATATCAGCCATCAAATGACTTTAGCACAGTACACAGTACAGAAATCAGCATCAACAAAACAAACTAGCATACCTGAGATTTTATCTAACATAGTTGGTTTAAGTTCCAAGAGGCTCACACTACATATTCCACACATACAAGAAGCATAATACAGGGTAAGAGGTGATTTTACCAAAAAAAAAATGTAATCTATCACTTCAACTACGCAGACAGTATTTTCATAATCTAATGGCTTAGATATCACAAAACTGTTTCTTGATAGAAGATGTCAAACATTATAGTAGAGTATAATCAAGAGTAAAAAAATGAACTTTGGCAGAATCTAGTTAGCTGATATTAGTGATCAAATTTCTTGTAATAAATATTTGATGCACATAGAATTGTTAGATGTTGAAGTTCAGATGATTATGGACTGCAATTTCCACAATAACAAAATGTACAGGAAAAAACTGTATAGTAGCTCAGACCGTAAGGAAAGGACATTACTGATAACAAATAGAAGCAGAGTGAGCACAACTACAGCGATCGCAGCATAAAGTTGGTTTGGCGGTGTCTTCTCGATTAACTCCTGCACTTGCACCACCCACTTCTGTGTTTGAATCTTCACTTGCGTCTCTAGATTTTCCATACTTGTCTAAACAAAAGAAAGTATCAACAATGTGGTCATTTAGAAGAAAAGGCAACAGTTTAATCAAAGACAACTGAATTAAGCACATAACACACATTCATGATTCAAGAATTAAGCAAGACACACTAAACAGTAGCAACAGAGCAAAAAAAAAAAAAAAAACATCTATCCATTCAAATGCAAAAATTTATCTGAAAACAGTGAGTGGAAAGATCATCAAATCATGTGCAGCCTAAATCCTAAATTTAAAATGCAGTCTCAAACCATTAACCACTATCTAAAAAATGCAGCAGCTGGACGCAGACAAACCCTAAATGAGTAAAATGAAGTAGGACAATCCCCGGCTGCATTGAACATACCCACCTGTGGGTTCCCCGCAGCCCGCAGGCAAACACAACCATATATATAACCATACCCGTGAACCTATCTAGAAACGTTATTTCCACCCTTTAGAATGAATTAGGACAAATTTCCAAAACCCTAAGATTTTAACACGCAATTGATACCATATAATCTAAATCTGTAAAGGATTCTCAACTAATAATATATAGTGGTGATCACCCAATTTACTAACAAAACATTTTTCATAGATCATAGACATTGCATGAAGAACCCAATTCGAATGAACAAATGCACATTTTCAACTGCTATTCCCAAATTCCATAGCCTAACCGAGAAAGTCAGTGTTGTTATTCACCTCGTTAACTTCAATTGTCAAGCTCGGATGCCCAGAGACAAGAAGAGGATAAACTTTCAATGGAATAATCTAGATGTAAACTTTGGCTAAAAGATAGTATGAGGACTGAGGAGACATTGCTAGAAAAATTGGAATGGATTTTGGATTGAAGTGCCCGCTAGGGGGAAATAACTTTTGGCCCCTTATCTTTACAAGTAACTACTCATGTAGTACTATCATTTTAAGGTACGTCTTTCTTTGGTCCTGTAACTTTAAAATTTTCATTTTAGTCCTATATCCTCCTGCACTGCACCAAACACCGATACGAGATAAAAACCAAGAGCTAGAAATCAGACAATTATACTATCATAAGCTACATGTTTCAGCCTTTTTGTTTAAGATGACCAAAATCTTATTCAAGGCAACAAAAGCAGCAATGGACCATGAAATACTGGTTAAAATATAAAATGAATTGAAAAATCCATTTGACTCTATGCTAACAACAAACAATCTGAACATATTAACAAGTGCTCATGTAAGTTCCTTTTTTTTGAAACCATGGAAGTTCCAATGATGGAGGAAAGAAAACTGAGAAACAAAAAGGAAATTGTATACCAACTCACAAACCAAGAGTCAAGTCACACCAAAAAACTAGCTAGTTACCTGATTTAGTAAACTAAATGCAGCACTATGCACAGCTGCATGAATAATAAAAATAAGCACACTAAACCTAGAAGTGATAACTGCCACTTTTCAGAAAACCAAAAACATGTCAGAACTACACATTTCCATCTCACTGGAAAGGAGGAGAAACTTGTGCCCTGCAAATTTCCAATCCTACACTAAGCGTATTTTATGCAATGCAGCATATAACTTGCACCGTGCAAGACAACTGTAGCTACACAATAATGATCACTGTGAACTTGATCATCACTATTACATGAAAAAGAAAAGTAATATTGCTTCCTAAGAGTCCTATGGATAGTAAAAAATAATTGCTAAGGAACAAGTATTGCAAACACACATTAATGAGGCCCATTCCATGAAGAGAACTTTCTATGCAAAGGTTCATCAAGCACCGTCAGGTATTGAAATACACCCTTGTTTATGTTGGTATATTTCATCCTATTACAGCAGTAGCTTCAGCACAAAGTTTGACTACTACAACAATTTCCTTTCTCCTTATATTCCTACCACAAATAGTCATTTTCCCTTACCCTCTGCTTGCAAGGAACGAGTTATTTGCCACGTTTAAGCAATTTTAAGTTCAGAGATTTTCAGCTTTGAATATAAGAGCATACAGCAAATCTAAAAAGATGAAATAAATAATTTTAGATATACACATCTAAATAATTATCATAATTTCAGAGAAACATCAAACATCAACACAAAACTAGCAAATACTAAAGGTATTCTCAAACTTCAGGTACACGCACAAATTGCGAGAACAATGTCATGACTCATGAGTCTCTGCCTCAATGCTCAATATATTTAAGGATTTTCAAATGCGGTAGATTATACGTATTAATTACTCTTCCAATTCTTAAATATTTCCATATTCACCTCCACCTAGTAAAACTAGCCATCAGAAAGCTGCAATAAAATGGAAATCATATACTCCTTACTCAACTTAATGGATTTCTAAGATATGGCAAAATATGACTCAACTCTCAAGTAGAGGCAACTGAATATAATGAACGTGCTGAAGGAGCTACTAATGTCTAAACGTCATCAAGAAAATCCCAAGGACACTTGTCTTTATAAACTACTAATGTCTGTGATTTGATTTTGCTACTGTTATGCCTACAGAACTTCGACCAGCTATTTCACCTAAGGATCCCTGAATAGCTCCATTGATATCCACTAAAAGCATCATTGCATATAAGATTCAATATACTAAGACATCATTCACATAGAGATTAATCTTTGGATTATCAACCTCTTCCCATACATTACACATTCATCAACTAAGATGAAATTTGACCAGAAAGCGAACTGCTAACTAGTTAAATCTAGAAAAAAAAAAAGGCTCAAAACTACAAGATTAAACAAAACAAGAACTCGGCAACTTTACTCAAGGCAACAAGTGGAGATTTGATCTTTACAGAAGCTCGTCTAAATTCTATTTCAAGATCAAATACTTAAAAACAAGATTACTTACACACATTCAGCAGAAACAAACCAATTCAACCAAAATCATATATTTTCCCCAATTTTCCAATTAACTCAGTATAACACAGAAAAATCCATTAAAAACTAAACAAAACAAGAAAACCTTCATTAAAAAAGTATTAAATCAGGGAGACCCACGAGATATTCGCGATTTCAACCAAAAGAGCTTTTAAACTTGAGGATTTAGACAAACCCTAAACCAAGAAGTGCGATGGTGAAAACACAAAAGTGATTGGATTCGAAGTGTATTTTGAAAGTTAGAAATAAGAATTAAGAATGGATTAAATGAGCTAACCTGAAAATACGGTGACGGCAATGACAGCGAAGGTGGTGGTCAGTGGTGCGAGAGAGAGTTTAACGGCGGCGAGAGGTTTTCTTTCAGAGAACAGGGAGCAGAGATTATTTATATACCTGACCCGTTTTGTCTTATAACCCGATTTTGACCCTGAAGTTGACCCGCGAGTTTTTCCAAATTATGGAATTGGAAAGTAATTGAAGTACAGGAGTAGAATTCAAGGACCCAATGAACTAAATTCATTTCTCACTTGATTAATTTGATAAAAAAGAAAAATAATAAGGCTTCTGATATTGCCGAGCTCTTTTTAGCCTCCATTCATTTCTCACTTGATTAATTTGATAAAAAAGAAAAATAATAAGGCTTCTGATATTGCCAGAGCTCTTTTTAGCCTCCAGAGCAAAATAATATATTTTTACCTAAATTACCCTTTCTTGATTAGAAGGCAACTCTATCATCGTCATGCTCTGTTCTGTACCTTAGCAATTACTCCCAGTATCATCGTCATCGTCGTTTAAAATTCTTTCCCACGTTAATATTCTTCTGGATGTTCTTTCAGAGTCGGAACCCTCCATGTTGGATTGGATTTTTTTGGGGTTTTTTTCCGGTGGGTGGATAGAGTCAAGAAATTCAAAACATATAAATTTGTACTCGACTGTTACGAACACATCAACAAAAGGTTATGATGATAATTATGAATGCCAATCCTTGTCCCTATCTTTGATTTACTTACAAAGACTGCAACGTGATAATAAAATAAGGTTGGCATAAAATACAGGGAATTGGATTTCTTACCGTAAAGAGTAAACTCTTGATTTTCGATACTGATAATTGAATATGGTTAACAGCACCAATGATCAGCAAAACTGGAAATTTGTATATATTTTGAAGGCTGTTATATATGCACAATACTTGATTTTTTTGTTTTATCGTGAACTTGGTGTCTAAGTGAATAAGTGATGTTGCCCTATTTAAAACAAGAGAACCGTGTGTGTTCCCTTCTGAATTGCTAAATGTAACCCAAAATTTTGTTCATGTAGCCCAAAAAATGATTATATTGCCCCTGTATTCCATAACTTAAAAAAATGGGTATTTTGGTATATTCAACCATATTTTGGGCTACATGAGTAAAAAGAAGAGCTAAATTTAGCCACACGTACCTTTTTACTCTCTTGAGTCGTTTGGGGTCTGTGTTTCCGGTCAGGAATGCGTGTAGAATATTATTTTGCTCGAGCTCTGGCAATATTAGGGACAAGGATTATATGGCAACTAAATAAAAAATCTTGAGAAATACAACTAATTGTTTTTGAAATTACGCTTTTCCTGAACTTTTCAATTAAACATATTTAAATTTTCAGTTCAGTAAAATCTAAAACTGCAGTAACTCCTTCCAAGTTATTTTGAAGACTTTTCCATCCAATTCAGTACTATGTTGTACCAACAAACCAAATCAACCTCAGCTTCAGAAGTTACATTAAGCACTAACAAAATGAAAAGGCTACTCAAATAGTTTGGGAACTTTGCACCATATAGGCAGAAATACATCTTCTCAGTGGCTGAATTATCTGAAGATCTCGCATGACTTGTAACTGTCACTTAAACAGTTAGATTAAACCCTTAGAGTGCTTTAGACCTTACAGTTAGATTAAGACATTCAGCTCAGATGATCATCCTTTGACAAACAATATATAAAGGAAATTAAAAATATTCTGTGACTGTGGGATGCCATTTACATTTAGTTTTGCAGTCGCGTTTGCAAACTTTTTAGAGAAGTTACAGAAAAATACTTGTAGCAGTAAAGAAACTCCTGGTTTATCAACATTGAAACACATGTTTGTTTAGCATTTTTTTCTACCATTCTTCAAAGTCCAGTACTATTCCCCACTAAAGAGTCTTGTTTGCCTTTTCAACTTAATTTGCATCTCAATCCAAGGATGGAGGGCCTTGATCTTCATCCCAGAAATTCTGTATATGCCAATCAATGTCTTCATCTTCTGCACGAGTTGCCTCATCTTCTGCACGAGCTGGCTGCTGGCGTGCATCGACTTCTTCTGCACGAGCTTGCTGCTGTTGCCGTGCATTTCCTTCTTCTTCAGGAGCTTGCTGCTCTTGTCGTGCATTGCCATGATATTCGTCCCATAAATGTTGAATATGCCCATCAATGTCTTCATCTTCTTCACGAGATGGCTGCTGCCATGCATTGTCTTCTTCCTCAGGCACTTGTTGTTGTCGTGCATGACCTTCTTCTTCAGGAGCATACGCGTGCTGCTGTTGCAGTGCATCATTCACGTCGACTTGGACAGTTTGTTGCTGCCAGCTTGGGTTTTCGGAGATATTTTGGAGAGGTGCCTGGTGAGTAGCAGACACATTGGGTGGTGCCAACTCCCTTACTTGGCTCCGATCATTCGGCGGTGGCGGTGCCTCCCTTATCACGAGATTTGGAGCGGTGCTGATAATTGATGATCCAATTCTCGATCTCATGAGGTAGTTATAGTAAGAGCCGCTGAAAGGCATAGGCGGCGCACGTGGCACGACAGTCGGTGCAAATGCAAACACCCCGGATGCTTTCTTCTTCATCGCCTCTGCATACTTTTTCGCTCGAAGACGATGTTTCTGAAATTCAAAATTAGGTCAGAATCAGATCCGATTGGGTTAAAACTCTTTATATAAATCCGTGACCTAACTATGATTTGGAACCTAACTAGAGAAATAAAAAAGAGTATGTATATCACCTGCAAATGACTGGAAACGTGTTTCCTGTCCAGTCCTGCTGGACGTCCCATATGGTCCAATATTTTCTTCGGGACAATATCTACATCCCATAAACACCAAATTAATTATTATTTTAATTAAATTATATGTGCATAACTAAACCATACATAATTAATTACACGAACTCTAGTTAAATTAGCCGTGCATAATTAAATCAGATATAATTAATTAAATAAAGTTACCTCGTGGAGGTAAAGTATGTGCGGCAATCAAAAATTTCCTCGCGATCTCTTCAATCCAAAACATTTTGTCATCACCATCACCAGCGGTATCTGATGCTGACCCGGATGTCGATGTCGATGTCGATGCCGATGCCGATGCCAAGGAGAATGAGGAGCTCATGATGTGGGAAGTGATGTCAACGAATCTCGGCACCTCTGTGCTTTTGATGGATGACATTGTCCAGAAATTTAGAAGGTCATCCATGGAGTGCACAATGAATGCAGCAAAGCCTCCATTAGCTCCTTCTGTTGTCAACTCAATCATTGTATTATCGGGCTCCATAACTGAATGGAGAAAATGTTTTTTAGCAACAATCAAATATATAATAGGTAAATAAAATAAATTAGAAGGGTAAAATTAATTGACTCACAACATGTCTGCACACGTAGCTTTTTCTCTATGTGGTAGAGAATGTCATTTGTTACTTGAGATTGAATACGATGCAGATTTGTGAGGACGACGCCAACTATTTCCTTTCTCTCGCAAATGGCGCTTAAGGTTTCAATTGGTCCGCCTATGTGTAACACTAGTAAAAACACCAAACACACACGTGAGTTGTTTTACATAAACATACCAAACACTAACAAAAAAAAGAAAAAAAAGTTTGATGAGGTCAGAATCACACCAAACATTAATTTATGTCTGAACATACAATTATTTTGTTGAAAGAATGAAGAAAATGAGTGAATTGTTGTTTGCGATATGCGTGTGTGCGTGCGCTAAGTATAATAAAGAAAAGAAATAGTTACATTCATGATTGCAACGGCTGAGCAATTCTAAAATGATGTTGAAACAAACGACATCAAAAATGGCAACGAGTATGCAAACTCTTCTTCCTGCCATTGTGTAAGTGGATTGAATTTTGACAACTAAATTTCTGTGTTCGAAGCTTTGGTGGTAGAAGGATGTGAGATTGTTCTATTGGGTGTGTCTAATTTATATAGGGTGTCGAAATACTTAAGTAGTTGGAGAATATCATTATCGTTTATTGAGTAATTATTTGCGTATCATCATATAGGGGAAGATATATAATAATTCGAGAAAATCTCGTGCAACACAAATACGATGAAGGTTTACGTTGACAAATGTAAATTGTTTTTACCGAGTGTAATTTATATAAAATGTCGAAATACTTAAACTGGTTGGAGAATATCATCATGATTATTGTGTAATTATTATTGCAACATTGACGTATCATCATATATGGTGGAAAATATAATACTCCGGAGAATATGTTGTGTAACACAAAAATACGATAAAGGTTTACGTTGACCGTAATTATTTTTGCAACGTTGACGTATCATAAGGAAAAATATTATAATTCGAGAAAATCTCGTGTAACAAAAAAAATACGTTGATGATTAATATTTGGAGAAACAATGAATTCAGACACATCTATACGTTAATCTTATTGCATAGAATTGTGTTATATTAAGTATAAATGTTTCACTGCACGGGAATGTGTACTATATATTTTTAAAATATCATATATAAGGTTAGGGAGTGTCCAACGCACAATTACAACAAGTCAAAATCAAATTTTTAGTTTAGATATCCTATTTAAACGATAATCATTATTTTAAAATTGTATTTAGTCTGAAAAACAAATGTGCACCTATAATGATTTGTGATCTAAAAATTGTATTTAGTGAGGAAAAAATGTATTGAGATCACAAAAAATGAATCCATATACACGTATTGGTTAAAATTATACAAATTAACTTTTAAATAATTGATTTTGAAAATATGGACATTACTATAAATTTATAAATTAACATTGTGCAAATATGTTAGGACAAATAATTGTGATGAACACAGTAGTATCCTTACTTATTTATTAACAATTTTTTGTATTTAAAAATAATCAATTTGAATCAAATAATTAATAAAAAAGTTAATTAAATTGATTTTTTTTATCCTCTTTGCCCTTTCATCCAAATAGAAACCCAATCAATGTCGATAGTGGGTAGTCCACGATAGCACGATGACAAAGGAGGTTAAACGAGTGCTTATGAGAGGGCATAATCACATGAGCCGCAATAATAGGAACTCAGGAAGGAGAGATTGCGGTGAACATGCATGGTGATGTCTTCCTTCTAGCAAAAAACTTAATGGTACAAAGCGATTCTTGCAAAATGCCTTAGATTTCTTTTCACTTTACTACCACGCCATTATCGTGACCAAATCTCATTGTCGGCGATCTAAAACTCAATGCCAACCATCCAAATTTAATCGTCTGTGACTTAAACTTCAACATTGGCAACCACAACTCGACTCTGACGACCGCAAACTCAATTTAAAACCAAACTCAAATTATATTCGGTTCTCCCTTGTTATTATGAAATTACACGAAAAAAGTTAAATTGAATCAAAATCCAAAACAAAAGAAAAACCAAACGAATTTTGGTGGTTGCTGATCTCTTCATTATCATGCAAGTAAACATAATTTTCACAAAAACAATTTCAAAACTGCCCCTCCCACATCTGCGACATAAAAAACTAGCTGAGATATATCGGACCAAGGAATCGTCGCTGTAAATTGTGAGTAAATTGATCAAATTGGATGGAACCCGGTCCCGATTTGAACATGCAGTTTCGGTCCCCAAACAGGACCCATAGTTGATCTCCAGGGTGGTAGGGACGCAAATGCCCCCATTTCCCCGCTCGTCACCAGTTTTTACCCATCTGTCGAGGTTGATGAACTACCTGACCAATCTCTAACGTACGACTTTATGTAATCAACACTCAACCCATACTTACATACTTGATAATGACTAGGGTGGCTTCATGTACTGACCTGCTCCCACTTGAGTTTTTTTAATAAAACAAATTCTAATTAAACTACTAGATGGTATAAGATGATTTTAGATCCTAATATTCAAATTCTATCTTGATTTTTAAAATAGCTTTTAGTCCCTAACATTTAAAAATTATTCTTTATTATTCCGTTAAAATTGATCGTTTAAAGGTTACATATTTTAAACTTAGTTCGAATTTGGATCAAAATTTATGAGACCTAACCAATATTAATTGATATACTCACAATACACAACCCCCAATTATCATACAACCGTTGATGACCAAACCTCAACGTCGGTGACCATAACCTCATTGTCGGACAAACGTAAGCTCAACGCCGACTCTCGTAACCTCAATGTCGACGACATCAACCTCAACAACAATGATATTATTGTTGCAACCTCATTGTCCGCAAATACAACTTCGTCATGGGTGACCAAACCTCAACACGGGCAATCCAAACCTCCGACGATCTAAACATCAGTATCAGAGGCTACAACCTCATCACCAAAATGCATAATCTAACTCGTGGTAGCGACAACCTAAAAATCAGCTACCACGACACACAACAAACCGCCACATCATCAGAACAACATGACAAATAGTCAAAACAAACGGCCACATCATCACAACAAACTAACACATCATCACAAAAAATTGCTTCATCATAACAAACAAACTTGTTGCATCTTCACCGTCGGATTGCTGCCACTAGCCATCATAACGAGATTCGCACAAGATCTGCTCACGATTTTTTTCCCCGGTGTAAATTTATCACCTTCTCAAATATGATCATATTTCTCGGTAAAGATATATATGATTGCAATTTGTAGATCAAAAACATCACCCTAGCCAGATTTCCTCCACCATTTGTCACAGTATTCCTTTACTGTGATTCGTGTTCAATCGTTGAAAATCACAAATCGAATCAATTCTAAATCGCAAAATCAATCAAATTCGTAAATTCCTTATCCGGATGTCAATTGTCCTCCTCACCAATGACAGATCCCTAGGCATTAATTAGGAAAAGTGCTTTCTGTGTGGTCCATCAGCTGGGGTCTTGGACGGTGAAATTCACGTTGTCGGTTGGAACTCGTCGATTACAATCGGAAAATGTATGTGGAATGATAATAATTGGGAATTTATGTGTGTTCTGTGAAAGGGTCCTCATACTTTTAAGCTGAGAATCCTATATTGTTGCTCTTAGAATGAATATCAGATTTTGAACTCAAAATGCCCTTATTTCACTATGTGACTGAGTTAAACCAAATTTAGCTAAATTAAAAGTGTTTAATAAAATTATATATATAAATACATAAACTACTTTTTATCATAAATTTAAAATGCAATGTTGTCACTGAATGACATTATTTTTTATACAAATTCTCATTTGAAACACGTCTCTACAGAGACCAATCATTATAAGGAACCGTTATCAGTTGAAATTACCGTTGGTGAGTTTCAACCCCGCCGACGCGGTTAGATATTGGTTGTTGGTGTCACTAGAGCTCAGCCAGCTCACATGAACTAACTCAAGGCTGAGTTTTGGTGTAAATTTGTACATAATAACAGTAAGGACGGGAATGATCAAGGTAATTGACTGAAAACTCAAGCAAATTGAATAAAAGATCAAATTCATTGAAAGATCAATGCAAAACAGTAATACTCAAGGGAACTGACTGAAACATCAAGCAAACTGACTAAAAGATCAAGCAAAAACAGGGTCTCCACAAAGACAGGTCTCACCCAAAACTCCCTATTTTTGAATACTTGAGAAAGGCAATGCCATTGCCAATAGAGAAATTTAAAAAGTGCTAGTATGACCCTCAGTTTTGATTTTAATGTGATTATAATCCTCAGTCCTTTAAAAGTGCGATTATAACCCTACAACTTATTTCCGGTGAGTTTCCGGCATATAACCCATGAAAAGACTAAAATAACCTTGATTATTAAAAAAATATT